>OY728122.1:1149719871-1152219871 GCA_963277665.1 Viscum album
CCAATATTGGATAAAATAACTCATGGAAATGAAGGCTTTATCTTCTTCCTCACTTGAAATATCCATGTGGGTTACCCAAAGTTTCCTCATAATTATATAATAAATGAATATTGGATAGATTTGTCAATTTATCATCTTGGATGAAATTTTATGAAGCACAACCAAACTCTTACTTCCACATTTTCCCTTCTTTAGTGAAAAATGATTTTTCTTATATATGAGACACTATTTCTCTCTTAATCTTCAAATCATTGAATAAATAGGATATAAATATGAATAGTTGGGTAATATTCTTAATGATTCTATATGTATAGTCTAATATACCTTTATGTAACATATTTATCTTCTCTATTTGACTAAGAATTTATTCTAATAATTACAACATTAGACTCTTATTTCATTTTTACATCTTTTGGTATTTATATTACATAATTTTATCTCTAATATTAAAACATTTCAACATTATAAATCTCATAATCTAGTATCCATGAAGTTTTTACATTAATTAATCAATCTCAATTTTTTGAAAATTTGTATTGTTTACATTAGTTTTTATATAAATATTCCATCTTATTTAGTCTTCCTAAAGACAAGGAATCATTTTAATATTAATAAATATTCACATAGGAATATTTATCATATACATAAAGAATACATAATATCATTATAGTGAACTACTGCTTATTTCATGGAATAAAGTTCTATCAACATATCTTTTTTCTATTTTATCATTCACCGAATGATCATAATGATAAACTGATCCATAAAATTCTATCTATCCTTACACAATAATATATGAATCTTATATAAATTATGGTTATATGTAAGTTTGGAATAATCCTTATAGTAACTTGATCCTTACATAGACATTATAATCCTTATAGTGTTTAATCATTCTTATATAGTTCGTATTCTTCTCAATTTTCTTCCCTTATTCTATACATATTTATTTCAAAGAAATGAAACCTCATACTAAGATTATGTAATAGTTTTTAATTATTTTGATTCTTTTAGAATGATATTAATGGTTTAAAATCATCATATTAAAATAAACCAAACTATATCCCTATTACACAACTCTAGTTCCTATCAGGTATTTGTTAGGCTTGAAACATAATATTTAGTACCATATCAATAGAATGTTGCACCAGCTTCATATATTTATATTTTCAATTAAGATAATGAATATAATAGTATAAATAAATTTTCAGTGCAATCTCATAATCTTCACAACTCTATATTCTCAGTCCAGGGTGGTTTTTTTAGCGTTATAGTAACATCTTGAATCTACCATAGTTTATGATCATTAATGGAGGTAGGATATGAATTAAAATAGTTTCTTACTAGTTATAAAAAATTTATATTCGAATGAAAAATAATAGTTCTAGCATGCGTCACAAATGGATGTATAATTTGTTCTAGTTATCCATTTTTACCTTAGACATGGGATTATAGCTTTAAAAGAAATACCATAGTTAACTTCCCATACTGATGGGTATTTGTGTCACCCACTATTGTGGTCAACTACCTTTACCTGTTCCAGTGTCGACATGAAATAGTACCCACCTGTATTGTCACCCACTATGTTGGATATTTTGAGCTCATATGCATATATTTCTGATAGGATTCCAAGGTACCATTCTTGAGATGGTTGGACCTATTTTTATCTTATGTTAAATTTATGAATTTTTAAAAACCATCACATGAGACCAATGCTTAGTATTACCCACACATAGTTATTATACTAAATCATATGGAAAAAAACTACCTTTCCAAATATACCATACCAATATGTAACAACCTATGATTCACCTCAATCTCAACATTTAGTCTTTATTGAATTACATCATACATTATTTTTTATTTTAGAAAAAAATATTAATTTTTAAGAAAAGATATGTAACTCCTAAATTTTTTATTTTCATATGAATATATGACCAAAATAAATAACTAATGGAAACATTATCTTCATTTCAATATTTTCTACTTAAATATTTGTGGCAAAGACTTCATTATTCCTTTCAACGGGATTGGGAACACCAAAGAAATTCAAATCACTTTATCATTAATATATTGACGTCATGTTAAATCTCAATGTCTATTGAAAAAATAAAACACAAATTGAAATGTGTGATCAACATTAGGGACCTTCGAAATCCTATAAACATGAGAAATCATAATTAAAACTAACCATAACTAATGATTTTTCCCTCATAGTTGGACAGTGCATGAAAAATAAAATAATTATGGATTAAAAAGTAATTAGTGGATGAGGGGAGAAGGAATCCATAAGTCTTTAAGAGTTTACATTTAATATTCCACAAAAAACAAAGTATAATCATCAAGGAATAAAGAATGAGTAAGAAATCAATAACTCGAAGAACTATTCCACAAAAATCATATTAAAATAGGGGAGATGGATTAAAATTATAATATAGAAAAGGAATAAATTAAACATTTTAAAATATGGGAAGTCTTGGTAATAGTGAAACCTCTCACTATATAGAAAATCGGTCCCTATAATTTGTATATGTCATGGTGTGAAGAACCATAATCATGACATGTTTCACTTCTAGAAGATAACACCCCCATTTCCTAGGCCATGACATGACACCAACTATCTTTACCATATCTCAATGCTCCGTCTTAGAAAAAAACTCTACCACTGAGGGCATAGTTTGATGAAAACTCCCTTCACTATGAAATGAAAACCCTTCCAAGAAAAATATGCATAATTCTTGTGTAGGTCTTGATG
Source organism: Viscum album (assembly GCA_963277665.1). Lineage (NCBI taxonomy): Eukaryota > Viridiplantae > Streptophyta > Magnoliopsida > Santalales > Viscaceae > Viscum > Viscum album. The sequence goes on from OY728122.1 coordinate 1,149,722,627, forward strand.
TGACATCCACTAGTCATGGTGTGACATGTTGAAATATATAACTGAAGCTATCCCAAAATTTCAAAAAATACCATAAATTAGAGAATGCAAAAGAGAAGAAACAAAAATTAACAAATGTAAATTATTAGCCGGAAAATTATAAAATGGTTTTCACAATTCTACCCACCACGTCACTTTCTTTGACCAAAAATTACTCAGCTTAGTTATTCAAAGAAAAGTCGAGGCAATTGATATCATACCAAGTCCTTACAATCCCATGTGTCAGGGATATCACCACTATGCTACCAACACACACATACTATAGGAATAGTTTTCCACCAATAATACTCTATCCTAATGAGCCATAACATGATCATGTTTTTAAATAATAGTGACATCTCTCTACAACTAAAAATAATCCCACTTAACCATGTGAGATGGGTCTGTATGATACTTATTAATCTAGGATAAATGAAATAAATCATGAGTGGAATGAATCTAGGATGCTAAATCATGAAGCTATTTAATGTTCTTTATATGGTTAATTATATCAAATAGACATAGTTTCCATGAAATATGCTTAACCTTTTTTCCCAATTGTTGATAACCAAAAGGAGGAGAAACCCAAATTAACACTCGACCAAAAATTGAATCCTACAAAAGATTATGAAGACTATTAGTGAATCTAAACTATTAAAAATAATTTTCAAATCAAATAAATATTATCATTCATATTTATGATGATGCTCAATATTAGAAATGGATGCACAAACAATTATGAGAAAAAGTAGTATTTGGACATGAAAATTTATAGAGCATCATAATGAGCCATCATGAATGGTTATTGATAACTATTTTTATATAAAAAATTAACCAATTATATATTTTTTCATATATTTACCACTTAAATAAATAACAAAACCGTAATGTAAATATTGAAAAATTTCAATATCCTTATTTCCCTAACAATCATTTAATCAACTATACACCATGATAAAATTTAGCTGAGAACCCATCACTTCATTAAAACTATCCTATAAACATTAAGTAATGAATGAGTCATGTTTATAAAAAATTAGTGAAATTATGAAATGAAAATTCACTATATCATGGACATAGGGACATTTGATAGCTTCCTCCTTCATAAATTATTTGATAGGAAGAAATTGGGATTAATTTTCATCTTATCGATAATCCCCCATATCATATTCATCACAAAATGAGATTGAGGTACACCTATAAAAAATTAAATATAAATATCATCCCACTTCCACACTATAATGAGAATAGGTTGTAATAAACTAGATTGATTATAGTATTCATTAATAATCCTTTGATAGGAAAGGAACTATGATAAAAAAATTCAAAACACATCACTTCATCCTAGGACACCAATTCTTGTGTTTAATATCATAAAAAAACATGGTATCCCTAGGGTGAATGACCCAACTAAATAGTTCCCACCTTCGATCACATATTACCAATTGTTCAAAGGGAAAACTAACAAATTATTGAAATAAATGAAACCATTTGGAGACCAAGAAAAATCATTCTAGGTGTCCTGACCGTTATGAATTATGATATTAAATAGAGATTCCAGATCCATTTCCTACTCAATCGAAATCCAAAAAACTAATGAGGTTTTTATTTTCACACGAGTCAAGAATATTCGATCATCTTTTCCTTCTACATCCAGATTTATGTCAGCAAATAATACCATCCAAAGAAATTCCTATCCTAACCCTTTCACCAATTTATTTTGTAATTTCTTGCTCATTTCATCCACCGAAAAATTCCATTTTCCTAAAGAGTTGGTAAAAAATAAATTTAAATTCCATAGATACTATAACCATTTCCTCTATATGAGAATCATATTTCTATGACTGAAGATATTCCTAATGATTTTATAATTAGAGTACACAATGGATATCTCCCAAAAAATGTAACGACATTATTTTTTTCAGGGAACACATCACTACCCCTAACTAAAGTTTGTGGGTGGGTAATTATTTTATTAGGACATAGATATAGATATCGAAAAGAGACAATATAATAACCTTTCATAAATAAAAACAATAAACCCACAATTGAAGCATCCCAATAAACAACATAACATAATCCTTGCTCTAAAAAAATCAAAAGGGGAGGTAATTCCAACCAACCACTAAAATATTCAAATGATATATAAATCTTCTCATACCAATAATATTTCTATCCCTATTGAGTGAAAAATTTATATGGATATTTTATCGAAGAAAATTCATGAAAAAAATACTTATTGTGACATAATTTTCTAAAAAATATGTTTATCTTAAAAATATTTTGAGGAATATTGCAAGATACCACTACTTATATCCTGTCAGGGTCCACATAAATTCCCTATTTTGATACTATGTTACCTAAAAATTTTACTTATTAGATCAAAAAATCCATTTAGAAAACATGGAATGATAATAGTGATCCATCAAGGTTACCAAAACGACTTCAATATTGTCATCCTACTCCACCATTATCTTGGAATAATCCAAGAAGTCATTGAAAAACACAAAAACATTTCTGTAGAAATACCAATTAATTATGTAATTAATCAAGTACATAAGGGAAACTTGGTAATTATAAATACAAATTAAACAACCTAATACTCATAATTTTGATACCCACGCTATAGTTAGACCTTGGAATATCTGCTTCCCTAACTGTCAGTTGATGGTATCCCAACCTAATGTCAATCAAGGAAAACCATCTCCATCTTTTGAACTGGTCAATGATTTCCTCAATTTGGGGAAATGGGTAATTATTATTAACAATAACCATATTGAGCATCCGATAATAAATGAAAATTCCGAGACATTTATCCTATTTATTTCCAAATATGGATAGTGTTGCCGATGGTTACATGCTTTGGTGAATAAAACCCTTTCCTTAAAGATCCATCCTATAGACTTCTAATTATTTCAATTTAGTTGGATAAATTTGATAAAATGTTAATCATATTGAATCAGTAGTTCTATAAGGTTAATAATTTATAAATTTATAAATTATTTTCTTAGTCATAATTAAAAAGTTTTAGTATGTGGTCAATTATATGGTCAAACCCACAAAGAAAATATTCAAAACAATCCAATCCAATAACTAAGATAAATGAATTATGATGATGGAAAATAACTTTTACTTATAGAGAAAAATGTTGATGAATTTACCTTGAAATTTTAAATCTAGTTTCTTAATCTAATGAAATATAAATGATATAAATGAATACTCATTATGTTTTTGGAATCAGGTATAATATAATTTCTTATTCTAGGTAATCACTTTACAATCACTAAAATTTCCATTTTTTGGCATGGTATACTGGATTATATAGAAATTTGGTGACATGGAACCTTGTTTATACCTAGAATTTAATTAAACCAACAGTCATAGTGGAAATAATATATTATTTGATGAACTAAAAAGAATGATATCACTCAAAGGAAATGGATTTTCTCAAATAAATTAATGTAAAATTTGAAAAATAAAAAAAAACTTCTAAAACAAACCCAAATAACATTAAAAATATTAATCTTAAAATAAATCAATACACTTTCAATAGAAAATTACAACATAGATACTTACTCTATAGAGGAACAATAGACCTTATAGAATTTTATGTCATTCATTGTAAAGATGTTACCTTTATTTAAAATAAAAATTCACTATCATATCTTCAAAAATATATTATTTATATTTATACTCTATTTCATACTCAATATTCAACTCAATACCCATTGATATATTCTAAAATTCATTTTTAATATTCCACCTCATACTCAAAAAGATATATCTCTAAATACACAAAGAGAGAGTGAGTGATCGAAATGTATATCTACTTTATATATGCCACATATAGCATGAATTCCATGTCATGAACATGATAACACATCACACGTATTTTATTTTTCAAAACCATTCAAGATCATGAGATTACATAAAAAACTCATTGTGTGGATATTTTTACACATCTTTGACATATCAATATCATTGAATACACACCATGACAATCATCCAACTTGGAACAAACAAGGTCCTTCCCATTATAGTGTTTTCAATGTAACTGGAATGTATGTGTGGACATGGAATGATGATTGTATTTGAATGGTGTGATGATATTTTATTTTTTCATATGAAAGTTATGAAAATTACATTGTAATAAAATAGATAAAATTTTTTCTTCCCCCATGTGTTTTATCTTAATCCATTCCTTTATAATAATGAACCTTATCGACCATGGCATAATATTATACCACATTAAAACTTCAATTATCCATACCCAGAAGACACGATGAATTAGGCATACCACATCATGATCTATTTAAAAATACAAACCCAATTCCTCTATACTTCATGGGAACCACCTCAATGTGGTGAAAATATAGTGGTTATGACACCACCATTCATCATATTAGATCATATCGTGTGTCCAAGTGGCCATGATGCAAACTATCTTGGAGTGTAATGTTCATATCATATTCAATAGTTCCTAGAAAAAAAAATTAATCTCCACTTAATTCATTCATGGTTATTTTTGGGATGAAAATGGAAATCATACTGCACCCTAATAGTGTGGGGTGATATAAAAAAACGATATTGTATCACCTATCATGCTTATGACTCATTCAAATTTAATAGTTGATGCATTTCTTATGTATCCCAAATAGATGTTTCCTATTATCTGACCTCTTATTTATTATTTAATATATACCATTAGTTCTCATTGAACCCATTAAGTTCCACCATACACTACTATCACATATACATGGTGAAAGAAAAACTCCAACATGATTGTTAATACGAAAAATTATAAGTTGAATAATAACCACCTTGACTTTGGAAGAACAAATAATGGTGAAAAGTAATGAGTTGTTTCAATTTTGTGTTCATTAAATAATTAAAAATAATATATATGCATGTATACTTAGGAAGTTATCCAAATAAGGTCTAAGTGAATTCTTTGGTTTGGGAAGGCACTCTCCAATCACAGAGATTTCTATTTCTCATGGTCAAGTATATCCAATCACATAGATATTATGTAACCCAAAACACTATTTAAACAAAGAATATAAATAACCTATAAGTCATGATGGAAAATAAACCCTAGTTAATGCACTAAAAAGAATTCTCTCACTCGAAGGAAATAGGCATGATCAAATGAATGAAAAAGAGATATAAAAAAAACAAAAAAATGAAAAAAACTGACATGAAACATCCTATAATAAAAGGAAAACCTAAATTAATCAATCCCCTTTCATTAAAAAATCACAAAAAACCTATCTTTTCTTATTATCAATAGAAGGGATAAAGAAAAACACAATAAAAAATACCATAAGAGACACCGTACAAATTTTTTTCTCTAAGGATGGAAGTTAAAGATGCTCCCATATCTCGATGCACTCTAAAGAGAAATAACCCAATGTACATAAGCAATGATTACCCAAGTTTTTTCTCAATATATCTCAATGTATATTTTTTATATCTCTATATATATTTAACACTTCATGAAATCCCCAAAATCATTATATATAGTTCCCTAATTCTGAGTGAAACACTATATCAAACTCTCTATAAAGTTTTCTCTGATTTTTTCTAGGAGAGAGGGAGTGGGTTAACTATATATCAACATTAGATATGATACCCATGGAATGTAATCCAATCCATAGATGAAAATATATTTTTCACTAGTCCATATTCACTCTACATACATGGATATATTAGGAGTAGTGTGTACTATGGAAAAAATCATCCATTCTTTATAAAATCCATACTAACTCCTATATTCATGTGTTCATGAGATTTATTCTTACAAAAAAATATTTACCATGCACTATTGGAATTTGCATAATAATTAATGAATAATTTGATAACACCTTTATAGAGGGTTGTAAAAAGATCCCATTTTCACACATGACATCTTCTCACAATTTTTTATCGGGGGTCTCAAGAATATTTATATCTTCCATGGTGGTTTATGGAATTATATTGGTACACATGATGTGAAATATAAAAATCATAACAGAAGTAGATAAGTTGTTGAACAAGATGTAATTGTTGTTAGGATGGTATGACTCTGAGTATGATATACTCTGTAATACCAAATGTAGGATTGAAATAAGAATGAGATTTTCAGATACAAGAGGGGGGGGGGGGGGGTGAATGGAACCTTTTAAAAATTCCCTTAGGAAATTTTTAGGATGGTTATGTTTAACAAGGTTAAACAAGATAATTTAGGGGACCTCTATGAGTACTAAATACTTTCTAGATTCTGGAAAAGTGATTCCAAAAATGAAACTTAACAAAAGTTACAAAGATTATGATTTTAACTTAAAGCGCATAGAATCTAACTATATCAGAGTACAAAAATGAGGAAGTATACTTTCCTCAACAATACAAAATGCAGCGGAAAAAAAGTAGTAAAAACTCCAAGTAACAAACAATAACGCTTTTAACCCAAAGAGAAGGGTATCCAATAACCTTGGATAAAGGTACCTTGATTTATAATTTCAAGAATGTTTGTCTTACCCACACCAGGGTAAGTACTCAATACAAAGATCAGAGTCTATCTTGCTATCCCCACAAGCCCTCAACTATCAGGTAGTCGGTACCTCTGTCTTCCTCAGCAAGGAATCCCTCAAATTCAAGGTGTTGGAACCTCTGTATTCCTATCCCCGGAAACCCTAGACTATTATCAGCAACAATCTGAGTCACACGAAGGAAGTCTGCACAAGGAAATGTTTGAAAAGGCTGTTCAAACATTCTGCATGAAGCTTTGAGAGTTGATAAGAGCCTCTCTCTCTAGAAATCACTTCAACAGCATGTAAGAACAGATCTCAAAGATGTGTCAAAATTTTCAAATTTGTGGCTTCTTTTCAAATGATCTCCTATTTATAGGTGAAGCTCCAACAATTGGCACCCTCCTCCAACGGTCATATTTCTCCTTGAATTTTGGAGGGACCTATACATGTGTCACTCAACCAACAGATAGTTAATAACTGAATGCACAACATTGTTTTTTAATGAAACAAGTGTAAGAATAAGTAAAACTGAAGTTCAGAATGTAAGAAAATAAAAGTTCAGAGTCTAACCAAAATGAAATTCGGAGTCTATAATAAAGAGATATTCGGATTCTGTTTTGTAGGAATTCAGAACCAGAATTCTATAAAAATCCTAAGTCTGAATTTCTAAGGCAATTCAGAGTCTGGTATCACTAGAATTCCGAATCTGAACTTAATATGTTTGGAGTCGAACTAGTAGAAGTTTGGAGTCGAACTAGTAGAAGTTCAGAGTCAAACTAGTAGAATTTCAGTGTCGAACTAATAAATGTTCGAAGTCGAAATCATAAAAGTTCAGAGTCTATAATTCGGAGTGGAACTTTATGAGAGTTCGTATCCAGAATTCTGAGTGGAAATTCATGAGAGTTTGTATCCATAATTTAGAGTGGAACTTCATTAGATTTTGTATCCAGAATTCGGAGTGGAACTTCATTAGAGTTCGTATCCAGAATTCAGATCCTAAAAGAGAATGCTTCATATCTAAGTATTATATGATTCTGAGGTTTTAGGTATGAATCCAATTTTTATAATTATGAAAAATATTGATATGAGGAACGAAAATATGGTAGGGGTAAATTCTTTTGAGAAATAAATCTTCCTTATAGAAGTGAAATATAGATTTGCTTAAGTATAAGGTGTTTTTGATTTTCAAAAACAAGAAGGAATGGAAAAGTCATAAGGAAGACCTTATTGACTCAACAATCTCCCCACTTTTGGAAATCACAATCAACCCTTAGAAAAATAATATAAGGACTTTGAAAAATTCTTTTAGACTTTGAAATTAAAACTTATCTCCCTTTTTTCGTGGATGATGGTGAATACAACTAACTCCACCTTAGGATTAGGAACTCTATGGATTGTATTCTAGATTTCCATAATGGAGTTTTCATTATCATAGGAATGAAAAACATTGTAATGAGAAACTCCCCCTTACTTAAGGATAGTTCTTCACTTAGAAAATGTTCTTCTCTGTTTTAGATTTTTCCTTCTCCCCCTTTTGAGTAGTTATTTTTCCTTCTCCCCCTTTGTGATTTTCAAAAAGAATTAAGGGAATGGAAAAGAAATATGGTACCTGAAATATTAGTAAATACATGTAAGGGAAACAAGCAACTATAGTTTAATTATAATTGGAAGAATTTTTACAAGGAAGATCAAATGCAACTAAAGATCAGATTGAGTGTATTTGTCTTCCTTTTCCTTTGGGATTAGCTTATTCAAGAGGGTTTTCAGCTTCTTCAAATATTTCTGATCCTCCTCAACTTGCTTCTCCAAAGCTATGATCCTTTCTGGTTGAGATTTCAAGACCTCTTCATGATCCTTCATGGCCTCTTCCTGCATCTTTAGTAACTTATCTTACCTTTTCAGCTTCTCTTCAAACTCAATCCAGAAATCTCTTTCCCCTTTCCAGTTTTGAGCAACCCAGTGAATCTTTCCATTCAAAAACCACATCTGTTGATTCTGAGTATTTTTCTTAAGGGACAGCTTTTCCGGAAGATTTTTTATCTTGGAATGCTCGGTATCAAAAGCATCTTTTACATCATTTTGAATATGATAAAACTCAGCCTATTCATCATCAACTTTATTTGACCATAGAGGGATTTTTCTGCATGATTTTCTGTGAACATCATAATTGATAAGGAAATTTCTATGCTTAGCCTCAATCTTGACACACTTACCCCTGACCATGGATATGGATTATGACTTATGATTTAGGTGGTGTTGAAGCATCTGGCATCTGGAGTCTATGGTGGGAAAGATCGGAATTGTGTCCACCGATTTCTTCAAAGATTCAACAACAAAGTCTTGACCCAGTGTTGATAATTCCGAATCAGACACCTTTCTTGGGGATTGTTCTTCTTCAATTTCCACCTACTTTATTCTTGAAGAGACACCAACTTACTTCTTCCTTATAACATCTTTTTTTGGGGTGTCCATAAGTAGTTCCTTCCCCTTATCAACTTTCGGAACTGTCACATCAAGAGATTATACCTCGCTTTCAGATACTTGAATAGTCTTATCTTTATCTGGTTTCTCCTTCTCTACTCCTTCTTCAAGAAAATGTTTTTTAAAGATTTTTTACTTAGATATCTCATTTTCTTTCTCTTCATCCTTTTCATCACCTCTCTTATCATTTTTCTCATCTCCCTTTCCCAGAGTGACCAACTTTGAGGTCTAAGATTTTTCTTGATAATCCTCAACTTGTTTAATCAGTCATCTAGATCACCACTTTCTTATTATTCTTCTTCTTCTTCTTCTAATTCCTCTTTTTCTTCTATTTCTTAAACAACTTATTCCTATACTTATTCACCAGATCCTTTATCTACTCCTTCAACAACCTCTATCCCTTTGGTCTTTTCCGCGGTGAAGTAATTCTTCTCGGGGGTCTCTGGTAATGGGTTAACACCCAAAGTTTACAGAATGAGAATCTTCTCAGAAGCTATTTCTGTGTCTCTCAACAAGGATTGAACAAATTTAGGTTCAGAAATATTCTTCTTTATCTTCTACTCTTTGTCTTGTTTTTCTAACTCATTTGCATCTTTTTCTCTTAAGGCCATAGCCTCAGCAGGGTCCAATCCGAACTATGAATGACCTTATTTCATCTTTTCCTTATCTTCCTTCCATTTAGCAGCCACCTCATCTGTATATTCTTTCTGTTTTGTTGGCTTGGGAGGTGCGGATTGGGTTTCCTTATCTTTGGGATTCTTGTCTTCATCAACCACTTCGTTCAATTTTCTCTTCTTACCAACCTTCTTCACTGGCTCAGCTTTCTCCACATTTCCGGATTGGATTCAGCCTCTTCCTCTGAAAAATTATAAAACTGTCCTATTTCCTTAGAATAGGCCATATTCATCTTTTTCAAGGTATCATCACTAAAAAGCATAACCTTTTAATTCTGAGCCTTAGACTGACACACAATCTTGAAAGAATCCAGACACCGAACTATCAACTTTGATAGTAAGGTAGGGTACATGATGATTTGAGCTCTCAAATTTCCTTCCAGGATGTTCTTGATTGTCACAAGAACATGCCTCATCAGATTGGTTTTTCTTAGATTCACCAAGAAGTCTAAGATATATATATCACTTTTCTTCAGGGTATATTTTTCACCCTTTCTCGGAACCATGAAACCTTGTACCCAAATTTGAAGGATCCGATTATTAGATGATATGTGAGAAATCTTGGCTCTCTTTACATCATCAAGCCTAAGACACTCCAAGGCCTTCAGCTAAACAAAACTTCCTAGAACATCTGAATGTTTATTTGAGAAAAAGTCATCTTCTTCATCATATTCCAGCCCCACCAAGCTTGCTGCCTTGGTGTAAGTAAGTTTGTAAGTCTTTCCATAAGACTTGAAAGAAAATTTTTCTCTTCCCTCTTCCTCATAGAAGCTTTCTAATTCATAGAACTCTATAATTATGTCCAGATAGACCACATATTAAACACCTATATTGGATATACATACATCTTCCCAACCATTCAACTTGATGTTCTTAGAAATGATAGAATCATAATTGTAAAAGTTAGGATGGACCAGTCTTTCTCTGTACACATGCCTTTATGAAATTGGCTTCATGGAAGACATATATTGGGAAGTGGCTTTTAAAGACATTCAGAATGGAGGAGTTATGAGAGATTTGGAATGGGATTTAAGAACTGAGGTAGAGCTTCAAGACGTGAGAGCTTGGTGATCGATGTGGGACACAGAAGAGGGTGCCCTTTATATAGGCGATGGAGTTGACCTTTGAACTTCCAAAACCAATCTAACGATTGAAAATTTCTATGATTTGATATGATAGTTGAAAACATACCCACAAGGAAATCTTGAATATGATCTTTTGGGGTTTTAAAAACATTCTAATTTAAGAAGAAACAAATCCGAGAAATTTTATATGAAAAATAAACTTCTAGTAATTAAAAATGACTAAAAAAACATAAGTAAGGAAATCATACCTTTCATATTGGCTAGGATGTTTATTCGTAATAGGTGATATTCTTCTTGAAGAAAATTTAACTACAAAAAACTCACTATGAAAAACTCACTATGAAAAACTCACTATGAAAAACTCAATTCGAAAAACTCACTACGAAAAACTATGAGTACGAAAATTCCCATTACAAAAATTCCCATTAAGAAAATTCTCATTACAAAAATTTTCATTACGAAAATTCTCATTACAAAAATTTCCAGTACAAAAAATTCATTATGAAAATTTCCAGTACGAAAAGTTCATTAAAAAAATTCTCAGTATGAAAACTTCATTATGAAACTTTCCAGTATGAAAAAGTCATTACGAAAATTATCAGTACGAAAACTTCTTTTCGAAAATTCTCAGTACGAAAACTTCATTACGAAAATTCTCAGTACGAAAACTTCATTACAAAAATTCTCAGTACGAAAACTTCATTACAATTTTTTTTGAAATACTCATTATGAAAATGTTTGAAAGAAACATTATGATATATTTTGAAAGACTCATTATGAATTTGTTTTTGAAAGAATCATTACAATTTTTTTTTGAAAGACTCATTACAAAAAAAATTGAAAGACTCATTAAAAAAAATTGAAAAGCTAAAAAACAAATGTACTCTCCTTATGAAAATGAGTTTATTACTGTAAGGAGAATGGTTCGACAAGAATTTAATGAAGGAATATCACCTCGGGGTTATCATTCCTAACTTCTGATTAATGTATTCAAATCTATCGGAGGGTAAAGATTTCTTGAAAATGTCAGCAAGTTGATGTTGCGTTCTGATAAATTGAATAACGATATCTAATTTTGTCTTGATAATATTTTCGAAATATTATTTGTTACTAGTCATATGCCGGGAACATCCAATATCCATGTACCACGTATTGTTGTTGGTACTTTCCCTATTTTCCTGAAAATAAGAAAAATTTAGGTTTTCAGAATCCAGACATGCTTGGATCCAAAAATTTCAGAAAGTAAAATTTTGGAAACCCACATATTCATAGAAAAATAAGCCTTATAAAAGCCTACATATTGGGTTTTGTTTAAGGAACAATTCTTTTCCCAGTGTCCACCACATTGAAACTTTGTGCTAAATGGGGAACTTTGAGGAACAAAGTAGTTGTTACTAAAAATTGGTTTAGAACTAGTGTAACCAAAACCAGAAGTATTCCTTCGAGGTCGAATTTTTGAATACATTTTATCAAAATTTTCCTTACCATGGGTAAACTTTGACAAACACTTCCTCAAGGAAAATATTTTGGATTTTAGTTTAACAATTAAGTTCATGTCTTCAAAAACATTTGAACTAGAGCTTGGCTCAAAACATCTTTTTTAGAAGTTACATTTTCAAGATCTTTTGAAAGTTTATTCTTTATAGAATTTACTTCCTCGAGATTTTTTGAAATATTTTTAAAATCAACATTTTTCTTATCAATATCTTTAGAAAGATATGATATTTATTTAGTAAGAATAGTATTCATAGAATTTGACTTGTCATGTTTTTTCATGAGTTTTGAGTTCTGAATCTCAAGAAGTTCAGTAAACCTAAAAACATCTTCATAGGTAGGTAAAGTATTTTCTTCATTAGAAGAATATTCTTCATCTGAAGAGTTATAATATCTACTATCATTATAATTTAAAGAATCATTGGTCAAAGATTTAGAATTGTGTACCTTAGCCATAAACCAATGATTATCAATAGGTTGCCTGGCTATAAGACCAAGAATCTTCTGTCCAAAGGATTCATAGTCAGAAGATTCATATGAAGAGTCACCCCCACTGGCACTCCAGGTGTCATTAGATTTCATAACTTTCTTAGCTTTGGACTTGTAATATTTCTTTCTGTTCCTTTCAGAATGCCTCTCTTTTCTTTCTTTTCTTTTGAGCATATGGAAATCAGGTCTTATGTGTCTATATCTCTTGCTTTCATAGAATGTGACTTCTGAATCTTTCTTATCTTTCCTTTCCTTCTTCTTATACTTGGGTTAGAAATTTATTTGTCCAGCAATCTTGTTCATCCTTCGAGCAAGATTAACTTACTCATTATATGAGACTTCACTCTCACTAGATTTGGATTGAATAATAACCTTCTTATATTTGGATCGAGTAACTCTCTTAGGAGTATTATCTTTCATATGATTTGAAGTTGTAGTAAAAGCAACACTACCATTCTCATTCTTCTTATTTATGTTGTCAGCATCTCTCTTCATTCGAGTCTCATGTTGAAGAGGAGTTCCAAACAATTCATCAAGAGGAATTTGAGTAACCTTTCTGTTTTCATCGATAGTAGTTCTCTTTGATTCCCACTCATTCAACATAATATCTACGATCTTGTCAACAAGGGATTCATCATCTAGAACTTTCTCTCCTATAGATTGTAAGTTATTCACAATAGTTATGAATCTTTATTGCACCTTAGAAATTGGTTCTCCATAGGGAAAATTAAAACCATGATACTCAGCTCTAAGGATGGATCTTCTAGTATCAATCACTTTTGATGTACCAAAATGTGTAACTTCAAGTTTCTTCCATATATAATTAGCTTTTTCACAAGAAGATATTTTTCTATATATGTTCCTAGTCATTGAACAAAGGAAAGTATTATGTACCTTATAGTTGAGTTGGTATTCATGATTTTCTTGATTAGTAAAAGCACTTACTTCCTTGTCAGGAATTTTATATCCTCCAGTAAGAATGACAAAGTTATCTACCCCAGTATTTATAACTAAAGTCTTCATACGATCTTCTATCCTAAAGAAAAAATTTGGAACACAAACTTGTTAGAAGTAAAAGTTTGTAATCAAGTAAAATATTCTAATCAAGAAAAATTATATCTCTAAGAAAAATTGAATCTGAACTATGAGTCCAAAAACAGATTCCGAAAAAATATGAATCCGGAAGTATGAATCTGAAATTGTGGATCTGAAAAAGCTATTATGAGAATTTTCTTCTGAATCTAATCGTGAGATTAATTCAGATTGAACCAAGTTCTCTGATACCAATTGTTAGGATGGTATGAATCTGAGTATGATATACTCTGTAATACCAAACGTAGGGTCGAAATAAGAATGATATTCTCAGATACAAGAGGGGGGGTGAATTGTACCTTTTAAAAATTCCCTTAGGAAAATTTTTGGATGGTTATGTTTAATAAGGTTAAACAAGATAATTCACACGACCTCTATGAGTACTAAAGACTTGCTGGATTCTAGAAAAGTGATTCCAAAAATGAAACTTAACAAAAGTTATAAAGATTAATATTTTACCTTAAAGCGTATAGAATCAAAATATATAAGAGCAAAAATATGGGGAAGTATAAGAAAGTATAATTTCCTCAATAATACAAAATTCAGTGGAAAAACAAAGTATTAAAAAATACAAGTAACGAACAATAACTCTTTTAACCCAAAGAGAAGGGTATCCAACAACCTTGGATAAAGGTCCCTTGATTTATACATTCAAGAATTTCCATCTTACCCACACCAGGGTAAGTCCTCGATACGAATATCAGAGTCTGTATTGCAATCCCTGCAAGCCCTCAACTATCAGGTAGTCAGCACCTCTTTCTTCCTCAGGAAGGAAGCCATCGTCTTCAAGGTGTTGGAACCTCTGTCTTCCTATCTCCAGAAGCCCTCGATTTTAATCAGTAACAATTGGAGTCGCACGAAGAAAGTATGTACAAAGCAAAGTTTGAACAAGCTGTTCAAAATTTTTTCACAATGCATTGAGAGTTGATAAGAGACTCTCTCTCTAGAAATCACTTCAACAACATGTAAGCACATATCTCAAAGATGTGTCAAATTTTTCAAAGTTGTGGCTTATTTTCAAATGAGCTCCTATTTATAGGCGAAGCACCAATGGTTTTCTCCCTCCTCCTACAATCATATTTCTCCTTGAATTTCGGAGGGACCTATACATGTGTCACTCAACCAACAGTTAGTCAATAACTGAAAGCATGACATCATTTTTTAATGAAAAAATTATAAGCATAAGTAAAACTGAAGTTCAGAATGTAAGAAAATAAAAGTTTGGAGTCTATCCAAAATAGAATTCGGAGTCTATAATAAAAAGATATTCGGATTCTATTTTGTTGTATTTCAGAATCTAAATTCTATAGAAATCCAGAGTCTGAATTTCTAAGGAAATTCAGAGAATTTGGAATCTAAACATACCAAGTTTGGATTCGAACTACTAGAAGTTCGCAGTCGAACTAGTAGAATTTCAGAGTCGAACTAGTATATGTTCAGAGTTGAACTAAAATAAGTTTGGAGTCAAACTCGTAAAATTTCGGAGTCGAACTCATAAATGTTCGGAGTCCATAATTCAGATTGGAACTTTATGAGAGTTCGTATCCAGAATTCGGAGTGGAACTTCATGAGATTTTGTATCCAGAATTCAGATTGGAACATCATTAGAGTTTGTATCTAGAATTTTGAGTGGTACTTCATTAGTGTTTGTATCCAGAATTTGGATCCTAAAACAGAATGCTTCATATCTAAGTATTATATGATTCTGAGGTTTTAGGTATGAATTCGATTTTTATACTTAAGAGAAATATTGATATGAGCAACAGAAATATGGTAGGGGTAAATTACTTTGAGAAGGAAATTTTCCTTATAGAAGTGAAATATAGATTTTCTTAAGTATAAGGTGTTTGTGATTTTTAAAAACAAGAAGGAATGTCAAATTCATAAGGAAAACCTTATTGACTCCATAATTGGATCCCCTATTCTATGTACAATATTTAAATACACATCAAACCCCACATTTTATCATTGAAAAAATGTTGTCTCTGTAGATGGATTATTTATAAAATAATCTTCCTCTTATCCACTCCTTACTTACATATGCTACTAACCCATAACACGAGAAATCATCACCGATGAAGCCACAAAATAACCACAGTCACCATAGATGCCAACTCTAACCTGCACCGACCCTCTACTCTCATATGCTTCTCGATCCAACCACCTGAGTGGTGATTAACTATTTTCCCCATGTGATATTTTCTCCACTAGTATTAGGCTAAAGTATGCTGATTGTTTTGGATTCAAAATATTAATCCATTTTCTATAATTCAAGACTCAAATTTTTTTTACTAAAACAAGGGAATTTATACTTATTCTGTTTACTCAATTTTCTCCAAAATCATATGAAAGTATTTCCTTATATTTAAAAAGTAAAATAAATAAAATTAAGGCATAAATAATTAAAAAATAATTAAAATCAATTAATTTAACATTAAAAATATATTCATGGATTATGGATATCAAATCCACCCCCAATAGAACCCTCTATTATACTGAAGAATGAATTCTTCTGATCATCTCAAAGAAAACCCATCCTAACAAGGTTTAAATATCATAATCAAAAATATCAAATAATAATCAAATAAGAATAATGTTTCATGTGTAAAATTAGAGGCATCATTTCAAGTCCACATTCTTTAAAAAAATCCATCAATCATCCATTTTACTATTCCTCTTCAATAAGTTAAAAATTATATTAACTCACATTTACATATTTAAATTAATTATTACCATTAATTATAATTTTTGATCTACCTCACCATGAAAATTTTTCTATCATCACTGAAGATAAAAATTTACTAGGTTTATTATCATAACTAATGTATACAAACCCTAAACATAGACTTTAAATGAAATTGAAATATCATCCCCACAAAAAAAATATTAACATAAATCATGATGAATTCATAAAAAAGATCAAATGAATATGTGGTAAAGGGATGGTAGATATTTGATGTGAAAAATAAATAGCTAAATAAGGAGGCTAAACTCTAAATCATTATATTTGAACAATAATAGAAAATCTCAATGAAAATCCTCCTTAATAAATAATATCACACAACACTCTTAAACCCATAAAATGGTTCAAAAATAATATGATAATGAGTAAAATGAAAGATACAACCTCCTTATATATATATATATTTAAAATTTTATTAGTTTTTTAAAATTTAGAGTTTTGGAGATACATACAAATGAAATTAATTCACTAACCTTAACCCCATCATTCATGAAAACACCACACATATATTCTAAATGAAAAACAAACTCTTATACTATATAAACCCCCCACACCCCAAACACACATTAAACATTTTGTATCCTGAAACTGGTAACTAGAGTAGGATAAGAAGGATAAAATAGGCTTGTAATGTGGAAATGCCAATCAAGGTCATTGTTGATGCCCATGAAATTTGAAAAGAAATAAGATAAAGGAAGAAACAAATATAAATATTGACAAATTGCAATACCTAATATAAGAATAAGTTGAACACCTAGTTTCACCAAGATAATTTCCAAGATACCCGGTGCCTCAATAAATAATGTTAGTGATTGAGCATGGCTATATGTTAACGATGAAATCCTTATCATCCGAGTTTGAAATAAAAAACTCCAAGGACCATGCAATCACCAACCTTGGACACTAAGAGATCACATAACTTGGAC
Source organism: Viscum album (assembly GCA_963277665.1). Lineage (NCBI taxonomy): Eukaryota > Viridiplantae > Streptophyta > Magnoliopsida > Santalales > Viscaceae > Viscum > Viscum album. The sequence continues at coordinate 1,149,740,138 of OY728122.1, forward strand.
ACTAAATGATCAGTTCAGAGTAGGCACAACATTGAGAAAGACCTTTATACCTTTCTTGATGCACCTACCTCTCCATACTACACAATATACATCCCTAAAACCAAAATATCTCACTACCACTACTTTTAGAATCATCCACTAAGTTCCCCATGGGACCTCACCTTGACAAATGAACTTTCGAGACAAGATACATGAATCATTGATAGACCACCTCTACAATATCCAATTAATGTATCACCAAGATGGATTCCATGGTGTGTATAGGAACTCCAAAGGCCAAATATCTAGCCTATGACTATAAATACAAATTTACCTTCTTAGAAATTCGATAGAGATAGAAGGATAAATAAGAATGGTTCTCTAAAAATTACAACATTTTGGGGATAAAAATAGGTAATTTCAGATAATATGTGAATGGTACTAAAAAATGGTAGTAGGAAACCTTCACTAAGCTATTGGTATGGCCCATATATTACCAAGTGCATGATTCCTCACACACTGCATGGTTTTACTCTCACATCAATAACTTATTATCCCATTAGTAATAGGTTAAATATAGCTACTAGAAAAACATACAATACAAGGAAATATACCCTATCACTAGGAGAATTATGCAAGTACTATATGAATATTAAGTTACTAGGATAATTCAACTTGTACTATTATAATTTCCATTCAAATATAAATTAACCTCTTCACTAGGTGAATTATGTGTAGTCATAAAATTTCACTTACCAAGCATGATGGGTGGACCTCTCATATTGGAATTCTTGTGCCTCGATTTCATGGAATGAATGACCACTGTTTTAATATGACCCTTTTCTGAGCTCTTTGTTAGTGTAGATAAATACCAAAATCCCATAGAGACTCAATAAATCTCTATACAAAGCCTTCTGGTAAACGTGATGAGGGAATTTACATCAATAGGCACCCCTTATTGAGTAATTCCATAATATTTCTTGCTACAATACACTATCCTTTTGCCTCCATATTCCAAAACCCATCCTATCCTTGAAACTAGAAAGAAGATGGGAGGATAAGGACACTCTCTAGACATAATACCCAAGAGGTTCCCATTAAATATTTCACTAATTACGAAACATCTAAAAGTAAATGATTGGGATAAATCCTCAGGCACCATTAGTGCATAATCCCTATTAAAAGATAATGTCACAAGAACATTTAATGTGATTGATCCTCCATTATCTACTATTTGTCAAATAATGAATGACTTATGTGAACTTAGAGATATGGCATTAATCACACCTTTATTTTTAGGGAAATGTCTCATTGGATGTCCTTATTACATGTAATACCTAAAAACCATTTTATATTCTCCCACAAGGGATATATTTATGATGAAGCTTTCTATGGAAGTCTCAAATAAATAAACACCAATCATTCATTTTCCTTCCTACCTTTATTTAAATAGATACTCCTATAACTTGATGTTAAAATACCTGGCCATCATTCAAGATGAATGATGTAAAGTAGCACACAAACAAACTTATTGTATGATATTAAATTACTTGATATAGTCCTATAACATGACCTTGAACAATCTCACTCGAACTATGTGGGCTCTGACTCCTATATCCTAGAGGATTTTCTTGACAAATTTTCAATCCATGAATCTGATATCAATATATCTCTATAATTTTATATGTTCCTACACATGGCTTTGTTTCTAGCATAATCATATTCCTTTATTGGGTGATATTCCCGATGAGCTTAGGCCCATACCTAGAAAGCAATATCCCCTCCAAGTATCATTCTTTATTACATTTTTAGAACATATACATAGTGAAATCGTAACCCTATTCATTTTTCCTTATATCTATCAACTTCCCCATCCATCTTTATTAGTCTATATAACCTTTTAGAAAACCATAATTTCCTCAAATTCATAAGTCCTACACTAACCATTACTAGGGACCATTCATCTAATGGTCTATTCTACATGAATTTAAACTTCTTATAATTTATATTCATCTAATGAAATTAAAAGATAATATGTTTCATATTAAATGACACTAAATAACATATGTTCTCATTTATTTAAGAGGGATATATAGGAACCATTAAATGGGGATCAATCTTAAAATTAAAACACATACCTTCATGGAAAATGTTAAATAAAAGAGTTCCATATTGTGTGTCATAAAAACATAACTTAAATCAATACTATAATAATCTTATATACAGAATATTAATATATTTAGTTCAATTAGATTGATAACACAAGGTTAATTAGGCCCAAAATTAGATTTCATAAATAATTTATTCTCATGACTTAAATTCATAATAGAGTTTTGGAGTATAAAATAGTCCTGCCTAAAAAGGGTGTAGTAGAGACCAAAATTTCATCTTCTAGATCGATTCATATCCTAAGTGGAATTGGTAAAGTCCTATTTACCACATGACTTTGGAATATTGGTACGAACTAACTCAGAATTTAAATATGAGATCACTTGTTTAGAGTTTCACATTTTTCTAAAGAAATATAAAAAAACATTCATTTATTGATTATATAAGGTTAAATGTAATGGTATGTACCTTCTGACCCATTACATTATAGGAATTATAGTGGTGTATATAATGATCCTAACCCTAGTATCCCAGATCTACTGTCTAATTTTTTAAATTGGTAGAATATATAATGAATTGCTTCTCGAATGACCAAAATAGTTTAGTAGTCTTTATAAACTAGATATAAGTATGACTCCCATATTAAATTACAATACATAGATTACAATTTTTTTTGAGAATATCATTTTTGAATCTAGCATATCATTGAATATCATTCATTGTAAACTTCCTAGATTCCAAGTAAAGGAAAAAAATAAGTGTGATGTCAAATTTTCAGTAACATTTAAGTGTAGTGGAAACTATCATGATTCAGTAAGAAAAATCATCATGGAAAGGAAAATAAATGAACACATATTCTTCATAAATAATATTATTTTAACAATTAGATAAGGCATAATAAATATGGAAATCTACATATTACAAGAAATATTCCATTTAATCAATAACATGACTATTATGACAAGATAATATATAATCAATATGACACGGTAAATAACTGAAAACAATCCATTTAATCAATAAATAGAGAATAAAAATCATCTAGAGATAATATCATTTGGAAAATATCAGGTATAATAATAAATAAATTTTAAATGAAATAAATTCTTAATTATTAGACATCATGATCTCAATAATGACAATATCTTTACTATCAAACCTTTCACCATACGATTTAAAACTGATGGGTATATATACACAAAAAACATATTTATCTTGGTATATCAAACCAATTTATCTCACAAGACTACTAATTCATCAAGGGGATATATATAACCAAGACACACCCATATCTGCATTTCCAAATCCTTCTTCTTATATCCTATAATCAATTTAACTCATGAATAATAAGCCTTAACAAAAAACTTTTGTATCACTTAAGGAATTCGAATTAATAATAACGTCCACATTCAATAATATATTTTTCTAAGTGAAATAACATATTTAGATATAATATATTTTTTATATAATAAGTATATCCATGATAAATAAAATGGATATTTAGGGTAAATTTATTTTCTGATCATGAAAAGAAAGTGAATATTTCAAAGGAAAGTTAATAATTATAAAAATTCATCAAGAAGGATAATTTAAATACTTTCCATAGTGAAACTGATCATAAAAAATCTAGAGAAATAATAATGATGGTATCAATAAAAAACTTCTATGGTGGATCATATGTACAATAAATGGTTGATCTTGTTTATGAATAGAAATACCATTATGATGTTATAAAAAAATTCTTATGGAAAATAAAAATTTCACATAAATTTTTTTAATGCTAAAAGTTCAAAAAATATTTTCAAAATAATTTTCTTCAGAAATAATCTTTTATATTTATAATGATTATTGAAAACATTGAGTGTTCATGAATGTGTGAAATTTCAATTTTTTTTATATGTTATAGAAAATATTCTTTTCACATTTTCAATGAATCCAAACGGGCCTTGTTTGGAATATAACATGATGAGTCCCATCAATTTTTTTAAAAGACAAGTATGTATAAAAATTTCTTTAATAAATAATTTGGATATATTTAAAAACATATTTGAAATATTTTTTAGAAAAACTTCTTTTGAATGGAAAACTATTTTTGAGTGAAGGGATAAATTATTTCAAAAATTTTTTAAAACATTTTCACAATCATTTTTAGTAAAAAATAGAGTAATATGGTACTATTACATGAAAACATCACTAATAATTATATTAGAATAAAATTAAATGGTGTTATTAGAAAATTTTCAAATAATTTCCTTTAGTGGAAATTCAATTATAAACAATATCGATTAAAATGATATTGTGAAATATACCCTTACAAAGATCATAGTGTTAATGCGATAATTAATCAATTAATAATTTTTATTTGTGAAATTAAAATAAAAAAAGAGTAAATACAAAATAATATTGTCAAAATAAATTAAACCCATAATCTTATAATTCCAAATACAATGAAGAAGTAATATAACCCAATTAAAAGAAATTGAGTTATGAAATTATTTCTAACATTGTAATGTTTTGAGTAAAATCCATTTAGAAGAAATAATTCAAATTAAAAAAATAAAATACCATGAATTATGAGGTTTTAATTATATTACATGAAATTGGGTAGTATATTCGCCCCATAAAATAAATTAGGTGCATGAAGTTATAATATACCCCATTTAAGGGAAATTGTGATAAATTCCCTTACCACTTGATGAATTTCTTGTAAAATCCCATTGGATGAAATAATTAAAATTTAAAAATATAATAACATGAATTATGAATGATTTAGATATTATTCCAGAGAAGCTCTATCAGAGGCAAGACTCTGACTAATTATTAAAGAAAATAAAAGCCCAACAAACATGTACAACAAAGTGAAAAGGACAATAACAAACCATATTCTTCAGACCCGTCACCATATCCATGACAGATTTTATCCTCCGTAGTAGCTGATTGCCTCTATGAACTATCATGGTGCTTTTGAATCTTGGAATACTTCCTTCTAAGATTCAACTTCTCTAAAGAAATAAATTCCATAGAAGACCGCACAACCCAACCTTCCCTCCCAACCGAAGACCTGGTGGACATTGGCTTTGAAAAATGAGAATAATCCTTCCTTAGCCTTCTTTGTGGTGGGGCAGTCATCACTTCCTCATTCTCAGACACCTTCTTTTTCCCTCCCTGGACAACATTACTGAAGGAAGTCCGAACCATGACACCATCATTTTCCTTGTCACTATCAAGACAAATACCCCATTTTACAGAGATGCGCACTTTACGGTAACCCTCGTCCACTCCCAATTCCTACTGAGATTGGCTATAAATTTCGAACATGGAAAGACACTTTGAGTGATCCACAATCGCTTGATCAGAATGTATTCCCTTCTTCATAACCGATCCTCCATCCACAACCTCCAGAGAAACACTACCATCATCATTTATTGAAAAACCCTCCTCAACATTAGAGGTATTTATACTCCCTAGTTCTTGTGATAAGGTAACAGTGGAATCAGTGGAAAAAAACATCCTTATTACCATCCTCCCACCCTACCAATGGTACATCATAAACACCTAGATCTGTACAGTTTTTCCCCTCAGAAGCTTTGTCACCTAATGGAACAACTCCATCTCATTATAAATCTAAGTAATAATTTACCAATCAAACAAAACAGTTACCAAGATCAATTCCAGCCACCTACTTCATAGACTGTGGTTGTGGCCCAGCTAGAAACTTCACCCATGCACTGCTTCCAGTAATAACCTACTTCATAGAGTCCATCAATTTCTTATTTGGATGCACAAATCCACAACCCATGTAATGGGAAGGGATGTTGATATACTACTGAACCAATCCAAGGGAACCTTCACCATTGTCTTGTCCAGCAATAGTCTCATCCTTAACAGTAGTTTCACCCACAGGCTCCAAACAGGGAGAGACTTCACCCACGGCTTGACTACCATTAATTGCCTTGTTTTCTCATGAATGTATTGTCGTGAAAGTTCATTTTTTTGGTATAGGTTATAAAACCATATTATACAGAATGATATTAATATTAAAAATATAATATTTAATTATTATATAAATTTTATAACCATTAATAAAACATAAACATGGATAATGGATGACATCGCTTCGCTGAGATGATAGGTCGTATGTACGCATGAGCGACATTATCATTTCCTTAACGGGTTAAAGGGTAAAGAAGTGGGTGATATATTAATTTTAAAAAATAAATATAATTTCATAAATATCAAATATATTCACTAAATTTATTCTTATTATCTTCCATGTAAAGAGTAAGTGAAAAATAAATCATATCACTTCTCTAGATGGTAGTATACTGTACTCATGAGAAGTGTTATCGTATATTATACCAAATGGAATGTAAGAAGATATATGTACAAATAAAATTAAATAAGTTTAATAATATTATTAATATCATATGAATGTTTAAATCCATTAATATATCCAGACTTTAAAGGTGGTGATGGAAAATGAATTATATTGGTTCAGGAGGTAGTAGACCGCCATAAACACGATCGACAGTTTAGTTTCACATTAAAAGGAAGTGCAGATGAATATAGCTAATTAACATAAAATAATAACATATAACTATATTTAAGATAATAATGTTATTATATAATCATGTTATTATAATATTTTAAGGATGTGGGGTTAGAAAAAAATAATAATGTTATTTCAAGAATGTAACCTCTTCTTCGGAAAACTTTATTTGGTTTTCACCAAAATCCTTCATTGGTGGTCATTATGATCAAACCAAGGGATATAGGATTTTGAATTTTAGTAATTAATTTATTTTGGTAGAAAAGTTCTGAAAAATGTTCTTGGTATGTGTGAATAGGGGAGGAGCGGGATTGAACTTTTATAAATGGGTGAGAGGTCACACATGGAATTTTTGAAAAAATCAATCACATAGAGGTTTTTATCATATAATAAACAACCCAATGGTTAATTACAAAATATAATAGTTTATAAGATCTAAATATTTCAATAAAATAGATTTTGGACAAGTTTTAAGTCATTTACAATCCCTATCTAATTTGTTTAATTTTTACTCCTTTTATTATTCATAATTTTAGAAAATTAATTTGAACTTATTAGATAATATAAATTATTTTTCTTCTATATATGAAATCAATTTTTCAAAATTTCATTAAAAAAAGTGAGAAAATCCAATTTAAAATTATACTTGTAGATGTGACGAAAAAATAGCCTTCCAAAGTGAATATTCTCATAATTATAGAAGATTTTCATATCAAAAGTAAATATTACATTGATTAAAATGATCTAAATTTTCAAAATTATAATATAATTCAACAAATTTTACTTTAAAAACAATTTAAAATATAATTTAACACTATAAATTATATAACTCAAAGCCAGTTTTCGATAAAAATTAGAATTTTTGACAAGTCATCAAAAAATGAAATATTTCAAAAAAATAAAAAATATACACTCAAAGATAATTTTTATATGATTATTTAATCAATTAAGTTCAATTTATCAATTTTTTTCTAAAATTGGTAAAAATTAATATTAAATTATGTGAGTAAAGGGTTACTAAATCCTCTTCTAGAAAAAATAGAGTTTTAAAAAAATATTTATTTTTATTTTAAATGGTTATTATTTTATTTGTAATAAATAGATAACCATAATTTTAATATTTTATTTTTTACTATAAATACCCTAATATTTAATGGCTAGGTTGTAATAGTATAGTATATTACAGTTCATTTAGACCTGGGTTTGCATGTTCCACCAACTATAAAATAGATCCAATTTATTTAAAAATAAATATATCATAAAGTATGGAGGTTTAAAATTCTCATCTAATCTGAGTGTTTCATTTCATAAACTCTATTGAACACATGTTATTTATGTAAAAATATCAGGCTGTTAGATTTTCTCCACCATCAATAAATTTCATCCTCGTAATTTAAACATGATATCGATAATCATGGGTTTTACATTTGAAAATAAATTTTTTGAAAATAATATAATTCATAAAATGGTAAATAAAACCTTATCCTTCCAATATAGAAAAAGAAATATTGAGTTAGTAATGAATAACACCAAAATATGTTTCCAAATTGGAGAAAATAATTGGTAAGTGATGATATGAACATTGACAAAAAGTGTAAATAATTATGGAGATTGATAGAGATCATTAATCACAAAAAAGTGATTGATCAATCTAATGTTATGTAATTAGAAACCATAAAACATTGATGATTTTAAATACCTTTTGATTCATTGGATATAAATGTAATAAGATTGTTTAAAGTTACTTTTCTTAAATATTTGGAATTTATTTACTATCTATGAATATAATAAATTATACATACATTATATGTTTCTATTTATTATGCATAATTTCATCCCTTAAGTATGATTTGATCAATTTCTACTTCCTCTCTCACTCCATGAAATAAATATCCATAAAATTAAATTTTTATACTTGATGTACTAAAAATAACTTTCTATGTATCATAAAATCCATAAAATTGTGAAAAGTCCTTCTATATGTCTCTAATTTTTTCCAAAACCAATATGGGTAGTACAAGTTATCCCATACAATACATTAACATATAAACATTAAAAGTAACACCATTGGTTCTGAATTAATGTTTATTTATAAAATAATTTTAGTAAAAACAATTTAATATTAACCATAACATCACATAGTCTAGTGGTAGGGGTAGAGCCCTTGTTTCCCTTTAGTTATGGGTTCAAGACCCAAGGTCTATCATGATGCAACGGGTTGTCACCCGATATAATGGTTTTTCTTTTTATAAAACCATATTAATATAATTCTTATAACATTATAAATGTTTAATAACATATAATTACCTCAACATAAGAGATAATATTAAACCTAAAATTTACCTTCTAGATTTAAACTTATACCCAAAAAAATATATGTCAATTGTTCCTTAAATAACCTTATTACTAAAACATATACTAAAATAATATATTTTATTTTTATAAATTTATTCCATAATATCCTTAATCTTGGAAGAAACCCATCACATAAAACCTAAAAATAGGTTTTTAAGACTATGAATTTATGATTAATATTAAACTCATAAACCCATGATGGTATCCATAATTTTTAATATAATGAAGGCATATGAACTTGTGAAATTTAATACAATCCTTAGATTATTCATGACTCTTACAACAAAAATAACATTGGTAAAAATAATTCTACAATTCAATTTTTGAATCCCAATACATAAATTATTTATCTATTTTATTTCAACGTATGTCCTTCCTTCGCATAGGGGTTAAGCTTTATAAGAGTGAATTGAATCGAATAACGCCCAGGTTTTCCACATTCAAGATAAAGAACTATCAATGGACCCTAGCATGAAATTTATTTCTTTTTTTCATACTCATCATTTTTATTAGTAATTAATGTCATTAATACATTATTTTCCACACATAGTTTTTCCATTCCTTTGAGAAACCTTATTGGTTAAATATTTCCACATTTATGAAATTAAGAAAATTAGCATTCATTCCTCCATGGTATCCACCACTTGATATCCTATCCAACTCCATCCTCTTATTTGGTGAGTCTGTAATTTTGTTAATGTATAAGTTGTTATCATATTTCAGGATAAATTATTAGGAAGAATATGGATTTCTTAAAATTTGGTCATCCTACTATTTGGTTTCTCATAGTCATCACATTGTCCTTCATGTTCAACATTAACCAAATTCCCTCTAGTTCCATACACTAAATAAAACAGAAAATAAAAGTGTGATAAAAAATAATCATAGTGGGAAAACCATAAAATAATTTATAAGATGCATAAATCATGAAAATATTTCTATCTAATAAAACATTGGCTTAATATAGGCCATTCATTGTCATCATCTATTCAAATCCTTCACAATGCGATATAATGTAAATTTAAATTATCCAAATCATATCCCTCATGAGTTTCAAACCTTGTGTGAAGTGTGGACTATTTTCATGTACTAGGTAATAGACAAGTAAGTCCAATGTTCATTTTTCAGAGTTGTTACCACTATGTACATCAATTCTAGAAACAAATCCACTTGTCGTATCTATATATGGATATATTTCTCCAAAAAACCACATAATATCTATATGACCAATTTTTTGAAGTTCTCTTATATAATCCTCAATGTTTACCATAGGGTTATGTTCCTTAATCTATGTTTTCATTAATCTAATTTCTTTCATATCTATGAAACTTCTTCTGATACAAATTGTAAATACCCCGACCCCGATCTCCTAGAGCTGGTGTCCTCATTATTAATTGGTATAAGATACAGGTAATCACACCCCAAAGGAAGAAATAATTTTTTATTATTAGTAACCTAGATACATACATGATTTATATATTAGATATGAATACAAAAAATAAAGCATGAATTTTTTTGATAATATTATTATTCCATCTATAATATCCTTTCACATCATTTATATTACTCATATTGGATTCCCTGTAAAGGAAACAAAATAAGAGTGAACTCAAATTATTAGTATGGGTTGAGTACATCAAAAGCTATCATGAATCAACAATCATAATCAACATGGAAAAGTAAATAACTGAAAAATAATTACATTTAAATAATTTAATAATAATGATTAGATAATGAATCATCAATATAGAGAGGTAAATATCTGAAAACACCTTCCATTTTACCAATAAATTGATTATCACGACAAGAAAATCCATAGTCAATATGGAAAGGTATAAAACTAAAAACACATGACTTTTAATCAATAAGCTATGAATTAAATGAATATAATAAAATAATTATGAAAATATCATGGATAATAATAACTTAATTATTAATTATAGAAATTCTTAATTATTGGATGTTATAGTCCGAGGAATCATGATACCAACATCGTCAAGACCTCTCACAAAACGTTTTAAAACTGATATTTAGGTATACACGAGAAACCCATTTAACAAAGGCCGTCCAATTGATTTATCTCATGAGACTATCGATGAATTGATGGGATATCTATTACTAGGCCCCACCCATATCTTTATGTCAAATTCATTACTCATATATTGAATAATTGATTTAATTCATGAGAAATATGAATTATCAACAAATTTTCATATCAAGTAAGGAATACAGATTAAAAATAATTTCCCCATTCAATCATATAACTTTCAAAGTGTAATACCATATTTAGAAATGATATATAGTTTAATTATTACGTATATACATGATAAATAATATTTACATGTTGGGGAAATGTAATGTCCAATGATGACAAGAAAGTCAATATTTCAAGAGAAAGTTACTGATTTCAAAAATTAATCAATAATGATAATTTCAATACTTTAAATGGTCAAAGTAATCATAAAACATTCATAGAAATAATAATTATGGTATCAATGAAACATATTCTTAGTTGATCATAAGTATAATAAAGGGTTGATGTTGTTTATGAATAGGAACACTATAATGATGTCATTAAAACAGTCTTGAGAAAAATAACTTCTTAATTAAAAAAATACAATTTAAAACTAAATTATTAAATAATATTTTAATAAAAATTATTTTAAAATAATATTTAAAACTTATAAAGTAATAATTAAAATAGTTTCTAGTCATGAAAGAGGGAAATTCCATACATTCCATACATATTAAAATTAAGACTCTGTTCACATTTTAATTAAAAATAAAAGACATGCATTTATTTAAAAAACTGTAATATTCTATTAAAAATATTTTTTAAAAATTAATATATGGGTGGATATGTATTGAATAAATAATTTGGTGAATTATAATTTTTTTAAAAAAAAAACATTTATAAATTTGTTTTGAAGAAAAGTATTTTTGACTGAATAGAAGAATGATGTCACATTTTATTAAAAAAAATTCTCTATAATTTTACTTAAAAAATAGTGGAATATGTTACTATTATATTTAATAATCATGAATAAAAACATTATAATAAATTTAAATGGTTTTTTTAGAATATTATCAAATAATTTCCCTCAATGGAAATTCATGTATAAACAATCTCGATAAAAATGAGATTGTGAAATAAACCCTTAAAAAGATCATAACATTAAAGAGAGAATTAATTAATGAATCAATTTTGTATGTAAAATTGAAATATAAATAATTAAATTGGAAATATTAAATAATTTAGTCTACATTATTTACACACTTAATCTATGAATTTTAAATACAAAGACGATGTAATATAACCCTATGAAAAGAAATTATGTTGTGAAATTCTCTACCACTAGCCAATTTTCAAGTCAAATCAACTTATATTTAATAATTAAAATTAAAACATAATATACCATTACATATTAAGTTTTGATGACATTATAGAAAAGAGGAAATATATACACCATATAAAATAAATTAGTTTCATAATATTACAGTATTCTTTAATGAAGGGAAATTGAGTCAAAGTCCCTTAGCACTTGGTCACATTCAAGTAAAATCCCCTTGGATGATATAACTAAAAATGAAACACAAAATACCGTGAATTATTATGTATTAATGATATAATAGAAAAATTGGGTATTATTTATGACATACTAAATAAATTAGGTTCACAATATTAAAATTTTCCTCGATGAGGGAAAATTGAGACGAAGTCCATTACCTCATGTTTTCTTTTGGTTGAACATGATTTAAAATAATTTATATTATTTTTTTGAATATTATAAACTTATTATATAACTATATTCATATTTATAATAACATAGGTGATCCTATTATTACATTTTACCACCTATATCTTAATAATATTTCATTATTTTCAGTTTTTGGTGTTAGTTGTCTTATTTTCTCATCTGTGTTTTTTCATGAAAGTGATATTCATTTAGTAGAGGATACAAATACATCATTTAAATGAATTATATTAATTTTTTAAATATAATATTGACTCATTATAAAAATTTTATAATCAGTAATGAAATTTTAACATGAAGAATGGATCATATCGCTTCATGGAGACGTTAGGTCGTACGCATGCATGGGTGACATTATCATTTCCTTAATTGGTGAATGTGTAAGGAAGTGTTTAATATATTAATTTTGTTATATAGATATATATTTATTTATTTAAAAACTTTATCCTTATTACCTTCAATGTATGGTCTAAGTGGTAAATAAATCACATTGCTTCATGAGACGATAGTCCTCTATACACACGAGTGACGTTATCATATTTTAAAACTGAATCGAATGTAAGAAGGTATATGTGATATTAAAATTTTATAAGTATAATAATATCATAAATATAATATAAATGTGTCAAATACATCATTATATCAATCCATGTAAGATGGTGATGGGAAAATAATTACATCGATTCATGAGGTGGCTGTCCACCACACACACTATTAATGGTTTTGTTTCCCATTTGATGGAAGTGGAGATCGATATATGTTATGAAATTATAATAATAAAATAAATTTATATATAATATTCTTATTTTATTATATAGTAATGTTTCAAAAAGATTTAAGGATACAGAAGAATAAAAATATAAAAATTCTTGTTTAAGAATGTTACCTCTTCTTTGGATAATGTCCTTAGGCTTGCACCTAAAGCCTTACTAGGATGGAATTATGATAAAAAATGGATATAAGGTGTTTGTAGGGGATTTATTAAGAACTTTTTGTATACTTCTTCGAAAAAAAATTTCTTTGGAAGAGTTAAGAGGGGAGGAGAGGGGGTGACCTTTTATAAGAATGTGGGAGGACACACATGGATTTATTGAAATGAATCAATTACAAAAATGTTATTATCATTTTAAAAACCAAAAAAATGGGTCATTATATAACAATAGATGTTATAAAGTCTACATTTGGCTAGAAAATATGGCTTGTACAGGTTTTATATCATTTTGAACCCTTATCTTCTTAGTTTAACACCCGATAAAATCATTTTTACCTTGACCACAATAATTAATTTTACTAATTTTATTATTCATAATGGTCAAAAATTAAGATAAAAATATTAGATATTATAAATAATTATTATTATAAAAATGGAATCAATTTTAAAATTTCTATTCAAAAATTTGGAAGAATCTATTTTAAAATTATACCCACAAATGTAATGAAAAAGAGGGTTTCCAAAGAGACAATTCTCATAAGTATAGAAGTTTTAAATATAAAAATATAAATATGAAGTTGATTAAAATGACATAAATTAATTAAATTTTTATATAGTTTAAATAATTTTACCTTAAAAGAAATTTAAATTATAATTTTACTTTGCAAATTATTCAAAAAAAGACAATTTTCAGTAATAATTATTATTTTTCACTATTCATAAAAAAATAAGACATTACAAAAAAATAAAAAAATATACCCTAAAATTATATTGATATGATTATTTAAAAAATTAAATTAATTTTACAAAATAAATTTGATAAAATTTGTATAAAATATTTTTTTATTATTTTTGAAAATGGTGGTTAAGTTGTCTTTTAGAAAAAATATTTTTTTTTTCTAAATATAATTTTTTTTCTTTTATTTTTTTTTAAATTTTGGTACCGAAGCCTATTTTTATTATTAAATAAAATAATATTTTCTTTATATGTATATAGATAACCATTACATAACATGTATTCCCAAGGAGAAGTGTCCCGTGAACATGACCCAAAGGCCAGGAATAGCATCATGCCCACACCATCCTACCTGTGTCATCAGACCAGCATCATGCCTAGGTTCTCATCTTCCTGCATCATTACTATTTCACTTTATGTAGTATATATATCCCAAGGGTATTTATAGGATTCAAACCCTGGTCTTTTTGATGATGGATTATAGGGTTTACCACTCATGCACCACCTGAACTAAAATTTCTTTTTCTTTTAATTGATTCTAATGTTATTTATACTTAATAGATAACCATAATTTTAAAATTTTTGTTTGTACTAATCATATCCTTCAATTAAATATATAGTTTATAATTGTATATTATATTATGTTTCATTTATAATTTGGGTTCTGTGTTCCACATGCTATCTAAAGGGTCAAATGTATTTGAAAATAAATATATCATAAAGTCCTAGGGTGTTAAACTCTCATATAAGCTTGGTGTTGTGTGTCATATACTCTATCTAGACCATATTATTTCTTTAAAAATTTTAGGGTGTTAGGATTTAGGTATCTAACAGAGTTATTGAGGGGTGCAGAGGGTAGAATGAGGAGATGGGGTTGAGATTTTAGCACAAAGGGGTCCCATTTCTAGGAGACTTGTTTGCATTGTGGAGGGGAGGTAGATATGTAAGGGAGAGGTCTGTCAAAACACTAAGTATAAGGAGGAGGTGTTTGTGAAACTTCCATTTTTATCATAGCTACTCTTTTGAGTTGGACTATGTTGTAGCCTATTCCTGGTAAATGGTATTGTAAAATGATGCTTCCCATTAAACAGTAGACCATTCTTCTATATTTTTAGTTCTATAGTTTAAAGGTAGCTATGTTTCTTAGAGACAATTTTGACTAGAAAAAATGAAGTGTAGTCCTTTACTCCATAGTCCCTTACCTTATCAACAATTATACATAATAGTAAAGGAGGATACATTGTGATATTATTCTTTACAGACCACCTATAATTCCCTAAATCCCCTCGACCCCCTTGATTCTCCTTATCATCTACTCAATTCATAGGCAATCCAAGTGTATCCCAAAGAGGTATTTTAACCCTATTTTAGTAGGATTCAAACCCTACCATGGAAAATCAATCATTGTAGGTTCTAAGTAGGTTTCCTTCATTCTCTCCCTTATTTTTCTCTCTGTTCTTTATCTTTATAAGGTTTATTCAAGGAAACAATTGGTTTGGTTGTTTTTTTGTTAGATAATGGTGCAGTATGTCATGTTCTAGGTAGATCGAGGTGGTCTACCTCACTCTGGTTCTTAGTTTTTTTATTCTTCTAGTTCCAACCATTCACAACAGATTATAATGATTTGTTTTATGTAGGGGAACTATGACAAAATGCCAATTTAGTGGTGGTTTAAACCCTTTCTTGATAGTTCTGCGATAGTTTCGAAAAAATGTCGCTAAAATTGGTGTTGGAATTAAACATGTAGTGGTTCCTTCCATTTAGCGATGGTTTCTGGAAATTTTCATACAACAAGTATTTCGGGTTTTTTTTTTCATTTTAGCGAATATTTTTGATTAAAAAAATAAATGCAATCTAGTTGTGGTTTTTAACAGCCGTTAAATTCTAAAATTTTTACCCAAAAAGTCTTCATCTAAAATGGGTAAAAGTATCACTAAGTAAAATTTTTTCATATTTAGAGGTGTTTTTAACTGCCATATTAATAAAATACCATAATATAGTGGCAGTTTATAATGCCTCTAAATCATGAATTAAAAAAAACAAGCTACAGGTTCTACATCCCCATAACCTTCAGCCAGAACAAGAAAACAGTAACACTAAAAGTTTTACCGTATCATCAAATATATCATCAACGTACAAGGAAAAATCACATGTTAAAACTATAGAATAAACATACGTTTATTCTCACCAAAACATGAAGAATCGACACATTGAATAAGGAAAACAACATAATAGAAAAAATAATACATTTCTCAATACATTGAATGAATAAAACTAGACACAACACATTAAAATAATAAATAATATATAAATACATTGAATGAATCAACACATTTAATGAATCAATAATACATTTCTCAATACATTGAATTAATCAATACATTTATCAATATATTGAATTGATCAATTAATTTTTTAATACATTTCTCATTGAATGTTTGTTGATTCTTTAAACTATTACAGAACAAATTTCTGAGATAAAAATAAATTTAATACATTTAAAACTTGCAATAAAGAATCAATTTATTTCCATAAAAATTATGCTTCACATGTTAAAACTAAATCCACCAAAATTACAAACAAGATAATTTAATTAAATAATAAAGAAAATCTTCACAATATGAACCCATCCATCCTGAATACAATTTTCTTAAAAAGGGTAAATAATGATTCAAAACCAATAAGGAATTCTTATCCAAAGGATAAATCACCCTAAATATCCATAAATTATCTAAAATTCCACAAGAGGGGATTAAAACTAACATGGATTTATAAAATTGGTAAATATTTTATGAACTCCTAGGACTTCAAAAACTAATCCCACCCCATGATGAGAGCATGAAAAACAAAATAGATGCCTTTATTTTCCTAGTCTGACCAAAATACACATAGTCCAAGTTACCTAATTATATCCCCATATCCTATTAAAGTCCAAAAAGGCAGTGCTCAAAAAACTAGGTCCATGCACAAATATAGCATAAAAATATCCCAAAAGGGAGATCCCTTACCACATCAAGATTGAGATCTAACCAAGAAGGTAAATACTAGAGGATACTAATTGAACAAAGGGAATGATAGAGAGGGGTTATCTTATATGTTATATGCTTGAGATATCATTATTGGATAATTTATATAAGACCTTATTTTGGTGAGAGATAACATAGAACGATCCTTGGTTAGTAGGACCAGGTCGTAATGTGAGATTTGGAAAAGGGTATAGAATTTCCTATAATGGCTAGGGTTAGATAGAGATTATGGTCTAGGTGAAAACCATGGGGTTTTGTGTCATGTATTGACCAATAGGGACCGTACTTGGGACACCAGTAAGCTGAGAGTGACACCACATGTTCACACCCAATAGTTGATGGGATAGTAACAAGCACATAGTAATAATGTCACCGAATTGGGAGACTTTGTCCTATTGTACGTGAACAAACACACACCCACACACTGAACTCCATGAAATATTTCATATGTATAATAAAATAAAACCTCCCAGTGTACAGAATTCATGTACTAACCTCTATGAAATACATCAGAATGAGATAGATAAATATCTAGGAAATGAAAAGGGTGAAATAAATGCCTAACTGAGAAGAAGGAATGTAAGTCCCAATCTTGAAACAATTGAAAACGAAAAGAAGAGGAGTTCCCATCTCAAGAACCAACAGTCTGAACACCAATCATGATCAGTGCCTCCACTTAATTCTATGATCTAGAGATACTAGGTCCACTAAAGACACTATCTACCAGTTGTCTATATAAGAAAAAAATCATGCATGAAATTTCCATATAGGTTTGAGTGTAAACATACTTTGTAAGGAACCATGAAAAAAAGTGGGAAATAGTAGAATATAAAAATCATATCAACCTATAATTAAAATAGTGACAAGAAACTTAACATCATATATAATCATAAATAAATTTCAATCTCTATAGCCAATTGAAACACATTATATAGACACATGGTTAAACAACACAGACATAGGGAACTCGTTGTCCTGATCCCATCTAAAATATAAGATAAAGATAAAAAATACCCACATTGGACATACTGATACATGAAAAGCCCCTCTCCACTAATCAGTTCCCAATGATGAACTCTACTCCTCAACCTCTCCATATGTATCTCTAGTTCCTACTACCAGCACCTGTAAGACAATTATATTGAAAATTAAAAAACGTTTAATATTTGTATTTAAACATAAAATCAATAAATTTTTGTGAACTAAATGATTTTGAAGTAATGTGATTTACCTTCTCACCACCAGTAATCACTTTAAATCACCATTTTCCTACCAATGACCTCATATAGTAATGGTACCAAACCCATCGCACACACTCGACCAGGATTCTCATTCACAAAGAATTTACCAGCTGGGTCATCCTGGGTGACTGAGTGGGACTATGTGGGATTGGCATCCCAAATTTATTTTATTTTAACCTATAAATAAAATATAAGTAATATTAGAAGAAATATATATTAAAATATTGAAAACTGATAATATGTTATTATAATGAAAAAATTCATTCATACCCCAACTTCTTGGGCATGCTCATTAACAAAACTCCCATCAAAATTTTTATGAACATTTAACCACACTAATGTTCGAGATTCATGGTGGCCTAAACTCTGAGTCTTCATTAAAAAATATAAATAAACAATTTAACTAATTAAACAAATTACATTGTATAATAAATATTTAAACTAATGAAATGATTACCAGAGTCGATCATCTTCTAGAAAAACTCTTCAACCCCAAAGTGTGAGTGTAATAATTATTCCTTGTCATTCCTATCATTTAATCAAACAAAATTATGCTACGCACATATACTTCAAAATATTAATGTAGAAAAAATAAAAATGATAACAGATGAATAGTACTAATGAAAAAATATACATAACAATGATAACGAATAACTGGAAAAAGGACATAAGTGATTGATAAATGAATGGATAACTACACATACAGTCATTTTGTCCTTCAATCATGTCAGTTTCATGCTCCATCATTATTTCATCAACTTTATGCAATCTTTGAAGTCTAATATTTCCAATAACATTATGGAAAAATAAGTCCACTTCTTGTTGTTGATGGGATTTAATGTCGGAGGCCAAATCTTCCACTTCATTGCCCATATCATACAAGTCTCTTTGTTTTTTATGAGAAACTAGACTCCACCATTCATCTATGAAATCATTCACATAATATACCATTTTCTAATGCGAGATAAGACATAAAAATTATATAGTTCATTGTCATCAACACCCATCAAGTGAGTGAAGTTTACAGAGGTAAATTGGAATAAATATCTTTTAATACCCTTGATAATATCCACTCAACTGAATTTGAATTAAACAACTGAAAAATGTCTATGGTAGTTTAATTCTATAATATCAGTCAACTTTCAATAGGATTCCACTTCAAAAAACATAAATATTCCACTATTCTATGTTTTAAAACTCTCTTCCCGATCAACTGTATGGAATCTAAATCCATTCATGTTATAAGCATTGAACTTTCTATCATGTTTTTGACAACCTCAAGAATGAAACTTCAAATATTCTAACAACTATTCTCGAGTACTAGTATTCATGATTTGAAAAAATTAATATAAATTAATATATTTTCAAATTTTATATTTATCAACCTAATATCTATATTGATTGCAATATTTTTGAACATACACACTGTGCAAACCATTCTACAAGCTCTTTGTTAACAAATTTTGTTATATCTTTATCATTTAGTGTTTTTCCTCTCATTCGTATCTTTGTTTGTATCTTTAACTCTTCAATTAATTTATCTAACACTTCAGTATTTAGAAACACATATATATGTGCCTTTAATAATTCCATTTTTCTTAGTTTAAAATTTTAACTCCTCCCAACTGATCGGCCAATAGTAGGAATGATTTTTGATTTTCGATGTATTTTAGATTGAGACAACAGGTCGTCAACACGTCAAACTTGATTGAATTTTTTCTCAATATCATACAAGTATCTAGAACAACAGGTAAGACAATCCTCTGTCTAATAGTCTTTAGAAATATAGCATTCAAGTTGAGCTTTATTTTTCATATATGATTTCAAATGCCCATGATATCTGGGAAATAAAATAAAAAACATAATCATGTACTTAATGAAGTTCAAAGAATTATTTACTAAAATGAAAAATATATAAATAAAGCAACTCTAAATTATATACATCCTTTGATAATGTATGGGGCCTCCTAATTTAGCATCATGAACCAAATGCATAATTAAATGAATCATGATAGTAAAAAAAGACTGAGGAAATATCAGATCCATTACACAATGTATCAATAAAAATCTCTCCTAATGGTTGTAAATATTAAATGGATGTAGAGTTTTCTCACATAGTTTTCTGAAAAAATGTGCAGAATTGGAGTATAATAGTAGTAACCTTTTTAGGTAATAATGTATGCAATGCCAATGGAAAAAAATATGTGAATCATATATTATTAATCCATGTAACCAACGATGATTTATGTCAACACACCTAGAGATGTTACTTGAATAATAATCAGATACCTTCACATGTTTTAAAATTCTATGGAATGTATATTTATCCCTATTTCTCAATGAAAAAATTTCCGGAGCATACATTCCATTCTAATCCGGCTAGAGATCATGATTTATGTTCATTTCTTATAAGTCTTTCTGAGCATTTAGAAAATAATCCGACATTCCATTCTCATTAAGAAATGTGAAGATAAAATTTTCACAAACATTCATGTCAATATCCATGACTTCAAGATTGTGCCGCAACAAATTAAATTTCCAATACTGATGTTTTAAGAATATACTTTTTTTCTCCCATTATTGCATTCTGATTTCACTTAATGATTGACTTCAAACTCATTTCCCACTATCATTAAAATAATGCACCTTCCCCAATTAAATTTCAATATTTCCAAGTTGTTCCAATATTTTAGAACCTTTTAACAACTTTGGATGTGGTCAATGATCAATAAAACAATTTAATTTTGACTTGTTCAACAGAACTCTATGAGATGCATCGAGAAATTTTTGATGAAACAAAAAGCACCATTTTATACTATGAGGTAGTGATTTGGGTTGAAAATTAAAGTTACAAATAGGACAATAAAAACACTTATAAGTGTTCAATTCATAAAAATTCCCATGTCCACAGAAGTCACTAATGGTCCACATTAGAGTAGCTTTCATTTTGAACATTATTCTAGAAGATGAAACATCTGTGTCAATACCGTTGCTCAATAAATCCTATAATTATTAAATTAATGTCTAAAAGATTTCATCAATATCATTCAAATGATTTGATTTTCTAGGAATAATCATTGAAATGAGAAAATACATTTTTTTCATTCTAATCCATGGAGACAGATTGTAAGGGATCAAAACAGCTGGCCAAATGCTATAACTGGTACCCAAAGTCCCAAATGGGTTTAATCCACCGGCATCCAATCCCAATAGAACATTCATAGAATGTGAAGATAAATATGGATGTAATTAATCAAATGTATTCCAAAATTGTGAATCTCTTATATGTCGCATTAACCCATCATTGTTATTATCTAAATAATTCCACTTCACGTGATTGATGGTTTTTGATGAAATGAATAATCTTTTCAACCAAGGATTTAAAAGAAGGTAACACAAAGCCATTATGGGTGTGTTCATTTTATTCTTATTTATGGTAGTATATTGATTTATAGTTCCAACATCACCCATAAACTTCCATCTAGAAGAATAATTTTTTTCAATCTAGTATTCTTGAATCCTGTCTCCAATGAAGAATACAATCATTGGGAAACACATGATTTTTTTTATAATTCAGAGCAATCTTGTTAACAACATTATTCATATCATAAAAATTCTTGGAGATATTTGATTTGAGAAATGCATCTGGAAAAAATTCCAATATATGTACATCAACTTATTTGTAATTCCAAATTGTCATTTGATATGGTAAAACTTCAGAATAAAATAATGTTTTGAATATTTCAAACATCCACTATACAACTCTTGATTTCCATCATCAACTAAACCATAAAATGTATTTTTCTGCTTTGTGGATTTTTCTCTTATATTAGTCTCCACATAATCAATAGAAGGATCCAATGATATGTTAAAATCTTTATCTGGTTGTCTTATAATCTCAAAAAAATCACTTGTCATGTTTCTATTTGTATCACCCTCAACTGGTTGTTCTGATATGTTTTGATGTTGAGGATCTTGTATTTTAATGATTAATTCATCATTTATATGGTTTTTAATTTCATTTTCCATTATCTATGAAGTTGGGATATCATTTTTTGGATTGACATCAGTGCTCAACCTTTATGTAATGTTCGATTCTCCATGAAAAATATAACACAAATATTGAGAAGGGAATTTTTTCAATATCAAGTGTTCAGAAACATAATCTCTCATCAACCATCTTCTAAATTTACATTTAGTAAATGAACATCTTATTCTCCCATCAATAGAGTTTTCTCTAATATTAGTATCCACATAATAAATAGGAGAATCCAATGATCTGTTATAATCTTAATCTGGTTGTCCTATAGTCTGAAAAACACCACTTTTCACATTTCTATTTGTAGCACCCTCAACTAGTTGTTATGATAGGTTTTGATATTGATGTTCTTGTCTTGTAATGATGAATTCATTATTTATATGGTTTTTCATTTCATTTTCCATTATCAATAAATTTGGGAGATCATTCTGTGGATTTATATCAGTGCTCAACCTTTTCGTAACGTTCTATTCTCTATGAAAAATATAAAAAAAATATCGAGCAGGGAATTTTTTCAATATCAAGTGTTCAGAAACATCATCTCCCATCAACCATATTCTAAATTTACATTTAGTACATGAACAACTTATTTTCATGAAGTGTGAGTGTAACACTTCCTCCTTGTCATTCCTGTCATTTAATCAAATACAATTAAGCTTAGAAAATATAATTCAAAAAATTCTTGTTGAAAAAATAGAAATGATAACAGATGAATAGTACTAATAAACAAAATATACATAACAATTATAATGAATAACTGCAAAAAAGACATAAGTGGTTGATAAATGAATGGATAACTACATATATAATATTTTTTTTCTCAGTGGAGTTTTCTCTTATATTAGACTTGACATAATCAATAGAAGGATCCAATGATACGTTAAAATATTTATCTGGTTGTCATGTAGTCTCAAAAACATCACTTTTCATGTTTCTATTTATAGCACCCTCAACTGGTTTTTTTGATATGTTTTGATGTTGATTTTCTTGTCTTGTAATTATGATTTCATCATTTATATGGTTTTTCATTTCATTTTCCTTTATCAATGAAGTTGGGAGCACATTCTGGGGATTGACATCCTATTCTCCAACTAATATTTTTCCTAATGAGGAGTCATGAGAAAAACATATTGAGGAGGAAGTCAATCCTTTTTTCTAGAATGAATTTACACCCTCTACGATTCCAACATATGTGCATGTTCAGTAGAAGGAATTGGGTATTGAGCATATAAATTTGCGAGGAAGTTTACCATGATAGGTGAAATAATAGGGTTACTTAAGGAGGATAGTTTTTAGTGGTAGGTCCCGGGTACTAGGGACTTTGAGGTTTTGAATTATGCGGTGTTGACCTCAATAGTTTCCCTTCTGGTGCCCGGGGTTTCTATGCTTTTACGAAGGGACTTAAGTAGCATGTTTAAACTATGGGGCCCCAATCAATATTAGAATAAGCTCCCCATAGTTCATGGATCTTAGTATGGTGGCGGTGTTATGGTTCAACATCAGCCTCAATAGTAGTTTCTTGCAATGCCTATTCAGTAGTAGTAGGGGCATAAGGGCTGTGTTCCACCAAGAGGAGATGGGTAAGGTAGAGGTTGATCTCAGGATATTACTTGTCTTTAGGGACCTCAACCTAATAATGGTCAATGAGGCAGTTGTCAGCAGCAATGTTGGGTTCTCGAAGGTAAATAGTATCATGCTCTGGAGGCGCCTTCACTAGAAGGGCCAATGAACATTTATGGTATGATAATCCTTTCATCCACCCCTTTTTTGGACTTTATTGATTCCAAAGATTTACACTTTTTTGTTTCAGCCTCTCTAGTCCATGCAGTGGGACTAGATATTTAGAGGCTTCCCAATCCCATGGAATTGACTAAGCTAGTTGGATTCCATACTACCTTATTTGATGTATGCTAATGGTGTAGACTAATAATGGGACAAAACCAATCATGTGGTGATATGTTATTTGTTTAGATATAGCTGTACAATGGTATTTATCACATTGACTAGTTTTATTCCATGCATGCTGTTATCAAATAATCTAGAGGAGGGTCCTCTTCTAAAATGCATATAGTCAATGTTCCGTTTTCATTGGAAATTATGGTTATTTGGAGGGTAGTGGACATTTACAGCCCCTTATTTTGGATGAGTTATTTATGTATTTAATATATTCTAGGATATTGGAGATTCCGAAGGTTATCAAAGATTTTTTAGATATTTTCCCAATGTGGTTGTGATGTTACCCCCAAGAAAATATTTTGATTTTGGGAGAGACTTACAACCCGATGATTCTCCAATTTTGATGGCCGCTTATTAGATGGATCCTTTAAAGTTGTTAATTCTAAGGATTCAGATAGATGATATTATAGATAAAGATTTCATCTACCCTAGTGTGTCATCATGACATACTCTAGTTTTATTCGATAAAAATGTGGATGGTATTCTTATATTGTGTATAGACTACCAGATCTTGAATTAGGTGACCATTAAGAATCTATACCCTCTTTGAAGGATCAATGATCTTTTTGACCATTTGATAGGAGAAACATGGATTTCTAAGAATGATATATGATTTGGATGTTTCTAGTTGATGTTGGAAAATGATTATTTCTTGAATACTTTCTTCAAATGAATGTATGATAACTTCAAGTTTTTGTTCATGTTGATCATCTCAGATTTGTCTCACATGCTCATCAATTGCACCACCTTTTTGGAATGTGGTATAAGAGAATGTTTTGGACACTTGAGGTTCATTTACTTGGGAATGGGGTGTCTCAAGAAGTTTTAGATAAGAAACTATCAATGATCAAGGTATTAGTTTCTTGGGAAACAACAAATAATGTGACAGAGGATCATAGATTCTTTGGCCATGTAGGTGGATATTGGAGGTTCATATCTGATTTCTCAAGGATTGAATCCCGATTAACATATTCAACTAGGAATGATCAAGAATTATTTTGGTTGATAAGTGTTAGATAGTTCTTGTCTATGTGAAGAGGAAATTTATCAGTGTTTCAATTATTTAGTTTGTAATGAATCCAAATTTTCCATGTATTTTTTGGAAATATTATATGGATTATTTTTGGAGTTAGGAATTAAGACGAGATGATATTCCAAGGCCCGATGTGCCAGAAATTAATTTTTGAAATTTTTTAAATATTTTAATCATCACTTGTTTATAGACTTCCTAAAAACTATAATATTTTATAAAATGAGGCTCATATTAGTTATATTAGGCCTCTATTGAGTTCATAGCAATGATTATACCCTATAAATTACATAACATTAGAGTGAATTGGACACCTGGGTTAGGTGTGGTGATGGGAGAGAATTTAAATAAATTATTTTATTTAATTAAAACATAGAGATCTGATTTTTACTATAACTATATGGCTATAAAGGAATATGAAGGTTATATTCATAACCCTGGAGCCGTTAGAGAGAGAATTGGAGGATTTTCTCTGGGTGAATGACAACCGGATTCTGGATTTTCAATCAATGTGCCAATTAAACATGTGGACCTCAGTAATAATAGTGATGTGGAATCATTCTTCAAAAAATATTGATTAAAATCCAGGAAGTATGTTTTTTATGTGTATTTTTCCATGTTTTACTATTCCTATGATGAAAGTGAATCATTCGACCAACAGATTGGTTCATGGATAAATCGTATTGTGGGTAATGGTTTAACTATGAAGAATTTGGTAGAATTGCATATTTTTTCCATCTTCTTTCTTTATTGTAGTGGAAAAAAATCATGACCATCCTGAACACTTATGAGGTTCATTTATCTTTTATTTTTCTTTTGTTTATCTTACTTTTATACGTGTGATTATCACCAACATTCCTTTTGGTTGGTGGCTCAACGAATTCTTGATATTCCACGCATTTCTTGGTACAATGGATTGATATCTCAAATATGAGTTTATATTGACGACACAATTGATCTATGATGATGGATTAAAAATATATAAGAATTATTTGGGTGGTTGTTCGGCATGAGGCTATTAGTTGGTGTGAAAAATGGATTTATCATTCAATTTGGTGGCCGGATTTTGGTGCATGGTGACAAAAAGGTTTATCCTAATCAAATCCATACTCTATAGCATGATTTAAAGCTAGATCATAAGTTGGAGGAGTGTATTATGATGCAATAATAATATTCATGGGTTTATGGAAATTATGTACTATATATAATGTTACTCATGAACAGACATCATGTGTGGGGAATTTTTTGTGGTTCTCGAGTTCTGTGGAGAGTTAAGTATCACATGACATGTGACCCTTACATAGAAGCTCATGGTTTACCAGGAAAGGAACTTAGGTTAGGACATGAACATGGATATCTATAAATAGACATGGATATATATACATGGATACATTAAAGAATACATGGGCTCAGATATGACATATACCAAAACTTAGACACGAGCATGGGCCATGATACACAGGTAGGATCTGTTGCCTAGGGGACATGTTGTGTACTCCATCAATGTAGTATTGGAGCCCTTTTCATCTTCATCTTAGACAAGTTCTATTAGAGTGCATTACCTCAATCCATTCCCCGAGGGTTAACATGGAATCACACCTTATTCATTGGATGGTGATCCGTTTAGGGGGACTTCAGTCTTGGATAGAGTTTTTGGAACCCTTCTGTGAGGCTCAAAGTGAGATCATCTATAATCATGTTTCCCAAGGTGGAGTTCTTGGTATCAGTGTGACCAATACTATGTGGGCTTCGATCCTTTACTTAGAAGGTTAATCTATATTGGTTCATTGATATACCATAGGGATTGAGGTGTGATCCCCATATATTTATTGATCTCTTCAAACTTAAGGAATGAATTCTTATATTGATAACTGATGAGAAAAACATCTCGAAAGGATTCCATCAGTTCTATAAGTCTCATAGAGTGTGTTCTTTTGGATAAGTGTTACATGGAACCTTTGACCAGGAATCCAAGGGTGGAATTAAATTCTTGACTTTACATTGATACTATGTGTCTATGTTGAGTATATCTTGATATTATTCTAATATGTTATGTTGATATATATCTATGATGAAAATAATATTATTTTTTATGTTATATTATTAGTGATTTTGTGGTGTCTAACTAGGTATTATTATACTCACCCCTTGATGGGATATTCCTATTCATGTCATGTATTATGTAGATGTACAAACTTTTGATGGAGCCCTAGAGGTAGTTAGACAAAGTGGAGGTTAGTGAGAGAGATGTACCGAGGTGTGTTCCTATAGTTACCTAGAATTCCGTCCTCACCCACTTTACAAGTTGGTCTTGTTTTTAGTTATTGGTGGGATTGTACTTTTCCATTTTTTCTCCCCTATACTTTTTTTCATACTCTAATGGTTGAATTTTCAATGTATACATGCATGGTTTCGGTTGTTTTAAACCTAATCATTTTAGGTGTTTGGTTATTTGTGTATATGTGGATTTACATTAGGATAAGGACTCCCATGTGTGAGATATTACTAATTGGTGCTAGTCTCCAACACCAGGAATATCAAAGAAGGCTTTGGGTAGTCATAGAATGGGACCCATTGGGATGGTTCATGAATGAGTGGTATCATAGCATGATTATACCATAGGAAAAGAGTCTGTGAGATTGATTTGGAGAAATAGAGTTAACTGTTTGAAGTTTGGATTTCATGACAGAGACTATCGTGTGGGTAGGTCAATTGACATATCCATACACTAAGACTCTGATAAACTACTTATTGACTCGGTACATGTAGACACTAGTTGCATTGAAAAAATTTCTACATGCATCATAGAGGAATGGGTTGTGGTTTCTATGTACTTCTTCAGTAATCTCTCAAGATATACTCATTGATCATGGTAGATATTCTCTATTTCAAGATGCGTCCAGGATGTTTTCCATCTAGGTTTCAGTATCAGGATTATGATGATGATCCCCTAAGTGGTGAATCTTTGATATAGGGAAATATTCAAGAGGTATTACCTCTAGGTGGTGCACCATTACTAAAAATACTATCAAGTATTATATGGTACTAGTAGTACTAGAATATGAGGAGTGCAAGATGAGTATGAATTATGAGTTTTAGAAACATCGACCATTTATGTTCTGAGGTGATCCCATCCCACTGGCGGTAGAGGAATTTCTTAAGGTAGTGACATGATTTTTTTTCTTTTAGGACACCTGTATATTAGATGGTGGTCTAGGCAGCAAGACTTCTCTATGGATCCACAATATGATGATTGGGTTTAGTTGCCCAGTCGTATGATGTGGCCAATCTATCATAGTTAGAGTTCAAGTGCCATTTTTGAGATGATTTTCTCTAGGTATGTTGAGGGATGTTCATATCTAGGATCTTATACTAGTACAAAAGGGTAGCATGACTGTGGATGAGTATTCATTGAGGCTCACCAACCTATCTCAATATTTGATGTATATGTTACATAATAATTTATTTCAGGATTATACATTCGAGTAAGGTCTATGCGGAGACATCTGAGCTATAATGATAACTCTATGTATTCCCAATTATACTTTGTTTATAGAGCATGATTTAGTATTCAAGAGTTTCCTAGCTAAGAAGAAGTGGAATATTGGGGCTAGTAGTGGGAACATAGGAGAGGAGTCTTCAATAGCAGGTATCCAATGTCATACCAAGGGTCTTGGATGGGTGATGCATCTCATAAGATGATACCAATATAGAGTTTCTTTGGTTCAGGGCTCATATGATGGATATATTCATCCTAGGTAGAGGGGGTTGTACTCTTGTGATGACAGGGAACATGTCACATGATATTTTTTGACCCTCCATACAACTGACTGAGATATAGTGGAAGGGCCACCTAGGAAGAGGTAATTTCCGGAGTAGGGAGGTCGGTTGAGCATTGGATGTGTTAGAGGATCCAAGAGTGTAGATGGAGGTGGTATAAATTATTAATTTCATCCTCCACCACAACCCCTAGGTGGTCCACACCTGGCGAAAGGAGTTTGGGGACTGGGGAGAGGGAAGATGCAGATGGTTGAGGCTAATGTCCTAGAGGATCTAGGTATGATACGAGGTGCATTATGCGTATTTCATTCCTTAAATGCAGTCTTTATAGACACAAGGGTGATTCTTTCATTCAATTACACTTATCTGGTTTAAGTATTAGAAATTCTTATTGAGCCTTTGGCTCAACTATTGTGCTTAGAGAGTCCTACTAGATGTGCCATAGTGATCAAACACTTTTTATGATGGTGTGACTTGATTCTTTTAGGTGATAGTTTCTTTTGGGATCTGTTTGTAGAAATAATGATTCCTTACGATGTCATCTTAGATATGGGATGGTTTTCTATTGTTCATGACTAGAAATACTATTTAATGTGGGGGATACAATGTTTTCATAGTGATGGGATGAGTTTTTTTCTTTTTCAGATGAAAAGGAAACCACGGAAGATAAGTATGGACTCATACGTATGAGGGTGAATTTTCTCACTCATCAGTTGAATAAAATAAACCTTTTTGCAGTGGGTTCTATGAGTTTTCAGATTCCTACAGTTGTGGAGGAGTAAGAGGACATCTTTCCTGAAGATGTTGTAGGATTAACTCCCTAAAGAGTGATATAATTATTCATTTATATACACCCCATGATGGTCCAAATATTTGTTCTATAATACAAGATGTCTTTTGCAGAGCTTCATGAGTTGAGGGTGTGGTTGAAGGACATGCAGATGAAGGGATTTTTTAGACCAATTGTTTCTCCCTATGAAGCCTAGATATTCTTCCCCAAGAAGGTGTAAATGATCTTGTGGGTTTGTGTGGATTACCACAGTAAATAAAAAATATCCACTACAAAAAATTGATGACCCATTCTATCAGTTGAGAGGGGCATTATAGTTATCGAAGATTGACCTCAGATAAGGCTATCACTAGTTGTGAGTACGGGAAGAATACATACCCAAGATGGATTTTTGATGAATTTATAGTCACTGTGAGTACTTGGTCATTCAATTTTCTATGAATAACACACCAGCAGTGTTGAGGGGACTCAGGAATTGGGTCATCTAGCATTTTCTTGACCGGTTTGGGTTAGTCTCCATCAATGATATACTAGTGTACTCAATTTTTGAGGAGGATCCTATAAGACACTTGAGGTTGGTTCTAGATGTAACCTATGAGAAACATATTTTTGGGATGATATCTTAGTTTAGGCTCTTTATTTAGGGGATCTATTTTCTTGGACATGTTATCTCAGCAGAATGTGTATTGGTGGACGTGAAAATGGTCCAGCTAGTGATAGGTTGGGATTCACTTAATATTATGAAAGAGGTGGAAATATTATATGAATTGAAAGGATACTAATAGAGATTCATACCTAATATCTCAATGATATCATCTCCCATTGATATATTTTACCAAAATTGGTTGCCTTTCATGTGGGAAAAGAGGTTCCAATAGGCTTTCTAGGAGTTGAGGCACATAATGATGATTTATCCCATCTTGAGATTTCTAGAGGTGGATGTAAATTATGTTGTGTTCTATGATGTATCCGGGGATAGGTTTGGTTTTTCTCTTATGAATAGGTATGAATTTATTACTTATGGTTCATGTTAGTTGAAACCACATGAGCAGAACATCACGACCCATGATATTGTGTTAGTAGTGGTAGTCTTTGCACTGATAGTGAGGCAACACTACCCAATAAGAGAGAAGTTTATCATCTATTAGGACCATAAGAGTCTCAATTATATCTTCTCTCAAAATAATATTAACTTTATATATAGTCAATGACTGGAGTTCCTCCTGAATTATGAATTTGAGATTATATTTACTCAAGAGAAGGGAACATGGTAGTAGATTTCCTTATAAGGAGATCAAATTTATAGTTGTTGGGAATGGAATTAGAGTATTTTTCCACCTTACTTTAATCCTTTATGGATGAGGAAATAGAATATTATCTTTAGTTTTTGGTTTTACTCTTCCACTTTTATAGTGAATTAGGGAGGAACAATTTGGGGATACCTATTGTGATACCCCACGTACTCAGATATTTAATAGACATGCTCGTAATGGATTTTCTAAAGGTGGGTAGCATGTTGTTATTTTCAAATAATGCATGATGGTACCACTTACATTGTGGGAGGAGGTTCTAAGGGAGTTTTTTTATTATACCTTGGTTGTACAACTAGTTTTGATTAATATATACAAGGACCTTCAATGTTAGTTTTGGTGGTCATGGATAATGAAGGGAGTTACATTGTTTGTCACCTAATGCCTTACATATCAGTAAGTGGAGGATGAGAACCAAGTTTCATTAAGTTTATCTCAACCCCTCAAGATGGATGAGAGTAATTGGAATAAGATATCCATAGACTTCAGGATAGGGTTACCATGTATGTATATGGGACACAACTCCACCTGGGTGATCATTGATCAACTCACCAAGTCGGCCCACTTCCTATCTATTCATGATCAGAGTTCAGTAGTGAGTTTGGTATGTATCTACATACAAGAGACAGTCTGAATCCAAGGATTTATCTCCACCGTCATTTCTGACTATGATTCAAACATCACATCTTAGTTGTGGAAGTGATTTCCAACGACCAATGAGAATTAGTTTCATTTGAGAATAAAATTTCCCCCCATACTAAAGGTCAGACTGAGCAAACCATTCCTTTTGTTGATGAAATTCTATGGGCTTTCATCTTAGACATTTTCAATAGTTGGTAGGACCACCTACCATTAGTAGAGATTATGTACAGAAACTACCATTCCACATTTGGGATGAAACCATTAGAGGCCTTGTATCAGAAACTTTCATGTATCTAATATAATGGAATTACCTAGGAGAGTCAACACTTATGAACTCAAAGTTGGTGAGAGCCACTAATGATAGATTTCAGATCTCTTAGGAGTTGATGGGGACCACTTATATCCATCATAAGTCCTATGAGGACTAATAATGGAGGCCTTTTATGTTCGAGGACAGAGACCATGGGTTCCTAAGGGTCTCACCTTGACATGCATTGCATATATTTGGTCATGGTGGAAATCTATCTTGATGATTCATTGGAACTATCTGATACTATATAGATTTGGGGAGGTGGCATACTTCTTAGCTCTATCATCATAGTTATATAGGGTACATGAAATTTTCCACATGTCATAGCTGAGGAGGCATGTGCACAAGCAGTTATATGTTATTGAATGGGGTGAGTTAGACATCAAGGATAGGTATACCTTTACTGAGTACCTGATAAAGAATGAGGACCAAAATTAGTTGATCCTTTGTGGGTGATTGACTCCCCTAGTGTGTGTCTGGTGGCAGTATGAGAATATTTGGGAGAGTACTAGGGAGAGAGAGACCTAGATGCATGATCAGTAACCATATCTATTTATGTAGACTTTTATTTTCCTTTCTAGGACATAAATCTCAAAGGTGGGGAGAATGTAATGGCTCTAATTTCTCCCTGATTTTTTAGAAATATTATATGGATTACTTTCAGATTTAGGCCTTAATACAACATGATATTATGGGTCCCAGTAATCCCAAAATTAATTTCTAAAATATATTAAATATATTAAATATCATGCCTACATAGTACTCTTGAAAAAGTGGAATATATCATATATAAAGGCTAAGATTTGAAATTTTAGGCCTCTGCTGAGTTTAGAGTGTGAGTTTTAACCTAGATTAAGCATAACCATGGATCACATAAAATTCTTGGGCTGTGTATTGTCGTTGATGATAATTTAAATAAATAAATAAATAAATAAATTTATTAATTTAAAATTATGTGACATGATATTTCTTATATGTACATGGTTATTATGGAATATTAGGGTTAACTGCATTACCTAGGATCGATTATATGTAGTGTAGAAGGATCTTTCTTGAGAAAATGAAGACCAGATTTGGGGTCATTGATTGATGTTCCAAAAAAATAAATGGATATCTATAATGATAGTGATGTGTGATTGTTCTTCACAAAGAAAATTATCATAATTGAGGTATGATGTTTATATATATATATAATTTTCATATTTATTTATTCCTATTATGAACTCAAATAAATTGACCAACAGATTGATTCGCAGATCGATTGTATTGTCGGTACAAGTTTAACTATGGGGAATTTGAGATAATTTCTTATTTGTTTTGGATCTAAATTCATAATTATAATATAAATGAATCATGTCCAACCTGTACATGGTTGAGGTTCATTCCCTTTTGGTGTTTCTTTTATTTCAACCATTGTTCTTCATGTGATTATCACTGGAATTTATTTTGGAAAGTGGTTTCACAAATTCTAGATAATCAATCATTTAACACCCATCTCATGGAACAATAAATTTATATCAATGATACGGGTTTAGATCGATGATGGTATCGATCTATGATAAATAACCAAGGCTTTATCATTGTTTTTCGTGGTATTTTTTTATGTTCGACTACTAGGAGATGTGACAGAGGGATTTCCCTTGTGATTTGGTGGTAGGATTCTAGTGAGTAGTGATGAAGATTTTTAGATGGGGAAAATTCACAGGCTTTGGTGTGATTCATGGCAGGATGAAAAGCCAAAAGAGGGGATCATGATGCGGGAGGAATATCCATGAGTTTCAAAATATTCTGTACTATGAAAATTGTAATATATGAACACATTCCCTATGCGGGGTCGTGGATGTGGTGCTAGGTTTTTACATAGTGTTATGTATCACATGGAATGTGTGCCTTGTCACATAACATGTGAACCTTACATGGTATCTAAGAGTGTACATAGGAAGGTACATGAGTAGGGGCTTGGACACGGTTATCCATACATGGAAATATATAGCTAGACAGAGACAATATTAGGAGTACATGGTCTTGTACATGACATGTACTCATAAATGGACACAATCATGTGTCATTATACATGGGTAAGACTTGGTTCCAAGGGGGAATGCTATGAAATACCAGAAAAATCTATGTACTCCTTAAAATATGGATTGAATGCCTTGTCCTCTTTAACATAGACAAGTTTTATTAGGGTGTATTGCCTTCATCCATTCACCAAGGGTAAGTATTAAATCACATATTATACATAGGATGGTGATCCCTTCAAATAGACTTGAGTCTTGGATAGAGTTGTTGGAATCCTTCTGTTGGGCCTAGAGTGATATCCTCTATCATCATATTTTCCCTAGGTAGAGTTCTTAGTATCATCATGACCAACATAATGAAGATGTTGATCCTCTACTTAGCAGGATAATTTAGATTGGGTGGTTGTTATAAATAATGGTATTGGGTGTGATTCCCATCTATGTATCGATATCCTCAAACTTATAGCATGTATTATTATAGCGAGTCTCGATGAGCATGACATCGCGGATGGACAACATCGGTGCTATTTGACTCTTGGAACTTGTTGTTCCAATTGTGTTCTATGTGGAACCAATAAGTAGGAATCCTAGGATGGAATTACAGTGGTCACTTGACCTTGAGACTATGTGTCTATATTGATTATATTGGGATATTCTTATTATCTGTGCTATTTAATTATACATGTGATGAGATGAATATTATTTTTGATGTCATATCCTTATTTATTTCTAGTTTTCATACTATATATTTTTATACTCACCCATAAATTGGATTTTCAAATACGTGTCATCTCTTATACAGAATACCAACCATTTGATGGAGTCTTAGGGAGAAGGACCAAACATAACCAAGTGATTTAGATAGATTGAGTTTTGTTCCTATGGTTACGTTGATAGTAGTCTTCACCCACTTTATTGTTTGGAAATGTTTTTAGATCATTATAGTGGATTTTCATTATGCCCATTGTTCTTTCAATTATCTATTTTTATAAACTGATGGTGGGATTTTAGATGCATGCATGCATGGTTTTCTGTTCTTTTTCAATTTAGAATTTCATGATCTTGGTGATGGGTGCGTGTGTATGTGTACATTAGGTGATGTAATAAAATGTGTGTAATGTTCCTACTCGACACTAGTCTCTATCCCCAAGACTATTGGAGGCGGTCTTGGTGTAGTCGTAGCGTGGGTCCCATTGGAATGGGTAGTGATATAGTTTGATGAGGAAGGGGTGATGTTTGATGTGTTGTGTGATTCTTACCATTTATATCTTGGTTTCATTTTGATGTAGTGGAAGGTAGTGGTCACTTATGGGTCAAGGATATTACTCCTCCACGATCATAACTATGCAACCCATGATATGGATTTGAGAATATTTTCATTTTTGGAAGACGTTGGGGTGTCATTACCTCATTGAGATGTTATTTTTGGTCTTCATTGGTCATATGATATTATGGTTTATATTTGATCAGTTTGATTTGAATGTTTGAAAATGGATGTGGATAGAGTCTCTTTAGGACTATAATTTAGATATCTCTAACACCACAAGAATGATGAATGTTGTGGATGAGGCGCTAAGTAGGATGTTTCAGAAGGATGTTGTCCAGGAGTCCAGTGATTCTTGGAGGTTGAAAGAGGTGTTGGAAACCCTACACTAAGATTTAGGGGTGGTTGATGATGGAGATTTCTTGTCCTATATGATAGTGCAGTCTTATCTAATGTATAAGTTGGAAGAGTATCAGTTGGGAGACTCAGAGGTGGAGGTGATGCATAATATTGTTGACCATGGTGATTCTCCTAGGGTATGGTCAGAACCCGATATTGTTTCAAGATAGGTTGTTCATTGTGATGGTGATGCATGAGGGAGTCCTTAGAGAGTTTCATATCACACATTTAGAGGTTCCCTTGGGAGTTTAAAAGATTTATAGTGTTATGAGGACATATATATGATGGCCTGAGATGAAATAGGAAGTGGAAGAGTTTTTGGATTGGTGTTTATTTTTCCTATTGGTGTGGGTCAGGGATAATTTTCATAGTGTTTTGTTATAGTCAATGAATTTTCTGACTTATAAGTGAGATATAATCTTGATGGAATTCATGATAGGGTCATCCAAAAATTAGGGAGGTTGTGTTGATATCTGGGTGTTGGTGAATCAATTAAATAATTCATCCCATATCCTAGTAATCAAGGAGCCGGGTGCCGTTTATTATTGTGAAATGTGGTATATGGATGAGGTGGTGTAGATCACAACAAATAAGGTTTACTTATTTCATGATAGGATGAAGGTAGTGAAAAACTGATATAAGTCTTATTCCAATCTTAGGAGGATATAATTGGCGTTTAAGGTTGGAGACCACATGTTCTTAAAGGATTCTCCTTGTCATGGGAAGAGAGGTTTGTAAAGGGTAGTATTCATTCTCACTAGTATTTGCTACTTTTGAGGTGTTGGAGTGCATTTGTGAGGTTGATTATTAGTTATAACTCCCACCATGACTACAAATTTTTTACTTTGTATTCCATGGCTATCAGAGTCACTAATATCTTCATGAGGGATCCCATTTCATTTAATATGTATAGTTTTTTTTCTTGGATGTCATGATGCTCATGGAGAGACAAATTGAGATCTAGGATCATAAATATAATTTTATTCATGTATAGACCATTAAATTGGTTTTTATGTTTTAGAGGCATGGTGTTCTAGAGGAGTATACTCGAGGGAGTGAGATGCATATGCAAGACTGGAACCTAAAGTTATTTTGAGTTTTTCCTTGTTTTTATTTTACTTGATTATGTGATGTTTGGATATTATTGGTTATGAAATGTGATTTCCATTGCTAATGTGATTTGTGTTAATGAATTTGACATATAGAGCGGTAAAAACCTAACTCTTAGTCAGAACGTGTTATACTATGAACTATTTAAAACTACTAATGTGTGATAGTGACTTTCTAAGAGGACAATATCTTAACATGGGAGGTTGAATTCCTTTATTTTTGTGCTTAGGGAAGTACTATGTGAATTTTTTAGTAATCCTTGTCTTCTGGATGATGTAATGTATGACTCTATGTGGAATTTTTGGTGAATTATTTTATTTCAGTTTGGTATTTTAGTTTTCTCGTAGGGTTCATCCATAACGAGATCCTTGAGAGGTATCTTATGGGATGGTCATTTATAATGTTTTCCTTATATTATCTCTATAGTGGTTTTAATTATCATGGATTAGAATATTTTTCATGTATCAGATGTAAGGGTCTTGACATTATGTCCTATTATGTTTTTTGAATTATAGTGGAAGAGGTGTTCGAAAGAGTTTCTAAAGAGTTTTGATGGTAGAAGGAGGATATTGAGATGAGATTTCAGTTGAGAGGGGTCATGTGGTATGGTTCATTGGCTACACCATGGAAGATTGGAAGCTACAACATGGAGAGGCGGGCTATGGTGTAGTGGATCAAGATGAGGGTTTTCATGCTACTTCCATTTTTGGAATAGTTGTTCCATGGATTAGAGTTACGACGTAGTCTCTGCATAATAAAATGGTTCTATGGTGTGGCCGTTCCCACTACATCATGGCTTTTTCTAATAAACTTCTAGATATATGGTTTGGATATAACTAGGGTTCTCTTATGATTCCTTGAATATCTAGGCTATAACATGATCTTTCAATTTATGACATAGTCTCTTCCTTTTT
Organism: Viscum album; assembly: GCA_963277665.1. Taxonomy (NCBI): domain Eukaryota; kingdom Viridiplantae; phylum Streptophyta; class Magnoliopsida; order Santalales; family Viscaceae; genus Viscum; species Viscum album. Next base: position 1,149,778,384 of record OY728122.1, read on the forward strand.
TAGTAATTTTACCTCCTCGTGAAGGGGTTACACATGGCGTAATGTTTTGCAGAACACCTATAAATCCCAAAATACCCTCGAATATCCTCATTCTCTTAACATTCATCTCAGTTCATGGGTGTACCAAGTGTGTCATATGGATTTATTTTATCCCCATCTGAGTGGATTTCAAACCTGACCTAGGGAGATCAATACTTGGAGGTTCTACATAATTTCCTTCTTTCCACTTCTTTATTTATAATAGTTCGTCATTTGGAGAAGGTATCTTTATAGAAACCATTGTTTTGGGATAATTTTAGGAATGATAATTATGTAGTCTATTTTTCTTTAGTATGGTCAGGATGTTTTCCTTAATTGTTGTTCTTGGTTGTTGTTTTATTGTTGTTCCAAACCTGAATAGTGTATTAGAAATCATCAGTTGAGGTTGGGGATCCTTCATTTCCCATCTAGTTTTATAAAGAAAAAGTGGTTATGATCTTCTAATATTTTGGGAAGATAGAATACACTGGTCTAATGAAGATGATTAATTTTTTAATTGGACTTGATGTGGTAGAGAAACAAATCACATGTTTTATTTATTTTGATATTATTGTTTATGAGATTATTTATGCTTGAGGAATCAATAAAAATCAGAGATTTTGTGAGCCTTTTTTGTGATTAAATTTATATTATTCTGTGAGAATGACCTTTAAACGTAATTTCAAATGTGATTTGAAGACCCCTATTTAAATATGAAATTTGTTTTATGAAATGAATAAATGTGGTTTTGATGTGTGGAACTATTGTGTTGTGGTGTGGCTGTGATGTGTGCAGTTTATACTTAGATATATGTGTCTTATGGGGATGTTGTGAAGATAATATGATTATGGGTATGAATTGGTTGAAATTTGTGGCTTTTTTGGATGGGGTGTTTGGTTTTTTATGTTGTGATACAATGTGTTAGTTTCTAGGTAGCAATATAATTAATTAAAAATAAGGAATTTAAATTTCATGGGTTGAAATGGTTAATAAACTTTTTAAATAAAGTGGTATGTGTGGTTAAATGTTGTAGATATTTAAATGTGAAATAAATTAGATAGATAAATGGGTTGGTAATAATAAATATGGAAATTGGATTTACATGAAATGAATGGTATAATTTTTTCTATGGCATGTGGTTTTCTTATGTGGTGTTATAAATTTAGTGGTGGTTGTGAAAGTGGTTGAGGTTGTTAGTCTTAGTGGTGATTTTTTGATTTGGATAGTTCTTATATTGTGAACTTGTAAGTTGGTATTTTTGGTGTATATATATATATGAATTATATATTCTTTTTTTATATATTAATCCCACCCATGTATAGATTATTTTACCAATAACCAAATATTTTCAGTGGTGTTTTTTCAAAAATCCCAATGATGAGGATGGATGGATGGCTAACTACTCTTCCCCAATCTATCTTCTAAGAGACATTGCCACTTTGGGCATGTGATGGCCATAATTAAAAAGTGAACTATGTTGGTGTTTGATGATATGACTTATAGTGGGGTCCGTTCATGGTTAGGGGAAAACATAAGGTTGATGTCTTTCCAATTCATGATACCCTACTATTATGGTTATGACAATGGATGTGATGTGACAGATTAGGTGTCTTCAGTTGATAAGTGATGTGATTTTATGGAGTAGGTGTATTTGGGTGAGATGTGATAGCCTAATTATCATTGGGTGAGATTTGAGGTGATGTCAAGGACCATGTTTCTTTGGGCGAGATGGATGTGATGTGAGGGAATAGGTTTCTTCATGTGATAATTGTTATAAAGAAGGGATGAGAGTTTTAATATGCATGATGTTAGGGTGTGAGAGCAGAAATGTAGTAGGAGAGTAGTGAGAGGTACCCTTTTTATCGATATGTTTCTTATTATGTTAATATGTCTGGATGTGCTATCCAGGGAGGGTGCCTTAGTGAGGATGGGATTAGTTAATTGACTTATTTATGTGCAATTGGTTCTTATATTTTCTCATGGGTATATTAGTATGCTATTTTCCCATGTGCATGAGAGACTTTCGGTTTGACCCACTGAGTATATTTGTATTTTCACATTACATATATAAAACATTATTTTTAGGTTTCTAGAAGGAATACATAGACCCAACAAGACATTAATATCCTGGATTTTTTGTTCATTGATGTGTGAGAAGCTTAGATGTTTCTTTTTTTTGGTATTTATCTTGACTCTCTTATATTTAATAAATTATACATGTATTTTGGGATAGTTTTGGGTTTTATATTATTTCATTGAGTTTATTATTGGTTAATATTCCAACTCCTGGTCCTATTTTGTATATAAGGTGATGCCACCCATATTTTTATAATTTTACACTATAAGCACTAGTCATCAACCAAAGTCATATGGGAGGTGGGACTTGGGAGTCATTATCATTCTTTCTTCATTTTAACCCTGGAGGGGAAAATTTGGAATGAGGGGTTTGATATTATTAGTAAGATACTAATTAAAGGTGGGACCTATGTATAAAAAGGTCTCAAATTAAAAACTCCTCAACTATATTAATTTAACTTTTTTCTTTTATACAATTAAGAAAATATCAATTATTTTTTTAGAAGGTCCCCTTGTCTCAAGTATCTCTCAAGAATAGTATATAAGAACGAAAATAGAAATTTAGTTTAGAGTACTCTTGGATTTGGGAGAAATATGATTTTGGAAAATCACTAATGGTATGAAAATTGAAAAAAATAAACAATAAATTTATAAAAAAAATAATGGAACATGCGAAAGAGTAATTTCGTCTATATAATTCAACCAGTCCTATAAAATCATGACTAATTAAATAAAAACTATAATTCTTTATCTACTAATTAATACCCTATATTAATCATTAAATATTATTAGAAATGACATCTAAAACATGTAATGAGATGATTAATATGTAATTTTATCATCCTAGATATAAATTGTATTAGAAAATTTTAATTGTGCGTTGAAAATTTTCTTATAACCACTAAATATTATGTAGATAAATATAGGGGACTAAAATAAATTAATAATTTTACTTAATAATCCCATTTAAATAATTTTTTTACTATTTTCCTCTACTTATTTCTTACTCTTATGCCTTATTTTCATAATGGGAATACAAAATAAGAGGGGGAAAGTGAAATTATAAGGTTCATGATTAATTAATAAAAAGATATATTTATATTAAAATAAATACATAGAAAAAATTCCTAAAATAATTCCTAAAAATATTTACTAATAAATCAAAAAAAAATAGGGTTTCCTCTTAAAAAAATTTCATTGAAATTTTTTATCTATTCCTTACCTCTTATCTTCATATAATAGAAGTATGATAGTATTTCACCCAATAAAATTTTATATAATAGTGAAATTACTATGAATCTGGTGTAGTACATCTCTTTCTCCTCATTGTACTTTTATTGAAACTTTATTACGGATTAATCCTTAATTTATTATAATATATAGATTGGAGGACATGATAAAGGTCTTCCCAAACCACTTAATAGTCTTGTTTATATACTCCTTGTTGAATATTAAAATCTTAAACCCTATTCCTAATTTTGTTAGTCTTCAACACTTCCTCTTTATTTGCAAATTACTCCAAGGATCCTTTTCATTTAACCTTCTCTAGATAAAAAATAATGTTCATGTAATCTTTTGACTATTTAGATTCAATTTCACCTTCATCATTCGAAGTTACCTTGAGTTCAACCTTGAACTTGAAACCACTCGCATATTCCACTAATGTTTTTCCATGTAGTTGGATTTCTCATTGGATATTTCTTTTGATTATATAGATTATCATTTCAATCCATCATAAAATGATTTTCTGTAATATATATTAATTTTTCAACCAGGGTTAAGTGTGGTTATGGAACCTATTCTTGTATACAAATCATAATTTTAAGTATAATGTTTTGACAGGTTTACTATTTAACCACGTTGTGAACATGGGAAATCATTTTGAATTTAATCTAGAATAACTTCTAAAAACACCCATGTTCATAAAAGAAAAAAATCCTAATTTAAAATTAGAAAATAGAAAAAGGTAGGTAACAAACTTGTCCTAAATTATTGATTTTATAGTTTTCTTATCATAGTTCTCAATAGTAGTTTCAAATCACGGTCCATTATTGGGTTAACTTGTTCCTATGAGGTACCAGTTTTGAATTTTATAGTTATAATTTCTTAATTACAATTATAAAGTTGTAGTATGTAGTTAGGTTTTAGGTTTATCGCATTGTTAAAGGTTGTAAAAAATACTTTTACTCAATAGTTATGAAGAACTATTATAAATCGAATGAAAACAACCTATACTTTGGAATAAAAACGAATTCTAACGTGAAGAACCATACTTAAAAGTCATATAATTATAGTATTTATAGAAGATAATTCATTACATAGATTCCCATGACATTTTAGTTTTATATTTTCAGAGTATTAAAATATTATTTATAAAATTTTACCCATAATTGTTCTATATAATTGATTTTTACACTAAAATAAGATGCTAAATTGATATACTTTCTTCATTAAAGACTAACATCTCAAATTCATAGTTATACTACATAATCATTCATAGTCATCCTTATGCCTTGTGATGTTTTTTTGAAACCATGGAATGATCATAAAATTTATTAAGGTGTGTAAAATAAAATATAAAACTTGTTAAGAATCAAAATACTTGGAAACCATGGAAAATTATTTCTATTAAACATAAAACCTTGAGATTATGTAAAATACTACCAGACATGAAATTGACTTATTTTATCTAAATAGTTTCATAAATACTCCTCATTATGTATCATGGAAAATGGATATACATCAAATGATCCTTGAAAAAAAGTGAAAAATTAAGAAAACATAAACTATATAGAAAATCCTAAACATTCATTTAAAACTCATTGAAATCATAATAAACCACTTAATGAATCATGGGAAATTATTCATATCTCGATTACAAATCATCCTTATAATGGAATTACATCATAATTTAATTTCAAAAATTATTTATCTTTAGAATAAATCACAACCCAATGCATTAAAGGGTTATGTCGGACCTGAAAATATTTATATTTAATTTCCAAGTATCATAACATGATCTAAAATCACTAGAGATTTTTATTTAGAAAAAAACTCAAAAAAATTACTTTTAAACTCACAATAAAAACAATTATCTTATCCCATAAAAATATAATGATTCATTATATGTTTTAACTAATTCAATATTTTGGAAAAAATTAATGTGAAACCTATAATATTATAAGAGATATGGATAATTTCTTTGTGAAACAAGAAAAACTAACATTTTCTTTTGATAACCTTAAAAATGAAAAATTCACAAAAATAATGGTAATAAAAATTTCATTAAAAACCCACGAAAATATGGAAAAAAAGAATGATAATTAATACTATAAATAACTATATGAAAATTAATTCGCATAAAAAACATTAAAAAATGAATACTTTTCAAACGTTCTTATAGAATGTCAAAAATAGACTCTGTATAAAACACAAAAAAATATTCCTTTTAACCCTTTTCAAAGATTGTAAATGTTAATAGAAAATGGTCTTATGAAATCATTAATATTTATATAATAAAATTTGATACACCATTTAAATAATATGAATATATAGAATCTTTTTAGATACTATCTTCAATACTTGTAATTTAAATATTTATAAGAAAAATCAAAACCTCAAGTCTCGAATCACCATGTATGTCCCCTAATCTACTGAATAGTAAAACTGTGATGATTATTTCCTTTCATTATAAATATTTTCATGATAAATTAATAATTATAATAATTCCATTTAAATAATTTTTTTATAATGTTTCATTCATTTAGTACATTGAAATTATTCATATTAGTCATTTTGTGGTTGTTGACTTTATAATATCTAAAACCACATCAATATTTTTATAATAGTTGAAGGTGATTTAAAAATGGTTCTATAAGACCCATAAGTTTCAAGCTTTTTCATCAATACCATTCCAAAATAAAATGAGTTCAATAGGTCATGATATAGTAACTATTAATAATATATTTCTATATAAGCATGTTTTTAATGAAAAAAAGATCTATAATTATTTACTTTTAATTCCACTGTTTGGATGGATATTTAACCATCAAAAAATGATAATAATAAAAATAGTTTAATATTAATTTTATATCAAACCATAAAACTAGTTTTAATATACATACATGAAAGGAAAAATTTTATTAAAACATCACCGTTTAATGGGGTAGTGTAAAACAACCATGGTGAGTGATGTTTTTTCAAAGATTTTAAATCAAGAAAAGAAAAATATTTTTTTTTAATTTTATAAGAACATTTTTTAAAAATTAAAATATAATTTAATTATTTTAAAAAATATTCAATACGTTTTTTAAAGGAGGGAGAAAATAGTTGAAATAAAAAGACACAATTTGAGAAAAACATGTATCCTGACATTGTAATGACTTATGAATAAGAGTTTGGTGAGAGGTATTGGAGGATATTTTTTCTTTAATGGAAAACAAAATATTTAAATCACATGGGAATATAATAATATAATAAAAATAATTTGTGATTTAATAGAGTTAAAAAATAAAAAAGACCCAAATAAGAAAGATAAAGTGGGTTTGGAAACCGTTACCTTTCTCCTTGAACCACCACCCTTGATTTAGTTTAAATCCATATGAAAATTAGTTTTTTAAAGGACATATCCTTTTTAATTTTAAAAAATAACATTAAATTAAACTAGTTTGGATAAATAATAATAGATGATTAAACATGTGAGGTGGTTGGAAAGGGTATAAGTAGTCCCCTTTTATAGGTAAAATCCAAAGAAACATTCACAGATACTCAATGTTTAAGGGTAAAAAATGTAATATTAAAATTATAAGTGGATCATAATGTGGGAAGAAATGAAATTACAGGAATTTACACATTCCACCTAATTCATAATAACATTTTATAAATTTTAATAAATTTATAAGTCATTGTTTACAATAAATATTATTTGAAGTCATTTTCAGGGTTAGTTTCTTTAATTTAAACATAAATAAATATCTCAAAAACAATGGAATTAAAATTTAAAAATTTAAATAATTATTAAATTTAAATTTTATCCCAAAATATCATTCAAGATCCCACTTAATAAAAAATATACCACTTTATATATTTTTAAAAATATTTACTTTTACTTTCACCTACTTTCCCTAGCATTGCGTCAGTGACACATAATCATTTTTTATAATTATCGTATTCTTTTAAGTAAAAAGATAAATTACCTAAATAAACATAATTTATTTTTATCAATATAGTCATCTTAAATTATTTACTCTTGTTTATTTCATCATAATATTTTTTAAATAATAATTTTTACATTTTTACCTAATGGAAGAGATGGGTAAATTTTTGGGTGTTTATCATGATATATAAATTTGAAATTAATAAATATTCATGAAATTAATTTATTTTTCAGTAATTTTTTATTTAATTTTAATAATAGACTTATAATTTGTCAAATATTTTCTCAAACCTAACAATTTTATCTTTTTCTAGTGTTTCATAAGAGTTATGTCAACATTGATAATGATTTTCATATTTCTCATAACAATGTATATAATTTACATGAATTGAAAAATATTTTTATGATATTTTGAGTAAATTATAATTTATGAGTCATTCCATAATTTTCATTAATTTTTATGATATATTTATGTCATGATGACATAATAAAATATATAATATTCTAAAAAAATGGTATTACTAACTGTTACTAAAAATATCACCTTTGTATAAAAATATAAAAAGGCCATCGTAAGATATTTTCTAAATTTAGAAATAAGACATAATTTTTTTTTGTAAAATTAAATTTCAAAAATTTTAAAATTTATCTTTAGAAAAACTATTTCATATATGGATAAATAATTCAATTAAAATTTTAATTATTCCATCAAAAAATCATATTGTTATTCTATAACTTAATAAAATTAGTTATATAATTATTATAATACTAAATAAAAAATTAATTTATAGAATTAAGCGAAATATCCACTTATAAAATATTTAATTTTTAAATAATTTTTTAAATTGATCATAATAAGAAATCATTTAAAAAAATGTATTTTACCAGTAAATATATCTCCCTTTCTATCACAAAGTAAACATAACCATTTTAAATGTAATGTTAGTATCTAATTTATTATATAGTAATATTTGAGAAATTAAATAAAAATATACTAATGTTTAAATTATATATATAAATTCATAGTCATGAATATTTATGAACCAAAAAAGTGATATCATTGTAAAAATAATTGGGTTCTCATATTCAACCCCTTAAATAAATTTTTTCCTCGCAATTATTTCTCCACTTCTCTAAGTAAGGCTTTATGATGTATAAACATACATTAATAAATTTCAAAAATCCATTTTAATGGGTGAAAGAGGACTTCAAAAAAAAAATATTTAAAAGATTCCCAAATATGGATGTCTTAAGAAGAAATTTCGAGTGATAGATAATAGATATTCAAAAAAAATTATAGAATTAAATTTTAGTTATTTTGAATTATTTTTTAAAAAAACCTATAGAAAATAAATATAACATGGTCTTCCAAATAAAGATATTACGAAATATAAATTATTCAAAAAAATATTTTTATTCAAAAATTAGGAATCAAAAGACAATGAAAAGAATATCTGTAAATGGAATTGTAAATAACATGAATCATTTATAAATAATGATAATAGATATTAATAGTATAACATGTAAATCATCGAAAATATGTCTTGAAGAAAGAAAAATTAAGACAAAAAACACATACGGATTATAAAAATATCATGTAAATTTGTAGAAAAGAATGTTAAATTAAAATATAATATAGTCTTATAGAAGAGTAAACAAATATTATAAGACCATATTGAACGAAGGGTGTATATGACTCAATGAAAAGATATTGTGTCAACAAAAGAACAATAAAAACTATATTATGTGTGAAATATAAATCCACAAGAGAGTGTAAAAGACCATAAATTCATCAAAAATGTAACACCAATGATTTTGTTATAGTAAATTTGCTTTTGTTTCTAAAGAAAATATAACATATTTCCTAAAGATTTATCTTAGAATTTGATTAAAAAATAAATTCTGAAATTTTATAAATTTAAATTTAAGAAATTACTTCCATTTATGTATTCAGTATGTCAAAAATATATTTTCATGAATTTTTGAGATTTTTCAAGAATATTTTATATTTAGGTGAATAGTGAAAATAAAGAATTCACAAAAGTATCAGTTTTATGAAAATATTGTGATGAATGAATAACTTGAATTATTTTTCAATTATTTTTTATATAATTTTTTTAATTAATTATTTCTTATTTTTTATATAGAAATAAAATATTGTACGTAGAAATATATGTTTAAAATTAGGAAATCTTTGTAAAGTTTTTCTTCGAATAGAAATTATTTTTTGATCTTTTTAATCAAGTATTTATAAAGATAATTTTGGTTTATGATTGGTCTAAAATAAATGTAAGACTGTTTTATTTAACACAATGAAATTATTTCCATTTTAATCAAAATTTAACTTTATTATTACATAAAATATTTTTTACATAAAAATGCATTTTTTGGAAAACTGTTTTCCATCAAATTTTATGGGATTTTAAAATTAATTTGTTCCACTTATAGAAATTTAATTTAAACCAATTGAATCCATATTTGGGATTACAGTTTAAATATTTTGTATTGTGTCTAATTTAATTTTTTTATCATTATAAATATTATGTTTTCTAAAAATTATGTTAAAACAACAAGAGTTGAAAACAGGTTTAAAGTTTTACAAATAAATTGGTAAGGTTTAGAATGAATTAAAAAATTAAATAAATCTTATTTAATGGTCATATATAGACCCTATATAAACTAATATACCAGGAAAGTCTGAACCAGGCGAAAGCCCGATCCCCCAAATTTATTAAGAAAAAAGTGCAAGTACAGACACTAGAAAATAAAAGCACTACATTACATCAAACCCATACTCATCCCTCTCCCTTTCATCGGATAAATCATCGCCAGGATCAGCTGACTCCCATTCTGAAGATTCATACTTCCGCATCAACTCAAGATACATGTTTTTCTTCCTAAGCATCTCTTCAGACATCTTCGCCTTATTTGACCGCTTCCCACTGAGCCCAGTATCCGCCTTCGGAGACCCTCCCCTTCGCCTGCCACTGTTCCCATTTTCATGAACATTTTCTTGTGACCCTACATTCTTGCAAGCATACCTCGTTGCCATTGGCTTGGGTAGGTCCGTATAATCCCTCCGTGTCTTCCTCCGACTTTGGGTTTTCCCTTCCACTTCCTTTCTTAGGGGCTCATGAATTCCATGCTTTACCACCTCCGTGTAGGATGCTTTGTGATTATGGATCTCTTCTTCACACTCGACTCTATCCCCCCATTTCTTAAGGGTCATGGGGGAATTGATATTTCCATCCTTCCCACTCGACTCTAATATACATTTACAAGTCATTCTGAATATGATTTTCTTTAATAATACATTAATATATTTAATCTTTTGAAAAAGTCAAAGTCTGCACTCTCCATCACTTACAAAAGGAAACAACCCATCCACTCTTCTACACTCTTTAAGCATCTATTATCTCAAAAAATGCCTACCCAAATGCTTTCCTAAAGTACATCCACACATTTTACATATCTTGGATTGATTATAATACCCTCCTAATTAGGCATTAGGTACAATCCAAAGGAGGTTGTCCTAAGAAGATTTATTGTTCTCAATTGATTATTTTCTATTTTATTCATTTAAAAAATTCATAAATTTCATAAATATTGTTATATAAAAACATAAATATATCCCATATAATGAAATTTTATTATTTTTTTATATTCCATTTTCATCAACATATCCATTTAATTAAATATGAAAACATCTTTCATGCGTACTTGTATACGACCGCCTCAGAAGAAGGCGTATTTCATTTTTCATCACTACCACTTATAGTTAATCCAAATAAAAAATCAAAATATAATAATATGATATATATTATATAAATATCATCATTTAATGGTATATTTATATTCTAGATTTTTTTTACAATCCAAGAAAAAATAAAAACATTTCTTGTGTGTACATACAACCCATCATCTCCATGCAGTAGTGAAATTATTTTTTCTGTCCCACTTCACTTAGATGGCTACAACTTTTTAATAATGAATAAATATGATATTTATATGTTTATTTACATTCATTTTATGATTTAACCATGATAAATATTAATGTATTGAAACTATTGAACCAAAACATACCTGAAACAAGGATCTGTTAAGACTCAGAAATAATGATTTTAATAAATCAATTATTAATGAAAAGGTGTTAAAATTTTATAAGTACATCATACATGATATTATAAGTAGATATAAAGTTCTTTATATAATTCTATAAATTTAAATTTATTGTAAAATAGGATTATAGGACCTATGAGGCAATTTTAACTTGAGGAAATGGATTTATTTAATAATATCACTTTAATTATTGATTATTTATGTTCAAATATCCTTTTGGAAAATTATATGATCCTAATATTTTAAACACCATATATTTTATTTTTCTGTGTTTATGATTTATTTGACATTTTTATATTCCATTTATTCCATTTCTGGATCAAGAATGAACATGTATGTTACATGTAAGTGGATTTCGTCTAAAAATCATGTGATGATATTTTCCTTCCAAATATTTTTCTTCCAGGTATATTTTTTCAAAAAAATATTTTGAAGAATGTTTTTACTATTCGATAAATATTTCTTAAAGTTATTCTTACCCATGTTTTCCTTTTGTAGAAAATGGTTTATGATGACTCTTCTTATTGTTTTCCAAGTAAGTTACTTTTTAACAAAGTTGTGAACACAATATTTTTAAACATATACTAAAAAAATAAAAGATCACACAATCATGACCAATCTGGGTTTTTAAGATTCCATTACAAGTTTTCGTAATTATTTTAAATGTAAGATTTTCCCAATAATTTAGTAATTTTTTTTAAAAATTTTATTTGATGAAAAGGATATTATTTTCTTAATAAAATGGAATGAATTTTAAAAATTGATTTCTAATTTTTTCATACATGAAGTAACAACGAAGTTATTTTTAATGTGTTAATAATATTTTATTTTTTAATGGATTTGTTTTACAATAATAACATCATTTCTGATGAATCAATTGGATTCCTTTTATGATAATGAGAAATTCCTTATTTTAAGATTGTTGAATTTTTATGACCATATTCTATATCACTCTATAAAATTAATTGGAGATTATTGTTATCATTAATTATATATTTTTAATGTCACGGTTGAATTCATAATCATTTTCAATATTTTGATGATGTTTCATCCACATAGAATTTTAATATATATAATCAACTGAATCAATCTTATTATGTTATTTCATTTACTAGGGTAATATTGATGATCTTTATTCTTGATTAAATACAAATAATTATTTACTTATAAAAAATTCTGATAGTTATTTTTTGAATCATTCAAAATATGAGGAATTCATAGGATGAGAAAGTGACAGAATTGGCCCAATTATAGATATATTCTAGATGAATCTATATGTATCACGAGACAAAAAAACAAGAATTCCGTAATTGTCAATATTTGTTTTTAAAATACCGATTTATTAAGAATGAAGTGTTGGTTGAGATTCCTTGTTGGTAATATTTATGATATCATGGTTGAGTGGACTTAATGATGAATGTACTAAGTTATGAATTTCATTTATTTTGAATTTAGTTTCCATTATACATGAAATTTATATGTTGATATTAGCCATGGATGTTCATTAAAGTCATTTTTCTGATTGAATGGAATGTGTTTTTATTATCTACTCTTCCATATTGGTTTTAATTATTTAACCGTGATATATTATGTTATATTAAACCCTTACTGAGCATCTAATTTCACCATTTTTTTTCTTTCCCTAGGATATAAAGTAGGATGTTATGAATGATTTCAATGATGTAAGAATGGTTCTTATCCAATGTTTTTATAATTCCAATTTAATATTTGAATCATGATTGTATATAATTTTCCAATAATACAAAAATAATTGATATTTTGTGGTAAGATACCTTGTATATTTTAATAATGTAATAAATTAAACACCGACTCTAGGTTTCTAGAGTGGTGGTGTTATTGTTAGTATCATAGGACATTAAGTAGGAACCTTGGGAACTAGTTTTAAATGAATATTACTAACATTATAATTATAAAAATATCATAAGTTATTTGAGAAATTTTTTCAATATAGGGATTTTTATTTTATGGCTCAATATTTAGGATTATTATGATATAAATCAGCAGGTTATGTTGTTTAGAGATGGTTCCTAGCAGAAGGAAGGGAATTGAATCTTGTAGTCAATATAGGTATTTCCTTACGGAGAAACCCAACACAATTAGTGTTGTAACTCTGTATATCATGGTAATATTATAGAATCTCGCTTAGGTTATTACAAATAAAATTTCCCACATGTAGAAATATGCTGTCTCATAACACAATTAACCTATGTTAGATCACTTCATATGAAAGATGGATCCATGTATTAATGGAACTACTAATCCATTAGTGGATGAATAATGAATTAAGTCCCTTGTAATGATATTATTATATTTTTAAATTAATGAAACAAAAAAAGTTTTTTAGAAGTATACCAAAATAAGGGAGATTCTAATCAATTATGGTTATAGATTTTGAACACCAAAGAGCTTGAAGAGATTGAATGTATAAAATTGAGAAGTTTTAATGTTTTATTCTTCAATAAATACATTCCCTATGAATAGTGAGTTAAAATAGAGAGGAAGCTTCCTAATTTGAAGTAGAAAGAAGAAGAAAGTGTTCCACAATATGAGACTAACATTACAACTTTATCCAAGCATATTGTAGACCACAGAGATTTTATAGAATGATTGAATGGCAATTTCATTGAAGGGATAATGTTTAGTCACAGAAGAGCACCAATTTTTCAAATGTTTTCATCATATGATAATATTTTAATACATACCATCAATATAGAGTAATAATTTTATAGGTATTATATCTTTAGGTAAATTCGTGAAAATAAATGGTCCATTGAGCATAAAAAATATGTTAAAAATGAATAAAGGGAGGATTAGATTTCGAAAACGTGATAATTGTAGAAAGAAAAACTGAATTACTTATTTAATGGGAAAATGATTTTGATACAAATGCAATGAAATGGATCATAAGATCTTAAATTTAGGGAAAATAAGGAAACCAATACTATATAGTGCTTCAGCTATAAATAGAGGGAAAGTTATTTACAATATGGCCAAAGTGTCATGTGGACCTCCCAAAGAAGAGGAAATGGGACAAGTCTTTGCTTATGTGATCACTATAACTGCGGTTGAAGTTATGGATGTTACAAGGGATGGTACTTTGATCATAACCTCAAATTTAACTAACAATATATCTTTTTTCTGAAATATTCACTCTCTTATATTTTTTTTTCTTAGAAAATTAAATATTTCCTTATCAACATAATAAGGGAGTTGTCAATCAAGACTCATTGTGGAAATATTATTTCAACATGAATGTTTTACTCAGTTCCAATTATTTAATATAGACATAACCTATTTGAAAACATGATTATTACTCATATGGTTGAATTTGACACAATATTTTGTATGGATTTCCCTTCGAAATATAATTAAAAAAAATTGTTTCCAAGAAAATAAGATTGTGATTCATGATGGAAATGCAGAATCAGTTGTCATTATAATGGAGTCTATATACTCTAAATCATGTTTGTATCCACATATAATATATCTACTTAGTTAAATTCTTATATAAGAAGAGTATAGAAAACATTTTAATGGAAAACATATCCTTAGAATAGGGAAGCCACCAATTTAACAAGAAGATAGTGATGAATTTCCAGAAGAACTACTTGGATATCCACCTGATCATGTTTTTTTTCTATTAATCTCATTCTAGAATAAAAACCAATATCTATGAGTCTCTATAGGATATCCCAAGTGGAATCAGTGAAATTTATGAAAAAAAATCAAGAGTTGTGTGATAAAATAATTATATTCCACAGTGTTTTACAATAGGGGGTCATCTTATTTTTTTTAAGAAGAAATATGGGTCTATGAGGTAGTTCATCAATTATATGGAAATAAATTCCAATAACATAATGAAAAAGTAACCTCTTCCCAACATTGATGACTGGTTTCATTAATATTAAGATGAATAGTATTTCTCAAAGATTAACCTTTTTTGGGGGTATCATCAACTATGAATAAATAAGCAATATATTCTGATGATGAAATTTTGAAAATAGTATATAAGTTATGAATTTACAATAATTCCATTTTTATTAACCTCCCTTTTATGGGTATGATAAATATATTATTCATGTATTATCTCAATAATTTCATTTTGGTATTTTTTTGATGATATATTTATATACACTAAAAGATATGATGAGCATAAAATTCATTTCTGAATCATTTTTAAGACTCTTAGAGAAATATTTTTCTATAGAAAATTTAGCCAATAATAATTATAGCTTTAGGACAATTATTTTCAAGGAAATATTTTCCGTAATAAAGGAATACTAGTTGATACTTCTAAGAAAAATACATTAATGGAATATAAAACACTAATGAATATAAATGAGGTATGCAGTCTCCTTAGATAAAAAGGTTTACTATCAATTATTTGTTCAAAATTTTATGAATTAGATAATCCATTGACAAAGTTGACACATAAATGGGTTAAGATCATATACAAAAAATAACATAATTTATGTTTTGATGAAATAAATGGGAGATTTATTAATGCCCCATTATTATCTTTACATTGAGGAAGGGTTGGATTTTTTATATATAGTTATTCATTAAAGAATATACTAGAATTGGTCCTTATTCAAAAAAATAGAGTTATTCGATATGAATCATGTCATTTAAATATCCTTGAGCAGAATTAATCAACCAAAGATATTGTGTTGGAAGATGTAATTTTTCTCCTAGAATAAATGGGTGAATAATCTCAATGGTAAATTTTTTGAGATGTATAGGTATCAGAAGATATTTAAATATATCATTTCATAGAAATAACATAAAATGAGGTATTGGAAATGGATATATCTACTCAAGTATTGTGATTGATCGATACATTGGCACATTGAGATGGATAATAAGGTAGCTGATATATTGAGTAATAAAGTGCATGAAATTTTTATGAAGATAATGTTTCACAAGGATTATATATATAATGAATTAATAAAGTTGGATATGGGAATTATTAAGGAAGGGGAAACAATACCCTGTTTTCTATTTATATCATAACCATCCTTATTAGAAACTTTATATAGTTTATATCATGAATATATGATTTTACAAAAGAAAATTAATGCAGTTAATGATTGAAAATGTG
The DNA here is from genome assembly GCA_963277665.1 of Viscum album. Lineage (NCBI taxonomy): Eukaryota > Viridiplantae > Streptophyta > Magnoliopsida > Santalales > Viscaceae > Viscum > Viscum album. The sequence continues at coordinate 1,149,794,874 of OY728122.1, forward strand.
GGGATTTTTTTTATAAATTTGGTGTGAATTTTTTTGGAAAGAGATTATGTGTGGCATATATACATGAGATGAAGAGAGCATTACTAGATGAATTAAATAGATCAAATTTCAATATGCCCCCTAGTAGCCGCAAAATGTATCCATATTTGAAGGAACATTTTTCATGGGATAATATGAAATGGGAAATTGAAGACTGGGTATTAATATGTTTAATTTGTCAACAAGTAATGGGAGAGACACAAAATACTTATCAAGTCATGAGACCTATATGTATTTCTCTATAGAAATGGGATGATATTACTATAGGCCTTCTCCGTAGATTTCTAAAGGCTCCAGGAAAGGATGATTCCATATGGTTTGTTATTGATAAACATTAAATGATTTTAAATTTTATCTCTAGAAGAGAATATCTACCTCTTAAAAAATCACATAGCTTTATGTTATTAAATTAATGAGACTTTGTGGAGAACCTCTTTCAATTTTATATGACCATGACTCAGAGTTTACATCAATATTTTTGAAAAGTATTTAGAAGGATATCTACACTAATTTATATTTGAGAAATAATTATCATACATACATATATGGATTTCCTACAATGAGTATTCAAATATTATAATACTTTTTAGCCCATTGACACGTGAATTTTAAGGGATGTGGGATTAGTATTTTCCTTTGGTGAAATTTTCATTTCATAATAACTTCCATTCAATAAATCTAGTGTAACTTTGTAAATAATTTTATAGAAAATAATGCTATACACTAACATCCTGGGTTTAATTTGGTGAAAGAAAAATTTTATCCCTAAAACTTTTTTAGGAGAAAATGGTGAATGTAAGAACTATTCGGAGTCACATAAAGGCAGTGTAAAGAAGGCCAAAGAGTTATACTGATAACCAAAGGAATGATATCAATTTTCTAGTGGGAGATCATGTTTTAATGAAGGTATCTAAACAAAAGAAAGTTATAATGTTTGAATAGAAAAATAAGGCAAGTCTTACGTACATCTTGCATTTTTAAAATCTAGAAAGAATTTTAGATATATCTTATCCTTTGTAAATGACACATACCCTCTCTAAAGTTAAAAATGTGTTATATATATATATATTTAAAAAGTAATTCCATACCCAGTTCACATTCACACATCCAATTAAATACAATTGGAACATGATTTATCGTACTATGATGACCGTACAACCATTTTTAATAGTAAAGAAAAAATGTGTGGCAGAATCAGACATCTCGATTAGTGAAGGTACATTAGAGAAATCATAAAATAGTATTGAAAAAATAGGAACATAATTAATTAATGAATATAAAATTCCCTTATATATTCAAAAAGTGAAATTCTATAAATTTTTAGAAATAAATTTTGGAAGGAGGGATGAATGTAAGACTAGAAATTTAGTTATAATAAGTAAGATTTTATTTCTGAAGAAACTATAGAACAATGCACATAGATTTATCCAATAATTTAAACTAAACATAAATTAAAAAATTTCATAAATTTAATTGGAATTAATTAATTATATTTTTTAATTCCTCAAGTAAAAATTAACTTATGAATAAATTTTGAGATTTTTTTAGGAATAATTTATTTTTAGGTGAATATTGTAAAATACGGATTTGGAAAAAGTTTCCCTCTTATGAAATTATAATTATGAAAATAATAACATGAAAGATTAAGAATCCTTTTAAAAAAATGTTATATTTAATAATTAATATATTGTATATAAAAATATAATTCTTTACATAGAAATATTTGTTTAACGATTTGGAAAGCTAAGAACTGTTTTTGTTCAAATGAAAAAAAATTAGTTATTTTAATTTAATAAAATATTTACAAGGTAAAATTATTTTTTAGAACAAAAGAAAAAAATATCATTTTATTTGAAAAAATAAAAATAATTACCTTTAATAAAATGTATATAATATATTTCTGTAAAATTATTTTTATACATAACTGTGTTCTCTTTGAAAATCGCTTTCATCGTGTTTAGTATTTTTTAAAATTAATTTCTGCCACTTATAGTTATTAAATTTTAGAAAATGTAATCAAAATTGCGAATAAATTTTTAAATTTTTAGCTATATAACATTTATATTTGGTCATTATGTATGTTAACTTTTGAAAAAAGATAGATATCATAGTAATATCTAAAACATGGTAAAAGGTTTAAAACTAAAATGATAATGGATAAACTGACTTAATATTTTTTTTCAAGATCCTATTTAATGGTCATATTTAGACTAATCTTATATTATAATATATTTCATTTTGGAGCTATCTATATCTTGTAAGACTATAACGTATTTTATTTTTTTGAATATTCCTAGTGTTTCCTCTCCCTCACTTATAAAAGGACACCACACACTCTCTCTTATAAACACATAACGAGACCCTTATAACTACCAATAACTAACCAAATAATTTTATAAAATACATCACCATATGCCAAAGGCCATGTATTGATTAGAATACCATCATAATAAGGATTTATTTATAATGCCATATACATTGTTTGAAGAATATGTAAGGTTATAACCATAGTTTTTTTATTTTTATTTATCATTTTACCACCTTGAAACAAATCCTAACCCTTGTGATATAATAACATAAGTATTTCCCATATAATAATGTTTTATTATTTTTTATAACCCTTTTATTATAATAATATATATAATTTAAAATGAAAACTTCTTTTGTGTGTACATGCTATCTACCGCCCCATAAAGCCAATGCATTTCATTTTTAATTATGCCCTCTAATGGATGGTCCTAATGAAATATAGAAAAAAAATATGATATATATTATAGAAATTTAATTATGGTATGGTAAATAAATATTATAATTCTTTCTTATCTGTCCAATGAAAACTAAAGTCACCACTCATGTACATGATCGAACTACCATAGCCACATAACGGCCTAATTGATTTTTCCTCAAAAATTCACATGGATGGTTATAAATATGAAAATAATGAATATATATAATATTTAAATCATGATTAATTATATAGATATTATGGAACCATGATTATGATGCAATGATCGAAACTTTAAAACTGAAACATACAAGAAAAATGAAACATTTAACACTTAGAAACAATGATTTTAATAAATAATGATTAATAAATGGGTTTTTAAATTTTATAAGTGGATAATATATGATATTATAAGTATTTATATGGTTCCATTATAGAATAATTATAAAATTTAATTTGTTTTATATGTGGTTAAAATAAATTTCAAGGAAATTAAAATTTTTGGTAATAGATTTATGTGACAATATAATTTTATATCATGATCGTTTATGTTCATGTTTGATTTGGGAAAATTATATTATTATAATATTTTAAAACCCATATATTTTATTATCCAATGGTTATGTGGGGGTTTATATGTTTATATTTTTTTTCTCTTATTGGTTCATGAATTAATGGTTAAGTTACAAGTAAGGGATCTTCTTTTATAAAATATTGTAATGAAGTTTTCCTTCCACCTATTTTTCTTCCAAGTCTAAATTTTATTTAAAATGTTTTGATGAATTTTTTTAATATTATGAAAAGATTTCTCTAATATATTCAGACCCCTATTCTACTATTTATAATAATTTTTTTTATTTTTTTATTTTCGGAACAAGGTATATTTTACCAAACATGTGAATAAAACATTTATATTAATGTACTCCACACAAAAAACTTTTCCCACCACCTTGAATTATATTTTTTAAATATTTCATTACAATTTTCTATGTATAATTTCAAATTATTATTTTTAAAAATATTTTGATATTTTTTATATAAAATTATACAAGAAAAAGTTTATTATTTTATTAAATAAATGAATAGAATTATGAAATTTATTAAAAACTATGTTCTTATATGAGGTTAAAATAAAATTATTTTTAATGTATTTCTCATATTTTATTTTCTAAAGCCATAAATTTACCACAAAATCTTCATCAATTTTGAATTTATGGTCTTATTTTACTGATAATAGATTTTAATTTATTATTGAGATCATTCAATTTTTTATGATCATGTTCTCCATCACTTTACATTAATCATTGGAAATTATTATTCCCCTTAATGTCTATATTATTAATGCAATTTAGGATTTTAGAATCATTTCTATTACTTTGATGTTGCTTCAACTGTATACCATTTATACATTAGTCATCATATGAAGGAGGATTATTCAGTTTTTTATTTAATTTATTGATGAAATATTTATTTTTGGTATTCTTGATTCAATACAGATATTTTTTGAATTATAGGCTATTTTGTTAATGATTTTTATTTATAATTAAGAATATGAGGAATTCATAAGGAATTAAAGTGATGTGTGGGGTTTGGTCATAGGTCTCCCCTTGATGCATTGAAAAGTCTCATGAGACAAAAAAATATGTATGCAACAGTAGATGGGTATCTAGTTTACATCGAATAATTAATAAAATTGATGTCTTTTTTGGGAGGCATTGATTGTAAGATTTGTGATATATTATTTGGTTGGAATTGATCATAAATCTCTAGAATTATATAGTTTACTTATGGTGAATTTGGTTTCTATTATCCATGTGATTTATTTATTGATATTATTAATGAATGTTCATTTAAATAATTTTGTTGATTGAATGGATGGTGTTGGAATTATCTACAATTCTATATTGAAATTCCCTTATTTACTCATTAAATATTTCCCTGAATGACATCCTTACTGAGCATCTAATATCACCCTTTATTTGTTTTTCCTCGTGATATGAAGAAGTATGTTATGAATGATTTCATGCATACAAGAATATTTCTTATTCAATGTTTTTATAAATATAATGTAATAGTAGAACCATGTGTGTATATTTATTTTCAATACAACTAAACTAATCAATCATTCATAGTTTGATAGATTTTATGTTGTATGAATTTAATATTGTAAACACCTTCTCTGGTTTATTGGAGTCCTAGTGTAAAATTGGTATTCAAAAATTCTTTGCATGAATATTCAGAAATATGATTAAAATTAACATAGATAACATGAGAATTCTAATAATCTATTAGGGTATTTGATAACCTTTAATATTTTATGATTTTTTATTTTATGGTTCAATATTCCTTATGATTATGATCTATCTAAGTGAATTCCATTTTTTAGAGATGGAGCATACTGGATAGATTTGAATCAACACCATTAGTAAATATAATAATTTCTTTTCTGAGAAAAACAATATAGATGATGATGGAACTGATTATATGACCTAAATATTAGGGTTTTTGTCCCAGGTTTTCATGAATATCCTTATCAGTATAGAGAAACCTATTATTCCAAAATCCAATTCGCCTATGTTGGATTTCTAAATGTGACATAAGCCTCTATATTTTAATGGAACTACTAATCTATTGGTATTTGAGCAGTGAATTTAGTCCCTAAAAATGATATTTATAGTTTTGGGAAGTAATATACGGGAAAAAGATATCTTGATAGTTTATTTTTTGAAGTGAGATATTGATCAATTGTGATAATTGATCACAAAAACTATAGAGGTTGATAAAATATAATTTATCGAATAAATAACTTCTAATGTGATATTTTTCCAAAAATACATTCCTCATAAATAGATGTCTGAAATGGATAGAATGGTGCTCATTTTAAAATAGAAGGGAAAAATGTGTTTTAGAGTATAAGGATATCTTTAAATGTTTACCAGGAATGTTGTGGACTATATATATAATCCAGAAATAAAGATTGATCATTTCATTGATAAGACATTTCTAATTCTCTAAGTGGAATTTGATTCTTAAATTGATTCATCCTAGGATGAGACTATATCATGTTCCATTTAGGAAGAGAAATAATTTTCAAGGAATTATATCTTTAAATGAAATTAAGGAAAGAAGTGGTCATTTGAGAATCAAGACAAAATAAATGGGGAAAAGTAAAAGGAAGGGTGTATGATATTTCCAACATGTGATAATTATGGAAAGAAATATTAAGGTACATTATTAATCATAAATTCAGTTTGTTTCAATAACACTGAAATGCACATTAGGATCTTTAATGGAAGGTAATGAATTTGTTTGTTAATATCTAGTGATTTAGATACAAATAGATGGGGGATTTTAAAAAGATTTCTTATGTGTCAAGGGAACCTCCCACAAATTTGGCCATGTGGGGAAGGCCAAACTTATGTGGTTACTATTAATGATGATGAAGTTCCCATAAATGTGGTGGAAGGTACATTGATCATAAAATCAAATTTGGCTAATGATTTATTTGATTTTGGATCTATGAACTCTATCATATGTTCTATATTTTCTAGAAATTTTTTAATTTTCCATAGCACTTTATGAAGGTATTCTTAAATTAAAACTCATATAGAAAATAAAAATTACAGTTCACGAGGTTTCTTTCCTAAGCCATACTGTCTTTAATGATAGAATATTTGTTGAAACTTTAATGAAACGTGTAGTGATGAAATGGGTAATCACAACATATATTACCATGTTATATAGTTTACTTTGATTAACATGATACTAGTAATGATTTGTTTTATTTTTTCTTGATTAGTGGGCCTATTATCCATGTCAACAAGTAATGGGGTTATGCTCACATGGTAAGAATAATGAAAATAATGTTTTGTCCAATTAAGTAGGTGATTGGTCAATCACTATTATTAACTTTACTATTAGGAAGGGATGGATTTGTGATATATATTGGTGTATAAAATAAGGGGATTTTATGTTTCCTTTTCTATAATTATAGAGTTATTTTATATTCAATAAGATAGTTTAATATGAATGATCATAGTTATCCAAACTAAGATATTGAGTTGATAGATGTAATTGTTTCATGGGATAAATGGAGGTATTTTCTATATAGGAAAAAATGTTATATATATATATGGATCATAAGAGATTGAAATATTTTTTTCTTAGAAAGATATCAATATGAGGAAAAGTATGTGGATATAGATAATCTAAGATTATGATTGTTTAATATGCTACCACCATGGGAAGGCTAATAATGCACCTGATGCATTGGGTAGGAAATATAATGGATTTTTGACTAAGAATAGGATTGAGAGGGATTTTATATTTAGGTACATAATAATAATTGTTGTGGTATTTATTTGGGAAAGGATGATATAACAGTTTTTCCAAATTATTTTGAAGAAATACTTATTAGAATTGATAAAAAGTTTCTAGCTTGATGATAATAGTTTACCAAAAAAAACTAAAGATGTTAATTATTAAAAAATTATGTATTTTATTAACGAATATAGTGTGATGAAATTTGGAATGAGTTTATGGGTGACATAAATATGTGAGATGAATATTAAATTATTAGATGAATTTTACATCTAAAATTTCTCTACACACTTTGGTAGCACTGAAATGTATCAGGATTTGAAGGAAAATATTAGATGGGATAATATTAAATGGGAAATTTAAGACTATGTATCCAGATGACTATTTTTTTACATATAATTCCTATGATACAATATCCTAAAGGATTCATGAGACCTATAAATATTTCTTTATTGTATGTGATAATATTAATATGGACTTTGTATAGGGATTTCCAAAGAATCGGGGAAAAAACAATGTATTATATGTTATTTTTGATCATTTTTTCAAGTACACACTTTTTATAACTATATGAGAAGATAAAGCTATTGAGAATATCACCAAGGTATATATTATTAAAGTTATGAGACTTTATAGTGCACCTTATTCGATTGAATATGATAGTGTCTGATAGTTTTCATAAAAATTTGAGAAAGTATTCAGAAGTCTGTTGATACTAAGATACATTTCATCACATATCATCATCATTAGAAAGGGTGATAGTCTAAAAGGACTAAAAATACATTTTTAGACTTTTAGATGTCATTCACACATGACTTTCAATATATGTGTGATTAGTATTTACCATTAGTTAAATTTCAAAATAATAATAGTTCCTATTCGAGCATTCAAATTGTTATCATTTTAGGATTGTATTGGAAAAAATCTTATACAAACACTTGTTAGGATGTACCTTCTAAAAGAAATATTTTATTCCAAAAACTTTTTTGGAGACAAATTACTAGACCATTCCACAAATAATTAAAACCTAATATTATTAAACACATGCTTGACCAAATCAGAAACATAAATATCATAAAAACCTGATGATTAATTCTTCCAAAATCAACTTGAAATTAATATTAAAATAATATATATCCACTTATAATGTCATATAACAAATGCATACATACCCTAAAAAGATATTCTCCCAAAATATAGTTATCTTTTCTCAAAATAATTAGTATCAACATGACAAATAACCATTAAAAAATATATTCTTAAAAATGTTACTCAATATTTATCCCTTAAATAATATAAGACATATAGAAATAAAATCACATACTATAATAAACAAACCATTTTTATTTAATTTTCTCAAAAATAAATAAACCTTTAGAAAAAATAACTTTAGTATTTTTTTTCAACAAATCACTTTTAATCAACATGGTTATCTATACTATTGAACATTTTTTCCTAAAATCATTTTACCCATTGTCCATAATCTTATTATCCCATATTGGTAGTTATAAATCATAAATTATCCTAAACCTTTAATATCCATACCATTAAAATTATCTAAATTCTGATTTTATAATAATATTTAAAAATAAATCCTTAACCATCAAATAATTTCAAGACTTGTATAAAATATTTCTTTACTTAAATTCCCATGATTTCTTAGGTTTATAGTTTTAGTGAATTATGGAATCCCTCAAACAATAAAATATATGATTTTTTTATATATGGTAATTTTTTCCAAAAAAACAATTTTGTTAATCGATACACATGATTTGTTAAAGACTAACATCTCATATTTAGAGCTAGTCTTCAAAACCATTCATACTCTTCCTCAATCCAAATGTTTTTTGAAAACATGTATTGAGTATAAATTTTATTAAGGGTATAAATTAAAGATAAATCCTATTAATTATTTTAAATAATTTAAATAAAAGGAGACATATTTCTATTAAATATATAACCATGTGATCATATAAATAGATTTCAAATAAGAAATAAAATTATTTTCAAAAAATATATTCATAACAAACAATAAAAAGAATCTTATAAAGTGGAATGACTTTAAAATTTATATGAATAAACTTGAATGAATATATAAAATTTAAATGTATAAAAAATCACAATAGTTACTTTTAAAAACATACTTTACATTTGATACAATTGAAACATTAATTTACTCATAAAATAAAATTTTTGTATTAGGAAATACAATTATTTCTATTAAAACTCATTTTATGTAATAAAAAATAATTTAGGAATATTGGGAAATTTTATTCAAATCAATATCACACATCAACCATACAATCACCCTTATAATGGAATAACTTCAATAGTTAATTAAAAAATCATTTATATAGAGAATAAATCATTACCTGATGTATTTGAGGGATTTATTTTACTAACCCATCATCATATGTAATTTATAGGAACCATAATAAGAGTTAAACACATATGATCTTTCATATAACCATAAAAATTGAAAAAATTCCTTTTCACCCAATATTCACATACTCTTAAGTTAACCCATAAAAATATTATGATTTACAAAATGGTTGAACCAGTATTAGTTTATAAGGAAAATGAAATCCAAACCTAACCAATTATAATATATTTTTATAATTTCATTGTAAAATAAGAAAAATAAACATTTATTTTGAAAACATTAAAAATAAATAATATACAAAAACTGGGTATATAAATTACATTGAAAACCCATATGAAAATGGAAATAAATCTTGAAAATTAAGAAATAATATTGTGGTGGAAAAAACTGTTCATTTTTAAAATAATAAAAAAGATATTGTTTCCACACCTTTATAAAGAATGTAAAGAATGAAATAAGTGGATAACATCTATAAGATTTCTTTAAATCCGTTGTAATGGAAATATAATATAATATAAAATAAAAATAATAAATCATTGAAGTGTAGAGAATAAAATTAATGAAATAATATAATAAATATAGATATGGAGAAAGTTATTTTGGAGAGAAATACATCAAAACACATAAGGAAAATGCTTATAAGAAAATGCCTTACCTCGAGTCTCGACTAAACTCTTATATCATATAACCCCTTGAATAAAAAATTTATAATAATTATTTGCTTTATTTAATACCTTTTCATTTTCAATTTAATGTTATTATTCCATTTAATTAATTTATTTTCAGGTTTTATTCATTTACTTTATTATTAATTTCATGTTAGTTTTTTTGGTCATTTAGTTCATCATCTCTAAAATAGATTCAATATTTTTTTAACAGTCTAATATCCTTTTAATTTTTTTTAATAATATCTATAAGTGTTTTGGTATTTTTTTCATATAATTTCATAATCAAAGGAGTCAAATATGACATTATATATTTTCCATTAATAGATTATTCCTCGATAGATTTGTTTTTAATTAATGAAAATGTCCATAATAGTTTACTTTTAATTCCATTATCATGATAGATATTTCACCATGAAATAAAAATATTAATTATTAAATTACTTGTATATTTAATTTTTATCAATCATTATCTCAGTATTGAAAAACATTAATGAGTGGTGTCTGTTTATGAAATTGTCACTATTCACTTAACTAGCATAAAACCACTAGTGTGAGCGATGTTTTCGAAATGAGTTTTAAAAAATAAAAAATAAAAAATATTTAAGTTCTATGAAAAAATTTGATTAAAATTAAAGTATAATTTTTTTTATAATTTAATGAGAATTTTTTTTTTAAAAGAGTAGAAATATAGTTAAAATTAAAAGACATCTTTTTAGAAAAGCCCATATTCTGATATAGTTACACCCTATGGAATGACTCTGATAGGGGGTATAAAATGATATTTAATCCTTGATAGATTAATAAATTCTCATAAAATTTAAATATAATCATTTATTTATAATAATTGGAATTTCAAGTGAGTTTCACATCCAAGAATCACAAATAAGAATGATGAAGTGGGATGGAAAACCCATACATTGCTCCTCGAATGAACACATTTGGAATGAGTCCATGGAATTATATTGAAACAAATTAATTTAAGGATATGTTCATATTAATGTTTTAAAGTTATTTTTAATATGATTTTTTGGACAATATGTACTGAAAACCAAACATTATAGGTGGTTTGAAGAAGGTTTAATATGTCCCATGTTATATGAAAAATATGATGAAAGTTTTGAAAATAATCAATATTTAAAGGATACAAATGTATTTTTAAAATTAAAAATGGAACATAAATGGATGATCGATGTAATTTTAGATCCATATACATTACTCATAAGTAATAATAATATTTTATAATATTTAATCAATTTTTAAAAAATAATTAAGATTAAAAAACATTGAATTTTTCAGGATTTTTTATAACTGAAATTTTTAAAACTACAATGATAATAATGGAATTAGATTTTATATATTTAATTCCTGAATTAAATAGCTTTTTTATCCATAAAAACAATTCAATATACTAATTCATTTAAAAAATATCACTTTTAATATTTTTATAACTCTTTATTTGGACACTTCTCCCAATTTTATTAGTGTCGCATTGGTAGTGTGTAAGAATTTGGGATAAATATCATGTTCTTAAATAATAATAAAAATAAATTACTAAAAAAAATTTCTTTATAAAAATTAACTTCTAAATATTTTCACAGAATTATTTATTCTTATTTGTACCATCATAGAATTTGTAAGATAATGATTTTCACATTTCTTACCTTGTTCAAGTACTATGAAAATATGTAGATATTTATCTTGATATATAAATTTGAAATTAAAAAATATTTTTCAATGTAATTGTTTATTCATAAAATAATAATTTCATTCCAAATTTATCTTTATACTTTATTAAATACTTTCTCAAGTATACCATTTTTTAATTTTTCAGTGCTACTCCCTCTCTACGTCAACATTGATAATTATTTTCATATCTATTTTTGGGATATAATATATATTATTTTATTGAATAAAATTTGTTTTATATTTTGAGTAAATTATAAAATATGAGTTTTTCCATAAGTTTTATATGTTTTTTTACCAAATTTGTGACATAATTTTATCATGAAATATATAGCATTCTTAAAAAATTTATTATTAAACGTTCAATAAATATGTAATATTGCACTGAAAAATATAAAGAAATTTATTTAAGATATTTTTGACATGATGAAACAATAAATGGAGATAATTTTATAAAAAAAATTAAAAAAATTATCAATTTAACTATTAAATAGAACTATAACATAGATGGGTGGATAATTTATTTAAAATAAAAGAATTACTTAATCAAATGAAAAATAATACTCTTGTCCTATAACATAATAAAATTATTTTCAAGATAATGATAATAAAAACTAACAATATAAATTTCTGTAATTAACGCTGAATTCCATTTAAGAAATGTCAATAATTAAATAATTTTTTAAATGGATCATTATAAGAAATAATATTATTAAAAATATTAACCATAAAATAAAACCTTTTCTCCATCACAAAGCAAAAAAAATTCAATATATAATTTTTTTTATCTAATTTGTTAAATAATATCATTTTATATATAATATAAACATATAAAATTATTCAAATAATATTTATAAATTCATAATATTTAATATTAATAAACCATAAAAGTGATACGTTATTAAAATACATGGGTATTCATAACTCTAATGTACTGGGAAATTTTAAATCATGGTCCAGAGTAAAAAAATAAAAAAATATTCATGTACTCTCATAAATTTTTCAGAATTGGGTATAAGATAATGCCTTAGTTTTTAAATACACTCTCCAATCACTATGATTTACTTTTATAATAGTTAGGTTGTTTGAATCACTTAGAGATTTGGTAACCACAATCCATGATTAAATATATAATATAATTACCCCAATGGATTGGGTGGAAAATATAGCATAGTTAATGCACTAAATATCACTCTCTCAATCAATGGAAATAGTCATGATCAAATAAATGAGAGAGATATATACTGAATAATATTTTATATGAAAAAAATCCAACATTAAATATCGTATAATAAATAGGCTATGTCAATTAATAAATACCCATTCATTTAAGAATCTTCAGGAAAAAACTACCCTCAAATACTATATCTGGTAGGGAGATAAAATAATAAAATAAGGAAAACCCTAATATACAACAACAATAGACTCTTCATTGAGGATGGTAGATAAAGGCACTCCTTGAATTCAATGCACTCAACAAACAAATAAATTCATGGGAAAATATAACCCATATTGTATCAAAAAGTTTCTCAATATATCTTATTATACCTCTTTGTATATTTATCACTTAGAATAAACACCAAACTTCTTATACATATTCCCCCAAGCTTGAGCGCATCATTACATCAAAATCTCTACAAGGATATCTCAAAGTTATGAAAGAAGAGAGAGAAAGTGTGCCTAAACTATATATATATACTTTAGATATATGATTCATAATGTGTATTCTAGGATACACCAACGAACAATATTTATCACTTTATTACATTCAATAATGAAACATGGATGTGAAATTAATAGATTATATCATGGTGAAAAGAATCACTTTATCACAAACTTCTCATCACCCCCCATATGCAAGAAGAATGACCAAAACCCTCACCCACAAGACTATAAATCAAAATTTATAAAACTCTAATATCAATATACTCACACTAAAATATCATGGACTCATAGTTGTGGAATTATTTATCTAAGCACAACCCACTTCATACAGTGGCCTATTCTGTTTTAATGGTATATCCCATCACAAAACTTTTCTTCAAAATTTTGAAAAGTACATCAACCTTATTATATCACCTAGTAATCTTCTAATGAATTTGGTGATTATATTCTAATGTATCACATTACATGTAGACCATGGTGTGATATACTATGATAAACCATTAACCAAACTCTTCTTATTACATATTTTTATGAGAATTATCCTTACAAACTCCATTTCTACTATGCCCTATTGATGTGACTGCAATACTTCATGCATTACACAAAAAACCTGCACAGATTATCATAATGAGATCTGGTTTCACCCAAATTTACCCTACTGGTAAAAAGCGGTCGAAGTAGTACATGTAGGGGTCGAGTCCACAGGGACCGAAGAAGTAACCTTGAGACGCTATGATTTGGTGAAGGATGGGGTATGAAGTAGCCAACTTTAGTTTTGATTTTGGATGGTTTTCAAGAACAAAAAGAAACCTAAATGAATTCAATTCAAAGAAAATGGTTAGATCATAGGATTATGCTCGTGGTGGATTGAATAAAATTTTCTTCTTTAGACATTTTTGGTTTTATTAATTATTGATGAATCCATTCTTCAAAAATAACACTAACTTTATAATTTTATGGTTTGGTGCTTACTAAACACAATTACTAATCCCATATACACTTATAGAACCAAATTCATGATATCTCCAAGGTATATCTTCATTTATTAATTGAATTTAGTTTGCTCAAACACAGTAATTATGAAGAGTAGAAATAACTGAATAATGGATGTCTTAAATTAATTATCCAATTAACAACAATTAATTCATAAAATAACATTCAATACAGCTTTGGAATCCTCCTAATATCAACCCATTAATGGGTTAGACCTCCATTGATGGTATACTCTCAATGGTGAGCGGAATATGGCTTACAAGAATTGTATTGAAGAAATTAAAACTACGGAAATAACAAGCACTCCTCCGTCTGTGTGAATGAAATTCACACCTATGTGTGAACTAATTCAACACAACGCAGAGATATCACTGTGCTTTGTGAAAATTTAGTTTTAATAAATGAATGGAAAATATAGAAGAGAAATATGTTTATTAAGAACAAAAAAGAAACTTACATGGAAATTGAAAACATTACAAAGGAACATTAGCAGCATAACCTTAGAATGAAATAAGCAACAAAAGATGATAAGAAAAATATCCCCTCCTATTCCCTTCATAACGAGATCCTTATATAGGAATATCAGGAGCCTTAGGTCCACCCCCAACAATTAATTCAACCCCCAAAAATTAATAGAGCCAAAATGAGGGTGAATAATCAAAAGGAAATTGACGTTTCGAATTTGACCCGGAAAACTGTCCACATTCGTCCACCATTTTGATGTGTGAATTTCGAATTGAAGAATGCCGAATCTAGAGGTTTTTTAGAAGATAAATATCTTAGTACATCTATCCTAAATGAGCTGTAAACATTTCAGGAAATATGTCTTAGCTTTTTTTATGTTATGGTCAAAATGGTGGGACGACTTTATGGGCATTAATGTCGGGCCCACCATTTAAATCACAACTTTACATCCATTTATCATCATGAAAAATTCAGAATTATCTCCGACCACAATTGAATAAAATGAGCCTCATATGTTTCTATTTCTACTGTAAAAATTTTAGCTTCATTGGGCTTGTTTTGTGAGACCCACATTTGTTTGATGGGCCTTAGGCCCATTATGCTTTTTCCAGCAAGTTTCTCCATTCAGGTGAAAAAATCTCCATGTTCCCTTGTGATTCATCCATCAGATATAAAAGAAAAAATGTTCCAAATACAGTGGTGAATAATATACAAAATTATCAAATTAAAATTATGAATATTGTCATTTTCACAAGCAAAATATTGAGTGGGCCCAAATTGACACTTTAATCATGAATTGCACAATGATGGGAAATGGAGTTCAATTTCTGAATTGGACTAAAATTGATGTTTATAATCTTTTAAACACATTAATATTAAGTAATTAACAATGAATATTATCTGCTTTCAGTGACTAATAACACCCCCAACTTGAGTTTTTCTAGTCCCGAGAAAAAAATATTACAAATATGAAATTTAAATCCCCTTTTCCAAAAACATTTTAATACACATTGTTCACCCAAAGAACTGATACCAAAAAAATTATGGAACCCATCAAAATTATTTTAATCAAGCTTGGTCCATAAGCATATCCTAAGCCCAAGCCCATTACTTTGTTCAAATTCATCTCCACATTTCATCCAATTTCAATTAAGCATGATAATGTGTTGTCCATAACAAAAGATAGGGGGCCCATTTTATTGTTCAAGAGGAAAAATGGAAGCGCTAGGTGGGAATCACATTAAACCTTAAGATTAGTATCCATTTCTTCTGATTTTTTTGTTTGTTTTTATTTTTTAGTTTTTTTACCACAATAGATATGAAAATACTAACTCCGGGCAAGACAACTATGGATTCATGATCCCCAAGTGCCGGACGCCACACATATTGTCAATTTCATGCTCTACAATAGAGATATAAAGCCTAACTCTGGTCAAGAAAACTATGGAGTCATGATCCCCAAGTGCCGAATTCCATGCATTTCGATAAAACATTTCTCTATGTGGTCATAATGTTTTTTTGGGATACTCAAATTAAACTAAAAGTGACCCCAGAACCCAATGCTATAATGAAAGGGACCCAAGAACACAAATTTACACCCACGATCTAGTAGACGTGCATTGTGGAATTTTTATTAAGAGGATGAAAATGTAAACATTGAAAAATCACATCGAACAACCGAACCTTCCAAAAACTATGCTCATGAACTTAAAATTGCATTAAAATAAAAATCAAGGCATGCATAATTATTTGGTATCCAATTTCAGAGTTTGCAATGTGTGTTATCATGTTCAAGGTTAATGGAATGTTTCTTTCCATGCATGTTTTTATTCAAAAAAAATCATTTTTTATCTCCCCCCAACTTAGAATAACATTTTCCTTAGTGTTTAAAGAAATGAAAAGTTAGAAGGGGGTAGGAGAGGAGTGAAAAGAGGAAATTGAAAATGATAAACAAGGAACAAATTCACTTGGTTTTTGAATTTGAAGTTCATGATGCTCCAGATTACTCCTTTGATCTCTTGGGGGATGTAGGAACCTCCTTGATTGAACATGTATCACCCAAAATAGTTCCTGAACCATAAAAAGAAGAAAAAAGCAGACAAAACAAACAACACAATGATTTATTTAATACCAAGTATCATCATTTTTATGGTTTTCCATGTTTTTTTAATCAAACTAATGATACATTGTCTTATTTTTAATTTCTGGGTAATGAATTACTCAAGGATCACACCGCGTGACACAGATGAATACGGTTCTCCCCTTTCATACCCATCCATACTCATAAAATAAGATCATGTCAAGAGTCTAATTTTTTATAACCTACAAAAACATAAATAAAATAAACTGATGATACATTGTCTTCTTTGAAATTTCTGGGTAAGTTATTACTCATGGATCATTCTGCATGACATGGATGAATATGGTGCTTCCCTTTCATACCCATCCTTACTCATAAAATAAGAACATGTCAACAATCTATGGTATTTTTATTATATGAAAAGAAAATGAATCAAAATGATTGGAAACATGAAAACCATGGGTTTCCTTCCATGCAACACTTTTGTTTAATGTCGTTAGCTCAACTTGTACCCTAAATCTATCAATTTTTCTCTGGTTCATATGTTGGGTCAGTTAAATCCTCATTTTTTTCTTGTTTATTGAATGATTCAATGAATGGTTTTAACCTATGACCATTGACTTTGAAGACATGACCACTTGTGGGATCCGAAATCTCTATTTCCCCATGAGGGCACACATGATGCACTAGGTATGGACCAGACCATCTGGACCTTAGCTTTCCTGGGTGTATATGAAGTTTTGAACTATACAAGAGCACAAATTTTCCTAGTTCAAAGTGTTTGACATTGAGATTCCAATATTGGTAGGCTTGAACTTTAGATTTATTGATCCTTGAATTTTCATAAGCCTCCATCCTATGTCCCTCGAGTTAATTAAGATCTAATTTCCTTTTTGTTTCAGCCAATGAAATGTAAAAGTTCATTTTTTTATTGCCCAAAAGGCCTTATGCTCAACTTCAACAGGTAAATGACATGCTTTTCCATAAACCAATCTATATGGTGACATGCCTAGGATAATTTTGAAAGTAGTTCGATATGCCCAAAGGGAATCTAAGAGTTTCTTGGACCAATCTTTCCTAGAGTGATTGACGGTTTTTTCAAGAATTTACTTAATTTATCTATTTTCCAACTCATCTTGACAGTTGGTTTGAGTATGGTATTCAGTGGAAACTTTATGAGTAATACCATACTTATAGATGAGTGAAGAGAATGGGCGGTTGCAGAAATGGGTTCCACGATCACTGATTATAGCCCTAGGAATTCCAAATCGAGAAAATATATGTTCTTTCAGAAATCGAATCACAACATGGTGGTCATTAGACTTGGTGGGAATGGCTTCAACCCATTTTGGGACATATTCAATAGCTCAGAGGATCTAGAGGTATCCCTTAGAGTTTGGAAAGGGTCCAATGAAATCAATTCCCCAACAATCAAAGATTTTAATGACCAGAATGGGAGTGAGGGGCATTTGATTCATTTTGGTAATGGATCCTAATTTCTGACACTGAGGAAAAATTTTGCAGAGTTGGAAGGAATCCTTAGTGAGGTTCGGACAGTAGAAACCACATTGGAGGACCTTTGCAGTGGTTTTTGTTATAGAAAAGTTTCCTCCACATGCATCTCCATGACAAAATTTTAGAATGGACTCTTGCTCAGACTCAGGAATACATCTCCTGATGATTTGATCAGGACAGAACTTGAAGAGGTAAGGATCATCAAACACATAGTGTTCGACATCAGAAAATAATTTCCTCTTAGCTTGGGACCCCAAGAATTTTGGAATGTTACCCGTCACCAAATGGTTTTCTATGTCAGCATACCAAGGGCAATCACTCACTAAATAGAGGTGCTCATCAAGAAATGAATCAGACACAGAGAGGTGGTATGAGTTGTCTTTTAATTCCATCCTAGAGAGGTGATCAACTACAATATTTTCAACACCCATTTTATCCTTAATGGTTAAATCAAACTGTTGAAGAAGAAGGACCCACCTAATCAATCTATCCTTGGAATATTGTCTTTGGAAAAGGTATTTTAGGGCTGAATGGTCAGTGAAGACAATGATGGGTGATCCTAAGAGAAAATACCTGAATTTCTATAAGGAAAAGACAACAACAAGTAACTCTTTCTCAATGGTGGTGTAGTTTATTTGTGCATCATTTAAAGACTTGCTTGCATAAGCAATGACACATGGAGTTTTCTCACACTGTTGTCCTAAGACTACTCCTACAACGAAGTCACTTTCATCACACATGAGATCGAAAGGAAGTTTCCAATTTGGAGATTTCATGATAGGTGGAGATATAAGAGTTGACTTGAGTGTAGAGAATGATTCCTCACAGCTTTCTGTCCATAAAAATGGAGCATCTTTTACCAATAGAGCACAAAGTGGTCGAGAAATAGAGCAGAAATTCCTAATGAACCTTCTATAAAAACCAGCAAGTCCTAAGAAGGACCTCACTTCCTTAATAGTTTTAGGAGAGGGAAGGTGACGAATGATGTCAACCTTAGCTTTATCAACTTCAATCCCTCTACCAGATACCAGATGACCTAGAACAAGTTCTTCCCTTACCATGAAATGGAATTTTTCCCAATTTAGTATGAGATTCTTCTCCTCACACCTTTAAAAAACCTTTTCAACAATTATAAGGCATCCCTCAAAAGTATCCTCAAAGATATGGAAGTCATCCATGAAGACCTCTAAAAAATCACCCAATATATCCAAGAATATTCCCATCATGCACCGCTGGAAGGTACCAGGGGCATTACATAACCCAAAGGGAATACCCTTGAAGGAAAACCTGCTGAATGGACAAGTGAAGGTTGTTTTTCCTTGATCCTCTAAGGAGACTTCGATTTGATTATACCCTGAGAATCCATCTAGGAAGCAATAGAATTGATGACCTGCCACTCGCTCGAGGACTTGATCAATAAAGGGTAAGGGAAAATGGTCTTTATTGGTACAATAGTTGAGCTTCCTATAGTCAATAAAAACTCTCCATCCACTACTGACCCTTGTTGGAAGCATCTCTCCATCCTTGTTGGTTATTACTGTGATTCCATATTTCTTTGGAACCACATGGATTGGGCTAACCCACTCACTCTTAGCTATAGGATAGATGATACCAGCTTTTAACAATGTCAAAAGTTCTTTTCTCACTACTTCCATGAGATTAAGATTGAGTCACCTCTGAGGTTGAAGACATGGCTTTGACTCGGATTCAAGAATAATTCTATGAGTCCTGATAAGTGGGCTAATCCCAGGAATATTAGATAGGGTCTAATCCAATGGATTTCTTGTGTCGCCTAAGGACATCTAAAAGCATCCTCTCATGATCGGCATCAAGATAGGAAGAAATGATAACAGGTAAGGATTGATTGTCTCCTAAGAATGCATACTTTAGTGATGGAGGAATTTAAATTCAAGATCAGATTGTTCATGACTCTCCATGAAAGTATGAGACTTTGTATTGAACTTAGTTTCTTTGTTCAGATTTCTTGACAAAATTGGTTCCTTGTGAATAGAATTTTTATCCACTAAATTTCTAGAGTAGTGACATGAATGGCTATGGACTCAATGTTATTTATTTCGACCATGGTATCATTGATCGGTGATTCTAGAAATTCATAAATAGAGATATCTGAAATATATTCAATCCAAGGAGACAAATTTCCATCATGTGAATAAAGAAAATCAATCTCTTCATGACTTAACCATCCTTCTGTAATTCCTTGACGTTAATTGAGTTCATTATCAACACTTCAAATCTAATTAACCTCATGGATCTCTTCATCATCCCCAATTTGAGAGTTTGCATTGTAGATGTTCAAGTCTAGACTCATGTTCCAAAATGTGATGGTCATGTTCCCATTTCAGACTCGGATAATAGAGTTGATTGTTGTAAAGAAGGGACAACCAAGGATGATTGGGGTTTTCTCCCTAGGACCTAATCTTGGGTGATTGTCCAGAGCTATGAAGTCAGTTGGGTAAATGAAATTTTCAACTTTCACCAAAACATCTTTTATGATCCCCTTTGGAACTCGAACTCTACAATCAGGAAGTTAAAGAGTGACAGATGTGGGTTGGAGTTCTTTGATCCCTAACTGACAATACATAGAATAAGGAATGAGGTTTACAGTGGCACCTAGATCACACAAGGCTTTGACAACTTTTTTCACTCCTAGTTCAACATTTGTGGAAGGGCATCCTGGGTCTTTCAACTTAGGAGGAATGGTCCCCTGAATGGTGGTACTCACATTAGCAGCCAAAAGGACTTAGTTTTTATGTGAAAATTTTCATTTAAAAGTGAACAATTCCTTAAGGTAATTTGCGTATTAAGGTATGGTTTGGATGGAATCGAGAAGACGAATGTTCAACTTGACTTATGAGAAGATTTCCCTCAATGTTTCACTCAATTCAGGTTTGGTTTTCCCCCTCATGCATTGAGGAAGTGGTGCAGGTTGTGGAGTTGTTTGTTGAAGTGTTGTTTATTTCACATTTTTATCAGTTTATTCAGTTTGATATTGTGGTTCATTTGAATTTTCATTAGAGTTTGAAGCTTCACATGGTTTCTGACTTATTTGTTCAGGTTTTTCAATTGATTTCCCAATTCTTAAAACTATCACAACCTTTAGTTGTTTGTGAGTTGTTTGAGTAAAACTCGTCTCTCCCATTGATGTTTGTTGTGGAATGGACTGTTTGGGCATGGGTTCCCTCCCAGTTTTTATGGTTTGAAGATCTTATTTAATGGATGAGAATTCTGAGTTCATATTTTCCATTTGTTTGCATAGTTGTTCTAATAGGCTTTGTGGAACAATTTGGGTTGGTGCTTGAGCTTGTTGGTTTATCCCAGGAGGATACATTGGTTGTTGGATAGGTTGTTGATGTTGGACATGAGGGTGTTGGAATTGGACCAGTTGTGGATGGAACTGATTATGAGGTTGAAAGTTTTTTTGAGGGTATGGATTGATACATTTTTGTTGTGTTGGTTGTTGATTGTCCTTCCAATGAAAGCTGGGATGGTCATTATACCTTGGATTGAAGGTGTTTGTGAAGTGTGTATTTTGAATGTTCATTGCATTAACTTCTTCTGGTGGTCCTCCTAAAAGAACATCCTTTATAGAAGGAATGTTTGGGAAATTATCATTCTTGTGGCCATGTTTGTCACAAATTGTAAAAACAAGCTCAACACTTTGGGTTTTGAGGACCTTCCTAAGATCAATTTCCTCAACTTTCCTTGTGAGTGCAACAAGTTTTTCTCTAAGGTTTTCTTCTTCTCCAATATTGTACATTCCAACAGATTTGGGTGGCTTCTCATAGTATGGTGATGTTCCCCATGTCTGGTTCTGTTCAGCAATATTTTCTAGATACTCATAAGCATCATTTGGGGCTTTGTTTTTTAAGGTTCCATTACACATCATATCAAGGAATTGTTTATTTCCGGGACCCATCCCTTCATAAAAAAATTTCACTTGTTTTGGGATTAAGAAACCATGGTGTGGTACCATGTTTAATGTGTCGTTGAACCTTTCCCATGTTTCATAGAATGTTTCTCCCTCTCTTTCAAAAAAGTTTTGTATACTCTTTTTAAGTGCAATTGTTTTGTGATGGGGGAAGTATTTTTTATAAAATTCTCATTGACCTTGGTCCCAAGAGTGAATGGATGCTGGTCTCAAATTGTTTAACCAATTTGTTGCTCGGTCCTTAAGAGAAAAAGGAAAAATTATCATTTTAGCAGATTCAATTTGATTTGGTGGGCACATGGTTTCGACAATGTCATTAAATTCAATAACATGAAGGTAAGGCATCTCAAACTCCATCCCATGAAAGGTTGGAAGGAGGTTCAGGACATGGGGTTTGAAAACATATTGGGCATATACTATGTTATCATGCCTAATTAAAGAGGTTGAATTGGTCCAGGTTGGTGTGAGGTAGTCATTCATCGTCGGGTCTGCAAGAATTACCAAGTTAGGGTCTTGCTCGTTATTTTGGTTCCCTACCCGGTTTATGATTTGGCTTTGGGGGAGATTCTCCATTGTATCAAACTCAACGTTTGAATTTGGAGTATTATGAATATTTGGATCTAAAGGAAATAAACCTCTTTTAGTGCTTGACTCCCCATCCCCAGGACTATCCACCCTAACTAAATGATTTTTAAGGTCACGGGTGTAGGGAGACATTCTCCAAAAGAAAAAAAAGCGAGAACAGGAAAAGATAAGAGAATTGGGATGATAATTGAAGAATGGGGGTAAGAAAAGAAGGTTTTTGTTCTAAGGAAGTTACTTCTCTCCCCATAAACAACACAAAAATTTGGTTGCACCCAAATTTACCCTACTGGTAAAAAGCGGTCGATGTAGTACATGTAGGGGTCGAGTCCACAGGGACGGAAGAAGTAACTTTGAGATGCTATGATTTGGTGAAGGATAGGCTATGAAGTAACCAAATTTGGTTTTGATTTTGGATGGATTTAAATATCACTAAGAAATATAAGTGAACTAAATTCAAAGAAAATTGGTAGATCTTAGGATTATGGTCGGGGTGGATTGAATGAATTTTACTTCTTTAGACAATTTTGGTTTTATTAATTCTTGATGAATCCATTCTTCAAAAATAACATTACCTTCATCATTTTCTGGTTTGGTGCTTACTAAACACAATTAATAATAAAATATAAACTTAGAGAACCAAATTCATGATATCTCCATGGTATATGTTCATTTAGTAATTGAATTTAGTTTTCTCAAACACAGTAAAGATGAAGAGTAGAAATAACTGAAGAATGGATGTCTTAAATTAATTATCCAATTAACAACAATTAGTTCATAAAATAACATTAAATCTATCCTTTTCATCCTCCTTAGATCAACCCATTAAAGGTTTATCCCTCCATTTATGGTATACTCTCAATGGTGGGAGGAAGATGGCTTATAGTAATTTGATGGAAGAAATTAAAACCGTGGAAATAACGACCACTCATCCGTGTGTGTGAATGATATTCACACCTATGTGTGAACTAATTCACCACAATGTAGAGATATCACTATTCTTTGTGAAAATTTAGTTTTAATAAATTAATGGAAAATATAGAAGAGAAATATGTTGATTAATAACAAAAAAAGAAACATACATGGAAATTGAAAACATTACAAAGGCACTTTTGCAGCATAACCTTACAACGAAATAAGCAACAAAAGATGATAAAAAAATATACCCTCCTATTCCCTTCACAAACATCTCCTTATATAGGCATATTAGGAGACTTAGGTCCACCCCCAACAATTAATTCACCCCCAACAACTAATAGAGTCAAAATGAGGGTGAATAATCAAAAGGAAATTGACGTTTCGAATTTGACCTGGAAAACTGTCCAGATTCGTCCACCATTTTGACGTGTGAATTTGGAATTGAATAATGCCAAATCCAGAGGGGTCATAGAAGCGAAATATCTTAGCCCATCTGTACTCTATGAGCTGTAAATATTTCATGATATTTGGCTCAACCGTTTTTATGTTATGGTCGAAATGGTGGGACGACTTTATGTGCATTAATGTCAGGCCCACCATTTAAATCTCAACTTCATATCCCTTTATCATCATGAAAACTTCAGAATTAGCTCCGACAACAATTGAATGAAATGGTACTCTTATTATTATCTTTATACTGTAAAAATTTGAGCTTCATTTGGATTGGTTTTTGGGACCCACATTTGTTTGATGGGCCCTAGGCCCATTATGCTTTTTCCAGCATGAAACTGCATTTAGGTGCAAAAATCTTCATCTTCCCTTGTGATTCATCCATCAGACCTAAAAGAAAAAATGTTCCAAATGAAGTGATGAATCATATACCAAAATAGAAAATTAAAATTATGAATATTTTAATTTCCACATGTAAAATATTGAGTGGGCCCAAATTGACACTTTGAGCATGAATTGCACAATGATGGGAAATGAAGTTCAATTTCTGAATTGGACTAAAATTGATATTTATGAACATTTAATCACATTATTATTAAGATCTTAACAATGAATATTATCCACTTTCAGTGACTAATCAAGATCCCATTTTCCAATAATTATGTCTTCATATTTAAAAGTATTCATAGATGGTTATAATAATCAATAATAACATAGGTTTAATATACATGAATGTTTCATCATTTTAGATGAATATTAAGAACATTAAGAAAATATATTCCTATATATAGTAATAGTTTAGTGTCTTTTGAAACATAGATACATAATATTTTATTTTGGTGAATGATATTAAATTTTTATCACAAATATATTTGCCATTATTACTTATACTTAAAACATTTATTCATTACCTGAGTAAAGGAAACGTAAGAATGAGTTTTGCTTAGATTAAAAGTAAGGCTAAAGAAAAGAGATACATAAGCATAACAGGTGCACACGAGTGTGAGAATATGAGAATAACATTTTAATATCATACAATTCATATCTAATATTATATAAAAGAGTCATTTAATAAATATTAGATGTTTATAAGACATTAATCCTAAGGGAATAAAGGTCAAAATCCATAAAAGCATAACATATGACTAAGACAAAGAATTTTTTGCAAAAAAAAACATAACAAATGATTTCAATTACACTAAAGGAATTGATTTCAAGGCCATATTAGTAATATGGGTTCACTCCCCATTACATGTTGTTAGTAATGGTTCACTCCCATGACCATATTAGTAGTCATGGTTCACTCCTCAGATCATGTTAGTGGACACAATTCTTTACTGAATCGAGTTTACTCCCATTCTAGCAGTTTTGATCTCATTTGATATAAATCATTACAAAATGAATTAGAGAGATATATAAATCCCACCAATCTCATAATTAAATCATATATATGTGTTGTACTAGATCATAAAAATTCATCATATCATAGACCATAAAATGAAAGTGGTACAAAAAATATATCATCATATCATAACTTGTGGAAAAAATATGTGTTTCATATTAATTTAATCAAAGAATAACCCAGAAAAATAAGTTGGCTTCACAATAATATAGCCCATAAATGTGAAACAAGTTTCATTAACACTTAACAAGTGATATTTGAATGAGTTTAATTAATATCATGCCATGAAAACATAGAATATTCATATAAAAAATATGAATGGAAGACTTGGATCATTTCCTATAAATGTTCGAGTAACACCAACAGATGTCATCTTAGATGGAACATAATTTTTAAATCTTTGAAAAACATATCTTGGGTAAAATATCATTTATTCTATGAAAAATACATTTTAAACATAAAACAATTCAAAAATAATTTTATTTTAAAATTACTTTCAAAACTTATAAAGGAAGCTTGAAAAAAATTTCAAAACCTTTTTCCTTGAAAAATTATAAAAGTACATTGAAAAAGTTTTAAAACAAATTTGCAAAAAAAACTTATAAAAGAATCTTAAAAATATTTTTAAAACCCTTTTCCTAGAAAAATGTTAAAAAAATCCTGAAAATATTTTTAAAACCATTTTCCTTTAAAACATATAAAATAAGCATGAAAGAAATTTGAACACATTTTTCATTGAAAATATTTTGAAAACATATAAAATAATTTTGGAAATCCTTGATGAAATTTTATTTGAGAAAAACCTTTTTAAATCACATAATGGGATATTTGAAAATCATTTAAAACTATTTTTCAAAAATAAAAAAAATATAAAAGAATTCATTTAAAATATCATTAAAAATAAAGAATGCCCTGAATATTAGGGAAAAAAATTTCTTAAAAATTAATACTTTAGACATGAAATGGAATATTCAATGGATGTTTGGTTATGAAGGTGTATAAATCCAAACATGTCTAGAATTCCTTTTGCACTATAAAATGTTTAGTAATGTGCCTCAATTGAAAAATGAGAATCAGATTAATTTTTTAAAAACTTTTTTTATAAATTTAAAACATGGGTATAATTGAAATTTAAATATTATTGGATAAGTTTATAATTTTTTTGAAAACATTTTTAGAAAACATGCTTTGGAAGGAACACAGATTTCTGAAGGAAGTGGGTGATAAAGTCATATTTTATTAAAAAACATCATTAATTATAATTAGTTAAAAAAGTTAAAAAAGGTACTAAAAATGAAGATATCATTAATAATATGAGGATAAGAAAAATCATTAGTGTTCTTGAAAGGTCTGTCATATGGTTTCATCAATTAATGCATAATCATAAACTATCCTTCTAAAATGATGAGACTATTTGAATAAATACTTAGCACTTGTTATCATTGATTTAAAAAACCCATGTAAGAAAATGATATAAAATGAATCTTAAAATATCCTGGAATGAAGAATATTAATTGGGTAAAATGTCAAAGGACAGTGTATACACATCGTAGAAGAATATAGGTGCATAAAGTGACTTTCGTTTCAAAGAAGACAAAATGAGACAAAATTAATTTATCATTTTGGTAAATTTTGAAACATAAAACCCATGAAATAAAGATAATAAAATAGATATATAAATTACCATAAATATAAGTATATTAATAATAGAATAAATTCTTGGTTAGTAATCACACCACAAACCTGAAATAGAAGGTGAATATGGCTTGTGTCACAAGAAAAACAAATATATCATGGGAAAACCCATACCATAAGTCTTGAATTTATTTATACACATTCAAACCTATTGAATAATAAATATAATTTTATTATAAATCTATAAAATAACCATATTATTATATATAATACCATATATTATTTGGTTATGGATTTATATTACATGTTTATTAACAACACCATGTTAATGTTACATTTTGGGTAATATCCAATTTTTTTTCTCTATATATATTTTGGCTTGTTAGTAAGATATATTGTTAATCATAATAAAGAAGGGTTAGAGGTATTACCTCATTTTGATACCCTAATATAATTCCATGGAGCCAAGCTCCCCCTCCTGATTATAGTGGGAGTTCTGCATTCTCAATCTCATTGAAGGAGTAATTTCTTGATGTTCTCCAATCCCGATTATCATCATTGTTTCCGGATGATTTAGCTCTTTCTGAAAGTCAATATCCTATTCTAGGGGGGCCCTCAAATCCTTCTATCCCCATAAGAACTCAATCGTGCCACAGATCTATGAAATCACATGCTGGTGGCTCAGATTCATCTTCACTGCCCTTTAGTTGATGAGGTTGAATGGTTTGTTTTGAATTATTGGGATTTTCAATAGAATGCGGTAGGAGGCTTAATCTATAGGATGAATTTGATGATTTTGTTTAAGATGGAAGCCAATTTGATTACTTCTTGGTCCAGAGACCCTCTATGATGCAATGGAGACTCGTTTTATCTATTTCGATGGAGTCTTGACTACCATGTGCGGATTGATCCAACGACTATGGTGACATGGGAAAGTCTCCCAAGTCTTCCACTTTCTTTCCAAAATCCATCCATTTTTTGTGATATTAGGAATATGATAGGACTGTAACTTTTCTCTTATCATCGAAAGGAGGTGGTATGTCACCCCATCTATCTATGGATCTATGTTGAGATAGATGTTGCACGACCTCCTGTGAATTGGGTTTGGATCACAGATGGGAAGGAGTTTCAGTGGAATCAGGACCTAAGATTCAAATCATGGATGCTATATTGTGCTGCTTGCAGGCGATTTGGACATGTGGAAATGGTATGTTATGGTAGAAGACTATCTGGGGATTCACAAGGGGTGATGAGGATGGGAAATGGCAGCAGTGGTGAACCTGTTTTGGCTATGCCACTGTGGAAGGTTCCACTGAGAAGTATTCTTCCAAGACAATATCTAGTAGAAGGCTCTCAGAATAAGGGAGGGTGTGTGGGTGCATCATAAATTGGAAATGAAGTAGCTAAGGATAAATCTTTGATGAATGTGGTTGTGGTAATAGAGAAGATTTGTCCTATAGAGACCAAATATGGTTATGTTTAGAAGGAGGATAAACGGAGGCCACATGACCATACTATTAGGCAGGTTTTCGATCACCTAAGGCATGATCTTGGTTTCAAGAAGTAATTTACATTGGAAGATACAATGGAACACTATTCTTCACTAGTAGAACCTGTGAATGAGGAAAATTTGGAATCCTTTTCTTTTGAGTATGGTGCAACATTGGGTGCTTTGGATGTCGGTGTTGAAGAGTTTAAAGTGCAGGAATATCGTGATGAAGGTGTGATAATCAAGGTTTCCACTAGTAATTGATTTCATGAAATAGAGTATCAGTAAAACTATCATGTTGAGGGAGGTACTCCAGTGAATGAAGGTGGTAGTAAGGATGCAGTAACCAGTGAAGATGAAATGAATAAAGGGTTTTATGATTCTCCTAAGTTTGTAGAACAAAAACATTATTTATCTATGATTGATATGAACAATCATATTTATTGGGAGTGGGGAGAGAATAAGGGTTACCAAAAGGTCCACATATTTGGAAAATGGGAGGTCATCTCTGATCGTGGCAAGGAAAATGTTGGCAGTATGGTCTGGCCTTCCTATATTGACATTGTTCAGGGGATGAAGCAGAAGGTGTCTGGGATTGAGGAATCCTTGTATGCCCCAACATGAATAAAGCCGAGGAAAGACTATTCCTATATGAAAAAGCTGGTCTCAACCAAGTCTTCATTCAGAAAGGAAGGCAGGGAGGCCTCTGGATTGATAAAGGGTATAGAGTTTCCTAAACAGTATATCTTTGGAGAAGTTGAATCTTAGAAGGAAGAATGCCAAGATTATGAAGCATTGTGAAAGCTCAGAGAGGGAATCAACTACTGTGGAGGAATCAATCAATCATGGATGTAGTGTCAGGTATTATTTTTATGATATTTAGTTGTTTTTTCTTCTCTATGGTGTTTTGTAGGTGCACTTTTCTATTATTTAAATATTTAGTCAGTGACTTTTCCTTTGACTGAGCTTGTTTGTTATGTTTTGGCTTGTTATTATAGATCCTATTCCTTAGATCACAATTCAATTATTTACAGAATGTAAAACATGATATAAATAACATATATTTATTTAGTATATATTTATTTTAATAATATATAATATATATACATATGAAATGGATTACACCATTCATGGAGACGGTAGGTTGTAAAAACTCTTGAAAACTGTTTCTGTTTCATTGTTTTTTGAATGAATTAAACTAAATTACAAATATATATTTGTATATATATATATAATATCATTGAAATATAATTATTATTTTATATATGTCATAAAATATCACTAAAATCATCCTTAATACATTCCATGTAAAATGTGAATGAATCAAATCTCTTTGAGGAGGTGGTAGTCCATTAATCCCCAAATGAAGTTATCGTATATACACAAAATGGAAAGTATGAAGGTATGTTTTATATAATAATTCTATATTCCTAAATAAATATTAAATATCACATATATATAATGTGAAATTAGGGTGTCCAACATAATTCTCACACCATGATAGGTGGTAAAGGAAAAATGTACAAAATCATTTCGCGAGGCGGTAGGCGGTCGTACACATGAACGACAAGTTTGTTACCCAGTAGATGGTTTTTTTTCTATGTAGGTATATAATTTTTTTTAAAAATATATTATATTTAGTATAATTATTTTATTATATAATCTTGTAATAAGAAGTGTTTATGGGGTGGATAATGAAAATAAAAGAAGATATTCAGGAAGGATGTTAGCTCTTATTTGGGTAACACCTCTAGGTTTACAAAAAACGGATTCCTTTGTTGGATTCATGCCCAAAAGAAAACTTCTACTATAAAGGGAGGGATATTTTTATATTATTTGAGCCGAGTTTGGGTGATTCAAAGAGCCCTAGAGGTGTTAATTATTTGGTGTGGTGAATGTCTTTTTATAGTGGATTATGTCACATACAAGACTTATTTTAAATGTAAATTTCATTTAATTTATATTCAATATTTGTTTTGGGGGTTGTCTAATTTTTTATGGAGGAATGAGTGAGTTTTCATGAATTGGGCCAAACCATGAGCCCAACTCCAATTTTAAAAATAACTCTTGTTTCTTTTATAACTCATTCATTTTTTAAGATTACTCATCCATTCAAATTTATTCTTGGCCTCCCTTGACCTATTAACACCACCATGTCAATTTGGAGCCTTTAGAAATCAATAACCAAGGATTATTTGTGTTTTTATTTAAGCAGTTGGGCTTGCCCGAAATCCCATTTCCATTTTTAAAAATGATTTTGTTTGTTTTATAACTTCTTCAATTTTTGGGATTTTTCAGTGACTCTAACTCTCAACCAAGCCCATTGAACCCATACATGTGTATAAACTCTCTCTCCCCTCTTTGGAGCTCTGGTTCATCGCGAATTGGTGGAGAACTCTATAGGGTTCCTCAAATCATCCATATTTGATGAGGTACATTAATTCTATCATAACACTCCCAATTCTTAAACTTTTTCCTTTATTCCAGTTCCTAAATGGCCTACTGATTCTTTTTCAAGCAAACCCTGAATTATGACTATTTTAAATTTCAACTACTATTTTTTTGGAGTGATTACTTAAAGATACTTCAAGTAAGTGAGTCCATTTCTTTCCTCTTTCAAATTGTATAGAGTTTCATTTATTGTTATTAGGGTTTATTCCCTCTTCCTTGATGTCCCAAATGGACAAGGGGTAAGGTTTCGAACCTAAGGTTTATCCTTGGGTTTCCTTTTTCAATTATTGTGGTTTTAGGTTTGTTCTAGGTCCTTATTTGTGTGGCGGTGGTGCGAATTAATTTTCGCATGGTGATTCAAGGGGTTTCCTTAATTTGGTAGGAGATTCCATTGTGTATGTAGTATTTGTGAATTGGATACTGTGTTTATGGTATTTTAAGGCTTATTTAATTTTATTAATGATGAAAAAATAGTTTTAGTGGTGTTTTTATTTCAAATGAATCATCAATTCCAATTTCATGTGAAATTGGTGGATTTTCATAGAAATGTTTTATAGTTTATTTGGGGCTACCCTAGAAGTAATTAGTTGATTTTATTGAACTGTAATAGGGAAGAAAATACTGTTTTGAATGATTATCTCTTGTGTTTTTTGCTGCGAAAGATATTTTTAATGGTGTTTGTGAACCATATGAAATTTTAAGAGATGTGTTGTGTAAAAATGGAGGTTTTGCAATGATGTCATTTCTTGAACCATATGGGGCTTCCCTAAAAATAATTTTTTGTTTTCACTGAAATTTATTTGGATTCCCTTTCCATTTTGGAAACTAAAAAATGTGCATGTAGTGTGCAAGTAGGGTTTTCAAGGAGTTTTGTGTCCGCAACACTACGTGATTTTGAGGAATTGTTTTATTAAAAATCTATGTGTTTTGTTGTGTGTTTTAAGTGGTATAAAATGTGTTATCTACTGTATTGGTTGGGTTTGACCAGTAATGGTGTTTTATATGAATATTGATTTATGTTTCATGCTGAAATTTATTGAGCACAAAAGGGGTAGCCTGGGTACCTAGGTGGGGCGGATTTGTACTAGTACGGCTTGTGGACCGGATGGGGTCTGTCCCTGTTTCACCTAGAATTTGGATAATGACGACTCTAACTAAACTATGTGGATGATTATTGGTGACCAAAAGGTTATGGGTATGTTCCCTACTAGTGGATCGTGTATGAGAAAATATTTTTCGATGCTTACTTTACACCGAGGTATGAGGTACATAGGGACCAAGACAACCTAATGCCTAGGGATGTTCCCAATGTTGTTGCTCATTGGATTTGTAGTATTTACCTTTCACGAACTGAATCTGGTCACCACCAAAACCGGCACCAAACCCAACCCGTGACAAGGCCCTTAGGGCGTTACCTATACTCATGGGCTGGAACAAGTGCCAGGGTATCATTTATCTGGTTTTGGGAACGATTTACCCAAATATATATACATAAAACACCAAAAATATTCGATAAAATGAATCTGAAAAATTCATACCAACAAGGTTTATACAAAAAGCCAGAACTGAATAAATAAGTTCAAATGAAATTCAAAATGTCCAAATACACAATGAAACAGAAACAAAACATCCCCATGGACTCCACATGACAAGGGGTCATCACCCCCATGTCGTCTCCACAACTCCGCCCCAAGGATGGGGACTAACACCCTGAACCGTCGTCACCCTTATACTTTCCTTTACCTGAGTCAAACACAACCAAGTATACTTACACCCAAGGGGTGTATTTAGGGTGTGAGGCTAAGACCAATATGATACCACACAATGATTCCATGGAGCATGCAATACAATGTGAAAAAGCAATCAGTTTTAATATGCAAAGAAAAGCAGTGATAACATCCAAGAAATGCAACTTTGAATTGAAATTTTTTTTAAGATAAAGGTTTCAGAATGTTCACACATTTAAATTGAAATTTTATCTACTTTAAATTACATCAAAAAACACCCAAATATAATATAAAATACCACAAGAACAATGAGCAACAAAATCGGGAACACCCCAAGGCACTAGATAGTCTCGGGCCCTATATACCTCATACCTTGGTGTAAAGTTACCATAGAAAAATAAGTTCTCATGCCTGAGCCAATATTAGGGAACATAACCCTAACCTATTGGTACCCAATCATCATCCAAATAGTTTTTTTAGAGTCTTCGTTATCTAAATGCTTGGTGAAATAGGGACAAAACCCATCCGGTCCACTAGTCGTACTAGTACACATCCGCCCCACCTAGGTACCCGGGCTCCCCCCTTTGTGATAAAACAAATTAAGCATGCCACATGAATGAATTTTCATATAAAAACATAGATATTTGTCACTTAAAAAAAATACAGTAGCTATACACTCTTTATACAATTTAAAACACACAACAAAACACTTTGATTTTCCGTAAAATAGTTTCTCAAAAAACCCACATTGTTTTTCATCCAACACTACCTGAAAACCCCCAAATTACACACTATATGCACACCTATAAGTTACCAAAACATAAAAGTTAGCCTTATACATTTCAATTAAACCAAAAAATCAATTTTAAGGCTTCCCCATGTGATCCAAGAAATGTAATCTTTGTAAAACTTCCATTTTTAATCAAACATGACACTTAAAGTTTACAAGTTCCACAACACCATTAAAACCAACTTTCACAGCAACAAAAAAAATTTATAAACATTCAAAACAATATTTTCAGCCCTAGTACATCCCAATAAACTAAAATCAGTGGTGATAGGTCAGCCCCAAAATAATCAACAAGAGACTTCCATGAAAACCCCCTAATTTCTCCTAAAATTGGCATTTAAAATTCATTTTCATTACAAAAAACCACTAAAAATATTTTTTCAGAAACCATAAAATTAAATGAACATGAAAATATCATTAAAAAATCAATTAAATTCATATATATTTTACACATGTGGTATCACCTACCAAATTTGTTAAAACCTTGAATCCTTTGTGCGAAAATCAAATCGCATCGTTGTCGCACCAAGAGGGGCCTAGATCAAACCTAAAACTACATTAAAAGACCAAGAAACCCCAAAGATAAACCCTAGGTTACAAAACCTACCCCCTGGTCATTTTTCACTTCATGTAAAAGGGAACAAAACCCTAAACAAATAGAATGTAACCCTAAGCAATTTGAAAGTGGAATGAAATGGACTAACTTACTTGAAATATCTGTAATGAGTCTCCCCAAAACAATAGTAGATAAAATTGAAAACAATGAAAATTATGCGGTTGTTCGAAAAAAAAATGACTAGGTCATTTAGGAACTGGAAAGGAGTGAAAAGAGTAATAATTGAGAGAGTTATGCTGGAAAGAACATATCTCTTCAAATATGCCCGATTTTTGAAACACTAAGAATTTTCAGCACTCAATGGTGATGAAGAAAAGATCCAAAGAGGGGAGAGAGAGGTTGGACACGCGTATGGGTTCCATTTTCGTGTTTTGAGGCTTGGAATCACCGAATAATCCTTAATATTGAATAAGTTATTAATTAATCAAATTTCATTTTTAAAACTGGAATTGGGCTTTCGGGCATGCCCAATCCCTTAAATAAAAAGCCATATACACCTTGGATATGGATTTTTAAAGCCTCCAAACTACAATGGTGGTGTTAATATTTCAGGGGATACCATTTAGGAATTTTAATTGGTGAAAAATATTAAAAAATGAAAAATTTATAAAAGAAACAATATTTATTTTTAACTCTGGAATTGGACTAACAGTTTGGCCCAATTCACGAAAACTCACCCATTCCACCATAAAAGCTTGAGAAACCCCAAAAAAAGAATAAATGGAAAATAAATGAATTTAAACATTAAAATATTCCATTTATGTGACAATTCTCCCCACCATGAAAATGTTCCATCCCCAGAAAGCTACAGTAAGGCCAGAAACGAAAACCAAACCCAAACGATAAACCAAGATGTACTTCTTTGTCAAGATTCACCCCAAGGGCCAAAACACCTCGAGTGATCAATTAAGGAATGATTAATCTCACAACCCAAACATACACCACTTTCCTGAAATGATCAATCACATTCATACTTTATACCAAAAATAAAACTCCTCAAACACTATCCGAACAAGACTCAAGCAATTCACCAAAAAGAACAACAACTTCGAACAAGGTTACACTTACCTTACATTAACGAAACCATTGGGAGCTCTCCAATCCCAGCATTTACTCAAGGAAGATGTTGGTATCTAGAATGTTCTGAATGAGAAAAACTACCACCATGCCATGACCATGGATAAATCTAATCTATTGGTATAGGGGGACACAAATAGGCACCCCACCATAAGAGGCAACCTATATTATTTTTCGAGACAGAATCAAGACCCTAACAGAGGGAGTCCTGAACGAACTCCCTAGTACAAAGGGTATAATTCCATTTACAGTTTACGAAGGAATGTACATGAGAATAATAGTGGGTCTCCAAACCATAAGAACCATCCATATTAACCAACCAGCATGGTTCGACACAGAAGGACCCATTTTTTTTAAATATTTGGGAAGGGTGCAGGTTCAGTCCGCACAGTTTGGGAAATTCTACACTAACTGTGCATATCTTTATTTTCGCATTGCTTCCTGGAACATGGTCACTACTAATCATACACAATCTGTGTCCTTATCACATCTATCCAAATTTCCAACCATTCTCTAATAACTCGATGGAAACCAAAGGGGAAGGGAATGACATTAGGATATGACATGGGTACAAGGCCCTCAACCTATTTCCACCAAATGGGAAAAACGGAAGAAAGATGATGACAATAGAGGTTTAAAATCTTACTATATTTCATACTGAGGATAAGACATTTTACATGGGTTTAGAAAAAACTTGGATTTTCCCTGACTACGAGTCAGCTTCTCTCCGAGACCTATGGCTGGAGCTCAAATGATTGAAGCATCTTCGACCTCGAAGTTAGGATTTAGAAACCCCCTAAATGA
This sequence comes from Viscum album, assembly GCA_963277665.1. Taxonomy (NCBI): domain Eukaryota; kingdom Viridiplantae; phylum Streptophyta; class Magnoliopsida; order Santalales; family Viscaceae; genus Viscum; species Viscum album. Next base: position 1,149,831,300 of record OY728122.1, read on the forward strand.
TAATTATTCTTTTCGTGCCACCAAAAACTATACTAAAATCCCCAATAATTTTCCCAAGACATAACACATTCCAAAACCACTTTACCCTAACTTGATATTTCACTGAAACAAGGGCTTAGAAAATTAACACACATAACACCTTGTTTCTTCGAGTGAGAAACTATACAAGTAAATAACACATATAATAACCTTACTCTAAAATAGAATATTTTGATGTTTTTACAAGGGATACATTCTCCCAACATAAAGAGACTCTCATAGGATTGCAGGACTTCCACCTGTAATGTAAATCGAGTACACAAAATCAAAAGGCTTCACCGAACCTGACCATTGCTACTGATATAAACAATGCATGGAGTGGGACCTTATTCAACATCCACAAACAACATAAAATTCTAGAAAGTGGCCACAATATCCTTTCATGACCAGATTTCCCACACTGGTAGTTTATTGTGAACACCTTCTTCTAAGAGACTATGAAGGACCGATAGGACCTCTTAGACACCATTCAGATATTAATCCATGCTAACAACCCCAGACCACTTCCACCTTCGGAAAATCTGGAAACATAAGAGGATAAGGTCACTTTCAACCTTATATGATCACTCTCCCACTACAAGAGGATACACAAAACCAATAAATGAAAGGGTTTAGACTCAATCTAAAAATATCAATAAAAGGATTCCTTATATTGAACAACTGGAGGGTCTTCTGAAAGAGAAACAATCCGGGTTGCACTTCAGTTGTGCACTAACCCTTAATAGGGCGTACCTTATTGAACGATTAATCCTAAGGACCCAACCAAGATGGTCCATTGGTCAAGATATACCACAAACTAGATCCAAACACATGAAAGGAAACACCATAAAAGCGTCCCAAAACATTTTTCAGAAGAGACCACTAACCGGCCCTTCAACATAGCTTACTAACCAAACACAAACCCAAAACACAATACAAACTGGAGGGGTTATTGGACTCAAAACACCCCACAACATCAAAATTTAAAAAAACAAATAATACACACCATCCCAAACAAGTAATAAATACATCAAGTTTCTCATTTAAAATCATCTTTTTGAAAATAAACGATTCAACGGTTATCAAATCCAATAATGGTACCCCATAGGCCATACACATGCATGTTTCTGTGCCATAATGGGAAAACTTCTCATATCCATCCCATAACTCATCCAAAAATTCCATTAACCATCCATCATCCCATATAACCCCATGCATGTGGTCTCTCATGGAAATACCAAAGGTTAAAATAAAAAAAATTATTTCCACTTTTCAAAACCAAAATAGTCTACTAACACATCCTTTTTCTCAAAACCTCTAACCACGAAATCAAACCCAAATTACATCATAACAAGATTTTCAGAAAGGAACAATAATTTAAATAAAAACTCACTTTCAATTCATACACATTAATTTTAAAACATTTCATCCCATTAAAACACCTTTCAATAGTTTAGAAAAATCTATTGGAAACACTTTTTCAAAACCAACTTTAGTATAGTTTCTACTTTTAAAAGAGGTGTAAGGACACGATTTTCCATTTCAATATAATTATAAATATTCATTTCCACCATTTCATAAATCAAACCAGTCCATCTTTATTTGAAAATTATTTCACAAAATGATTACACTTCTTAAAACCAAGTCACTTTAAAACCAAAGTTTCAATATTTAAAACTAAAGAACACAAGACAATGCGAGAGGAAACTAGTTTCAGTGGGTGACTTGGAAATATGGTTGGCGGCCATATTACAATCACATCAGTATCACAGAGTGTGTTCTAGGGAATATCTCCTACTTTACATGGCTTTCCAGGCCCTGCAAGCTCACTGAGACCATTAACCCAACTCTCTTTTCATTTCCCCTAACATCATCAATCCAAAAAATACAATGGACTCATATAAATCCCAAAATCCCGTGGAAACTTGAATCCCATCATGAGGTGTGGTGATCAGCCACATTACTCATAACTAGAATTCCAAGTCCCGATAATCCTAACTCTATACTATCACGACTGTTCCCCAAATAACGTGACCCAAATTGAGCGAACCTGCCTCTGATACCATTTTGTCACGAACCAAATCTGGTCTCTGCCAAAACCTACACCAAACCCAACCTGTGACAAGGCCCGAAGGGAATTCCTTATCCCCATGGGCTAGCACAAGTTCCCAGGTATAATTTATCTTGGTTTGGGAACGATTTACCTAAATATGTATAAATAAAACACAAAAAATATTTGATAAAATGAATCTGAAAAATTCATACCAATAAGGCTTATAAAAAAATTCATAACTGAATACATAAGATCAAATGGAATAAAAAAGGTCCAAATACACAATGTAACATAAACAAAACATCTCCATGGACTCCACATGACAAGGGGTCATCACCCCCAAGCCGTCTCCACAACTCCACCCCAAGGATGGGGAGTAACACCCTGAACCGCCGTCACCCATAGCCTTTCCTTTACCTGAGTCAAATGTAACATAGTCTACATACACCCAAGGGGTGTAAGTAGGGTATGATCCTAAGACCAATAGGATACCACCCAATGATTCCAAAGATCATGCAATACAATGTGAAAAAGCAAGCAGTTTTAATACACAAAGAAATGCATTGATAAAATCCAAGAAATACAACTTTGAATTGAAAACATTTTTCAAGATAAAGTTTTTATAATGTTCACACATTTAAATAGACATGTTATCTACTATAAAATACATCCAAAAACACCCAAATATAATGGAAAATACCACAAACACAGTGAGCAACAAAATCGTGAACACCCCTAGGCACTAGATAGTCTCGGGCCCCATGTATCTCTTACATCGATGTAAAGTAACCATGGTAAATTCTTTTCTCATGCATGATCCACTAGTAAGGAACATAACCATAACCTAGTGTTCCCCAATCATCACCCCCATAGTTTATTTAGAGTTTTAGTTATCCAAATTCTAGGTGAAACAGGGACAAAACCCATTTGATTCACTAGCCGTACTAGTACACATCCGCCCCACCTAGGTACCCAGGATCCCCCCTTTGTGCTCAAACAAATTCAGTATGTGAAATGCATCCATTTTAATATAAAAACACCAATACAGGTCACTTAAAAACAATAAAATAGCTATACACACTTTATACAATTTAAAACACACAACAAAACACTTTGATTTTCCATAAAACAATTTCTCAAAAAACGCACATTGATTTGCACCCAACACTCCCTGAAAACCCCACATTGCACACTATATACACACCTAAAAGTTACCAAAACAGAAAATTCAGCCTTATAATATTTAATTAAACCAAAAAATCAATTTTAAGGCTTCCCCATGTGAACCCAGAAATGTAATCTTTGTAAAACTCTCATTTTTAAACAAACATGACACTTAAAGTTCATAAGTTCCACAACACCATTAAAACCAACTTTCATAGAAACAAACAAAAGGGATAAAAATTAAAAACAGTATTTTCAGCCATATTATATCCCAATAAAATAAAATAAGTAGTGATAGGGATACCCCCAAAATAATCAACAAGAGACTTCCATGAAAAAACCCCCAATTTCACCAAAAATTGGAATTAAAAATTCATTTGCATTACAAAAACAACTAAATTTTTTTTTGCAGAAACAATAAAATTAAATGAACATTGAAATTTCATAAAAACATCAAGTCAATTCATAGTGATTTCATACATATGGAATCAACTACCGAATTAGTTAAAACCTTGATTCCTTTGTGTGAAAATCAAATTGCACCACCGTCGCACTAAGAGAGACATAGATCAAACATAAAACCACAATAAAAGACCACGAAAACCCAAGGTTAAAACCTAGGTTCGAAACTCTACCCCCTGTTCATTTGTAACATCAAGGAAAAGGGAACAAAACCTTGAAAAATATAATGAAACCCTAAGCAATTTGAAAGTGGAATGAAAAGGACTAACTTACTTGAGAAATGTTGAATGAATATCCCCAAAACACTAGTAGATAAAATTGAAAAAGGCTAAAATTAAGGGGTTGTTATAACAAGAATGACTAGGTCATTTAACAACTGAAATGGAGGGAAAAGAGTAAGAATTGACAGAGTTATGATGGAATTAACATACCTCTTCAAATCTGCCTGATTTTCAAAACACTAAGAAGTTCAGCACTCAATCTCGATGAATAAGAGACACAAAGTGGGGAGAGATGTTGGGTGCACGGATGGGTGCCATGGACGTGCTTTAGGCTTGGAATCCCTGAAAAATCCTTAATTGTGAATAAGTTATTAATTAATCAAATTTTATTCCTAAAATTGGAATTGGGCTTTCGAGCAGGCCCAATCCCTTAAATAAAAACTCATATACACCTTGGTTATGGATTTCTAAAGGATCCAAAATATAATGGTGTTGTTAATATGTCAGGTTAGACCATTTAGGAATTTTAATGGGTGCGAAATATTTAAAAATGAAAAATTTATAAAAGAAACAAAATTTATTTTTAACTCTGGAATTGGGCTCACGGTTTGGACCAATTCACAAAAACTCACCCATTCCACCATAAATGCTTGAGAAACCTCAAAAACAAAGCATAAATGGAAATTAAATGAAATTTAAATTTTAAATAAGAAATGTATGTGACATTACCCATGTCTTAGGGAGTGTTAGGTAGTAAATTAAAGTATCTATCATTTCTATTTGAATGTGTGAACATTCTGAAAGTTTTGGATTGAAATGTATTTTCAAATGAAAGTTACATTTTTTGGAATTTTAACACTACTTTTCCTTGCCTATTAAAACTGCTTGCTTTTTCACATTGTATTGCAAGATCATTGGAATCATTGGGTGGTATTCTATTGGGCTTATTCTCACACCCTACTTACACCCCTTGGGTGTAAGTAGACTTGGTTATGTTTGACTCAGGTAAAGGAAAGGATAAGGGTGATGGTGGTTCAAGGTGTTAGTTCACATCCTTGGTGCAGAGTTGTGGAGATGGCTTGTGGGTGATTACCCCTTTTCTTGTGGAGTCCATGGGGCTGTCTTGCTGATATCTTTATTTGTATTTGGACGTATTTTATTGTCATTAAACCAATGTTTAGTTCTGGTTTTTGGTTAAGACTTGTTTGGCTCGAAAATTTCAAATTTATATTATGGATTGTTTTAATGTGTTATACTTTCATACTGGGGTAAATTGTTTCCAAACCTAAATCGATGATACCCGAGCAATTGTGCCAGCCCGTGGGGATAGGGAACACCCTTCGGGCCTTATCATGGGCTGGGTTTGGTGCTGGTATTGGTGGAAAACAGATTCAGTTAGTGACAAAATGGTATCAGAGGAGGTTAATGTTTTTGGGTTATATTAATATTTTGGGATGAGTCGAGATAGACAGGAGCTAGGACGTTCGGGGCTCGGGGTTTTGGTTGTGAGTAGGGTGCATGGCATGCACCTCTCATGGCAGAACTTGAGTCACCAAGGGATGCTGGAATTTACGGATTGACTTCACTTCCAAGTAAGACGTGTGGGCTGCAGACCACATGTGGAGATCAGGAGAATGTGAATTAGTTGTTTTTTTATTACTGAAATGTGTTTAGTTTATTTATATTTTATGTATTTGATTACAATTTTCAGAATTTTGGTATTGACTATTGTTTTGTGATTGATGCATTTTGTAGCAACATGCCACCCGGGAAAGCTCCCACACACCCACAAGAGGACGCTGGAGAGAGTTCTCCCACACTGATTTATCAAAGGCTCATTGAGTTTGTGGTTAGGGCTATCCAAGATTTGGGAAATGGACAAGATCCTAATCCTATTTCTGTTATGGATGAAGAGATAGGTCCTAGAAAAGACAAAGGACAAGATTTTCTGACAAAAAGCCTCGTACCCTCTGAGGTAGCTCAAAACCCCAGGAGGTAGAAGAATGGATCGAGAAGATTGAGCATATTTTTGAGTTCCTAGAAACACCCGAGGAGCTCAGGGAGAAGTGTGCCTCTTTTCTGTTGGAGGGTTCCAGCCGTAAGTGGTGGGAGTCAGTGCTTCAGGCTGGGAAGAATGAGCAGATGTGCTGGGGAGATTTCAAGGCTGTCTTCAATGAACAGTACTTCCCTGAGGTGTTGACATTTTCTAGGTCTAGAAAGTTCATGGAACTTGTTCAAGGGAATCTATCTGTGATGGAGTATGCCAATCGTTTTTCTGAGTTGGTTCGGTATGCTCCAAAAATTGTCTCTAACGAGCAGGAGAAGACTTAGAGGTTTGAGAAAGGCTTACGTCCAAAGAAATACTCCCAGATGTTCTTGTTTAATCCGAGGACCTATGATGAGGTCATTAATCAGGCGTTCATGGTGGAGATTGATAAGAAAGGCAGGGATGGTTTTTATGGTTCAGTATCAGCAGTGGGAAGTGGCAGCTCCTCAGAGATGAAAAGGAAGCAGGAGGATCATCTGAAGAAAGGAGGAGGCAGTTCAGGGCACTCTTCCAGGTAGTTTTCATCAGTGGATTCTGATGCGAGATCAGTCATGTTCCACCAGTGTGGGAAGCCTGGGAACATCCGAACAATATGTCCACTTCCCCCTATGCCTTGTTACCAGTGTGGAGGTATGGGGCATTTGTAGCGTTTATGTGGTGTGGCACGTCCACTTCGGAATGGGGCATGGTCAGTGGCTTCAAGAGGAGTGCCAGCAAAGTCTGATCCATTGAGGACTGGGGGATCTTGATTTGGTGGTCGTGGGGGTAGGGCTGGGTCATCTTCTGGATAGAGCTAGTTCAGGGAACATCCATAGACTAGCGGTCATCCTCAGGCTGAGACCGAACATCTCCATGCGGTGGATCAGGCACTAGCAGGATCAGAGGCGGGGCCGTCGACAGTTTGAGGTACCGTTATAGTCACATATTTTATTGTTGTCATTGTTTTTGATATTAGGACCTCTGTTTCATTCATTTATTCCCATTTTGTGGAAATGCTGAACTTGCCAACCAAGTTGTTGTCTTTTTCGATGGAGCTAGTTACGCCGTTGGGAAAGAAGAAGGAGCAGGGTCTCAGGTGCCCATCATGTGCGCTTTCTGTGTTAGGGGTCGAGATAGAGTGGGACCTCTTGGTCTTAGATATGAAAATTTTTGATTTCATACTCAGGATGGGTTGGCTAGTACACTTCTAGGAACACATCGATTGCTACAGAAGGCATGGGAGTTTCACGGCACCTGATGGGTGTCGTCAGGTTTTTCATGGAGAATGGGATCCTCGGGGTGGTCGTGCAGGGCCTCCACTCCCAGAGTTGGGAAGTTTTATCTTCCAGTTATCCTCGCTCGTGATAGAGTATTGTCTTTCCCCTAAAGGTGCACTACCTCATGTAGTGAATGACTTTCTGGAGGTATTCCCAGATGATTTTTCAGGTTTTCCCCTAGAGTGGGATGTGGTGTTTTCGATTGATCTGGCACCGAGAACACAACCAATATCTCTTCCCTCTTATTATGTTGCCCCCACTGAGCTGAGGGAATTAAAGATATATCTGGAAGACTTAGAATCCAAAGGATTCATTCACCCAAGCGTCTATCCTTGGGCCGCTCCTGTGTTGTTTGTGAAAAAGGCTGATGGATCCCTCCGGTTGTGCATTGACTACTAGAAGCTTAATAACGTAACAATTAAGAATAAATAACCTTTTCCCAGAATAGATGATTTGTTAGATCAGATGAAGGTGGGAAAAGTGGTTCTCAAATATAGACCTATGTTCGGGGTATCATGAACTTCAGGTGAAAGAGTTAGATATCCCAAAGACAGCCTTTCGAAGCAGGTATGACCACTTTCAGTATTTGTTCATGCCCTTCGGATTTACCAATGCTCTAGTCATCTTTATGGAACTCATGAACTGGGTGTTTCATCAGTATCAAGATTCTTTTGTTGTGGTGTTCGTGGATGACATTATGGTATACTCTAGCTCTGAGGAGGAACACGAACATCAATTGAGGATCATTTTGGGTACATTACGGGATCACTGCCTCTATGTAAAGTTGTCAAAGTTCACTTTCTGGATCAGGGAGGTGGGATTTCTAGGGAATGTGATCTCGGAGCCAGGAGTTTCAGTAGACCACAATAAAATTAGTGCGGTCATGTCGTGGGAGCAACCGAAGAATGTGTTTGAGATCAGGAGTTTCCTTGGACAGGCTGATTATTACAGGCGATTCGTTCTGTATTTCTCTCAGCTTGCTTCACCGATGACCGCGCTCTCCTAGAAATGGGTGAAATTTGTATGGGGTCCATAATGTCAAGAATCATTTGAGGAGCCTAAGAGGCGGTTGACTACCACCCCATGCGGATTTTTCCAGAGGCTGGAAAGGGATATGTGAACTATTGTGATTCTTTAGGTATGGTTCTCGGGTGTGTGCTTCTGCAGAATGATAACATGGTGGCATATGGCTCTCTCCAACTCCGACCACATGAAAAGAACTACTCTACCCATGACTTGGAGTTGGCAGCGGTGATGCATGCTTTGAAGACTTGCCGTCACTACCTCTTTGGTGAGAAGTTTGTGGTCTACTCTGACCACAAAATCTTAGCCTATATCTTTTCACAGAAGGACTTCAACTTGAGGCAGCATCGCTGGATCGAGTACTTGTAGGGGTTTGACATTGACATTGTCAATACCCTAGGAAAGGGTAATGTGGTGGCCGACGCTTTGACCAGAAGAGTTTTAGTGAAGGCTTTGAGGACGTCTAGTGATGAGTGGACATTTATGGGGCTCTTTTCTCAGATGAATGTGGAGGCCAGGGAACACAGTGGAGGGGCATTATTGGCAAGCATCCAGTTGACTCCTTCTCTGTTGGAGTTGACTCAGTGGGAAGAACCTAGTGATGAGCTTTATCAGCAGTCGAAGCAGTTTCCTCATGGTGGGGAGACATCCTCTGATTGGTCATTGTCTCCTGAGGGAATCTTGTGCTTCAAGGGCCCTTCAGTAGTGCCGTTATATCTACGGAATGTGGTGATGTAGGATTGCCACCAGTCTCAGTGGTTTGTCCATCCCGGTTCCACTATGATGTATTATGAGGTCCATCGGCAGTTTTGGTGGCCTGGTATGAGACGAGACATAGCAGAACTTTTTTCGAGATGCTACACATGCCAGCAGGTGAAAGCAAAGCACCAAAGGCCCTCTGGATTGCTCCAACGACTATCCATTCTTACCTGGAAGTGGGATGAGGTTTCCATGGACTTTATTGTTGGCTTTCCTCACACACCTCGGGGTAAGAATTCCATTTGGGTGGTGATTGATCGTTTGACCAAATCATCCCACTTCATTCTGATAAAATATACAACTAATGTGGATGAGTTGGGCCATTTGTATCTTTAGGAAGTGGTGAGACTCCATGGGGTACCATCAGTAGTTGTCTCAGATAAAGACCTCTTCTTCACTTCTAGATTTTGGGAAGGCCTTCAGAAGGCCGTGGGGTCTCAGATTAAGATGAGCATGACATACCACCCTTAGAAGGATGGTCAGACAGAGCGGGTGAATCAAATTTTGGAGGAAATGCTTCGTGCATGTGTCCTGAACTTTGGAGGTTATTGGGATATCCATTTGGGATTGGTTGAGTTTTCTTATAATAACAGTTACTAATCCTAGATTTGAATGTCCCCTTTTGAGGCTCTCTATGGTCAGCCATATCGGTCCCCCCCTATGTTGGGCCGAGGTAGGAGAGACTTCACTGTTAGGGCTGAGCCTTGTGTAGGAGACTTCTGAGAAGGTAAAGTTGATCAGGCATCGCTTATTGACAGCTCAGAGTCATCATAAATCTTATGCTGACCGGAGGCATCGATACCTAGAGATTTCTGTGGGTGATAGGGTATTCTTGAAAGTTTCCCCTCGTCTAGGCCATCGTCGATTGAGGAAGCAAGGTAAGCTGATGTCGCGGTATGTCAGGCCCTTTGAGATCACTGAGCATATTGGAAAGGTGGAATACAGGTTAGCCTTACCTTCTTAGTTGATGTCCATACATGATGTCTTCCACATCTCTCAGTTGAATAAATACATCCCAGATCCATCCCATGTGTCGAGTTGGGAAGAACTAGAGATAGAGCCTGACTTGTCTGTTGTTGAGAGGCTAGTGAAAATAGTGTAATTACAAGAGAAGATACTTCAAGGGAAGTATATTCCATTAGTCCGGGTTCTATGGTAGCATGGGAATGATACACATGAGACATCAGAGCAAAAGTCATGGGTCGAGGAGGAGTATATGTTCCTATTTTCCAATCAAGCTTCAGGTTGACTTTCTGGGGAGAAACTTCTTTCATGGTGGGGAGAATTATAACATACATGACTTATTTTAAAGGTAAATTTCATTTAATTTCTATTCATTCTTTTTTTTGGGGGTTTAGTAAGTTTTATAGAGGAATGAGTGAGTTTTCCTGAATTGGGCCAAACTGTGAGCCCAATTCTAGTTTTAAAAATAACATTTGTTTCTTTTATAAATCATTCATTATTCAATATTTTTCATCCATTAAAATTCCTACTTGTCCTCCCATGACCTATTAACACCACCAAGGAAATTTTGAGCCTTTAAAAATTCCTAACCATGGTTTATTTGGGTTTTTATTTAAGGGGTTGGGCCTACCCAAAAGCCCAATTCCAGTTTTAAAAATCAATATTTTTTGTTTTATAACATATTCATTTTTTGGTATTTTTCAGAGATTTCAAGTATCATTGAAGACCATTGAACCCATACACGCGTATAAAATCTCTCCTCCCTCTTTTGAGCTTTGGTTCAATGCGAATTTATGCATAACTCCATAGGGTTCCTCAAATCGTCCAGATTTGAAGAGGTGATTTCTATCTATCATAACTCTCTCAATTCTTAATATTTTTCCTCCTTTTAAATTCCTAAATGGGCTACTGATTATTGTTCTAATGAAACATGAATTTTGGCTATTTTAAATTTCATCTACTATTGTTTTTGAGTGATTACTTCAAGATACTTCAATTAAGTGAGTCCATTTCTTTCCTCTTTCAATTTTCTTAGGGTTTCATTTATTTTTATTCGGGTTTATTCCCTCCTCCTTGAAGTCCCAAATGACCAGAGGGTAGGGTTTCGATCCTAAGGTTTAACCATTGTTTTATTTTTCAATTATTGTGGTTTTAGGTTTGTTCTAGGTCGTTATTGGTGCGGCTGTGGTGCGAATTAATTTTCGCACGGTGAATCAAGGGTTTCCCTTAATTTGGTAGGAGATTCCATTGTGTATGAAGTATTTGTGAATCAGCTATTGTGTTTATGTTATTTTAATGCTTATTTAATTATATTATTTAGGAAAAAATAGTTTTAGTGGTGTTTGTATTTCAAATGAATCTTAAATGCCAATTTCTTGTGAAATTGGGGGATTTTCATAGAAATGTTTTATTAGTTTATTTTGGGCTACCCTAGAAGTAATTAGATGATTTTATTGAACTTTAATATTGCTTAAAATACTGTTTTGAATGATTATCCCTTGTGTTTATTACTGCGAAATCCGGTTTTAATGATGTTTGTGAACCACATGAAATTCTAAGAGCTATGTTGTGTAAAAATGGATGTTTTGCAACGATGTCATTTCTTGAACCATATGGGGCTTCCCTAAAAATGATTTTGTGTTTTCACTGAAATTTATTCGGCTTCCCTTTATATTTTGGAAACTTATAAATGTGAACATAGTGTTCAAGTGGGGGTTTTAAGGAGTTTTGTGTTTGAAACACTATGGGATTTTGAGGAATTGTTTTATTAAAAATATAAGTGTTTAGTTGTGTGTTTTAAGTGGTATAAAATTTGTTAGCTACTGTATTGGTTGTGTTTGACCAGTAATGATGTTTTATATGAATATTGATTTATGTTGCATGCTGAAATTGATTGAGCACAAAAGGGGAAGCCCGAGTACCTAGGTGGGGTGGATTTGTACTAGTACGACTAGTGGACTAGATGGGTTTTGTCCCTGTTTCACTAAGAATTTGGATAACATCAACTCTAACTATACTATGTGGATGATTATTGGGGAACACTAGGTTATGGGTATGTTCCCTACTAGTGGTTCTTTCATGAGAATTGATTTTTCTATGGTTACTTTACACCGAGGTATGAGATACATAGGGCCCATGACAACCTAGTGCCTAGGGGTGTTCACAATGTTGTTGCTCATTGGATTTGTAGTATTTACCCTTGTATTAGGGTGTGTTTGGATTGAAAACTGTTTTCAAATGAAAGTTACATTTCTTGGAATTTTAACACTGCTTTTCCATGCCTATTAAAACTGCTTTCTTTATCACATTGTATTGCATGATATTTGGAATCATTGGGTGGTATAATATTGGACTTAGGCACAAACCATACTTACACCCCTTGGGTGTAATTAGACTTGGTTATGTTTGACTAAGGTAAAGGAAAGTCTAAGGGTGATGGTGGTTCAGGGTGTTAGTTCCCATCCTTAGTGCATAGTTGTGGAGAAAGCTTGTGGGTGATTACCCCTTGCCATGTGGAGTCCTTGGGGCTGTCTTGCTGCTATATTTATTTATATTTGGACCTATTTTATTTACTTTAAACCAATTTTTTCAGTTCTGGTTTTTGGATAAGGATTTTTTATCTCGAAAATTTCAAATTTTTATTATGGATTATTTTAATGTGTTATGCTCTCATACTCGGGTAAATTGTTCCCAAACCTAAATCAATGATACCCCAAAACTTGTGCCAGCCCGTAGGGATACGGAACGACCTTCGGGCCTTGTCACGGGCATAGTTTGGTGCCGGTATTAGTGGTAACCAGATTTAGTTCGTGACAGAGAAGGAGTGGAATTCTTTTTATTTTTTCAAAAGGTAATTCTACCCACATTTTCCCTTGTCATGTTAATACATTAAGGATTCAAATTTTAAAAAATGGTGGTTAATGTCAAAAAGATGCTAGGGAGGAGCAGTTCCAAGTTGTTAGTCTAGGTTGTATGGTATGTTTGTGCCTACGGGCATTGGTTCCTATATGGCCTACGGGCATGTAATAGGGTTCCACCTCATCCCTTGAAAGGTGGATTATCAATCAATAAAAAATGAAGGCCTTCAGGCCATTGGAGGTTAATGTCAAAATATGAACTTACAAAGGATTTCGGACATGTTTCTGGGCCATGTTGTGTATTAATACTAAGGCCTAGTCCTTTATCAATCTAGGATTCTCTTAATCATTGTAACTAATTTTAATTAGTTACATTGTTTTTTTAGGTAAAAAAATATTTTGACCTTATTAGACATTATAAATTGTTATTATTTTAAATATGTAATCAATTTTTCCAAATTAAAATCACAAAAGTAGAAAAAATTTATTTAAAATTAATCCCGCTGATTGGACGACAATGTAGGTTTTTAATGAAAATTTTCCAAAAGTTTGAAATGTTTTTATATCCAATATAATGTCAAAATTGGTTAATGATATAAATTGGAATAAGTTTTGTATAATATATATAATTATACATAAAATTAATTAAAACCTAATTTTAAAATATAACTAAATTATATGAAAAAGTAGTCTTGAAATAAAATTAAATGTTTCTCAAAATTTTTTAGAAAATGAAACATCTTAGAAAAATACCAATAAATTACCTAAATTAAATTATTATATTCAAATTCAAATAATTAATTTTTTTTTTCAAACAAAAGTTATAAAAGTTTCAAAAATTGGAATTAAACTAACTTCTAAATCAGAAGGTGGTAAAATTACCATTTAAAAAATGAATATTCTTATTCATAAATATGGATTTAATCTTATATTAAAGCCATAAAATCATTTTGAGGAGTATCAAAAATATTTATTTAATATATAATATATATATATTTAATTTGTAACATTAAGAAAATGTTTTTTATTTAATTTCTTAAAACAATATTTTATTTGTACAAAGAAATAGTTTTCTTAGAAAAATAATTTCATTATTTTAAAATAATTCTTTTAATCAATGATACTAATTGATAATAAAGGGATTGATTTTATAAATATGTCTAAAAAAAATTTTCTCAACCTATTAAATTTTATTTATAATTTATATTTTAGTGTCTATGTGGTAGCTATAATAATATATTAATAATAATATTTCTAATGTATTGGAGTTCAGTATAACATGATATTGTGTGTAACACAAGATATCGAAGGGACTCATTATTGTGTGTAATACAAGATAAAAACATTATTTTTCCACCTCAACATAATCTTAGTGTTGCGTGTAGTTAATGATTAACTTGGTGTTTCATATAGTTCAATCCAAAAATTGTGCATTTATAAAAAAACTATATTCAATGTCATATGAAATGTAAAATATCCAAAAGAATAAATTAATTCCAAAAAAAATATTTCAGAAAATTTCAGGGTGTTATATTATATCCCCCTGGAAATGTATTTCTCCTCCAAAATTCATCTGGGTTATTATATCTTTAATAATTAAAATTTACTTTTATAGAAACACACATTAAAAAAATTAATTCTAAAAATTACATTAAAAGGGGAATATTGGAATCATGATGGTTACCCCTAGTGACTCATAAATTTGTATCCGCATGGGAGAACATATGTGGCATGTGAAAACATGGACATAGAAGAGAAATATATCTATCAAGTTTTTATAGATAGTGATAATGGAAACAGTTAGGATAAATTTAACAATAAAAAATCTATAACCCAAAGAATAATGAAAAATTTCATTGATTTCATCCAATATGATGATAAGTAGACAACATTTTATTTCAAGACCATTTTTCCCAATGTTGAATAATTTTCATGAAATGACATACATACATGATTTTAGGACAAACATAACCTTTATTATACCTTGATCAACATAAAATGCATCCCTTATTCAATAAAATGAAGGTGAATTTTTCATTCTAGAAGAATTAACATATCACTAGATCCATAAATAGATTGATAGGTCATTGTATATGCCTTTATCACATCAAAATTGTTATCAAAAGTTATCAAACATGAATAAATTCTTATATATAAGGATAATACTTTAATCTTTAATTCCTCATATAAATGTTAACATAAACCATTCCATAAATGGTTAAACTTATTACCCATCTGAATGATTCAAGTAAAATAATTTATAATTAAGGTCACCAAATTTCTGAAAAACAACTTAGCATTAATCCCATGTATATCATAAAGTAGATCATAGTTGTCGTATCCTAAACACTTGAATACCTTTATCAGGTATTCAATTTACACATAGAAATAACCTAAATTTTCATAAATATTTATTTTAAAAATGTATGTTTCCTTATTTCAAAGTGTCTTGGATATATTATATAAATCCAAAAATGTTTCAAACTTCATAAATGATAGTGTAAACCACTTATCAAAAAGTTCTTTATCAATTATGATGTAATTATTACTATCCAATTTACAGATTCATAACCCACAAATAATTATCCAAAAATAATTATCTTAACATCAGGAACATATTAAGGCTTATCTTCCGTTAGTCAAAATTTCACATTTCCCTTAAATCACCTTTTTAGAAAATTGGAAATATTCAACATAATCTTGAAAATTCTTAGTGAAAAACATAAACTGATTAATACTTACATTATTCTCCAATCATAATTCATGAATCCAAATACATAAACACTTCAATTATTCTTTATTATCCTTAATATATAAAAACACAACCCCATCCTTTTACTTAATACCTCATTCCATTTACATTTCATATACAAAATCATCATCATCGGTAATATAACAAGTAAGCATACCACCTTGCTGATTCTATTTGGGATATTTCCACCTAAGGCATCAATTTGTATAATGACTATTCATTATATACCTAAATCATTTATCATTTGATGATGTCTTAGGGGGCTAATATTCCCATCCATTAATTTAACCAAACCCTTCATTTTTCTATTAAATTTACTTTATCTTTGAACATCTTTTCAACTTTCAACACATTTTCTTATTCATTTAATACATTTTCTTAGGTCATTCTTTTCAGATTATTGAAAAAAGGACACTAAATATTATTTCCTCTATGATATTCAAACTTATAACTCTCAGAAAACTCCTTAATCTTGTTTGGTGATCCGAAGAGTTGGTTAAGGTATATGTCGTTAATCCTGTTTCATGAAAACTAACAAGGCACGATCACATCATCCTTCACTAGAGCGACTATCCCATTTGAATTCTCATAAGAAAATTTTCTGTCACATTCAATGTTAATAAAGTTTTTTTTTGGATACCTCCATTAACTAAAACAAGAAATAATAGTGTGAGGAACACTTATCATTGAGGAAAGCCACATAATCATGGAAAATTATATTTAGGATAACTAAATCATGAATTATTAGGCTTATCCGTTAAGAAATCTCTATACATATCTTTAGAAATATTTATAATGATATCAATATGGTTTTCACATCCTAGTTTCCAAAGGTTGACTAAACCATTAATTTATTACAAACTATAGAGACCTAGGCATACCATTCATATATATTGCATCATTTTAGATGTATATCCATCCTATTACAAAAATACCTTCCCAAGGACTATAAAAGTTTAGTGTCATTGGAAACATGGAAACATAATATTTTAACATGATGAATGATCTTCAATGTTCACCAAAAAGATATTTCCCATTATATGTTCTACTTAGGACCTTCATTCATAACTTTAGGAAAGGAAACATAAGAAGGGGTGAGCTCAGATTCCTGTAAGGTTAAATAAAAGCTATATATAAGCATAACATGAGAAAAAGGGTATGCGAATATGATAATAACATTTTAAGATCACACCCTACTTATCAAAGATCATATACACAAGTCATGTAATAAATATTGGAAGTTCATAAGGCATTAATAATAAGGTTATCAAGAGTATAAGACCTGAAATAATAACATTGGAATAAGACATATAATTTTTGGAAAGCACATAAGCATATAAAATTACTTCCGTATTAGTCAATAAATCGCTTATAAGGCTATCTTAGTAGTATAGGTTCTCTACCCATACTATCTTGGTAGTCATGCTTCACTCCCACGGTCATTTGAGTATTAAAGGTTCACTCTAAATACCATCATGGTGGACAAAGTACTTTATTAAACTGTGTTCACTCCCTAATCCAGCTATGTATTTATCATGAGATATAAAAATTCACACAAGGATTGGAGGGAGATATTGTAACCACCCATCTCTTTATTAAATCATACATTTGTGTGTTATTAGATCAAAAAACTGTCATCATATCATCATAGATGGAATGAAATAGGTTTCATAAACATGTATTCATATAATAACCGATTGAGAATATAGTGTTTTTATAATTATTTCATGAAATATTAACCCAATAAAAGAAGTAGGTTTAGTAAGTATATAGACCATGAAATTGAAATGGGTTTCACAAAAATATAACCCATGTGACAGAAACAGGTTTCATAAACATCATTCCATTAAAAAATAAACAATTTAGATAAAGAATATATATAAAACCTTCATATATTTTACCCAAAATCCATGAGTGACACTAAAAAATGTCATCTTAGAATGAAAATATTTTTCACATCTTACAAAAACATTTCTTGAGGAAAAAATACTTTATTATTTTAAAAAATACCTTTTATAATATTATACATTTTGAAAACCATTTTATTTTAAAATAACCATGATATGTTATAATGTAAGCTTCAAAAAAAATTTAATACCTTTTTCCTCAAAAAAATATAAAAGTTCCATGAATTTTTTATTATAAAAAAATTCCATTTTAAACTTATAATAAAATATTGAAAACATTAGGAAACTTTTTTCCTTGAAAATTTATAAAATAATCTTGAAAACATTTTGAAAAACACTATCCTTGAAAACTTATAAAGGAAACATGAAATGTTTTTAAAAAAAACTTTATTTGAAAATGTCTTGAAAACTTATATGAGACTCTTTGAAATAATTGAAATCCTTTTCTTTGAAGTTTTTTTTAAACACATAAAGGGTTCTTTTAAAAACATTTTAAACACTTTTTCAAACAGAAAACATTTTTTAAAAACATTTTCCTTTGAAAATACCTTTATAAATAGTGAATATACAAAACAATAGAAAACAATTTTCTCTTAAAAATAAATATTTTAAAATTTAAATTGAATACTCAACGGAAGTAAAACCGTGATGGTGGATAGATCCTTATATGGACAACACTCATTTAAAACCATTAAAAGTTTTTGAAAAGCACATCGATTGAAAAAAAGTTGGAAGATTACTTTTTAAAATACCTTTTGATTACAAGGTAAAACATTGGTCAAAATTTATTTTAAATATCACTGGGTAATATTATAACGTTTTTGAAAACTTTTTTTGAAAACACGGATTTGAAGGAACACAACTTTTTTATCGAAGATGGAGATAAAGTTGGATTTTATAAAAAAAACATTCTTAAATAATGTTATGTAAATAATAATGTAAAAATGGTTACAAAATATGAATATATCATGACTAACTAGAGGAGAATAAAATTCTTGAGTGTTCTTAAATGGTGGGTCATATGTTTTCATCAATGAAAGCTTAATCATAAAGGATCCCAATAAGGAATGAGATTTTTGAAACAAACTCTTACCTTTTTATAACATTGTACTGCACTTACCAGGTAAGAGAAGTAAATTACACGAAGCTTAAAATATCATGTAAATAAGTAATGTCATTAAGTAACATTTGAAAGGCTAGAGTATACACCACCTATAAGAATATAGGTGCATAACATGGAATGTGTCTCAAATAAGGCAAATTGAGACAAAATTACTTCATTGATTTGGTATCATTTAAAACATAAAACCCATGAAAGTAAGTACATAATATATACAATTAAATAAAAATAAATTTAATTATATGAATCATATAATACATAACTGGTCTATATACACACCACAACCCCACGTTAATTTTACGTTTTTGGTAAAATCCACTTGATTTTTCATGTATGTTATGGATTGTTATTATTGGTTATCTTACTTATATCCTGATTTACCTATATAAATAATGTAAAAATAGTATAGATATAATAAATATTTATTAAATATTTATTTATAATAATCTATAAAATATATAAATATGGAATGTAATACACCTTTCATGGACACGGTTGGCCATATGTGGGCATGAAAAATGTTTCTATTTTATTAACATATTGAAAGAAAGAATGTAAATGATTTATATATATATAATATCATTATAGTAGTATTTTTATGTCATATATATCATATATGTTCACTAAACCCATCCTTAATATATTTCATGTAATGTGTGAATGGATCATATTACTTTGTGGAGGCAGTATTCCACATATCCACAATCGAAGTTATCATATTTAAGAAAATTGAAATCCTAAAGATATGTTTTATGTAATAATTAAATGAGAATAAAAAAATAATAAATATCATATATATCAGATAAAAATATATTTTCCATCATAATTCACACCCCTGATAGGTGGTAATGGAAA
The DNA here is from genome assembly GCA_963277665.1 of Viscum album. Classification (NCBI taxonomy): domain Eukaryota; kingdom Viridiplantae; phylum Streptophyta; class Magnoliopsida; order Santalales; family Viscaceae; genus Viscum; species Viscum album. The sequence goes on from OY728122.1 coordinate 1,149,850,758, forward strand.
AATTAACAACAACATTTCGTGAGGCTATAGACCACTGTACACATGGAAAGCAAGTTAGTTAGATATTATATGGAAGTGTGTGTAAGTGTAGTTAAAAAATGTAGAATAAAAAAATATAATTATATTTTTGATAATATCTTTATTATATAATCACATAATGAGAAAATTTTAGGGGCATGGAATGAAAATAAAAAAAAGGATCTTGAGGAAGGATGTTACCTCTTCTTTTGGATAACTCCACTTGGTATACACCATAAGGCTTACATGGATTTATTAATTACCATATTGTGGCATCTTGGTTGATTTTAGGGATTTTGAGATCATATTTCAGAATATCTTGGGCTTGAAAATGGGATTTATAGGTTAAAATAATTAGTATGGGTGACAACCTTTTTATTGAGGAAGAGGAGTGGTATTCTTGTAAATTTTTGAAAAGGGAATCCCTCCAACATTTTCCCCTGTCATGTGTCTCCAATAATGATAAAAATTTGAGTAAATAAAGGATAAGGTATAAATATTAATATAAAATGGATTATGGAAATGCTTTTAGGTCACATCGGGTCCTAAATTTAAGGCTTATTCCTTTGTTAAGCTATTTTTTCTGTTAATCGTTGTAATTAATTTTAATCACATTGCCCATTTTTCTAATAAAAAACTATGCTTAAATTATTAAAAATTATCTATTATAATTATTAAAATTATTAAATCCATCTCCCAATTTCAAATAAAAAACTGTCAAAAATTAATTTAAAACTAATCCTACAGACGAGAGGACAAATTTGGATTTTAAAGAAAAAATCTCTAAAAGCTTGAAATGTTTTTATATCCAATTTCATTATGAAATTGGTTCCAATGAGATTAATTGGATTAAGTGATATATAATTGATTTGATAATAGTTTAAAACAAAATTAAAACATAATTTAACTATTTTAATAAATTAGAAGAAAAAACTAATTTTTTAATTTAAATTCAGTGCTTTTCACTATTCATTAAAAATGAATCTTTTTAAAAAAATAGAAAAAATTGACCAAAAGTAAATTTTGATATTATTATACAAAAAATTTAAAATTATTTGTTAAAATATAAATTATAAATGTGTTTGTAATTATATTTAGTATTGGTTCTTTATTAAAAGACTCTAAAACTACCTTTTAGAAAAATACATCCTTTTATTCAAAAAATTGGATTTATTTTTATCTTATACCAATAAAATCTATTGGATGATTATCATAAAATTTTATTGGATATATAATATAGAAATTTTATTTAAAACATTAATCAATTTTCTTATTTAATCTATTTATATAAAATCATGTGTTTACACATAACAAATAGTTTCCTTAGAAAAATAATTTCTTTATTTTCAAATAGTTCTTTTAGAAAATTATAATAATTGATAACCAAATGATTCAATTTATAAACCTTGGTAAATAATATTTTCCCTATTTATTTAATATTAGTCATAAATTCCATTCCAATGGCTACGTGGTAGCTATAATATTATTTAAATAATTATATTAATAGTATATTTTACATTGGTAAAATATGGTCTTGCATGTAATGAAAGCTATCGAAGGGACCCAATATTATATGTAATAAAAGCCCAAATTAGTTTTTTTTGTACCAATATATAGTATAATTATTTCTTATAGTGAAATATTAACATGGTGTGGTATATATAGAAAGATGAACATAGTGATTTTATATAAAAAGCTATATTTAATATTGAGTGTAATGTAAATTATCCAAAATATTAAATCAATTTGAAAAAAAATATTTCAAAAAATATAATAGTGTCAAAAAATAGACCTTGAGCATTACTTTTATACTATATGGTGGTTTTTGGTCTGATACTGCTAAGATGGGAGTGTCGTAGATAAACCCTAAGATCAGTGGAGATGACAATGAGAGGTATAGAAGTATGAAATAATATCATATGTTCCATGCTATTTTTTGATATATTCATATTATCCAACCTTTGTGTATCCAGGAAGAGAGTTTAAGTTTTTCCATTTCTTGTTTATCGAGTAATGTTCCTGTTAAATTATTATTTCCTCCTCATTTCAACACTCAATACCACTCCACTCTTCATTGGTTGCACCCAACATGGTCGATGTCCTCTACACATGCTTGTGTCAATGCATACTTCACCTATCGTCTATCATACTTCCTTATACATTCATCTATATTGACCTTATAATCTTCCCTTAGGTATGTGAATTATAAAATCCCTATTTCTTAAAAAGAAAAATCTAATCAATAGAAAATACGACATATAACACTGAGCCTGAAGAATCATGAAATAGTATTGTTTAAATATGACCAATATTGGCTAGTCTTTATATTGGATAGTCAAAATTTGATTAAATATTTAATTAAATATATATATGGTTATAATAAATATAATTATATTTATAAATATTAGAAAATATCCCCCAAATTTTTGTAAAATAATTTTATTCATGAGAAGGTACATTTTCTTCAAAAAATGGTTTTATTATATTTTTCTAGAAAATATTATAATTAATTTCTCAAATTTTTATAAATATTATTTAATAATAAGTATATTATTTTTTAAATAATCATATCTAATTTACCTTTTGGTGAATTTTTTTCCCTAAAAATTGTATTTCATCAATTAATAATGAATAATGATTATTTTATTGAAAAATATATTTTATTTTTAAGTATTTACAAATTCAGATTATATATTGTATTAGTTTAAAAATCCCATTAGTTCCTTTTTCTTAAATTTAATCTAATTATAGTTTTTGTAATTACTTTGTTCTTTAATTTATTATAAATACATTTTTATACTTAAAAATAAATTTTTTTCTAAAAAACTATTTTTTCATCACGTCTAACATTTTAGTCTTAAATTAATATATTCCAATCACAGAAATTAAATATCGAAAAATGAATTGCATATTTTTAAAATATAGTATCCATATTTTTTAAAATATTTCCCTTTTATTTTTTGTCATTATGAATAGTAATCATATTGAATAATTGTCCCCATGGTATGGGTAAATCAGGTAATAAGGTTAAAAATATTATAATAAGGAATAAATAATGAATATAATAATTTACATTATCCTATTTTATGGTTTTATTTCTTCCATGCATATACAAGTTATGAAAATATGGAAACATGATGGTTTATATCTTTTATTTTGACCTTTATATTATTTTATGTAATGAAATTTCAAAAAATGGCATCCACTTTGTTTTTTGAAAACTAAATTTTTTAACATAGGAATTAACAAAGTATTATTCATTTATAAATGGGATATTTGAAACAAATTATTTTTTTAATTGTAATTTATTTCTTATTTTAATAGTTTAAATAATGAACTTAAATTCTTATGCAACGCTGACAATATATTTATTCAATTAATAGCAATATAGAATAAATTATTTTAAAAATATTAAAAGTAATATAATTTCAATGAATTATGGTGTTATATTAATTTTATATAAAAATATAAAATTTTAGTTATGTTTTAAATTATTATATTCTCATTCATTTACTGTCATGTTTTTTTAAAAGTAAAATTAAATGAATATTTTGAATAATAAAATTAATGATATTTATTATTAAATAAAAGTTTCTTAAATTATTTAAAAGTCATAAAAATATTTCAAAAGGAAAATTAGAATGATAAATGTTCTAAAAGTTCATAATTTTTTTGTTTATAATCCAATTTTATCTTTTAAGTAAAATAATGACCTATTGACAATGAAAAAGTCATTTCTTCAGTTAAGGTTAAAATTAGTTAAATAAGATGTTAACCGAGAAGATAAGGTATAAAATGATATCAAAGATAATAAAAATTTTATCAGGTGATTATATTAATAAAATATATTCATTATCTTATAAAAAATTTCATTTTTGAAACATTTTACTTGTTTTAGACACTATTATATTATAATATTTCTTTTATTTCCCAAAATTAAATCAATGATATTTTATAATACAAAATATTTTATTAAATAATTAAAAATTCATAAAAAACTTATATTTATCCATTTTATTTGGATATGGTTTAAAATATCAACTATGGTCAATTTATGAGCTAATTTTACTTTTATAGGAACTATCTTGACCCCTAATTAGTAAAATAATTTGTTATCATAGTAATCATTAAAAAGGATAATAGAGAGTTAAAATAAAAAATATGGGTGAAAATATTTTCGAATAAAGTCCAAATTTTATTTTATGATATTATTTTTGAACATAATCATATTAAATTGTAATAATATAAATTTTTATCCATTTAAACATGAATTATAATTTATTCTAGTTTAACATTTTAGGAAATTCTAAGAATTCCCCTCCCCTCAGTATAAAAGGGAACTTTCAATCCTCTATTCCTCAAATATAAAATCCTTTTTTATGAAAATAACATCCCAAATATATTCCAATAATCCCAAAATTAAATATATAGGTCTTATTTTAAGCATGAATACAACATTTGAGGGAAAAAGGTGTAAAGAAAAGAAGATTGTCTGAAGAAGCGGTATAACTTTTAACATATTTTTTTATTTTATTTATTCTTTCAAATACAAAAAAATATTATTAAAAATTTATTATATAATAAAATATGGTTATAAAATTTAATTATATATTATTTTTTGATTTTCATAACCTATATCCATCTCATTTTTTCTATTAATTGCGAAGAGAAATCATCGTTCGGGTGTATAATCGACTATTGCCTCCCTAATTATTGCTATTAAATTCCCATCACCAACTTTCACAAATGTTTATGAATATGGATTTAATGTATATATATTATTTTATTAAAATATTCATCAATCTAGTAATATAATATATCAAATATTTTCTAACCTTTCCATTCATTTATAAATGATAACATCATTCGTGTGTAGGTGTGGATTATCATCTCTACAAAGCGATGTGATTATTTTTTCATCACCACATCTCATTGAATGTATATATAAGTGTATTTATAGAAATATAATGGAATTTATGAAATAATTATCATTATATTAAGAAAAAATAATACATATATTCTTTCTTTAATGGCCATTTCAAAATTGAAATGTTACTCATTCGTACGTAGTGAATAACATTTATATGATTGTAACAAAGTTCAATTTTTGTCAATATAATTCATGGTTGGTTTTAACAGTATATATTATGAATTGAAATTATAATTATATCATTATAATTATTCTAGATATTATGTAATAATGACCTCTTTGACTATATTCATTATACTGAAGTCATTTTGGATAGATGAGCTGAATATCATCAAAACGTTCGATGTGACGTTAATTCAATAAATAATTTATCATAACATAAGGATAAAAGGAATGATAAAAATGAAAAAGGTACTTAAGAATGTAAATAATTAACATAATATTATTATTCAGTAAGATAAAAAATGTACGTGATGAGTTAGACTCGAGGTAAGATACACTTTAACCCAAAACCCACTTTTTAATATTTTTAATATTTATTAATTGAAATAATTTTTCCATGTCCCTATTTTTGAAATTATTTATTGTATGGTCATAAAATTATTATAATGTTCATTTTAATTCCATTTTAATTTTCATTCAATTTATTTCAAAATCAATCTTCTTATAATGTTTTTTGGACATTCTTTATAAAAGGGAAAAAAAGAATGCTATAATTTAACGTATATGATGTTAATGGATTTTATTATTTCCAAAAAAATTATTTTATATTTGAATGTACTTAAAATATTACATTTTTCATTCAAATAAAAATCTACTTTCTCAATGTTTTAGGTATTTTAAAAAAATGGTTTTAAATAGAATGGATATTATGATATAAAAAATGTTTTTATGGGTATAAAGAATAATTTTAAACAAGATTTCATGTATTATGATTGTGTTAGGGTTTATTGAAATTGTTTATGATGATGGGTTGTTCTATTATGAACCATAAATGATTGGTTATGATATAAAACATGTATGGGTGGTTTCATTAAATATCAAGGATGGGTTCTTACACTATAATCCAAAGAGGGGTGGGTTCGATATAACCCTCAAAGGGATTGGGTAGTGATTATATTATATAAAGAATTATGATGCATGTTGAATATATTGTTTTTTAATTGAGAAATTCATATGGAAATTATTTCCTTACTTACCTACATGATTTATTTATTTTTTCAATGGTTTTATAGAAATTTCATGATTTTACACTGTAAGCTAATGATTATAAATATAAAAGAAAGAAGTTTCTACTCATTAAGGGTGAAATGTATAACATTTTGAAATGTTGTAATATGTTTATCATGACTTCAATTAAAAAAATTCGAACTTTTATTTTCTTTTAATATTTATAATTAAATTTTTAATGAAAATATTTTCGTATAAAAGTTAATTTCTTGGGGAATAAGATGTTTATTTTTAACAAAAATATTATTTTAGGAAAATAATTTTTTTCTAAGTAACCATGGATTAACATGATTTTTTATCGATTTTAATTATTTCACTTATAGAGAGTTTTGTTGTAATACCATTTTTATAATTTTTTTCATACAGTTTCAATGTTTTGTGAGGATAAGGATGAAGTCAATAAGAAAATTGAGAGGATTGTTCATGAGAAAAAAACTTTTTATACCATAAAAGTTTCATTTTTGTGGAAAATTAAATGCCAAGTAGAAGTTTATACTTGGTGATGTAATATTTATTAATGTAATAGTTATTACCTAATTCTCTAAAAAAATAAACTATAAGGATCCTTAAATGTAAGATAATAAATTCATGACTTAAAACTAATGATTATGTAATTTTTAATTCCATTTCCTTATAGTGGGTATGAGATAAAATGTTTAGAAAAATTTAGAGATTAGGATATTTTCAGGTGAGAATGACTTAATATTTATGGATAACATTAGGGTATTATATTTTTAATGTTGATCATAAGTTCAAAGTCCAAGACACAACTTTTTACCTTTTAGTTAATGTGATTTTAAATTGATCAATGATATTTTTGTGATGAATTTTATTATGTTTAGTTATATGTAACATATAAAGTTAATGTGAAGGATTATTTCATAATAATGACATTATAATTTTGAGGATATTCATCTCTTTTCTATGAACTTTATTGGTATTTTATTAGTGATTTTTATTAAAAGGAAAACCTGCTGGTCGAGTGAAAACCTATTGCATCAAGAAAGACTGTGAGGCTTGAACCCACTAATGAAGGGTGATAAGGGTGAAACTTGTAATAATGACATATGTGATGTCCTAGTTAGAACGAATTTTTTTTACATAAATGTTTTTATAGATGATAATTAATTTTATTTTGGTAACATATATTGTATTTTATGGAAAACCATGGGATTTAATTTTGATTTGGTTATTAAGTTACTAATAATATGTTCGAATAAGTTCACTATTTTGAGAAACATATATGATTAAGGTAAAAAAAATATTATTGTATTTTATTTTAGGATTAAAGGATCAAATATGTTTTGGAAGCATATAATATTTTACTGTGACTTAATGGTGATACATGTTATTTATTGAAATTATTATAATATTTTATATATTATATTATTAGGTAATATAAAATTTTGTGTATATAACTTTACGAGTGACTAATTCTGATTGGAGGAAAAACTTAAATTAGTATCAGAAGAATATGTGATCAAAAAAATTTAATCTTTTGGGTTTTAAACATGGTGAGGAATAAATTGAATAATTTTTAGGTAATTCATTTATTAAATAATATAAGATGACCTTTTGTTATTATTGTTGAGGAATTAGATATTAATGTTGTATTACTTCATATAATGGTTTATTATTTTGAGGAATTATCTTAATTTTTTCTAAAACCTTGGGTGGTGGTTAATTTAAAAATATTGGGTGAATAGAATGTTAAAGACTTTATTATCAAGATCATATTAAAATTGAGAGTATTAAATATATTAATTTAGGGTGGGGGGATGTAACACACTGTGGTTTTAAAAAGAAATCTATGTTCGATAACATATGTGACACATAACACAGAGCCTATACAAACCATGAAATATTATTATTTAAATATGGACATTATAACCTAGCCATTAAATTAGAGGGTAAATATTAAGATTAATTAATTTATGATATATACACATATAAAGGGCCTATTCAATTTATAATCACTAATAACATGTTATGAAATAATCACAGAATTTTTAGAAAATTCATTTTATTCTTTAAAAAATATATTTTCTTCAAAAATGGTGTTTATTGATTTTTGTTATAAAATATTATAATTAAAATTTATAATATATAGAAATTATATTTTATAAAAAAATATATTGTTTTAAATTATAATATAAAAATTTTCTTATGGTGAAAATCTTCAATTTTTATGAAATGTTTCATTTTTAAATGAGTACTGAAAAATTAAGATTTTAATGAAAAATGTAGTTTATTTTAAATTATTTACAAATTATAATTATATATAGAATCAGTTTTAAAATTTAAATAGTTCATTTTGATTAAAAATAATCCAATTATAGTCTTTGATTTAATTTAATACATGAATTTGGTATATACCCTTTTTTATACATAAAAAGTCATTTTTTCTAAAAACATGTTTTCCCCTGTGTCTAAAATCTTAATATTAAATTAATTTCTATCACCAATAGAAATTGAACCCTCAAAAATGGATTCCATATTTGGAATTAGGTGGTAAATATTTGGTAAATATTCAGCTTTTATTTTTGGTCATTATGAATACTAACCATAGAAAATAATTATCACTATGTTAATTGTAAATCAGATAATTAAGGTTAAATATAATATGATAACCACTAAAAAATAGCCTTAAAACATGCGTTTATCTAATATAATTACTAAGGGAACTCCATTTATAACCATGTTTCAAAAATATGGAATCTTTATGCCCTATTTGTGTAAAGACCCGTAAAATTCTGCGGAATTTTTTTTCTTAATTTTCATTGGGATTTTAGAAGAACCGAGTTTCTGATGGCACCTGATTCCGAGGCCCAGTGTGCCCAGAATTGTAATCCAAAGTTTAGCTCGGGTACGTTCAGGGAACGAACGAGCGGGTTTTTCTATCTTTTGAACCGGTGCTCGGAATCGAATTCTGAGGGCCCCGATGAATTCGCAGCGCTAGTATTTTCCTAGGAACACCTTTTCCGGAGGTGCGTTTTCACGGGGGGAGTTGTTAAAAATTTGTGGAAAATAAAATAAAAATTGAGTTACAATTTTTATTTCTTTTAAGCGGTTTATCCATTGAGTGTAATTTGGGGTAACCACCCAACTTCCCATGGGATGTTATGAGAGTGGTGGGGCCCACACGAACTCCACCCCTTCATCTTCACTAACCTTATATAACCCTCCATTTTTTAAGTCAAGTTGAGCTAATTAATTGAGGGAATTAATACAACTTTTGAAATTCAAATGATTAAGTTATGTTAATAAAATAAGTGATTAAATTATTTTATTTTGGTTGAAATCTTGTTGTGTGAGTCTTTGGAGAAAAGTTGAGGAGCTTGAAGAACTTATTCTTCCTCTTCGACTAAGAAGGCGAATAACACGAAGAATGCCGGATTCCTCAGAGATTGACGATGCGACACTGATTATTATGGAAGTTGACAATATTTTTTCTATTTATAATAGTGATATATAAATATATTTACCATGTTACACATATGATTTATTTATTATGGGTATGATTTTTACATAAACCTTCTGATTTAACAAGTTAATGTAATTAACATACGATTATAGTAAAATATTCTCTACAATATATCATGGAAAAGTAAAAAAATTTGAAAACGTTTTCATGATTTTTTTATGATTTCGAAGAATAAATTATGAGTATTATTTTACCATTAATATTTATATTGTAATGTTTAATTAAAATATATTTTATAGAAGTTTATTTTTTGAGCAATCAAGTGTTTTTTTGTCCCAAAATGTAATTTTGAAAAAACAATATTTTTATAAGTATTCATGGACGAACCATTTATTTCTTTATTTTTAGATTTCATTAATGATAATTTTATCTCATCCCATGATTTAAAATGTTCTTTCATAGAGATTAATGTATAATCTAGGAGAATAATGAAATGAAGATGAAAATTGTGAAAATGTGTTATTAAAACCATATATCTTATAACATAAATGTTTTGAATTCGAGGAAAATGAATAACAACTAGAATATTCCACTTTGTGACATAATATTTATTTATTTAGGGTTGATGTAATAATTATATAAAATTTTAAATGGTCATGGTAGTTAAATGTAATAGAATGATTTATTGAATTATAGATCATGATTATATAATGTTTTACTATGAGTTTTTATACACCTGATCCTCAAGAACTAGTCCAAAGATCACTAATTTTTTTATAATTAAAAATATATTTTCCATTTCCAAATTACAAACCACTAATTTTTTTCCATTTTCCAAATTAAAAAAACATATTCTTTAAATTTTTACTCAAATATTCCTCTAAATGTAATAAAATTATTTATTCTAATTTACAATGTAATTTAAATGAAATTAGTTCATATATAAGTAACTAATAATTATAATAAATAAATTCACCATTAAAACTATATTCCTAAATTATGGTTATCAATATAATGGAAATGATATAGGTTTTATCCTTGGGAGTATATTGAGAGAAAAACATACTTCCCCCTTAGGTGGAAACCATGATAAATCATATGAAATACTTCGAGACACCTTCTCACTACTAATGCAAGATAACTATCTAAACACTATTAAAAAATATCATGAAGAAAATGGATATCTAAAAAGATATTAAAAAAATTAAAATTATATTATTCCCTAATCAACCTTGGGACCCACATACCTTGAAATACACATTTTTCCCCAACATTTGAAATGATCAATACCTTCCTATTCTAGTGTTCATTCTGAACATCAACTCATACCACCCAATCCATATAGAATATGAGGTCAATAATATCTTGGTCAATAAATAGTAAATCCAAAACATCCTATACACAAACATTGATCACAAGACAATTAAGGAACTTAAAAAACTTCTATATCTTCTATCCAAAAATAGTGGATAGATCTATCAAATATGAACTTAGTTTATAGAAAAACACCATGCCCTTAGTAAACATAGTTGTAGTAAAGTAATATATTGTAGTAATGTAATATAATTCTATTTATATAGATGATGTAATAAATACTGGTCTTAGGATTGTCTCTCTCTCGATACATGAATCCTTATGAACCTACTTTACATTAAAAAGTGCACAAATTGGATACCAATATATGATTTTGTACCCACATCCTTGTATCCTTGTGTATATGGATGATATATGTCTCCCTTGGATGTGTCTAAATACACATTAGAGCATATCATATGAAAAAACACCATGTTAATTCTCTTAAGAGGTATCTAAAAAAATTTTATAGATGCCCCTTGTTCCAACATTATTGTAAAGTAATTGGTGATTCTTAAGAAACCATCTATGTATGATATACTTCCCCAAACTTATAGTAAAAGAACAGCTTACAATCTAATAGAACAACAATTATATAATTAGAAAGGCCCTATATGATCCCATTTTTAACCCCTCGAGACTCCTCTAAAATACCATTTTAACCCAAAGATGAGACTTTTCATTCCTCTATTGATGTAGAGGAACTTTTCAAACCTATTATCATTTCTTTTTTCCATCTCATCTATTTCATCTTGGTCAACTACCTAAACATAATTCATTAAGGAAAAACTAATAATCCCAGAATTTTATTTTGTTATAATTACCACCTAAAATTGAGGATCCGTGAGAATGTTACTCATTATGAGCATAGGGGAATGGTGGAATAACTCAACAAATCGAGTATTATACACTATCACAGAATATTAACCTTGACCAAACATTCATCTTTATCTAAGTGAGATACTTTTACAATTTAGAAAGTACGATAGAAACCTAATACATTTAGCATAGTAAATATATCATGTACATGGAACAGCTGAACAATGGCATATCATGAGTCTAAGGAAATGAAATATTTGATTAATCATCTCTATCCATTCTTTGGATTCTTTGTATCTTTATTCACCCCGAAATGTGGGTGAATTCTACTTATTAAATTCTATTCCATTGTCCACTACTCAAGCATTCACTTAATTACATTCCTTGATAAGAAAACTGGATAGTTATGATCGAAAATTCAATAATAATAGGATTTACTAATTGGTTATCCCCTCTCAATGATTCGCATGAGCATTTTTGGGTGACATTATCTATAAAAAAATATAACATAAAATTCAATCAATACATAATTCAATATAAATATCACATAAATGTCCATCCAATTACTCATTATAGTAGTAAATTTCATAAAACCAAATCTAGATAACATATATAAAAAATCAAATAAGGACACCATTCTCAACCAACTATGGTATTATGAGGTTTTTTAAAAATAAGAGCTAGACAGGAACTCCCCCATACTTACCTATTGATCTCTGATAGTCTTATCGCTAAACTAAAATTACCCCCCAATATAAAAGTGGTTTTAAAAATATTTTACAACAATAATTTCTTATTTGACCAGGCCCATCACTTGAGCCATATCACCACAAGGCCTAAAGAATATTGTCAATCTCTCTGGGATTAAATCAAGGACCAAGGAATCAAATGAAATTATACAGGAATGATTTCACCCTTAGATGCTAATAAAATACAAAAAGGATTCCACATTCTAAATAAATAATGATGTATAAACACCCCATATATATATTCATGATAATAAAATGATTTAAATAATATAAAAATATCAAATATAACATATGAAAACAAAAATAAAAATAAAAAACACCTTATATCACTTTATAAACTAAAAAATGAGATACATCATCACCTAAATACATGAAAATCAACATTATGTCGTGTTTCACATGGATGATAAATAAAAAAACACAAATCCAACAATAAAGGACACAAAAATTCTCTAAAAGATTCCTCTATAAGTGACACACAATCATTACTACTCTATATCTGGAAGGATAAAAATTATATCAAGAGGCACTTCCCTAAAACACAAGTCCATACCTTTAAACTAAATCATATATACAAAAGACTATATACTCTAAAATTTAAATGTAGGTTGTGATAAAAATACCAACATTTATTCCAAAAATAATGAAAAAAAATCTTTCATATTTTAAACCATCGGTTACTATTTTAAGAGATCATTTTTGAAATATCTTATCATAAAAAAACAAGTGAAAATAATTTTAGAAATCATATTGTTTTATTAATTTAATATGATTTCTAAAGAAAAAATAAACAAGGGAAACAAAAAATGAAACCTGAAACATCATGGCATAATCATCATCAAAATCTCTAAATTTTGAAGTAGATAAACAATAAATCAAACATCTCAATAATGAACCAAAAATAAAACCTAGTATTTATACCTTGTGTCCAATAAATAGTAAGAAAATGGAAACTAAGTCTCAGTCATGGAGCATTATTCATCCTATGATAACCTTAAAAAATATCCCATTCATGTGAAGTCTCTCATTCCCAAAACTATTGAATCATAGCCAATACACATACTATCTAGAGAAGCACTCATCTTGGATACCCGAACACATACCAATGATATTTCTATGTGAAAACAGACAATACTAGTTTCATAAAGAAATATAATAAATAATAAAATAATCAATTACCCTTTACAAAAATCCATGAATAAAAAAGAAAATATTAGACATAAATCATTAACATTTCAAAATGTCTTTTAAAAATTTCATGGTATTCAAAATATTCTTAAAACCATTTTATCGAACTGTAATGAACCTAACATTTGAATAATATTTATTTCCAGAATTTGTGTATTATTTTATTTTATACTCAACAAAACTATAACATTTAATTAAGGAAGTGTGAATAATTAAAATGGTAACACTGGGTTTTGACTATTATATGACCGTTGGTCAATATAACTGTTGATCAATATGACCGTTGGAAACTAAACTCTTAATGTTATGATTATTGTTTATAAATAAAAATGATCATGGTTACTTAATACAAAATGAAGAGTTGATGGAGTCATCCAATATACCCGAGCCATACGAAGCCAATATATCAGATTTTGGAAAGTAGGTTGTGTCACTAGGCTTTGCTCTGGATGAAGCCCAAGATGAGCTTCAACATGTCAAGCTTGAACGGAATCACCGACAGGAGAAGTTCAAGCTGATAGAAATCACCACTCAGGAAATGTTGTCCGAGCTGCCCCAATATTATATTACTATAGCAAACCATAAACATAGGTCCTATGAAGGTGATATTAGGGGCTATGTAATGAGACCTTAGTTACATTGTGTAATCCTTTTGTATAAATAATATTTTTATTTCTTATTATGCTATTTTTTTTGATTTTAAATGTCCAGATAAATATAGGATGTATTTATAGATGTTTCATATTATTGATGAATTTAAGAAAAAAGGGTATTTTATAATATTTTTGTATACTTTAAATAGTTAATAATGTAAAATTAATTTCAAAAAATGGTCTTATACTGTTGTGATCATTAAGAAATTTAGAGTCTAATAAGATCACCGTAAATTTTAGTGAATATTAAATTATGAATAATAATATTACACTTATGAATATTACGGTGACAAATTTAATAGTGACCTCACTTAAGAAAGTATAAATATGATTTAGGCATCTTGAATGGTGAGGTGATATAATAGAATAAGTAAATATTTTTTTTCAGAAATTATTAGTTAGGTATTAGTATTTATTTTAGCTAAATAGCGTTTTTTCTTAAAAAAATTAAATTTCTCATAACTAAAAAATTATTTTCTTGAAATAAATTTCATTTTTTAATTCATAGCATCAATATTAGGTTAGGGTGAATTTATGATATTTTTATAAAATGTTTTGTTTTTCAGTGAATTGTAAAAAAAATAAAGCTTTGAGTTTTGGGTGTTTAATGACATCATTAAAGATGTAATCATGATGTAATATTTCTGATTGACTTGAGAATAGTGAGATATGTTATGATGTGTTCCAAGTGGCTAATACCATGGTAAAATACCAAGGGGAAGCCCATGGTTCTGGAAATACCATTGACGAGGTGTCCCTTGGAAATTTATTAAATATTCCTTCACTTTTGCTATAAATACCAACCCATTACTTCCTTAAATTCATTCCAAATTCCTCCTAAACGAAGATCTATAATTTTTACCTCCCAAGGATTCCTCAAAAGGTTCCCTAAATCCTTCTAATGTCACAGACATTGATCTTTATAAGTTACTCTTTAAGGTAAGGGAACCTTCCACCATCCTCTTTCAGTCCTGACTTCCTATATGTTATGTCTTCTAGTTTACATTTTATTATTTGGGGGATATGTTCTTCTATATCATTAATACTGTCAATTTTATGTCCAATTTATGACAATCCCTTTCCACTCTCATCAACTAATTTTCTAAAATTTTATGTGACACCATTAGGCTACCAGATTTTCGTAAAAGAAATCACGTCATCTATTTTTTCAAGTCTCTTTTTCATATGGTATGTCATTAAAATATCCATAAGATGAACTTATTTCTATTTTATTCTACTACTATAGTGTATTTTTAGTTATTTCTGAGTTGGTGACCCATGTACCCTCTCTTTCTAATGTTTTCTAAAACCATGTTACATAGCTGTTATATTGTAGAATTTTCACCTCAAAATCTCTCTCTTTTTTCACAAGAAATTATATTGTTTTATTTATTTGAATACCCAATCTATTTTCATTTCTAGAGGTTTTAATAAAGACATAAAATTGATCTTTTTGAGTCTGGAATTGACATACATATAACCCTCACTTCTTTTCCATGGGATATAAATCAAATAATGATCTTATTTTTAAGCACTTTTTAAACATTCCTATTTTGACATGAAACCCATTTCTTTTATTCTCTTCGGGTTATTTCTGAAATTTATGATTATGATATATGTAGATCACATGAAAATAAAGAGATATTAAGGTTGTGTGATGATATATCTTCAATGCATTGGGTTATGAAATTAATCTCTAGATATGAAAAGTTTCATGATACCTTGGTGAACAACCCTGGTAATTTTTATGAATCCTTGAGGATGAAACATGGTGATCTTTTCATGAATGTCTAAATTAAATGTTGTAGCCAAATTTTGAAGTTATTATTCATGTTATTATCTCTATTAAATTCCTATTTGTCATTCATTTATGATTTCCATCATGTTCTTTGATATCGATCAAGATCACATGTAAACGGTTACACTTGTTTTCCTTAGTGGGACTTGTGCTCACTCTTTCCTTTAATGTATGTCTCCAAGATATCAGATGTAGTAATTGTACATAGTATAAACTAATGATGAATAATTACAAGTGGATTAGAATAATGGTTTATGTTGTTTTCATGTATATGTTTCTTACATTCCATGACACTAGAATTTAAGTATCCTCTATTTGTAAAATATAATGAGAAGTTATGTAATAAAAAGGAAGGATGCCATAAAATCAACTCATGGATATATATTTTGAGGGTAAAAATCAAGAATAACTCATTTTTAAAATATGAATTAAAAAAACTCAAATACTTATGAGATAATCCATAAAAATTCTATTCTTGTATGAAATGGTAAATAAACCAAAGGAAGAAATCAAGTATTAAAGTTAATCTAAAGGGAAAGGTCCATTATATAAAGACACGTATATAAGTATAGATAATTAATCACTTAATTCACAAAACATAATTAAAATAGAGATTAAAATACCCTCATAATCTTAAAAAATCACTATTCAAACTGACCCTAACTATGGATTCACTCACCATGTCTAGCTATGGAAGGAAAAATATAAGAACCTAGGAAGTGAATGGAACTTGAAATAGACGAGATAAATAATTAATATGAAATCAAGTGTTTAACCTGAATATTATAATAAAAATTAAGGATAAACAGTAAGGATTAATGAGTAATAAATTCATGGTTGGGATACCATGGTCATAATAATGAGAGGAAAAGGGGGGAATATGGGTCAAAATTATGTATGTGAAAAATGGTAAATTCACCTTTTTAAAATCTACTTAGGATTGATTACAACATGAGAATCGATTTTCATGATGTGTGTTTCTTCCCATGAAAATGTATTTTCTTCTTAGGTTTATTTGTGGTGTGACCTCATCTAATAATATAGTGATTCACTCCCTCAGATAACACATCCATTACCAACATCATTACACAAAAATACATACCTTTACCTTGGTATGCCACTCCTTCATAGAAATCTCCTCCACATTAGAGGTTGTTGTGTTCCATGATCTCTATTCATAATGGAGTAAAAATGCTTTTATAAAAATTCCCCCACTACTTGGGTGGGTAATGGAGTAGCCTCCATTAGTTTTGGAGTGACCTGCTACTATTTAACACTACAACTATCCCAAAAATCTAAAAATTACAATGTAAAGGAGAAGGATATAAATTAATAAATTGTAAAATTCATTCATGAAAATGAAACCATAGATGTCACATATCAACTAAATAAGTAATATCTTGATCATAATTAGGTGGTTATTTAGGATCATCTTATCGTTGAGTCAAATTCCATTTTCATTTACACTCTGGTTTATATTCTGTACAGGTAGGACATGGTCTTGTAAGGAATAAATAACTCATAAGAATGAGTATTATGGTAGGATGTTTGAATGCATGAATAGAATATATAATATGAGAATATAATTAATGATAAATTTATTGATCTTTTTAATGGAATTTCCAACCACTAGCTTTCCATGGTAACCATGCATGATAAAACAAAGAATTTGGAGTAGGTCCATGGTGGTGCATGATTTGGGTTAACCATGTGACAAACCAAATGACTATATTTCTCTCAAAGGGGTATGCACATGGTAATCCAATAGTTTGGGTAGAATATAAAAAAACATATTTATCTTAAAGGGGTATGGGTATATTTAGGGTTTCTGGTTTTGAAAACCATTTGGGAAAACCATGCGACGCAATGGTATTTTGGGTAGTGGTGCCTACACAGTTAGAACATGGTTTAAAAAAATGATTAGATTAAAAGTGTATGAATTAAATAGGATTCAAAAATTATAATTATAACTTGAACCCCCTAGAACACTTATTTAATCCCTCCATACTAAGATCCTATAGTAGAGGGATCCCTTATGAAATTTATTCAATACTCATATTTCTAGTGTTCCTTTGAATTCATGGAGCGTTTTTCCTGTTTATTGAAGGTAAGGATTCTATAATTCGATATACTCTCTTTTCCTCTTCTTTTTTCTTGTTATAAAACCTATAATGGGGATTTCATTCCCATAACATGTGGTTTGAGTATTTTTTTTATGTTTATTTAATTATAATCCTTCATAGTAGAGTCGGGAGATCCTAAATATAAAAGGTTATGATATACTTATTTAGAATGAGATAATTTGAGGTAGGTGGATCATATTGTACCATAAGTCTACCTATAAAATAAAGTATTTTTACTTTTAAATATAATTTTTATTAATGTAAAACACTTGGAATGTACTCTTTGAATTGTAATTTTTTTTGATTATTTTTGAAATAATGGAGGTTGGTGACACCCAAAACCTATTTGGTCAAAAACATTTGAGATGTTTTGTTATAAAATATTGAATTTTAGTCCGTGTAATTTTTTTGGAATGTGTTGGTGTGAATTTATCATGAATATAGAAATTTACATGTTGATTCAATCCTAGATGTGGTTCTAAGATTTATTGCACATTTGAATGTGGATATTTGTTTGTACTTGACTATAGTGCCGAGATTTGGCACACTATATTGAAATAGTAAGTGAATTTTTGGGTTAGCGGGAATGGGTTTCCTCTCATAAGTTAGGACCATTTAGGGAGTCCTTATTTAACAGTTAATGCATTAGATTTATATCCAGTCTCCCAGAGGTGTGGGTTTGGTGTATTATATATGACCATGATATCATAGTGAAATGTGCATTTAAGTGTGATTTTTTAAATTACTCAATTTATATATAATTGATTCATTGGTAATTACACACCTCTAATATTCTTTATATATATATATATTATGAGCTAACTTAATTTTTTCCTTGTAGAATTTTTGTAAATTCTTTGGGGTATTTTCTACTGGGTTTATATACTCACATTCTTGTATATTCATGTGGGTAGATATATAGATGTTTTTCATTACGATATAAGTAAGTGGAATACCATATAATTTTATAGTTGATCACATTTATATTTTGGTCATTTTCAATTGTTCATGGTGCTTAGAGGAAGTTTAGAGGTGTATATTGGTATAGTGAAACCTTTGTACCTGTAATTCTCCTTTGAGTTTTGGGTAATGTAGAAAAATTGTGTATTTTTGTTAGATACTATGAGTTTTATTAGTTTTATTTACTGTATTTTTAGTTTTTTTGTTTGTAAGGAATTATAGTTACATCTTTTTGTTTTGGTTATTCTATTTCATGTCTCCTTTTGTGCTAGGGAAAATTTCCCCCAGTGATTTGGCGATTCCCTTTGAATTTATTTCCATATATTTCTTCCTAATGATGAAAAAAGTGTCATTTTGATTATATCCAATGTGGTGGTTCTAGGTTTTGAATGTTATATTTACCTACTATTTATTACACGGCATGCCAAATAGTATTTCATTGGCCTTCTTATGAGCTACTAGGTGGCCAATGGGGGGACCCTGAGTACCTAGTTGCTCTGTATCCAATTTATTAATAAAAAAATGGTAAAAACTTGAATCTTTCATTTTCTATTTTGAAACTCCTTTATAGTTCCTTATCATTAAATCTACCTAATGTAGTTGAATCTATCCCTTTCCCCACCCTTTCACTATTTCCCCTTCATGAATCAAGGATACTTGAGAGTTTTTATACACCGTTCTATAGTAATAATCTTATATTCATCTTATTTTGTTATTATTTCTTATAATTTGGTGTGTGTGGCTATGGATTTAATGTGTGATTCAACTTGATAAAGATAAGATCACTTTTTAGCGTTTGGATTTCATTTTTGGGTGTAGAGGAGAAATACGAAAGATGGATTCACATCATTGCATTCAATTTTGGTTGGGGCATGGTGCCAGATCTTATAAATTAGTGGTTTAGTGAATTAGGATTTAATTAGTGACTAATTTATTATTATAAATTAAAAAATTTCTATTCTATAGTCATTGCTCTTTGTTAAAGGTGGATCATACATCATTGTATATAGTTTTCTCATTGTATCACCATTTTTTATTTTTATTCTTTTTATAACTATTATATAATTTTGATATAAATAGTTAAATGATTATTTATGAGTGTTTATTAATATTTTATAGAGAATTTTTAGTTCTCATGAGGATATAAAAATATAATTTTAAAGTGAACTGAAAACATTAACTATTAGAGCATATAATAATGGTATGGTGGGGTTGATCTCATGAGGCAAATGGCTATAGGGTTTTAATAGTTTTGATTGGTTGTAAAAATTTATATAAATAAAACTAAAATTACTATACTATCAAGACTAGTTTGATTGTAATAACCCAAAAATAGAAAAATTGAGGACGAAGGGAAGTGTGATGATATTGAGGATGTTTTTAAATTAAAATTCATTAGCCTGGTAATTTCTAGGCATAACTAGGGTTTCTTTTCATCCTTATCTGGTAATATCTTTATTAGTTTTCCCCTCTCTCATGGATACCTATAAAAAATTTAGATTCATGATTTTTAATCTAACACTAAAGGAAAAGATAATGTTGGATTTTTCTCACCCACTTCTCTTTAACACATTGAGATTGTTCTTATATATATCAAAACATTGACTAGAAAATTTGAAGAAAATATATTTTTTTTTATCAAAATGATACTAATTTAATTATATACTCATCCTATTTATAAAGTCAAACTGCATTTGAATACATAGTTATTCATGGATAATGTATTAATTAGAATTAAAACTATGAGTGAATGTGAAAGGATTATAAGGATATTTCTAAAATAAAGGTGCAGTGTAAAAATAAAAAAATTCTTAATACTCTCTCCCTTCCATATGAATTGATGAAATACACAATGAAAAAGAAAATAAAAAAATAGATTCAATCACTAATGAAACAAAATTGCTGATGAAGATCCTTCTATAAAACAATATATTTGGATATTGGATAGATATCTACCACTTTCCTCATTCATTAGTGTCCTATGTTTGTAGCTGATCCTACTATGGTCTATGGAATTACGTTCTTGGACCCTATCATAATTTCTGATAATTATTTTCATAGTAGAAACATGTTAAGATTTATAGACAAAATTATATCTCTATTTTTATATTTTTTATTATTTTCCCATTATATTATTTTTCTCTTTCAATGGTCAATATCTATTCTCTCTTTATTGTCTAGTATTTTTTTGGCTGAATTACTTGCAATATTGTATATTCATCATATTTGTGACGTTGATTTTTCTATAAAATGTTTCAATATCTTGTTTCTTAGTAGAGGCCTCAAATTATGGTGTTTCTTTATAATAATTCTTGATGATTGACCAGTAGTTCTAAGAATCATTAAAAATTAGGTTACATGAAATCTATAGTAATCCACACCCTACAACGTTAGTTGTATACATTAAGGCTTAGCCATTCATGGATTTTAGGGATCTTGGGGTAGCCTAAATGCCACAAAATAACTTCCCAGAGAGCCCTTAGTTGAGAATAATGAGCCAGTTCCATTTGAGGCACCTCCACGACTTAAGAGACACCATGGGGGGCAAAATCATCTTCCATTTTTATTCATTAAGATGGCCACAGTGAAATGGGTTCCACTATGATGCAACCTTTTTTCTTTATTTTTCGAGAAAAATATGTCATGAAATAGAAACTAGACTATGGTTCACTTAATCTATGATTCGGGTTCCCCGTTTTAAAACCCTATAGAAGAAAATACTATGGTTTAGCAATCATAGATTATCCAGTGGATTCCTGATCTTTGACTATAGAGACTCCATGGTGTAGTGAAGAATTATATGGTGAAACCATGATATAGATAACAGTTTATGGTTTTTCACAGAATAATGACAGAATATATGAAATAAAAGATAAAGGTGATACAACACACACACAAAACTGTAGATTTGGTGTCCAAGACCCAACTATTTGTAAACTGATTACATGAATTTTTAATATATTAAAATATTAAAAATCATTATTACATATTGTTCATTGTTCGACATGACAATAGTGTATTAATGTCTTGGAGTATTTGTCACATTGAAAGGGTCATAACAGATCCCTACTATAATTATAACCTTGAAGTGTTGTGATAATACTATTAAATATAGTTATATAGTTGGATGACATACTATGATGGGACCCATAATATACATAATTTTAGGTGAAAGTACTCGTAAGAATATAAGACTTCATCTCATGAAGTTGACACTAGGTAATCCCCTAGATGTGAGATTATGATAAAGAACCTTCCAATAGGAATTCTTAATGTTTGGGTGTCATTGGATATTCCTATCTGCGAGCATGTGTAATGGTCCTTAGTATTTAATATTATCATTAATGGGTTCCATGACTCACACACTTTGATTTAATGACAAAAACCATCATGTAGACAGATTTTGGAAGTAGGGTACATTGGGTGCGTCATGAATGACATGTTATTAATTTAAAAGTTGAGGAAGAAATTGTCCCTTCCATTTATGGAAGTTGATATCCCATCCCTTTGATTGAAATAGAACTATCTCACAAAATTCCATCTCCATGGTGTATCGATGAGTTTATTTTAGGTAGTCATAAAATGACATATCTTCCATAATGGTTGATGAAACTATCATGAAATCATTTTGATGAGATATTGAGATAGAGGGATTATATTAAAAAGTGATAATTTGTATGTGGATGTTATTTTTACAACTTTATGTTCATTCTCTATGGTTCCTTGACCCTTGTCTAGAGAGTACTCTTGGAATTTAGTTAAGCCTACCTAATGCTAACAATAATGAATCCTAGAGTTTAATACCCCAAAAAATATATGGTATTTTTCTCTTTAATTCATTATATTCATTAGATGGACTATATTTCAAAAAGCATTGAGTTTTTTTGAAACAACACTAGGTTATTTAAGAGATAGTCATAACCTAGACATTAAACTTAAAATTTTCACTTCTGGGTTTTGAATTTCAAATAACGGACATACATTATTGCGATCAGGGTGATATTTGGAGTATGATATAATCAATATAATTTTCAGTGAATAGTAACATACCTTTATGAATAGTATCATACGCTTATGCATATTAACTAACCCTTTTGAATCGTAATATGACCCTTATGAATGGTATCCTCCTACATATATTCATGATTTTTAAGTGTTGGTATTATTGGATTAAATAATGAATTAAATTAAAAATTAAATTTATCATATGTAGGAAATTATTTTTTAAAAATGGAGTTCATTTTTTGATTATACATGATGAAAAATGGTTAGGGATTATTTTTTGGATTTTTCTGAAACAATTGTGTTTTTGGTTAATAGTAAAATTCATTAATTTACCATATAAATACATTATAATTTAAATTCATTATTCCTAGCATCATCAGTGATTTAAGAACCCAAATATCAAACTCACATTCACTTATAACTATTCTAGGTCATGAAATGCTCATTACTTCTTGTCTTATGGAGAAATAATAAATTAACCAATCTAATATTAAGAAAACCCTCCTCCCCTTTGCTATATAAACTACCCCTAATGTCAGGACCCATCCCCCGGGGCCCATGCCGTGACTACCCCATGCCCAACTTCCATAGGCCAGGGGCTGGCGACTAGTACCAAAGGTGTAATTCCATAAATCTGGGAAGGCATTTCCTTTAAAACTGTAAACACACAAAACAGAGCACACAACCGTATACAAAAAACTAAGTATAAATGTATAAAAAGAGAGTGCTAAAAAGTAAAGGGGCCGGAAATACAAGCCCAACAGTAACGTACAAGGAACTGAAAGTATAACTAAAGATAGAAAAGCAGCTTCTTGGTCGTCCACAAGGATTCCTACCTGAAGGGTAGGCACAGATAGCCTCCTCATCACTCCACGTCCATTAGTCTCCTCCAGGTATTAACTCATCGTGAGGTCCACCTCTAGGTATCACCCAGTCCTAATACTCTTAGCCTCGGTCAGCGTTGTCCATCGTCTACCACCAACACAACGAGGTGCGAGCATTGTCTGTGTAGGGGTGAGTATAACGATACTCAGTAGGGACCCCGAGACCCTCAAGGTCTCACAAAATCCAACAAGGATAAATCACAAAGTATTAAATCAACAGATAACCCCACTTAGGTTTATACCCATACATATACCTAAGTTATCAAGTAATTCATCTCAATAATGAATAGAACACAAAATGTTACTGACTCATCTCACATAGGTATACAAATTTTGTTGAGAGTTATAGATGATTAGATGTATCCAATAAATTATCTATTATGTCGAACCCACATAGGATCCAGGAATAGAAGCCAGAGCTGTCGAACCCACACAGGATCCAGGAACAGTAAACAGAGCTGTCGAACCCACACAGGATCCAGGAATAGTCATCAGAGCTGTCGAACCCACATAGGATCCAGGAACAGTATTCAGAGCTGTTGAACCGACACAAGTTATAGGAAGAGTCTTCAAAGCTATCGAACCCACACATGATCCAGGAATAGTATCCAGAGCGCATCTAGCCTCAGGGTTTCTACACAAAGCATGGTTGATTCTGCGAGGGTCCAATCCTCGAGCCATGTTTCGATACATCAAATGCTATGAAGTACCCCGAAGAAGTATCCTAGAGGTCCTCCAGATCATAGGGGTCTCAACATAATAGACGACACGTCAATCGGACACCCGGTCTATGAGTTATTAGCCTTTTAGTTCGGGGGCCCGGTTGGATTCATGCCCGATCCAACTTGACAGTAACTCAACTATACCCCAAACTCTAGTGGGGTATACTCAAAAAGAGAGTCACGCTCCAAGATTACCAGCGCTGCTAACGGTTTGTCAAACAAACGTTCGGTGCCAAAGATATGGCCAAAAGGAAGTAAGGGGGGGTCGCAGCAGGCCTGGGTCTGGTCTGACCCGGTCGGACTGACCTGAAACGACTTAGTCTGGGCCGACCCATTGGGTTCGGCCCACCCCACTGGGCCTGTCCCAGCAGGCCGCGAAGGCCGCAAGTAGCGCGGAGGCGTGGACCAGTCGCGAGGGCGTGGACTGGCCATGTGTTGGTGTAAGGGCAGTTCATCCTGGAGGCACCGCAAGGGGCGCGGAAGCCCGGCTCGGAAATGTGCGCGTGGGGCGCAGCTCGATAGCTCGACCCGGATGGTTGTGGCCTGTTCGAGGAGTACTGCGAGGTGCGCGGCTCGGTCGACACGGGGCTCATGGGACAAACGGGCCGACATGGTATGGTCATGCACACGGGAGGTGGCAGGGCAGGCTGGGAGGCGGCCGGGTAGGCCGGCAGGGCGCGTTCAGGCCAGGGGCGGCCAGGCAGGCCGACATGTAGGCCGGTGGGTGGCCGATCAGGATGGCGAGGCACGGGCTAGCTTGGGGCCGCGGCTTGGCTCAGCGAGCGGTGCGGACGACAGGGGTGCGGATGGGTCCAGTTCGGTTGGTGGCAGTGCAGGATGCCACGTGGGTGGCACAAATCAAGGAGGTCGCGAGTAGCGCAACCTTTGTCTTCACCGCCTTCGTCACCTCGTTGCTTCATCGTCATGTCGATGATCATCATAAACACCAATGGAGGAGGGGTCGGTCAATGTTGGTTTGGCCCGCCCCCTCCGCATTTAGGGTGGTAACATTTAGATTATCAAGTAAGGAGAAAGATGAAATTCAATTTTTACAACCACCGCAACGATTCATTTCCAACTGAGGAAGAAAATAAAGAAACTAATATTACACAATTAAACCCCTTACCTTTGATCATTGTTTGATGATGTAGTTGCAGAAATAAGATGAGGGAGATCATAGTTTGTCACATCCGCCGCACACTTCCAATCCCGAGCTGCGTCGACTCATTGGCGAATATACGGAGGAAAGGTCAGTTGTGGAAGACGCTCCACGTCGGTAGGATCCATGGATGAAGGTTGAAGGAGATGATTGATGATGTTATTCGTTTTTCATTATTTTTTGGGAGCTTTCTCCCAACAATCCTCCTCTCAAGTCATCCATGTGAGAAGTTGTGCCAAATAATTGATTATAATATCTATTATTTCGTTGGCCAGAATTCAAAGAGGAAAAATAAACACTTGGTTGGAAAATTAAAAATTAATGGGGAGGATTTGGCAGCATTAATTTAGTGGGTTGGCAACATTAAGGTGGAGGGGTGGTGGAAACATCATGTAGGGATCTCAAGAGGTTTCTCCCCACTTAGTGGGGAGTTCAAGAGGATTAACCTTGGGTGGTCCCCCCCATATTTAATATGAATAGGAGATTAGGTTTGAGTGGGCCCCACCACCATAACCTCTCATGGGAGGTTAAGGTGTGGTGGTCCCCACCTACAACATCCACATGGAGGCTTCAACAAACAAAATAAAAATAAAGCTAAAACTTTATTTTTATTTAATTCATTTATTAAAAAGCCAAAAACTAACTTTTATTCTTCACCAACTACCGTCAAGGTGAAAGTCTTCTAAAGAGAATATCAGCGCTGTGAGTTCAACGCTGCCCTCAGATTTTTATTCCAAATACCGGTTTAAAAGTTATAAAAACCCACTCATACATTTACTGAAATTACCTGAAAAAACATCAAAAAAATTTTCCAGGAACACCAGGCCTCGGAATCACACACCTTAAATCTTCACGAACTCATAATATTCCCCTATATTTAAGAAAAAAAATTCCACGAAAATTACGGGTCTTTACATTATCCCCACCTCAAGGATTTACATCCCTGTAAGCTATAACTTGAACTAAGGGACCAAGTGGGGGTACAGAGCACGCATCTGAGCCTCCCAATCCCATGTGATCTCCTGGAGGTTCCAGTGCTTCTAGTGAATGCACACCACTAGTATCAACCATCCACATAGGACCCGTTGTTGTCAATCCTCAATCTCTACTGGGACCTCCATCAATGTCGCCCTATCATCGACATCTAGCTCGCCATGGTCGATGATGTGGGAAGGGTCATGCACTTATCTCCTCAGCTAGGATATGTGGAGGACATCGTGCACCCGATGAAACTTATGTGAAATAACAAAGCAGCATGCCACCTTTCCAACACTGTTGAGGACTTGAAAAGGTCCGAAGAAATGTGGAGATAGCTTTCCACCTCATCCAAATCTTCATAGACCTCGTTGAGGTGAGACCCGTAATAATATGTGGTTGCCATCCTCAAACTCCACAGGCTTCCATTTTTTGTTAGCATATGACTTCTACCTGCTCTGTGTAGTATTCATCCATTCCTGGATGATCTACACCTTCTCTATGGCAGCTCGTACCATCTCTGATGCCACTAGTGTTGAGTCCCTTGGTTCAGTCCAACATAATGGTGATCTACAAGGTTGCCCATATAACGCCTCAAAATGTGTCATCCCAATGGACGAGTGATAAATATTGTTATATGAAAAATTCCCCAAAGGTAAGTGATCCTCCCTACTGCGACCGAAGTTTAGGAAACAAGCACAGAGCATGTCCTCGAGGGTCTGAATGGTCCGCTCAGTCTGTCCATTCGTCTAAGGATGGAAGGCGGTTCTCAGACGAAGCTGTGTCTTGAAAGCCTCCTACAACCCCTTCCATAGCCGGGAAGTAAACCATGCATCATGATTGGAGACAATAGAAGAAGGTATCCATGTAGCCGCATAATCTCCTACACATAGAGGTGACCCAATCTCTCTACTGAACCCTAGTCTCTGATTGGTAGGAAGTGGGATGACTTGGTTTGTTGGTCAACGATCACCCAAATCAAGTCGTGAACCCTAGATGTACATGGAAGTCATGTCACAAAGTCCATGGATATACCATCCCACTTCTACTCTGGAACCTCTAATGGCTGAACCAGGCCTGCTGGTACCTGGTGCTCTTCCTTCACTTGCTGACAAGTGTGGCACCGAGATACAAACTTTGCAATAGCCTTCTTCATCCTCGGACACCAGTGTTGTCACCAGAGATCTTGGTAAATCCTTTCCACTCCTGGATGTCCCACTAGAAGGGATGTGTGGAACTCCTTCAACACTTCCTCCTGAAGTGACAGTGGCACAATAGTATGTCCTCTGAAGAGGATGACGTGTCTCCACCTTCAGAAAATCCTTCAGGTGCCTGCCCTGTGGATATATGAGCACGTCGTGTATCTCAGTCAGTGTCTCCACACTATGAATCCCTGACTCACTGAAGAATTGAGGGAGTTCTTATAAGAGACTGAATGAAGGATGCTCCATCTTTATCCACGAAGGATATATGTAAAGTAGCCAGCTACTCTTTCACCTCACCTAGCATCTGAATACCAGACCTCCTACTGAGTGCACCTGTAACAACATTCCCCATCCTAGGAGTATAGACTATCTCAAAGTCATAGTCCTGGAGGAACTGAAGTCAACTTCACTGTCTCAAGTTCAGGTCCTTATGAGAGAAGATATACCTGAGAGTCTTGTGAACAGAGTACAAAGTAAAATGCTCCCCTATCAGATAGTGTCACCACATCTTCAAGGAGAATACCACTATTGCTAACTCCAGGTCATGGGTATCATAGTTCTGCTCATGTTGTATCAGCTACTGAGAACCATATGCGATCACTGCTCATTCAGGCATCAGGACACACTTGAGTCTGGTCTCGGATGCATTGCAGTACACTATGAACCTCTTCCTTCCTCTAGAAGCTTCAAGATGGGGGCACTAGTCAGCCTCTGCCTTAGCTCCGGAAATCTCTATTGGCATCTCTCCAACCACACGAAGTTTTCCCCCTTCTTCGTTAAGGCTGATAGTGGTTCTGAAACTCTAGAGAATTCTGAAACGAATCTTTTGTAGTAACCAACCAAACCCAGAAAACTTTGTACCTCCATCACACTCATTGGTGGCTCCCATGAATGTACCGCCTCAATATTCACTGGATCCACTACAACTCCGGCCTCCGAGATGACATTTCCCAAAAAAGTGTACCTCTCGGATCCAAAACTGGCACTTCGAGAGCTTACCATAAAGCTGGTGCTCTCGGAGTGTGTCCATTACTACCTGCAAATGGTAGGCATGCTCCTCCTCAGTAGTCTAGTAGATCAGAATGTTGTCGATGAAGAATTCAACAATGGGATCGAGGTATGGCTGGAAGATACTGTTCATGAGTCCCATTAACACTACTAGAGCATTGGTTACACTGAATGTAATAAATAAGAACTCGTAGTGGTTGTACCGACATCTGAAGGTATTCTTCTGCACATCCTCATCTCGAACTCTGAGCTGGTGATAGCCTGATCTGAGGTCTATCTTCTAGAACCACCATCCTCCCTTCAGCTGATCAAAGAGGTCGTCAATCCTCGGGAGAGGGTACTTGTTCTTCACGGTCACCTGGTTCAGGAAACGGTAGTGGACAAAAAGTCTCAAGATTCCATCCACCTTCTTGGCGAACCGAATCGGGGCTGCCCAGGGAGAAACACTGGGCCAGATGAATCCCTTCCCCTGCAAGTCCTCAAGTTGTACCCACAACACACGAAGCTCTGCGAGAGCCATCTGATATGATGGTGTAGATATCAGTGTCATATCGGGGTACATGTCAATGTAGAAGACCACCTCTCTGTGAGGAGGTAGACCGGGGACATAATCAGGGAAAACATCCGCATACTAGTTCACTACTACATGATAAGTCAGAATCTCCACATCAACTACTCCGAGGGTAAGGCAATCAATCTGAGGAGTGATCAGCTGTACTCTCCTCCATGCAAGTCCATCCTGCACTGCAAAGGCTTCCTTCTTGTAGGTGAACTTGATCCTGGTCCCATCCGTGCGGACACACCGCACTTTGCGCCTAATATATTCGATCTGGGCATGGACTGTAGATAACAATTCCATACACAAGATGACGTCGTAAGGCCTCTATGCCACTACTTGGAGATCCCAGCCGAATCTATCACCTCCTAGAATAATCTCACATTATCTGCACTAGTGCGTAATCACCAAATATTCTCTAGTAGGAGTCTCTAGCCGAAAGGATCGAGCCAATGGCTCCATCAAAATCTTCGAGCTCTAAACCAGGGCAATGGCAATGAAAGAGTGACAAGAACTTGTGTGTATAATAACTGCAGCTATGGTGGAGTAGACACAAATTTTACCTCGAATCATCTATAGAGCGTCGTGATCATAAGCCTAATCTTCCTCAAGCTGAGCTCTCGCCTGTCCACCTGCTCATTGTGGTCAGGGTGGATCTCCTGGTGGCGGTGGTGGTGGTGGTAACATCTCAAAATGTTATTCACCACCAGCTACATGGCCGACTCCTCTGCCACGTCTGCCTGCTCCCTGTGGACCGCCTCGATCAATCCTCTACCTCTTCCTAGGAGGTCCCTCTACTGTCTGCTGATCATCCGAATGGTGGGTCAGATAGTTACGAGCCATGTGACCTTGCCTTCCGCATGTGAAATACTGCCTATTCCTCGAATTATTGGCTCTATCTCGTGCGCCTCAGACAACTAAACCTAAGTCCTGAGGTAATCCACCAGATGGTCTGGACCTCTTGGACCTCTGTGACATCTATTTGCTACCAGCTGCAGAAGACTACACTACGTGATGCCCGATGGTGGGTCTCGCTACTAGTGACTACTTAGTAAGGAAACTCTCTACTAATAGGGCTCACTCCACCACCCCTTCCTGCATCAGGATGCTGAGGAAGATTATCGAAGCCATGATATCTCACCTGAGCCCCTGCTCGAAGGTCTGGGCCATGAAGAATGGGTCATGCACCATATCTGTGGAGTAGTGTGAGAGGTCTGTGAACCTCGCAGAGTACTATGCCACTGTCAGGCTACCCTACTGTAGATACAGTAGCTCCGGTATCCGCACAGCACATTATGCAACTCGAACAAACTCCACCTGAAACAGGCTCTCAAAGTCTGCCCATAGAAGTGTCACCTCATCATGCACCTCGAGCATTAGGCCCCCCCATCTGCCTACTGTTCCCTGAAGGAGACTCGCGACAAGGATCGCCCTAAGTTTCGCTGGTGTTCCTACGAGTCTGAAGACTCTCACTACAGCCTCCCTCCATTCCTCAGCTACCTGTGGGTCCTTCTCACCCCTGAACCACGGCGGGCTCTGGCGTTGAAACTCGTGCAACCCGCTCAGGTGGAATTCACTCTCTGCTACTGGGGCTGGTGGCATCAGTGGCCCAACGGGGATTGGTACCACTGGTGCCTCCATTGGAAAAGGGCCGTGCACTGAGGCCTCGTCGCTCAGCAGGCTATCCGTACGTACTAATCTCGAAACCCTAGCTGGCTGTCTGCATGGATGCATCTGGAAAAGAAACAGGTGCACCATGGTCAAAAAGTTATACCTGATAATATGACTCAATATTTCACAAATAAAACTCTTCAAAACACACACACAATCAGTGTTTTCATGCACTAATTCAGAAATCAAAATTCCGGGTCTTGGTGTATGGATACATCGGTCACCGCACCAACACTGGACTCCCTGAACTAAAAACCACACTCAGTACCCTTAACACCATTACTTCACAGAAAAGATTAGAGTCGAAAGTTCTACGGTAGAACCGATTCCTCTAATACCAATTTTTCATGACCCGTCCCCCGGGAGTCGTGCCGCGACTACCCCAAGCCCACCTTCCATAGGCCAAGGGCTGGAGACAAGCACCAAAGGTGTAATTCCGTAAATCTCGGAAGGCATTGCCTTTATAAATGTAAACACACACAACAGAACACACAACTGGATACAAAACACTAAGTAAAAATGTACAACAAGACAGTGCTAAAAAGTAAAGGGGACAGAAATACAAGCTCAACTGTAAAGTGTAGGGAACTGAAAGTACAACTAAAGAACGAAAAATAGCATCAGGGTTGTCCACCATGATTCCTACCTGAAGGGTTGGTACAAATATCCTCCTTAGCACTCCACGCCCGTCAGTCTCCTCCAGGTACTGAATCGTAGTAAGGTCCATCTCCAGGTACCGCCCAGTCGTAATACTCTCAGCCTCAGTCAACGCTGTCCATCATCTACAACCAACACAACAAGGTACCTACATATCCCGTGCAAGGGTGAGTATAACAATACTCAGTAGGGACCCCAAGACCCTCATGGTCTCACAAAATCCAAGAAGGATAAATAACAAAATAAGAAATCAAAATATAACCCCACATAGTTATATGCCCATACATATACCCCAGTTATCAAGTAATCCATCTCAATAACGAGGAGAACACAAAAGTTAATGACTCTGCTCACACAGGTATACAAATTTTTTTAACATTTAAATATGATTAGATGTAACCACTAAATAATCTATTCTGTCGAACCCACGTAGGATCCAGGAATAAAAGTCAGAGTTGTTGAACCCACACAGGATCCAGGAATAGTAAATAGAGCTGTCGAACCCACACAGGATCCAAGAACTGTCATTAGAGCTGTCGAACCCACACAGGATCCATAAACAGTATTCAGAGTTGTAGAAACCAAACAGGATCCAGGAATATTCGTCAAAGCATTCGAACCCACACAGGATCCAGGAACAGTAGTCAAAGCGCATCCAGCCTTAGGGATTCTGTATGAAGTACGCTTGATCATGGGAGGTTCTTCTCCTCATGCCATGTTTTGATACATAAACTACCACAATGTACCGCGAAGAAGTATCCCAAAGGTCTGCCACGTCATAGGGATCTCAACACAATAGATGACATGTCAATCAGACGCTCGATATGTGATTTATTAGACTTTTAGTCCCAGGGGCCCGGTTGGATTCGTGCACGATCCAACCTAACCGTAACCCAACTATACTCAGAACTCTTTTGGGGTATACTCAAAGGGAGCGTCACACTCCAAGATTACCAGTGCTGATGACTATTTGTCAAAAAGACGTCCAGTGCCAACGATATGGTCAAAAGATAGTAATGGGGGTCGCAGCGTGCCTGGGTCTGGTCCGACCTGGACTAGCAGGCCGCGAAGGCGATGAGAAGCATGGGGACACAGACCAGTCCTGAGGGTGCGGACCGGATGCCCGTCGATGTAAGGGCGGTTTGGCCTAGAGGCACCGCAAGGGGCATAGAAGGTACACTCGGCTAGGTGCGCATGGGGTGTGGCTCAGCATCTCGGGCCGGATGGTTGAGGTTGGTTTGGCCAAAGCCGCGAGGGGCGCGGCTCCGACGACATGGGGTGCGTGGGGCACGTAAGAAGTACGGGCTAGCGCAGTTCGTCCGGGTGAACGGGAGGCAGCCGGGTAGGCCGGAGGTTGGGCCGGAGGGCAGTCGGGCAGGCTAGCGGGGCACATGCCGGCTCGGGGCAGCGACTCGGCTTGGCGATTGGAGCGGCCGACAGGGGATAGATTGGGGCCGGTTCGACCAGTGGCGGTGCAGGACGTTGCAGGGTCGGCGCTGATCACAGAGTCAATGGGTAGTACGGCCTTTGTCTTCGCCACCTTCGTCGCCTCGTTGCTTCGTCTCCATGTCGATGATCATTATAAACAAGAACGGGGGATGGGTCCGGCCATGTTGGTTTGGCCCGCACCCTCCGTGTTTAGGGTGGTAACATTTGGCTTATCATGTAAGAAGAAATATGAACTTCATTTTTTACAACCACTGCAACGATTCCTTTCCCACTGAAGAAGAAAATAAGGAAAATAATATTACACAAATAAATCCCTACCATTGATCGTTGTTCGACGATGATTCTGCGGAAAAAAGATGAAGGAGATCGTCATTCATTGCATCCGCCACACACTTCTAACCCCGAGCTGTGTCGGCTCATTGACGATGATGCGGAGGAAAGGTCAGTCGTGGAAGACGCTCCAAGTCGGTAGGATCTGGGGATGGATGTCGAAGGATATCGTTGCTAGCATTCTTCATTGGAAGAACGTGTTCTTCATTCTTTGTTCTTCGTTGGGATCTTTCTCCCAATAATCCTCCTCTAAAATCACCCACGTGAGATGTTTTTCCAAATAATATATTATCATATCTATTATTTAATTTGCATGAATTCAAAAAGAAAAAATAAACACTTGGTTGGAACATTAAAAATTAATGGGGAAGATTTGGCACAATTAATTGGGTTGGTTGGAAACATTAATGTGCAGGGGTGGTGGCACCATTAAGTGGGAAGATCAAGATGTTTCTCCCCACTTAATGGGGGATTTCATGAGGTTTAAACTTGGGTGGTCACTGCCATATTTAACATGAAGAGGAGTTTAGGTTCGGGTGGGTCCCACCACCATAACCTCTCATGGGAGGTTAACGTGTGGTGGTCCACACCTCCAACTTCTACATGGAGGCTTCAACCAACCAAATAAAAATAAAGAGACAAATTTATTTTTATTTAATTCATTTATTAAAAACCCAAAAACTAACTTTTATTCTCAACCAACTACCTTCAGGGTGAAAGTCTTCTTAAGCAAATATCGGTGCTGTGAGTTCAACGGTGCCCTCAGATTTCAATTCTGAGTACTGGTTCAAAAGTTATAAAAACCCGCTCATATGTTTATTGAACTTACCTGAACAAAAATTCAAAAATTGATTCCAGGCACACTGGGCCCGGAATCACGCACTGTAAATTTTAGCTGACTCGTAAAATTCCCATGTATTAAGAAAAAAATTTCTACGGAAATTCCTGGTCTTTACACCTAAACCCCACTTCCTCCCACACCAATCATGCTTTAGGAATTTCCAAAATTCTACTCAAATATCTACCTTGGCTCCCCCCTCACGTCCAAGACCTTCTGGTCTAACCAAAAGGCCAAAAAAAAGGCCTTAAGAAGATTATCAAGGATGAGTACTCAAGAGGTGAACCTCTCTTTCTTTTTCTTTCAACTTCATTTTCAAGTTCCATTATTTTGTTTCCCTATCCTCACCTCCCATCATCAAAATGATTTTACAATTCCATTACATTAATTGAACTAGAATTTTTTCATGATAATGTATTATTTCATCATCATCTCTCCGTTCCCCCTCCACTTATACAAAAAATTAATAAACCTTCTTAGATGTGTTTATTTATCAATTTCAAGGACCACATGTTTTCAAATTCTATTAATATCTTAAATACTGGTCATGAAACCATTTTAATGTTTTAAAAAGAACATAATATATTTATTTTACCTTATGAAATGTTTTGGAATCATTAGACACTCATAATATAAAATAATAATACCAAACAAGTTCGTTATGAACAAAACCGCAACGTTAATCCAAGCATTTATCATTAGCATTTAACTAAGGATTCATCCTCAAGGTATATAACCCAAAATCAATATATGATCATTTATAATTTAATTAATAATATATATTAACAATTCTGGATGTTTGACCACATTTGAAACAAAATTCCTTTCATGACTACAAGTAAACCGATCATGAAAACCAAGGAAGAAAATGCTTCCAAAACAATAACTTTGAATCTATTAAACCCATCAAAAAGGGTAGGAATGAACATAATAATGTTATACTAAAAAAATTACATGTTTATTTTTTTCGAGAAAGATTAATTGATGAATCTGTATTTTTATTAAGTTTATTAATATTAATCTAGAACACCTTCCAGCATTAGGTAAGGGGTTTCTTATCTCACTTTTAATTCTATGAGATTTCCATTGTTCGCCACTTATTTCTTTCATGAGGTATATTGTGTACTAACATTTGATATATTTTATCATGATTCTCTCTATATTCATCTTATTCTATGATTCATTTTTTTGTTATGAATTTTTGGTCAAACAACTCGATTGATCACAACATGGTATTAGACTTTGTCTCAATTTTCATTTCGTTGTGAGTTATTTGGTATTGTGAACCTAATATTTCTTATGTGGTGTATCCACTACCCATTTGAGGTAGTTTTTCATTTTAAATTTTAAATATATTATATATCCATAATCTATTTTCATGGATATGATTGTTGTCTTAAGACATATACCCTTTCACATACAATGTTTATTTGGAATGTTGTTTTAACTATGGGAATATTGTTGAATCTGTATCCTCTAAACTATATAGATATTGAGAAGGCATCATATACATGAATTAAATATAGGTATCAATAATTATTTACAATTTTAGTGATGGTTAGGGAATTTTATAGCCCTTAGATGCATTGATAGGTCTCATGAGACAAATCAGTAGGCGACAAACCCTTCGAGTTTGCTTCCAAAAATAAAACGGGTTTCAACCCACAGTCATAAACAGTTTCGACGGTATAGTGGTATCTTGTTCAAGATAAATGATGTATAAATAATAATAATTATATTTATTCATTTTCTATTATTAATATCTAATATATTTTCACTATGAAAAAATCTGTTGATGTAGTTTTATTATCAGTTTACTAATGGAGTGTGTGTTTCATTTATTCACCATGCCATATTGACTATGCCAATTTGATTATGATTCAATTATTGTTGATTCATGCTTCCGCTATTAGTAACCTTTAAATAGTATTTGATTTGAACCATTTCATTTTGTACCTTAAATAGGTTATAAATAGGAGACCATTTTTTGAGTTCTTGTGGATTTAGTTTATTAGTTTTTGTTATGTATTGTATTCTGTTACCTTTACAATGTAATGTGAGTTTCATGTATGTATATAGTTTCTTGAAAAATACTAAACTATACATTACTTTGGTATTTCACTCCTTTTAATCATGCCTATGTAATAATCAATAAACCAGCTCTAGGATTCTAGGGTTGGTGCGTTACAAGATACCCATGTTCAAAACCGGGTGGAGGCGAATTTCTGGGCATTGTAGCAATA
Organism: Viscum album; assembly: GCA_963277665.1. NCBI lineage: Eukaryota > Viridiplantae > Streptophyta > Magnoliopsida > Santalales > Viscaceae > Viscum > Viscum album. The sequence goes on from OY728122.1 coordinate 1,149,887,705, forward strand.
CTGTAGTAGGAACTGTAGCTATACTGTAACAGTTACTATTTGGAACTGTATAATCCAGAACTATTGAACCAATTGGGGCTTTCGGGCCACCGGTTTGGGCTTATGGGTCTCAAGGGCCTTCATGCCATCAAAGGCCTTCGGGCCACAGGGCCTTCAGGCCATTGACACCCTAGAGTATCCCAATTCACATAGAGCAGGCCCCTGAGGAGGATCCGAGCAACAATAATAGAAATCACCAGATGTAGATCTAACTGTATTGGATGAATGAGAGGGTATGGAAACCTCCATTTGGACTAGGCACTTTGCAACTATGTACGGGGATATGATAGCTGATCAGTAATGCAAGGTGGGGAGCTAAGCAATTGATGATGTAGAAGCTGGGGGGGAATTTCTAGTGGGTTAGGACTGCGGGTCATGTATTGGGCATGGTATGCCTTTAGGCCTTCGGGTCATGTATTTTCAAGTCATTTTGGGCCTTGTGCCTTGGGCCTAAGGGTCATGTATGGGTTCCCCTTCAACCCTTAAAAGGGGGATAATCTATAATAATAAAAAACAAGGACTTCAGGCCATTGAGAGTGGAGATAAGAAAATATAGATTAGGGAAAAAATACATAAGGTAGTATTTGCGGATAAACATAAAAGAACGTCCTGGAAATTTGGTATAGAATAGATTATGTAGATATTTCTAGATAATACATATCTGTATGGATAGAAACAAGTAGAGGTGGCTCTGGCATAGATGTACCTAGGAGTGAAAACTTCAACAAGGTGTTTTAGGCTCGACCTAAGGTATATTAGTAAATGACAATGGTCTTTACTATGAACTTGGTTTGACACTCACTGGGGATATTCTTATTATAATTCAAATTTTATTTACAAACCATTACTTAGGATTTAAAAGTAAATATAATAAATGATTATGATTACGAGATTAGTTGTGCCTAAATTTTTAGATTATATTAATTTTTTTCTATTTAGAAATTATGAACTGTGGCCTAATTTAGTACATTCCATTTTTTAGTGATGGAGCATAATGTAAAAAAGGGAAATTAATACCATTTAACAATGTATGTATTTCCTCACTGATCAAGTCAAGACAGTAAATGTTGGAGCGGATCAGATCATGACCATATTGGGTTAACTTACGCAAGGTGTGAAAAATAACTATGCTACACCAATGATGGATCATTTCATGCATCAAAATCCCGAATATTTTAGAGGGACTACTAATCCAGTGGTAGTTGAGAAGAGGAAAAGTCCCATAAAAATACATTCATGGCCTTAATATGCAATGAAAATGAGAAGGTAGTGCTGGAAATATATTATCATAAGGGTGAAACTGATCAATGGTTGTCCTTGATCCACAGTACCATGGAGGGAGAAGAAATATAAAATATGGGCTTGAGATCTCTTAGGGAAATATTCTTCGAAACTATTTCCCTCATGAATGACGAACTAAAATGAATAGGAAATTCCTTAGCCCAAAGTAAATGGAATAATAGAGTGTTGTAGAGTATAAGGATGTCTTCATAAGATTATCTAGGTATTCTATAGATTATGTACGTGATTCAGAAGATAAGATTGATCATTTCTTCGATGGTCTAAATCCAAGTCTTTGAAGGGAACAATCTGTTCAAACATTTTCATCCTATGGTGAAATTGTATTAAGTGCCATCAAAACAATGAAGGAATTTTCTAGATCAAAATTTTTCAATGGAAACCAAGATAAGAAGTGGTACTCTGATAACTATGGAAAAGGTGAATCTCCAAAGAAGAACAGGGGAATGAATCAATTCTCATTATGTGAGAACTATGGAAAGAATCATCCTGGGAAATTCTTGAATGACATGGGAGTCTGCTATATGTGTGGAGAAAAGGGTCATTGATATGAGGAATGTAAGGTGAAGAAACAAGTCAATGATGTTCTATGCTACACTTTTAGAGATATGGGACAGTGTGAAAATGAGTTTACTAAGCGCCAAGGAAACTTGCCTCAGAAAAGGCCATGAAATAAAGGGAAATCTTATGTGATTAACACCATGGTGGTTTAAGTTCCTAATGATATGGTGGAAGGTACATTAATTTTTTCCTCACACTTAGCCAATGCATTATTTAATTTGGTATCATATCATTAATTTATACCTTCCCAGTTTTCCAAGAAAATTATACATATAGAATTTGATTTAATAAAATTGTTCTCAGTAAATACTCATAGGGGGTGAATCACTGCATAAAGGCATATCGATCAGTCCCCCTTATGACACATAAACATGATTTAGTTGTTAACCTAATCATCATACCAATGATTTAATTTTATATAATTCTCGATATGAATTGGCTATCAAATTATGAAGCAAATATCAATTTCAAGAAGAAGGAAGTTACAATTTTTGAGAATGGAATAGAATCCCTTATCATTAGAGTAGAAACCTCGCCACCTGATTCTTATCTAGTTTCACCCCTAGTATCTCTAATGAATGCAATTTTTGGAGAGGGAGATAACATGATACCTATGGGTGAGGAAATAAATCTTCAAATTGAAGATGTAACTATTGTGCAAGAATACATTGATGAATTTCCAGAGGATTTTCCTAGACATCCACCTGAGTGGGATATTGAGTTTTCTATTAATTTAATTCCTAGTGAAAGAACTATATCAATGACTTCCTATAGAATGGGAACTATGGAATTAGTGGATCTGAAGAAGAAACTGAATGAATTGAGTGACAAAGGACTTATTTAACCGAGTGTTTCACCATGGGGAGCCCCTATCCCCTTTTTCAAGAAGAAATATGGATCCATGATGCTATGCATTGATTATAGGGAAATAAATTCTATTACAATAAAGATCATGTATCCTCTTCCATGAATTTATGATTTATTTGATCAACTTCTTAGAGCCCAATATTTTTCGAAGGTTGACCTTCGATCTAGATATCATCAGATGCGTGTGAGGAAGGAAGATATTCTGAAGACATCATTTCGAACTAGGTATGTGAATTATGAGTTTATAATAACTCCTTTTGGATTGACTAATGATCCTCTTTTTTCATGGAGCTAATGAATAGAGTTTTAAAGGAGTATCAAGATGAATTTTTTATGGTATTTATCCACGATATCCTAGTATACATCAAAAGCGACGAAGACCATGAGAATCACATGACAATTATTCAAAAATCTCTTAGAAGAAATAAATTATATGGGATATTTAGAATGTGTGAATTTCATCTACAATAAGATTCTTTTCATGGCCATATTTTTTTTAAATTTTTAATCTTAGTTTATATTATGAAGACAATGGAAATCCAAGAATGGGCCACTCCAATAAACATAACTGAGGTATGTAGTTATATTGTCTTAGCAGGTTACTATCAGTGTTTCATTCAGAATTTCGCCAGTCTGGTTATCCTGCTAACCAAGCACGCACGTAAAGGGGTTAAGTTTATATGGATGAATGAATGTATAGAATGCATGGAATAATTGAAAAGAAGACTGGTCAATCCTCCAATTTGACCATTCCATCTAGAAATCATGGATTTGTGATATACAATGACACATGAATGAATAGAATTGGATTCATCCTTATGAAAAATGATAAAGTTATTTCTTATGTATCAAGGCATTTGAAGAATCATGAGAACAATTACCCAGCTTAGGATCTTGATTTAGCGGCCATAATATTTTCTCTGAAAATATAGAGACATTATCTCTATGGTTAAAGATGTGAGATATATACGGATCACAAGAGTTTGAAGTAAATTGTTACAAAGAAAGAAACCAACATGAGGAAATGGAGACGCCTATAGTTACTCAAATATTATGACTGTTTAATACACTAACACCCAGGAATGGAAAATATGGTGGTAGATGCATTAGGAAAGAAAGATCATGAACTTATGACCCAAATGAGGATTGAGAAAGATCCTATATTAATGGAACTAATAAATATGTAACTGGGAATTATTAAAGAAGTGGAGACATATTTCCTCTTTTATATGATTGGTAAACCATATTTACTAGATAAGATAAAAAGATATCAATCTAATGATGAGAATATACAAAATAAAATTAAATATGTTAGGGATAGAAGATTGGAAGACTTTGTGTATGAGGATAGAGTTATGAAATTTGGGAAGAGGTTATGCATTCCATTAGTACCTGATATAAAATGGTAATTATTAGATGATTCTCATTGCTCAAATTTCTCTATACACCTTGGTGGTACCATGATGTATAGAGATCTGATGGAATATTTTTGGTTGGATAACATGATGTGAGAAATTTCTGACTATGTGTCAAGGTGTCCAGTTTGTCAAAACATTATGGCTAGAGACAATATTATAGAGGGGTTATGAAATCTCTACCTATTCTTATATGGAATTGTAATGAAATTATGATGGATTTTTTCATAGGACTATCGATGAAACCTAGAAGGAATGATGAAATGTGGGTGATTATTGATTATCTCACAAAATCAGCACATTTCATTTCTATAAAAGTGGATTGACCATTTGAGAACCTAGAAAGACATTATATTAACGAAGTTTTATAAATTTATGGTGAACCTATATTGATTTTGTATGATTTAGATCCCCGATATACATCAATATTATCGAAAATTCTTCAGAAGGATTTAGATACTGAGCTTCATATTAGTACTGCTTTCCCCCCCAAACCGACGGAAAATATGAAAGGACTATTCAATCCCTGGATGACATTTTGAGATGATGCTCTCTTGACATTCAAGGAATGTGGGATCAATAACTCCCTTTATTGGAATTTTCCTAAAATAATAGTTTCCATTCTAGCATTAAAAATGGTTCCATATAAATCATTTTATGGTAAGAGGTTTCAAACTATATCTTGTTGGGATGAGGTTGGAAAGAGGAAACTTATAGGACAGGAACATATCGATCAGTCACTACAATGGTAAAGAAATTTTAGGCCCATATTAAGGAATCCCAAAGAAGGAAAAAGAGTTATGCTAAAAACTAGAGAAAGTATTTGGAATTTCAGGTAGGAGATCATGTTTTTCAAAAAGTATCTCTGTTGAAGGGTGTATTAAGGTTTATTAAGAAATGGAAATTGAGCCCCATGTGCATCGGACCGTTTGAAATTCTGGAAAGAATTAGATCTATAACATACCATTTAGAAATGTCACGAAGTCTCTCCAATGTTCATAATGTGTTCCACTTGTCATTGTTAAAGAATTGCATGCCAGACCCAACACATGTACTCACATATTAAGAAATAGAGATGGAACCTGACTTGTCATACTGTTAAGATCCAATTGATATTCTTCATACAAGGGAGTCAATATTGAGAAATCAGACAAGTCAACTAGAAATGGTTCATTGGAGAAACCATAAAATAGAGGAAGGAATGTGGGAACCTGGGGATGTTATGTATAATAACCACCAAACTCTTTTTAGGGAGATATATAAATGAACTATTTCGAGGATGAAATTTACAAATTAGTTTATAATATAATACCCCAATCATTTTATGGAATGTTTCACTTAAATAAATTTTATTAATTAGATAGATGATATTTCCTAAAGCATTGAGTATATTTGAAACAACACTTGGTTATTTAGAAGATAATCATATGTTATCCATTAAACATAAATTTGGCACTTTTGTGTTTTGAATTTTGAAAAATGGACATACACATTTGCGATCATGGTGATATACAGAGTCTGATAGAATCAACTTAATTATTGGTGAATAATAACTTACCCTTATAAAGAGTAACACACCCTTATGAATAATAATTTAACCTTATAAAGAATAATATGACACTTAAGAATGATAACATTACACAAGAAGGTATAAATAAATTTAGGCACCTTAAAAATAAAGATGAATATTTTAAGTGTTTGTATTTTTGATTAAATAATTATTTTAAATAATAATTAAATTTATTATATTTATAAAATTATTTTTTAAAAAAACTTGTTCATTTTTAGATTATATATGTAGAAAAATGTTTTGGGTTGATTTTTTTTGTATTTTTCTGAAATACTATAATTTTTAGTGAATAGTAAAATACATTAATTTACAATTGAAATACATTATAATTTAAGTTCACTATTCCTAGAATCATTAGTGATTTGAGAAGCCAAATATTGAACTCACATGCACGTTTTAAAATTAACGGTCATGGAATCTTCACAATTTCTTGTATTTTGGAGAAATAATAAAAAAATAAATATAATATTAAGAAAACCCTTCTCCCCTCCACTATATAAACTACCCCTCACCCCCTCTTCCTCCCACACCACTAAAGAGTCAAGAAATTACTAAATGATGCTAAAATTCCTCACTAATCTCCTCCCCCATGTCCAAGACCTTTTGGAATCACCAAAAAGACATAAACAAAGGCCTTAAGGATATCTCAAGGAGGACTACTCAAGAGGGGAACATCTCTTAATTTTTCGTTCAACTTCTTTTACAAGTTCCATTGTTTTGTTTCTCTCTCCTCACCTCCCCTCACCCAAATTCTATAATAGTTTCATTAACATACATGAAATTTAATTTTATCACTCTAATCGATTATTTCATCATCATATCTCTTTTCACCCTCCTCTTATACAAAAAATGAAAACATCGTCCGAGATATGTTCATTTATCACATTCAAGGATGACAAGTTTTTAATTTCCATTACAATATTAAAGAATACTAAGGAAACCATTTTAATGGTTGAAACAGATAATAATATTTTTATTTTACCTTATGTAATGTTCTTTAATCCTTAAAAAATCATATTATAAAATAAAAATACAAAACAAGTTCATTATACACAAAACCACCACGTTAATCCAAGCATTTATCGTTATGTTTTAACTAATGAATCATCCTCAAGGTATATAACCCAAAATCATTATAATATAATTTATAATGTCAATAATAATATATATTATAAATTCTGGATGTTTAACCACATTTCAAATAAACATCCATTCATGAAAACAAGTAAACTAATAATGAAAACCAAGAAAGAAAATGCTTCCAAAAAATAAAATTGAACCACTTAAATCCATAAAAAAGAGCATGAATAAACCTAATAAGGTTATAATAAATAAATTAAATATTGATGAGGATATATAATTATTAATTAATGAATCTAAATTTTATTATTTAGGTCATTATGATTAATCATAAATACCTTCGGGAATTTGGTAAGGGGTTTCTTATCTCACTTTTAATTCTGTGATATTTCTATTATTCACCACTTATTTCTTGCATGTGGTGTATTGTTCAATGAAATTTGAGATATATTATTTTTATTATATTTATATTCATGATATTATATGATTAATTTGGTGTTTATTAATTTTTTTTATATGACTCGATTGATTACAATGTGGTAAGGGACTCTGTCTCAATTTCTATTTCATTGTTAGTTACTTGGTATTTTTCACCTAATCATTCTTATTTTATGTATCCAATTCCCATTTTAGGTCATTTTTCATTTGAAATTGTAAATATATTATATATGCATTTTCTTGTTTAATCGTTATGATTAGTGTTTTAAAGCTGTATTCCCTTTTACATATAATGTTTATTTGGAATTTTGTTTTAACTATGTAAATATTGATGAATTTGTATCCTCTACACTATACGAATAATGAGAAGGAATATTTTAATTGTATAAAATCTAGGTATAAAGAATTATTAGGACATAACTTGAAGGGTGGGGCCAACTATATCCCTTCGATTCATCGACAGGTCTCATGAGACAAATTATATGGCAACAAACCCTTCGACTTTGTTTCCAAAAATCTGATGTGTTTTTACCCACAAACTTAAACCATTTAGAAAATATAGGGGTATTATGTGCCAAATATATGACATAAAACTAATAAGAATTATCTTTATTCATTTTTAGTTATTACTATCTATTATTTTTTCACTATAACAAAATCTATGGATGTAGTTTTATTATCAGTTTACTAATGGCATGTTTTTTTCATTTATCCACCTTTGTATATTTACTATAGCAATTTGATTATGATTAAATTATTTTTGATACATAATTCTACAGTTAGTTAGCCTTATTGAGTATTTGAGATCACCTATTTCATTAGTTTACCATCAATAGGATATGAAGAGGAGACCATTTATTGAGTTCTTGTGGATGCAATTTATTAGTTTTTGTTATGTGTTTAATTTTGTTACCTTCCCAATGTAATGTGAGTTTCATGTATGTATCTAGTTTCATCATGTCTACTAAACTGAACATTCTTTTGGGATTTCATTACTTTTATTCAAGCCAATTTAATAAGTAATGCACCATTTTCTGGCTTCTAGTGTTGGGGTGTTACATAGAGGTTCCCACAATTAACCTTTTTCGTGGTCTTGGTTAAATTATTTTTGAATTTAATTAATAAATATTATTCTCAAGATATTGGAATAATTACATTCTTGTTAAAATGACTAAAAAAATTAAATAATTATTTATTCATTGGATTGTGAATAAAAATATATTTATTTATGTTGTGGAACATTTAATAATTATTTACTTACTAGTTTGTAAATAACATATTTATTTAAGTGAATAATTTATGTATTTATTTATATAGAAGTTCAATAAATGGAAGTAGAGTTTGAGCAGACAAAGTTTGATCTGTAAGTAAAATAATTATTTTGGAAGATGGTAGATAATTATTTAACTAGTTGGAACAAAACAAAATAATAATAATATTGTTATAATTAAGTGGCTTGAGATTTCATTTATGATTCTATTTTTCACAAGTTGGAGCACCACAAATAATGATGTGGTTGTTGTTATTATGTTTCATGGGTTTTCTCTATGGTTATGAATATATTTAATTGCTATTATGAAATTAAATATTATAACTGAATCAACATGTCAATAAATAGATAGGTACATCTAATGTGCCTTGTACAAGAAACCAATGCTGCACGAGCAATTAAAAGTCAAGAATATTTATGTCAAATCCTCTCATCTATCCCTCTCAATAACTAGAGAAGTTCATCAAGATCAAAGAACTTGTGATCAAGATCGATCAACAGAAGACATTCGGTTCACTGTGCTAGCACCCAAAAAGTGAGTGGTGTCAATAATAGACCATTGGAGCATGTGTGGCTCACTACTAGAGGTATTCTGGTTTGGATCCCTGCAACCGCAACAAGACAATCTTAAAGGGTTATCCCAGATGATCAGCATCATCAATGAAGAATGTACCTAAGAACAAGGTATTTTCTATCATTAGAAATTAAATTTAAATTAATTATATACATGATGTGAAAAATCCACTCTAAAGGTTTCAGGCCGCTTCATTCTTTAAAAATATCTTTGATTCTATTCCATAGTGAAAAGTGTTCATCATCTTATTGATACTAGAATAATCATTGATCATCATAAAAATTAAATTTAGGCACCGGTCCAAACATGCTTCTTCTTTTCTCGGAACCTACAAGTGGAATCAAAGAAAGGTCATCATAGTAAATAATTATTTAAATAATTCATTGATTATTTACTATTTATTAATTTATTTTTTCAATTCATGGTTAATCTCTCTTGTAATCTGGATTCTGAGATCTTTTATCCCTCTTTTTTTGTCGCAGAATTCACAAAATAAAATTAACGAATTTTTTATTAAAATTAAAATGGGGAAATCATCAGGAGGCACCAATGAATCTGTCTAGGTGACACGAAAGTACAAGCCATGTGTTTTGACTTACACACCATGTTCTCTACAGTACACAATATGTAATCTGGACTAAACTCTGTGTAGTCATGTTAATTGCACCAGGAGTAATTCGATGTTTACTCAATCTATGTTCATTTTTTGTTTGTAGTGTAGTTAATTCAACACCATGGGTTTACCGGGATAGACAAGAACATGCTTTCCAAATTACACGCAATGGGGGACACTGCACAGGATGTATAGGCCTTCAAGGTTAAGGGCCAAACCGTGTATACCATACATGGCTAAGTCAACCTGTAACCATGAAACACAGAGACAACAAGATGTTTAGCCCCCTGTACATGAGGTGTACTCAAAAATTTCCAATTGACACATCACATGCCGAGTCCCTAGGCATGTACTTCATGACAGAAGTTGAAGGTAGTAGATACAGTGTAGTCAGAACAACACAGCGTGTACATGATCAAATTACACAAAGTTAAAACTTTAATATTAGTGTAATTTTCAGAACTACATATCATGTATAAATTATACAACAAGTTTTTACTCTATGCATTGAAACATATTTTATTCCATATGTCATAAGATTAAAATAGTATGAAAATATAATACATGTTGGGAAGATTCGAACAAGTATTCACCAGGATCTCCAAGGGGCATTTATTTATTAGGATGAGAATCTCATGGAAATTCAACAAAGGATTAAGATAAAATTGTTGATTAAAGATAATAAATAATTGATTCGAGAAAAAATTATCTTAATAAGAATGATTAAATAATTTAATACTCATTTTATAACATGTGTAACTCATTGAATTTATGTGGGTGATCATGAGTTAGACCAAGACCTTTGTATGTGATTAGTTTCCCTTTAATTTATTTATTAAATTAATTTTTAGCCTATGATCCAACTCTCCTCATTAATATGTAGGTCCTGCATGCCCATGGTTTCTTTTATGTGAACCTCCTTTTACCCCTCACCTACGTGTGAGTTTAAAAAGTATATGTAATGGATGGAGCTCCCATGCAGGTGGAGGTGGTCCATGTTAGGAGTTGAGGTGAAACCAATCCAAGGTGATACAATGGTGGATAGGTGGAAAGATGTAAATATGAAGGTGATTCTCCCCTAGGCCAGAGGTAGTTTATCAACCTACCGATTAACTAACCATTAGAAAAAATCTCATGATCATGCCCTTTACATTATTTTATTTCAATCCGTTGCACTATTTTTCATTATTGATTTGTTTTCACAATCACATAATTAATGAACTATCAATCATGTAAGATTGAAATAGAATAAACTGGTCTTGTGTATAAATATTATGAAGGCATGGTTAATAACTTAATCAAGTTCCACTTATTATAAAAAATCATGTGATAAAGATAATAAGGAAATTTACGCATAAGAGATAAAAATACCTCAAAAAATATTAGTTTTGACCAAGACATCCGCTACATGATTAAGGGTAAGACTCTATAAAACTATGTGTTTGAAAACTCATTGTTGGGACACTTAATTTTATATAAGAATCAATTATGAAAGGTTTAAAGTTTACTTAATTATATTAAATCAATAGTATTATCCCTTGATAGACTTGGTGTAATGTTGGGGGATTGTGTTGATGAAATCCAAGTTAGGATTTTAGGATTGGGGAGTCCACTCAAAAGATCAAGGAGATGGAATCCCATAGTTGGAAAAGACCTACCTACCTTAATAACATAAAATATCTTGACAAACCCTTTTTGTGTTTATGTGAAGTGGAATATAGATCCTTACTTATAAAATGTTATGAAAACTAGACAATATGAGTTCAATGGTGAGGTCCATCGAGACTTGATAAAATAGTTTGAGACTTAATAAACTTAATATATTATTCCTCATAAAATGTAATTAAGAATGTTATAATCAAATTATCTTTTATGTTTTGAATAAATTGTAAATATATTCAACCACACTATCCCTATGATAAATTATCCATAAATACAACATCTATATCGATAGTATCTTCAAAGAATAGTTTAGATGCCTTCATCTTATTCTATGCCTCGAACGGATGTCTTTTGTACTAGAGTCATCATTCCCTGATCCACCTACCCAGGAGGGGAGTGATGGAGATTTCTTGGTCTATGAGAAATAGATGAAAGATGCAGTCGACGGTCGATGTTTCATGTTATCAACAATGTCTAGTGAGATAATAAAGTCTCATGAAAACAAGGATTCATATAGCATGCTTGAGAAACTCTGTGGTCTTTACCAGGATAGGGAATGATAAGAACAGTTTGATATCTCCAAGGAACTATTTTAGAGCAAGCTGGGAGAGGGTGCCTCAGCTGGGTGTCATGTAGTCAATCTAATTGGATATATTGAGTGCCTGAAGGTTTTAGTGTTTGAAATCCCAAATGAACTGGGTATTGATCTCATTCGTGCATCAATCCCTCATAGCTTCTTTAGTTTTGTTTTTAATTTCAATATTAAAAACATTGAGAATCCTCTATATGATCTTCTTTATCCTCATTGTCTAAGTGGAAAATCATATGAAGCATGAAAAGGAATATTTCCTTATCGTGAATAAGAGGAAATAGAAGGAAAAGTAATTTAAGCCCAATGCTTATTCCCACCCATCCATGAAAAGGAATTTCAAAGAGGTGGCACGGTAATAGGTATCTGTTTATTTTTCATGTCATAGGATGGTCCACTGGAAGAAGAACTGCACCCAACCTAGGAAGCAAGGGGAAGCTTCAGGTGACTTTCTTATCGAATGAAATATATGTATTTTCAAAAATTTGGTATTAGATATAGATTTTCATTCTAACATATGTATCCTAATACAGGAACCATGCATATTTAGAAAGATTTCCTGAGGGGTGGTAGATCTACGGGCAACCAATAGAGCCATACTTGCTGTTGTAGCTGTCGGGGACAACCAACTCACATTTCTAATTGGGATGATCTTAGTGTTGAAGGGTTTTTATTATGTGTCATCTGTTACTAAAAAAATTATTTCTATATCTAGGTATGATACATATGGATTTATTTTCAAATTTGGAAATGAATTTTTCTTATTTTATAAAGAAAACATTTTTTTTATAGGGAACATTTATAAAACAGACTTTATATGTTGTATTACCAAAACCATGTAATGGTAATCGATAACAAAGATACTTCTCATGACTCATACCACACCCATATTTGGAATCATCGTATAGGTCATATATTTGATAAATTATTGAAAAAGATACATCAATATGGATATGTAGATTATTTCAAACTAAAACCACTTATCCTATGTCACACATGTTTACAAGGAATAATGACCAAATGCCCCTTTAGTGGGAAATGTGAAAGGGATAAAGAGATTCTGTAATTGGTTTATAATAATGAGTGTGGACCATTTCTAGTTGAAGAAAGGTGTGGGTACACTTATATTATAACATTTGATAATGATTTTAGTAGATATGGTCATATCTACTTAATGAGGAACATGCTAGATTCTCTTGATATGTTAAAATAATAAAAAGAATAATGTTTATAACTATCATGGTATGAAGATTAAGAAACTCCACTTAGATCGAGGTGGATAATATCTTAATCAATACATCATTAATTAGTTACGGGAGTTTGGGATCCTATCCCAACTCAATAATCCTTACACACCCAAGTGGAATGGTATGAGGTAAAGGAGGAACAATAACTTATTGGACATGGTGAGATCAATGATGAGTCATGAAAGTCTTCCATTATCTTTTTGGGGATATTCGTTACAAACAAAAATGCACATACTATCCCAAGTACCAAAAAAATCGATAAATTATATTCCATACGAGTTCTGGAGTGGAAAGAAAGACATATTATAGAATTTACATGTGTAGGGGAGTGAAGCATTTTTAAGACATTTTTAGTTAACAAACTTGCACCATGAGGAACTATGTGTACCATTATAGGATACCCAAGGATAAAATGGGATATTAAATATACAATAAATCAAACCAAAAGCATTTAGTGGAAAGACATACCATATTCCTTGAGAGGAAGAATATCTCCAAATGAGATAGTGGGAGAAATATTGACTTCAATGAAGTCGAGGCTCAAGGTACATAGGATTTGGTACAGGAAAAGATACGACAAAGCCCCATGGAATAATGAATTGTTCCAGATAAACAAGAATTGTGTAGGAGTAGAAGAGATGTTAGATAATTGGAACATTACAATTTTCATGTTACCAAAGATGGTGACTTATTATTAGTTGATAATAATGATCCTCTAACCTAAAAGGAAGGAGCTAGTGGAACATATGTTTCAATGTGGCAAGACTACATGAATTTTGAAATGGATTCCATGTACCAAAACCAATTTGGGATTTTGTTAGATCTTGTTGATATTGTAAATACATTTGGTTGAAAATGGGTATTGAAGAAGAAAATGGACATGGAAGGATAGGTTAGTACCTATAAGGAATGAATGGTGGAAAAAGGGTTCAAGCACCGTCAAGGAATTGACTACAGAAAAACCTTTTCACCAGTTGTAATGTTGAAATCCATCAAAATTATATTGTCCATTGATGGTTACCATAACTATGTGATTTGAGAAGAGGTTTTCAAAACAACCTTTCTAATGGTATCCTTCATGAAGATGTCTACATGACACAACCTAAATGGTTTATGAATCCAAAGGACTCCAATAAGGTATGTAAGTTGCCGAGATCCAACTATGGATTAAAGGAAGAATCCAGGTTATATATTATTTGTTTTGATTAAGCCATAGTAGAATTTGGTTCTATCAAGAATTAATGTGAGTTGTGTGCCTAAAAACGGTTTAGTGAGAGTGCAGTTGTTTTCTTAATAGTATATTTTAATGAAATATTACTTATTGGAAATGAGATACCACTCTTACAGTCTATTAAGGAATTGTTGAATCAATGCTTCTCCTTTAATGACTTGTGGGAGGAAACATCTATTGATGGGATCAAGATCCATCATGACAGATCCAAGAGATTGATGGGCCTACGTTAAATTACATACATTGACAAGATACTGAAGCGATTAAATATAGAGAAATCCAATACGGGATTGTTTCCAGTGTCACATGGTATTCATCTTTCCATGAAAATGTTCCCTAAGAGACATAAGGAAAGAAAGAGAATGGAAAGGACTCCATACACATCAGTTATTTGATTAGTCATGTATTCCATGCACTATACTAGGATGGATGTCGCCTATGCATTGAGTGCAGTTGGTAGATATCAAGCTGACCCAGGTTACCACCATTGGATGGTAGTCAAGACTATCCTAAATTATCTGAGGCATACTAAGGATTTGTTCTTGGTTTATGGAGGAGATAAGGAGCTATTCATCAGAGGATATGCATATACATGTTTTTCTAGACTGTTCGATATGACATGAAGTATCAAATGAGATACATCTTCACTTTGAATGGAGGTGAAGTGAGTCGGAAGAGATCAAAGAAGAGTGTTGTCGCAGATTCTAAAAAAGGATCCGACTATATCACAGCTTCTGAGGCATCTAAATAAGTATTTTGGATATGAAGTGTTGTTCAAGAGTTGGATGTGATATGTAGTAGTAAAGATCACATCACACTATAAGGTGATAATAATGCAGTGGTGGATCTCGAAAAAGAGACAAGGCCTCATCTATAGACAAAGCACATACTTAAGAAGTATAATCTCTTGGTGGATTTTTCTAAGAGAGGTGAAGTTGTAGTGAGATGTATTTACATAGAAGAAAACATGGATGACCCCTTGAAGAAATCCTTAACTCTACAGAAACATGATCATCATGTGAGGTCTAGTGGACTGAATGTCGTAGGCAGTTGGCTCTAGTCCAAGTTGGATTTTGTAAGAGTTGGTGTCCTAGAACCAACTGTTTGTACTTTGATTACATGAATGTTTAATATTATTAAATATTAAACATCTTTATTACATATTTTTCGTTGTTCATATTGACTAATTACTTGGAGTATTTGTCACATTGACAAGATCATAGCAGCTCCCCACTATGATGAGAAACTTGAAGTGATTTCAAAATATTCTTAAATATAGTTCTGTGGTTAGATGAAATTCTATAATGGGAAACATATTATAAAAACCATCAGGTGCGAGTACTCATAGGTAGACGAGTCTTCTTCTCTTGAAGTTCGCACTTGGTAATCTCCAAGGCAAGAGATTTTGGGAACAGACATTCCAGTATAAATTCTACATGTTTTTGTGTCATTATATATTCCTATCTACAATCATGTATAATGGACCTCAGAAATTAAGATTATAATTAATGTTGGTCATGACTTGCACACTTTGATTTACTAACCAAAACCATCATGAATACTATTGGTGGGATGTAGGGTACATTGGGTGTGTCATGAATGACATGCTATTAATGGTTATGTTGAGGAAGGATTTTTCCCATATATTTAGGGAAGTTGATATATCATCCCTTTGATTGAAATAGAACCATCACATGAAATTCCATTGCCACAGTGTAACAATGAGTTTATTTCAGGTAGTCAAAGAACAAAATATCAAGAATAATGGTTGATGAAACTATTATGAAACCTCCTTCATGAGATATTGAGATAAAGTGACTATATTACATAGTGATCCTTCATGTGTGGATGTCAATTTTGTGACATTATGTTCATTCTCTTGGGTGCATTGACCCGCTTCTAGAAAGAACACATAGAATTTAGGCAATCCCGCCTAATTCCAATGAGAAATAATCCTATAGGGTCACACACTATGTTTTTTTGTGGTCTTGATTAAATTTTGTTTGAATTTAATTATTGAATATTATTCTCAAGATAGTTAAATAATTCTATTCAAGTTAAAATTATTTCATAAATTAAATAAATTTTTATTCAAGGGATTTTCAATAAAATATATTTATTTATTTTATTGAATGGCTAATAAAATTTTATTTACTAGTTTGTAAATAAAATAGTTATTTCTGTGAATAAATTATTTATTTATTTTTTCAGGTCTTCAATAAATTAATGTGGAGTTCGAGCAGAACAAGGTCGGTCTGGTAGTAAAATAATTACTTTTAAAGATGATAAATAATTATTTAACAAGTTTGAACAAATAGTATTAATAATAATTCTATTATAATTATGTGGCACGATATTTCATTTATGATTCCATTTTTTCCAAGATGGCACACAAAAAATAATCACACGGTTGTAGTTATTATTTAGCATGGGTTTTATCTAAGGTTATGAATGAATTTTATTACTATTACACAATTATGTATTATAACTGAATCTACATGTCAATAAATAGATAAGTACATATATTGTGCAAGGTATGTGAAACCAGTGATATAAGAGAAATTCCAAGTCAAGAATTTTTCTCTTGACTCATCTCCTATCTCCCTTTCAAGAACGAGAGACGTTATTCAATATTGAAGAATATGTGATCAAGATAGATTGATTCAAGACATTTTTTCTCCGTATTAGCACCCAAAAAGTGTGTGATGTCAATCAGAGACCATTGGACCATGTGTGGATCACCTCTAGAGGTATTCTGGTTTGGATCCTTACAAGCACAATGAGAAAATTTGAAATAGTCACCCCAGATGATCAAGATCATCAACAAAGAATGTAATTAAGAACCGTGTATTTTATTACTTTAGAAATTAAATTTAAATTAATTATAAACATGATGTGAATGATACTCGCTAAATGTTTCTGGCATCTTACTTATTTATCTAAATCATTGATTCTATTCCCTGGAGATTGGTGTTCATCTTCGTATTGATCGAAGAACAATCATTGACCATGGTAAAAATTAATATAGGGCATCAGCCCAACTACGCTTCTGCTATACATAGAATCGAAAAAACAACACCAGTTTAGTATGTTAGGAATTTCAATGGGTTTTTAACACATCAGGCATTAAATATTCAATGATTTTCCCTCTACCTAATATGTCAATCCTTTCCACTGATGGATTAGATGCATATAGTGGAAATGGGATACCACTACACTCACACAAAAATTACATGATCTCGTACAGGCATGCACGAGACTAGTAGTCCTAGTACCAACCCTTTTAGGCACACTCTCATCACATTAGCTTCCTCTATACTATATTTAGCCCACCTCTTATTCATCTACCACTCATGATCGCCTTCCCAAGGAGGGATCTACTAGAAGGGACATCATTGTACTACTATATAGATTTTATTCCTATGTTGAGGACCATATGGGTTGGCTACTTTCTTTGGCTAGGTGAACTATTCATTTTCTTAGAACACAACAAAAAAAATAAAACTAATGAAAAAATATGTAAAAACATGAATTTTCTTATTTTCTGCTTATTTTTCTAAATACCATTCTAAATTAAAAATTAACAAAAAATGAATGTGGTAAATTATAACACGGTTCTTACCTCTTATAAACAAACAAAAATTTTCAATTTTAATTTCAAAAAAATGAATGCAAAATATGAACTCATCAAATCCCCCACACATAAAAAATGATTTTCCTAAATATTTAATCTCAACTATGAATTTAAAAGTATTTCCCCATTAAACCAATATTAAAAATTAAAAACGAATGATATAGAACAATTATCAATGGGGTAAAAAAAATTTAAAATGTCAAATATTAAAAACTAATTGAACTCATCACTAGGTAAATGTACTTGATTTTCCCGTGATCAATGATTGGACTTAACATCTCTTTGTTTAATATATTTTAATTCACCATTATTATCATTCCATTTTGTGATCTACTATACCATTTATTTTATTTTCTCATCACTCGAGTTAAAATAAATATGTCTATTTCTTAATACCTTAATTACATCTTCCAAAATTATATTTTTTTTAAAATGATCTATATTCTCCATTTAGTAGAAACAAATATGCCTAAAAATCAATAGGACATTAAGAATTATGGTTAAATGATTTTGAAGTTAAGGTATAGTATGAAATTGATGAAAAAACTAAAAATCCTAAAAATGAGGGTTATCTATAAGTGTTAAGAATGTTAAAAAATGTAAATCCATGTCATTAACAACTTCATAAAGTGACATATTCCCCCACAACCCATTCTCATGTAAGATCATGAAATTATAAAATAACGATGAATGAGTTACCCTTATATTTTTTTTCTTTTTCAAAATTTTCATTTTTTACAATATTAATCTAGGAAAAGTATCACATCTATCACCAAACCCCAAATGATGAAAACTATTTTCAAGTGATGGTGATTTTTCAACCTCCAAAACTGAAGATACATTTTTTTTATTTTTTATTGTCATTTTTAGGGTGTAGATAATAAAAAAATTTATGTGTACATTATCCTTATTTCCAAAATCCAATGAGACACCCACAAAAAACCCTCTTTCGAAGAATATCCCTATTTTCATGAAACCTCCCCACTAACACATGAACTTTGAACATCATGTAATACATTAGAGTAAGGGTAGGAGTGTATAAATCATATCGATATGTGGATTATTCTTGATAATTATACCAATGGTCCCTAAGAGATAAAATGATTATTAATTCCATACGGGACACAAGGATATTGTCAATATGAAAAAAAATTCCAAATAATATTTTTAAGTGTATTTTCGAAGTAATAATTTTGACATGTTCAAATCAAGATAGTATTAAGTAACATGTCCCTTGTTTTCTCAAGAAATTTAATAAGAAAGATTCCAAATTTTGAGTTGGACACCTATAGGAAATTAGAGCATATAATTAAATACAATCACTCATGGAATGTGTCCTAAAAATATAAGTCAACATGAATTTCTGAAATTTAAAACGTTAAATATGGAAGTGAATTTCTAGAAACAAGTGAGAAAAAATAAAAATAATGTTTTTATTTCAAATTCCTATGTTTCCCAATATTCCATAAATTTTCCCATCTTACATGTGCAATTACACCATCTTGATGATTAAAACCTAGTCTTGGGGTCCTTAAAATTTTTATGCGTCACTAATAAAAATGTAAAGAAAATATCTAATTATGGGTATGCATTTTTTATTAATTCATAAAACAAAAAATGAAAAATACAGGTGAGTGAAAGTAAGTACTGAAAATTAATTCTTTCTCAAATTTCATTTGAACATATTTTTCTATTATATCATACTATATTTGTGATTTATAGACCAAAATATTACGTCAAAATCATGTAATCCCAAGATACATGCCTTTATGTTTTCTAAATGATGGTAGTGGGTGTAATTTCATCTGAAATTAAATACTAAATAGAAAAATAACATATATAAAAACCTATATTGTGTCTGGAAAATCTCATTTATTAAGGCCATAAATCTTGAACTTACCTATTGGTTCATATAGTTGGAGTAGTATATAGATCTAACCATCATGTATTAAACCAATTATGAATTTATCAAGTTTCCAGTGAAGTTATTCTACCTTTTCAACTCTTAGATAACTCCATTTTTGGTTGTTAAAGAATGAATATAGTGGTGAAAAACAACAATGATAGGAATAAAAACTCATGGGCTATTTAAACGGGGTACCAAGCCTCTATTTATACATTTTGTGGTTGTTATTCTTAAAATTATATATTCAACTGACAATTTTTAGTAGATATTACCTCTTCATCTTCTCTATGGGGAACCTATTCTATAATATCCAAAGTTACATTGAAAAGGTCAGTATCCCCATGATCTTTCTCCTCCACTTGTTCTTCATTTTCAGCAGTAGAGGTTTCTTATACATCTTATTAATCAATAGGACAGGGTAACTAGAATCCATAAAATAGTAAATTCATGAGAAAAAAATCCTGGTCTATCTGTTCTAGGTTCCCCTCCTCCTCTTCTTTTTTATTTTTCAAATGAGTCTTATTATTTTTCCTCATTATCCTCCCCAAATACTTGTGTATGAGTGTTATCCATTTAAATTTCAAAACTAATATAAGAAAAAGATATTAACTCTTATACCTCATCCACCATGGTCATGATTTATAATAGTCAATGTATCTCTTTGAAGTGAGATTCTATACAGAGAAGTTCCCCTTCCAAATTTGGGTTCCGTTATAGTTCCCATGATTTTTCTTGATGTTGATATCCATGTAGTTTGAATCACCATTTTAGTTCTTAAATTCACTACGAATGGTTCTCTATATTTATTTCCAATTTGATGTGGGATTTCATTTTTCTTGGTCAAGAAATCACAAACAAAGACACCAAGTTTGTAAAATTATACAATAATGAAAAATAACCTAATCTAAAATCATAAAATAGAAAAGTGGTAGATAAATGAATTATCTAACTATTGAATTTATAAATTCTATATTCCCAAGAAATGGTTCTAGTTTTTTTGTTGTATTAGTGAATTTTTAGTTATCTTGGCAATATCAAAATTCAAATTTGAAGTCACATGACTACACTAACTACTTGAGTACAGAATAATGGCATGATGGCGTAAATCCCACGAAGAAATGAGTTATAAGGTGTCAATAGTTTCGACTAGTTGTCACAATATATGTAACAAAAACTAAAATTACTAAACTATATAGGGAGGATTGATTGGAATAAATCAAAATAAATAAATAAAAATGATGATGATAGGAACTGAGTTGATATTGAAGATATTTTTTAATAAAAAATATATTAGAAATGAGATTTCTTGTGGTTATTGTGTTTCTTTTCATACCCAACTAGTAGTACATAAATTTTATGGATCCATTATCTTGTTTTACTATAACTAATTTAGTTTAATGATGTTTAATCTATAAATAAAAGGTGAAGTTATGTTCATATTGTTCTCCCCCACTTACATTTACAACATTTTGGTTTGTTTTATAATTGTCGTCACTTTCTCTAGAGAATTAAAAGAAAATATTTGATTTAATTTAAAGTTATAATAATTAAATTATTAAGAAATACTCTTCATCAACTAACCATTCCATGGAATACATAATTATTCATGTATAATATCTCAATTAGTAAGAATAATATACGTTTGAGTTAAATGAGTACAAGGTCAAATCTAAAATAAAGGTTTAGTATAAAAATGAAAAAAATTATTAATATTTTAGTTCCATCATATTAATTGAAAAAATATACAGTGAAATGGAAAACAAAAAATTAATGTCCTAATTAATGTAGTATCGTTGTTGATGGTGATCCATCTCTTATACTATCTCTTTAAATGATGAACAGACATCTACTTCTTGACTCTATGTCAGTGTCTTAATTTGGAAGTGTAACCTCCTCTAGTCTATGTATTTTTTTCATAGTATGAGGAGGTATTTTTAATCCCCCTTTACACAGGAACAACATGCTAATATTTATAGAAATACTTCTCCCTTTAATTTTATTATTGAATTATTATTCACATGCTTGTATTTTTCTCTTTGAATTATCAACATATATTATCTTTCTCTCTTCTAGATAGTTAGTTTTTGGACAAACCATCTATTGTGTAGTTTATTCATCCAATTTGTGTCTTTTAATTTGTTTGTGAACAATTACGAGCTCATCTTTTTTAGGTGAATCATGATCATAAGTTGTTTATTCATATGAATCCAATAAGATATTTCTATAGTTGTGGATAACCTGATTTTTTGGATATTCAATATATCTAGTATCCCGTACACTACAGACTAGACAATATCCCTTTTAGAATTTCCATGCATGGATTGAATAGATCATAGTGTAGACCAACCATGATCCAATAACCTTCAAGAGATCCATCAATTGAGAATACTATGACACTACCCTTAAAGGCACCTCAATGATGCTAAAGAAACCCTACAAGGCAACCTATTCTTCGATTTTTCTTCCTTATGCTTGACATGGGGCAATATGTTCCACTACGATGCAACATTATTTATACATTTTCCGTGAATAGTATGGAACTAGAGAATAGTTGGACCAGGGTGTGGTATCTTCTTTGATCCTGAATCCCCTGTCAACATAACCTCATGGGAGAATCCTATAGACTAGTGGTCATTGATTATCTAACATAATACTGAGCTTTGCCTATAGAGCCTCGATGATGTATAGAGGACTTCTACACCACAACTATGGTATAGATGATAGTTTCTAGTAGTCTGTGGTGTAATAAAAATATATTGGAGTGGTTTAAAAAAGAAGTAATAAAACATTTTGTCGACTTGATATGGTGTTGGTTTGGTAAGTGAGGAACAATAACTGGGATCTCACATCCTACATCGAGGATTCAAGTGGTTTCCCTCCACTTAATAACTAAATACGTTCCACGGATAGATCATATGCCTATAGTAGGAATGGAATCCTACTATAGGTGCACAAAAATTATATGGGCCCATTCAAACATGTAGGGGCCCGATGGGCTTAGGCTGAACCTATGCACACACTCTCTCACAACCCTAGATTCCTCTATGTGGTTCTTAACCCACCTATTTTTCAACTTACACTCATGCAACCCATCATAAGGATTGATTTTATTGCGATCCCATATTGGTCCTCCTATATGGCTTTCCTTCTTTGGTTGAGGTATGGTTGTGTTGTCCAATTGTTTTTGGATAAGTCCCTCCAAATTTTCTTCTTTGGTGTTCTTCTTATTTTCATTATGATTAATGTGGTATTATATCTAATGACATTCCATTAGAAATGGGTTGATCCCATGTTGTTTTAATAGTATATAATGAACAATATAGTATACTAAAAATGTTTTATTGGAACCTTGTTCAAAAGGGTTCCAAGGGAACTTATAATGGCTTTCAAGGTGGAGTGAGTTATGTTTTGAAAGTAAATAGAGTTTTCCTTTTACTTTTTTTAAAGTGGACTTTGGTTTTAAATTGTTTCAAAAATAAAATGGGTTTAACATTAAATTGGGTTTTAAAGATAATGTATTTTCAATGTAATTTAAAAAATGGTTATTTGAAGTAATATTTTTGAAATGAGTTTTTAATGTAATGATATTTTTTTAAAGTATTTTAAATAGGATTTTATTGGATACGGTATCTGAGTGTGTAAAATGGAATTGAAATGTTTTTTATTGATTTAAAAAAGTGGTATTTGATATATTTCAATATAAAGGAAAAATATAGCATATTTTTATAAATTATTTAAACTATATTAACTTATACTGGAGTTACTTGTTTTTAAAGGATATATTTTTGTGTAATGTTTTTATGTTAATGTTTTACTCACATTTTATCCCCAAATGCATTATGATGCATGATATATTTAAAACCATAGATATATCCTCTCTTATCAAATAGTTAGATTATTTTGATATGTATTGGGAGATTATTGACATTGATTTGTACATAAGTCCTTGTGAGGTTTTATTTTAGGAATTGTAATGATGTATAAGACTCTTAATTAACCTTGATTTCTTGGACTGAGTTGTAGAGTTTAGTGAGACTTTGATAGGGTGCTTGTGTTTAGTTTTTGTTCAACTAAAAAGATGAACATGGTGTAGAATAAGACACATTAAAAATTATTCAGGGATTTTTTGTAGCATTCACTATCATCCTTATAACACCATGATATTTTAAAGTACACTATGTTCAACTGTGTATACACAATGTTTTTACATCACACATTACAGGATAATTATAAAATGTGTTTCTTCTAATTATATATATTAAATTTTCTAAAATGGATTTTGTATCTATAATCAGAAAAATTAATAATATTTAACATGGAAAATGTAATTTTGGGTCATAATTAATAATAAAAATAGTAGAAATGTGTCACCACAAAAAAAGGGTAAATTAGATAATTAAGGTCAAAAATAATATGATAAGGAAAAAAATTTGACGATAAAAAATAATTTATCCTATTGGATTAGTGTAAACCATTAATTTCCACTAATTGCTATAATATATGGTCACTTGGTTCCATATTTCATTGTTTTCAACCATTATAACAATTAAGTAAATAATAAAGACAATAATTCCACATTAATTCTTTTAATAACTATGTCATGTAAGTGGGTTTTTATGAGGTATTTTCTATTTTATTTTGATTCTATATTAATCTCATTAATTGATTATGTGAGTATGAGAAAAATGGTAGGTTTTGAGTCTGGAATAAGGTGGCACACAACTTGCGCACAGTTGGAGGGAACCCCGCACCCTGGGAAATTGCACTATTCAGGTCGAATGACCTAGAACATGGGCGTATGGAATAATTGGGTTCCTAAGATTGTGGAACCAAATAAAGCACATGGATTGGTGCATGGGTGTTCATCTTCCCTAGGTAACCATGTGAACACCTTTCATATTAGACAAAAGCGTCGCATGGTTGGCATATGGCCTGGAAAACCATGTGGCCTAAGCATGTGGTTTTCCCAAATATTTAAAAATGATTAGTTTATTAAGAAACCCATAACTCTTATTAACCCAAATCCACCCTATTTTTAACCATTTTTTTCTCACACCCTAGGCATACACCTAAATCAGGAACCCCTTAGACCTCATTCCGTTCATGGATTTGGTGTGGAATCTTTAATAACTCGTTAAGTAAGCATCTCCCCTTATTTTTTTCTTCCTTATTATGGATTTTTTCTTCCATATTTTTTGGGATCTCTCGTATATAGTGGGTTATTTTACCAAAATTTGGTTCAATCATGAATCATTGGATTTTATATTTATGCTTATGTTGTTTTATTTCCTTTATAGGTTCTGTTCATAATGCCTTTGTAGTTTTAAACCGATTTTCAGAAGTTTCCAAGTGAAAGGTAGCTGAATATATGATTTAAAATTGATAGTTGATTTTTTACTGCTTTATATGATTTCTAAACGGGTTTTATGAACTCTATGAGTGGTTTGAAATCAATTTTCCAAGGGTTTTGGTGTGTATAAGGGTTTCAAAGGGGGTTCTATTTATTGAAAATTGTTTGTTTTTCACGTGTTCTGTTATTTTTAGAGATGTGTATGTGTAATAGGTGGTTCATGTGACATGGGAAAAGGAATTGAGAAAAAATGGAATACTTGGTAACTTGGTAGGGAAGATGAGGTTTAATACACTAAGTTGTCTGATAGTGTTGAGGTGGTGTTCCCCTAGTAATATTGGTGATAAAAAATTAACTAAACACATGATGATGATCCATGACCACAAGACATTGGGATGTACTTCACCTCTAGTGGATCATGCATGAGGACTCTATGGTTTTTGGTTGATCTTATCAATGATGTAAAAATAACCATAAGACTACAATAACCCTATTTCTATAGGTATTACCCATGGTGGTCATTTTATTCGATACTTATTGTGAGAATTGTTGTCTTGTTTACTCTCATTTTTTAATATCAAAGCTTGTTTCATTTGAGAATTAATTTTTTTCTTACCATTTTCATAAAAAAACAAAATGTTGAATTTATTATAATGTTATAGCATGAAGTTTATTTTTGTGGTATCCCACTGATAATTGGCTCACACCCGACATACACCCACTAGAATATGTAGACCACATTTTGTTTGGCCTAGGTAAAGGCATGAAGTTCTGTGTTAGAGATGATGGATCTGATTTCAAGCGGTTATTAGATTATTAGGTCTTAGTGGAGGTGGTATGACTGTGACTAACCACTTTTACATGGATAATTATGGTGTAGTTGGTTCCCCTCAGCATTTTTTAAGAAAAAATGAGGTTTCTCTTCTTTTATTATAAAAAGAAAAATATATAAACCCAAGAGACTATGGAAAAACATGGAAAAATACCCCAAGAAAAAATCTATGTACCTAATGTTTTCCTTAATATTTCCCTCATATTTCTTTATTCTTCTCTAATTGCACACCATTCATTATTTTCATGATTGTGACCACAACCTCTCGATCTACCCCTACTTGAATGAAGATATTTAAGACATTCAAGTAGTGTCTCAACATTTTTGATTTTATAGTCCAAGCTATCCTCATTCTGATCTTTTCATTTTTCAGGAGAGATATCCTTTTTCACTACAGTCATCCCCCCATGACCTCCATTTTTCATACGTGAGAAATAATTTTCTGGTGGTTTGTCTCATGATGTGCATCTAGAGATCCTAAAATTGTATGCTTCATCTCAATGACACTATCAATATTTTCATCCTAGAAACAAGCAGGTTTACCCATAATCGGGTTATCTACCACCACTAGAGTCACAATCATGGACATAAATTTATTTTAGGAAAGAAGCTGAAAACCCACATTATCCACAATGGGTTTCAAAAAAGGATGGAAAATTTTATATGTAACTATAGATTTGGATTCTAAAATTTTCTTACCCTTTTTGGTTACATAAAGCATCCATCCTTTCATTTGAATGGTGATGATAAACGTATTTTTGTATTTCTTCTTCAATAACTTGTTCATCCATTATGTCTTTTTCACCAAATTTCAATTTTGGATTTGAAATTTTTTATGTTTACTATAATTCAAAACATATTACTTTGAAATATGTATCAGGAATTTTGACATTCACCTCTGTAGAGAAGATGAAAGCCCAAGTATTTTCATTATTATCAGATGTAGAGGCATAAAAATTAGTTGAATCACTTGGATGGCCACCCTTATCATTAATCATTCGCCTGATAACATCTTCAAGAACAACATCCTACACTTCCTTCTTTTGTTCAATACTATTACTAGCAATGTCGATTCAATAATCAATCTTACATGGGTATTTTTTATCCTCAGGTTTCTACATCTAAGGAAGAACATATGTATTCCATGCCGGTGTATTTTTTCTCTTTTAAAAAAATTATCTCATATCAGGTCCACGAAAAAAACATAAGATGCATACTATGGAGCACCTAAAGTCAGATGATTCATGAACCATTACATTACAGTAATTTTAGAATTTTTCTATTTTCTCATATATTATCTTTAACTCAATAATATCACAATCTGTTACAAGCATTACCTTATCATCTAGAGCCGAGACTAGTTCAACCTCTACCAAGAACATGGAAAAGTTTCTAATTCGAGCCACTTCCATTTCCTTGTCAATTTTAATCAGGATTCTAATAGACAGTGCAATATTATAATTTTTTTGCAACATAGTATCCAGTTTAAACCATAAACCCTAACCCAAATTTGAGTTTTCGTGTTACCAACATCAATTTGGTTGAAATCTTAATCCCATTCATAGAGGTGGATAATCCAAGGTTTGAGCACAGTGGAATAGAATCCAAAGACTCAGACATTCAATTCTTCCACGGGGAAGAGCATATGGAAGTATCCCCATCCTCGTGAGGTGCATTTACTGGATGAAAAACCACAAATCAATAAAATCATATCCTTGAATTCATCTAATTTCAAGGTCTGGGAGCCTTTTGAAAGAAATAATCAAGATATGATCAAGTACTCACCTATTCTGAGCTGTGCTGAAATAGAATCAGGGTCAGATTTCATGTGTACAATGTTCCCATTTCTTTAAATGGAAGAATCGATCAAACATTTTAAGCTCAAAAAGGAGAAATTTGAAAAGGTTCTCTCAATCTCAGGAACTCCATGTCACGCCTGTGTTTGTTGCTCCAACCCTGTTGAAGATCCATGACTACCACCCACCGTGTCCCCCAAAACCACCGCCGGCCACGAAACATCTAGTGCCTACAAGATGTAAGTTGCATTTGCAGATGACATCACTGTAAGGCCTGAAACAACCTCCTCCACCTCCATTGGATCAGATCAAGGAAAAACAGTTGGGATTATCTGAGACAGACACATCATGGGAGAACCACGCTAGGAGGATACTGTTGCACCAACCAAAGCATATGAAGCATCCAATGAATTCATCTATGCCGAATATCCATACTTTGATGGTCCTTTAGTCATAATATTGTGACCAAAGAAGTGGGGAACCATCTTGGGGAATTGAAACCATACATCTTTTCGTCTCCACATGAATTTCCCACCTTCATCCACATCTAATCCTTAAATATTTCAATAGGTAATTATTACTTGTAATGATCTAATAATGTTAGACTCCCCATTTTTTAGTCGGGGTTTCAGTTCAAATTTCATATCATTTGACATGTAATTTTTGTAATTATATTGGTTATTGTTATTTTTTATGATTTGATGATGGATTCTTTTGGGTTTTTTGGTTGATAATTAATGAAGAAACAATTAAAAAATGTTATGTTTGATTCATATGGACTAGTTTTTAGCCTGTGGGGACTGGGAACTCCCTTTGTACCTTTCCTAAGGCCAGGTCGTGTATTGCGTCAGATAGTATCCTGATTTGGTTGATGAAAAAATTCTATAAGAGAAGTTTTTCCCTTTCTATGGTTCATGATATATGGGGAGTCTAGATATATAATATCCAAGACTCTCGGGGCTTGAGGTTATGGTTGTGAGTAGGGTGCCTACCTAGCACACATCTTGATAGGACTCGGGTCACCATGTGATATTTGAGATATGTTGGGATTTGAATCCCCTTTCTAGGTGAGATGAACAAAATTAAGATTGTGTAAGGACATCAAGAAGGGGTGGAGTGGTTTTTCTTGTTATTATGTCTCTTGTGGGTTTTCCTTGATTTATAGAAGTGTCTTATGTTTATGGTATTTTAAAATTTCATAGATATGTGTTGATAGTTTCCATGTGATTATTGATGGTTGTAGTATAATGCCTCTCTAGATACTGCATATGAAACCATGAGAAGAGGCTGGAGAGTATCCTCCCTCAACAGTTGATCTGAGAATAGTGAAGTAGTCATTTGGGATTTCTTGTAATTGGATCAGGGAGTATGTTACGGTCTTTGTCATGTTAAGGAAGCCAAACTAGGTGTGGGAAAATATAAGGTTAATGAGTTTACCAAGAACAAGCCTCCATCCTTTTATGGTAGAACTAATCCATTGAAAGTATAGTATTTTATTGATAATATGAAAATGATGTTTTTTTTCATGATACTCCTGATGCGGTTATAGTGAAATGCGCTTCGTTCTTTTGGAAGGTCTAAGACAGAGGTGGTGAGACTCAACAATTTAGATTGGGAAGAACAAGAATGTGGGATGGAATAACTCCATGGTTATGATTTATGTAAAGTATTTTCGTTATAATTTTTCCTTCTCTATGACCTCGGAGATTCTAGACCTCCATCAAGGGGATTAGACTATGTTGGAGTATGACAGCTTCTTTACAAAGTTGGTTCAGTTTACACTCGATGTAGTTTCTAACGAGAAACTAAAGGCTCAACAGTTTGAAATGGGATTGGAGATAAACATTTGGTCTCATGTATTCTGGTTTATGTTGAAGAATTTTGTTGAGGTGGTTGCTCATTCCCTGGTGGTGGAGATTGAATGGAGTGGAATGTCTGTGTTTTCTCGTAAGTTTCATGAGTGGTCTAGGGTAGTGGTGATTTCAATAAAAATAAGAGGAAGCATAATGAAAAGAGATGACTGAGGTGGAATATTAGGCAATCCTTCCCAACCTCCCTCATTGGTGGGTTTATATATATTATTATTCATTTTTGAACAGTGTTGGAGGATGGTGAATATGAAGTATGTGTGTTCATCACCACCTAGTCCTTTCCATTGGTGTAGACTCATAGGGGTACTTCCATCGGTTATTTTGATTCGCATGACCACTTAAGGGTCACAGAATTTATATATCCTCTATGGGAATGTAAACCTAGTTAGTGTCATCCATGATAGTGGGTTCTTAGTATGGTGGTCGTAGTGGAATGTTTGGATAATCTTCTGGACAATGTCATCTTAAGGAAGAACCACAGGTCATTTGGCCACACTTAGGTTAAGGTGGAGACAAATCTCCTTCATGCTATGGATTATCCACCAGTGGAATTATATGCAGGACCTACAATGGTTTTTTTGGTATGATTATTATTTCATCATCTATAACTACTGTTCTATTTGATATGGGGGATTCTAAGACTATTATTTTTTTCTGTCTTCGTGATTCATTAAAATTTACGACCAAGATCTTGTTTTATACAATAGATATAATGATTATTCATGGAAATAAAAGGGATAAGGGATTCATATGCCTGTTCTATTCTCTCACACTAATAGGGGTTGAGATAGCTTTGAATTTCCATGTTTTAGGAATGAACCTCTTTTATTTGATCCTCAATATGGAATGTATGGTTCAAATCTAGGTGCAAATAGTTTGTTACCAATAGTGATTCTGATTTTTGGAACATGAAGGAAGTTATCAGGGTTTCTAAGGTGAATGGGATACTCATTTAGGACGTGTTGTACCTCCACTTATAGAATTATGTAGTCTTGTTTCTCATATCTAATCTCTCATATAGGAGGGTGATGATTGAGGTTTTGAGGGTGAATTACCTCCAATTTTAGACGAGTTCTTAGAGGTGTTTCTAGATTATTTCTCAAGAATTAATTTTGAGAGGGAAGTGGGGTCCATTATTGATTCATTGTTAGGAATATAATTGATATCTCTCCCCTCACACCATATAGCCCCTACCGAATTGAGGGAATAAAAATAAAACTAGATAATTGAATTCTAAAGGATTAATTCATCCGAACGTCTCACCTTGGGATTCCCCCATTCTGATTTCAAGGAAGGATTATGTGTCTCTCGTGTTGTGTGTTGATTATGTGATTTTGAACAAGGTAATGATCAATAAAAAATACCCATGCTGTACATTGATTTACTTTTTAATCATTTAAAGGGGAAAGGTAATTCTTCAATATTGAATTGTGTTCCGAGTACCAACATTTCATATTTATAGGAGAACATGTCTCGAAAACAACATTCTAATGAAGGAACAACCACTTTGAGCATTTTTTCACAACATTCAGGTTGAAAAATGATCCAAAAGTTTTTATAGAGCTTTTTAATCAAGTGTTCCATCAGTACCTTGATTCATTCATTGGGATGTTTGTGGATGAAATTCTGATTTACTTTGGGATGATGGAAGAGAATGAGTGTCACTCAGGAATCATGTTGGGAATCTTCTTGATAGTCATTTCTATGCTAAGATATCCATGTGTACATTATAGATCAGGGATTTACAGTTTTTGGTCCACGTGGTTTTGGATCATGGGATTTCAGTGGACCATGAGAAGAACATTGTAGTGATATCATGTGTGAAGCTGAATAAAATCTTCAAAATCATGAGATTTTTGTGTCAGGTAGGTTACTATAGGTGGTTTGATAGAGATTTTTCTTAGCTTTATTCATTCATGACTAAGACTACTTAGAAAGGGGTAAATTTTGAGTGAACCCTAGAATGTCAAGTTTCAATTGAGTAGCTTAAGAAGTGGTTGACAAGTTCCTCCCATTTTGAGCTTTCAAGAATATAGAAAGGGATAAATTATAATTTTTTACACCTCATGTATGGGTATTTGGGGTGAATTTATGAACGATGAACATATATGTTCCATAAGGTTCTCACTAACAAAAACTACAAAATATGAACTACCCAACCCATGACTTATAATTAGTGGAAATGATTCATTCCTTAAAGACATGGAATAAATATCTCTTTGGGGAGATGTTTATAGTCTACTTAGGTGAAACAATCTTGTCCTGTATTTTCTCCTAAGAAGATTTCAATTTGAGGTAGCACCGGTGGGTTGAGTACCTTTAGGGGATCAGTTTTGAAATCATATATAGCTTGAGAAAAGGTAATGTAGTAGTAGATTCCTTGAGAAGGAAGATTCAAGGGAAAACAGTGAAAGAGTCTAGAAATGAGTTGAATATGATGGGGTTTTCACCGAGATGTATTTGGAAACTAACAAACATTGAAGAGGAACATTCTTTGATAATTTTTAGCTGACTCCCTCCCTCCTACAACCGATTCAACAACAGAAAACAATTGATGATTTGTTTTTTTGATTGTGATAATTTTCATGATGGGGAAGTGTATAGTTAAAGCACATCATCTCTAGAGGGAATTCGTTGTTTCAAGGGTCGTGATGTAGTGTCGTTGTCGCTGCAGAAGGTGGTGATATAGGATAGAAACCATTATCATTTGGTCATTCATCCTGGTACCACCAAGATGATTTATGATGTGAATTATTATTTTTGGTGGTAGGGTATGTGGTGAGGTATAAGTGTTATTGTATCTTGATGTTATACTTGTCATTATGTTAAATAATAACCTCATTGGACCTCCAGTTTACTTCAACAACTACATATTCCTACTATGAAGTGGGACAAGGTCGCTATAGATTTTGTCATTGAATTATATCGTATTCCCTAGGATAGGAACATGATTTGGTTGGTGATTTAGTGTCTGACCATATTAGGTCACTTTATTCCAATACAGGATTCTACTAAGGTGTATGAGTTGGGTTAGCTATATGTTTATGAGATAGTGAGGCTGCATGGTCTTCCATTTACTATAATTTCACACATCGACCTATGATTTACTTATCTATTTTTGTAAGACCATCATAAGTCAACGGGGTCCAAAATAAAGATTTTTATGACATACCATCCTCAGAAAAATAATTAAATTGAGTAGATGAATCTTATTTTGGAAGACATGATATGTGGATTCATGATGGATTTTGGAGGATCGTGGGATAACCATTTGATATTGGTCGAGTTTTTATATAATAAGATTTAACAATCCTCCATAATGATGGACCGCATTGAGTCTCTTTATGGTCAGCCATTTCAGTCACCTTTTTCTTGGGGAGAGGTTGGTAAAGCCTCATTGGTGTGACTAAACCTTCTTTATGAGAGGTTTGATAAATTTTGGTTGATCAGGTTGTATCCTTCGATAGCACAGAGCTACCATAATTCTTATGTTGATTAGTGGCATTGAGCCATGGATTTCGTAGTGGGTGATCATGTGTTTCTTAGCGTGGGTCCTCACATTGGCCACCATTGTCTTTGTAATAAATGGCATATGATACTATGGTATGTCTGGCCTTTTGAGACTACTAATTGAATTGTTAATTTGGCATACGAATTAACATTTCCATTTTATATAAAATTAATCTAGGATGTGTTTCATGTATCAAAAATAAGGAAGTATTGTGAGGAATTTGCGATTGAGTCTAATTGGTCTATGGCTGAATGGATGGTGTAGATTTTAGACATTCAAGAATTTTTTTCTGGGGATGTCCATACCCTTTTTCTATATACATTGGCAATATTAAAATCAAAAACATGAGACATGGGAAAGAATATATTTTTTTTGAAGCATAGTAACTTTTTTTCATATTAGAATAGCAAGAATCTCTGAGTGTAGAAATTTTTCTTGGTGGGGACAATTATCACATTGACAGTTTTATTTTGAGGTAACACTCACTTTTATTTTAGTCCTATATTTATTTAATGGATTTCCTAGGTGTTTTTTGGAATTATTGACATTTATTTTATTTCCAAAGAAGGTGAAATGTGATTTTTTCATATTTAATGGAATCCGGGATCCATCCTAGATGATACTGTGGACCCAAGCCAGTGGAACTATCTGAGCAACAGGACCTATTCCATAGGCATTCAAGAAAATAATCCACCTAAGATAGTGGCATAGTCTAAGGCACACACCATGGAAATGGGGAATACACCTTACCCCAGGAAACAATGAACCCTCATTTCCTATTGGATATATGTGCATCATGGTAGTTGCAATATTTGGAATGCCATGTGGGAAAACAATGCAACGTGACCAGATATTTACAAATGTTTAACTTCCTAAAATATCAATTCACTGTATTTGAAAACAATCAACCCTACTTTACCCAATTCAACATACCACTCCCTGGTCATTCCTCTCCTCCCCCATCACTCTCTTCAACCCCAATCTTTCGGTATATTTATTATGGAATATTTATGTACTCATAATGTAAGCCTCTCTTCTTCTTGTTTCTTGATTCTTCTTTTATTCTTCTTCTCTATTTCTTGGTTATTATCTTCCACATATGATTGGTTTCCCTAATCTATTTTCAACCTTGATTCATTGGTTTCAATCTTGATTTTTTATATTATGTGATTTCTTTTATAGGGTGTGTACATTGTGAATTCTTGGGTTTCAACCAATTTCAAGATGTTCCAAAGTGAAAGTGAAGTGGTTCTATTCATTAAAACTTTTGGATGTTTTTAGTGATTTTTATATGGTTTCTAAATGGTTTCCATGAACTTTTTTAGTGGTGGAAAACTTGTATTCAAAGGGTTATTGTTTGTATAAGGGTTTAAGAGGGGGTTTTCCTATTGAACATGGGGAGTTTTCATGTGTTTTTCTATTTTTGGATTTGTGTATTCTTAAGAGGTGGTTCAAGAGACATGGGGAAATGAATTGTAAATAATGGTATTCTTTGGTAACTTGGTAGTGAAGGCAAGTTCTAGTATATGAGGTGATCCATCAGGGTTAAGGTCTAATTATACTATCAATATTGATTCTAAAATAGTAACTAAACATATTTTTATGACATGAGATCAGTAGACCTTAGGATATGATTCCCCTCTTGTTGCACTTGCATGAGTATAATTTGGAATTTGGTTTTACCTATCATAAAGGTACAATGATCCTAGGACACCACTAACAAAAGTTATATAGGGATTACACTTGGTACTCATGTGTTGCATTTCTTATCTTGTGACTCATTGTCTAGTTTACTCTCCTTTTTAATATAAAAAAATTCATTTGAAAACTAGTTATTTTGTTACATCTTTATTCAAAAAATGACATGTTAATTTGTCTTATAATAGTATATAGTGGTGTATCTTTTGAATGTATCCAATTGGGAATTATATCACACCCAACATAAACCCATGGGTGTATTTATATCTTGTTATGTTTGACCTATGTAAAGGCATGATGGAAAATGGTGGTAATGGTGGATCCATTTCCTAGTGCCTATTCTCTTAGAATATGTTGGTATAGGTGGAATGAGTGTGACTAACAAATTTTTGTAAAGATAATTGTGGTATAGTTGTTTCCCATACCTGTTTTAGTATTTTTGATTTTTCATAAAATTGAAAACTTTTTATCTTTGATAACTGTAATTCTATTGGTTATGGTTATTTGTTATAATAAGATTCATTATTCATTTGGGGTTTTTTTGGATTATTTTTATGGGATAAATCATTCAAAATTATGATATATTATTCCAATTAACTAGTTTCTATCCCTTGGGGATCGGGATTTTCTGCCGGCCAAGCCACAGGCCTGGTCAGGTGTCTGGTCAAATGACTTCTCAGTTTGATTAGTGAAAAACAATAATATTTTGTGATTGTGGTTAAAAAAATATATTTTCAATTATAAATATTAATTTGAACAAAAAATTATTTTTATCATGGTAATTAATTTCTAATTTTTTAGTATTGTAATTATTACCTTAAATTCTTACGCAATGCTGGCACAATATTTATTCAGTTAAAAGGAAAATGAAATATATGATTATATATATATATTAAAAGAAAAATAATTTGAAATAATTGTTTTGTTACATGTATTTTTAGATAGATATAAATTTTTATAATGGTTTTAATGGAATATATTCTAATTACTTTTCGGTCATGTTGTTTTCAATATCAAATTAAATAAATATTTCGATAAATGACATTAATATTATTTTTCAAAAAATTATATTCAATTAAATTATTTATAATTAATAAAAGTATTATCATCATCCAAGTGATTGGTATATGTTTAAAAATATAAAATATGGTCCTATGATAGATGTATTTTCATTTTATAGTAACCATCTTGACCCGTAAAGAGTAAAAACTTAGTTAGCATGGTAATTGTTAGAAAGGGTTATCACGGGTTAAAACAATGAGATGATGGTAAAAACCTAATAAAAACATGAAAAAATTTTATTGGATGATATTATTTAGAACCATTCTCATCCAAGATTCTTATTATATTATTTTTGAGCCTTTTTCCATTTGAAATTAATTTATATTATTTTAATATTTAATTAAACTCCAAATGTTCCCCTCCTCTCACTTATAAAATGGCATCTACTCTCCAATTTTTTTCACTCTTTAAAAACATTTTTTATAAAAATAAATAGCCAAATACCTTCTTTTATTCCATTACCATGTACTAGAGTCCTCTTTTATTAGAAATCCCTTATAGGAAAGGGGTTTTTTTAAATCTAAAGAGGTTTTCCAATGAAGAAGCAATGTTCTTAACCTAGCATTTTCATTTTATTTATTCTCACAACTCATTGATATATTATTAAAAAATTATGATATATAAATTAAATATCATCCATATATTGAGATTTTATTATATTTATCGAATATCGTATATTTATATCCTCTTCTATCAAATTCGAAACATAACTATCATTCGTGTGTATGGTAGACTACTGCCTCTTGGACCAATGTAATTCATCTTCGGTATTCTTATCTCATGGATATTTATGATAATGGATTTAATATATATGTATATATATATATTATATTAATTTAATAAGTACCATTATGGAAAAGTAGTATGTTATATATTTTCTTACCTTTCCATTTTTTTGAAAAAATGATAACGTTTTTTATGCTTATTTTGAGACTACCACCTCTACGAAGAAATGTGATTAATTTTTTACCAATGAATCACATGGATTGAATATATAAGTTTATTTAAAGAAATAATATTTCATATATGATAGAATTATCTTTATGAAATGATTAAATAATACTAACCTTCTTTTGGTCATGATCATTTTAAAATTGAAATGTTACTCATGTGTACGTACGACCTACCGTCTCCATGAATGAAATATAGTAAATTTTTAATAAAAAATATTTTAATTAGTATAAAAAGAATAATTGATTTATAAAAATGATAATTATACCATTATTATTTTTTTAGATTATGGAACAATGAACTCTTTTACCATATTCATCGTACCGATGTCATTCTGAAAATATGAATTGAATATAGTCAAAACGCTCGATGTGGACCTAATTGATTAAGTAAATATATATTACATGATAATATATAAGATAAATGGAATAATAAATTTTAATAATTTTATAAATCAATAATATAATTAACACATATTTATTAATCAGGGAGATAAATAATGCATGCAATGATTCGGTCATGAGGTAAGTGATTTCGTCTCTAATTTCCATAATTGAGACATATTTTATTTTTATAAAACAATTTTATTTTATATAGAGTATATGATTCCCATATCTCATGTTAAATAAATATTATTTCATAACTAATGGTATTTTTAGTTGAATTTGGAATTATTTCATCCAAGGGGATTTGACTTGAAAGTTACCAAGTTGTAGGGGGTTTCATAACTCTATTTATTTTTACTAGGTAATGATACTTATTCATTATCAATGATATTATACGATTTTGTTTGTAATTATTATTTATTATTTAAAATTTTATTCAATTTTTTTGTTGATTTATAATTGATATACATAATGAATTAATTTATTAATTCTCACTTCAATGGAATGATCATTGTAAGCGATTTTATCTCATGTTCCACTCCATTGATACATATTTTATGTTATAAACCTATTAATTTATATGAGGAGTATATAACTCCAAATTGATATATTATTTTAGGATTATATTTATATTCATGTTATTAAAGGTTTCATTTAAAGTTATTTTTAAAATGGGGACAAGATTCAAAATTTACCAAATTGATAATGGTTTGTTTCATAATATCATCATTATATGGGATTATTTATATTAAATTTAAAAATTGGGGAATTATTTTATATTTATATATTAAAACCAAAATTTTTTCTTCTCTTATGGTTATTTTTTTAAATTATAAAACATCCTTTAATTTTCCTTTATTTAAGTACTCAAGGCCATAAAATCATGTTTTTAATGAATACAAAATATATTTTTCTACACAGTTGATAATATTTTTATTTTATA
Organism: Viscum album; assembly: GCA_963277665.1. NCBI lineage: Eukaryota > Viridiplantae > Streptophyta > Magnoliopsida > Santalales > Viscaceae > Viscum > Viscum album. Next base: position 1,149,926,100 of record OY728122.1, read on the forward strand.
CACTTATTTTCCTTAAAAAGTGAGTTAATATTTTTAATATTATATAATGATTCATTAATTTCATTTTTACCCATGTTTTAAATTTTAATAAAAATTTTAAAAAGAATATTCTTATCATTTTATGATCAAGGAACTTTTTTAATTTCTACAAAAAATGTTAAAGGAATCATTATTTTAACATAATCATTATAAATGGAATTTCCAACCATCATTAAATATCAAGGATTTAAATATTTTAATACAAGTTACCATGGTTTTTTTATAAGAAAAAGTTTTCCCAAATATTTTTGAAATTTTTAGTTATCAAAAGTGTTTCTTAAATTTAAAAGGGTATTTTCCTCAAGGAGGTTTTTATTATATTTTTGTGGAATTTATATTCATCATTGGGAATAACCCTTTATTTTATGTGTACTAAAATGGTAATATATTAATATGATACCATATTTATTCTTTATCTATATGGTTTATGATCAATTTTACCGGGTAAATATTACTATTTCATGTCCTAGTTTTTCAATATGAATGTAAATATTTATTGTATATTGATTTTTGTTATCCTCATACATACGATGAATATATTAGACATAGTAAGTGAAGAGAGGTTCCCACTATATTCCATTTGTGAATCAGTAGATCAAATTAGATAAAATTGTTGTCTAGATTTATTACATTGGTTTTTGGTGTATACCTACCCACAGTTTAAAGTACCCTGGCACAAGGACTCAACAATATGTTTCATATGACCAAAATGATGCATTATGTTGTTATAAAATCAATTATTTATATCTATGGTATTATTATTTTTAATTATATCCACTGATAAGTTGCAAGATCATGTTATTATTAATGCAAAATAATTTTCGAATTCATTTCCTCCAACCATATTATTCTTTATGATCAAGTTGTTGATTAAATGAATGTTTTTTTTTGAGAAATATATATTATCCAAATTGATTACCCAATATTTAATCATGATAGATTATATTTAACAAAACCATTTCTAGTAATATGAGAATACCCTTATTTTGCCCCTTTTCTGGGAATATTTTTGAGGAATCATTTAATTAGTTCATGGATGTAGTATATTTAGTTTAACTATGTTTTTTTATTTATATTTTAAAATGTACACTGAGATTCAAGGATATATCTATTTTATCAAGAATAGTAAACTATTTTGTATTTCATGATATGACTACTTATATATAGTTCCAATATAATATGTAACAACCGGTTTTGGGCTATTATGGATGGGGTGTTGATTCAATAAGGTTTTCCATATGCCTTTTCCATTTATTCATGTTTGGGGGATATTTTAGAGTCAATGAGGTCTCTTTATGACTTTACCATTCATTCATATTTTGAAAATCACAAACAACTTATCTCATGGAAAATCTCATTTTACCCTGTGTTTTACATCTATAAGGAAAATTTTCCTTCCCCAAGGAACATTATCCTTATCATGTTTTTCATTGATAATAATATTGTCAAAGTATAAAATTCGGATTCACATCATAAAGCTCGGAATCATATAATACTTAGATAAAGAGAATTATATTTTCAAAATCTGAATTATGACTATGAGTTCTATGAATTTAGACTCCGAACTCTTATGAGTTCTAACTCTGAGTTCTCTGAATTTAGACTTCGAACTCATATGAATTATGACTCCGAGTTCTCTGAATTTAGACTCTGAACTGTTATGAGTTCTAACTCCGAGTTCTCTGGATTTAGACTCCAAACACTTCTGAGTTATGACTTTGAATTATTTGAATTCAGACTCCAAAATCTTACATGTTCTGACTCCGAATTCTAATGAATTCAGACTCTGAACATTATATGTTCAGACTCCAAATTCTAATGAATTCTGACTCTGAACATTTTATGTTAATTTTCTGAATTCTTGTGAATCGAGATTCTGAATTTCTTTAAAATTTGGACTCTGAAATTCTATAGAGTTCAGGTCCTAAATTCCTTAGAAAATAGAATCCGAATATCATTGTCTTATAGACACCGAATTCATTTTTGGTTAGACTCCGAACTTTTATTTTCTTACATTCTAAATATTGGATTTTGGTTATGTAACCATATTTTATCTTATACTTGTTTTTGTTATAAAACGATGCAGTGCATTCATTTACTAACTAACTGTTGTTTAAGTGACACCTGTACAGGTCCCTCTGAGATTCAAGGAAAAATATGACCATTGGAGGAGGGAGTCGACCATTGAAGTTGTTCCTATAAATAGGAGGTCATTTGAATGAGATTATAACTTTTGGACAACTATTGATCTGAAGTTATTTCTAGAGAGAGGCTCTTATAAACTCTCAGGCTACATGAAGATAGTTTAAACAGCTTGTTCAAACTTTGCTTCGTGCAGATTTTCTTTGTGCAAAGGTGAGATTCCCATGAAATCAGAGACTTCGGGTTGTGAAGTCAGATGTGCCAATTTCCTTACAAATCGAGGGCTTGCATGAATAGCAAGACAAATACCGATATTTGGATTGAGGGCTTACCTGGGTTTGGGAGATAAAGAATTTCTTGAAATTATAAATCAAGATAACTTTATCATGAGTTGTTGGATACCCTTCTCTTTTGGTTAAAAGAGTTACTACTTGTTACATGTATTGTTTTCGTTTTGTTTTTCGCTATAATTTTAATTGTTAAGGAAAGTATAACTTTATTATACTTCCTCAAACTTGTACTCTGATTATATTGGATTCTATACTCTTTAAGGTAGAATCTTAGTTGTTGTAAAATATTGTTAAGTTTCATTTCCAGAATCAATTTTTTGGAATCAAGAAAGTTATTAGAATCTAGAGGTTTTGTGAATTACCTTGTTTAACGTTGTTAAACATAATCATCATTAAAAGTTCCAATGTAATTTTTAAAATATACAATTCACCCCCCTCTTGTATTTGAGAATCTGCATCATAGTTTTATACTACAATCAGTATCATATCTATCGTATCTATCAATCCTACAATTGGTATCAGAGGAGGTTTCTGAAATACTTATATTCACATATATTTTTTCCTTACTCATGTTTTTCTGAATTAATCTCACAATTAGATTCAGAAGAAAAATATTCTTCTTTATTTTTTCAGAATCAGTTTTTCGGATTCACATTTTCGAATTCAAAAGTTCATATTCACTTTTTCTTAGATATACTCTAGTTCTATATTTTTACTTGTTTACAAAAATATATTACTAACATGTTTTTGTGCCAAGATTTCCTTTAAGATGGTGGGTTTAAATGTTGGTTCTATCGACAATATAAATCCTACCAGACCACCTATTTTTGGTGGAAATGATTATTTGTACTGGAGAGATAGGATGAAGACATTTTTTATTAACATTGGAGTTGATAACTACCTAATGATGACATGAGACTATAAGATTCCTGGTAAGGAATTGCGAACATTTACTAAATAGGAGTAATCAGAATATTAAGAAAATTTTAGAGTCAGAAATACTTTGTTATGTTCCATGACTAAGAAAAACTATAGTCAAATATCTTCATGTGAAGCTAGAAACAGTTTTTGGAAGAAACTTGAAGTTACACATTTTGTTATATCTAAAGTTATAGAGACAAGAAGATTGAGAGCTGAATACCATAGCTTTGACATTCCTTATGGAGAACCTATAAGAAAAGTTCAGCAAAGTTTTATGACTATCGTGAATATATTATAGTATATGGGAGAAAAAATATTAGATGATGAGGATCTTATTGATAAAATCATAGATATCATGCCAAATGAGTGGGAGTCCAGGAGGACAGCAATTGATGAGAATAGGAAAGTTACCCAGATTTCCTTAGATGAATTGTTTAGAACTCTTCTTCAGCATGAGACTAGAATTAAGAGAGATGTTGATAATTTTAAAAAGAAGAATGGGAATGGAGGAGTTTCATTTACAACCACTTCTAATCATATGAAAGCACAGACTCCAGAAAGAGTTACTGGATCTATGTCAAAGAAAGTTACTATTCAGTCAGAATCTATTGATATAGAAATGTTTGATAATGGACTACCTAATCTTGCTTGAAGAATGAACAAGATAGTATCACAGAAGAACTATAAGAATAAATTCAAGAAAAGAGCCTAAAAAGAGAATAAAGATGGGGAAGTTACTTGTTATGAGTGTAGAATAATAGGTAATATCAGATCTGATTGCCCTATTTTGAAAGAGAAGGAAATAAAGGAAATGAATTCAGAAAGAAACCAGAAGAAGTTCTATCACTCGAAGCACAAGAAAAGTCTTAGAGAAAATGATACTTGGAGTGCTAGCTATGGAGACTCTTCAGAAAGTGTATCTTCTGAATATGAATCATCAGCACAAAAAAATATCGGATTCATGGATACTAATTCTTTACCAAATACGTGTTTTATTGTAACGACCCAATCTTTTTGAGTAGTATATTAACGTACTCTTAATGATTTAATAAGATGTTAATGGTTAATGCAGAAAGAGGAGTCGATGGCTTCATCCAGTAGACTCGAACCTTATAAAGCCCACTTATCAGAGCTTGGGAAGGAGGTAGCATCTGTGGGCTTCACTTTGGACCAAGCCCAAGCCGAACTCCAGCATGTCAAGCTTGAACGGAAACGCCTGCGGGAGAAGTTCAAGTTATTAGAGATTACTACTAGGGCAATGTTATCTGAGCCTCCCTTATATTCTCTCACCATATCACACCTTACACTTAGGTCATATGCTGGTGTTATAAGGGGTTATGTGATGAGACCCTAGCTTCTTTGTGTAATCCTTTGGGATGAATGAATTGATATTTCTTCCTTTAGTGATGTTTGTGAAATTCCAAATGTCCAGATAATTTTAGGATGTATTTTATTGATGAATTTTGAAAAAAGGATATACTAAAATATTTATGTAAACCCTAAATAATTAATGATGTGTAATGATTTTCAAAAAATGGTCTTCTACAAAAGTGTTCAGTAAGGAATTTGGAGTCTAATAAGATCAACTTAAATTTTGATGAATAGTAAATTATGAATAGTGATTTTACGCTTAGGATTAGTAATGTGACCAAATGGATTAGTAATTTCACTCAAAGAAAGTTTTAATATAATTTAGACACCTAGATTAAGTAATGTGATTCAATAAAATGGGTAAATAACATTTTCATAAATTATTAGTCAAGTATTAGTTTTTTTGGGTGAATAGTGTTTTTTAATTAAAAATTTAATTTAAAATTATTATAAAATTATTTTTATAAAAAGGAATTTATTTTTGAACTCAGAGCATTGATATTATGTTATGGTAATTTTTGGGGATTTTTCTGAAAAAAATGAATTCTCGATGAATTGTGATTATATTTAAAAAATTAAATTAAAAATATTTAGAAAATTATTTTTATAAAATGGAGTTCATAAATGTAATTAGAGCATCGATATTTGGTTCAGGTGAGATTTTGGGTTTTTTCTGAGAAAGATGAATTTTTTAGTAAATAGTAAAAATGCAGTTTTAGGGTTTCGGTATGTTTAAGGACATCATCACTGTGTCATGATGATTTCATGAGATATTTTAAGGGTTGGCCAGCCAAGGGTGATGAATTATTGTTTTGGGGGCCCCATGTGGCCAAACTCCATGGTAAATGCCGAGGGAGAGCACATGGTTTTGAGAAAAGCACTTGTGGGGTGTCCCTTGGCCATTAATGCCTTGTCCCCTCTCTTTCCCTATAAATACCCACCCTTTCCTCCTTTAGTTTTCACTCCCAACTCTCCCCCAACGACGTTCTGGTCTCCTTACCTCCCAAGGAGTCCTCCCAAGGTGCACCAAGCCCTCAAGGTCCAAACCATTGAGTTTTAAGAGTTACGTTTTAAGGTAAGGGATCCGACCTCTCTCTTTCTTTTCATGTAATCTCTTTTATGTCATTCCTTTTATGCTCCATGTTCTTATGTGAGAGGATGTTCTTTCATATTCTACTTACTGTCCTTTTCATGTTTATATGATGATAGATCCCCTCTTACTCTCATCATTTTGTTTTATGAAAGTTTAAGTGACGCCGTTAGGCTGCCGAATGTTTAAGGTATTCTTTCACCTTTCTCATTTTTCAAGTTCGATTTTCATGTCATGTCTTTAAAGTTATTTTTTATTATTTTGGGGTATAATCTCTATATCTATCATACTGATCTCATATTATCATATTATGAGGGACCCTATTTGATCTTGTCAAATCATTTTTTATTGAAGTTTAAGTGACGCCGTTAGGCTGCCAAATTTTCATAAGGGAAATCTTATTTTTCTCTCACTTCCATGTTTTTCATTTCATATGGTATATCTTTCAAATTTAATTACCATGTTCTTAAATCACTTATATTCTGTCCCCCTACTTTTTTATGGATCCTTTATGAGTGGGTGACCCATGTCCCCTCTCTTTTCAATGTTTTCTAAAACCTTGTAACATAGCCGTTATGCTGCAGATTTTTCGTCCCAAAATGCCTCTCTCTTTTTCTCAAAATTATTTCATGTTATTAAGTGAATAATCAAAGAACTTATTTCTATAGTGGTATTCACATATATATAAAAATGTTCTATTTTGAATTCTGGGATTTACATACATAAAACCCGCTTTTCCTTTCTGTGGGTATAAAGTGACATAAAGATCATGTCTTTAAAGCAGTTTTTAAAACGTTTTGATTATGAAATGAAACCCATTTCTTTTATGACATATGGGATGTTTATGAAATTATTGATGATGATATATGTGGCTCACATGATAATAAATACATTTCAAGGGTTCACCCAGATAGCGCTCCAATGCATTGGGTAAAGACTTAATCTCTAGAGATGACTTTTTAGACTGATACCTTGGTGAATAACCATGGTAATTTTTAATGACACCTTGGGGATGGACCTTGGTGAAACAAAATGATTGTCAATATTGAATGTTGCAGCCACATCTTCACGTTATGAAAAATGTTATTTTTATTATGATGTATCTCGTGATTTCTTTCTCATGCCTTAAAGTTCTTTTCACGTCCTTATTGAAGTATCTCAAGTTCACATGTAAAATGTTTCTCTTGTTTCCCTTACTGGGCCTTCTGCTCACCCTTTCTTTTGATGTATGTCCCCAGGTTATGAGATGCAGTAATGAATCTAGGATGAAACTAAGGAATAGCCTTTCAAGTGTTTAAGAAGAATGTTTTATGTTGTTTTTATGTATTATGTTTCTTGTTTCCAAGACACTAAACCTTAAAGATCCTTAGTTCCGAGTAATGAAATGAAAGTTGTGTTATAAAAAGATGGGATGCTATAGTTTGTATCAGAGGGAGGTTTAGTTATTTATGGAAATTAGGATATAAAAACTTTAGGAAGAACCCTATAGAAAAGTTTAAATATAGGAAAACTTCCAGGTATTTTGGTAAGTATTGAGTAAGTGGTTTATCAAACAAATACATCCCTGTCTGGATACGAGCAGGTAGAGGCGGCTCTGGCACAGATGTACATAGGGGTAAAACCCGAAAACACCACTTTGGGCTAGACTCGAACGGGAACTGGTGCACGATAACGGGCCTTGCTGCACTCTTGGTTATGACACTCCCGGGGGATATGTTTGGTTAATCACAAGATTTTTATGAATCAATATGAAGGAATTATAGAAAAGTGTAATTGTCTATGCATGAAGTCTTATTTAAAAGATTCATAAATGAAATAAGTTTCTCACTAAGGTTTTATTCTTTTAGAAACTAGCGAGAAATAGGAGGAACTGTGTCGATGGTGACCGCAATGCACCATGTGCTCACAGCCGTCCGATGGAAGTAGGAATGGAAACATTCATGCGAATGATGAACCAACTGACTCAAGTTATGAGTAATAACTTGAATCAAGCTCAGAGGCCGACCTCACCACGAAGGGAACAACACTCTGTTGAGTCCTTCATGCGTCAACGACCACCATCATTCAGTGGATCTACTGACCCTTTGGTTGCAGAACAATGGATAAGATCCATTGAAAAGATCTTTTCTGTACTCCTTTGTTCGGAACAAGAAAAAGTCACGCTTGCTATTTATCGCCTAGAGGGAGAAGCTGACCAGTGGTGGTCACTGGTCAAAAACACGAATCCTAGAGGAGAGATGGAAGCTATGGAGTGGGAATAATTTCGGGGAATATTCTTTAACAAGTATTTCCCTCGTTCCATGAGAATGAGAACGGAGAAAGAGTTTCTCGAGATGAAGCAGAAGGAGAACGAATCTGTCGGAAGCTATGCAATGAACTTCACCCGACTTTCACGATATACCCCTAGCTTTGTTATGGATCCAAGTGGGAAGGTTGATAGATTTTTCGGTGGACTGAGACCTCATATGCGGAAGAATTTAGCCAACCGGGACTAAGATAGCTACGAGGAGATCGTACGGAGTGCAATGAAGGTCGAGCTAGAGTTTGGTGAGACACAGTGGTCTCATAAATCAAATGAAAGAAGAGATCATTGGAGCCTAGTTTAGGGAAGACTTTTGATCAGGGAAGAGGTGGAAAGAAAATTCAACTTACCACATGCAATAAATGTGGGAAGAAGCATCTGGGGAACTGCTTGGTCGGAAGTGGAAAGTGCTACAAGTGTGGAAGAGGAGGCCATATTGCTCGGAATTGTCGTAGTGAGGTGATGCCTCAACTCCCCAACACTAACGATAGAGGAAAGATGGATCTGGCCTTACCCGAAGTCCATTGCATCAAGTGTGGACAGCTTGGGCACTAGGATAATCTCTGTCCAAATCCAAGGGCAGTGGAGGGGAATCACCATCAACCTCAGAAAAGGCCAGGGGATCAAAGTCGTGCTTTTGATATCACAACAACTGAAGTTAAAGCTCTGAATGACATGGTAGCAGGTAATCTTGTTGTCCTCTCAAAACTAGCAACTACTTTGTTTGATTCTGGTTCTACGCATTCCTTTATTTCCTCTAAGTTTGCAAAGAATATAGAATCAATCCCAATGTTTCTTGAGGTAGAGTTGTCAGTCAAGACTCAAAGTGGGATCAACCATGCATCAATAGTGTTTAGAGACTCTAGTGTTTACTTTAGTGAGCACAATCTTATCGCAAATCTAGTAGTCATTCCCATGTTGGAATTCGACGTTATACTAGGGATGGACTGGCTCTCAAAGTATAATTCTAAGATCAAATGAAGAAGTATGGAAATCTCAGTAGTCTTGAATAAACAACCTACAGTTATCTTCCAAGGATAGATATCCCGAACTGATCCCTATCTAGAAGCACCTCCTATAGTATTCTTTATGGAGTTAATCGGTGATGATGAAGAAGGAAAAGGGAGTATACAAATAGAAGATGTTCCAATTGTTCAGGAATATATGGATGTATTTCCTGAGGAGTTACCTGGACCTCCCCTTGAAAGAGAGGTAGAGTTCTCCATTGAACTCGTACCTAGGTCTCAACCGATACCAAAGACTCTGTATAGAATGGAAAATGTTGAGTTAGAAGAGTTAAAGAAACAACTCAAAGACTTGTTAGAGAAGGGGTTTATCCATCCTAGTGTGTCTCCTTGTGGAGCACTAGTTCTCTTTGTGAAGAAGAAGGATGGATCAATGCGTCTATGCATTGATTATAGAGAACTGAATGGGATCACAGTGAAGAACAAATACCCTCTTCCAAGAATTGATGATTTATTTGACCAACTTCGTGGGGCTCAATTCTTCTCCATGATTGACCTTCGATCTGGTTATCATCAACTGAGGGTGAAGAAGGAAGATATTCCAAAGACTGCCTTCCGATCAAGAAATGGGCATTATGAGTTTACTGTTATGCCCTTCAGCTTGACTAATGCTCCTGCTATTTTCATGGATTTGATGAATAAAGTCTTTAAGGACTACCTTGATAACTTTTTCGTAGTTTTTGTTGATGATATTTTGATATATTCCAAAAGTCGTGAGGAGCATGAAGATCATCTGAGGGTTATTCTGAAAACTCTACGGAAGGAGAGGCTCTTTGGAAATTTCAGCAAGTGTGAGTTTTGGTTACAACAAGTGGCTTTCTTGGGGCACATCGTAACCAATGAAGGAATCTCGGTTGACCCTGCAAATAAAATGGTTATGGAGGAGTGGCCTCAACCCACAACAGTAACTGAGATTCGTAGTTTCCTTGGTTTAGTGGAATATTATAGGAGGTTTGTGAAAATCTTTTCACGGCTCTCTAATCCACTAACCAAGTTGACTCGAAAAAGGTTTATGTTCATCTGGATAAAGGAATGTGAGGAATGTTTCCAAGAGCTGAAGAATAGATTGGTTACTGCACCAGTGTTAACACTACCCTCTATCGGAGAAGGATTCGTTATTTTTAGCGATGCATCCATGAAAGGGATTGGGTGCGTCCTCATGAAAAATGACAGGGTAATTGCTTATGCATCTCGAAAGTTGAAGATTCATGATCAGAATTATCCTACACATGATCTAGAGCTATAGGCAGTTGTTTTTGCTCTAACGATATGGAGGAACTATATTTATGGGGAGAAATGTGATATATACACTGACCACCAAAGTCTAAAGTATATTTTCATACAGAATGAATTGAACATGAGACAAAGGAGATGGTTGGAGATTATTAAATACTATGATTGTTCAATTCATTATCACCCTGGAAGAGGAAATAAAGTCGCGGATGCGTTAAGCAGGAAAGACCCTGTTGTTCTGGCAATAATGAGGATCCTAGGAGATCCCTTGATTAATGATCTAGTAAAACTGGACATGGGAATTATAAGGAAAGGGACATCATCAACCCTATCCTAAATTATTTCTCAACCTTCATTACTAGAGAAGATCAAGAAGGCTCAAAATGAAGATCCATTGCTGCAGGAGAAGTTGGAGGCTGTAAAATATGGGAAGTTCCCTAATTTCAATATTGATCAAGAAGGTGTATTGAAATTTAGTACAAGACTATCTGTTCCATCTATTCCGGAGATAAAGAAAGAACTGATGGATGAAGCTCATAGCTCTAATTTCTCTATACATCTGGGAAGCACTAAGATGTATAGAGACCTTCGTGATCATTATTGGTGGGATAACATGAAGAGGGAGATTGTTGATTACACTACAAGGTGCCAGGTGTGTCAGCAAGTAAAGGAAGAACGAAAACATCCTAAGGGGGTATTACAACCACTACCCATACTAGTATGGAAGTGGGATAATATCACTATGGACTTTGTAACTGGTCTCCCGAAAACATCCAAAGCAAACAATGCGATATGGGTTATTGTGGACCGTCTCACCAAGACAGCCCATTTTATCTCTATTCGGGAAGATTTCTCTCTGGATCAGCTTGCCACGATATACGTGAAGGAAGTGGTAAGGATGCATGGGGTACCACTATCCATCGTGTCTGATCGTGAACCAAGATTCACATCAAAATTCTAGAGAAGTCTTCAACATGCTATGAATACTGAATTGAATTTTAGTACGGCCTATCATCCTCAAACTGATGGCTAATCTGAAAGGACTATTCAGACACTCGAAGACATGCTGAGATTATGCTCAATGGAATTTAAGGGTGGATGGGATCAACACCTCCCATTAGTTGAGTTCTCCTATAACAACAACTTCCATTAGAGTATTCAGATGGCACCCTATTAAGCTCTGTATGGAAAATGACGTAGAACTACTACTTGTTGGGATGAAACTTGTAAGAAAAAGCTTCTTGGGCCTGATCTTGTGCAAGAGATGACAGAACAGGTTCATGCCATCCAACAACACATAAAGGCTGCTCAGAGTCGGCAGAAGAGCTATGCTGACAATCATCGTAGGGACTTGGATTTTGGTGTTGGTGACAAAGTCTTCCTTCGAATTTCTCCCTGGAAGAGAGTCATGCGGTTTGGGAAGAAAGGGAAGCTCAACCCTAGGTCCATTGGCCCCTATGAAATCCTTGATCGCATAGGAGCAGTGGCCTATCTTCTAGCACTTCCATTGAACCTAGCTCAAGTTCATGATTTCTTCCATGTATCTCTCTTGAGGAAGTACATACCCGACCCTTCGCATGTACTAAACCAAGAGGTGGTACAACTGGAACATGACCTCTCTTCAGAGGAGCAGGAAGTGGAGATCTTGGACCGTAGAGACAAGTTTCTATGAAACAAGACTACCCACCTTGTGAAAGTGTTTTGGAGGAATCATAAATATGAAGAAGTGACTTGGGAGCCTAAGGAAACAATGAAGCAAAAGTACCCTCACCTTTTCGACTAGGCCTCAAGTATAAATTTTGGGGACGAAATATCTTAAGGGGGGAAGAATGTAACGACCCAATCTTTTTGAGTAGTTTATTAACTTACTCTTAATGATTTAATAAGATGTTAATGGTTAATGCGGAAAGAGGAGTCGATGGATTCATCTAGTAGACTCGATCCTTATGAAGCCCACTTATCAGAACTTGGGAAGGAGGTAGCATCTGTGGGCTTTTCTTTAGACCAAGACCAAGCCGAACTCCAGCGTGTCAAGCTTGAACGGAAATTCCTACGGGAGAAGTTCAAGTTAGTAGAGATTACTACTAAGGCAATTTTATCTGAGCCTCCCTCATATTCTCTCACCATAGCACACCTTACACTTAGGTCATATGTCAGTGTCATAAGGGGTTATGTGATGAGACCCTAGCTTCTTTGTGTAATCCTTTGGGATGAATGAATTGGGATTTCTTCCTTTAGTGATGTTTGTGGAATTTCAAATGTCCAGATAATTTTAGGATGTATTTTATTGATGAATTTTGAAAAAAGGATATTTTAAAATATTTATGTAAACCCTAAATAATTAATGATGTGTAATGATTTTCAAAAAATGGTCTTCTACAAAAGTGTTCAGTAAGGAATTTGGAGTCTAATAAGATCAACTTAATTTTTGATGAATAGTAAATTATGAATAGTGATTTTACGCTTAGGATTAGTAATGTGACCAAATGGATTAGTAATTTCACTCAAAGAAAGTTTTAATATAATTTAGACACCTAGATTAAGTAATGTGATTCAATAAAATGGGTAAATAACAATTTCATAAATTATTAGTCAAGTATTAGTTTTTTTGGGTGAATAGTGTTTTTTAATTAAAAATTTATTTAAAAATAATTAGAAAACTATTTTTATAAGAAGGAATTTATTTTTGAACTCAGAGCATCGATATTATGCTATGGTAATTTTTGGGGATTTTTCTGAAAAAAATGAATTCTCGATGAATAGTGATTTTATTTAAAAAATTAAATTAAAAAATAATAGAAAATTATTTTTATAAAATTGAGTTCATAAATGTAATTAGAGAATCAATATTTGGTTAAGGTGAGATTTTGGGTTTTTTCTGAGAAAGATGAATTTTTCAGTGAATAGTAAAAATACTGTTTTAGGGTTTCAGTATGTTTAATGACATCATAACTGTGTCATGATGAAGTCATGAGATATTTTAAGGGTTGTCCGGACAAGGGTGATGAAGTATTGTTTTGGGGGCCCCATGGGGCCTAACTCCATGGTAAATTCCAAGGGAGAGCACATGGTTTTGAGAAAAGCACTTCTGAGGTGTCCCTTGGCCATTAATGCCTTGTCCCCTCACTTTCCATATAAATACCCACCCTTTCCTCCTTTATTTTTCACTCCCACCCTCACCAAATGAATTTATGGATTCCTTACCTCCCAAGGAGTCCTCCCAAGGTGCCCCAAATCCCTCAAGGTCCAAACCATTTAGTTTTAAAAGTTACGTTTTAAGGTAAGGGATCCGACCTCTCTCTTTCTTTTCATGTAATCTCATTTATGTCATTCCATTCATGCTCCATGTTCTTATGTGAGAGGATGTTATTTTATATTCCTATTACTTCCCTTTTCATGTTTATATGATGAGATATCCCCTCTTACTCTCATAATTTCGTTTTATGAAAGTTTAAGTGACGCCGTTAGGCTGCCGAATTTTTTAGGGATTCCTTCACCCTTCTCATTTTTCAAGTTTGATTTTCATGTCAAGTCTTTCAAGTTATTTTTTATTATGTTGGGGCATGATCTCTATATCTATCATACTGATCTTTTATGATCATATGATGAGAGACCCTATTTCATCTTGTCAAATCATTTTTTATTGAAGTTTAAGTGATGCCGTTAGGCTGCTGAATTTTCATAAGAGAAATCTTATTTTCTCTCACTTCCATGTTCTTCATTTCATATGGTATATCTTTCAAATTTAATTACCATGTTCTTAAATCCATTATATTCTGTCCCCCTACTTTTTTATGGATCATTTATGAGTGGGTGACCCATGTCCCCTCTCTTTTCAATGTTTTCTAAAACCTTGTAACATAGCCGTTATGCTGCCGAAGTTTCGTCTCAAAATGCCTCTCTCTTTTTCTCAAAATTATTTCATGTTATTAAGTGAATACTCAAATCTCTTATTTCTATAGGGGTATTCACATATATAGAAAAATGTTCTATTTTAAATTCTGGGATTTACATACATGAAACCCGCTTTCCCTTTCCGTGGGTTTAAATTGACATAAAGATCATGTCTTTAAAGCAGTTTTTAAAACGTTATGATTATGAAATGAAACCCATTTCTTTTATGCCATATGGTTTGTTTATGAAATGATTGATGATGATATATATGGCTCACATGATAATAAATACATGTCAAGGGTGCGCCCAGATAGCGCTCCAATTCATTGGGTAAAGAATTAATCTCTAGAGATGACTTTTTAGACTGATACCTTGGTGAATAACCTTGGTAATTTTTAATGACACCTTGGGGATGGACCTTGGTGAAACAAAATGATTTTCAATATTGAATGTTTCAGTCACATCTTCAAGTTATGAAAAATGTTATTTTTATTATGATGTATCTCATGATTTCTTTCTCATGCCTTAAAGTTCTTTTCATGTCCTTATTGAAGTATCTCAAGTTCACATGTAAAATGTTTCTCTTGTTTCCCTTACTGGGACTTCTGCTCACCCTTTCTTTTGATGTATGTCTCCAGGTTATGAGATGCAGTAATGAACCTAGGATTAACTTAAGGATAATCCTTTCAAGTGTTTAAGAAGAATGTTTTATGTTTTTTTCATGTATTATGTTCCTTGTTTCCAAGACACTAAACCTTAAAGATCCTTAGTTCCGTGTAATGAAATGAAAGTTGTGTTATAAAAAGACGAGATGCTATATTTATGGACAAGGAAAATAAATAAGGTACCAACATAAAGACATGAAACATGGATAGTAGATGTTCCCAGCATATGTATGGTAACAAAAACTTCTTTGAAAATATTATCAAGACGAATGGAGGAAATGTTACTTTCGGAGATAATGCTAAGGGATAAATTAATGGTATAGGTTACAAGGTTATTCTTTGAAAAACATTGTTTTCAAATGTTTTATTTGTTTAGGGTCTTAAGAACAACCTCATTATCATAATACAAATATCTTATCAAGGATACCTTGTGAATTTTAGGAATGACAAGTGCTTAGTACACAATTCCAAGGAAGAGTTTATTCTTTCTGCTAATAGGCAAGAGACGGTTTACACCCTAAACATAGAAGACCATAGGTGCTAAGACTTACGCTGCCTTAGTGAAATGGAAGATCAATCCTTGTTATGGCATAGAAGGTTAGGTCAATGTAACCTTAGGAGTCTATGAAAAGTATCTATGTAAGGACTATTTAAGGACCTACCAGATCTTAGATTTGATTCTTCAAAATTTTGTGATCCTTATCAATATAGCAAGAAACATAAATCAAGTTTTAAATCTGTCGGTAAAGTCTCACCCTCTGATGCATTATTGTTGGTGCATATAGATCTTTTTGGTCCAACACAAACTGGAAGCATTGGAGGAAAATATTATATATCTGTCTCAGTTGATGATTACACTAGATTTATGTTGGTCTATTTTCTAGAAAAGAAATTTGAATCTTTTTCATATTTCAAATGTTTTAGAGTCCATGTCAAAAATGAGAAAAACCTTCCTTTGATAACTATTCATAGTGATCATGGAGGAGAATGTCAAAATTATGATTTTGAAACATTTTGTAGTAGAAAAGGCATTACTCATAACTTCTCAGCACCTAGAACACCTCAACAGAATGGTGTTGTTGAAAGAAGAAATAGAATTCTTCAAGAGATAACAAGGACCATGTTGAGTGAGTGTTTTATAGCCAAACATTTTTGGGCTAAAGCTGTATGTACTTCTTGTTATAATATAAATCTAATTTTGATTAGACATTTCCTTAACAAAACTCTTTATGAGTTATGAAATGGTAGAAAACCTAGACTTTCCTACTTTAAGGTTTTTGGTTGAAAATCATTCATCCTGAATACTAAAGATAATCTACATAAATTCGCACCAAAATCTAATTAAGGAATTTTCTTAGGCTACTCAAAAAATTCTAAGGCATATAGAGTTTTCAACAAAAACACTTTTACTGTTGAAGAGACAGTGCATGTTTAATTTTATGAAACTAATACTTTTATTATTAAACAACCCCAACCTACATTTTCGGATTTGTTTTCAAAAAAAGATTATCAACCTTTTTTTGACGATCCTTCTGATAAGGAAAATGTCCAAGAAGATAATTCTGAAACATTTATGCCAGAAGATTTCCTACCCTATGTTGTTGAACAGGTTTTACAAAACCCAAATCAGTTGCTTCTAAAGAATCATCCCAGTGATAGTATCATAGGTGATGTGAATCAACCTGTAAGGACTAGAAGGTCCTTATGAAATTAAGTAGAACATCTAGCATTCCTTTCCAAATTAGAACCAGAAAGCACTGCTGAAGATTTAGGTGATGATGATTGGATAAAAGCTATGCAATATGAACTAAATGAATTCTAAAGGAATAAAGTCTGGACCTTGGTTGAAAGACCCAAGGAAAATTCTGTAATTGTAGTAAAATGAGTTTTCAGAAATAAGTGTGATGGAAATGGAAACATAGTAATAAATAAAGATATATTGGTTGCTAAAGGATATAATCAACAAGACGGAATAGACTATAAAAACATATCTTCCAGTAGCTAGACATGAATCTATTCATATTTTACTTGACTTTACAGCATTCTTCAATTTCAAACTTTTTCAAATGGACGTGAAATGTGAATTCCTTGACATTTATGTTCAAGAGGATGTTTTCGTTGAATAAACTCCTAGTTTTGAAGATACAAAACATCCTGATCACGTTTTTAGACTTACCAAATCTTTATATGGACTTAAGAAATCCCCTCGAGCCTGGAATGATAGACTTACCAGATTTTTTCTTCAAAATAATTATGTTAAGGGAAATGTAGATCCAACCCTTTTATAAAAAAAGATAAGAAAAATGTCTTTATTGTTCAAATTTATGTTTATGACATTATATTTGGTTCAACTCAGCAATCTTTAACTAATGCCTTTGCGGATCTAATGAAAACTGAGTTTTAAATGAGTATGATGGGTGAGTTATCATTTTTCCTTGGTTTTCAAATCTCTCAAAAACCAGAAGGAATCTATATATCAGAACATAATTATATTAATGATCTCTTTAAAAAGTATTGATATGACAATGCTATGAGTATTAGTACTCCTATTGGTACCTAAAACAATCTTGATCTTGATGAAGCTGGGAAACCAGTAGATCAAACATCTTTTTTAGGTATGATAGGAAGTTTAACATACTTGACATCTAGTCGTCCGGACTTAATGTTTTCAGCATTCTTATGTACAAAATATCAATCCAATCCTACGGAATCACATTTAAGGGTAGTGAAAAGAATTTTTTTTCTACTTAAAGGGAACCATGGATTTAGGACTCTTTTACACTTCTGGAAATGATTTTATTCTAAAATGTTTTTCAGATGCTGAATTTAGTGGATGTGGAATGGATATAAAAAGTACATCTGGAACTTGTCATTTCTTAGGAGATTCATTAGTTTCTTGGTCATGCAAGAAGCAACAGTCAGTATCACTTCCCACTGCTGAAGCTGAATATGTAGTATCTGGAAGTTATTGTGCTCAAGTGTTATGGATGCAACACACACTCACATTCTATGTTATGAGTTTTACCAAAACAAAAAAAAATTGTGTGTTAATACATGTGCCATTTCCCTTAGTAAAAAACCTTCACATCACTCTCATGAAAAAAACATAGATATTAGGCATAACTTTCTTAGGTATCACACACAAAAAGGAGATATCATTCTTTAATTTATCGGAACACAAGATCAAATTTCTGATATTTTCACAAAATCTTTACCTTCCGATAGATTTGAATACATTAAATAGAAGTTAGGAATGATAACGGTAAGGTAATTTTCCTTGTTAACTTCCTATTTAAATCAATCTTAACCTCACAAGACGAATCCTCAAAGCATTCTACTCATGGATTAGATGATAAGGATGAAGATAAAGTGAACACGTTTTCTGAGGAATAATGTTTTAATAATTATTTCATTCATCCTGAATATGCTGAGGTAGGAGTTGAGAAGGAGAAAGTGGATGAAGATAAGATTATTCAGGTTCCTTACAGTGAGCATGAATCTGCGGATGAAGAAGTTGTTCCAGGAACCGATAAAGGGAAACAAGTGGTTGAGTATACACCAACTAAAGTTTTTTTAAGGAATAAATAAGTTGGTGGATCTTCTAAGAGGAAGCTTGTCGAGCTAGAGGAATAACCATCACCACGAAAAGTCTCAGACTTGGAATAATCAGCTCTAGGACATGATTTCATCATTCAATCACTGACGAAGCTTATTGAAACCATTATGATCTTTCCATGAATTGACTCCAGATGTTAGATGCTTCAACACAGCATGAATCAAAAATAGGATTTAGTGTCCATGGTGATGGACAAGTGTGTATAGATTGAGGCTGATTACAAGAACTTACTCAATAACTATGATGCCCACAAAAAATCTTGTAAGAAAGTGGTCAGCTGGTCAAAGATTATAGTCGAAGATTTGAGAGAGCTTGATAAGTTTCAATATGTAGTTAAGGAAGCTTTTGATACTGAAGATGGTAAAATTAAGGATCTCACAAATAGCTTTGAGAAAAAGATAACTCTTGAGAAGAATACCTGGATTCAAGAAGTAAAGGATCTGAAAGGGAAGTTGTTTTCTGATTCCCAAAGCTGGAAGAGGGGAAGGGATCTTCAGATTGAGTTTGAAGAGAAGCTGGTCAAGCAAGAAGAATTGGTGAAGGCTCTGGTAGAAGGTCTCATGTCTCGGGATGATAGAATCAAATCCTTAGATAAGCAAGAAGACAAAGACCACAAGGAGAAAAAGAAGCTGAAAACCATAATGAATAAATTGATACCTAAGGATAAGGAAAAAAATAGATCCAATTCGATCTTTTGTTGTATTTTCTTCCTTGTGAAAATTCTTCCAATCTTA
This sequence comes from Viscum album, assembly GCA_963277665.1. Classification (NCBI taxonomy): domain Eukaryota; kingdom Viridiplantae; phylum Streptophyta; class Magnoliopsida; order Santalales; family Viscaceae; genus Viscum; species Viscum album. The sequence goes on from OY728122.1 coordinate 1,149,945,422, forward strand.
ATGAAATTTTGGTTTCTTGTTTTTGTTTAGATTGTTTGTACTAATATTTCAGTGACTTTAATTTCTTTTCCATTCCCACAAATTCCTTTTGGATTTCACAAAGTGGGAGAAAGGAAAATTAATACTAAGAAAAGAAGAAATATCCCTATGTAAGGGGGAGTTTATCTAAGGGGGAGTTTTCATTACGAAGAATTCCGTACTCAAAAGGATAGAAAATATTATTCCAGAAATCTAAAATACGATACTTAGAGTTCCAAATCATAATGGGGAGTTAGTCATATTCATCATTATCCATGTGTAAAGGGAGATAAGTTTTACTTTCAAAGTTTAGAAAAATATTGTCTAATACCTTTTATTCTTTTCCGCAAGGATGTTTTTGCTTTCCAAAAAGGGGGATATTATTGAGTCAATAAGGTTTTCCTTAGGAATTTTCTATTCCGTCTTGTTTGGAGAAGATTGTAGAGTCAATGAGGTCTCCTTATGACTTTATCATTCATTCTTGTTTTGATAATCACAGACACCATATCTCATGGAAAGTCTCATTTTACCCTATGTTTTACTTCTATAAAGAAAATTTCATTCCCCATGGAAATTTATCCTTATCATGTTTTTCATTGATCATCATATTTTCTATGTATAAAATTCGGCTTCACATCAAAAACCTCAGAATCATATAATACTTAGATAAAGAGTATTCTGTTTTCAGGATCCGAATTTTGACTCCAAGTTCTCTAAATTCAGACTCTGAACTCTTATGAGTTTTGACTCTGAGTTTTATGAATTCCGACTCCAAACTCTTATAAGTTCTCACTCCGAGTTATCTGAATTCAGACTCTGAACTCTTATGAGTTCTGACTCTAAGTTCCTTGAATTCAGACTCTGAACACTTCTGAGTTCTGACTCTGAATTATTTGAATTCAGACTCCTAACTCTTATGATTTCTGACTCTAAATTCTAATGAATTCAAACTCTGAACTTTGTAAGTTCAGACTCCTAATTCTAATGAATTATGACTCCGAAATGTTTAAGTTCATGTTGTGAATTATTTTGAATCCAGATTCCGAATATCGTTGAATTTCAGACTCTGGAATTCTATAGAGTTTAGGTTCCAAATTCCTTATAAAATAGAATCTGAATATCCTTGTATTATAGACTCGGAATTATTATTAGGATAGACTCCAAAATTTATTTGCTTACATTCTGAATATTGGATTTTGGTTATGTAACCATATTTTTCCTTACACTTTTTTTTATAAAACTATGTCGTGCATTCAGTTATTAACTAACTATTGTTTGAGTGACATGTGTACAGGTCCCTCCAAAATTAAAGGAAAAATATAACCATTGGATGAGGGAGCCGACCATTGAAGTTGTGCCTATAAATAGGAGCTCATTTCAATGAGCTTATATCTTTTGAACAATAGTTGATCTGGAGTGATTTCTAGGGAGAGAGAGTCTCTTATAAACTCTCAGGCTTTGTACAGAAAGTTTGAACATCTTGTTCAAACATTTCTTCAGGCAAATTTTCTTTGTGTAGAGGTTCGATTTCCTTGAAATCAGAGACTTCATGTTGTGAAGTCAGAGGTGTTGATTTCCTTAAAAATTGAGGTCTTGTGGGGATAGCAAGATAGATACCGATCATTGGATTCAGGTCTTACCTGTGTTTGGGTAAGATAAACTTTCTTGAAAGTATAAATCAAGGGACCTTTATCTAGTGTTGTTGGATACCCTTCTCTTTGGGTTAAAAGATTTACTACTTGTTACTTGCAGTGTTTTAGTTTTGTTTTCCACTTTAATTTTTATTTTTAAGGAAATTATAACTTTCTTATACCTCCTTAAACCTTTACTCTGATTATATAGGATTCTGTATGCTTGAAGGTAGAATCTCAGTTTTTGTAAACATTTTTAAGTTTCATTTCTGGAATAACATTTTCAGAATCAAATCATGTTATTAGAATCTAGATGTTTTGTGAATTACCTTGTTTAACCTTGTTAAACATAATCATCATTAAAAGTTCAAAAAGAAATTTTAAAATATACAATTCACCCCCCCTATTTTATTTTAGTATCTGCATCATAGTTTGATACTACAATTTGTATCATATCTATATATCTATCGATCCTATATTGGGTCTATATAATACTTTTGGTATGGTTGATGTTTTGAATGAACATGTGTCTTTCTTAGTTCTTTGTTGTAGTGACCTCTTGATTAATGTAAATGAATGAGGTTACATATATTTGTTGGGCTATTATAATCCAAAAAAATGAATTATATCTTAGAAATAGGTTGGGAATAAGATCCCTTATTATAGTTATTGATCTGGATAAACGTGGGTTTCATCCTCCATTATAGCTTATTATAGTGTTAGATAGAGATTTAGAATATAGTCTATGAGTTATTGATACTTGTGAAATAGTCATATTGACCACTCTATGAACTATATAGATGTGAAAAAAAGACAATGATGTTGTTTATGTAGAGATAATGGATAATGATAACTTTTATTTGAGGCCATTTTTGTAACTTTCTCTACTCCAATAAGATTTAGACACACATTTGCAGTATTATTTTTTGAAAGTTTGGAAGTGGTTTGGAAGATGGTAAGGATCTAGGTGTGAGATGGCAGAGTGTACTTATGGGGAGTAACCATGTATATTTGATCTTGTATAACTATATATATTGAGGTTACATGTTTAATAAGACCATGACTATGGAACACTATTTTTATGATAAATATAATATATGATCAAAGAGACCAGTATGTATCCATTGTTTTATAATATCATAATGTGGGATCCAACCTCTACAATTACTTGTGATATATTGGATAAAGGAAAATATGATATATAACTAGTATGGTTGAATTCTTTGATGAGGATTGATGAGATTATATGGGGTAGTAAAATGGATATGAGGTAATAAAAGGGATATGGGGTAATAATTTCTTATGGTTGGTCCACATAATTTATTTCAACCATTTATTGTTTGATGAAAATTTTAAGATGATATTTGTTGCCTTGGTCCTTCCTTGATTACCCTTATTGGTTTAATTATTATTTGATAGTTTTTATTGATGGTTGAGACCCCATTAATTACCAATTTATTTATTTATTTATTCCATTTTCATTCACATGATATTTTGGGTACTAGTTATTGAATAATATAGATATGATTTGTTGGGTTAGGTGGGATTGTGAAGAGTGTGTTATTATGGATGTATGTGAGAATTATTGATGAAATTATTTCATGCTGCGAGAGTGACTCTTTGGTATTCATTATTAGGATATGAGGGTATATGAGTCCTCAATTATTGGATAATGGGACTTGACATAAATTTGGTAGCCAATATGAATCTTTAGGGTGCTTATGTATTATTTTATTTGATGTCACATTGTTAAGGATTTATATGATTATATTCTCATTATTGTTTCTAGTGGGTAGAGTTTCTATCACCACATAATTGAACATGAATCAACATAAACACTTTCCCACTGAGAATCATCATGGAGGTGGATTCAGAACATGTGATGAGGAGTGTAGTAGAGGCTAATGATTTGAAAATAGTTGACTAATGATTTTTCCGTAGGTCCATTAAAAATTTATTTCTAGTTTCAATGCATATATATCATCCAAGGGATACATTAGGACTATTTATTAATTTATGTTGTTATAAATATATTTGTTTTAATGAGTTTATATATTTTTAGTAATCATTGTGACTATTTAAATTTCCATATTATATTAATGGATTCCCACATTGATATTTATTTTGTGTGTGTACGATTTTGGTATTTCCATTATATAGATTTTAAATTAAAAATTATAGAATTTTTTTGACCCTTGAATGTTTTATTTGATATAATATTCTCTCGTGAGTTATTTAGGCCCTCAGCACTAGTAGGAAACCTTTTAAATACATGTAGAGGTATATGAGGTCCAATTATTCACTAATTTGATTGTTATATTAGAAAAATAGGATAATTCCCCACAAATTTGTTTTAGATTGATATGTTTTCATAGATTTAGTGAGTGGTTGATATATGATTTTGGGACATAGAGGGGAGACAAAAGATATTTTTGTCTAGAATGACTAATATTGATAACTATATTTCCTTGGGATATCATGTATGAAGAATAAGCACTATAATTTATGTTTAGTATTTTCTTATCATTTTGAGGTGGTAAAGTCATAGGAACTGATATAGGTATTACATGGTATCCTATTTCACTATCCATCCATAATGATAGTGAAATTCAAAGGATAAGATGTAAAAACCTATATTTCCCAAACCAACCCAAGTCAACCCCAAACTGATCACCTGAGTCAATTTGTGCAAAGGCCCAAAGGGCATCCCTGATCTCCACAGGCTGGAAACTAGTTCCAAACATTAGTAGAGAATCTAATGCAATTATTTCTACAAATATCAATAAATAACACAAACCATGGAAAATAAAATAGTGTATCCCAATATATATATAAATTTCCCAAATGATCATACTTTTACAATGTTGGGAAAACAAAAATAGACAAAAAAATCAAAAAAAAACCTCACCCATGGATATTGAATCCATGTTGAGACCTTTACCAAGATGAAAATAAGAAAAAACTAAAGGTTTGGGTATTAAAACCCAGTAGGTGTGCCCGAACAAGTCGATTACCAATGCACTTACATTTAATAAAATAACATAAACCTTAGGTTTAAAATTGAATATATATATATATAAGTAATATTTTCTATATATTTTCTTTCAAAGAAAACCAAACATGGTTCAATTACCCTTTTTCCATTTAAAATCAAAATCATCCCCAAGAGGAAACTGATATAATTTCAAGGAAAAATAAATATGTTTTCATTATAAATGGAAGAGAAAGTGTCCAAATCATTTTCCCAAATAGTTTCCATAATTATTTGAAATCATAAATACAATATTTACCCAAGAGATACACCATGAAATTACTCCCTTGAAATAATCACATAATATGAGAAACGAGACTGATATAAAATAGGATTATCCAACAAAAAACACATCCATGTAATCCTCTATGGATAACTAAGTTCCAATAGGCATGGTAGAAACTAAGAATCTAATGAATAATATAAAACATACTATACATCTTGAACCATCCCAGAATGCATGCCTCACTCAATGAAATAATTTTTTTCCTACACGCTCGATCGAAATCTAAATGGCCTCACTGAGGAAAACTATCCCATAACAATAATAATAAAACATATCATATCCTCTTCTATGGTCCAGTAGTCATAGCGTAATCCTAACTAGTGTAGAAATCATTCTCAGAAAATTTTCTAGCTATGCCAAGTCTCCATGTTAGGAGTATAAAGGGTAAGAGCCCAAATATACAAACCATGCATCAAATAAAAATAAAATATATCATATATAATAGTTCCCATAATAGTAACCACACCAAATCACTCCAAGGATCAATATCTTTCTATAGAATAAATAGATCTCAAGGAGTCCACACTGAGGATCTCTAATTCCATTGAAAGTAAATGTGTCATAGGGAGTCCAAAATGCGGACATCCCGCCCATTCAAATAACGGAATACAAGGATTCCCCAGAGTGTTTTTCCTATAAATTAAATATAAATAAGTAAATAATATTATCCAAGGAGTTTTTTCATAATGAAAAGTTTCAGCACCTTTAAAAAATTTCAAAATGACACTCAATCATCCCTTTTAAAAGAATAAATCCTCCATTTAAAAAGGTTTAAAGACACCATTTTGCATTCCAAAATCATTTTACGAATCTCCTTCATGTATTAACGCCACATGTGTAATAAAAAACCAATATCATCAAAGATCCAATCTGACCACACATCACTGTCACACGCCATTTCATTTTAAAAGAAAGAATTACACTCTTATTTCAAATCCAAAGCATTTATAAACACATTTGAGTAAAGAACCCACCATTTAGATATTAAAAAATAATTTTCCATGCCAAAAATGCTTTAAAAATATCAAGTCACACACAAAATATAATTGGGAAATTTATCAAGCACTTGGGGTGCTATATTTAACAAATCAATTCCATTGATTACAAAAACAATAGGGATGTAATCATAAATTTTCACACTAAAAAACCATTCCAAATTTCATGCATAATTATATAATATATAAGGAATCTTGTAAAATCATTAAACTAATGATTCTTAAATTTAATTTAATGTGAAAAGGGAAACCTACCTCAAACTCACAATGCTTCAACAACGCACACCTAAAAAATACTCATGAATTCAAGGAGACAGAACAACCAAAAGGAAACTTAAAATAAAAAATCTCTAATATAAACCAAGGGAAACATGAAAAATATATTCAAGAGACCATGGGAAAATAACATGATAGAAAATTAAGGCATAAGGAAGAGGGAGAATGGAGGAGGAGATTACCTAGAGTTGTTTTTCCCCAAAACATGATACAATCCCTCATATCCACACTTGGGATGATGATGGAGGCTTGGAGAACAAGGTAGGATATGCCCAAGGGATTTATAAACATAGATTGATAATAAATGATAATACTGGGGATAAAATCCTTAGAGGGTAGAACTTTAATTTATCAAATTTTATGATATGGGTAGCCCGTAAATTTTAGCTGCACAATTTGGTAAATCATACAGCAACCATGTGATATAGGTATTCCACGAGATGAAACCCCACCACACACATTCTGTATGGGTTTAAAAACAATGTGAAAGTTATGATCTAAGAATCTAACACGAACCCAAATCCACACGATTTCCATTGCTGAGTTTCCCATTTTCTACTAACAATGCACCATTTGTGTTCCACCTGCTTCCATGCTCAGAAATTCAACTTATAAAAAAAATTATAGAGAAAAATGAGGAATAAACATGGGGTAAAAATTAAACAAAATAAACCCTCAGAATTTAAACCACATCAGACCTAGAACTCAAGAGAAAAAACATGATCAAAAAATAAACTGGAATAAAGGGTTAAAATAAAAACTTGGGTGTAACATTTATTTTCTCCAAAACGCTTTCCTTTCCTCAAAATATGTTGACCTAACTTTTTATAACATTACTACTAAATAATTTTAACAACATAAAAAATTACTAAAGGAGGATCCAATTTTTTAGTTTCTTCAGAAAATTATATCCATAAAAAACTTTTACAACATAAAATATAAACATTTATTTAATTCCTTCCTCTTTAGCTTATTATTATCCATTATGTTCTTGTTTGTACATGTTTTCACCTGAGGATAAACATACACATGGAGTGAGATAAAAATATTATTAAGAGGATATATAATATCATGAAACAATATAACATGGGGTGAGCATAATCATAACATCATCATCATGATATAATGCATTAGATAATGGCATGGAATGTCACAAAGCATAAAAACAAAACATCATGTCTTAGTTTTCAACTAAAACACATTGTTGTAAATAAGTATAGAATAATGTTAATGAATATTTCACATTCCTTATAAGGTAAATCACATTACCCAATGCATTATATCACTATATAATTTTTTTCACACTCATCAAAGCTTATCATTTACATTGTGCTATATAATTCCGGGAAAACCTGTCACATCATAATATTCACATTATCAAACATGCCACATAGAACATATATCAATCATGGACATAAAATAACACTTGGAAATTAGTGAGTTTTATTTCATAAATACTACATTCATAAACCTTTTTTCCCAAATGGAATAGAGAATAACATTCTTGATATAAGAATCTTCTACTTTTGGTGAAGAAGAAAAAATATTAAGAATTTTGTTTTTTTCAAAGAACAATTATTCTGGAAAACATTGTGTTTGTCATAATATCAATTAGTAAACATTTATCTCATGTAAAGTTTAATATAATTATGAAGAAATTATATTTAATGAATATCCATACTGATAATGGGGTGAAAGAGGGAAAAACAAAATAAAGAGATTTGGGTTTTAGAATTCCCCATACCGTGTGTCCGAATGATTTATTCACTTTAATGTCTTGTATAATCACATTATAATAATTAATTGACAATTAAAAAACAGTTAATATGTTAATATAATTTATTATGGTTTTATTAATTATTTTACAGTCTTTTGGATGAGTTATTGAGTATTATTTCGTCATTTGGGAGTTTTCATATTCAGAGTTTTCATGATCAGTTAATTTTTATACATGAATGGAAGTTTGTTTAAAATGAGTATGAACATACAAAATTGTTATTATATGTTACTAATTATAATATAGAAAATTTTTTATCATACAAAATATTTTATAATATACCATTAGGATGATTATTTAGATAAAAGTTAATAATGATAATTTTAGGTTATTTTTTTGTGTTTTTTTGAACATAACAGGATCATTTTGTTTTATCATTTAGTATTATGATTATAAGTCATTTATGAAAAATAAAATGGTTTATAAAATAATATTTAATAACTATTTTTAACCATTCAAATGTTTTATTAATATACTTGAATATGTTTAAGTAAAATGAAAGTGTGTCACCCACAATGTCAGAAAATTGACACATTCCGAGGAAGGATTTAATTTATATGGTAAAAGAGACAGAGGGATGAGTTTAATGTTGTATCTTACATTAAAAATGATATAATTATAGTATATGTAATTAATTGGAGTTATAATTCCATTTTGATGAATAGAGGTGAGGATATAATAAAAAATTAAATTTAAATTTAAAGAAGATTAAAAGAAAAAGAGAGATGATTTACCTCTTAATTATCCTCTTCAGATACTCCTCAAGGAACCTAGCATTAGTCTTCTGATGATACCCATAGATCCTGAATGTTGGTGGAGGGATATCAAAGATAATTAGGAATAATTTAGTTTGTTAGAAAAACTTGAGAGGCGTAAGGAGAAGAGGGTGTGAGGGGTGGAATTTATAGTAGAGGATAGTGGTGTTTTCTTATTATTTTAATCATTATTTTATTATTTTCCTCAAGACAAACAATAGTGAGGATTATTGTGACTAAATATAGTAATTAGTGCATGTGAGTTCCTACCAATGGTCTGTAAGGTCTTGGATCCTCATTTCATGTATTTTTTCCATTTTCTAGATTTTTTTGAGAAAAAGTGGTTTTTTTCTAGAAATTTCTTAAGTACACGCCGTGTACTTTATGAGTACACGCCATGTACTCAGTTACCATATATAGAATCCTGTCTTTTTATAACATAAACTTTCATTTCATTACACGGAACTGAGGATCTTTAAGGTTTAGTGTCTTGGAAACAAGGAACATAATACATGAAAAGAACATAAAAAATTCTTCTTAAACACTTGAAAGGATTCTCCTTAAGTTCATATTAGGGTCATTTCTGCATCTCATAACCTGGGGACATACATCAAAAGAAAGGGTGAGCAGAAGGCCTAGTAAGGGAAACAAGAGAAACATTTTACATGTGAACTTGAGATACTTCAATAAGGACATGAAAAGAACATTAAGGCATGAGAAAGAAATCATGAGATACATCATAATAAAAATAAAATTTTTCATAACTTGAAGATGTGGCTGCAACATTCAATATTGACAATCATTTCATTTCACCAAGTGCCATCCCCAAGGTGTCATTAAAATTACCAAGGTTATTCACCAAGGTATCAGTCTAAAAAGTCATCTCTAGAGATTAAGTCTTTACCCAATGCATTGGAGCGCTATCTGGACACACCCTTGAAATGTCTTTATTATCATGTGATCCACATATATCATCATCAAACATTTCATAAACAACCCATATATCATAAAATAAATGGGTTTCATTTCATAATCATAACGTTTTAAAAACTACTTTAAAGACATGATCTTTGTGTCACTTTAAACCCACGGAAAGGGGAAGCGGGTTTCATGTATGTAAATACCAGAATTTAAAATTGAACATTTTGATATATATGTGAATACCCTTGTAGAAATAAGAGCTTTTAGTATTCACTTTATATCATAAAATAATTTTGAGAAAAGAGAGAGGCATTTTGAGACGAAAATCCTGCAGCATAACGGCTATGTTACATGGTTTTAGAAAACATTGAAAAGAGAGGGAACATGGGTCACCCACTCATAAATGATCCATAATACAGTAGGGGGACATAATATAAGGAATTTAATAACATGGTAATGAAATTTGAAAGATATACCATATGAAATGAAAAACATGGAAGTGAGACAAAAAAAATAAGATTTCTCTTATGAAAATTTGGCAGCCTAACTGCGTCACTTAAACTTTAATAAAAAAAAGATTTGACAAGATCAAATAGGGTCTCTCATCATATGATCATAAGAGATCAGTATGATAGATATAGATATCATACCCCAACATAATAAAAAGGAACTTGAAAGACTTGACATGAAAATCGAACTTGAAAAATGAGAAGGGTGAAAGAATCCCTTAAAAATTCGGCAGCCTAATGGCATCACTTAAACTTTCATAAAAAAAATGATGAGTAAAAGGGGATCTCTCATCATATAAACATGAAAAGGGCAGTAATAGGAATATAAAAGAACATCCTCTCACATAAGAAGAGGGAGCATAAAAGGAATGACATAAAAGAGATTACATGAGAAGAAAGAGAGAGGTCGGATCCCTTACCTTAAAACGTAACTCTTAAAACTCAAAGGTTTGGACCTTGAGGGCTTGGGGGCACCTTGGGAGGACGCCTTGGGAGGTAAGGAGACCAGAACGTTGTTGGGGGAGAGTTGGGAGTGAAAACTAAATGAGGAAAAGGTGGGTATTTATAGGGAAAGTGAGGGGACAAGGCATTAATGGCCAAGGGACACCTCACAAGTGCTTTTCTCAAAACCATGTGCTCTCCCTTGGCATTTACCATGGAGTTAGGACACATGGGGCCCCAAAAACAATAATTCATCTACCATGGCCGGCCAACCCTTAAAATATCTCAAGAAATCATCATGACACAGCTATGATGTCATTAAACACACCGAAACCCTAAAACTGCATTTTTACTATTCACTGAAAAATTCATCTTTCTCAGAAAAATCCCAAAATTTCACCTTAACCAAATATTGATGCTCTAATTAAATTTATGGACTCCATTATATAAAAATTATTTTCTATGTCTTTTTAATTTAAGTTTTATATAAAATCACTATTCACCGAGAATTCATTTTTTTCAGAAAAATCCCCAAAAATTACCATAACATAATATCGATGCTCTGAGTTCAAAAATATGGTCCTTTTTAATAAAAAAATTTTTCTAATTAATTTTAATTAAATTTTTAATTAAAAAACACTATTCACCCGAAAAAACTAATACTTGGCTAATAATTTATGAAACCGTTTTTTACCCATTTTATCAAATCATATTACGTAATCTAGGTGTCTAAATTATATTCAAACTTTCTTTGAGTGAAATTACTAATACATTTGGTCACATTACTAATCCTAAGCGTAAAATCACTATTCATAATTTACTATTCATCAAAAATTATGTTGATCTTATTAGACTCCAAATTCCTTACTGAACACTTTTGTAGAAGACTATTTTTTGAAAATCATTACACATCATTAATTATTTATGGTTTACATAAATATTTTAAAATATCCCTTTTTCAAAATTCATCAATAAAATATATCCTAAAATTATCCGGACATTTGAAATTTCACAAACATCACTAAAGGAAGAAATCTCAATTCATTCATCCCAAGGGATTACACAAAGAAGCTAGGGTCTCGTCACATAGCCCCTTATAACACCACCATATGACCTAAGTGTAAGGTGTGCTATGGTGAGAGTATCTGAGGGAGGCTCAGATAACATTGCCCTAGTAGTAATCTCTACTAACTTGAACTTCTCTCGCAGGCATTTCCGTTCAAGCTTGACACGCTAGAGTTCGGCTTGGGATTGGTCCAAAGCGAAGCCCACAGATGCTACCTCCTTCCCAAGCTCTGATAAGTGGGATTCAAAAGGTTCGAGTCGACTTGATGAAGCCATCGACTCCTCTTTCTGCATTAACCATTAAAATCTTATTAAATTAGTAAGAGTAAGTTAATATACTACTCAAAATATTGGGTCGTTACATTCTTCCCCCCCTTAAGAAATTTCGTCCCCGAAATTTATACTTGAGGCCTAGTCGAAAAGGTGAGGGTAATTTTGCTTCATCATTTCCTCAGGCTCCCAAGTCGCTTCTTCATATTTATGATTCCTCCACAACACTTTCACAAGGTGGGTAGTCTTGTTTCGTAGGACCTTGTCTCTACGGTCCAAGATATCCACGGGCTGCTCCTCATAAGAGAGGTCATGTTCCAGTTGTACTACCTCTGGGTTCAGTACATGCAAAGGGTCGGGTATGTACTTCCTTAAGAGAGATACATGGAAGACATCATGAACTTGAGCTAGGTTCGGTGGAAGTGCTAGACGATAGGCCACAGCTCCTATGCGATCAAGGATTTCATAGGGGCCAATGTACCTAGGGCTGAGCTTCCCTTTCGTCCCAAACCGCATGAATCTCTTCCAGGGAGAAATTCGAAGGAAGACTTTCTCACCAACACCGAACTCCAAGTCCCTTTGACGATTGTCATCATAGCTCTTCTGCCGACTCTGAGCAACCTTTATGTGTTGTTGGATGGCATGAACCTATTCTGTAATCTCTTGCACAAGATCAGGCCCAATAAGCTTTCTCTCACCAGTTTCATCGCAACAAGTAGAAGTTCTACATCGCTTTCCAGACAGAGCTTCATAGGGTGCCATCTGAATACTCGAATGGAAGCTGTTGTTATAGGAGAACTCAACTAATGGGAGTTGTTGATCCCATCCACCATTAAATTCCATTGAGCATAATCTCAGCATGTCTTCGAGTGTCTGAATAGTCCTTTCAGATTGGCCATCAGTTTGAGGATGATAGGTCGTACTAAAATTCAATTCAGTATTCAGGGCATGTTGAAGACTTCTCCAGAATTTTGATGTGAATCTTGGGACACGATCAGACACGATGGATAGTGGTACCCCATGCAGCCTTACCACTTCCTTAATGTATATCTTGGCAAGCTGATCCAGAGAGAAATATTCCTGAATAGAGATAAAATGGGTTGTCTTGGTGAGATGGTCCACAATAACCCATATCGCATTGTTTCCTTTGGATGTTTTTGGGAGACCAGTTACAAAGACCATAGTGATATTATCCCACATCCATAATGGTATGGGTAGTGGTTGTAATACCCCCTTTGGAAGTTGTCGTTCTGCCTTTACTTGCTGACACACCAGGCACCTTGTAGTGTAATCAGCAATCTCCCTCTTCATGTTATCCCACCAATAATGATCACGAAGGTCTCTATACATCTTAGTGCTTCCCAGATGTATAGTGAAAGTAGAGCTATGAGCTTCATCCATCAGTTCTTTCTTTATCTTCAGAATAGATGGAACACATAGTCTTGTACGAAATTTCAATACACCTTCTTGATCAATATTGAAATCAGGGAACTTCCAATCTTTTACAGCCTCCAACTTCTCCTACAACAAAGGATCTTCTTTTTGAGCCTTCTTGATCTTCCCTAGTAATAAAGGTTGAGAAATCATTTGGGATAGGGTTGATGATGTCCCTTTGCATATAATTCCCATGTCCAGTTTTACTAGATCTTTAATCAAGGGATCTCCTAGGATCCTCATCGTTGCCAGAACAATAGGGTCTTTCCTGCTTAACGCATCCGCGACTTTATTTGCTCTTCCAGGGTGATAATGAATTGAAAAATCATAGTCTTTAATATGCTCCAACCATCTCCTTTATCTCATGTTCAATTCTTTCTGTGTGGAAATATACATTAGACTTTCGTGGTTAGTGTATATATCACATTTCTCCCCATAAAGATAGTGCCTCCATATCTTTAGAGAAAAAACAAATGCCGCCAGCTCTAGATCATGCGTAGGAAAATTCTGCTCATGAATCATCAACTGTCGAGATGCATAAGCAATTACCTTGTCATTTTGCATGAGGACACACCCAAGACCTTTCAGAGATGCGTCGCTAAAAATAATGAATCCTTCTATGATTGAGGGTAGTGTTAACACAGGTGCAGTAACCAATCTCTTCTTCAGCTCTTGGAAACTTTCCTCGCATTCCTTTGTCCAGATGAACTTAACCCCTTTTCGAGTTAACTTGGTTAGTGGATTAGAAAGCCGTGAAAAGTTTTTCACAAACCTCCTATAATATCCTGCTAAACCAAGGAAACTACAAATCTCAGTTACTGTTGTGGGTTGAGGCCACTCCTCCACAACCATTTTCTTTGCAGGGTAAACCAATATTCCTTCATTGGTTACGATGTGCCCCAAGAAATCCACTTGTTGTAACCAAAACTCACACTTTTTGATCTTTCCAAAGAGCTTCTCCTTCCGCAGAGTTTTCAAAATAACCCTCAGATGATCTTCATGCTCCCCACGACTTTTTGAATATATCAAAATATCATCAATAAAAACTACCACAAAGTTATCAAGGTAGTACTTAAAGACTGTATTCATCAAATCCATGAAAATAGCAGGACCATTAGTCATGCAGAAGGGCATAACAGAAAACTCATAATGCCCATATCTTGATCGGAAGGCAGTCTTTGGAATATCTTCCTTCTTCACCCTCAGTTGTTGATAACCAGATCGAAGGTCAATCTTGGAGAAGAATTGAGCCCCATGAAGTTGGTCAAATAAATCATCAATTCTTGGAAGAGGATATCTATTCTTCACTGTGATCCCGTTCAGTTCTCTATAATCAATGCATAGCCACATTGATCCATCCTTCTTCTTCACAAAGAGAACTGGTGCCCCCCAAGGAGACACAGTCGGTCGGATAAACCCCTTGTCCAACAAGTCTTGGAGTTGTTTCTTTAACTCTTCTAGCTCCACATTTTCCATTCTATACGGAGTCTTTGATATCGGTTGAGACCCAGGTACGAGTTCAATGCAGAACTCTACCTCTCTTTCGGGGGGAGGTCCATGTAACTCCTCAGGAAATACATCCATGTATTCCTGAACAATTGGAACATCTTCTATTGGTAAGATCGCTTTTCCTTCTTCATCATCACCGATTAACTCCATAAAGAAAGCTATAGGAGGTTCTTCTAGATAGGGATCAGTTCGGGATATCTCTCCTTGAAAGATAACTATAGGTTGTTTATTCAAGACTACTGAGATTTCCTTACTTCTGCATTTGATCTAAGCGTTATACTTTGAGAGCCAGTCCATCCCTAGTATAACGTCGAATTCCAACATGCGAATGACTACTAGATTTGCGATAAGATTGCGCTCACTAAAGTAAACACTAGAGTCTCTAAACACTATTGATGCATGGATAATCCCACTTGGAGTCTTGACTGACAACTCCACCTCAAGCAATTCCGAGTTTTATTCTATATTCTTTGCAAACATGGAGGAAATAAAGGAATGCGTAGAACCAGAATCAAACAAAGTAGTTGCTAGATTTGAGAGGACAACAAGAGTACCTACTACCATGTCGCTCAGGGCTTCAACTTCAGTTGTTGTGATAGCAAAAGCACGACCTTTCTTCCCTGTCCTTTGCTGAGATTGATTGTGATTACCCTCCACTGCCCTTGGATTCGGACAGAGATTAGCGTAGTGCCCAAGCTGTCCACACTTGAAGCAATGGACTTTGGGTAATGCCATAACCATCTTTCTTCTGTCGTTAGTGTTGGGGAGTTGATGCTTCACCTCACTACGACAATTCCGAGCAATATGGCCTCCTTTTCCACACTTGTAGCACTTGCCACTTCCGACCAAGCAGTTCCCCAGATGCTTCATCCCACATTTATTGCATGTGGTATGTTGCATTTGCTTTCCACCTCTTCCCTGATCAAAATTCTTCCCTAAACTTGGCTCCAACGATCTCTTCTTTTCGTTTGATTTATGAGACCACTGCATCTCACCAAACTCCAGCTTGACTTTCATTAAACTCCGCACGATCTCCTCATAGCTATCGTAGTCCCGGTTGGCTAAATTCTTTCGCAGATGAGGTCTCAGCCCACCGAAAAATCTATCATCCTTCCCACTTAGATCCATGACAAAGTTAGAGGTATATCGTGACAGTCGGGTGAAGTTCATCTCATAGCTTCCGACAGATTCGTTCTCCTTATGCTTCAGCTCGAGAAACTCTTTCTCCATTCTCGTTCTCATGGAACGAGGGAAATACTTGTTAAAGAATATTCCCTAGAATTCTTCCCACTCCATAGCTTTCATCTCTTCTCTAGGATTCATGTTTTTGACTAGTGACCACCACTGGTCAGCTTATCCCTCTAGGCGATAAGCTGCAAGGGTGACTTTTTCTTGTTCCGAACAAAGGAGTATAGAAAAGATCTTTTCAATGGAGCTTATCCACTGTTCCGAAACCAAAGGGTCAGTAGATCCACTGAATGATGGTGGTCGTTGACACATGAAGGACTCAAGAGAATGTTGTTCCCTTCGTGGTGAGGTCGGCCTCTCAGCTTGATTCAAGTTATTACTCATAACTTGAGTCAGTTGGTTCATCATTTGCATGAATGTTTCCATTCTGGCTTCCATCAGAGGGCCGTCATCACATGGTGCATTGCGGTCACCATCGGAACGGTTCCTCCTATTGCCTGCCATTTTCTAAAAGAATAAAACCTTATTGAGAAACTTATTTCATTTATGAATCTTTTAACTAATACTTCATAATTAGACAATTACACTTCTCTATAATTCCTTCATAATGATTCATAAAAAGCTTGTGATTAACCAAACATATCCCCCGGGGGTGTCGTAAACAAGAGTGCAGCAAGGTCGGTTATCGTGCACCAGTTCTCATTCGAGCCTAGCTCAAAGTGGTGTTTTTGGGTTTTACCCCTATGGACATCTGTTCCAGAGCCACCTCTACCTGCTCGTATCTAGACATGGATGTATTTGTTTGATAAACCACTTACTGAATACTTTCCAAAATACCAGGAAGTTTTCCTATATTTAAACATTTCTATAGGGTTCTTCCTAAAGTTTTTATATCCTAATTTCCACAAATAACTAAACCATCCTTTGATACCAACTATAGCATCCCTTTTTTTATAACATAATCTTTCATTTCATTACACGGAACTGAGGATCTTTAAGGTTTAGTGTCTTGGAAACAAGGAACATAATACATGAAAAGAAAATAAAACATTCTTATTAAACACTTGAAAGGCTTCTCCTTAAGTTCATCCTTGGATCATTACTGCATCTCATAACCTGGGGACATACATCAAAATAAAGGGTGAGCAGAAGGCCCAGTAAGGGAAACAAGAGAAACATTTTACATGTGAACTTGAGATACTTCAATAAGGACATGAAAAGAACATTAAGGCATGAGAAAGAAATCATGAGATACATCATAATAAAAATAACAATTTTCATTACTTGAAGATGTGGCTACAACATTCAATATTGACAATCATTTTATTTCACCAAGGTCCATCCCCAAGGTGTCATTAAAATTACCAAGGTTATTCACCAAGGTATCAGTCTAAAAAGTCATCTCTAGAGATTAAGTCTTTACCCAATACATTAGAGAACTACCTGGGCGCACCATTGACATGTCTTTATTATCATGTGAGCCACATATATCATCATCAAAAATTTCATAAACAACCCATATATCATAAAATAAATGGGTTTCATTTCATAATCATAACGTTTTAAAAACTGCTTTAAAGACATGATCTTTATGTCACTTTAAACCCACGGAAAGGGGAAGTGAGTTTCATGTATGTAAATCCCAGAATTAAAAATAGAACATTTTGATATATATGTGAATACCCTTGTATAAATAAGAGCTTTTAGTATTTAATTTATAACATAAAATAATTTTGAGAAAAGAGAGAGGCATTTTGAGACGAAAATCCTGCAACATAACGGCTATGTTACAAGGTTTTAGAAAACATTGAAAAGAGAGGGAACATGGGTCACCCACTCATAAATTATCCATAAAAAAGTAGGGGGATAGAATATAAGGGATTTAAGAACGTGGTAATGAAATTTTAAAGATATAACATATGAAATGAAAAACATGGAAGTGAGACAAAAAAAATAAGATTTCTCTTATGAAAATTTGGCAGCCTAATGACGTCACTTAAACATCAATAAAAAAAAGATTTGACAAGATCAAATAGGGTCTCTCATCATATGATAATAAGAGATCAGTATGATAGATATAGATATCATACCCCAACATAATAAAAAGGAACTTGAAAGACTTGACATGATAATTAAACTTGAAAAATGAGAAGGGTGAATGAATCACTTAAAAATTCGGCAGCCTAACGACGTCACTTAAACTTTCATAAAACGAAATGATGAGAGTAAGAGGGGATCTCTCATCATATAAACATGAAAAGGGAAGTAAGAGGAATATAAAAGAACATCCTCTCACATAAGAACATGGAGCATAAATGGAATGACATAAAAGAGATTACATGAGAAGAAAGAGAGAGGTTGGATCCCTTACCTTAAAAGGTAACTCTTAAAACTCAATGGTTTGGACCTTGAGGGCTTGGGGGAACCTTGGGAGGACTCCTTGGGAGGTAAGGAGACCATAACATCGCTAGGGGATAGGTGGGAGTGAAAACTAAAGGAGGAAAGGGTGGGTATTTATAGGGAAAGTGAGGGGACAAGGCATTAATGGCCAAAGGACACCTCGCAAGTGCATTTCTCAAAACCATGTCCTCTCCCTTGGCATTTACCATGGAGTTAGGCCACATGGGGCCCCCAAAACAATAATTCATCAACGTTGTCTGGCCAACCATTAAAATATCTCATGACATCATCATGACACAGCTATGATTTCATTAAAAACACTGAAACCCTAAAACTGCATTTTTACTATTCACTGAAAAATTCATCTTTCTCAGAAAAATCCCAAAATTTCACCTTAACCAAATATCGATGCTCTAATTACATTTATGGAATCCATTTTATAAAAATAATTTTCTACGTATTTTTAATTTAATTTTTAAATAAAAGCACTATTCATCGAGAATTCATTTTTTTCAGAAAAATTCCCAAAAATTACCATAACATAATATCCATGATCTGAGTTCAAAAATAAGGTCCTTTTTATAAAAATAATTTTCTAATTATTTTTAATTAAAATTTAAATTAAAAAACACTATTCACCCGAAAAAACTAATACTTGGCTAATAATTTATGAAACCGTTATTTACCCATTTTATCGAATCATATTGCTTAATCTAGTTGTCTAAATTATATTAAAACTTTCATTGAGTGAAATTACTAATACATTTGGTCACATTACTAATCCTAAGCGTAAAATCACTATTCATAATTTACTATTCATCAAAAATTATGTTGATCTTATTAGACTCCAAATTCCTTACTGAACACTTTTGTAGAAGACTATTTTTTGAAAATCATTACACCTCATTAATTATTTAGGGTTTACATAAATATTTTAAAATATCCCTTTTTCAAAATTCATAAATAAATTATATCCTAAAATTATTCGGACATTTGAAATTTCACAAACATCACTAAAGGAAGAAATCTCAATTCATTTATCCCAAGGGATTACAAAAAGAATCTAGGGTCTCGTCACATAACCCCTTATAACACCGGCATATGACCTAAGTGTAAGGTGTGCTATGGTGAGAGAATATGAGGGAGGCTCAGATAACATTGCCCTAGTAGTAATCTCTACTAACTTGAACTTCTCTTGCAGGAATTTCCGTTCAAGCTTGACAAGCTGGAGTTCAGCTTGGGCTTGGTCCAAAGCGAAGCCCATAGATGTTACCTCCTTCCCAAGCTCAGATAAGTGGGCTTCATAAGGTTTGAGTCTACTGGATGAAGCCATCGACTCCTCTTTCTGTATTAACCATTAACATCTTATTAAATCATTAAGAGTAAGTTAATATACTACTCAAAAGATTTGGTCGTTACACCATAGGTAGCCGGGTTATGGCCGTGTAGCAGACAAGAACACGACCTTGTGTTGGGACCTGGAGACTGTCTAATGTGGGGGCTGGTGAATGCAAGCACACGTCATGTACTAATAAAGTACTCACCGGGTACTTTTTTTTCATAAAACGCATCGGGGTGCGTTTGATGGAAAAAACACCTCCATCTAGGTCTGGTTCATCTGAGAGAGAGGGTACATATGTGATACTTATTTGAGCTCCTGATTGGGCATCTGTTATCCTATTCAACCGCCGTCGATTGCATTGGGATCACCTCAGTAACCTCTTCCTTCTTCTAGAGCTTCGTTTCCTGATTCATCCTCTTTCAAGATCTTTCCTCGATTGATTGTTTTTAGTTTTTTTGTAGATATATGGTGTTATTGTTGGATTCAAGGCTTGAGGTTCACTTATATTGATCCTACAACACTGAGGTAGGTGGTTTGTTCCATTCCATTGAAATTATTTGAGTTATAAGTGAAAATGATCACAATACCCTTGAACGGGGTATTGCATGTTTTACTGATTTAGCCATGTTGTTTCTTGTTATGCTTGTATGCTTGAATAGAGGTTAATTGAATGAGAATAGGGCTAATTTCTATGATTTGGAAGTGTCTACCATGCATATTTTTTTTATGACTATTTGGTATAGTTTTCATGTTAGATTTCTGTTTTCATTCCATGCCTAGTATTGTAGGATGGAGTGGTTTTTCTTATCTTCCATGCTATTTTGATGTATAATATAATCCAAGTTGTTCTTAAGGTTTACTTTGGCCGATATGCTTTTCCATGATTGTTTGAATTACACAGGGCTGTGAGAACCTAGTTTAGTGGACCATAGGGAGAATAGACGCAAGGGATTCTCCAGAGTGTCCATTATTTTAATCATGTTTTGAGACCATAGGTGGGATTGATGTTGAGTTCTCCCTCAGAGGGTCTATAGTTACGTTACGATGCCATAGGGGGAATTGACGTTGTGTGCTTCCTTAGAGTGCCTGTAGTTCCCGTTAAAAGACTATAGGGGTAATTAATGGTGAGTGATTCCTCAGAGAGTCTTTATTCATACTTTTCTATAAGGGGATTTGATGTTGAGTGATTTCTTAGAGAGCCTTTACAAAATCTAAAATAGAGGGGTTAGACTATGTGTACATCCTCGAGGTTTGTTTGTGGTTTCTAGGTAGAACCAAATGGGATGGGCTATGAGTACATCCTAGAGGGTTACCTATTTTCAATTATCTGTTTACATTCTCTGTGGAATTGAATTCTTTTAACTGTAGGAATTTTTACTATTGATTACTTCCTTGTTTACTTATTCTATTGCTTATTTCTTACCGTATATATTCACTGAATTTTAAGAACATATGTCGTGGTGTTTGCCTACAGGTATTTAGTCTCAAACCCTGTTTGGGCCATGCTTTTGGGTCCAAACAGATTATATTGTTGTAGGTATAGATAAGGGAATGTTCCCTTATACTTCTGGTACATGATTGCTTAGAGCTTGAGAGCATGGAACAAAGATTTTGATTGCGATGTTGCGGAGCTATTTACTGTTTTCTTGTACTTTGGTTTAGTACTGTATTTTCAGCATTGTGAGATGTTTGGCTACTTTCCTAGACATATATATCGTGAATAATTTTTATATATTTTCTCTAGCTATTTATTTCTTCAGTCTTCTGTTGTTTCTTGTTGATTGATATTATTACTGCTTCTTCTATTGCTATATTTTTTTCATCCTCTATGTTACTCTGCAAATGATGGCATAGTTTCCCCACTATCACACCCAAGGCCCTCGCTGCTAGTCGGCAGCCTCTGGTGTTAGGGGAAATGCACTTGACGCCATGTGACAAACCAGGTACGGGGTGCCTCTCAGTGGCTTCCGAAACCGAGATGTTACAAAGTGGTATCAAAAGAATTCTTTTCTTCATGACTTATTTTTTGGAGACTATATAAAGGGAAAGGAAGGAATATGTACTTGGTAATAATCTATGCCTAGGATTAGCTAACCCGGGTGTATGGAAAATCCAATCTACCTTGCTTATTGCATGTTTTCTGGTTTTTCAATATTACAGTTGACTTGATTTCACCATGAGTGACTCATGTTCTATGCCATTATTGTTGATGTTATTGATGTTGTATTTCTATTGAAACCTGATGAGATGAGGGTATCCCATATCATCCATCATATAGGCACTTTCTAGAAATCACATGTCATGCATTCTTTCCATGACCTTTAGGTTTAATTAGTGATTGCATGTTGTTGTGATAGATGTTGTGATAGATATGAATTTTGGGGTGATAGATGCCTCAATAAAAATATCTACTATTTGATAGGGTTGATTGTGTATGGTTTTTTTTGAATGTCCCCCAAAATTTAGTTCTTGAGGTGTTATGGGCCCTCATGGACTGGAATTTGGTGGATCATTACATTGTTATCTTTGATTATAAAATGTATAAGATGCCAAGATTTGATTCACAAAGAGTATAGACCCCCACAGATCGGAATTTGGTACTTAAAGGTTTTTTTAGTGTTTTTCTGGGTTCCAGAGTAGTTTCTGAGGCTTTCTATCTGGAAAAAAACCAGAATACCCACCGTGAAATGACTAATACATGCTATGTGTTCTTTTGTTCGAGAAGAAAATATTTTTCTTAAGTACACACCGTGAACATTATGTACACGCCGTGTAGTCTATAACAATGTCTTAAACTGTGTGGGTGGGGACACGGGGTATGGAATCCTTGGTAGGACACGTTGTGTACCGGATCTACACGTCGTGTTGTAGAACCGTGTAACCTGCCATGTCACTGACAACACAGGCCAGTTGAGTCTTTTCTAATACACTTCGTGTCCATCTGGAACACACCATGTAGTGTACCTAGATTACCCATCCGTGTAACGAACAACACAGGTCTGAAAAATTTCCTAGTACACACCATTTCTGGCACTAACACGCCATGTAGTATTGTTTTAGGAGAACCGTGTGGCCAAACCATGTAAGGGAACTCCAACAAGGGATAAGGATTCAAGTACACGCCGTGTGTAAGGACAACATGCCGTGTATGGGGTGTTACACGACCAGTTTTGGAAGAGGTAAATTCCAATGTGAAATACTTATGGGAACATGCTGTGTAGGCATTACACACGTCGTGTATCCATATTTTGAAAAACTTGAATGCTTTTTTTTCTCCTGTTTCCTCCAAACTCTTCAAATTTTCAGTCTATGATAATCTTGATCTAATATGTGTGCTTGAACTTGTATAGTGATGCCACCAAGACGTCCTATGGTTGTACGCCAGTTATAGGGAAATGATCAGACACTAGATATGGCTGATCAAGGTCTTCCAGCAGATCCTCCAATTGTGCCAGTCTTGGCACCGACCATCATTCTGGATATAGGTGCTAATTCAAAGTTCTGAGAGGGCTTTATGAGGTTCATGCAGACCTTCGAAGGAGTACCACATCCTGCCACATCTATGGCAGAGCTGATACGAGTCTTCCAGCAGAAGCATCCTCCCACCTTTATAGGGGAAGGAGGACCTCAGGCAGCAGAGTCATGGTTATAATCCATTATTTATGTCTTCGAGCACCCGAAGATGCCTCCAGAGAGGAGGGCCAATCTTTCTACGTATATGCTTCAATATTCCTCGAATAGATGGTGGGATGTGATCTCACAGGCCGGACGCCAGAAGGTCACGGCCTGGGATGAGTTCCGGCGTTCCTTCTACAACTAATCCTATATGGAGACTTTGAGGGCCGATCGAGCCCAAGATTTTATGAGTCTATAGTAGGTTACTCTTTCTGTTATGAATTATTCTTTTCACTTCATTGATCTGTAGTGCTTTACGCCCATCCCAGGAGGTGATGAGTTGTTCCAAGAAATGATGTTTGAGGATTGTCTAAAGCATGACATCTGATCATTGGTGAACATCTCCATGTTGATATCCTTCGTTTCTATCATCAACTAGGCTCTGATCACAGAGAGAAATATGAGGGATTATGGAGTTGTGAGCCAGGGCGGCTTGACATCTGAAGTTATTATCCCTTCTACTGACAGTAGGAAGGGTCATTGGGAGACTATTCATGGAGATCCGATGAGGCGAGAGACTTATTCTGGTAGCTAGGTGGTGTGATACCAAAGCTAGAAGAGTGGTCATACGAGGCCACATTTCCCGAGAGATCCAGTGGAGTGCCGATACTGCGACAAGATGGGCCATCTGTAATGTTTCTGTCAGATCATACCACTAGAAGTTGGAGATAGGGGGTCTTCTATGACTCCACGTTCCGGAGCAGCACCACCAGTTTCTCATCAGTTTGGGAACTGGAGTTCTTCCTATTTTTCAGGACAAGGTGGAAGTCGTGGTCTTGGTAGTAAGTCGCCAGGATTTCAGTTACAACAGGGTGGATCAGCTCAAAGTGGCCAGGCAGGGTCACATGGCCATGGTGTAGGTCAGAATTTGGTAGTGGAGCAGACCCAGTAAGAGTAGGATCCCAGACCCTCTATAGTTTGAGGTACGATCTTTGTTGCCTCAGTTTTAGCTTCTGCACTTTTCGATACAAGGGCTTACCATAGCTTTATATCTGTTACTGTTTTGGAGATCCTTGGCCTTTTTATCTTTTCTTTTGCAAATGTCATGATGCTAGACACTCCATTTGGGACAATGACGACTAGTATATGTCATTTCAAGGAGTTCCCTCTTGAGGTTTGTGGGTGTCAATTCATATGGGACCTTTATGTCCTAGAGATGATGGGATTTGATGTCATTCTCAAAATGGAATGGTTAGTTCCCTTCCAGGCTTTTTTTTTGATTTCTATCGCCCTAGGGTGAGTTTCACATCACTAAAGGGAGGATCATTTATTTATAAGGGAGAATGGGATGTCCAGGTGGGCATAGCGGGACCCGAGAATCATGGGTTGAGAGGAGTTACAGCCCAGATTTCTATTCTTTTTCTGGATGACCATATGAATTTTCATTTTTTCCTCTAGAGAGAGAGGTAGAAATTTATTTTGAGCTTGTTCTAGGAGTAGCACCGGTGTCCATTCCTCCTTATAGGATGGTTACACTAGAGTTGCAGGAGCTCAAGAAGTAGTTAGATGAGTTGGAAAAAAAGGGTTTCATCTGACCCAATACTTCTCATTGGGGTTCACCTATCCTATTTGCAGTGAAGGAAGACGGTACCCTCCAGCTTTGTGTGGATTATCAAAATTTTAACCAGATGATGGTCAAGAATTGATATCCCTTGAAAACGATTGATGACCTCTTTGATCTGCTTTGAGGAGCCTCTGTGTTCTCGAAGATTTTCATGAGGTCCAGTTATCATAATTTGGCGATATACCATCTGATATACCTCTTACAGCTTTCCGAAGTAGGTATGGTCTATACAAGTATATGGTCATGCCTTTCGGTATCACAAACGTACTTCTAGTTTTAATGGCCCTAATGAACTAAGTGTTCTATCCATACTTGGATTCTGTCGTGGTGGTTTTCGTGGATGATATCTTGGTGTACTCTCACACACCACACGACCATGGTACCCATACTGAGATCATTTTGATTACACTAAGAGAAAATTAGTTATATACAATGCTCTCAAAATGCCACTTTTGGATGGATCAGATTCATTTCATGGGTCATGTCATCTCAACGATAGAAGTTTCAGTCGACCCAGAGAAAGTGATAACAGTAGTTTCCTTAGATCATCTGAAGAATGTCATTGAGGTAATGAGTTTTCTAGGGTAGGTGGATGCTACAGACGCTTCATTCCAGACTTTTCATGCTTAGCAGCACCACTGACGGGTCTGGCTAAGATAGGTGCAATGTTCTTGTGGTCATATTCTTGTGAGTTATCCTTTCATGAGCTGAAAGGGAGGTTGAATTTAGCACTGATACATGTTTTTCTAGAACCAGGAATGAGATATGCAGTGAATTGCGATGCATTAGGAATCAGGATGGGAGCTGCGCTTATGCAGGGAGAAGGATTCATTGCGTACGGATCACGGTAGTTGAGGCCACATGAGAGGAGTTTCCCGATGCACAATCTAGAGTTGGCGACTATTGTTCATGCTTTACTCTGTTGGAAAAATTATCTGTTGGGAGATCATTTTGTGGTTTTCACTAACCACAAAAATCTGAAGTATATCTTTACTCAGTTCAATCTGAATTTGAGATAGTGAAGGTGGGTTGAGTACCTTCAGTCCTTTGATTTTGAGCTTGCTTATACGCCTGGGAAAGGAAATTCAGTGGATGATGCGCTGAGCATGAGGGCTTAGATACGGGCAGTTCAGGAGGCCAACAATAAGTGGTAGCTTATGTCTCTGTTCTCTACGATGCATTTGGAGGTGCATAACAGACATGGGATGGCTTTTTTGTTGCTATTTTCTATACACTTATTGATCAAGTGAGAATGAGGTAGCTATAAAATTATAAAGGCCTAGTCTTACAGGAAATCATGTCAGGAGATGAACCTATTCTTGGGTGGACCATAGGCAAGGATGAGACCTTGCGTTTTCATGGGCGCATGTGGGTGTCAGCAGACATACGCGAGGAGCTGATGGAGGACTTTCTTTCCTCAGTTTGGGCAGTTTATCCTGGTGTCACCAAGATGTATCATTATCTACACCATTAGTATTGGTGTCTAGGTATGAAGAGGGATGTTGCTGGTTTTGTCATGAGTTGTTCCACTAGTCAGCAGGTGAGGGAGGAGTGTCAATGACTAGCAGAGATTTTTCAGCAGTTACCCATTCCTAAGTAGAAATGGAATGATTTCGCGATGGACTTTGTGACAGGTTTGTCGAGGTCACCTCAAGGGAATGATGCTATTTTGATTGTCATTGAAAAACTCATGAAGGTTGCTCACTTCTTTTCGATCAAGGAGACTTTTAGTGTGGATGAGCAGGGATAGTTGTACATCTTAGAAATTTCACATCTACATGTGTTTCCACACTCCATTGTGTCAGACAGGTTTTCCTGTTTTACTTCTCGGGTTTGGAAGGGATTTCAGAAGGCCTTGGGTACACATGTACTTTTGAGTACAACTTATCGTCACTAGATTGATGGCCAGTCTGAGCGAAGGATTTAGGTGCTTGAGGACATGCTTTTTTCATGCACCCTGGATTTTGGAGGTTCTTGGGATAAGCACATACCTCTTGTGGAGTTTCCCTATAATAATATTTTTCAAGAAACTATCCATATGGAACCTTATGAGGCTTTGTACGGTAAGTCAGGTAGATCATCCATATGTTGGCTGGAGGATAGAGAGGCAGTTGTGCTAGGACCTCAACATGTCCAAGAGACCACATAGTAGATAGAGTTGATTCAGAAGAGGATGGATACTACACAGTTTTGACAGAAGTCTTATGCTGATCAACAGAGACGACCTCTGGAGTTCGAAGTCGGGGATCAGGTTTTCCTTTGTGTCACACCGAGGATGGGGCACAAGAGGATTAGGATACAAGTTAAGATTTTGTTGAGGTACGTCGGGCCTTTTGAGGTGTTGGAGAGAGTTGTGCCGATTGCCTATCAGTTGTAGTTACCTTAGATGTACCTTGCTATGCATGACGTTTTCCATGTTTCTCAGCTCTGACGTTACTTATTAGACTTGTCTCATGGTTTTCAACCTGAGGAGGTTGAGTTAGAGGTGGATGCGTCATTCATGGATCATCCTATCCGGATTTCTCGTCGCAGTACAAAGGTACTACGTGGCCAGCTTATCCCTCTGGTATGAGGGCAATGGTAGCATGGGCGGGTATAAGACGAGACCTAGGAGAGGGAGGTCGATGAACAATCACAGTGGCTGGAGTTGTTTGAGGATTCTTCTTCAGCGCCACATTGCTAGGAAAATTATGGGATGAATTTCCTTACGAGGGAAATTTTGTAAGAACCCCGATCTTATTTTCAGGTATATTTTCATTTTTCTAGTGTTTTTGAGAAAAAGATGTTTTTCTTGAAATTTCATAATTACATACTGTGTACTCGGTTAACGCGGGTAGCTGGGTGCTGGTCGTGTAGCGGCCATGCACATGGCCGTGTGTGGTGACCTGGAGACCGCCTAGTGTGGGGGATAACAAAGGAAAGTACATGCCATGTACTTATATATTACACACCAGGTACTTTTTTCATTAAATGCATCAGGGTCATGTCTGACAGACAGAATCACCTCATTCTGGGTCTAGTTCGTTTGAGAGTGGGGGTACGACCGCGATCCTTCCCTGAGCTCCTGATCGAGCATTTTTTCATCCTATTCGACCGTCATCGATTTCTTTGGGATCGGCTCAGTAATCTCTTCCTTCTCTAAGAGCTTCTTTTCCTGATTCTTCCTCTTTCAAGAGCTATCCTCGGTTTAGTTTTTTTAGAGTTTTTGTAGATCTACGTCATTATTGGGAGATTCAAGGCTTGAGTCTCACTTATATCGATCCTAAAACACTAAGGTAGGTGGTTTGTGCCTTTCTGATGAATGTTTTTGAGTTATATGTGCAAAAGATCCCAATACCCTTGAACAGGATATTGCGTGTTTTACTGATATAGCCCTATGGTTTCCTGATATGCTTATATGCTTGAATGAAGGTTAATTGAATGAGAATAGTGTTAATTTATATGCTTTGTAATTTTTTACGCATGAATATTTTGTTTATGACTGTTTGGTATAGTTTTCATGTTAGGCTGCAGTTTTCTTTCCATGCCTAGTATTGTAGGATGGATTGATTTTTCTTATCTGCCATTCTATAAGGTTGTAGACTATTAGCCAAGTCGTTCTTGAGGTTTACTTCGGCTGGTATGCTTTTCCATTCTTGTTTCATTTACACAGGGCCATGAGAACCTCGTGTAGTGGACCATAGGGAGAATAGATGTAAGGGATTGTCTAGAGTGTCCATTATTTTAATCACATTGTGAGACCATAGGGGGATTGATGTTGAGTGCTCCCTCAGAGGGTATATAGTTATGTTACGAGACCATAAGGGGAATTTACATTGAGTGCTTCCTCAGAGTACCAGTAGTTCCCATTATAAGACTATAGGGGGAATTGACGGTGAGTGCATCCTTAGAGAGTCTTTATTAATACTTGGCTATAAGGGGAATTGGCATTGAGTTCTTCCTCAGAGAGCCTTTACAAAAGCTAAACCAGAGGTGTTAGAATATGTGTACTTCCCAAAGGGTTTTTTGTGGTTGCTATGTAGGACTAGAATGGATGGGCTGTGAGTTCATCCCAGAGGGTTACCTATTTGATATTATCTATTTACTTGCTCTGTGGAATTGAATGCTTTGAACTATCGAAATGTTTACTATTGAGTACTTCCTTGTTTACTACTTCTTTTGCTTATTGCTTACCATATATATTCACTGATTGTTAGGCACAGATCTAGTGGTGGTTTCCTACGAGGATTTCTTCTCACACCCTATTTGGGACAGGCTTTTGGGCCCAAAGAGATTATATTGTTTCAGGTATATATAATGGAAATCAACCTTATACTTCTGGTACGTGACTGCTTGGAGCTGGAAAGCATGGGACCAAGCTTTGGTTTGCGATTCTGTAGAGCTATTTACTGTTTTTCTTGTACATTGGTTTAGTACTGTATTTTTAGCATTGTGAAATGTTTGGATGCTTTCCTAGACATATGTATCAGGAATCATTTTTATATATGTGATCCAGTTGTTTATTTGTTCAATCTTCTGTTGTTTCTTTTTGTTTGATATTATTATTGCTTTTTCTATTGTTATCTTTTTATCTTCCACTATGTTACTCAGCCAATGAAGTCATAGTTTCCCCACTATCCCAACCAATTCCCAAGCTGCTAGTCGACAGCCTCTGGCGTTAGGGGAAATGCGCTTGAGGCCATGTGACCAACTGCGTATGGGGTTCCTCAGGGAGGCTTCTGGAACTAGGACGTTACATGGTCACTTAAAACTTCTATGAGTTATAAATCACTAAAAATTTAGGTTTTTGGCATTTATTGTAAATTATCATATTTTATTATTCACAAAAATTCATGTATTTCAGAAAAATATAAAAAAATTCAATCTATTTTTTTCAACATATAAAATTAAAAAATAAATTCCATTTATGAAAGTAATTTTCAATGTATGATTATTTTAATTTTTTATTATAATCATCATTTACATTGAAAAAAAAAATTATAACTGATTTTATAACACTTTGAAAAATTACTTATGGTCTCCTAAAATAATCTTAAAATCATATGAAATAAAAATATTAATTTATGAATAAATATTATGAAATTAAATTTTATTTTAAATTATTAAATTATTCATAAAATTGTAATTAAATATTTATGACTTATAAAAATACAAACACTTAATTAATAATTTTTAAAATAATTACTTACTTATACTATGATATAATCATAAAATATTTTCACTTAAATGATTCCAATTTTCTTATAATTTCAGGGGTGACTATACTATTCATTTGGTTGGTTTAATATTCATAAGGGTCATAGTACTATTTATAATGTCATGTCATTATTTCATCAGTATTGCTTACAAAACTTCTAGAAATACTTATTATTACATTAATTCTTAATTTATAATGTTTATATTATGGACTCCATGTGATTTTATATGATTTATACTATTTGAAATTACTATAAGAAGAGAGAAATTCCTTTGATAAAAGTTTGGACTGTTATATTCTTCCCCCCTTTTGAAATTTCTCTCTTGAAATTTCATTTCACATAAATCAATGAGGGTTCTTAGCCTTCATCGCCTCCTATAGTACCAAAGTCTCTTATTCATACTTATGGTTCCTCCCCAACACTTTTACAAGGTGTGTTGTATTTTTGCGTTGAACCTTATCTATCTAGTCTAGAATCTTTACCGGATGCTCCTCATAAGGTAGATATTCTTCCAGCTATACCACCTTTTAGTTCAGTACCTATGAGGGTTCTGTTATGTACTTTATTGAGAGCTATACGTGGAAAACATCCTGAAAATGAGCCATATTCAATGGTAGTGAAAGATGATTGGCCACATTCTTATACAGTGAAGCATTACAAAGAGGCCAATGTACCTTGGGCTTAGCTTTCCTCTCTTTCCAAACCCCATGACCCTCATCCACTATGATATTCATATTAATAATTTTTCTCCAACGTCAAAACCCAAGTCCCTTCGATGGTTGTCATCACAACTCTTTTTCCAACTTTGAGCAGCTTTGATATGTTATGGGATGTCTTGAACCTTCTTTGTCATATCTTGCACATGATCTGGTCCAAGTAGTTCTCAGTCACCACATTATCTTAAAAGGTTTAAATTTTACATCACTTTCCATACAGAGCTTCATATGGATCCATATGAATACTCTTTTGGAATATATTTTTTCTCTGTGAACTCAAACATTGGGATATTCTAATCCCATCTACCTTTTAATTCCAAAGATATGTATTTTAGAATATCTTTGAGCATATGAATAGTGCATTAAGATTTTCCCTCAGTTTGGGTGTGGAAAGTCATACTGAAATTCAATTCACTACACAAGGAATATTGAAGACTCCACATGAATTTATATGTGAACCTATGATCATGATCAAAGATAGTTGAAAGTTGACCCCATTTGTAAGATTCCGTTTTTCTTCAGGCATGTTTTCCTTTGAATCACTTCTTTTTATAGATTATAAATCTTTTATGTGAATTATATAATAATATTTTCTTAGTGAAACAACTTAATAAATGATTAAAGGTTTTACGTAAGAAAAATAATTCCCAGTTAACACTTTATAATATTTTAATGGAATGTTTTCAAAGTTAGTCACTGAGTAATGACAGATTCGGAGGCCCGAAAGGCATCGGCTTAGATGAATTAAATATATTAATTAAATTTTTTAAAATAAGGAATATTTTTGTAAAATATTTGAATAACTTCAAAATGGTGCAACATATGGGAATTCTAAGATTACTGGTGTATCCGGAAGAGGGTGTTTTCCATAGGCAGAGTATAAGATGTGTTGGAGTTAGACGTTTGGATGCCCTGCTCGTAAGTTAAAGTTATTAAATAATATTTTTTAGATTATTTTCTTAAAAATAATTAAACATCTCTCAAATGGTGCATCCTATGGGAAATCTGAGGCCACCAATGGGTCCAAAATGATGGTTTTACCCTAGAGAAGGTACAACATCTGTTTGCATGGAGCATTTGGATGCCTCACTCGCAGAAATTATTATTATTTTTAATCAATTATTTATTCCTTTTTTAAAGATTAAATCAATAATAACTCACAAACCGTTCATCGTACGAGAAATCCAAGATAACCGATGAGTCCAAAATGGGGGGTTTACCCAAGGCAGAGTATAATTGTTGTTTGCAACAAACTTTTTATTAAAGTAACAAATTTTAATTATTTAATTTAATTAAACAATTAAATAAATTAATTAATATCACAGTTATTGTTCATTCATCTTCAATATATACCGTTTTCCATTTTTATGTCCATGGAAGCTGTTGGGAACCCCATTATGGACTATTTTAAATGCTATAAATTTTAAAATGACTTCTAGGAGTGAAATAAATGACTCCTCCATCAATAAACGGAGAAAACTGTCATCAAAATAAGAGTTTTAATTGATGGTTTTTAATTGAATACAAACGGTTCTAGATCTATTTTTAAAATTCCCTCTTTTGTTGAGAAGTATGTTAGAGTGGTCGTGTGTGAATTTCTCTGGATTTTATTTGCATAGCATCCTTGACCTTCTTCCTCCCAAAGCCCTGACGCGTGTTCATCCCTGTGCGCCATTTCTTTTGGCCTCTCAACCTGGTGTGCACAACAACCAGGTTTTTGTTTAATTTTTTATTTATTATTTATTTCTTCTATTATTATTATCTTCTCAGTCCTTTACTATAATTATTTTTTAAAAAATAAATGATGAAAAAAGAGAGGATTGATTTATAATTAATAATTTTGTTTTCAAATGGAAATTGCATGGATTTCTTTAAAAAATAACTTATCAAAGTATGATTTAATAAAATATTCTTTCAACAATTATCTTTTCATTGCCTTTGTGTAATAATATAAAATATATTTATAAAGAAATAATATGGAATTATTACAAGATAAATAAATATTATATTATCATAATATTTTTTATCGGCGGTTGACCTGCATTTGTTTAGGGTGTTCATCCATCCTCCTGCGCTCGAACCAGATCGAACCATACCTCGAATTTTGACGATCGAGTTATCTTTGACATAAGGTAGGTGGTTTAAAATCCAATCCCACTGTCTCATATATTATTCATATGCAGTTGTAAAAATATCAAGGTGTAAATAATAATTGAGTTTTTTATCAATTAATTAATTGGGTAAATTAATTAATTTGGGAAATATGAAATTGGTAATTGAATTGGTTGGAATAAATAAATAATTAATTAATTAATTAATTGAAATTTGTGATGATAGATCGTTGGAATTAATTTATGGCCATAATGTGGTTAATTAGTTAGTTATTTTAAATAATTAATTGGTGGTTTTGTTTTGCGGATTTTGCGAATGTGGATTTAGTTAAATAATTTTATTTGAATTAATAGAACAATTGTTCTGGTTAATGGTTTAATTGATTAATAAATATTTTGAATTTGAATTGGGATGAAAGGTTAAGGTTGATTAATCAATGAATGATGTTTAATATGTGAAATATATATTTGATTGAGAAAGGGTTGTGGGACACGGACTGATGCTCCTAATACCCACAGGGTTCTAGACATGGTTCTCTAGAACCAATTACATGCATGAAATTATTATTTTATGGGAAAATGACTGATGCTCCAAATACCCTTGGGGTTGTGAGACAGGGACTAACACTCCAAATACTCACATGTGTGCTAGACATGATGTTCTACACTCCCTCATTTATTTTTTACTACGGTTTCTTTTGGATATTTATAAATTTAATATTGTGACATAATGATTATGAATTGAACAAGGGAAATGGTTTAGACTCCGGAACAGGCCGAAGAAGTTATAGTGTTTTTGGTATCCTCGGGAACTCGAAAGTTTATGTTTTTAAGTAAAGGTTAATTGGATAAATATAAATGGTTTCCTCTATTGCATTATTTTTTTATTAATACAATTGCATACACTGCCTTTGACAGGATTTGTTTTAGACACTGTCGGTGGTGACCTACTGAGTCATACTCACACCCTACTCGGGCTGCCTGATCGGTACCTGAATAGACTTTGTTGTTGCAGGACAGGCCAAGGGAAAGAGCCCTAGTTAGATTGCTGATTGGGGAGAGAGCTTGTTTGAGGGAACTGGACATGGTTTGTAACCCACTTGGGAGTCGATAAACTCTTACATCTAGTTTTCTTGTTTTTATACACTTGATACATATATATAGACATTGCATGATTACCTTTCAGTTGAGTATTGTATTTTATGTCTTGGTTATTCTTGTTACATTTGCACTGTTATAATTATATATGCTTCCGCTATTGCTTGTTTACTTTCAATGGTATTTTTACACTGATAATAGAGGGAATAGTCTCACCATGACTGACTTACCAGACCCTCGCTTCTTGTCGGCCGCCTCTAGTGTAGGGGGAGACGCGCATGAGGTCATGTGGCGAACCGGCTCGGGGCACCGTTGTGTGGCACTTGGGTTGGGGCATTACAAAGTGGTATTAGAGGGAATCTTTCTTTCTTATTTTTTTGTCTTAATATTTGGGGAAAGGTAGAAAGGAGACTAGGGAATTTCGGGGCTTGATAATGAGCTCGTGCATGGGAGTTGCAAACCCATGTTTGGGGGAAAACTCAAGTACTCAGGGTGGGATTGCTATTATTGATGTTTGTCGTTACAGTTGAATATTATTTCACCTTGTGTGATGCAATTGTTTGTGACATGATTATTATTTCTGGAATTTATTGAGTATTGATTCATGGCCCGAAATGGCATCAGTGTTTCATCTGCATGCATCATTCAAGGCACTCAATATTATTATGACATGCATTATTTTAGGCACGCACTTGAAAACGGGTTATGGGTAGGTTGTTGAACTTAAACTATTTTTTACCTTTCTTGTAAAATTGAAATGAAAATGGTGTCCAAATTTGAAATTGAAATATATAATTGTAAAATGATATAAATAAATTGGTTTGCTGTAATTGTGATAACATTGTGAACTGTTCCCTAAGCTGCGTGTTTGGATTTGTAGAAATATGCCTCCGTGATGCTTGGTGAGAGGACGAACGAGGGGAATAGCTAGGAATGGTCCTCCAGTAGTTGATCCTGAGGCACCAATAGTACTAGTTAAGGAATCAGGGGAATAGTTTCAAGAGAAATTAACCAATTTCATGAAAATGATGGAAAGTGACCCAGGGTGGGATGTGAAAAGCATGTCTGATTTGACGAGGGAGTTTCAATTGCAACACCCACTGAATTTTACTAGAGAGGGTGGTCCGGAGTAAGCTGAGTTCTGGATTGAATCTATCAAGACTATACTTAACCACCTGGAGACACCTGTTGAGAAGAGTGTCATGTTTGAAGCTTACATGTTGCGTGGTCAAGCGAAACATTGGTGGGAAATCCAAACTCGAGATGGACAGATGGAAGCAATGGAGTGGAAGGAATTTCAGGAGAAGTTATTTGAGAACTTTTATCTAGAGACGCTCAGGCAGTGGAAAGAATCTGAGTTTATGAGGCTATCTCAAGGAAATATTTATGTGATTGACTATGCTAGATGCTTTACAGACTTGCAACGTTTTTCTCCAGCATTAGAAATTGACGAGGCTACTTCAGCAAGAATATTTCAGGATGGACTTAAATGTGAAATTAAGTATCAAGTGAATATTTTCAGGCTGAATAAGTTTTAAGAAGTGGTAAATCAAGCTCTCATCTCTGAGGAGAACCTGAAGGAGGCTTCCAATGGTGGAAAAATGGTTTATACTAGACGATCAGGTGGTGAACATTTCGAGAGCAGGAAGCGACGTTATGATAATGTCAGTCAGGGAAGTGGAAAACAAAGTAACCAGACAGAGGGGTCGATTACACAGGACCTTACCCGAGTGTTTTGCCACCAGTGTTGTAGGACGGGGTACTATCATAATCAATGTCCCCGACCCCCCCTGTGGAATGCAGATCCTGTGGTAGGATGGGGCATCTCCAGAGGTTTTGTAGGAACCCAAGGCATTTAGCTAGTGATGGAACAGCTAAACAGAGTCAGAGTGTGGGAAGGGGATCTTCTACACCTTATCAGTCCAGAGTTGGAGTTCTACTGGACGAGGTGGTAAAGGTAATGGATGTGTTGCTTTTGGGAAACAATGCCCATATCAGCAGAGTGGTAGAAGTCAGGGGAGTCATATGGAATCACAGGGAAGAGGAGAAGCACAGTTGCATGTGGTACACCCTACACTTGTGGATAGCGAGGCTGGACCATCGACAGTGAGAGGTACTATTCTTGGGGCTTCTACCTTAGCTTGTGCCTTATTTGATACTAGTGCCTCACATTCCTTCATATCTACAAACCTTTTTATGGTTTTAGTTTGACAGTGGAGTTTGTGAGCGCGGTTATGACAATAGATACACCTTTGGGAGTGCGTTCTAGAGACATCTGTATGTGAAAGGGATGATCTCTTGAGATCGGGGAGTACCATTTTCTGTGGGATCTCTATATCCTTGACATGACAGGATTCGACCTAATTTTAGGTATGGAATGGTTAGTCACATACCAAGCTCACATTGATTGTTATCGTTGGAGAGTGACATTTACATCACCTGCGGGTGACCATTACATTCACCGTGGGGAGTGGGATATCCAGGCAGGCCGAGCAGAGCCAATTACTCAGCAATTGGGAGAGCTCATAGCCCAAGTTACTAGTCTTTTACTGGATGATGACGGTGTTAGGAAAGATTTCCTTCCACCAGTGTTTTATTTGTTTCAGAATGCCTTCTCGGAAGGCTTCTCAGGGATGCCACCGTAGAGAGATGTTGAATTTACTATTGAGCTCATGCCAGGAGCTGGGCCAGTATCTATTCCACCATATAGAATGGCACCGAAAGAGCTTCAAGAACTCAAAGCCCAGCTGGAAGATTTGAAGGATAAAGGCTTTATCCCTCCAAGTACGTCGCCTTGGGGATCACCTGTGTTATTTTCAAAGAAGGATGGTGGGAGTTTACATTTGTGTGTCGATTACTGGAGGTTGAACAAGATGACTGTGAAGAAGCGATATCCTCTAATGAGTATTGATGATCTATTTGACCAGTTGAATGGAGCCTCTGTTTTCTCAAATATCGACTTAAGATCGGGGTATCATCAGTTGAGAGTTTGAACTTCCGATATATCGAGGACTAATTTCAGGAGTAGGTATGGGCTTTATGAGTGTGTTGTAATTATATTTGGGTTAACAAACACATCAGTAGTGTTTATGTCCTTTATGAACAGGATCTACCATCCATACCTAGATCAGTTTGTGGTGGTGTTTGTGGACGAAATCTTGATGTACTCCAAGACTCATGACGATCATGCCCAATATCTTGAAATCTTCTTAAGTACACTGAGGGAGCATCAGCTATACGCCAAGCTATGTAAGTGTCAATTTTGGATTGATCATGCACACTTCTTGGGACACATATCTCGAAAAATGGTGTTTCAGTGGATCCAGAGAATGTGCAGGCAGTGGTTTCTTGGGAGCATCCTAAGAGTATTTTCGATATCCAAAGCTTTATGGGGTTAGCTGGATATTACAGGAGATTCATCCAAGACTTTTCCCATTTGGAAGCACCACATTCGGGCTTGACCAAAAAGGGAGTAAAGTTTCAATGGTCAGAGGATTGCGAGAAATCTTTTCAGGATTTGAAGAAGCGGTTGACGTCCGCACCAATTTTGGTTCAACCTAAGCCAGGTGAAGAGTACACGGTGTATTGTGACACTTCTGGGATAGGAATTGGAGCTATGTTGATGCAAAGGGATAAAGTTGTAGCATACAGGTCTCGATAGTTGAGGCCACATGAACAGAATTACCCTACACATGACCTTGAGTTGGAAGCTGTGGTATATGCTTTGAAGTGTTGGAGACACTACCTCTTGGGTGAAAGGTTCATAGTTTATACAGACCACAAGATCTTGAAGTACATATTTTCTCAGTGCGATTTGAATCTTCGACAGAGGAGATGGGTTGAGTATATGGAGTATTTTGATTTTGAGTTGGCATATACACCTGGGAATTGAAACAATGTGGCTGACGCTTTGAGTAGGAAAACTCAAACTCAGATTGTTCAGGAGTATAGTGCTGAGTGGAGGATGATGTCGTTGCAAGCTGAGATGCACGTTGTGGTTCAGGAGAGACATGAGAAGATGAAACTCAAGTCGGTTTCAGTAGATTCTACACTTTTGAGATGGATCAAGGACAAGAAATATGAGGACACAGAGTGTTTGGCCTTGAGGGAAAACTTTGAAGGTGGGGAGACACCTTCGGACTGGAAGATTGATGAGGATGATATAATTAATATTAAGAATCGGGTTGTTGTTCCTACGAGCATGCGAGAGGATATCATGCAGGAATTTCATGCCTCAAAATGGGCATTGCATCCCGGTGTGACCAAAATGTACCATGACCTATGACGATAGTTTTGGTGGCCCGACATGAAGAAGGAGATAGTAAGGTTTGTGACACGATGCTTCACCTGTCTGCAGGTGAAGGTAGAGCATCAATGACCTGGAGGTTTACTAAAACCTTTTCCCATTACAGAACGGAATTGGGATGATGTGACCATGGACTTTGTGATAGGTCTTCCAAAAACACTTAGGAAGAATGATTCTATTTGGGTCATTGTAGATTGACTGACAAAGGTAGCACATTTCTTGACTATAATGGAATCTTAACTGTTGAGAAGTTGGGAGAGATGTATTTACAGAAGGTAGTTCGATTGCATGGGGTGCCACGAACTATAGTTTCATATCGTGATTCACGATTTACTTCGCACTTCTGGAAGGGTTTGCAAAAGGCACTTCATACGCATGTTTTATTGAGTAAAACTTTCAATCCACAAACTGATGGACAGTCAGAGCGTACTATAAAAGTTTTTGAGGATATGTTGAGGGCATGTGTTTTTGAATTCGATGGCTCATGAGAGAAACACCTAGCTTTAGTGGAGTTTTCCAATAACAATATTTATTAGGAAACTATATAGATGGAATCATTCGAGTCTGTTTATGGTAGGCCATGCAGATCACCGCTATACTGGATGGAAGTAGCCAAGTCAGAGTTGTTGGGACCGAGTCTCGTATAGGAGACGACAGATCAAGTTCATCAGATTCAGAAATGTATGGCTACGACTCTTAGTAGGCAGAAGTCATACGGTGACAAATGGAGATGAACCTTAGAGTTTATAGAGGGTGATCATGTTTTCCTTCAGGTGTCACCTAGGTTGGGTGACCGTAGGATATAGAGGTAGAGAATGTTGGCTCCCCAGTCTGTTGGACCTTTTGAGATCGTGAAGAGAATCGGGTCGGTAGCATACTGATTGGCTCTTCCACAGAAATATAGTTTTATGCATGATGTTTTCCTTGTATCACAACTATGACAGTATCACCCCGACCCTTCTCATGTTATCAATGTGGATGATGTTGAGCTTGAGATAGATGCATCCTTTGATGAGCATCCGATACGTGTGTTGGATTGCAGTGAGAAGGTGTTGAGGGGAAACACTGTACTGATAGTTCATTAGTTATGGAAACAAGGACGTGTGCAGGAAGAGACATGGGAAAGGGAGGCAGATATGCGGGCTCAGTGGCCCAATCTTTTTATCTAGGAATCTCAGAGAGGCTTGGGAGTATAGCTCAAGGACGAGCTCTTTTAAGGTGGGGAGACTGTGAGATTTCATTTTTCTTCAGGTATGTTTTACTTTGAATCACTTCTTTTTATAGATTACAAATATTTTTTTGTGAATAATATAATAATATTTTCTTGGTGAAACAACTTAATAAATGATTAAAGGTTTTACATAAGAAATAATTCCCAGTTAACACTTTATAATATTTTAATGGAATGTTTTCAAAGTTAGTAACTGAGTAATGAGATATTCAGAGGCCCGAAAGGCTGCGACTTAGACAAATTAAATATATAAATTAAATTATTTAAAATGCGGAATATTTTTGTAAAATATTTGAATAACTTCAAAATGGTGCAACATATGGGAAATCTAAGATTACCGGTGTATCTAGAATAGGGTGTTTTCCCTAGGCAGAGTATGAAATGTGTTGGCGTCAGACGTTTGGATGCCCCGCTCGTAAGTTAAAGTTATTAAATAATATTTTTATATTATTTTCCTAAAAATAATTAAATATCTCTCAAACGGTGCATCCTATGGGATATCTGAGGCCACAAATTGGTCCGGAATGAGGGGTTTACCCTAGAGAAGGTATAACATCTGTTTGCATCGAGCATTTGGATGCCTCGCTCGCAAGAAATTATTATTATTTTTAATACATTATTTATTCCGTTTTTTAAAGATGAAATCATTAATA
The DNA here is from genome assembly GCA_963277665.1 of Viscum album. Classification (NCBI taxonomy): domain Eukaryota; kingdom Viridiplantae; phylum Streptophyta; class Magnoliopsida; order Santalales; family Viscaceae; genus Viscum; species Viscum album. The sequence goes on from OY728122.1 coordinate 1,149,985,822, forward strand.
ACTCACAAACCGTGCATCGTACGAGAAATCTAGGACCACCAATGAGTCCGAAATGGGGGGTTTACCCTAGGCAGAGTATAATTTTTATTCGCAACGTACTTTTTATTAGAGTAACAAATTAAAATTGTTTAATTTAATTATACAATTAAATAAATTAATTAATATCACGGTTACTATTCATTCGTCTTCAATATACGCCGTTTTCCATTTTTATGTCTGTGGATGGTTTTGGGAACCCCATTATGGACCGTTCTAAACACCGTAAATTTTAAAACGACTTCTAGGAGTGAAATAAATGACTCCGTCATCAATAAACGGATCAAACTAACATCAAATTAAGAGTTTTAATTTAGGGGTTTTAATTGAATCCGAATGGTTCTAGATCTCTTTTTAAAATTCCCCCTTTTGTTGAGATGTGGGTTTGAGTGGTCGTGTGCGAATTTCTCTAGATGTTATTTTCATAGCATCCTTGACCTTCTTCCCCCCGAAGTCCCGACACATGACCATCCCTATGTGCCATTTCTTTTGGCCTCTCAAACTAGTGTGCACAGCAACCAGGTTTTTGTTTAAATTTTTTTATTTATTATTTATTTCTTCTATTATTATTATCTTCTTACTCCTTTACTATAATTCTTTTTAAAAAAATCAATGATGAAAAAACAGAGGATTGCTTTATAATTGATAATTTTGTTTTCAAATGGTAATTACATGGATTTTTAAAAAAAATAAATTATCAATGTGTGATTTGATAAAATAATCTTTCAACAATTGTCATTTCATTGTCTTTGAATAATAATATAAAATATATTTATAAAGAAATAATAGGGAATTATTACAAGATAAATAAATATTATATTATCATTTAATTTTTTATCGGCGGTTGACGTGCGTTTTTTAGGGTGTTCATCCATCCTCTTGCGCTCGAACCAGATCGAACCATACCTCGAATTTTGACGTGCGAGTTATCTTTGACATAAGGTACGTGGTTTAATATCCAATCCCACAGTCTCATCTGTTATGCATATGAAGTTGTACAAATATCATAGCCTAAATAATAATTTATTTTTTTATCGATTAATTAATTTTGTAAATTAATTAATTTAGGAAATATGAAATTGTTAATTGAATTGGTTGGCATAAATAATTAGTTAATAAATTAATTAATTGCACTTTGTGATGATAGATCTTTGGAATTAATTGGTGGCCATAATGTGGTTAATAAGTTAGTTATTTTAAGTAATTAATTGGTGGTTTTGTTATGAGGATTTTGTAATTGTGGATTTAGTTAAATAATTTTATTTGAATTAATGGAACAATTGATGTGGTTAATGGTTTAATTGATTAATCAATTTTTTGAATGAGAATTGTGAATGAAGGTTAAGTAAGATTAAACAATGAATGATGATTAATATGTGAAATATATATTTGATTAAGAAAGGGTTGTGGGACACAGACTGACGCTCCTAATACCCACCGGGGTTCTAGACATGGCGCTCTAGAACCAATGACATGCATGAAATTATTATTTTATGGGACAAGGACTGATGCTCCAAATAGCCATGGGGTTGTGAGATAGGGACCGATTCTCCAAATACTCACTTGTGTGCTAGACATGATGTTTTACACTCCCTCATTTATTTTTTACTACGGTTTCTTTTTGATATTTATAAATTTAATATTGTGACATAATGATTATGAATTGAATCGGGGAAATGGTTTAGATTCCAGCATAGGCCAAAGAAGGTATTTTGTTTTGGGTGTCCTCGGGAACTCGATAGTTTATGTTATTAAGTGAAGGTTAATTAGATAAATATAAATGGTTTCCTCTATTGAATTTTTTTTATTAATACAACTGCATACACTGATTCTGACTGGATTTGTTTTAGACACTGTTGGTGGTGACCTAATGAGTCATACTCACACCCTACCCGGGTTGCCTGATCGGTAACCGAATAGACGTTGTTGTTGCCGGACAGGACAAGGGCAAGAGCCCTGGTTAGAGTGTTGATTGGGGATGGAGCTTGGTTGAGGGAACTGGACATGGTTCAGAACCCGCTTGGGAGTCTCTAGCCTCTTACATCTAGTTTTCTTGTTTTTAGACACTTGATACATATATATAGACATTTTATGTTTTCCTTTCAGTTGAGTATTGTATTTCCTATCTTGGTTATTCTTGTTACATTTGCACTATTATAATTATATATGCTTCCGGTATTGTTTGTATACTTTCGCTGGTATTTTTACACTGATATTAGAGGGTATAGTCTCCCCACAACTGGCTTACCAGACCCTCGCTGCTTGTCGGTAGCTTCTGGCGTACGGGGAGACGTGCCTGAGGTCATGTGGCGAACCGGATCGGGGCACCATTGCGTAGAAATTGGGTTGGGGCATTACACCAGTAAGTCTCACCACTTACTTCACATATATCTTTTCTCGTTGTTCAAGTGAGGGATATTCTCGAATAGAGAAAAATGGGTAGTATTGGTGAGTTAGTCCATCAGAACCAATATCACATAACATCCTTTATATGTCTTCGGGATAAATGTGACAAAGCCCCAAGTGAAATTATCCCTTTTCCTCATGGGTATAGGAAATGGTTGAATCATGCCTTTGGATTTTTTTCCTCTGCTTTAACTTGCTGACATATCAAGCACCTTGAGATCTACTTTACAATCTCCTTCTTCATGTTATCCCACCAGAAGTGTTCTTGGAGATCAAAATACATCTTGGAACTCTCGGCATAGATAGCGAATATTGTGCCATGTGCATTTTCCAATAGATCATTCTTTATCACAGGCGATGAAGGCACATCGAGCCTCATTCCAAAATGAATCACACAATCATCATTGATATATAACTCTTTAAACATCCCTTCTATTACTCCATTAACATTCTTTTGTAACACCAGACCATTCCTTTGGGCCTCCTTAATCTTCTATTGGATATATGGTTGGGAAATAATTTGGGAAAGGTAGGGTTTATTCCCTACCATTATGATTTCCCAATCCATCCTTCTTACATTCAAGAAGATATATCCTATCTCAATACAGAACATGGATAGTATAACCGGTTCTTTTCTGCTTAAAGAATCATCTACCTTGTTCACCTTGCTGAGATTCTAATGAATAATTCAATCGAAATATTTGATTATATATAATTGTATACACTGATTAATGTTCATATAATTTTGTTTGAATATATACATTATTCTCTTGTAATTTTTATATATGCCACACTTTTCAACATAGAGACAGCGCTGCCAGATTTGTAAGGAAAAAATCACAACTGATAGCTCCAGATCATGGATTGGGTAGTCCATCTCATTGATCTTCAACTTCTGTGAGACATATGCTATAAAATTTTCATTTTTCATGAGTACACAACCCATTCCTTTCTTTTAATAATCACCATATATCACACAACATTCTCCACTTTTCGGTAATGTGGCTATAGGTGAAGTGATCAACCTTCTCTTTATCTCCTTGAAGCTTTCCTCACATTATTCTATCCCAACATACTTTACCCCTTTTATTTATAAATTAGTTATAGGGATTGAAAATCATGAGAAATATCCCATAAAACATTGATAGTTCCCTTATAAGACAAGCAAACTGTGGATTTTTGTGACACTAGATGGTCCAGGGCATTACTCAATTGCCTTTATTTTTGAAAGGTACACATAAATTCCCTCACTTGTGATCACATGTCCTAATAATATGACATGCTGAATCCCAGAGTCAAACTTTTTAAACATGTAATACAAATTATCCTTCCTCAATGTCACTATCACAAGCCTTATATTTTCTTCATGTTCATCCTTTCTCTTGGAGTAAATGACAATGTCATCAATAAACACCACCAAAAAAATTTCGAGGTAATTTCTAAAGATTTTATTCATTAGATATATAAAGATCATAGAGTAATGATTTATTCTGAAGGGAATATGCAGAAATTGATAGATCCTATACCTTATATCGAAGGCCATCTTCTGAATATCTTCTTTCTTCACCTTTAGGTGCTGATATCCAGAATGAAGGTCCACATTTTAGAAGTACTGATCTCCTCTCAACTGACTAGAAAAGTCATTAATCCTTATAATAGGATACTTTTTCTTTATGATTATCTTGTTGAGTTACTGATAATAGATACACAACTGCATTGATCAATCCTTTTTATTGACAAATAGCACTATTTCACCCCAAGGAGAAGAACTGGGGAATATGAACCCTTTTTCCGAAGTGCTCTTACAGCTACTTCTTTAACTCCCCCAGTTAGATAGGATCAATCCTATATAGACACATTGATATAGGAGTGGCTCTGGGTATGAGTTATATTGTTAACACTTCCTCATGATCTTAGGGTAGTTCGGGTAACTCTTTATAAATTAATTCACTATATTCCCTCAAAATGGGAATTTCTCCTAGGTCAATACCTTATGTTAACTCAACTATTTGAGCAAGGCATGATTATTCATAGGGAATCTATTGCGACCCAAGCTTGATGTAAATGGAAATTACATTACTTTTTAGAAATAAATAATACAATACACAAATATATTCCAAATGACCGTATTAGTTAAGTGTCTTGGAAACATGTAAAATAATCTTCTAACATGGTTAAAGATCTTCGACATCTCCAATAAAGATATTAACCTTTAGTTTTCCTACCTAAAACCATTCGTTATATCATAGGGAAAAGAAAACATAAAAAGGGTGAGATCAAATTCTCAGTAAAGGTAAACATGAATAACATCAAAAAAAACATAAAAATAAGAATGTGAAAACTTGAACAAGAATTTTGAAAATAAAAATCATGAGTCTGAAATAAATATTGGCAGTACGTATGGCATAGATCAGTAAGGTAAATTAACCATTATAAAATAGTATTGGCCTAAAAAATGGAATTTTGGAAAACAAATATGAACATAATATAATTTCCATAGTATCCGATTTATTGTTCCAAAGAGCATCATAGTGGACGAAGTCCATTACTGAAATGTTTTTACACGCCATTCCAGCCATGTATTATTGAACCATATTTACTTTCCATTCTAGTCCTATATTACTGAACTAGATTTACTTAAAGTTCCATTAATATCTATATCATGATATATAAATCTTTACCTAATGCATTAGAGGGAGATATAGGTCCCACCCATTTTATAATGAAATTATTCTTACGTGTGCCACAATGAAATAAATCATTCATCATAGAATAACGCAAGAAATATAGTGGGATTCGTAAACATCATTCCATACTAACATAATCCACATAAAATTTCATTCCAGCATTAACATAATAAAATTATAGTAATAATATGGGCGTAAAAATAAACCTATGTTATCATAGATGGAAAATAATTTCGATAAAACAGGTGATATTAATTCTTAAGGAAAATAACCTTTCTTTTTAATTTTTTTTTTCAACTATAAAAATGAAGTGAAATTTTAAAAGAAATGAATTTAATAAAAAATAATCTTGTAATATTTTAGAGGAATACTTATATAAAAAAGGCATCATGAAACTATAAAAAAATCCATTCATGCAGTATAAGTTAAAAAACTATTATTCCCTTACTTTTTCCAAAAAAGTCAAAAGTAACTCAAATCAAATAACTACAAAATATTCCGTTCATATTGTTTAATAAAAATTCACCAAAGGGTAAGAATGACTTTAAAAAATTATATAATAATAGAAATAATATTACATAATTAGGAAACATGAATGTGGATGATAAATATACAATAGTTAATACTAACGAATAAACAATCATTGATAAAAATTAGATTCCAAAATTATCCATTACCTTATGAGAAATTTCTTCCATATATGTCTGAAACTCATATATAGTGAGTTTAAAAATATTATTAAATTGTAAAAGAACCATAATATTATTTATGATATCATATATGATAATCTTATGACCTTTTATTACCCATTTATTTATCTATTCGATGTTGAGAAAACATTTTTTGGAAATAATCATTTTATTTATCAAACATATTTTGAATTTTTATTCGTCATATTATTACTTTTATCTTGATTTACATACATGAATAATTTAAAACATGAATTATATATTATATATATTAAATATTATATATATAATAGATAGATAAATAAAATGGAATACACCGTTCATGGAGACGGTTGGTCATACGTATGCATGAACATTGTTTCCATTTCCTATTTCAATTTAATGGAAGCAAGTAAATGACATATATATATATACATAAATATATTACCATTATTATATAAAATATTTCATGATTATTTATTATATATACTTTATAATAATTCTTGAATGGTTAACATGGTGAATGAATCTCATTGCGTTGTGGAGATGGTAAGCCATACTTATGCACGAGTGATTAAATCATTCCATTGATGGATAAATTGTATGGAATTGGATGATATTTGAATTATAAATAATAAGAATTATATTATTTTAATTACTTAAATTTATTATAATCATAAATATACCCATCCAAATTATGTATTGTTGAATAACAATTACACCATGACCCGGAGATGGTAAGTCGTACGCATGCACGAATGGTTATATTGTTTTTTGTTGGATGCATGAAAGGATGATTAAGGTTTTCCCATAATTATAATAACATCTCATAATGTATAATATACTGTATTTATTACTTTATTTTTGAAACAGCATAAGAAGAGAAAGTATAAGAAGAAAAGAATTTTGAAAGAGGTGATAAAACAACTACCCCTTTTTCAAGAATCTCCTTTTGATTTGCACAAAAGGTCTCCATAGGAAGGATTTATGCTGTATGTTTGTCATATTGGTGTAAGTTAGGGATTTTGGGAGCTTATTTGAGTATAGGTTGGATGAGATGAATGAATTGAAAGGTGCGAGTAAGTGGGTAGAGGTGGAGGCCTTTTATAAGAGAAAGGAGAGGAACTTTAGGAATATCTTGAAATATTAATTTATTATAAATTTATTTTTGGTTTATAATGGTCCAAAAGTTATTTATTTATATTATAATATGTGTATGGGTATAAATCCTCTCAACCAAAAAAAATTAGACATGTTTGTATTTTATTTTAAACTTTATCATTTTAATTTACACTTATTTAATCTATTTAATTTTATTTGGGGTAATAATATTCTTAATATTAAATGGTTAGAAGTATTTAATTTTTTGTTGTAAAATTTTCAGAATAGGATACTTTATGAAATTACGACCATATAATGTTCACCTTTTAATTTTTAATTTTTTTAAATAATTTAATAATATTTTATTTTTATAAAATATCAATAGTTTCAATTTTGACACTATTTATTGATTTGAATATAAATAAAATCAAAAAATTATAAATTAGAACCAAAATATTTAATACACTCCAAACATGTCATAATAACTTATAAAATTCTTCGAGAACTTTAATTAGTTCTTATAATATCTATTTTAATATTTTTAAAACCATTTATTTGATATTTATTTTTATAAAATAAGTTTTACATCACTATTGAGTAAAAGTTAATAGTAATTATTTAATATATAAAAATTATAAGTAAATTCACATGATTTAAATAATTTTTTTATCTATCTTGATATTAATTATTTTCTCATTTTTATCATGTTTATATCTATATTAAAATCATTATACTTATAAGATATATGAGAGTGACATGTTGTCACCTTCTTTGGTGTTAATTATAATTACATCACTTTCTTGGACAAAAGTCTCCTAAATGAATCAATTCATACCCATAGGTGATATTAGTCGACTTTAATTCATCTAATAGTATATTTGTAGGTGTTAGGAAAATTTTATTATCTTTATCATATTGTTAGTTACCCTAATTTACCCAATTTACCTTTAACTCTGTAAATACAAATTACCATAGTTACTGTTCATAATATCCAAAAAAATAAATGTAACATCTTAACGTAATATAGACGCATTGATTCAAAATGTGGAATAGATGTTTTATATTTCAAAACACATAATTGGAAGAACTTAATTTAAAATTATCTCCCGTTGTCAAAACCAAAAGAAGGTTTTTTGAAGTAAAAATTTATCAAAAGATTGTGAGGTTTTTATGTCTAATTTAAATGTGAAATTTCTTAAAATAGAAAAAATTGGATTAAATGATAAAAAAATAATCCAATTACACATTAAAACCAAATAAAAATACAATCAAACTATATAAATAAATTAGTTGAAAATGCAGTTTCGAATTAAAATGTAGTATTTTTCACTATTCATTAAAATATAACTTTTTTTTCAGAAAAATACCAAAAATTAAAACAAAGTAAATTTTGATTCAACTATTACAAAGAAGATATTTATTTTATCAAACATAATATACAAAAGTGTTAAAAATATATTTGAAATTGGTTCACCATCCAAAGGTTGTAAAACTATATTTTTTAAATAATACTTCATTTATTCAAAAAATTGAATTTGTTGTTATATCCTGTATAGAAAATACATATGATTAATGTAAATTTTTTGTAAAATTAAAAATGAAGTTAATAATATTCATAAAAACTAGTTTATATCCCATTAAATAAAAATAATTTAATAATATATCATTGTTTAGGGAATCTCAATATTGTGTACAACGCAGACTATCGAGGAAGGTTTCCATAACGTGTAACACAAGACAAGTCAGTGTTGCGTGTAGTGAATGATTATTTTGGTGTTAAGTATAAAATAATCTTAACATATTTTTATATACATTGAATAAAAGCTATAATCAGAGTTGCGTGAATTGAATTATATCAAAATAATTTGAAATTGTGTGTAACACAAGACAATTATAGTGTTTGTTTACTACAATATAAAATAGTGTTTTCTATAGCACAATCTAATATTGGTGTAGAGAAAAACACAGGACATCAAATAAAGTTAAAATATTGTATCTCAAAAAATCTCGGGGTGTTACATTATAACCCCTTAAAATGAATTTCGACCTCAAAATTCGTCTGTGATATAAAAGGTTTACTACTTGAATGATTCTTTTATAGAAACCCAAATCATAAAAAGGAATACTAAGACATCCTTTAAAAAAATTTGCAACATTAAATTTACCCAATGTAACTCATTATTGGGTTTCCACAATGGATAACATATGTGGGAAGTAAAAACATTAATATAAATGAAAAATATATTCATCATGTGCTGATGGATTGTGATAGAGAACAAGGTTAGATAATATTAACAACCAGAAATCTAGAAATTTGTGATGATTTAAGGGACCATCTGATTCATTAGATAAAAAGGTACTGCAATATTTTTTTTGTTTTCAATATTCTTTCCCTTAAGTTAATGAAAATGAGAAGAAATACTTACTTCATTTCAGTACAATCTCACTATTGGTCATTCATTGAGCAATTTCCACTGCATCTCTTATTTAAAGAAATGAAGTTGAATTTGTTATTCTTGAAATGTTATCAGAGCATGCTATAGAATGATAGGTCATTCCAACAATATCCACAAAATGATAGTGGAGGTATTCAAATATGCATATGTCTAAGAATAGTGAGATAATATAATAATCTACAAAACTACAACCGAAAAATAACTTTTACTATCCGTAAATGGATAACATTATAATCCTTACAAAAACGGAAAATATAAAACTATAGAAAAAGGTTAATGAAAATGACTTAAAATTATCCTCCCATATCCCATTAAGTAGTTCGTATTTGTCAAATTCAAAACATGTGAATACCTTATTCATGTATTCTTTTGAAACACGATATTAACATGAATTTCCATAGAGCCTTTGTGAAAACATGTATTCTATAAAAATTAACTCTGTCCCCACATAAACATTACCAAATATTATATATACTCAAATAATCATATCACTTTGTCCTTATATAAGTCATGAGGTCATTAATACTGTCAAATATCTCATAATCTCTTTATCCCATCATTATTCACATATCATGCATTTTCCAATAATATCTGAATAACTTTTAATGGTTACCTATATCATTCAACATATACATTCAAATACTTATGGAAAAAAATAGTGTAACAATCCTTATATGTTCCTTTACTCCATAGTACCATAAAATTACATATACATCATTAATCATTATTATCAGGTAATTATTCCACGTTCTTATTAAACAGTTGACCAAGAATCATCATTGTATCCGATAACACTTCTTTAATGTAATATATCATTTGTTATATCGTCGAAATAATCAAAATTAATACATCCCATATGAGCATTCTGATTCTCTTCATAATATTTTACTTTAGATAATAAATATTCATAATGCCCACACATTCCACATTTAAAAAATTTGATTGTTGTTGATATCTTAGCAATACCGTTATCCATGTCCATTGTGTAAACTAATCCTTCTCCATTTCAATTACTGGATTTGTGTCCTTTTTTTCCACACTAAAATAATCTTCTAGTTCCTTTGAAACATTCTCCTTGATTCCTCTTCCCACATGATTTACATGAGAAAATTTTAATTTTCTTTCCACTATTATCACCTTGAAACTCCATCTTTCTATTATTAGCTTGGTCAGGAAACTCATCAATGTTGATATTATTGATCATATTATGAGATTTCTCATTATGAATAATAATTATGTTTCAACTTCCAACTCTAGTTTCATTTGGTTTCTCTTGAATAATATCATTCTATTGTCAATAATAATCTATATTAACATGAATCCTCTAGTTTCCAGCCATTTTCATAAACCCAAAAAGAATAGTGTGCGTGGAAAAATAATATTAAGAAAACAACATAATCAAGGGGGATTACATTAAATATCTAAAATCTTACATTTAATTCTTGGTTATTCAGGATCATTACTATAATTTTAGGACTCTAACCTATATATAGAATAATCCTCAAGGATATCCCTATGCATCCCTTAAGAATATCTCTATAGAGCTTATTAATGTTTTCAAATTTCAATTTACAAAAGTTTACTAAACCTTCGCTCTGATACCAACAATAAAGAATCAAGCTCAACGTATATGGTCATTACATTTCTTTTTCAGGTTACATAATAAATTTCACAAATATACTCCCAAATACCGTATTATTTTAGTGTATTTGGAAACATGGAACATAATCTTCTAACTTCGTGAATGATCTTCCAAGTATATCATAATGATCTTCCCCTTTAGTTTTCCTATCTAAAACCATTATTTATTTCTTTGTGAAAAGAAAACATAAAAAGGGTGAGTGTAAATGCTCAATAAGGGTAATCATGAAGAACATAAAACAAAACATAAACATAAGAATGTGAAAACATGAACATGAAGTTAGAATATAAAAATAGTGAGCCATGAAATAAATCTTGGAATTACGTAAGGAATAGATCCTAAAGGAAGATTACCCATGATAAAATAGAATTAGCATAAAATGTGGAATTATAGAAACAAATAAGCACATAATATGATATTAATAATATCCATATAAATTTTTTGAAGACCATTATAGTGGACAAAGTCCATTAGTAAAATGATTTTACATGTCGTTCCATCCAAATATTACTTAACTAGACTTACATGTCATTTTATCCCCCTATCACTGAACCAAATTTACTTTCCATTCCAGTCATGTCTATCTCAAGAGATATAAATCTCTACCAAATTCATTCTGGGTATATATACCTTCAAACCATCTCAAATTGAAATCATTCTTACATGTTCCACAAAAACATAAATCATTCGTCACAGCATTAACCAAGAAATAAAAAGGGCATCTTAAACAACATTCCATCGTAATATAATCCACATAAAATATTAATAAACCACTAAAAAAATAAAAAATAAGTAATAATGAGGATATAAACAAAACCCTTTGTCATATTATATGGGTTTTTTTGATAAATCACGTGAACTAAATTCTGGAGGAAATTATACTCCCTTTTTCAAACATGTTTTTTTTATAAAAATGTCTTGAAAATTTCAAAGAAAATAAATAAATTAAAAATAAACATGAATTAGTGTAGATTATTCTTTATGGAAATTGGGTATTATGAAATCGTAAAAAAATTCATTCATGCAGTATAAGTTAAAATACATTATCCTCTTACTTTTTTCAAAAAAGATAAAAAGTACCTAAAATTGAATAACACAAAAAGATCACATTCATACCATCTAATAAAAATTCACCAAAGGTAAAATTAATTTTAAAAAATTTTAAATGAATAGAAATAATATTACATAATTAAGAAACATGAATCTGGAAGATAAATACACCCCAATGAATACTTATGTATAAACAATCTCTGAAAAAAATGAGATTGCAAAATTATCCCTTACCTTAGGTATGATTTCTTCCATATGTGTTTGAAACTTCTGTATTGTGGGTTTAAACATATTATTAACTTGTAAAAATACCATAATAATATTTATGATATCATTTATGATTTACTTATGATTTTATATTACCCAATTATTTATCAATTCCATGTTAAAACAAAATTTTGGGTAATAAAAGTTTTATTTATCATACGTTCTTTGACTTTTTATTCTTAATATAATTACATATATCGTGATTTACATACATATATAAAGTAAAACATGAATTATATATCATATGTATTTATTATTTAAATATATATAAATTATTGATAAATTAAATGGAACACACCATTCACGGAGACGGAAGACCATACCTACAAATGAACACAATTTACGTTTCCTTATTGAATTGAATGGAACCAAGTTAAGGACACACACACACACACATATATATATATACATAAATCCAGTAGAATTATTATTTCATATATTCAATTCTTAATTATTATATATAATTTATAATGATTCTTGAATGGTTAACGTGTGGAATGAATCTCATCGCGTCGTGGAGACGGTAAGACGTACGTACACACAAGTGATGACATCATTCCCTGGATTGTAAAATAGTATGGAATTGGATGGTATAAGAATTTTACAGAGTAATTATTATGATATATTCATTATTTAAATCCATCATAATCATAAATATATATATCCAAATTAAGTATTTTTTAATACAAATTACATTACAGGGTGGAGATGGTAAGCCATACGCATGCACGCATGGTGATATTGTAATTAGTGGGATGGTTAGAAGGAGGTATAAGGATGTCCCATGATAATAACATATCAAAATTTAGAAGACACCGGATTTATTAATTTATTATTGAAACAACATTATAAGGGGAAATAATAGAGGAAAATAATTTTGAAACAACATTAATGTGGATGCGTCTCTTCCCAAGGATAGACCTGTTGGTCTTGGTCTGGTGGCCCAGGATCATTTTGGGCAGACCATCACAACCAAACATAAATCACACCACATTATTTAGGAACCCGTGGTTGTTGAAGCTGTTTCCATCCTCACCAGGATGATGTTCTCTAAAGATCGCGGATGGGACACAATCCACCTAGAATCAGACTATCTCACCATTAGCAAGTCTATTAACCTCAATGATGGCGGTTTTCAACCTTTGGGTTCACTCATCAGGAAAATCCAAGATCTCCATCAAAGCTTCACAATTTTCACCTTCTCCTTCATCAAAATGGAAGGAAACCGGGATGACTAACAGGTGGCGGCCTCTGGCCCTCTTAACAACGACCACCTCTAGCTTGATCACTTTCCTTCATGGTTAAGAAATTGTACTTATGCTAATCTTCATTATTAATGATTACATCTTATGTAAAAAAAGGTTCAATTGTTAATTTTTAAATATTTTTTTTATTTTTAAATAATTTAATAATTTTTTATTTTTATAAAATATCAATAGTATCAATTTTCACACTATTCATTTATTTGAATTTAAATAAAATACACAGAGAAGATAAATTCAAAACAAAATTTTTTAAAAAATAATAAAATGTAATTTTAACCTAAAATATTTGTGGAGTACATTAATTTGTTCATATAATATTTCATTTATCATTTTCAAAACCATTTATTTAATATTTATACCAATAAAATAATTTCAACATCACTATTGTGTTGTCATTAATTGTAGTTATTTAATTTCTGAAAATTGTAAATAAATTCACATAATGTATATAATTTTATAATATTTCTGTAGAACATTTATGTTCAATGTTTTATTAATTATATCAATATATTAAAATTATTATACTTATAAGATATATGAAAGTTACATGTTGTCACCTTCTTTTGTTTTAATTATAATTACATCACATTGACGGAAAAAATCCATTATATGAATAAATTCTGACCTATAGGTGATCTTGGTCAAATTTTATTCATTCAATAGGATATTTTCGGGTTTTTGGGTAATTTATTATCTTATTCATGTTTTTTGTTACTCAAATTTAACTGATTTACATTTGATTGTGGTAAATAAAAATTACCATACATACTATTCATAGTATTCCAAAAAATAAAAGAAACCTATTATCATAATTTGTACCCACTGATTCTAAATATGGAATCAATTTTCCATAATTCAAACTGAAATATTGGGAGATATTAATTTAAAATTAATTCCCATTTTCATACCAAAAAGAGGGTTTTTAAGAAATAAAAACTCACCAAAAGATTATCATGTGTTTGTGTTCAATTTAAATTTGATATTACTTCCATTTATCAAAATTGTATTACATTATAAAAAAATAATTAAATTAAACTTTAAAACCAATTAAAAATATAATCCAACTTTATAAATAAATTATATGAAAGGACAATTTTGAATTAAAATGTAGTATTTTTCACAGTTCATTAAAATATTAATTTTACAAGGAATATTCTAAAAAGTAAACCGAAGTACATTTGATGACTTGATTCCAAATAAGAAATTTATTTTGTCATATAAAATATATAATATTAAGAAAAACCATATTTAAAATTGGTGGACCTTCAAAAGGATACACAACTATATTTTTTGAAGAATACTTCTTTTATCAACAAAATTGAATTTATTGTTATATCATATCTAGAAAATACATAATATTAATTTTCATGTTATATAATACTCAAAATGTGGTTAGTAGTATTCATAAAGGCTATTTTATATCCCATTAAATAATAATACTTTAATAATATATCATTGTTTAGTAAAACTTGTTATTACGTACAACACAAGCTTTCGAGGAAGGTCTCTCTTGCATGTAATGCAAGAAATGTAAGTGATTCATGTAGTGAAATCTTCCATTGGTGTTATATATAAGATAATACCAACATAGTTATTTAATCATTAAAAAAACTATACTGAGTGTTGTGTGAAATGAATTCTATCAAAAGGACTAGAAATTGTGTGTAACACAAGCCATGTATAGTATTGCATATAATACAAGTTAATACAGTGTTGCGTATAACACAATATAATCTTGGTGTAGCATACAAAATAATAAATCAAAGAAATTAAAAAGAATATGTCTTATTAAATATCTAGGTGTTGCATATTCAACACCCACCCCATTGAAGTATTTTTTCAATGGATACTAATGTTCTTACTTGCATTTTTAGAGGAGAATGGGATGGTTCACAATATAAAAAGCTATTTCCTTTTCCTGAAAATTGATGTTTTCTCTATATAAAAAGAGATAATACATTACTAGTATAGCATTGAATTCCACCAAGGTAATTATTATGATATTTTCTGAAATAATCTTTCCACATACACTAATAGGAGAAGAGTCCAACACCTAGGTTTCAATGATTACTCAACTAGGTGTTTTTATGGATATCATTACTTCACGGTTTTGGAGCTTCTATTCAATAGTTTTATAAATCTTCAAAGATATAAATAAATGTTTATAAACATAATAAAAGAAGTATTTTTTCCATTAATAATTGAATTGGATGTGTACCTTGTATGAAATCATTTTATATTTGCAATTTCGTAGTAGTGATGGCATAATCCTTCCCTTTCTCCTTTGGAATTGGTGGCTGATGACACTGAATTCCCTTGAGAAATCAATGTTTAGTGCACTAGATTTCATACTAACCTTTTTCCCTACAGTTATAGCATCATACCATGGGTGATGCTCTCCTTTCCTCCACTACATTATCCTGCATCCACATGTCTTTTCAAAATTCAGGAGTTTGGGGGCCTTCTCTCCCATACATGAAGCATTTTCCTATCCCTTTGAGGTAGTTCCCATGATGCCTCTTCCCACATTTTTGACGTGTGGCAGGTTGAGTTTTCTTTCGATCCTTCTCTTGAGATCCTCTAGATTGAACGACCATCCTTTGTTTCTTATCACCATATCCATGTGACACTTCTCCGAACTCTATCTCCACTTTGAGAGAACATCAATCAATTTCATTATAACTACCAATGTCTCTAATTGAAAGATCCTTTTTATTTTGTGGTTTTAGACTAATAAATAATCTATAAATATTTCTATCATTATTAATAACAAAACCTGAAGCATACATTGAACACCATGTGAAATTTGTCTCATAAGAAGTAATAGATTAACCTTCCTTTTTCTTTAGCTCTATGAAATATCTCTATATTGTATTGAAGAGTTAAAGGGAAATACTTGTTAAGAATAACTTTCTTAAAGAATTCACACTAGATATCTTCAATTTCATCCCTCATCTTGGTGTTCTTAATAAAATCTGACTATTTAATGACCTATCCATCTAGATAATAAATATCTAGAGTCACCTTCTCAGTCTCAGGATATTGAAACAGAGAAATTATCTTCTCCATCGAGTTTATCCATTATTTTGCAACTAATTTATTTAAAGATCCACTAATCTTTGGTGGTCATTGTCTCATAAAACACTTTATAACCAGTTTCTATATCAATGGTGAATGAGGAAATTTCATATCATTCATTTCATTGTTTATAACATGAGATAGTTGGGTAACCATAACCATGAAATATTGAACTCCACCTACCATACCATTGGGGAATATTGTTTGGTTAAGAAAAACATTATCCCCCACATGGGTTGGTGGCCTGGTTTATCCTAGTTCCCAATATTTTCTAAAATAGAAAAGGTTAGAACAAAACATAAGTCAAAAATTCATAAATAATCTATTCCTTTTAAAAATTTACTCTAAAGGAGTATCTTATGGGATCTCGATGTTTATATAACCTTCGTTTGTGATTACTTATACTTAGTCTCATACTATGGGTTTCACTAAGGTTCTTTAATCCTGATTCCAAAATTAACTATACCTCCCTCTGATACCAACTATAACGACATTTATTTTTTCATAAATTAATATTACATCTTTTTAACAACATAAAAAAAATTAAAAAATGATTATCTGATGGTTTAGTTTATTTTGAAAACTAGGACCATGCTTAATTTTCACAACATAAAAAATAATAATTTATTTAATTCCCTCTTCTCTAGCTTCGTATTATCCCTTGTGTTCTCCTTAGTAGATGTAGTCACCTAAGGATATACATCAAAAAGTGATGATTTATAAATCCCAATTAAAGGATAGATAAGATCATGAAATAGTATGACATGGGATGGGCATAATCATAACATCATCATCATTATAGGAATCAATATATAAAGTCATGGAATGTGTCAATGCATAAAAATAAAACATCATGTCTTAGTGGTAAAATACTATACATAGTTGGGAACAAGGCTAGCATCATGTTCACACATATTTAAAATTACTAATGAGATAAATCAAATTACCCAATTCATTAGAGTGATATATAATATTAGGGGCTCCCATCACATCTTATCATTTACATTACGTTATATAATTCTAGGCACACCCATCACATAATAACATTTACATTATCATCCATGCCATATAGAACATTTATTAATATTGTACATAAAATAACTGATTTAAAGGAGTGGGTTTCATTTCATATATAATAATTTCACAAAAAATGGGTTCTCGTATGAAATATGGAATAACATAATTGATATAAGAATCATCAACATTTAGTGAAGAAGATACAATCTCGAGAAGTGTGTTTTTTTAAAAGAAATGTTCTTTTAGAAAACATTGTGTTTTCCATAATATCAATTAAGAAAAATTTATTTCCCATAAAAAGTTTGATAATTAGGAATAAATTATATTTATGTAATATACATACTAAAAATGGGGTGAAAGAGAGAAAACCCAATGGAAGAGAGCTCGGTTTTTGAATTCCCCTTACCTTGTGTCTGAACTCTTTCTGCACTTTAATGTCCTGTATGATAAAGTTAGATTCATAATTTAAAATTTTTATAAAATTTTATAAATTAATAAAATTAATAATGGATTAATTAATTTATTTATGGTCTTTTGGATGAGTTATAGAGTTTAATTTCATTGCTCGAGAGTGTTTGTTTTCATAGTTTTCTGGATTGGTTTCTTTGTACACAATAATGGATATTTGTTTAAAATGAGGATGAACATACATAATTGTTATTATATGTTATTAATTATCCTCTAGAATCTTAAATAGTATTACAAATTATTTGGGTAAATACCTTGAGTACTATTCATTATATTAAAGTTAATTATGATCATTTTATATTAGTTTTGTCAAGTTTTCAAACACGACAGACTCATATTGTTTTATGATTTACTATTATGAGTATATATAATTTCGAAAACATAAAAAAGGATATAAAATAAAATTTTAACTGTTTTTTAATATATTTAATGGTCTTATTAATATCCTTGTAGTTGTTTATGGAAAATGAAAGTGCATCACCCACAATTTAAGTTAATTTCCACACCATGGGTGATGATTTAATTTATATGATAAAAGAGAGAGAGAGAGAGAGAGAGAGGAGTTTAATGATTTTTATTAAATTACCATGATATAGTTACATTATATATATGTTAATGGAGTTATCATGACATTTGGATGAAGGATTATTAGTAGATAATAAGAAAATAAATTGAAATTGAATGGAAATTAAAATAAAAAGAGAGAGGATTTTCCTCTAGAGTTGTCTTCTTCATATCCTCCTCAAGGCACCAAGGCTTGTTAATTTGATGAGACCAAGAGCTCCTGGACGTGGGGGAGGTTATATATAAGAGTATTGGTAATAATTTAGGAAATTATCAGTGCTTTATATGTGTTAGTAGAAGAGGGTGTGAGCGGTGGTATTTATAGTGGAGGAGTGGGGTGTTTTCTTATAATTTTATTCATTAGTTTATTATTTCTCTCAAGTCATGAAATAGTGAGGATTATTGTTAATATATAAATAAATTATACCATGTTAGTTCCAAAAAATGGTCACTTATATCATCCATGACTCATGCATGAATAAAAAATCAAGGTTTTAGCATTTATCTTAAATTATCGTATTTTACTATTCACAAAAAATCATGTATTTATGAAAAATCCAAAAAATAACCACAAACATTTTTCAATATTTATAATAAAAAATTGAAATCATTTTAATGAAAATAATTATATATATATGATTAATTTAATTTTTAATTATAATCATCATCTACTTGGAAAATACACATTTTAAAATTGTATATGATTTTATAACAATTCGAAAAATTACATATGGTCTGATAAAATTATCATAAAATAATAAGAAATAAAATATTAATTTATGAATACATTTTATGTAAATAAATATTATTTTAAATTATTAAATCAATCATAAAATTGTAATTAAATATTTATGAATTATAAAAAAACAAATAATTAATTAATAATTTTTAAAATAATTACATACTAATAATATTATATAATTATATCATATTATCACTTATAAGATTCCAATATTTTGTTTATACTTTTTCAACTAAGTATACTATTATTTTTGCTAGTTTACTATTCATAAAGGTCATATTACTATTCTAAGGTCAAGTTACAATTTCATCAATATTAGTTCCTTAACATGTAGAAATACGTTTTACTTCATTAATTCATCATTTATAATGTTCTTATTATGGTCTCTATGTGATTTTATGTGATTAATACTATGTGAAATTACTATAAGAAGGTGAAAATTCCTTTCATAAAAGAATGGGTAATTACAAGAATGCTACAAAATTTTCTAGTCGATCGACCAAGGAAAAATGATTGTCAACAACACCATGATCTATCCTTTAAAAATTAGAATTCCTAAACCACCACCAAATATTACTCTTAACAATTTTGAAATATAAAAAAAACCCAAACTACAACCCACACAATAGATCCACATATAAAACCACTGGGTGTGCTCCAAAATCCAAACACCCCCCAAATGGAAAAGAACCCAAAATTAGATAACCTCAAAAAAAACCATACATTTTCAAGAAAACACTATAAAATACACTAGATTACCAACACATGGGGCTGGAACAGACTCCCTATTATGAGAAACCAACTAATATTGATCGAAATTAGAATAAACCTCAATGAGACATGTTGTAGGAGTCCACATCTTTTTAAACATTCATTTAGTTTCCCAAACAAAGACCCTTTCCAAAAACCCCCACCATAAGAGGGGAAACATAATGGAACAATACTTAACCCATGAAATGGGATAAAACCTAAACTGAACTATGATGTCTGACCACACAAGGAGTTCCAATTGGAGGTCTGCATCCAAAAAGGAACACCACTAGAATTCAATGAAACTTGACCATAACACCTCCTCATAACTAAAAAGGATCCATAAAATCACAAGCCTCACTACAAAGAAAAACGTCTCTATACCACATTCCATAAAACAAGATCTTCCTAGATGAAGATTCTACAATAAAGAAGAATAAACCATCATCATTCTCAAACAGACGAAAAAAGAAACATAAGGGCCCCTTACACACATAGGATTCCTAACTACTCGATAACTTCACTCTATGGCCTAGGTATGGATCCCTAATGTTTGAAGTATATACTCCCGTGTAGTTAAGAACTGAAGATCCATGATTGGAACTTCTTTATTCCACAAAAACAGGGAATCTAAAAATGCACACTCCATATTAGTTTTCACTTAGGGCGGAAAACTATAAAAACAAGACACACAACAGAACACACATCCACTCATGACAGAGATAATTTAGAACATCCAAAACAAAAGCACATTTCCATTATAATATGTGTTCTCAAGAGACCTAAAACATCCAATTTTACAATTTAAGGAGCATATAACACTACAAAACACTACCAGACACAACCATTACAACCAAAGAAGAACACATAGAAATGGACTCTAAAATGAGCCATTAATAGAAGTATACTACTATGAACTATCTCTACATCACTTCTAGAAAACACCTTAATAGAGAAACTGAAAGGGGACTAATATTCCATAAGAATCATCAGTATTTGGAGCACTCCAAAACGAAGAATTTTTATGATTTGTATTTTTGTAGTGATGACACTCAATTATCCCATGGATAGAATAGTTTGAAGAAAGATCAAGATGCCTTTTAATACTGCATGGATAACCGACATCTCTAGGAAAATTCTCTATCTTAATAGTGGAATTAGCTTCAACAATTATAGATATCGGAAAAACAATATCTACTTTTAGCACTCTCTGTATCATATTATCCACATGAACAACTTTCCTCACAAGATTGGGAATAGAGGTTAAGCTGGACCCTGACACCTTCGATTGTAGATTTGGATGAAGCCCACTCCAGAAACATTGATATTTAACGTAATATCTTATAACGAAATCTCCAAGAAATGGATCTAGATCAAAAAAACACCGAAATATCTACAACTCTAATCCATCACCTTGTGGTAGACAACACATCTCCATCACTTTCTTCACCTTTACTATTTTAGATAAATACTAAAGGATGAATGAATCCTTGAAGAACATATTGATAATATCTTCCCCATCCATGTATTGTGAAACTAATTTCCACCACTTCTAGGATATAATATCAAGCATAATGGAAGAAAAATTAATTTTTTATAACTTCAGGAAAGTCTTGGATACTGATGATAATTTCTATTTTTCACATCCACTCTTCCACTTCGAGAGGATCTTATTGAAAATAAAATAAATTTGGATTTAACTTATGAAATTCAATAAGGAAATAATTCAGTTGATCAACTTTATGGTCTACCAATGGTGAACCACACATGGCCTCACTTCAAATATCCCTTAAATATTTGTGGGGGTGAACACAAACTAGCAGGAAATCCAAGATCTCAATCAGTACAAACTCATCAACAAGGGTTCTCAAACTCAAAACACCTCTTTGGAAACATTCACAAAATCTAGGGAAAATAAACCTCCCAAACAATGGAAATAAAAACAACAAAACTTTTCTCCTTGAAAAAAAATTCGGAAGAAATTTTTATTAGAGGGTTTCACACCCAATGAATGTATTCCACATAGAATCACACATGCACATTCCTATGTCGCCCTGGGCACTCAAAAATTCCTACCAATTCAGGCACTCATCTACCAATACTAAACACATTACACATTCTCACACATATCTGTGAATGCGATCACACATGGGAATACCAAATGTCAAAAAAAACTTTTCCACTTCAAAAAAAACATTCAACCCATGATTTCATATTCTCAACTCACTTCCAATTTCAAAAATTAAAAAAACTTTCTAAATATCACAAATCACTAAGTCAATTTTTTTTTCAAAAATTACAATTCAATCCATTTTATTCTTTAGAAAAAAAAATTGTGCTTCAAAAATCCCCATCCCATAAAAATCATTTGATTATGACTCATTTATTACCATTTAGAAAATTTTTCAAACCCTATTTAAAACAAATTTCTATTTTACAAAAAAATAAATTCAATAAGATTCAGGTTTTGATTATAAATATATAACCTCATTAACCCAATTCAATTTTATCCAAAAGTGTTATTGTATAAAAATCCATTTTTATAAATCGTTCCTCAATGTTAATTACAAAAATCCACTCTCCATTTTCTCAAAACGAAACCATTACCACTATAAGCCCCATTTTCAAAATTCCTAAACAACAGTTTTGAAAACAATTTTCAAAATTAAGGAAGACAAAATAGTCCTCATTTTGGGAAATTAGTGTCGATGGGTAACTTTTCCATATGATTGAAGGCATTATGCCAATCAAACCACTATCAGAGAGAGTCATATAAGGCATTTAACCAAGCTCTACATTGCCTTTCAATGTCCTGTATGCTCAATAAGACATTTCACCAAACTACCTTTAGAAATCCCAAATTGAAAAAAAACTACAAGAAGATAATATAACCAAAAAATCATCTTCCCATGGAAGCTTAATGTTCTGTAGAAAGGGTTGTCCAGACAGTCCCCCAGACTCTCACTCTATAATATGACACCCTACTCGATCTACTATGAAATAAATAGTAACAAAAGGTTCCCTGAATGCTAGGTAATATAATTAAACAACCGACTTGGATACTATTTTTTAATGAACCAACATTTCTCGAACCCAAACTAGTCACCTGAGTCAATCTGTGGCTAGGCCTAAAGGGAATTACTGATCCCTAAGGGAAAAAACTAGTGCCAGACATCAAATGAGAAACCAGGAGAACAATTTCTCCAAATATGAATAAATAAACTAAAATGCGAAAAATAAAATGGAGCAGTCCAATATATATATATATATATATATATATATATATATATGAGTGATCATCATTTTACAAATTTGAGTACACAAAAAACTGGAAAATAAAAACCAAATGGGCTAAGTGACCACAACATCTCAATGTGACCCCGAGGGTCACTCCACAATTCAAAAAACGAACCATGCCTCAGAGTTATCGAAAGCACGGTGAGACCACCAACAAGATAAGGAAAGGAAAAACTACATGCATCAGTGTCAAAACTAAGTAGGCATGCCCGAACTTGTCTATTCATATTTTACTTTCATTAAATAAATAAAAATTAAATTTAGGTTTGAAATAATATATATATATATATTTAAGTATGCTTTTTCACATATTTAATTCAAAAAAAATCCAAACACGATTCCTTTTAGAATTTTCTATTTAAAATCAACCTCTTCCCCAAGAGGTAACCCTTAAAATTTCAAAGATAAAGAAGATGTTTCAATTTTAAAAAAGAAGAGAAAGTATGAAAATCATTTTCCAAATCATTTTCCATAAGTCTTTGAACTCCAAAAAACTACTTGTACCCAAGAGTTATACCATGAAATTAATCCATAGAAATAATCACATAACAAGAGAAACTAAAAATATATAACAAAAGTGTATCCAACCAATAATAAATCTCAATCATCAGCTATAGAAAACTAAGTACCAATAGACATGGGAGAAACCTAGGTGATTGTGAATAATCGAGAACAAACTATACATCTTAACTCATCCCGAAAAGCATGACACACTCGATGACATAAAATTTCAGACACATGACTGATTTCACACTAGCTGTTGCAATTGAGGGGCACTATCCCCTAATAATAATATACAAACATATCATGTCCCCAACTATAAGAAACGTTTCAAAGCATAATCCTAACTAGGCCATCAATCATTCCCAAAAATTTCAATAGTTATTCCAAGTCTCCATGTCAAGAGTATAAAGGGGGTGAGATAACCAAATCCAACTGATAATCCAATAATAGGTACATATATCATATATAATAATTCACACAACATGCACCACCCCTAATCTCTACAAGGATTAATCGTTTTCTATAGAACAAATATATCTCAAGGAGTCCACACCAAGGATCTCCCATTATTTTTAATGTGAATGAGTCATAATGAGTCCAAATAAAGAATTCCCCACAATTCACATAATGGATCATGAGGATTCTATATCTAATACATCCCTTCCATTAAATATAAATAAGTCAAGAATATTATCCAGGGAGAGTTTTCATAATGAACATTTTCGGCACTATAACAAAAGTGCCAAACATGACTCAAGAATACTTTCTTAAAAAGTAAAATCACCTTTAAAAAAGGATTAATTATACCATTTTCCATTTCAAAAATAATTTTACAAATATCCTTCATGTTCTATCATAACATTTGAAAACCAAAACCATTATCATCAAAGTCCCAATCCTGCCTCACATCATTATCTCATTCTATTTCATTTTTATTGAACCAAATACACATCACTTTAAAACACAAATCATTTATAAATCTATTTTTGTAACTAAAAAACACCATTTAAATGTCAAAAAATCATGTTCTAAGACAAAACATGCTTTAAAAATCACAAGTCACTAAAAAATCAAGTTAGGCATTTTATTAAATAACTGGTGTGCAACATTTGACAAATCAATGCCACTTATTACAAAAAAAGTGATGTAATATTCATATTTCACACTAAAAAGTCATTCCAAAGATTATAAATCATTATTTAACATATAATTAAATATATAAAACCATGAATCCAATGATTCTTAAATTTAATAGCAAAGGAAAAGGGAAACTAACATCAAATGCACACCGCTTCAGAAACACACACTTGAAACAACATCACAAAGGTCCAGGTAACAAATAAAAACCACAAGGATCTTTATAAAGACCAAGAAACAACATAAAACAAAGAAAAAATGAACCCTGGATATGAGGAACCATGAGAGAAGAACACAGGAGATTATATTGGGAGAAGGGAAAAGAGAACAAAGGAGGATATTACCATGAATGATTTTTACCCAACACATGAATAAATACCTTATATCCACAATTGGGAGGAAATTAAAAGGATTTTAGAATAATGGAGGAGCACCACTAGTTCTATATGAACTAGGAGGAGAAGGAAATGGGCGGATTGGGGATAATGTCCCAAGAAGGTCGAAAGGCCATTTTATAATTTTTTAATATCTGATCATCTCTCATAGTTTGGCCGCATGGTTTAGTAAACCATTCACTAATAGTGTGACAAGGTTTTACCAAGAGACACTACCTCCCCATATTCCTTCCATAAGGTTTTAAAAACTTTAGGCACACCAAACACATACCATTTAAAACCAACCCAAAGTCACACAGTTTTTTGTCCGGAGCCACATAGTTTCCTCTAACATTTCACCTGTCGTGCTCCACATACTACCAAGAACAAAAAATCAATATTCAAACCAAAATTACTAGAGAAAAATATGGAATAGAAATGAGGTCACAATTAAAAAAATAAAATCCCAATATTTCAACCTGATAAATCCTAAAATTCGAGAGGAAAAATGTGATAAAAAAATTTATCCAAACAAATGATTAAAAAAAACCACGGGTATGACACAACAAGTGTTTTTGTTGGACATAATACCTCGATAAGGTACATTATAAGTTTTATAGAAATATTTTTTTTCAATATTTCTTCATATTTATGATTAAGGGTGGGTATATAAATATAAATTAGCGGGTCTTTTCAAATGCCAATTTCTCTAATTCAACTATCATAGGGAAGTGATTTTTTGTTCTTTTATTCTTTGATAAAATCCTATTTTTCTAGTGAAATTTTTTGTGGTGTATCATGTAATGAGAAAAAAATTATAATTTAGAGAAATTGGATTTGAATTTTGGATCTATGGATTTGAAATTGATTAGTATTTTGAGTAAACCCAAATTTTTGGAAATATGTTCTTATGCAACCACAAATGTGTTTTTAAATTTATTTAATTAAATGTTATTTTAATAAAATATCTGACATGGTAAGAGAATTTTTGATTTTATATTTAATGAGGTAATTTTGGATTTATTTGAAACATTTTTTATATTTTTTAAAAAAAATGGAAAGGGTTTTAAAGGGAAAGACTGACAAGGTCAATATTTTTATGATTTTTTGGTTTCAAAAAAACCTCAGACAATATGGGGTTATTTAAAACACAAGGTAACATTGGTGTGCATTAAATTATTTTAAATTTTTTACTAAAAAATAAATAAATAGTGCATAAACATGTTAATTTTATTTTTAATGTTCTATTTTGGAGTTTCCTTGGTATTCTGAATATCCTACTTTGGAGTATGTGTCACAATTTATTTTATTCATACTTGTGTTTTAGGCTCAATTGATGAGTGTTTGGTATATGGAAAGGGTAGCCATGAAAATTGGTTGTTTCATATATTTGACTATTTAGGGAGTGTTTTAAGTGGAATTTTTTTATAAATGTTTTAAATAATAGATTATATTATATTTTTGTAGTTTTTTTATGATTGGTAGTTCTATAATGCCCACTATGGGTTTGCTATCAGAATTATGGGATAAATAGTTGTATTAGTACAACATTTCAGTGTTATGAAGGTGGATATTAGTTGGGTGATTGAGTGATTATATCAGTGCATCAAAATAATAAATGGGTGATTTATAGTAATTATATGGTAGACATGGTGAAATCAACCTTATATTTGGATATTAAGTTATATAACTTTCAATGAACAGTGTGATTGGGTGTTGGAGTCAATAAAAAATTATATGTATTTTGGTATAGATTGTGTTGAGTTAGTGATTTATTAGTTATTGATATATTTAATTATTTATATATGAATCCTGAGTGATTCTTGTAAATGATGGTCATAATTATAGTGTGTAATTTTTAATAATTAATTACATCATGTGTTGGTGGATGAAATAGAGGATGAATATTGTGGATTTAATGATAGGATAAATTTGAAATTTGAGAATGAGATGATGTAGATAAGATTTAGATATATTTATAATGGTGATATGGAATCTTTAAAGTTGAAAATTTGAGTCAAAAATGATATTATAAGCTTATATATGGTTAGAAATTAAAAATTAATGGGAGGTTAGGGAATGTATCCACTAGATAACTAACATAATTTCATCAGGTACCTTGTGCGGAGACTAATATAGGTAACCCAAGAATCTAGTAAATTAATGTTTTTTTCATTCCATAGGCCTTTTAGGGTCCATTATGTAGCCAGGGGAGGGATACATGGTTCTTAGTATCCCTTGGCCCCTTTTTTTAAAATTTTAAATTGAAAATTACACATTCTTCTATTTAAAATCACATTGGGGTTTAATATTTTGTTGTTTATATAGGGGAAGTGGATCCACCCTTTTCATCCACATTTATTATGATGACCATAACATTTCATTAAAAAAATGATACATCTTATTAGATGAATATTGAATATATAAAATTAATATTAATGATAGATTCATAAAGTATTATTGAATTTGAAAAAAATGGATACTAAAAAAATTATATAAAAAATATTTTGTTCATATCCCACTAAGTTCTTCACAACTAGGACCCTTATTAGATAAATCATAACTAAACCCTTTCTTCATACCCCATGGAAATGGAAACATAGTTAATGGTGTTATCATATTCTAAAAAATGGTAAACATATGAGATATGAATCAATCATCATATATAAAAATAATATAAATAAACGTGAATGATAAAATAATCATAACATAAAAATTCCATGCCTAGTCAATAATATAAAATTATTCATAAGTAATTTCAATAGTCTTTTTCATAAGAAAACATATGTCCTTAGAGTATGTAATTATAAAAAATCATCCATGAACCGCGATATCATATCATAAACTTATGTAATTAAAAAAATAATAAGATTTTAATGTTGTAAACATGAATAAATAGTAATATGTTCCCTCTTCAAGATAAGTAAAATATTATCGATTGTTTCATTAACTTATGGACATGAAACTATGTCCATCTATAATCTTATGTAAATGAAAACAAAGTCCAATAATAAAAATTTGGACATGAAAAATTGGCCCACAACGAAACTTTCTAACAAGAAATTATGTTAATTAATAACGTAGTTATTTTATGAGTTTTCAGTATTCTACCATTTAATTAGAGGACTATAACATACAGAACGATCACATTATCATAATCAATTCATATATGCTCTATAATATCAAGAAAAAATTTAATATTTTATCATGTCATATCCCATGGAAAACATAACAGGTTTCATTAATATTTCCCCATTATCACCAAAAACCATCTAGAGAAAGAATAATAATGGAATCATATAATTACATCCCTATTGAAAAATAATTAACCTAAAAGGATTCCATTATAGAGGGAAAATTATTTTAAAATATTACTTAGAACATTTATTGGGGAAAATAGATTTTTTATTTTAAAATTACAGATTTTAAAACCAAATATTTCCAAAATATTAACATTTTTTATTTGAAATGATCCATGGGAAAATATAGTGGGGTTTTCAAAAAATTGATTAGTTATGATGAAATGAAAATGTATTCATGTAATATTTATTAAAACAATTATTTTTTACACCTTTAGTAAGAGTAGAAGGTTTAAAAATGACTAGAATAATATTTTTGATGTATTTTTGTGAAAAATAAAAAATCAAAAAATATTAAAATAAAAATTTATTTAAGAATAGTAAAAAAAATTCTTGAAAAAAATTTAGAATACATAGATATTTAATAATAATGAATTCTGACTCAAAGAGGGGAAATATGGTCAAATTGTCTTAAAAACCATTTCTGAAACATTTTAATTACTAAGGGGAGAAAAATGGAATAAAAAGTAAGTTTTTTTAAAAAATAGTGGTTAATAAAACTTAAATAGGTTTTCCAAATTAAAAACAAAAAATTTCCCTCATTTAAATTAAATTATAAACAATCTTGATTAAAATAAGATTGAAACGTTAATCTCTCACCACATTGGTAACTTTTAAAATGTTAGACTACTAAAATAATAACATGAAATTAAAAAATAAATGTATTTAATATAAATACACTCATGTTATATAATATAAAAGGGTCATTGCATATAACCCATAAACATAATTAGGTTCATAACATAAAACATGTATCAAAGAATAATATTGAGAATAACACCCCTTACCTGATGTCTGAATTACTGAATATGTTCTCCAAAAACCTCTATAATAAATTTAAACTTATTATAATTTATAATAGAAGAATATAAATAAATATGATAACATATTTGGTCCACATATAACATTTAAATTCCAATTTATTAATAATTTATTATTAAAATTAATATTTCCTGGTGTTAACTATTTCGATTCTCATGAATGTATCAGTTTGATAGTTCTGAAACCTGTACTATGAACATAGTTCTATAATATATATAATATTAATCACGTAATAAGTAGAATATTGAATAATATCATATATTTTTTCAACCATTCATATATTTAGGTGATGAAAAATTAATTACATCACTTTGTAGAGATGGTCGTTCATGCACAGACATGAGTGATGTTTTCACTTGTCGACGAATAAAATGAAAGAAAGATAAATATTAATTATAAATTTATAAATACTTATTATATAATATGTATCATATAAATTAATTATATATATTATTATTACAATGCATTTAATTTGGAAGTGAAAATCTAATCACCTCACGTTATGGACATGGTAGTCCATACATACACCTGAGTAACATTATTGTTTTCCAGTTAAGGGGATGGTATGAATGTAGAGAAGATATTATAAATAAAAATATTTATTATTTAAAAATTTAAATATATAAATATTAAATAAATTATAATAACCATACATGAATTTTGTTGATTGAATATGAGTCATATCACTATGTGGAGGTGGTAGTCCACATGTACGCATGATCGACACATTCAGTTCCCATTTGATTGAGAATTGGGTGGATATTTGTGGTTAAGTAATCATCATAAATTTTTATAATATTATGGATGATTAATTTATTATTTTATGATTATTACGATAGTTCTATATGAGGAATATAGGGAAACAAATTGAATGAGGTCATGTTGGATGATTACATTTTCTTCAATAGACCTCATTTAGATCCCAACAAAAGGACCCTAGGAATGGACTTTTATGATGTAAAGAAAATATTATTTTTTATGGTATTTTTATAAGATTAATTTTAAGGGGTTTTAAAGCTATTTGTCTCAAATAATTTTAAGGAACATAATGGATAAGTGTCCTTTTATTAGTGGGTGGAAGGACACAACTTGAAATTTTTAATGGAATAAAATAGTATTAAGTCATTTTCATTGAACATTGTCCCATAAAAAGTTAAATTTTGAGAATAAGGTGAAAAGGTTATAAATAAATTAAATCAATAATAAATATGATTAAAATTTGTGTTTGTATCACTTATTTTTAACTTAGGTTTACCCAATTTCACCATTTACCATGGTGACAAAGTTTTATTATTTTTATTATTCTTTAGAGAAATAAATTATGTTGAAAATAGTAGATATATTAATTATGATGATTAAAAATATGTAATATATTTAAAAAAATTAAATTTCATTAATTGTATGAAATTCAATTTCAAATAAACACATAAGATGTTCTGAAAAAATTATTTTCTATAAAAATAAATTTTTATGTCTAAAAGAATTCTTATTTCATGATCAAGCATACTATTGATCAAAAAGGCACATATTGTATTAGTTTTAAAAATAAGAAAATAATTATATTTTAAAAACATTCAAAATAAATATGGTTTATTGGAAATAATAAAACAGATAAGTGATTTTTCTTTAAAAGTGGGTATTTTCACTATTCACCAAAAAATATTCTTTTTCAAAAAAGCCCCAAAATTATTCCTAATATAATTTTTACATGATTATTTAAAAATGTTATTATTAATATAAAATTATAATTCAAAAATATGGAAAAATAATTTATAATATTATCATCATAAAAAGTTTGATGACAACCATTATTTATGAAAAGATATTTTTTAAATCATAAAATATCATTATATCCATTCCATACATAGTAATCATCATTAAAGGACTAAAAATTTATTTTATTGAATATCTAATTAATAAAAATTATTTTCAATAATTCATAAAAATATATAAATATAAATTATTATGATAAAAACACATTACAAAAATAAAACCTTTTTTTGGAAATTAACTTATTTAATCATTAAATGATTTTACCATTATTATTAACCTTTAGATTACTAATATACGAATTATTTAAAACTTTTTTGTTTATAATGTCTATTTATTTCGTTTTTAATCATTTAAAATAATATTTTATTTAGATCAATGTGTGTAATATTTCTAATATGTTTTTTGAAAAACATTTCTTTTAATCATTATGTGATTTGAAAAATGGGTTCTTTGCCTCAATTACTATATTAGTGAAAAACGTAGTTCTATATTTCATAATGTAGTTTATCCTATGAATACTTACCTATATAAAAACTATTTCATAATGTAGATTCATTTTATTTAGATTCGGGGTTGTCTACAAGATATATTTATGTATATTTGAAATTTATTTTAGATGGGAAAATGTATTCTAAAATCCTGGGTTGTTTCATTATTCCATCTTAAATAAATTTCTCCCAAAAAAAATTGTCTAGATAATAACGGGATAAAAACATGAAAATACCATTTTT
This sequence comes from Viscum album, assembly GCA_963277665.1. NCBI lineage: Eukaryota > Viridiplantae > Streptophyta > Magnoliopsida > Santalales > Viscaceae > Viscum > Viscum album. The sequence goes on from OY728122.1 coordinate 1,150,018,016, forward strand.
TAAAACCAACATAAAAAATCTATAATAGAACATCCATTAAAAAAGGGATGTGAGAAACATAGAGGTGGCCTAAAAGAGCACAAAATCAATTTCGAAGATGAGGAAAACATTGCTCGGATGATAAAATATAGACATAGATGATAAATATAACATCCAAGAACCTTTATATATTAATTGACAACTTTTTTATGAGAAGTATAATGACTATATTACCATAAATATAGAGAATTAGAGAAAAGATAATGAATTCATTAAAAATGAATATAAAAGAATAACATTTTTTTCAAGGATCTTTTTATAATGTTGATGGATTAATTTATATAAATATAAATAAAATTATAATATTTACTCCTTATATTTGTTTTCACTTCATAAGAAAAAATTCATCCTTTGGTCAAGAATTTATCAATTACCACTTCTATCACATCTATTACTCCAAGAAATGAACATTAAAGATGAATTATTTGATGCATAAAGTGTCCAAATTAATGTTCAATTGTTCATATGATCATTAAATTAATGAAACATCATCCCCCCCATCAATATATATTTACTAAAAAAATTATTAGCACAGGTAACCCAATATGGATAAAAATTCATATAATAAAATAATACAATATTCACAAAAACTGTAATAATAACACCATTGGATTAACCTAAAACATTCCATATATATTTAGCCTTGAGACTCCCCCAAAACATATCTGACTAAATTCAAAACCAATAAATTTATAAATAAGGTCACAACATTTCCAAAATTAACATAACTTTAGTCCTCAAACAATATAATTTTCTTTATATTTTCACATATCAAAGTTGTGAATACCTTAATCATGTATCTCATTAAAAGCTTTTAACAGACTTAATTTTCATAAAATGTCATTAAAAAATATAGGATTCCAAAAATTAACTATATAATAATTACTTATACATAATCATTGACTATTAAATATAATAAACTTAATCGAAGATTAAATTATCCATTTTTCCAGAGATAACTAATAAATTCCTTGGTCGCTAATACTATCCAATTTTATTTATCAATATCAATAAAATATTTATACCAAAATAAAATTATTATCTATGCATCCAGAACACATTAAGGGTTATCTATCCCTCAATCTTGTGTCTTCCATATTTTATCAATCATCTCTTTATCCGAACACAACATTATTATCTATACATCAAGAACACGTTAAGGGTTATCTATCCCTTAATATTGTGTTTTCCATAAAATATCACTTTACCACTAAATCAATTCTCTAGGCATCCAAAACAATTCCACATATTCTTGAAAATACATAAAGTAAAACTAAATTGGAAAAATCCTTAGATGTTTCATGATTATTATAACAAGATTATCATTGATAAAAATTTTAGAATATAATTCATGAGTCCTCATACATAATCTCATCAATCATTCCAAATAAATGATTGAAATAACATATGAAATTATTTTTTCTAGCTGTTTTCCCTAGGTTTAAAGATTTTACATGGATAATTCAAATCCTCCCAATACATAAGACATTAAACTTTAAATGGTCCCAAAATATAAACTTTACTTTCCAACATAGAGATATTTATTTTCATTGGTAATTACATGATGTATTCAGTTTTTCCATATATAAATCATCATCTCATTCCATTGAAATATTTTCTTAGGTGTTCTTCTGACATACATGGTATGTAAAAAGCTAAATCATCATCCCTTTATGATATTGGTCAACTGAACTTCCATGAATTTGTTTTATAAAATTATAAGGGGTATTAGTAAACACAACCAAGATGATATTTTTGATCATATAATGAGAAATATGCCTAGTAATAATCACCATATTTCATGTTCTAGGACCAATTTTATTATGTTGCATATGTGGAAATGTATTCCATGTTCATTAATATTCATTGTTAATGTGAGACCTCCAGATTTTAGCCACAGATTAACATAATAAATCATAGTTCAAGAAACAATAATCAAATCGAGTATCCATGTAATCATGAAATAAACATATAAGATATCTGAATCATGACACATTATTTTCAATCTATGATTTCTTCCTTTGGGACATGTGTTCTGGTTAGGAATCACTATTTTTTTAATGATTTCTAATGGATTTGTTTATAGAATTGGAAACACCCAATGGTTCTGCATCCAAAGGGACCTACTTTCCAAAGGTAGGTGTTCATGAAGTTTGTTGACCTACTATAATTTAGAACTCACATTGGTCAAGTGGATGGTAGTTCGGGCCCATCACACCCTTTTGGGAGGAATTATTACCTACTCTTGGGATCTGTTATAGATTAATTGTATGTTCATGAATCTTTATTAATTCACCAGGTGTAATATCGATTTCCCTTAAATTTACAATCAATTATTAGCAGATATAGAATTCAAAATCACTTTGTATGTATTCGAGTTTCTTAATAAATGGAGATATCAGTATATATTTGAGGTTCTCCATTAGTGGTTTCCTCTCATATACTACTTAGAGATTCTTTGGTCATTATCACGACAATGATGGTTTTTAATCCACTCAATGTGGCACTCTAAAAATTATGGCCAAATTGGTGGATGAAATTCACTCTAGTGTTTATTATCATCCAAGGAGACTTTAGTATTTTTTGATATTGGGATCAAACCCATAGGTGGGCTTCGTACACATCCTCATGAAAGGATTCAAAACCCACACTGTTCAGTGCCACATAATGGGTCACATCATAAATATTATGGTCATGTGATAAGGAACAAACTATACATTCTAACGTCATGTAGAAAGGAAATCTAGGCGGAAGGTTCCTTTACAAAGTTTGATGATGGACTTTTTTCGAAACAGCCCAAGGAACATGGAAGGGATGTGAGATTCCATGTTAAATTAGACCCTATTGGGAATATGTCTAGAGAGAACATGGTTGATTTGTGGTGTTTGGTTTAAACCATAGGGAGGCTTACTCATATCCCGTTTGTATGGGAATCAAATTCCATGTAGTTTGGTATGTCATGTGGGGGATTATGGCCCTTTGAGTGAAATAGGTTGGGGCTTATTCCTAATGAGGATGTCCTTGTAACAGGGTCCATGAGAGATGTATTAACTCATGGAAATTTCATGGGGATTAATTCCGGGCATACTCCAAAGGAGGATTCCTAGATCAGGGGAATTAGGGATGGACTCTTAAAGAGGATGTCCATTGATCTTGAGCCTTATGTGAAGGGTTACTACGTATCCCAATTATGGCAGGAATTATAGTTCTCATAGTTCATTCATTCAGGTGGATTGTCCATATTTTGTGATCATTAAAAATCTCTAAACCTATGTGAGTCTTGATTGGTGTGAGAAACATGGTAATGTTTAAGATTCAACAAACTACCCAAAAATTAACCTTTGCAGATGGTATAGGATGGGCATATGACAGGAGAGGTCAGGGCGACCATATAAGAGGTTGTGGCTAAGACACATCCCCCTATTATCATTACATTAGAAGAGGGTCCAATGTAAGGAAGGAGCGATGGTGAAGGACATAGAGTGGAGTGAGACTGCAACCTCTTACATGAAAGGCTATGTGATTATACTAGAATAGATACCATAAAATAGGACTTGTAGTAGAGAGGGAGACTTTTCATTTGTCAAAAGTAAAATAAGGTGTGAACCGTACCCTCCATACTAGGGACTAGAGGCAATGGGTGTTAGAGAATGGAGGGGGAGGATAGATTCCAATCCTCAGAATCCAAGACTATGAACTCCTCAGCATTATCCTGAGGGTAAGGGTTTATTTTACCACTTATATCCAAATATACAAACACCACAAGGACCCTTACCCTATGGTAGGACAAGTGCGGGAAACCCCAGAACATAGATATCCAAATCCAAATGGGAGACACACAGACGTTCCTTTCGTTATGATTCTGTAAATCAGGAGGTCATGGTAGATATTTCAACATAATCCATTTCAAGAAATGGAGCCAATGAAGTAGAGTCCCTACCAAGAGTGTCTATGATTGGGGATTTTGGAAAGGCATGAGCATGATGAAGGGGTGAGGTGAACCAAAAAAGGGTGCTCAAGTAAGTGGTGTGTAGGTATGTGGCATGCATGTAGGTTTAGAAGAATTGATGACACCTTAACTGAAGAACATCTTAGATTACTAGACTTTATAGAGAATTAGCTCAAGCCTTCTGGATTCTTTATAGGTATTCCCTGAAGTGGGGTGTGCAACTTCATACTTGAGGAAAGGAGGTCACACAAGTGTTATTTAATTAGGGGGTTGGGAGAATGATTCACACAAGTGTTGTTATATTTTTAACACTTGGAGAACCCATGCCTCACTATCCCTCTTTAATTTCCCCACATTAGGTGTTATGAAACTACCTTGGAGTATTCAGAGGACTTGGGCAAAGCATTAAGGGAGACTAGAGTAGTAATCAGGCTTCAAATAAATTCATCCATACAAATGAAGACCCCAAGGGTCTATTTATAAGAGAATATGGCACCTTGAGGGATGGTGACTAGGTAGGTAAGTGACAAGGGGCACACAAGTAGGTGGCATATAGGTGATTGTGCGCCGAAGATGTTTCAGGTTACCTTGGGAAAACTAACATTTTATCCTTCCAAAATCATTAAATTCTCTATATATTTTCTCCTCCATTTCCATGGAATTTCCCTTTTTAGTTTTTCAATCAGGTGATGGGATAGAGTTTCAATAAAAGACCCTCCTTAGGATTGGATTTGAATGGAAAATATGGTCTAATAGAGTGGTAAAATGGGATGAAAAAGGAAATTCATAATGTAGTTTCTGGGTTATTAGGAAATATGGTGTCATGCAAGTAAGATTCCATGTATATATAGGGGATCACTTCACCAGAAATCACAATGGATTTTGAAAACTCAGCTCTCTATGTGCAATTCTAACACATAATTTTTTTTGTTATATATATTCCCATATGTGCATGTAACTTAGTTAGGATACATGCATTCATATCCTTGAAAAACATTCCTTCATTCCATAGTTTCACTTGTTGGACTTAATTCCTTTGTCCACATTTTTTAATTTTTTAAATTTTTTCAAAAGGTACCTACTCTAAAAATAAATTTGATATTTCTTTGTAGGATCAAATGTATCCCAAGAGAATTGAAAACACTGATGACTTTGATTCTAAAGTGGACCAAAGACATGATGGAGATCATAGGGAATGATCATTACAATTTCTATTAAACTAATCTTCCTGATCTAGAACTGTTTTTGATGAAGTATCAGTGTGACTTTTTTATGAGTAATTATCTTCCAATGTATGATTTTGGTCCTCTGTGTGAAGCTAATATATCGGATCTGAAGATATATCTCATGATCTCTTGGTTTCAAGACTACTAGAACTTTTAATCTACCAACATTTCTTGTGAGGCACATATATCAATGTCGGAACAATTGTCAAAGCCTGTGTTATGCATCATAGCAAGTGTGCTCCATATTGGAAACTACGCACAGACGAACTAAAGAAACATTTCTATTTGTCCATCTGTCAAGATTCTAACATAGATTATTTAGAGAGTTGTAATAAAAGTTGGGACTTTCACTTAGGAGGGGGTGAGAAGCCCTCTTGGATGTGGGAATAATGAGTACACAAGACATGTTCAAAGTTTTAAGATGATTGGAAAGGTGGCATAATTTAAAGAGCTATGTGGGTGGGGGAAATCCACATATATAGGAATGCTGATTTTTTTCTAGATCTACAATGTTGATGGAGTCTAGCGATGAATTACTTCCATATGATGCATTTATAAGTGGTAATTAGCTTGGGGATGTTTATATGATCTCTTTATCTCTGATCCATAGGGATATGTATGATGAATTTATTCCCCCAATGTCCAAATGGAATGATGTAGAAAAGACACCATCCTTGGAAAGTGAGATATAAAATATATATCTTATGAACAAGACTATAAAACCCCATGAAAGAGGGTATATTAATCCAAAGTAGTGTTCGTAAATATTCTAGATGATGAATAAGGTAAAAGGTCTCACTTGTAAGCATCTAACAAGCTATCCCAAGGAAGAAAAGAGAGGTATGCCTGAATCCTTCTGGACAACACTTGAGAAAGGAGAGTTTGAAATGTGGGGGTATGAAGTCAAATCCAAAATTCCTTTAATGATGAATCCTTAGGGTTTCTTGGAAATGTAGATCTACGTATATAAGTTTATTTTCTGATATTCAAAGGGTGGTGTAAGGAATAGAACATTTTTTATAGAGATGAACATGAAAGAGAAAGAATTGGGAAGTAATCAAATCTAAGACCATTTCCATAGATGGTACTATAATTTCAGAATAGAAGGACCATTCTAGGTTTTTTGGTGAAGGATCACAACTCAATTTAGAACCTATTCTATTCAGACTGGGATCTAGCTCCTAGAGAGTTTTTTTCGACCATTTTTTCAATCTATCATTGGCATTCCACCAAATTCCATGACACATCATCATATTTAGATATGTTTGAATATTTTCGAGGAATTCCACTTCTTTCCTTATGGTAATATTCCTATGGTAAGATTGGTTGATGATGGGACAACTAATTTAGAGCTGATTGCATATATTCTAGCTTGTAGTGATGGTGCATTTTCCAGCAGGATTGATTTCAAAATCATATATTTGGCCTTTTATTATTACATATTTTCACACAAATTCAATTGTCTCTAATATAATATTGTATCTCCTATATTACATGTTAGACATGAAAAACACCCAATATTAGCTCGACAACTCTGGTTGCTGACCACTGTGGAGAATAAAGGGGAATTGTTTAGTCCTCCTATAGTAGATAAATAGAGAAGATTGACTATTTGGTATGATGAAGATTGGGATTCATCATACCACAAAGGTGTGATAAAAAATGTTGTCCCTCCAGTTTGGGTAAAAAAAGGTAGTAGTAAGGAATCCTATCATTTGGAAGGTGCTTCTTCAACTTTAGAGGATTATTCCTTAGAGTCGGAGGGCTAGGATGATGAGGTTCCTAGATCACCAAAGGGACCTCATGAAAGATACAATCTTCCCACTATAATCAAGTGGGCTACACTAGATTCAATAACTAAATTCTCACATAGGCGGTCCATTCATCATCATCTAGAAGAGATTCAGGTTACTTTTTCATATCCACCATCGATGATAGAAGGAATTGGGATGTAATCAAATCTAATACCATGTGATCATCTTCATAGAACTATGGAATGTACCATGAGTATGTATAGCCAAAATTTGTTAAATAATTGTAGAATTTGTATTTTTATGCTTAAACTATGTGGGTTCTTTTATGTGAGGGGATTCATATTATAGGAATATGAGAAATTTAGCCCCATCTGATATTAAATTTTATAATAATTCTGATAAATTATTAATTCATATCTAGGAGCTAGATATACTTATATATGCAACCAATTATTCAATCCCCACCACAAAATGTGATAAGGAATCTATAGATCATGGCACTACTGAAGGGAATTACCCTTCCTATCTTGTGGAATGGCGTGATTTTGTCAATCTCAAAGATGTATATTTCCTTCTTCACAAATTATTTTCAAATTTTACATTTTAATTTAGTCAAAAAATTATTACTTAGGGTAAATACCATATTAAATTGTACTTGGTTAAGGGAAAATCATCCGATGTTCCATCCCCACGGTATAGCCCTAGTAGTACCGCAATTGGGGTTGCTGAGTCACCTTGTAAATTGGGAGATGTATCTCCATGATGGAAGGCCATGGAGGATGATATGGGAGGAGGCTTCTGGTCTCCGATACCTATTTTTAGAGATAATGATGATATTTCTCCAAAGAAGAAACACAAGAAAAGACACTGAATAAAGAAATTTGCGGGTAAATACTTTATCACTAGTAGTAAGTCTTCTGATCAGTATATTTTTCTGCTTCATCTATATAATTTGTTTAAAAATCTTGGAATTTAAGGAACTTATTATGTTTCTTCACTTAGGGACGTTCCAAATGATCCTCTAGGAACCAAAGAGGGTTACTATAATCCAATGTGAATTCTTGAAAATGAAGAGGCTCCATTGACTAAAGCAGAACATAGGCCAGAGAAAAAAACATCTAATATTGGCAGTTCTCATATCCCTACTACTATGAGAGAGGTGGAATTTGGATTGTTATATGTTCTTTAAAAGAAGATATGTGTAAAAAAATTGATTTCTATTTCAATAATATTTGAGGATCATCAAAAGCATCAAAAAATCCTATGATGGTTGATGCTGACCATACTTTTTTCATTAAGGAGGTTGTTCAGAGTCTGATGTCATAGAAGGAGGGTAATGAACCAACCACTCCAAGTGTTCTCATGGGTGATAGTAGAACATGGCTTGGGATTTCAATGGAATCTATGTTCAATATTGGATTGTCTTTTGAATCAGTATTAGAACATGTTAATATTCCTACTACTCTAGAAGAATTTGATGTTCTTTACATAGAACGAAATGGACGTAAGATGTTATTTTATATCAAATCAATCATCTTATGCCAGATTATCTAACCATAATTGGTTGGAATATGTAGATCCATCTATAGAAGATGCTACAGTGATGGTGCTTGGAAGAGACATTAATATTACTGTCAATCCCATTGTTGAGGAGGGGCAGGCTTATGTGAACCATAAAAGGGAAAATATTCCATAAGATCATTTATAGGATCCTGAGCAGGCTTAAACAAGAACCCCCCACAAATATTTTCCAACCAGAAAAGTTGAGGCAAGGAATATTGCGAAGAAGTCATCTAAGGATATTGACTTATTGTTAGGTGAGGGTTGCCAACCATTACATTCATTTAAGGCTAACCATGACCTTGATTTATCATGTAGGATTATCAGCTTCTATGGATAGGTGTGAAAGACAAGCTTTGGCATCATCCTCACCACCATTAGGATGCTAAACATTCATTATTCAAGAGGGAGTCGAACATGGAACTTATTTATGTGCATTAATCTTTGAGTTCATTCCTCGTTATGACAATTAATCTGAATCAGATCAATATTTATAGAACATTGTTCAACATGCACATCATAAATCTTGGGGAGATATATGGAATCTTATCTTTGAAACATCCTTCAAGGATCAACCTTTGTGAATCCCATGACTCTTTGAGTTGTTCAGTTTGTTAGGATTCATAGGTTTATATTATTATGTAAATCATTTTGTGGTTAAAGAGACCATTCAGAGGCATGACAGAGTGTAAACATCGGTCAGACCTAATAAAATAAAGGCTTCTTATTAACCTTGGTGATTTTCGAGAAGCATTACCTCAAGATGAGGCCCATCATACTGAAAAATTGGAAACATTCATCCATAAAGATAAATATAAGACAGTTCAATTGTCACATATTTAGTAGGATTTGGACACTTCTTCAAAGGAACTTTAATGACTTCGTTACTCGATATAAGAAGCCCAAAAATAAGGGGTGAGATCCATTTCATATGCTAAGGAATCACTTGGTCGGGTCGAGGAGTCTAAGGCTAGTCAACCAAAAGAAATTCATCATGCATATGATGGTAAAAAAATCTAAAAATTGACTTATAAGAATAGAGGTGGTCTTTTCCAAGAACTAAGATACCTCTATTTGATATACCTTTTATGGAGAATATATTATACAAGGCCAACAAAGGAATATACGGCATTGTCAAGTAGTGGTATCCTGAGGCTGGAAGGCCCATTATGTGGATGAATTATGCAAGTCCACTAGGGAATGCACTACATTGTTAGGTAAAGGGAATCTCCATAATTATAACATTCTACTACTAATAAACAAAGGGGTTTAAGATTTTGATGTCTCAAGACCATAGTGGGTGGCTTTTACAAGTAAAACAACATGAAAATAATTGAGTCATCTATGTCGATATAGGGCATGAAGGAAGAACCACCCCAATATGAATTTGGGGTATAAAAGTGGGTACATTTTTCATAAAGGATATTTCTGATATTTTTCTATGCAGTTTTATGTATTGTATCATGGACATTAGGTTGTGATGTTTCAAGTCATGTAGTAAGGGAATTAAGGGCTTTTTGATAGTATGCTATGTAGTTTAATGTCATGTTGCAAGGAATTTGGGATATTGTTTAGTTTAATGTCATGTAGAAATAACATTATACAATTCAGTTTAAAGTCATGTAGTAAGGATACTAAACCTTGCAGTTTAAAGTTGTGCAGTAAGGAAATTAAGGGCTTCGATTTATGGTCATTATCTTTGACCCAATATTTGAGGATTTTCCAATTCATGCTAATTTTTCTAGAAATGTGCTACTATATTAAGGTGTAAAGAGGCAGAATTTTTAGATATGATTTAGGAATTTATAAATCTTAATGAATGACAATAGAAAATGGATAATGGAATTTAAAGAAGGTATCATCCAAGAACGAAGTTAACTCTATTTGATGAACCTATTTTGGTGGCTACATTATGCAAGTCCAACTAGGGAAGGTGCTACATTATCAAATAGTGGCATCCAGAGGCTGACAGACCCATTATGTAGGATAATTTTTTGCAAGGCTAATTAGGGAATGTACTGCATAGTCATGTAAATGAGCTCTCAAGAATTTTGACATTATATTTGATAAAAGAATATGACTGTTCATGGAGATTTGGAATTCCATAAGAACAGATTTTGGTTTTATGGCCAAAATTACATGAATATAAAAGGAATATTTCCAATCATGATCTCCAAATAATTAGAGAAGTAGGCTCTCTATGAAGTTCTAACCTAAACATAGGAATTATGATGTCTTTAGTTTTAGGGCATATGACTATGACCATGATATTATAGAAACAATGGATGATATGTGGTCGAATAGCCCAAGGTCATTCTAATATTCTTTGCACATATGGTGATGATAAATGTAGTCTATGGCCTTCAAGACTTTCAGATCAGTAGAAAGGATATGATTGAAATACACAAAGGATAACCACTTTAAATCAAGGGTTCATTCATATTGTCAATAAAGCTTAAAGTTACATAACAGGATTCTCCCAAGAATGAATTTACCGCTATTTTACAAACCCATTAGGGGAGATTTATTATGAGAGGATTACTTGGGAATGCGATGCATATAAAAATAGTGGAATCCTTTGGTTGACATGCCCATTATGTAAGTGAATTTTATGCATGACCAAATAGGGCACATACAAAATAGTCAAGAAAAAGGAGCTATCAAACATTAGACATTATTTCAGAAACTAAGGAGTTATTATGATGATATAAAAGTATTTCAAGATTAGGAGTATATTTTGGTAAATTGAAATTTTCCAATTCAGAAAAGAAGTGTTTGGATCGATACTGGCCATGAATTCAAATCCCATACATATAGATGACTCATATTTATAAAATGGGACATCTCTTGTTTCCTTGATGGTTTCTCCGAGAAGAGGGCACAAAATCAATGATTATGTATAGATTTTGATCGTATCCGGGGGAAGGGGATTTTAATTTCTTCTATGCCTAGGAGTACTATTTGAGACCTAGTTTACACAATATATCTCAAATGGGATGATAATAAAGAGATACATAGTTCTTGAAATATGGTTCATTTTAACGTCATGCGTTAAGGAATTTATCCATGAAATTTGACATCTTTTGGTGAGGAAGATGTACTACCTGACATGAAAAGGAAGATGAATTGTGGATATGTGTAGTTTAATGTCATGAAGTAAATACATTAAGTGTCTTGACATGAAATGTCAAAAGAAAATGCGGCTGAACGGGGGCATACAGTCCAAGTGTCAATACGTATCTTGTCGGAGAAAGAATCAAGACACAAAGAGTTCTAACAGATAGAAGTTAATGTGTAACATGAGACTCGTATTGAACATCCTCTTGTTTATATAATTCAATCATAGTTTATTAGAGGCTTTTCATGTTGTGATATAGTTGGGCTCGAGATTGAAAAATTAGAATTCATTATGTATCTCACAGGGGTGAGAATCAATCCACACATAGTTCATAAATGAAGGTCTTTTCCATTTATCACCGTGAAATGAGGACATAGAGTGCATCATTTAATGTCTTATAATTGGGACCATTGATAACCGGAATATGAATTGAGACAACTTATTTATACAGAGAAAATATTTACCCAATTTCTAAGCCCATGCGAGTTGTGCTCGATGTGACAAACATGGAGTGAGAAAGGTTTCTTGAAAGAAATAGGTTACGTAAGTGAAGGATAAGGGTATTATGAATAAATGGTGGTTGAGGGAAATAGGTATAAGAACCAGGTGCCTCTATGTTTCTTTCTAGAGAAATAATCAATCCACACGTAGTTCTTGAATGTCTGTTCCAAATATCGATCAAGCTTTGATGTGGGGAAGAGGGCATTTTTTATAATCTATAGGATGATAGTTAGGAATAATGAAATAATTCTAGTCATAAAAATGTATCTCATTGTAATGAAAATAAATTAAATAGTCACAATGTAGATCCCTATGTAGATCTGAATCATGAATGGTGAAAAGGAGTGAGGTTTTCTCTTCCAAAAACGTTGTTTGGATAGCATTTTGAGATCCAGGAATCACTACAAATCTCATTGGGATGAGAATAAATCCACATTTATTTATTCTAATGTTTCCTATGAAATATTGATTCATACAAATTGGGAAAGTTTAATTTTATTTTAATTGTGGCTGGACCTGAGATAGGAGATCTGGGTGTCACATCGTATCTCATTGAGATGAGAATCAAGGCACAAAAAGTTCTTGAATGGTTCCTTGTTTAGGCTTGATTCATACACACATGGAATGAATTAGTTTTTTTATTTTATTTATTTGGACCCAATATTGGAGATTTGGGATTCACTACTTGTCCCATTAGAATGAGAATCAATTCATACATAGTTCTTATAGATGATTCCCCACTCCAACTAAATTTTAATGTGATGAAGGAGTTTTTTAAATTCATGGATAGTCATGAGATTAGAGATCTATATGTCTCTATGTTTCTCATTGAAATGAGAATCAATCCATATGCTGTTATTTCAATGTAGTTTGTTTTCACGCAGCAAGGACGTGGGTGGCCTGACATGACAGAAATATTGCAGCTGGACCAGGGGATATGCCTAATGCATCATTATGTATATTGATAGGGGTAATAATCAAGCCACATGGATTTATTGATAGGTTACCTATGTTGATCTGAATCATACAAGGACATCACTATGTATCTTGCCGAGGAAAAAATAAATCAACACATAGTTCTTAATAGTGATGCCTTTATAGGTTTGATTCTTATACACATGGGGCGAAGGGACGTTTTCAAAATTTTACTAGACCTGAGATAGGATATCACAATGTCACTATGTATCTTATAGAGGAGACAATTAAGCCACATGTAATTCATGAAATTTCATATATATTTTAACATCATATGGTGTGGATGAAGATAAACTGCCATGAATAGAAATAAATATTACAACAGGACCAGGGGATTAGACCTAGGTATCACTGTGTATCATTCTGGGTAAAAATCAAGACACACATAGATCTTGAGGATGGATCCATACACCAATTGAATTTTTATGTGAGAAATAGAGGATTTAATACCATCCAGAATAATTTTCGGGCCCAAAGTACAAGATGGTTTGGGAAACAAGCCATATTTTCAACAATGTTTCACAGTATAGAATTAATTCGTACATAAAAAAACTGGGAATTGATTCTTCTAAAGTTGTAGCTAGGCCTAAGTTAGGAGATCAATGTGCTACTACGTATCTCATTGAAATGAGAATCAATCCACACATAGTTCTTGAAAAGGGGTCCCTATATAGACCTGATTCAAGTATAGGGAAAAATGTGGTTCATGTGCCACTAGGGAGTGGAAATGGTGTGAGTAATTCTTATGAATGAAAGATAATCATATTTTAAGGGAAAAAATAATTCAAATTTTTGGTATCATGGGAGATTTATTAACGTCAAATGAATTAGATGATATCCGTAAAGTTTAATTTCATATAGTGAGGACAAATGGTGTTTTTCAGTTTCAGGTCATGCAACTAGAACCTAATGCCATGAAATTTAGCATCATGTGACAAGGAAGAAGATGCTACATAGTTTAACACAACACAACATACATGTATATGGTGCTACATATCTTAAAATAATGAAAATAAGAACATGGTTGTTACATTGTTTATCATCATATAACTAGAATGATCTTTGTGAGATTACACAAAGTACTTCTTCAAGAACCTTGTATTGGTTGGAGTTGTAGTGAGTTATCTATACATTGATATTAAGGAATAAGCTCCATTATAGTAGATCATTTGTATGGAGTAATATCCTTCCCACATTGGCTTCTGTTTTGGAGGCTTCTTTACTTGTATCAGTGGAGTCATGAGGACCAATACCAATTATCCTTGGAGTAATTAATGGAGGCGAAAATTCTTGTTGAAAGCTCATTATATTAGGCTATGATTGAAATACAAGTGATGTAAGTTATTAATTATCTTTTCATCCAATCACTCTATCTCATCTAGTCAATTCTAAGACTTCTCATCTATAGATAACTAATCAAAAATAGTGACTTAGAGTGGAGGAAATTGATCTTCAATGGGAAGGACTTCTTGTCTTATTTATATCAATGAGTATGGGGGTGACCATGTGGAAGTACGAGTATTAGTTCGGTAAACTAATAATGCATGTAAGAGCTTATTAGGAAAAGATTTATTATATTTACCACCAATTTTATGGAGTATTTTGGACAAAGTTTTGTTGAAATCATATATCTATCCATTTTTCACTGCATGATATAGGGATAAATGGTTGGACTTGATATTGTATTCCTCATATGACTTACCTACATTATTATAATATAAATTGGATCCATTTTCCATCAATATGGTGTGAGGGACACCAAATTGGTTAATGATATTATCTTTTTTAAAAATAACAATACTTTTGGCTATGAATACTTTGAGAGGTATTTCCTCAACCCAGTTAGAGAAGCAATTGGTAGAAGTAATTATGTATATTAACATCTTTGTCATAGTTGGAGGATAAGATTCTACTACATCCATTCCCCATATAGAAAATGATGAGGAGTACATAGCTGTATGTAGAAACTATGGGGGTTGATTATTGAAGTTGGATGGAACGTGAAAATGATGAAACTTCTTAGTGAAATCAATGAAATCCTGACTCATTGAAGGCTAAAAGTATCCAGGCCTTCATATTTTATTAGAAATCATGTACTCATAGTAGTGTTCCCCACAGGCTTCTATATGTACTTCTTTCATGATAGTCACAGTTTTATATTCATCAATGCATCTGAGGAGAATTCTATTGAAGCCTCATCTATAGAGGATCTTCTGGTGATTTAGGCCATCATAAAGAGTGAAATTAACTGCTTTTCTTATATTTTCTCTTTTCTAGCTCTATCTGATGGAAGTACTCTATCTTGGAGATATTAGATGATGGGTATCATCCATCCGATTTTAGGACCATATGTTTTGGTGATGGGACTAATTTCATTGATTACCACATTCATGATTTGAAAAATAGTTGAATCCATATAATGTTGAGCAATGCTGATGATTGTTTCATCACGATTTAGATCTTCTTGGGATATAGATACATTTTCCAATGAATCGTCTTGGGAATTTTGTGACAGCATGACATAAGATAATACTAGTTCAATGGGAAACTCTTCTAAAAAGCATCAAACATAATCACATAGGGGGATTAGTTCTTATTTTCTAATTGAACAATCCCCATTGATATATTTGTTTACCAATTCTGAATAACCCTTAACCTCTAGTTGATCCACTGATACTTGGAGTGCCAATTCCAGAACTGCAATGAGATCCTGCTATTCTACCTCATTGTTGGTACCACATTCTAATGACATGAAATAATATGGAAACACTACATTTTTTGGGAGAAAAGAAAAACTCCCAACCAAACATTATTGAATTTAGGATCTTCCATTCTATTCCCTGTTGGGATTCTAGAAGCACCATAAAAATACATTTATCATGTCTGAGGAATATCATAGATAGAGAAAAATTATTAATGAGGAAGTTCAATATTCCATGTTTTTTTCCTACGCATATGGGTGATCAACAAGGAAGTCTTCCAAGGCTAGGCCTTTTACTGCTTTTTGTGGAATGAGCTATATATCAAACTACTATAGAATAACTGCCCACCATTCTATACGTCTTGTTAACATAGGATAACTGAGGATACATTTCAATTGATTATTGCGATAGACCACGTGGACATCATGATGTTTTGGGTTGGAACTCATCTTATAAACTATAATGATTAATTCTTCGCATCTCTTTATAATATTTGAATATAGATTCATGGCCTGAAGCATTGTTTGACTAAGGTGATATGGGCTGTTTTCATTCCCATCACTATTCTTCTGCGCAGGGAAGGCACCCAGTGATCACTCTAAGGATATGAAATAATGGGTATGAATCTATCCTTCAATAAGATGCGTCAATAATGGTGGACACAATTGGAATTTCATAAGGGTATCAAACGGCGTTGGAAGTAAATGGTCCATTTATATGTGAACCCCTTATACATCAATTTGGTGAAAAGAAACACTTATCTACTAGATTGTCTATGAAGCATCAGATGTAGGCTAAGTCCCATTGAATCCCTCTCAACTATTTCTTGTTTTGAGGAGACAAAATTCCAAGTATAGATGTATTTTTATCGATATTTACTTTGATTCCAAGATGACAGACAACAATAACTTGAAATTTTTCTATGGTTACCCCGAAAGAACATTTCAAGGGCTCTTCTTAAAATTTTCATGTTGAATCTTTCTGAATATAGTATCCCAGTCAGTTATGGGAATAGAATATTTTCTGTATCTAACTAGTAGGTCATCAAAATAGAATTCAATAAATTTCTTCAAGAAGGGTTTGATGATGTCATGCATTGCATGTTGGTATGTTGCACCAAAATTCTTCCAGCCAAAGGGAATTACCCAATACAAAAATACCCCCTAAGGGGATCGGAAGGTGATATTTTACTCATAGTTTTGGGCCATTTGGATTTGGTTATATCCAGAGTATCCATTCATGAAGGAGAGAGCATCATATCAAGTTGTTTTATCAATAAAGAGTTCTGTGATTGGAACTGGGAAATCATCTTTTTGAAAATACCAGTTGATCTCTCTAAAATCAATCAAAACTATGATTTTCAAATATTAATTTTCCACCTGGACAATATTAGATACCCAATTAGGATCTTTCACCTCATGGATGATGTCATCATTAATAATATTATGGACCCCAGCATCAATTTTGGAGGTGTGAGTTAGATGTGTTCATATTACTTCCTGCCTATATCCCTGATGATCTTATAGTAATCCAAAATGATGGGTGGACACCTCAGGGTCAAGACCTTGAATTTCTATTTAAATCCAAGAAAACACATCAATGGGTTTCTTTGGAAATGATGTATACACCACTTTATCTTCTTGGGTCATGGATACACTAATCAGAGTGGGGCGTGGGACTTTCTATTTAACTGTATTTATTTCTCTGAGTTCATCCACAGTGGAGGGGAAACCTTCCTAAGATGTTGGAGGGGAATCCCTAAGGTCTTCATCTACTTATTTTTCTTCATGTATTTCATCTTCTATCTCTTCTTAAAGGGAATGTGATGAATGAAGACATTCAAATCTTGGGAAGGAGTTCGTATTTGGGAATCCTAAAGATGAGGCAACCATCTCTAGACCAACTGATGAAGAAGGATATTATTGATATTATAAAGATAAGATGATGAGATGGGAATCAACATCCCTATCCTTTTACATGAGTCTAAAAACTTATTCTATTCTGACTGATGAAGTAGATACATGTTGATGTTCAGTGGATGGGATGAAGACATCTCTTTTTAGGATTTCCCTACTACTTGGTGAATCAATGACTTCTCCTATGCTGTTAGGCTCAGTTTCCACACCTAACATTATGGAATCCACTGAATCAGTTCGTTGATTTTGGACAACCCTTACAATTTGATTAAAGGGTAGCACAAAATGTACACTCATATGCTTGAATGGGTTAACTAGGATATTTTCCAGACTATTCGAAGCATTGATTCTGGTAATATCATTTTCCCTAGAATTTTTCCCCTTTTTGTGATAGAACTATTCATCAATGTACTTAGATTCACAAGTTTCGAATTGGGCCTTATCAGCATATAATGTCCGAATTTT
Organism: Viscum album; assembly: GCA_963277665.1. Taxonomy (NCBI): domain Eukaryota; kingdom Viridiplantae; phylum Streptophyta; class Magnoliopsida; order Santalales; family Viscaceae; genus Viscum; species Viscum album. The sequence goes on from OY728122.1 coordinate 1,150,036,221, forward strand.
ACCATTGACATAATATTTGAGACACTGGTGGTATGATGGAGGAATGGCCACATGCTGATGTAGCCAAGGTCCCTCCTATAGAATGTTGAATGTTGAGGCACACCAGAAAACCATGAACTTGGAATTGGATATGAGATCCCCAAACATGGTTCTGTGTGTAATTTCACCAAAGGGTTATTCTTCGTTCTTGTTGCAACAAAATAAAATTAAATTTGAGGGAGACAAATGGGATTCTGTGGGGCCCTATCATCGATGTTTTAGAATGGGAATGAAATTGACTCCTGGGCCATTATTAATAAAGGATTTCTCAATATCAATATCATTAATCCTTCTAGATAGATAAAAGTGTTTAATTTTTCCATTTACAACAACATCCTCATCCAGGTCCATGAAAGATATGACTGCATGTCATTCTGTTATGTCATTCTCTATATGGTAATCCGCTACTACAACAACCTCAGTTTCAAACCCTTGTGAGCTTGACAATGCCTCAATATGTTCTTCCTAGAGGTATTTTGATAGATTCAGAGCATCCAAGATTGATATATTGGCTATTACGTGGCCCATATTATTCAACACATCATATATTTGATCTAGATGTATGTTTTTTCCAATATAGAGATATTGTTTTGCGGGTTTCTTATAAGTTGATGCTTCTGATGTGGACATACCTTTGTTTAGGGATGAAATTGGAAATACTTAGGTGCTTGGTGGATTAGGTTGTCTAGGTATTCCACACAATAAGAAGGTTGTTGTATAGCCTCTAATTGGTTATCCAAAAATATCATGTTAGGACCTACCCTTTCATGTGTTTGAATATTCCCTTCATCTTACTAAGCCAACCAGAGGGACTCCCACAAGTTTCTGTTGCATAAATAGTTCGAGTAGGGGTGTGGTTGGACTAGTAGCTTATAATAAACCCACATCTTCCTCTATATCCTCAACCTTGAGGACCTATTCCCATATTTCCTAAATCTAGTATAGGGAACTCAAGTGAATTTTTTAAATCGTCCTTTTTATAGGGATCATTTTACTGAATAATATTAATAGAACCAATGATCAACTCATCAGCTGATGAATATTCTACCTAACTAGTCTATTCTTTTTGTGTAATTTGGTGGGGTTGTGGTTGTTATTTTGAGATTACTGGCATGAAATCCTCTAAGTTCAAGGAAAAATTTTTCTATTACAAAAACACATATTTTTCCTCTTCCTCTTTATTATTCCAGCCACACTGCTTTTCTGAGGAATGGCCTTTAGAGGATTATGCTTTTGATGAAGACTAATTTGATGCAATGAAAGTGGTATGAGACAGAGTTTATTGATTCAATTGTTTTATTAGAATTGAATGAGTTTGGTTGATTTCTTTTCAAACTATCTATTTATTGAATATCTAAGCATTCTTACTTTTTACTTCTTGCAACTTTCCTTCATCCTCTAGATCGGTAGCAGTAACACATGCTACCTGGATTGGTGAATTTTTCATCTTCACCTGCCTAGACTCAACCATCCTTTATCAGATTTCCATAATAACAAAGCCCTCTTGGATGGGGTTCACCAACATTTAATGGAAGCAGAAATAGTTTGGCAAGTCTTGATATCCTTATTTTCAGGTTTCTATATAAATTTAAACTCAATAATGTTTTTTCAAAGGTGAGTTGATGTATCTAGGGGATTGGACATCTAAAAAAGAATAGTACTTGTTTTTGAACTCCAAAAACTGTCTCCGCCTTTGATATTTTTGATCTTTTTGATGAGCTTGTCATTACTACTGATGCTTGGGAGGAGGAGGACCTCTTAATGATGTGGTCTTTCAAGTAGGATTGGGTACATGAGAGTGATTTAGTGTGATAGTAACAACCTCTTCTTTTCCTACTCTTCTTCCTATAGTTGTTATAAGTACTCAAGATTTGAATCTAGTATTTGTTATGGAGTTTTCCAATTGTGGAGAAATTGAGGCCAGATCCTAAAACCCTCATGTGTGTTTCATAGGGATTAATGGTGTGCGACACTCATCACCGAGATTTGAAACACATATGGGTAGAAACTCTACTTTAGTGGTTTATTCAATGATAATGTTATTCCTTTCCACTGGGAAATGAAATTTTAAACTATTTAATTATCTCATTGCTTACAACTTTTGAGATTGAAGACTATTGCCTTATGCAACATTGGACTAAAATTAAAATGAAATTTAGGATGGAGATCTTCCCATCCAATAATAGATCCATACTGTATGCTTGTGTACTGGATAATGTCTAGACCTATAGTGACATTAAAAAAACATCTACATTTCACTTCCACTTTATGGTTTGGTTTCCCATCATAGGAACACACCAAGAGACAAAATTATTCTTGTTTTGGTCTCGATCTCATGATTCATTTATGATTGAAAATGTGGTATTCCCAATGTTTGGCGGATGAGGGGTAGGATCCACCCATTTGGGATAAACCTTCTTTTCTAGTTGTATTTGAACACATCATCCTTCCATAGCTTCCAATCGATTCATCCATAAATTAATGGTGTTCTTAAGAATTTTTGGAATATCTATCCAAGACGTGACCTATACAAGTACAACAGATGGATCCTGAATTGGTGCGATGAATACCAAGACCACCGGTGGTGGAAATATACGTATTTCCACTGGTTAACACATGTGGACCAGCCTGTAAGTATGTTCTTAACCCTATTCTAGATGTGTACCTAATGATGGGAATTCATTATCCGTATAAGTAGTTTCATAAAACCATCTTTTCTATGTTGATCCTACATGAAATGGAAGATGAGGATTTTCTTGTGGAGCATGTATTACAGAAATGATACTTCAGACTAACTCATCATTAAGTCTTATCGACTCCATTATCTCCTCTTATTGCTGAGAAAATATTTCAGTATTTGAATAGTGTTGACCTTCTACGGGGGAAAGGTGAGACACGGTCACACTTTTACGGTTTCCATTATTATGTGCCTTTATAAGAGGTGGATGTTGATTATTCAAGGGAATACCTAAATTTTTTGTGAGCCTCTGATTTTGGGTATGCACACCTCTTTAATTTACATTATTGTGGACAATATTATAAATAAGAACATCATCCATTGACTCCCCTGAACTGAACTCATTTTTTAGAGGATCCTCCATGATGTAATTGATGACATTCACCAATGCATAATGCATTTCTTACATTCTATCAGTATCTTTGTAAGATCCCCATTTTGTTCGTCCTTCATGATACTTTGAATTCCTATTTGATGGTTCCCCATGAACTATTTGGAGGAGAATAACCTAAAGTGAATCCTCAGATATTTCAATTGTGTGTTCATTTTGTAGCTTCTTCTGAAATTGGGATAAAACGAACTTCTACAGAGGAGGGGTTTGTGAATGTGAAAAATCCTCTAGCCCTACTGGCTAGGGCTATTCCTGTTCTTATTTCACATCCCTCTAGGGTTTGTTTGTTGGCTATGAGGGTTGGGTTATAAAATCCACTAGCCCTGTTGGATAGGGTGTCTCATGAACTTATATGGATAATATAAGTGGAACTACTCTTATGATTTTATGAATTATAGTCTGGACGTTGGATGATTTCATTATCCAAAACTCACTTTAATCGCCTGCTTCAGAACACCGTTGTGTTATTTCATACATTAGTGCAATATGGTGGATAACATCCTCTAAGAGGGAGGCCTGCTTGATGATTTCAGATTCTTGATGAACATTTATCACAATATAATTATTTCATTGGGCCTGACATTGGTTAAGACTAGTCGACACCTATTCATACCGAGCATCTCTTTGATCATGAACAGAACTCATTTATTGTCACCGTCCCAAGGAAATAACATCATATGAGACCACTTTAAATTGGATTTTCTATCTTTGAAGCATAATGAAATGAAAAACTCCTTGTGCACCCCATCCTCTGATATGAACATATGATGGGGTATTTATGATGAGTATTCATAACCTCATTAACGGATCAAGGTATGAACATTAAAGTGACTCCAACTTCTTATCTATCTTTGGATGTTGGGAAACCGGGTTAGATTCTATGTCAATTTGGTTCTACGACACTTTTATTAACTTGAAATGAATTTGATATTCATTATACGATAATAATTTGAATTTCAAATTAATAAGAGTCTTCCATATGTTAAGGAGGATATAATGAATAAAATCTTCTACCAACATCTATGGAATGTTATATTGCGAGGGTACCAAAGGACTTAACATGACTGATATTTCACCCGTATTCTATTATTTCCTCTTGTTCAACATATCATCACTATCTTTTACTGGAGGTTTCTCAACCTAGTCTGATCAGAGTAGACACTTCCTGTTTGTTTCACCATAATAATAGGGATCATTTAGTGTTTTATATGATATATTAGAAGGAAAATGACACAAGGGAGGTTAGGAGAAGGAAAGTAACCATGGGATGTCTTCTTGATGAGAAAGTATTTCACCTTCTAGTAATAAGGAATTAGACATGACTGTACATATGTTTTTAGGCGAATCATGATATGAGGGATTTATCATCACTAAATAGCCAATTGGATAATTGTCTTGAGAATGTGAAAAACTATGACGACGAGAACAGTCACAACCAATTCCATTATAATAAGGAACAACAATGTAGATTATAGGAAGAGATAAATCCTTTTTTTCCTTGGTCTTCTGAACACATAGAGGTTTTCCATGGTTCTCATTAAAGGACATGTTCCCGATATTGACCGAATCATTATTAAGTAATAATCCATGATGAAGTTTCTAATGAGAAACATTAAAATTACTTATACTGATCCCATAATTTTGTACTGGGAAAGTATAATCTTTAGTAGGAGTAGATAAATGTCTAAGGGCTTTAAGAACACCAATATTATGTGGGGAAAAACCACAAAATGGATCTTGATTTTCTAAATGTGCTCGTTAAAACATGTTTTCGGAGGCCTTAATATAATCATTTGGGGCCACTTGATGGGAAAAGTGGTTATCATTGGTAGTTGTATGTGACTTCTTTGGAGTGGCTATCAGAATTTTCTGATTATCTCCAATTGTAACAAGTTTCTGTACCTGATCTTGATGTCTGTATGATATGGTGGAGTGTGCCCCATGAACCTCTTGGACAGTAATAGAGGTGAATATCTTCTCTAGGATGGAATTATAATGAGTCATCCAAAGTTTGGGGAAAATAGTATGTGTCTATCTCTCTGGTACTGCTGATGTTTTGATTATTATATTATTGTAATCTTCAAGGATATGGGAAGGATTTTTTGTAATCCTTTTCAAAATTTATAAAAATGTTCTTGGAGACATTAAAGTCTTGAATGAGAATATATATGCATTCCATATCCTTAGTTGTTGTATATAGCTACTCTGATCCTCCATTTCTTACTAGTTCATACTGACAATACTCATGTGTGGGGTAGAGAGTTGTGTCTTCCCTAGGCTGGTCATTGGAGAATTCCGACTGACTTCCCTCAGTGATTCAAAATGAAATATTTATAATGATTTATGGATTCTGGTAGGTGTATACACATTCTAGATATTTTCTAGCAATAATTGTTGACATTCTTCTTTATGTGCCACCAAACATGACTTATATCTAGTTTGGTGAGTACTGAATGGTGTATGTTCCTGCTTACAAGTTGCCACCACATGTGGTTGGTGGGATTCTTTGAATGTAGCTAGAAGAGTTTAATGTTTTGGTTAAATATTATAAGATGGTCTATGTACCACCTCATAGTTCTCCACTAGATTTGGATGACATGATTGGTTAGGTTCTACCAGATGAGTCTGCTAGTTTGATGGAATTAAGGTAGATGGGTGTATGTTCCCACTCAGTTACTCCACCAAACTAGGTTGGTGGTATTTTTTGGAGGGATAAATGGTAGGAACCCAATCCTTTTTATCCAACTATTGCCCAAAATGGTTCATATTTTATTCTTGGTTTTGAGGGAACTGGGCTAGAAAACCAATGATAACACCGTCATCACGTTGAGGGTTTGTTTCCACTATGTTCTGACAGTAATGACTGTTGGAAGTTTCCCTTGGGAAGGACCCCTGAGTCCTCATGACAATGCCTTACATAGACTCTTTATCGACCTCCAAATAATACAGGAGGGATGAGTGATTGTGTTCTGGGGATAATCTCCCAAAATGGTTAAAGATAGTGGTTTGAACCATCTACTTCTAGGCCACTGGTCATCTCTAGCTAAACGATCAGGATTATTATAGATTTTGAGGGACTTTCTGGAAGCCTCCAAGGTTTGAATGGTACCGTGTTGATAGAACTATCAAACTAGTTCATTAGAGACCCAGTATTGAAGATACTATGTCGGTGATGGAATCCTTCAAGTGGATGAGGATTCATCTTTTCAGCAACCATTTCATTCAAAGTTGTAAACATGTGTTAATACCTTTGGATTGTCAGTAGTTCTTGTAAAAAAATTCCTTTGTATAAGAAGAAATGAACTACTGTAAAGTATAATCTTTTGGATGAACACATGCATGATTGATTTCCCTATCTTTCCATCTTTTATCAATTCATAGGGGCCTAAAATATGGGTCACAATATCACCTTGGTGAAGGATTAATGTAAGATTCAACAATTTTTTTTTCATTCTGATCGTGTGTTTGGGTGTGGAATCACTATTTCCAAATGGTTTCAAACAGACTTTTTTTGGAACCAAAAACACCGAATGGTTTGGTATCCAAAAGGGTTCATCTTTCTAAAGGTAGGTGTTCGTTTGGTTTGTTGACCTATGATATTTAAGAACTCACAGTGGATGAGAGGATGGGAGGTCGGGTTTAGCACCCCCATTGGGGGTAATTATTGCCTACTCTAGGACTCTCTTATAGATTTGATATATGTTCATAAATATTTTTTTAATTTTATAATCATAATGTAGGATTCCTATAAAATTTTTATTCAATAATTAGCATGTGTGGAATTTAGAATCATCTATATGCATTAAAGGTTATTCATCAATGGAGATATTTGTATGTATTCGAGGTTCCCCATCAATGGTATCATCTCATATTCAACTTAGATATTATTTCATCGTTATTATGGAAATGATTGTTTTTAATCCAATAATAGGGGAACTCATGAATTTATGGTCATCTAGGTAGACAAAAGTCACTCTAGAGATTATTTTCATCCAGGGAGATGGATGTTGTTTTTGATGTTGCGATTGAACCCATATGTAGTATTTATATTTAGCCTTGTGAAAGGAATAAGAACCCACATAATTGAGTACCTAATTACTAGACATGGGTGAGACTAGGATCTTGCCTTCAAGAGCCTTCATAGATATTCCATGAAATGGGGCATGCCCCACTCTACTTGAGGATGGGTGGTATCAGAATTGTTATTAAATTTGGGGGGTTGGGGGAATAAGGAGCACAACTGTTTTTAAATTTTTTAACACTTTGGGAACTTTAGTCTCACTATCCCCCTTTAAATCCCTCTCATTAGGTGTGATAAAACTACATTTTAGGTTTTAGAGTACTTGGGTGAAGGACTAGGGAAATCGGAGTAGCAATCTGGATTCATAAAAATTCACCCATATAAATGAATACCCCAAGGGTCTATTTATAGGTGAATATGGAACCCTAAGGGATGGTGAATTGGTGTGCAAGTGATGAGGGGTGCGCATGTCCTTACGCACTGATGGTGTTTTTGGTTACCTTGGGAGAACTCAAATTTAAGTATTTTCGAATATTTAAAATCTATATATATTTTCTCCTTATTTTTGTATGGAATTTCCATTTCCGCTTTTTCATCCATTTGATGGAACATATTTTCAGCAATGACACATTAGATTTGAGCTACATCATCCATGATCATATTCTATTAAAATACTATTTTATTTTTTCATAATAAAATTGTTAATTGACCCAAAAATATCCCCTAGGAGTTTCTAGATAGGGTTGTAGTCTTATTACCACTCATTATAAACCAACTTCTATTGATTTAATACTCAACCCTCCTCATTCAGAGTTATTACCCCTAAGTGAATCTCTGCCACAACTGAATCCACTTACAAGTATATATATAATTATTTATTTTTTCTAAAATATATATACTCCATTCTTTCCCATAACTAAGGATGTTATCTTATACATAGACATATCTTAAGGGTTCTCACAAATGATTCCTCACCCTAGTTTCCAAATATAACATAACACTTTTGGGTACCAACAAATAACGACCCTAGATTTTTATACATAAATATTAAAACATAATACATGATAATGAAATATTCAATATTATGATCAACATTAGAACTATAAAAGTTTATTTTCAATGGAATGATGGATACAAAAATAGTTTGTATAAAAATGGTTTATATCATCTTATACAATGTTCTTCATAACTATCACCAGTCTTAAAAAAATCATACAAATACAATTTATCCATGATCTTTGAAAAACAATTAATTAAGGATGAGCTCAGATATTCCCTAAGGGTCAACATAAGAGTTACTTGTTGATGATCATATATATGCGTATTATAATAATAAGGATGTCAGAATATAAAAATTACATAAGTATGTCACACCCAATCAACTTAATATCCTTAATAATGAGATAAGTCATAAGGTTTTCTTATAAAATAAAAATTCATAATAATTTAGAATAAGAAAAAATCAATCCTATGATAGTATATAATATAATAAAAATAGTAATATGGTGAAATTAAATGATTTTAAAATTTAAAAAAGTTATAAATAGTAATAGTTTCAATGTTTAAATTAGGGATATGAAAATAGTCCCTCATATTATCTTATAGGCATAAAACCAGTTCCATACATAATATTATGGACATGAAATCCAAGCCCATTCAGAAAACTATAGACATTAAAAATAGGTCCATGCATAAAGTTATGAAAAAATGTTTATGAATAATAAATATATCTCACAAATTTTCTAGTTTTATCCAATGCATTGGAGGGATATATAAGAATCAACCATTTTATAATCATAAACCATTCACATGGATTCCACAATATAGTGAAATCATTTAACATTTCTTCATAACATAACCTAAAGAAAAGAAGATGGGTTTAATAAATATTTCATCACCATTACTATAAACCATTCAAATAATGATTTGGAAAAGTATCATAGATTCATATTACCAAGGGAAAATAAGTGACATTATAGGATGCCATCATAGATAAATGATTCCTCTAAAATATTATTTGAATAATTTCTTGTGTAAAATACATTTCATTTTGAATTTTTTATACATCCAAATATCTCTAAAGTATTAAGGAAGAAATTTTCACTAAAATAACCATATAATATTATTAAAGTAACTTCAATTAATTGAGTGATCTTGATGGAGAGATATTTAACGAATACTATAAATTGTGAAACAATGATTTAGTCCCCAACTTCTCTAAAAGTAAAATATCTAGACAACTACAATAATTTTAATTTTTAAAAATATTTAGAAAATTTTAAAAATATAGTAAAAATGAATTTTTAAAATAATTTAATAATATTTTTTAAAAATAGTGAATTATTTTCAGAAATGAGGGATATGGAAGAAAAATTATGTCTAATAAGGAGATGAGAAAAAAGGTCAGATTTCATTAGTAAATTTTTATAGACCACCTTACTACCATGGCGAGAAAAATGGTAATAAAAAATAAAAATCTCATAAATAACTAGGGGAGAATAAAAATGAAATGGTTTTATCAAATAAAGATAGTATAATTTCCACAATGTAAATAAAAATATAATTAATTCCAATTAAAATTATATTTAATCATAAATATTATACCGGTTTCGTAATTTATAAATCATAAAAAACGTGGTAAAATAACTTAAATTGAATATTTAAATTTTATGAAAATAAGGAGATTAATTATATAACATCTCAATTGTTTACTATATACACCTCAAAACCCTGAAAAAGTTCATAACATCCAATATGTCTAAATGAAACAACAGTGAGATGAAGAACTCACACAACTAGTATGTGTTTCTTAATTAGTTCTCTAAAATTTTATATAATAAATTTAAATTTAGTATGATTATGTAATAAAATCATTTTTATAATTTTATTATCATATATTATCCACTTATAACTTTTCAACATTGTACATCAATAATTCCTAATTAAAATCATCATTTTTTCTGCGTTAATTATTTCCTTTCTCGTGAATGTTTCAGTTTGACTATTCTGGTCCTTGTATTTTGATAATTTTTAAATCATCTATAGAATAATAATAATTATATAAGTATCATATTTAATCAATATATATAGTTTATTAAGTACTAATATATAGTGGTGTTGGAAATTGAATTCAATCACATTATGGAGATGGTAGTCCACACACATGCACCAGTGATGTTTACACTTTTTGATGGATATAATTAATGAAAGGTAAAAAATAATTATCCATCACAGAATCATTATTGTATAATAAATATGATATATATATATATATATATATTCATTAATTATATCCATATTACCACCCAAATAATGTATAAATGAGAAACAAATCACATCACTTCGTCGAGTTGGTAGTCCATGCGCAAACCTGAGATGTGTTATCATTTTCTAGTGGATGGGATAGTAATATGTTATAAAATTAATTTTTATTCCATAATAATTTTTATTTAATAAAATTCATATTTATTCCATAATTATAGTATAATAACAGACCATAAATTTTTGTGATGTAAAATGAGTCAAATCACTATGTGGATATGCAAGTCCACACACATTCATGAGTGATACATTAATTATTAATTTTTATGAAAAATGTGTGGATAATGATGGTTAAATAATCATAATAAAATTTATGTATATTAAGTATAGTAAACATGTTATTTTATGTTCAATAGAAATAATTTAGAGGAGGTATAAGAAGAAATAAATTGAAAGAGGTCAGGTACAATGATGATTGAAATCTCACTTTGTTTGCCCTTAATGATCATTTTAACTCACCATTTATTATGTTTATTTTCCCTAGGTATTAAAGAAGGGTATTAATTAAGAAATGAAAAAATAGGGTTTAGTTATTAATAAATATGCTGGTGACAATGTAGATGTCTTATGAACTGGTTTTTTATGTTTCCCAATTTCTGAATACACTAAACCACTATGATCATGACGTGGTTTTGAAATATTTTGTAATGAATATTATTAAATTTTGGTGTAATATATATGTATTTATACTATGGTATGTTATAGTTAGTATTAGAGAAACGGTATAGTTATCATTTACAAAGTAGGATGAGAAAACCATTGGAGGAACCCTATGGATATGATGAAGTATAGGGAACAATCCTAGTCTTTTTGAAATGATCATCAATAACCTAAGATAAACTTAATGTCTCTTAATTTGAAATTTTATTGTTGATTATGTATTTTTTCTACTACGATTTGTGTTTCTAATTCTATGCATCTTATTTTAGTCCATGTCTGGAAGAAAGTGGATCCACATTAATGCTGAATGCGTTGGGAAATTCCATGATTTTCCCCTTAAGAAAAAAATTGTTTTTGGAGATGTAATGAAAAAACATTTTTCTATTCTCAAACAACATTATCAAGCTATTGATCATAAAAAACTTCCAAATTAACAAAGGAGGGAATAAAATTCTATTTATTTTATCATACAACAGCGTCCACCTTCATTCAGTGGGACTTCAAATCCACTAATGGATGAATAATGGATCAGTACCACTAAAAAGATATTTCTAGGTCAACAATGTTCATAACATGATTAAGTCAACATGGAAGTCTATTGTTTGGAAGGTGAGGCTGATCAATGGTAGAATATTATTAAGAATATGAGATAAAGAGATGAATATGAATATATATAATGGGACTAGTTCAAGAAAAAAATATTTCAATAATTACATTCCTCATATTTTTTTGAAAAAATATGGAGTAGTTCCATAAGATTAATCCAAAGGATGAAGAATCCATTGGAACCTGTGAAGTAGATTTGACAGTAATTTCAAGGTAAACTTCAAGAATTATTACCCTACCTAAGAGTAAAATTGATTGATTCTTAAATGTCTTAAAACCAATTATTTACATTTAATTATCCATAAGGGAGTTCAATAGATATGATGGAATCATTCAATGCATTATCACAGTTTATATGGATATCAGAGTAACCCATCAGTCCTATGTGTTTGATAAGAAGAGAAAAATGGAATTCAATGGAAATCAAAAACACCACACTGCAAAGAAGATGATTTTCATTTATAATCAAAGTGAAGAAAGAAAAATGGAGGAAATTATATTAAAGTAACTAATATGTGTTTTAAGTGAGGGAGAGGAGGTCAATAGGTAGTTGAATGCCAAAGTGATGGAAAAAAGATGTTTCATGATACAAATAGAGAAGAGGATAAAAAGAATTCACCTCCTACATTTCAATGTAAAAAGTTCAAGAAAATGGGGAATTATTCCAACCACATACCTAATCCAAATGTTATCAATGATGATCAACATTAAGAAACTCTTAAGGCCAAAGAAAAATGAATGCCACATGAGATCACTATCGGTATTGTGGATTATGATAATGAAGTGATGATAGGCAAACTTTCCATCCAATCTAAAATAGAATATTATTAATTTATTCTAGATCCACCCAATATTTTATTTCTAAATATTTTTCTATGGTTATCACTATATTACCTGAACAATTAGATGTTGAGTTAGCTATGATAACTCTTAATGGTTCAACTATCACATCAAATTTTTATAATTCTTCTTTAGTTTATGTTTATAGGAAAGTGATTCCTGAAAATATTTTGATCCTTAATTTAGTGGAATCTTATGTGATCTTGGAATGGATTGTATTTCTCAATATGGATCTCATATCAATTTTCATGGAAGTTAAGTTACGTTTTATATTCGGAATCATTCAATGACCATATATCGATGTAAGTATGAATATGACCTTATAGTGGAAATATCATCCATCTTATGGGTCTTTGTACATATACATAATGTTTATCTATCTCAAATGGGTGGGGATAAATTCACTATTTAGAATAACCCAATTTTATTGGAATTTTTTGATGTATTTCCAGAATAATTTCCAGGTCGCCCACTGAATCATGGAGTTGAATTCTCAATACAACTCATATAAGGTGAAATACCTATTTCAAATACACCTTATATAATGGAACCAACTAAATTTTAGGAATTGAAGAAAAAACATAAAGAGAATCTTGATAAGGGATTGAAACACCCTAGTGAGTCACCATACGGTGAACCGGTTCTGTTTGATAAGAAGAATGATGGATCAATGAGACTCTACGTTGATTATCATGAACCTAACAAGATCACCATCAAGAAAAAAAATACAATATTACTCACATGGATGATTTATTCATCCAAATAAGAGGATCTCAATACCTTTCCATGATTGATATCAATCTAGGATATCATCAATTAATGGCCAAGAAGAAGTATTTACTGAAGATGACATTCCATACAAGTTATGGACACTATGAATTTACAGTGATGCCTTTAGGTTTTACAAATTCCACCAATATCACCAAAGATTTAATGAATATAATTTTTAGAGACAATCTTGATATGTTTTTTGTTATATTTATAGATGATATTGTTGTATATTTAAAGATTAAAGAAGATAATGAAGATCAACTGAGAATTGTACTAAACACCTCGAGAAAGGAGTATATTTTTTTCAAAATTTACCAATTATAATATTTGGATTAAGAAAGTTTCATTTTTTGGTCACCTAATCTAAAGAGATGGGATATTTGTGGATCTAGAAAAAATATAAGTTATTCAACATTGTCTTAGACCAACAATCATAACTGAGATCCGAATTATTTTTGTTTGACTGGATATTATCAACGTTTTGTGAAATATTTGCATGAATATATAAATCACTCACAATGTTGACACTAAAAGGTGTTAAGTTCATGTGTATGGAAGAATGTGAATAGAATTTAAAACATGTAAAAAATAATGTTATCTAGTGAACCTTTTCTCACACTCCCTTTTAGGGTAGAATGGTTTGTGATCTATAGTGATGAATCTAAGAAGGGGTTGGGATGTGTTCTCATTAAAAATGATATAGTGATATATTATGCCTTGTAAAAATTGAAAATCCATGAACAAAATTACCCAAATCATTGATTATAGTTATCTAAGGTAATATTTTCATTAATTATTTGGAGGAAATATCTTTATGGTGAAATGTGTGATATTTATAGTGATAATAAAAGTTCAATGTATATATTCATAAAAAAGGTGATGAATATGAGCCAAATAAGATGGTTTTAGTTGATTAAATATTAAAAATGATTGTTAAATTACCATCATGGGAAAATGATCAAGGTGGAAGATGCTTTGAGTCGAAAGGACCATGCTAGCCTATCCATTACGAGGATCACAAAAGATCTAATATATATTGATTTTTGAAGGATGGATCTATAAATTTTAAAGGAATTTGAGAAATATGATCTTTTTCAAATGAATATTCCACCACATATCCAAGTAGAGATTAAGGAGATGTGGAAGTAATATGTAGAGCTACAATATTAAGTGAGAAATATTCATAAATTCAACATTCATTGTGATGAATAATAAGATTCTGGAACAGTGTTGGTATTACTCCCATACCAGAATTGAAGAGGGATCTATTCGATGTGGATCATTTTTCACTATTCTTTATTCACCATAGAAGAAGAAATATGTAATAGGACAAGAAAGAGTATTTATGGTGGGATGGAATGAAAATAGATGTTGTTGAATATGTCTCTTGGTGCTTGGTTAGTTAGTAAGTTAACACTGAGAGACCAATTTCTAAGTGGATGTTACAACCATTACCCATACCAAAATGGAAATTGGAAAACATCACTGTGCACTTTGTCTTCAGAATTCCCCAAAAATCTAAGGAACATAATTCTATATCAGTTATAGTTGATCTCATTATGAATTTGACACACTTAATTTATATTATAGAGGAATTACACATTGATCATCATTCCATGATATCTGTAAAAATAGTGGTAATATTTCATTGAGTATAACATTCCAACATGTCTGATTGGGATATGAGGTTTACCTCAAAGTTTTGGTGAAGACATCAGTCAGATCTAAATATAGAGATATGTTTCAACAATGATTATCATCCTCAGAAAGATAGAAACTATGGGACGAAAATTCAATCTCTATAAGAAATGTTGATATATTTCCCTATGGATTTCAAAGGTGGTTGGGTTCAAAAACAACATTTTTTTTGAATTTTATTAATATATATTTTTTCACACTAGTATTCAAATGTATATTTATGAATAACTCTATGTAAATAAGTGTATAACTCCATATTTTTGGGATGAAGTTGGGGAAAAAAACTTTTAGGACCTGATATTGTTCATGAAATGGAAGAGAATATTCGATCTATTTTAAAACATATAAATGAAGATCAGTGTTGACAAAAATGATATGATGAAAACAAAAGAAAAGAACATGATTTTGATGTGGGTAACAAGTAGTTTCTAAAAATATCTCCCTATAATAGAGTAATGATATTTGTAATGAAGGTAAATCTAATCCCTAGGTATATTGGTCCTTTTAAAATTATTGATTGTGTTGTGAAGGTTCCTTATCTATTATAGCATCCACTGAATCTCTCTAAATTTCATGATGTGTTCTATACATATCTCCTAAAAATATATATACCTGATTCTTCATGTGTACTAAACAGAAAAGTCATACCACTGGATAAATAATTCTCTTATGAAGAACAACCAATAGAGATTCTAGATAATAGTGAAACAGTTTTTCAAAATAATACCACTCTCTGTGTTAATGTTTTATTGTGGGATGAGAAAATTAAGGAAGCTATATGGGAACCTAAGGATGTGATGAGGTAGAGGTTTCATCATCATCTTCTATTTATGTGACAAATTTTGATGGTGAAATATAGTTTATGGGTGGTATAATGTACCACCTGAATGTTTTTATGGAATATTTTCTTTAAATAATTTTAATTATTCAATGGCTTACATTGAATGCAATCATGAGTTTAAACAAACATCAAGATACCTTGGTTATAAAAGTACCATTATAACCTTGAATTTATTTAATCAGTAATAAATATAACCAACATTTGAAAATTTATGTTGAATTATTTGGCTACTAATTATTTATGAAAAACATAAACCAATTAAATACAATGGAAATATTTGTATTTTTTATTAATAAATTATATGAATTTCAAATAGTTAATGAAATTAATGTAATATATATGGTATATATTTAATAATATATATATATATATAATATTCATACAATAAATGTATTAGTTATTGGTTATGAATGAACCCTATTTTATGTATAAGAACCAATATTTTTCAAAAGGTTAATTTTACATCCATTTAATGGAGAACCATTTTTAAATTAATATTTTTACACATTAATAATTTTTATATGACATTATAAAACGATTATTTGGAGAAAAGATATAGATCTTTAATTTGAATGTATATTCTATAGTTTCTTATTAACATTCATGTTTTGATCAATTGTAAAAATATACTAAATTTAAATAAAAAAAAAATTTCATCAAAATAATTTTTATGGTTAAATTTAATTATAAAATAGTTAAAAAGATTAATTTGAATATATTTTTATCAGTTAATATAATTCAGGTCATTGTCATTAATTTTACTTTGAATTTAGATGTAAAAACATTTCAATCTTTTGTAATGTTTTAACATTTAAAAAATATTTTCTCATTATAGAAATAAGATTAATATTAAATTAATTAAAGAAGTTTATGTGTTTATAATTTTTAAAAATTTATTCCATATTTGGAATCATTAGGTCCCAATTATATAAATTACATTGTTTTATTTTTTGGAATTATTACAAGTAACTTATGTAATTTTTATTAATATATTAAAAGGGTAAATAGATTAATTATGTGTAAAAATACTGTAATAAAATTATAGTAATTCTTGAACTAATATAATTATGTGAGTGTGTCTAGAAATAAAGCATCCTTGGGTCAAAATGGTAACCTTTGTGTTGGGAAACAATCCCTCAAGGTAACATTGTATCATTTTTCGGTTGGTTGTGTTGGTTGAAAAAGAAGGTTTCTATGGTGAATTTTCATGTTCCATAGATATTGTTGACAATATAGGCTGACAAGGAACCATGAAAAAGGAATGGAAGATATGGAGGTGTTAAAAGGTTTGAATTTCTTGAATTCTTGAATTTCAGGAAGATGGGATTTTCTAGGTGTGTGTCACGAAGGAAAAATGTTTTTTACAGTGATCTTTGGGATTTCCACTAAACTTCATGAATGTGGATATCTATGAAGGCCCAGTTAAAATATATAAAATTCAATATTTCAAGAATATTTGGGTTTCGTGATGGGTAGTTCCCGAAGGCGCAATGGTTTGTGACAGACAGCTCCGTGATTACGAAATGAATTAGTGACTGCATTGTGAAATTACGGTTCCATGAAGGTCTTTTGAAAATATGGCTATGAAAAATGTTTTGTTAAGAAAGGGAGTTCATGAAGGGTGGTTCATAATAAAATGAAGGTTTATAATGGTAGTATATGTGGTTATCAACTGATATTGTGAACACGACAACAGTTTTTAACAAAACTCTATGTGGTTAAGATGTGCATCGTGAAGGAGGAATTTTCATGGATCATCGTGAAATAGGGAGAACCACAAAGGAAATTATGTAGATTCATGAAATGGTGATGATGTGAACATAATGTTGGGGAATATATGGATATGCCTATAAATAGGCCTCTTCCCCCTTTAGAAGTGTAGCGATACTTAACAAAAATATTACAGCTCAGGGTTTGTGAACGTGTTCACGAATGTGTTCATGAAGGTTGTGTGAGAAGACATTCACAAAGGTATTAAAATCCAACTAAATGTTTAGATATTTGAAAAATAGAATTTCTTCACGAAGGCAAAGAGAATTTTATAAAAAAATAAAGAGCTTCACTAATTCTACAAAATCCATATGAATATTCTATGTTTTGTGAATGTAAATGAGTTTTAGGAAGACTATTTGATCTCCGCGAAGCGTCTTCATGAAGAGCTATGAGAAGGAGATTTGGGAAAGTTAGATTACCCAATATTATATGGTAAAGAGGTAGTCATTATTGGATGAATGTTGGACATCAACAGAGAATCAACATATCATGGGGGATGCATTCCATAGTGATAATTAATGGACCAACAAGTCTGTAAACTATGAGTAGATCCCTTCCAGAGTAGTGAGAAAAGGATGAGGAAGACAATGATCCTTCCCACCGACAGTGATCTAGAGGAAGAGAAAACAAGAGTGACCCTTGAAAAAATTGTGAGTGGACCTTAAAAATTGTAAAGACAGTGAGCCTGGAGATTGAAGTTATCTACCCAAAATATTATAATTAGATGTGAGCATTAGTGGATTTGGTACATCAGCACATCGCCATTGTATACTCCTGGGTCATAGACATGTGATGGTGAACGAAGTAAAAATATATGTATCTGTGTTTTTTTTCATTCTTACAATGCATTGAAAACAACATCATCAAAAAAATATGGGATGAATAAGGTCAACATTAACATATAGGTGTAATCAAAGACACTGTAACTCCCCAAGCTTCCATGGTACTTTTCCCTATGAATAATACAATAGCTTGTGTTGTACGCAACTTCGAGTTCAAACACACCATAAGCAATTAAAATTGCCATTATGAATAGTAATACCCATTTTTTAGAAATTTATAAATTTTTTATTTTAAAATGGAATCCATTTTTGGATTCAAAATATCAAAATTATCTTAGGGTGAATTTTTGGTATTTTTCTGAATACTTTCAATTTTTAATAAATAGTGAGAAAACACTATGTTATTTGTTAAATTTGAATTTTTATTTAAATAATTAGTTATTTTATTTTAATTTATTTTTGGTCAAAATGGATAAAAATACCTATATATGTTCAATTTAATTCATTGGAGTCATTTTATAATATGTTTTGACATATAAAATTTTATCGAACTTTTTACCGTCTTTTACCCACCTCCTAGCAGCATTAGCAAATTTTTATAAAAACTAATTTTACCAGTTCTGTGAGTTGAATTACAAAAATACAAGAGAAACAGTTAATATCAGAAAGAAAAATGTGGTTCAAGAAGATAAAACTAATTTGTGGTGAATAGTATCTTTTGAAATTTATTTACCACGGTTAAAAGTAAATAGGGTAATTAAGGGTAAAAATGATATCATAATTACCCTAAAACATGTCCAAATTCTATTGGATAAGTATAATTATACCAAGAAAATCTTAGGAATAAAAAATAGTCTCATTTGGTCCACTTGGATTTGATTAGGACATTTATTATTATTTTATTTAAAGAAGAGTTAAAAGAGTTGAATTCAAAGTTTACTAACTAAAAAAATTTTAATATAGGGTTAAACACAATATAAATTCATCTATAAATATTATATAGAAATATAAAACGATTACATACAAAATATTATTTTTCTTTTATTTTTTAGACATTAAATAATTTAATTTATTTATGACACAATGATGATGCAGTAATTACCCTATGAATGAAATATTAAAATAATTGATATTATAAATATCCAAAAAAAATTAAATTGATACTTATGATGAATTATGATAATTTTATAGGTTAATATGACATGTTAGGGTTGGTTATAAAGATTTTATTCGAAATTACAAAGTTCTTATGACTTCCAAGAAATTCAAATACTAACTAGTGTCAAAATTGGAATAATTGAGTTTTTTAAACAAATATTATATTATTAATTGATATAATATTCCAAAAAATATAATGTTCGAAAAAAACATTTTTATAAGGTTATATATCTTAATAATGAACCAAATGGGGTTATCTTGGCATGTTATGGTATGTTTGTTAACCATATAATATAAAAATACATAGAGACATGGTAAATGACAATCTATTTAACTAAGAGTTAAATCTAAAAGATAACGTTACTATGATAAAATAAACATGTCTAAAACCTATTGGTTGATAGTGTATCGACCCATATCCACCTTTTACTTTAAATTATTTATTTTGGAGCCATTAGAAACCGAAAATGATTTTATTATAATATAATATTTCATGATTTTCCTAAAGTGACCCTCACATCTCTTATAAAAGGGAACTTACCCTTATCATAATTTCACACCTCCAAAGCCTTTTGGCTCAGCCAAACCCTGACCAAATATCTTCCCAACGTTCCTAACTTAATCCTAGAGGCCTTCATTGGTCAGAAAGCCCACCTAGGGATCCCTTTTGATCAAATAAAAAGGATGATTCTGAAGAAGGGGTAAATATTTCATCACCTCTTCCAAGTTATTTTCTTCTTTCACTTCCTATTTATTTGTTGTTTACATTATAAAAGAATAAGTCAAGTAAATTATATATACTATGATGTTATTATAAAAATGGTACAACCATATTCATTATTATGTCCATCCTATAGAACAAAAAGTCACTATATAAGCGTACGTACAGATTACCGTCTCCACGTTGTGGTGTAGTTTGTTATTCAAACACATCATTATTTAGATGTGTATAATAATGAGTATAAATGATGTAACTAATAAATATAACTTGTTAATGACTATTTATATATGATATACCATCCAATTACAAACTATTTCTCAATTAATATAATGATATTGTCGCTCGTGCGTACATACAAATTATTGTCTTCTTGAACATGATGAGATTCATTCCCCATCGTAATAATTCAAGATTAATTTTTTATTTTATGATTAAAAATAATTTTTATGAACATAATATCATTATATATATGAATAAAATAAATTCTATTCATAATAAACATGTCTTACGTAACCAATCATATAAAGGAAAACGAATCAGTTAACACCTGAAACGATGATAATACTAAAATAGTATTAACAAATCAATATTATAAGATCAGATATAATATCATATTTATTTATATAGTTATTTTATAATTTAATAACATATGTTTCACTATTATACATGAGGTTAACATACCATCGACTAAGGAAAAGTAAAAGGTAAGGGTAAATTTCACAGTCTTTTTATTATATGAGGTTGTAAGTTTCTACTAGGACCTCTTTATCATCTACATCCCAGTTTTCTTAAAAATGGATTTGAATTTTTTTTATCATTTACTATATTATTGGTTAAATTAATTTATACAATTCTTTGAACATATATTTTTTGTAAGGAATCATTCTGTCATTTTCAAAACATGGTAATTTAGGACATTTTCATCATAATTAAGGTAAGAATGTTTTTTTAACTTATACCGCAGTTACGTCTATTTTCTGTCATTATAACGTTATCTAAGCTTCCCATACAATCTTATAATAATATTTTCAAAATAAATGTTTTCATTTATAATTATTTTACATTTAAATGATTTCAAAATAGAATGATATATTTCTCTAAAAATGTTTTTATTTCATCTAGTTCAATATCCCTTGATGGATATTAATCTAGTTTGAAGTTGATTTATTATGATACAAAACTTCCATATTGTATTGGCTGTTTTGTGTATTTTTTACTATGGATGTGTTATTTTTACACCATTCATGGTTTATGGATAATGTATTGACATTTTCTATGCTAGTCTTAATACGAATGTTTATGTTATATTTAAACCTTTTCATATGAGGAATGAGTTGGACTTAGTAAGTGACAGGTGGAGCCCGCTATAGCTTATCAATGCATCAGTAGGTATCATGAGACAAACTAGTGTATTGGAACAAGGACTTGATAAAATATTATTTTTATTCTTGGAAAAGGGCATTGACTATGTGGTTATGAAGCCTGGCATTATTCATTCCATCATTATGAAAGTGGCTATTGATATTCCATGTGATTATTCGACTAGTAGAATATTCATGAGAATTAGTAAATGGAATTGTTTGATTTTATCTTTTCCATATTATTTGGATGATTATGTTTAAAAGGCTTTTGTTTTAGTCTTATACATTGCCTTAAATATTTATGCTTATTTATAAAAGATTCAGCTATATTGTTATCTTTACTGAGCATCTGAGCTCACCCCTTTCTCTGTTTTATTATTCCCAGGTTATGAAGAAGTATTTTATGGTTGACCAGTAGGGATAGGATAAGGATATAAGTGTGATAAAAAGGGAACAAAATTTTGATGATGTTTTTATTTCATGATGTACTGTAAAACTAATGAATTTATATTGTACTTCCAAGGCTACTAAACTAATCTGTCATTCGGGACATGATTCCTTATATCTTTCCTATGTTATGTAATAATGCACCGAATTTCAGTAACTAGGGTCAGGGAATTACTGTTGGTATCAGAGGAAGTTTATTACAAACCTTTGAATCTTGATTTAGAAAAACTCTCATTATAGATCATTACCCTAATATAGACTTTGATGATTAGTATTGAATAAATTCCTAGGAGTTTACTACTATAGATATTTTTTGAGTTTTCCAAGAAATACATCCCTATATAGATACGAGCTGGTAGAGGCGGATCTGGCACAAATGTACCAAGGGGAAAACCCCGAAAACACCACTTTGAACTATACTCGAACGAGAACTAGTGCACAACAACGGGCATTACCGCACTATTAGTTACGACAATATAGCGGGATATGCATAGGATATTTCTCATTTTCTTTACAAACCATTATTAAGGGACTATGTGTATATAATTCCTCAAAGAAAACATTTTTATGATTATGGATTATATCCATAAACTATTCAATTTATGTTAACTATTTTACAAGTTTGAAATTATGTATTACGAATCATAAAATAATCTAGTGTATGCCATTATTTAGAAATGGTGCCTAGTGGAATGAATGGAAACTGTAATAATGCACGTAATCCATGTAAGGATTTACCTCCGACTCAAGATAATTATAGTGGAGCTAGTGAAGCAACTGGTGCTGATCAACTTATCACCATACTGGGACAACTCACTCAGGTTATGAATAATAACCTTACCCGTATAGAGCACCCAGATCCACAACGTGGAGGATGAATGTTAAAACGCTTCATGAGGAAACAACCACCAACATTCAATGGGAGTACATATCCATTAGTAACTGATCAAAGGATAAATTCTGTAGAGAAAATATTTCATGCTTTTGGGAGTAATGAAAGGGAAAAAGTTGTCATGGTAGTTTGTCTCCTCACAGGAGATGCAGATCAATGGTGGTCATTAGTCCAACACACAAAGGAAGATGAAGAAGTATCTAACATGGAATGGAGGGAGTTTAGATATATTTTCATGGGAAAAATACTTTACTCATGACCATTAAGAGGATATGGAAAGACAATTTCTGAGTCTCAGGCAAAAGGCGGATGGGAATGTCACAAAGTATGAGACAAACTTTACAAGGTTAGAAAGGCATACATCATATTATATATGTAATCCAAGGAATAAGATTGATCGATTCATTGATGGGTTAAATCCATTTCTCTAGTGATCATTAGTATCACAATCCTTCTTATCATTCGAGGATATTGTCTCATGTATTATCAAGACAAAAAAATAATTCTCTACGTCTTATGACTTTAAAGCAAAGAAGGGGAAGAAGAGATCTACTGAACACTTGGGAAATGGGAATAACGGGATGAATGTAAAAGATGAATATCCATCTTGTAGTAAATTTAGGAAGAAACACCATGGTGCTTACCTAAAGGGATTGAGTGTTTGTTACAAGTGTGGTGAAAAAGGCCACCAAGATCATGATTGCAAGGGGAAGAAAGTGGGTGTCAATGTTGAATGCAACAATTTTTGAGAAAAGGGTCATTATGCAAATGAATTTCTTATGTGCTAAGGGAACTTACCTTAGAAAAGGCCATGGGATCAAGGCCAAGATTATGGGATTAGTACTGCTGAGGTTGAAGCTCCAAAAGACATGGTGGCAGGTAATTTAATGGTTTCCTCAAGTTTATAAAATGATTTATTTGACTCTGGATCATAAAATTGTTTTATATCTTCTTAGTTTACTAAGAAAATTATATTTTTAAATTTGACATAAAAATATATTTTTTAGTCAAAACACCTAAGGGAAGTATCATCGCAACCATGTTTTTTGAATCAATTACTATTAGGGAATATAAATGTTCTTTATCTGCTGATCTCATTGTCATGCCCATGATTGAATTTTATATAATCCTCAGAAAGTATTGGATTTCGGACCATGATGCAAAAATTTATTGTAAGAAGAAGGAGGTTACAATTTTCGATGATGATAAGGAGTACCTTATCTTTAGAGTAGAAACATCACCACCTAAATCTTATCTAGATCCACCCCTAGTAGCTCAACTAAATTCAATTATTGGGGAAGAAGGGAATTAAATAACTATGGGTGAGGAAAAGAATGTTCAAATAGAAGATGTACCTATTGTGAAATAATATGTTGATGTGTTTCTAGAAGATTTACCTAGACATCCTTCAGAATGAGAAATTGGGTTTTCCGTTGACTTAATTCCTGGTTCAAGACCCATATTAAAGAACCTTTATAGAATGGACACGGTTGAATTAGTGTAACTAAAGAAACAATTAGATGAATTGAGTAACAAGGGATTTATTCACCCTAGTGTTTCTCCATGGGGAACCCCTGTACTTTTTATTAAGAAAAAGTCGGATCTTTGAGGTTGTGTATTGAGTACAGGGAGATCAATTCTAAAACAATAATGAATATGTATCCCCTACCTCGCATTGATGATTTATTAAACTAACTTCATGGAGCTCAATATTTCTCAAAGATTGGCCTTCGATATGGATACCATAAGTTGCGTGTGAAGATTGAAGACATTCCAAAAACAGCATTTCAAACTAGGTACGAGTATTATGAGTTTACAGTAATGCCTTTTGGATAGACTAATGCACCCTCTATCTTCATGGATCTAATGAATCGTGTTTTCAAAGAATATCTTGATGACTTTTTTGTGGTATTTATTAATGAAATAATGGTATACTACCAAAGCTATTAAGATCATGAAAGTCACTTGTGCATTATCAAAAGCACTCTTAGAATAAATGAATTATATGGGAAATTTATCATGTGTGAATTATGGCTTCAAGAGATTTCTTTTCTTGGCCATATTTTCTCTAAGGATCAAATCTTTGTTGATCTTTTAAAGGCCAAGGCACACCAAGAATCGCCAGCACCGATGAGTATAACTGAGGTATGCAGTTTTATTGGTTTAGCAGGTTATTATTGGCATTTTGTATAGAATATTTCATGATTGGAAAATCCATTAACCAAGCTTACATCAAAAGGGGTTAAATTTGTTTTCACAAAATAGTGTGGAAAATGTATTTAAGAACTGGAGAGAAGATTAGTCAATGATCTTATCTTGACTCTACCATCGAGGAACGATGGGTTTGTTATTTATAGTGATGCTTCAAAGAAAGGACTTGGTTGTGTCCTTATGAAGAATGATGGGGTTATTGCCTATGCGTCATGACAGATAAAAATTCATGAGAAAATCTATCCCACTCATGATCTTGAGTTAGCAACTGTAATATTTGCATTAAAGATATGGAGACACTATCTCTATTGTGAAAAATGTGAGATTTATACTGATCACAAGAGTTTGAAGTATATTTTCTCACAAAATGAACTCAATGTGAGGAAAAGGAGATGGAACGAACTACTCTAGGATTATGATTTCACAATAAACTACCACCCGGTGAAGGAAAATATGGTGGAAGATGCTTTGAGCAGAAAGGATCATGGAATTTTGAACAAGATTAGCATTGAAAAGGATCATATTTTTATAGATATAGTAAAAATGGATATGGGAATAATCATGGAAGGTGAAACATCAATACTTTTTCAAATGGTTTCCAAACCATATTTACTGGAAAGGATAAAAAGTTCTTATACTGATGATTTGGAATTTCAAAAGAAAATTAATGTTGTGAAAGATGGGAGATTGATCGACTTCGTATATAAAGATGGAATTTTGAAATTTGGGAAGAGACTTTGTGTTCCTGATATACTTAATCTAAAAAGGGAATTGCTGGATGATTCTCATAGCCCCAATTTCTCTAGACAACCTAGTATCACTAATATGTACAGATATTTGAAAGAAAAGTTTTGGTGGGACAACATGAAGAGAGAGATTTATGATTTTTTGTCAATATGTATAGTTTGTCAACAAGCGAAAGATGGAAGGAAACAGGCCGAAAGAGTCATGCAACCTCTTCCCATACCTGAGTGGAAATGAGATAATATTACGATGGAATTTGTCATGGGGTTACCAAAGACTCCTAGAAGGAATGATGCAAATATTGGTCAATGTTGATCATCTTACTAAGACAACAAATTTTCATACTGTAAGAGAATATTAACCACTTGAATGTCTGGAAAGACTCTATATTAATGTCATTGTAACACTTCATGGAGTACCTCTATCGATTGTTTCTGATCGTGATCCCTATTTTACATCAAGATTTTGGAAAAGCATTCAGAAGGCCCTGGATATTGAACATCATTTAAGCACTACCTACCACCCTCAAACCGATTGGTAATCAGAGAAAACTTTTCAAACCTTATAAGACATGTTGAGATCTTTCTCACTTGACTTTAAAGGTATGTGGGATCAATATTAACCTCGGTTAGAATTTTCCTATAACAATATATTACATTCAAGTATTCAGATGGCACCATATAAAGCATTATTTGGAAAGAGATGTTGCACACCAACTTGTTGGGATGATGTTGGTGAAAGAAAACTTGTAGTATTAGAACATTTTGAGGAAATAATGGAAAAGGTGAAGGTTATCCAAACCCACTTCAAAGCACCTCAAAGTAGGCAAAAGAGTTATGTCGAAAACCGAAGGAAGTATTTGGAATTTCAGGTAGGAGATCACGTTTTCTTGAAGGTATCTCCCTGGAGGGGAGTTATATGATTCTATAAGAAGGGTAAATTATGTCCCATGTACATCAGACCTTTCAAAATTTTATAATGAATTGGGGTTGTGGCTTACCATTTGGAAATGACACCAAGTCTCTCCAAAGTTCAAGGTGTGTTCCACATATCACTATTGAGAAAATACATGCCTGACCCAATGCATCTACTCACCTATGAGAAAATTGAACTGGAACCTGATATGTCTTATTGTGAAGAGCCAGTCGAAATTCTTGTTACTAGGGAAAAAGTTCTAAGAAACCTGACGACTCGTCTTGTAAAACTTCTATGGAGAAACCATAAGATGGAAGATGCAATGTGGGAACACATGGAACTTATGATAAAGAACCAATCGAATCTTTTCATGTAGTAATATTCTAGAAATTTCTAGGATGAAATTATTTTAAGGAAGTGGAGAATGTAACACCCCAAGTATCCACAGTACATTTCCCTTTGAATAATACAATAGCTTGTGTTGTAATAATCTTCAAGTTCAAACAAACCACAACCAATCAAACTAGCAGTTATGAATAGTAATACAGAATTTTTGAAATTTTTTAAATTTTATCATTCAAAATGGACTTCATTTTTGGAATCGGAATATTGAAATTATCTTAGGGTGATTCTTTGGTATTTTTCTTAAAACATTCAATTTTGATTAATAGTGAAAAAACACTCCGTTATTGGTTAAAATCAACATTTTATTTAAATAGTTAGTTATTTTATTTTAATTTATTTTAGGTCAAAATAGATACATAACACCTATATATGATCAACATAATTCATTGGATTATTTTTATAATATGTTTAGATATATAAAATTTTATCGAAATTTTTACAATCTTTTACCCACCTCCTAGGAGAATTTGAAAATTTGTATAAAACTTAATTTTACCACTTCTGTGAGTTTAATTTCAGAAATCTGAGAGACACTGTTAATTTCAGTAAGTAAAATTCGGTTACATAAGATGAAAATAATTTTTGGTAAATAATATCTTTTGAATTTTATTTACCACAGTTAAAAGTACATAGAGTAATTAAGGGTAAAATGATATCATAATTACTCTAATACATGTCCTAATTATTTTGGATAATTATAATTCGTCCAAAAAAAGCTTAAGAATAAAATATTATCCCATTCGGTCCACTTGGATAAGATTAGGACATTTATTTTTATTTTATTTAAAGAAGAGTTAGAAGTGTTGAATTCAAAGTTTAATAACTAAACCATTTTTAATATAGGGATAAACAAAATATAAATTTGACTATGGATATTCCATAACAATATAAAAATATTTCCTACATAATGGTATTTTATTTAAAAAATTTAGACATTAAATAAGTTATTTTATTTATGACACAATGATGATGCAGTAATCACCCTATTAATGAAATATTAAAATAATTGATATTTTAAATATAAAAATAAATGTAAATTAATACTTGTAATAAATTCCTCTAATTTTATAGGTTAATATGACATTCTAGGGTTGGTTAAATAAATTTTATTTGAAGTGATAAAATTTTTATGGCTTTCAAAAAAATCCAATACTAAATATCGTCAAAATTGACAGAATAGAGTTTTTAAAAAAAATATTATATTATTAATTGATTTAATATTCCTAAAAATATAAGGTTCTGAAAAAGGACATAGATAAGGTTATATATATTAATAATTAACCACATGGAGTTCTCTTGGCATGTTATAGTATGTTTATTAACCATATAATATAAAAATACAAAGAGACATGGTATATGACAAACTATTTAACTAATAGTTATATATAAATTATAAGGATAATATGATGACCTAAACCTATCTAAAACCTATTTTTTGAGATTTTTTCGACCAATTCCTACCTTATCCTTCAAATAATTCATTTTGTAGCCATTAGAAACCGAAAATTATATTATTATAAAATACTATTTCAAGCTTTTTCATAAAGTGACCCTCACCTCTCTTTTAAAAGGGAACTTCCACTTCTCTTAATTTGACACCTCCAACGCCCTTTGTCTCAGCCAAAACCTTCCCAAATATTCTCAAAACTTTCCTCCCTTCATCCTAGAGTCCTTACTTTGGTCAGAATGACAACCTAAGGAGCTATTTTGATCAAATCAAAAGGAATAAACCAAATAAGAGGTAAATATTCTATCATCTCTTTCAAGTTCTTTTCTTCTTCCACTTCCTCTTTATTTGTGGTTTCCATTATAAAATAATATCTCCAGTATATTCTATATATATTGATGTAATTATAAAAATGGTACAACCATATTCATTATTCTATCCATCCTATAAATGACAAAGTCACCATACGTGTGTACGTACAGATTACTGTCTCCACGTCGGGGTGTAGTTTGTTATTCAGACACCTCATTATTTTAATATGTATAATAAAGAGTATAACTGATGTAAATAATAAATATAACATGTTAATTATTATCTATATATGATATACCATCCATTGACATATGATTTCTCCATCAATATAATTATATTGTCGCTCGTGCGTACGTACGGATTACCGTCTCCCCGAACGCGATGAGATTCATTCCCCATCGTAATCATTCAATAATAATTTTCTTTTTACGATTAAAAATAATGTTTATTAACATAATATCATTTTTTATATGAATCAAATAAATCCTATCCCTAAAAAAATGTCTTACATATCCCATCATATAATGGAAAACGTATCATTTAACACCCGAAACGATGATACTACTAAAATATTATTAACAAAGCAATATTACAAGTTCATATATGATATAATATTTATTTATATAGTTATTTCATAATTAGATAAAAATGTTTTAACTATTATTCATGAGGTTAACGTACCATCAAATAAGGAAATGTACAAGTTAAGGGTTAATTTCACAATCACTTTATTATTCGACATTGTAAGTATCTACTGGGACCTCTTTATCATCCACATCTGTGTTTTCATAAAAATGAATTTAAAAAAAATTATAATTTACTAGACCAGGGGTTAAATTTATTTATAACATTTTTTTACCATATATGTTTTTACGGGAATCTTTCCATCATTTTCCAAGAAAGGTAAATTATGACATTTTCAATAAAATTAAGGTATGAATGAATTTTTTTAACTTATACGGTGGGTGCGGCTATTTTCTGTCGTTATAACAACATCGAAGTTTCCCATACAAGCTTGTAAGAATATTTTCAAAGTGAATTTTTTCTTTTAAAATTATATGACTTTTATATGATTTCAAAATAGAAAGAGATATATATCTAAAAAAGTTTTTATTTCATCTATGTGAACATCCTTCGAGAGATTTTAAGTTTATCTGAAGTTGATTTATTATGATACAAAACTTATATATTGTATTGAAGGTTTTGAGTTATGTTTGACTATGTATGTGTTATTTTTACACCATTCATGATTTATAGATAATTTATTGAAATTTCGTATGCTATTTTTAATACGAATGTTTATGTTATGTTTAAACCTTTTCATATGAGGAATGTGTTGTACTTTTTAAGTGATGGGTTGAGCCCTCTATAGCTCCTTGATGCATCAGTTGGTCTCATGAGACAAACTAGTGTCTTAGAATAAGTCCTTTATAAAATATTATTTGTAGTATTGGAAAAAGTCCTTGACTATGTGGTTATGAATTCTGGTATTATGTGTTCCATCATTTTGAAAGTGCCTATTAATATTCCATGTGATTATTCAACTAGTAGAATATTCGTGTGAATTAGTAAATGACATTATTTGATTTTATCTTTTCCATATTATACTGAATTTAAATTTAAAAAGTCTTTGGTTTTAATCTTATACATTGACTTAGATGTTTATGCTTATTTATGAAATTTTCCACTATATTTTTATCATTACTGAGCATCTAAGCTCACCCCTTACTATCTATTATTTTTTCAAGGATGGGAAGAAGTATTTTATGGTTGAACTATAGCGATTTGCTAAGGATATAAGTGTGTTAAAAGGGAATTTTTTTTTGATTTTTTTATATCATGATGTAATGTAAAACTTATGAATACGTCTAGTACTTCCAATGCTACTAAACTGATCGGTCATTTGGGATATGATTCCTTGTATCATGCCAATGTTATTTAATAATGCACTAACTCTGGGTAACTAGGGTTGGGGTGTTACAGAGACCCTTATTATAAATAGGTAATGATATATTGGGGAAGGGATAATTTTTAAATGAATAGCCATAACCTAGTTCACTCCCTCTTAGGGTATCTAGGCCCCCATTTTTCCTAACAATTAGCATTATAGGACTTGTTTCTTTTATCATATTTGTTTTATGTTATCATGGTTCACACTGGCCAAGGGAAGAACATGAATTAAGAATCATAACTTTGGTGGTATTAATTATAGTGGAAGTGTCTATATTAAGAGTGTGATTTGGCTGAGGGAATCAAGTAGTAAATAAAATAATGGTTTAGATGAATCATATAGTAAAAATACTTATTCATTCAGTTATGCTAATGGAAAATGTGAAAAACCTAACATTTCAAGTGATTTTGAAACTAATTCTTATGAAGAAATTCCATGAAGGAGAAAACATGAATTTTCCATGAAAAATATGAATTGGATAGTAAATTGGATGAAGAAAATAAATCTAAAGATATCCAGATCCAAGAACTGGAAATTGAAGTCAACAAGATAAAATGATTAAATAAAAAGAGTATTGATGTGGCAACTAGTCTGGGGGAGAAGAGTGAGTCACATGCTGAATAACTACAAAATATATCAAAAAATACAAAAAATCTCAATGTTGGTGACAAGGGAGATAATATAAGGTCATATAGAATTTTGAATCTGATAGTCAGAAATAATGATCTTTCTAAACAACTATATAAACTAGTTCAGAAGAACCAGAGTCCACAATAAGTGAATTCTTTCTTTTCATATTTTTTTCATATGAAAATAGAAAATAAAGGAGAAATGTGACATGATTGAAAAGCCCCACATGGATTAGAAGATGAGATGAGTATAAGGAATAATATCAAGATAGAACATAATGATCAACTTGAATCTAGGGATATGAATATTCACTAAATGAGAGTAGATCTAGAAATAGTGAAGAAATATGTGGATAAATCCAATTCCAAAGGAAATCCTAAAATGAATGACTCCTTGGACTTACTATTTTATTATCCTTCTGATGATGATGAAGAAATTAGATGAAAATACGTTATTTTGGAAGAGAAACAAGAACATACTTTCTCATCTCAGCCACCATATTTTCTGAAAAAAACCAACATTGGAATTGATAAACCCCCTTCCATTGATGATGGTAATAGTACTGTGAAAAGTTTCAGAGATAAGAAAAACAAATTTGGTTCTAGATATAGACCTAAAAGATTTTACAGAATATAATGATAGTGTGTTCTATTTTTGTGGAACACATGGTCCTACTTCAAGAATTTGTTTTGAGGTATTGGTATATATTTCATTCAATGAAGACATGAATATTTCTATATGAGTGACTAAGATGAAGCATCTTGAGAGATATGAAAGAAGCATCTCTCAGAAGAGAGTATCCATGAAGTTATTCTATTGTGGCAGAATGGGAAACACAATGAGTATGTGTGAGGAAGCATAGAAGAATATTTTCAGAAGATTAACTCAAGTGTCATCAAAATCCTAGCTGAGAAATGATGATGTGAGGTATGAATTTGATGGAAGATGTTTTATATGTTCAGAACATGGACATTTGGCATGAAATTATAGTAATAAGAATGCGGGGATAGAAAAATAAACCTATAAGTAGATCCCCAGAACATAGAGTGTATAATGAAAAACCTTATACTGGAATGAAACATAGTGAGTTGAAAAATAGGTATACAGCCTCAGGAGAATCACAAAAAGATCCACAAAAGGTGTTTTAATCACCTTCTTCGTTACACTCACAACAGCACTCTTGGAAAGAATGTGAATAATCATGTAATAACAAGGGGATATCTACTCCACTTGTGAGTAAGAAGAATGTAAAATTAGTTGGAGACTCAACCATGACAATAAAGGGTAAAAAGAAATGTAAAATTGTTAAAATAAAAATGAATAAAAAATTTATTTGAAAATAATCATTTCATTCCACATTCTGAGGTATTAAGGAAATAGAATGATCCTTCCAATGAAGGACGAAGCAAGAGAATATTATTAATGGAGATATTCCTACTCAGATAAACATTCATGTAAAATGGAAATTTTGTGTAACGTCGAAGAAGGAAATATCTACTAGTTGGGTTAAACTCGAAATTGTTAGAAAATCCAGGCCTATAGAATCAACATATCAGAAAAATAAATAGCGTGTTGTTAAGGAATACTTAGTCCTAGGGCCAAAACGTTTAAATTTGACTATGCTGTGGGAAGAAACAAAAAATATATATCAATGTTCTTTAAAAAAGCATCAATGGGTTAATCAATAAAGATCATCTATAATCCTATTCATACGGGTTTTAGATACCGCCCTCTCCCTATGTGTATAAATTCAATTACATGGTGTTCATGTGTCTCAGTTTCAATAGAGATATGATATACGAGGAAGTGGAATCAAAATACGAAAAGTGGTGATGTGATATGCTTGATAATTTCAATTGATTCAAATCAATCACAAGAGTTTAGGATATAAATTCAAATAATTAGTTGAAATAATTTAATGGTTTATGTATACTTGAAATTTATGGATGTAATTTATCACATTGGACAATTATTATGTTATTTACTTGATATCTTATTTCGTATAATGAGTTCTGACTTAGTAGGCCTAGAGGTTTTTTTGATGGCTCGTTGAAAATTGAAACATATGATTAAATGATGCTGGAGAAGACTATTTTTTAGGTATAAACAGTGGTCCCTAAAACATGAAGAGCTTCATATCATTGGGGGATAATTATATCTCCTAATCAGATGAAGTATCTCGATGGTTTTGAAATAATTAATGTTTATGTTTAAGAAGAATAACTAGGTAAAAAACAAAAATATTAATTTATTTCATGATTATCTATTATGTTTTAACAACATGGTATCAAATGACTATTTTCAGGATAATAAGATGATTTGAGAGAATATCAACAATGTTTCAATAATAAGCTGAGAAAAGTATTTTAATGAAAGTATATCATTATATGAACAACACAGTGACATGTTGATTGATGAAAGTGATAAAGTGGTAAGAGACTCAGGGGGAGTAAAAGAATAAAATGGATAATTACAAGGAGATGGCGACTTCATGGATTCTCAGAAGAAAATGTCATAGGATAATGTATAAAAAGTTATTAATTTCACAACATACATGAAAATCATTAGATGTCTGCTATGATTAACAGTGACATGGACAAATATTATTTCTTCCATAAGTAATGTAGTGCTGTATCAAAAAAATCCCAAGTAAATCCACATAGATGAAGTTAAAATGAATAATTCGGTATATCAAGGGCACTATAGAGTTCTGTTTGATGTATAATTAAAAATCTCAGCTAGATTAATTGAGATATATGGATGAATATTAGGCAGGTATAGCAATTGATAGGGAAGAAATGTCCCGAGGTTCTTTTTATATTGATGGATTGTTTATTTCTTGGATATGGAAGAAGCATGATTTAATTTCATTGAGAAACACAGAATATGAATATATTGTGACAATTCAATCATCTACGAAAATATTATATATGAATCATCAACATGAGTATATGAGAGTTTATGTGATGTCTCTGATCATAATCCATTACAGTTATTAAAGTGTTATAAATCATAGAAAAAATATAGTACATCAATAAAGGATGAAAAATATTGAAATAAAATATCATTTTATTAATGATAAAGTGGAACAAAGGATTTAGAAATTTGAGTATGTGCCTTCTGAACTATAGGTTTCAGACATTCTGACAAAGGCCTTACCCAAAGTGGCATTTGAATGGCATAAACAGGCTCTGAGAGTTCGGTCTACTACCCACACATGATAATTTTTGGATGTGGGACCGTCGTCTCCTTTAATTATGATGTGTTTTTACAAAATGTGTTATTTACCTTATTACAGACCATAAAAAATTAACCTTTGGGTTCATTGATAATGGGGGAGAATTATGACTGTTGAAAGGGGGATAATTTGTGGCTATGAAAATGGTGAAAATGTCTTATTCAAAGACATAGAGCATAGATGGAAATTGGAGTAGATAGATTGGTGGAGAAATAATATAGGGGGTGTAGGAGTATTAAATTTTATTATTCTAGAAGTGATTCATCAAATGATATATATCATAGATGATGTGGTATGTGATGAAAGCAGTTGTTTTGGTTGTTTAGTTTCAAAGATAGGTGTCATAAATGAAGTGATTCATTAATGATATTTTCATAAAATTTATATTTCTCACTCCGAGAATTTATCATGGTGGATTAGAGTATATATTGAGTAAATATTTGATTTCTATCAGATCCGCAAGATGTTAATGGCACTAGAGGATGGAAGGAGCTTCAACAAGGTGTCCAATTATGAATGTGTTTTCAACAAATCCAAAGGGGGATACTTTTTGTAAAAAATCCCTCAATGTAACATTGAGTCATTTTTTTGTTGGTTTTTTTTCTTGAAATGTAAATTTTTCTTAGATAATTGTTGAATTCCAGAGATATTTATCACAATCCATGGATATAATGATCCATAAAAATGAATGGAAGATCTAGAAGCAATACAAAAAAATAGAGGAATAAAAATTTAATGTTTGTCCAAGAATCATGAAAAGTTTATTTTCCTGATGATCTAATCAAAATATAGTATAGTTTTAAATTTCACAAAGATGAGATTTTCCATGTGTGTTTCACAAAGGAAAAAAATGATTTTGAAGGTGACCTTCGTGATTATAAGAAATCATTGTGAATGTGGATTTCCATGATGTCTTAGTAAAAATATGGAAAAGGCCTGAATTTTATGAAGATTGTGGTTTCATGAAGGGTGGTTCATAAAGGTGCAACGGTTTTTGAGGGACAGCTCCATGATTATGAATTGAATTATGGATTTCATCATGAAAGTGGATTTCCTTGAAGTAAATATGAAAATATGGACGAGGAATAAGTTTTATAAAGAAAGTGAGGTTGGGAAGGGGGGTATTCAAATATGCGATGGTTTCCTATGGTGGTCGCCATGGTTATGCACAGGCTTCACAATCATAATGAATGTTTTTTTACAAAACTCTCTATGGTTATGATGAGAATCAAAATGGGAAAATTTTCATGGAGCTTTCCAAAATAGGGATTAGAGGGAAAGAAATTAGAGAGCTATGAGAAATGGTTATGATGTGGCCAGAAAGTTCTAGAATCAGTGGAAATGCCGATAAATAGGCCTCCACCACCATTATAAGGGCATCTAGACTTAAAGAAAATCTGAAGGCTCTAGATTCACGAAGGTGTTCATGAAGGTGGTATGAGAAGGAATTCACGAAGCCTTTAAAAGACAACTAAATGTTCCATGCTTTACAAAATAGGATTTCTTCACAAAGGAAAATTATTTTTGTGAAAAAAAGAGCTTCGCGAAGGGTATAAAATCTACCCTAATATTCGAAGTTTTTTTTAAAGTAAATAGGATTTGTGAAGGAGATTTTCTAAAGAGAAATATCCTAGTATTCTGTGGTAAAGTGGTATTCATCTGTGGATTAAATATGGAAATCAATATAGAATATACATATAGTGGATGATGTATCCATTAGTGAAAATGGAGGGACCTAAAGGTCCATAAACTGTGAGTGGATCTCTTCCAGTGTAGTGAGAAAAGGAAGAGGAAGATGATGATCTTTCCCACAGGAAGTGAGCCAGAGGAAGAAACTTAGGGAGTGACCCTTGGGAAAGTAATGAGTTGACTCTAGACATTGTAAAGGTAGTGTGTTTCGAAATGGAAGTGATCTTGAACAAATATTGTAATTTAAAGTGATCCATTTCATTCAAAGCATCATATTTAGATAAATAAGGTAATAATATGATTAGCATTAACACATGGGTGCGAACAAAGTGTCCCTTATATTAAAGTGGTCAAGTACTAGGGGGGAAGGGGAGATTTTTAAATGGATATCCATACCCAAATTCACCCCCTTCGTAGGGTATCTAGGCCCATTTTGGTCTTAACAATTTTCAATACACTTAGATGAGATTGGGACATTTAATTTATTTTATTTAAAGAAAATTTAAATATTTCTTACTAAAATTTATTAGCTATATCATTTTTAATATAATTTTATATAGAAGATAAGTTCAATTATAAATGCTATTTTTAATTCTAATTTTTTTAAATTATAATAGTAATTTATTGGTAATTTTTATGAAATAAATAATTATCTTAATGGTTTATACATTTATGATGTAGAAATTATTTAATTGATGAAAAGTAAATAAAAAATTTAAAATGATAATAACCATTAAAAGACACAAAACATTGAAAAATATTTTTTTCATGTATAACTTGACCATAATCATCCATTGGTTGAGTTATTGATCGTTTGAAGCCATATGAAAAATATTGTGACATATATAATATTTTATTTAATGTGATCTAAATGTTTTCAGATTCATGTGTCAATAAATAAAACAATTTAATGTTGTTTTTTATAGAAGATATATTTGACTCAATATATTATTATGAAAGCTATAGGATTTATATTCATATTATTTTTTTTAATTTTTATTCAACAAATATGTATATTAAATAATTACACAATACTGATGTAATAATTATTTTATTATTGGAGAGAATAAGTAAATGATTTTAAAAATAATAAAATAAATAATATAGAGGATAATTAATATATCCATTAGTTTTTGTAAAGTCCTTGACCTCAGAGGAATAAAATAAAATAAATTTTCTAAAATAACCTTTTATCTTAATATTTTTAAAATTAAATGATTTGAATAGTGTCAAAATTGACACTATTTATTGTTTATCAAAATTATTTTTTTGAAATTATTTAAAAAAACTAATTTTTTTAATATATAATATATATTATATATTCTAGATAATTCTAAATTATTTATTTATGGTCTAATTAAATTAAAATATGTAAGCCTTTCTCCATTTTAAAATTGAAATATTTGTTACCTTAGTTAAAATTAAAAAGAATAACAAAGTGTTAAATTAAAAAGATAAGGTTTAAACGGATAAGAAATGTAATGCACTGACCCTAGTTACCCAGATTCGGTGCATTATTACATAACATTGGAATGATCACAAGAAAATCATGTCTCGAAAGACCGATCAGTTTAGTATTATTGGAAACATGATTCATACATATGTCCAACTTTACATCTTGTAGAGAAATACAACACAAATATATATCATTATGAACATCCAAGCCTCCTATATTATTCCTGGAGGTCACTCATAACTAACTTCTTCATATCTTGAGAAAAATAAACCATTGAAAGGGGTGATCTCAAACGCTCAGTAAGGGTAAGTAATACAATGGAAAATGACATAAATATTAAGCATGGTAAATAATTGAAACCACATGCCTTTACCAATAATAAACATAAATAATTTTATGGAAAGAATATGAGATGAGTAAATAATTCCATAATAAAACACAATTATGGGTATTCTACTAGTCGAATGACCACATGAACCACCAATATTATTTCCATAATGAGGGAATTTATAATGCCAGACATTCTGAAACATTTTTTCAAGGAATCGGCCAAGACGTATAAAAATGAGTAAGGCCTCGGCCAAAATCATAAATCAAATTGGGAAAGGGCATCGACCAATTCCACATCTAGTTGTCTCATGAGACCTATCGATGCATCGAGGAGCTATAGTGGGCTCCACCCGTCACTTACTAAGTCCAATACATTCCTCATATGAAAAGTTCTAAACATATCATTAACATTCGTATTAAAACTAGCATACGAAATGTCAATACTTTAACCAAAAATTATGAATCGTATAAAAATATCACATCCAAAGTCAAACATATCACAAAAACTTCAATACAATAGGGTGGTTTTGTATCATAATAAATCAACTCCAAATAAACTTAAAATCCATCAAAGGATGTTGACATAGTTGAAATCAAAACATTTTTAAAGAAATATCTCTTTCTATTTTGAAATCATTTAATGGTCACATAATTATAAAGTAAAATATTTACATTGAAAATATTCTTATATGATTGTAAGGGAAGCTTTGAATAGTTTATAACAGTAGAAAATATCCGCACCCGCCGTATAATTTAAAAAGAGATATTCTTACCATAATTTTGTCGAAAAAGTTAAAAAGGACCTTGTTTGTAAAATGACAAAAAGATTCCTTTATAAACATCTTATAAACGTCAAACAAGGGTATAAATTACTTTAACCCATATTATGTAATATATTAAGCATGATTTGAAATACATTTTTATGAAACATGGATGTGGATGATAAAGAGGTCCCGGTAGATAATTATGTATAAACAACCTCAGATAATGTAGAGATTGTGAAATACACCCTTACCTTGAACTTTTCCCTAGTTGAGGGTAGGTTAACCTCATGGATAGGGGTAAAATAATTTTTATTAAATTATAAAAGAATCATATACATTAATATGATATCATATATGATCTTTTAACATTGCTTCGTTAATAATATCTTAGTATTATCATCGTTTCAGGTGTTAACTTACTCATTTTCTTTTACATGTTTTTGTTTCATAAGCTATGTTTGTTATGGATAGGTTGTATATTATTCATATCCAGAATGATATCAAGTACTTAAACAATAATTTTAATCATCAAATGAGATTTATACTTTAATGGATACGATGGAGAATGAATCTCATCGCGTTCGTGGAGACGGTAGTCCATACGTACGCACGAGCGACAATATCATTCTTTTGATATTATTATAATATATAATTGGATGGTATATCATATATAAATAATCATTATAATGTTATATTTATTATTTACATGATTTAAACATCATCATTATACCCATCCAAATAATAGTGTATTGAATAACAATTACACCACGACGTGGAGATGGTAAGCCGTACATACGCACGTATGGTGACATGTCATTCAAAGGATGGATAGAATAGTGAATATTGTTGTAACATATTTATAATAACATCACAGTATATATATTATACCGTAGTTATTGTTTTATAATGGAAATAACAAAGAAAGAAGAAGTGGAAGAAGAAAGTAACTTGAAAGAGGGTGGTGAAAACGTTACCTCTTCTTTGGGTTATTCATTTTGATTTGATAAAAAGGGCTCCTTAGGTTGGCTTTATGATCAAACTAAGGCCTCTAAGTTTAAGTGAGGGAAGTCTAGGGAATATTTGGGTAGGGTTTGGCCGAATCAAATGGCTTTGAAGGTGTGAATAATTGGTTAGAAGTGGTGTCATTTTATAAGGGGGAGGAGGGTCTCTTTAGGAATAACTTAATGTTTTAATTTATAATAAATTCATATTCAGTTTCTAATGGCTCTAAAGTGGACTATTAAAAGTATAATGTGGGGATGGGTCTAAATCCATTCATCCAATAGATTCTAGACATGTTTTGGTGATTATATTATCCTTATCTTTTAGTTTTATGTCTTAGTTTATTAGATTGACATTTACCATGTCACTTTGTATTTTTATATTATATAGTTAATAAACTTACTATATACTTCTAAGAGACTCAAAAGTGGTCCATTAAGGATAAACCTATCATGATATAAGTCCTTTGGCCGAACCTTAGATTTTTGGGAATAGAATATAAATTAATAAAATAATATTGGTTTTAAAAACTCATTTATGTCAATTTTGACACTATTTAATAATTGATTTTTGTTAAAGTCTTGACAACTTTATTAATTCGAAAAAAATTAATTTAGGCAATAATATCATGTCATATTAACCAATATAATTAGTTTATGTCATGAAAACTTTCAAATTATATTTATTTTAACATTTATAATACCAATTATTTGATTCTTTCATTAATAAGGAAAATACTACATCATTATTGTGTCCTAAATAAATTTAATTATTATATGTCTAAAAATTATAAATAAAATACCATTATGTATGAAATATTTTTAGATTTCTAATGAATATTTATAGTCGATAATCCAACATATATAACCCTATGTAAAAATTGTTTTTCTAAAAGATATATGCTTATGTCATTTTTGTATTTATTTTATCTTAATTAATATAAACTGTCCTTATCACTTACAAGTGGCTCCATGGGGTCCCAAAATCGACCCAAATATGCCCATTGTCGGAAATGTATCAACCAATAAGGTTAGGACACATTTTAGGGCAATTTATTGTTATTATAATATTATTTGTTTGCCCTTATTTACCGGATTTACCCTTTAATCATGATAAATAAAATATTTACCGAAGTAATTATTCAAAATGTTTAAAAATAAAAGGTACCTATTTACAAAATTTGGACATCCTGATTCCAAATATGGAATCCATTTATCCAAATTCAAAATACATAAGTGGAAGAAATTAATTTAATATTAATTCCCATTGTTAAAACAAAAAGCGTGTTTTTAAGATATAATAACTATCAAAAGATTGGCACTTGTTTATGTCCGGTATAAATGGGAAATTATTTCCAATGACAAAAATTGTATTATATGGTAAAAATATATTCAAAATATACTTTAAAAACTCTCAAATTCATAATTTATCACCATTAATTATTTTGATTAAAAAATTTGTTTTTAATTAAAATTTAGTAATTTTCACTATTCATCAAAATATAAAAGTTATCTGAAAAGTACCAAAAATTCACCCGAGGATAATTTTGATATTATGAATCCAAAAATGAAGTAAATTTTGAGAGATAAAATTTATAAAATTTCAAAAGGTTCTTATTACTATTCATAACGACTACTTTGATTGGTCGCGGTGTGTTAGAATCTCGAAGTTGCGTATAACACACGCTACTGTATTATTCAAAGAGAATCGTACCATGAATGCTTGTGGTGTTACATTCTCCCCTCCTTCAAATAATTTCATCCTCAAAGATTCTATAATACTACAGAATGAAAATGCTCAGGTGGTTCTTCATCATAAGTTCCTCAGTTTCCCACGTTGCCTCTTCCATCTTGTGGTTTCTCTATAGAACTTTTACCAGATGAGTCATCCGGTTTCTCATCACTTGTTCTCTTGTATCAAGAATACTTACATGCTCTTCTCAATAAGACAGATCGGGTTCCAGTTCTAATTCCTTGTATGTGAGTGCATGCGTTGGGTTAGGCATGTATTTTCTTAATAATGATACGTGGAACACATCGTGAACTTTTGAGAGACTTGGCGGCATTTCCAAACGGTAAGCTACAACCCCAATTAGTTCAAGAATTCAGAAAGGTCCTATGTTCCTAAGACTCAATTTACCTTTCTTTCCAAAATGTATAACTCCCTTCCATGATGATACCTTCAAGAAAACATAATCTCCTACATGAAATTCCAAATCCTTCCTTCGGTTATCAGCATAGCTCTTCTGCCTACTTTGAGTTGCTTTGATGTGGTTTTGGATTACCTTCACGTTCTCCATCGTTTCCTCCACCAGTTTTGGGCCTACTAGTATTCTTTCACCAATGTCATCCCAACAGGTTAGTGTGCGACATCTCTTTCCATATAACGCTTCATATGGTGTCATTTGAATGCTAGAATGGAAGCTATTGTTATAGGAAAATTCTTCCAGAGGTAAATATTGATCCCACATACCCTGAAAGTCAAGTGGTTATGATCTCAACATCTATTCTATGGTTTGAATAGTCCATTCTGATTTTCCATCTGTTTGATGGTGGTAAGCATTACTGAAATGAAGTTCAGTATCCAAGGCCTTCTGAAGACTCTTTTAGAATCTTGAAGTAAAACGGGGATCTCAATTCGAAACAATCAACAGGGGTACACCATGAAGTCTCACAAATTCATTAATATATAGTATTTCTA
Organism: Viscum album; assembly: GCA_963277665.1. Lineage (NCBI taxonomy): Eukaryota > Viridiplantae > Streptophyta > Magnoliopsida > Santalales > Viscaceae > Viscum > Viscum album. The sequence continues at coordinate 1,150,079,074 of OY728122.1, forward strand.
GACATTCAAGTGGTAAATCTTCCCTTATAGCAAGAAAATGTACTGACTTGGTAAGACGATCAACAACGACCCATATTGCATCATTTCTTCTAGAAGTCTTTGTAGTCCCATGACAAAGTCCTTAGTGATATTATCCCATTTCCACTTAGGTATGGGAAGAGGTTGCATGACTCCTCTATGCTGTTGCCTTCCAGCTTTCACTTGTTGACAAACCATACATATTTTCACAAAATCAGCAATCTCCCTCTTCATGTTGTCCCACAAAAAATGTTACTTTAAATCTCTATACATTTTTGTTCTCCCAGGGTGTATAGAGAAATTGGAACTATGAGCATATTCCAACAATTCCATTTTAAATCAGGTATATCGAGAACACAAAGTCTCCTCCCAAATTTCAAAATTCCATCTTCACACAGAAAGTCACTCAATCTCCCATCATTCATAGCTTTAATATTCTTTTTAAACGCTTCATCATCATCTTGAGAACTATTTATCTTTTCTAGTAAAGATGGTTTGGAAACCATTTGAAAAAGTATTGATGTTTCACCTTCCATGGTTATTCCCATATCTATCTTTACTAGATCAATGTAAATTGGTTCCCTTTCAATTCTCATATTGTTCAAAACTCCATGATCTTTTCTGCTCAAAGCATCTGCCACCTTATTTTCCTTCCCCGGGTGGTAGTGTATCGTACAATCATAATCCTTAAGTAATTCAAACCATCTCCTTTGCCTCATGTTGAGTTATTTTTGTGAGAAAATATACTTCAAACTCTTGTGATCGATATAAATCTCACATTTTTCACCATAGAGGCAGTGTCTCCATATCTTCAAAGAAAAGATCACAGCTGCTAACTCGATATCATGAGTAGGATAGTTTTGCTCATGAATTTTCAACTATCGTGATGCATAGGCAATAACCCTATCATTCTGCATAAGGACACAACCAAGTTCTTTCTTCGATGCATCACTATAAATAAAGAACCCATAATTCCCTGATGGTAGAGTCAATATAGGAGCACTGACTAATCTTCTCTTTATTTATTTAAAACATTCTTCACACTCTTTTTTCCAAACAAAGTTAACCCCTTTACATGTGAGATTTGTTAATGGGTTAGCCAATCAGGAAAAATTCTAGACGAAACATCGATAATAACCTGTTAAACCAATAAAAATGTGTACCTCAGTTATACTTGTCGGTGCTGGGCATTCTTGGATTTCTCTTTTCATAGAAGGATCAATAGATATTCCATCCTTAGAGATAATATGGACAAGAAAAGAAATTTCTTGAAGCCAGAATTCACACTTTCTAAACTTCCCATATAATTCATGTCTTCTTAGAGTCTTCAATATAATGCGCAAGTGATTTTCATGATCTTTTTTGCTTTTGGAGTATACCAAGATATCATCAATAAATACCACTACAAAGTCATCAAAATATTTCTTTGAAAACTCTGTTCATTAGATCCATGAAAAAAGAGGGTGAATTAGTCATCCCAAAAGGCATTACTGCAAACTCGTAATGCCCGTACCTTGTTCAAAATGCTATCTTCAGAATGTATTCCTTCTTCAAACACACCTGATGGTATCCAGATCGAATGTCAATCTTTTAAAAGTATTGAGATCCATGTAGTTGGTCAAATAAATCATCAATGCGAGGTAGGGGATACTTGTCCTTTATTGTTGTAGCATTGATCTCCCTGTAGTCAATGCACAACCTCATAGATCCATATTTTTTCTTAAAAAATGGAAAGGGGATCCCCATGGAGAAACACTAGGGAGAATAAATCCATTATTACTCAATTACTCTAGTTTTTTCTTTAGTTTCAATAATTATACAGTGGCCATTCTATAAGGAGTCTTCGATATAGGCCTTGATCTAGGAATTAAATCAATGGAAAACTCAACTTCTCATTCTGGAGGATGTCCAGGTAAATATTCTGTAAACACATCTACATATTCTTTCACAATAGGTACATACTCTATTCGAACATTCATTTCCTCGCCCACAGTTATTTCATTCTATTCCTCCCCGATAATTGAATTTAGTTAAGCTACTGGGGGTGGATCTAGATAAGAATTAGGTGGCGATGATTCTGCTCTAAAGATAAGGTGTTCCTTATCACCATCATCAAGAATCGTAACCTCATTTTTCTTACAATAAATCTTCGCATCATGGTCTAAAAGCCAATCCATACCAAGGAATATATCAAATTCAATCCTAGGTATGACGATATGATCAGTAGATAAAGAACATTTATGGGCTCTAATGGGGACTGATTCACAAAACTTTGATGCAATGATACTTCCCTTAGAAGTTTTAACTGACAAATTCCTTGTTAAATCAAATTGGAAATATCTAATTTTCTTATCAAACTAGGATGATATGAAATAATGCGATGATCCAGAATCAAATAATGCATTTGCTAAACTTGAGTAAACCATTAAATTACCTACCACCATGTCTTTTTGGGCTTCAACCTCAGCAGTAGTGATTACATAAGCTTGGCCTAGATCCCTTGGCCTTTTCTTAGGTAAGTTTCCTTGACACTTAGTGAATTTATTGGCATAATTTTCCATCTCCCTAAAATTGTAGCATTGAACATCGGTAATGCGTTTCTTTCTTTTAAAATCACCATCTAGATGGCCCTTTGGTCCACAGTTTTAGCACACCCCTTTTCCTTTTAGACAGGTACCAGGGTGCTTCCTTCCGCAATTGTCACAGGGTGGAAATTCAGTTCTTCCCATCTTCACTGTTTCATTATTTCCTTTCCCAGAGTGTTCAGCAGATCTCTTCTTCTCTTGCTTTGATTTAAATTCATAAGACTTAGTGAATTCCTTTTATTTCTTGATTGCACATGAGAAAATATCTTTGTATAATGAGAAGGATTGTGATACTAATCTCGAAATAGAACTTGTTTTAACCCATAAAAGAAACGATCAATATTACTTCTTGGGTTACGTATATAATCTGCAGCATACCTCGCTAACCTTTTAATGTTAGCATCATACTTCATGACATTCTCATCGTCTTTTTGCCCCAGACTCTGAAACTACCTGTCCATATCAGCTCGATGGTCACGAGGAAAGTATTTTTCTAATAAAATATCTTTAAATTCCCTCCATTACATATTTGATACTTCATCATCTTCCTTTTTATTTTGAATCAAGGACCACTATTGGTCAGCATCTCCAGAGAGGTGGTAAACTGCCATGAAAATTTTTTCCCTTTCACTACTCCCCAAAGCATGGAATATTTTCTCTAAGGTGTTTACCCATTTCTCATCCACTAATGGATTTGTAATCCCATTGAATGTTGGTGGTTTTTGCCTCATTAAGCGATCTAACATTTGTCCTCCATGCTGCGGATCAGGGTGCTCGTTACTGGTAAGGTTATTATTCATAACCTGAGTGAGTTTTCCCAGTATGGTCATTAGCTTATCAGCACCAGTTTCATCACCAGCTCAACTATAATTATCTTGAGCAGGGGGGAAATCCCTACATAGAGGGTGTGCATTGATATGGTTTCCATTTCTTCCACTAGGTGCCATTTCTAAACAATGGCATAAACTAGATTTGTTTATGAATAAAAATATATAATTCCAAACTTCTAAAACACTTAACATAAATTCAACAGTTTCTGGATATAATCCATAATCTTAATAAAAGTTTTCTTTGAGGAAGTATATACTCATAATCCTTCATAATGGTTTGTAAATAAAATGAGAATTATCTGAAGCATATCCCCCGGGAGTGTCATTACCAAGAGTGCAGCAAGACCCGTTGTTGTGCACCAGTTCCCGTTCAAGTCTAGATCAAAGAGGTGTTTTTGGGTTTTACCCTTAGGTAGATCTATGCCAGATCTGCCTCTACCTGCTCGTATCCAGAAAGGGATGTATTGCTCAGAAAACTCACAAAATCTCTACAATACCAAAACTCTAGGAAGTTCTTCTATACTAATCCTCAAAGTCTATCTTAGGGATATGGGTTCTAATCAGAGTTTATCTAAATCTAGTTTCCAAGGTTTGTACTAAAATTCCTCTTATACCAACTGTAATGCCCCAACCCTAGTTACCCAGAGTTGATGCAATATTACATAACATTGGCATGATCACAAGGAAATCATGTCTCGAAAGACCGATCAGTTTAGTATTATTGGAAACAAGATTCATACATATGTTAAACTTTACATATTGAAGAGAAATACAACACAAATATATTTCATTAGGAACATCCAAGCATCCTAGATTATTCCAGTAGGTCACTCATAACTAACTTCTTCATATCCTGTGAAAAATAAAACATTGAAAGGGGCGAGCTCAAATGCTCAGTAAGGGTAAGTAATACAACTGAAAATGACATAAATATTAAGCATGGTAAATAATTGAAACCACATGCCATTACCAATAATAAACATGAATACTTTTATGGAAATAATATGATATGAGTAAATAATTCCATAATAAAACATAATCATGGGTATTCTACTAGTCTAATGACCACATGAACCACCAGTATTATTTCCATAATGAGGGAATGTATAATGCCAGACATTCTGAAACATTTTGTCAAGGCCTCGTCCAAGACGTCTAAAAGTGATTAAGGCCTCGGCCAAAACCATAAATCAAATTAGGAAAGGGCCTCAGCCAATTCCATGTCTAGTTGTCTCATGAGTCCTACCGATGCATTGAGGAGCTATAGAAGGTTCCACCCATCACTTACTAAGTCCAATACATTCCTCATATGAAAATTTTTAAACAAATCATAAACATTCGTATTAAAACTAGCATACGAAATGTCAATACTTTAACCATAAATTATGAATGGTATAAAAATGGAACATCCACAATCAAAAATATCACAAAACCTTCAATACAATATTGATGTTTTGTATCATAATAAATAAACTCCAAATAAACTTAAAATCCATCAAAGGATGTTGACATAGATGAAATCAAAACTCTTTTTAAATAGATATATCTTTCTATTTTGAAATCATTTAAGGGTCACAAAATTATAAACTAAAAAATTTAAATTGAAAATATTCTTATATTCTTGTAAGGGAAGATTAGACAGGTTTATAATGGTAGAAAATAGCTGCACCCACCATATAACTCAAAAAGAGACATTCTTACCTTAATTTTGTCAAAAAGGGTAAAAAGGACCTTTTATGAAAATGATGGAAAGATTCCTTTGTAAACATATTATTAAAGTAAAACAAGGGTATAAATGACTTTAACCCATATTCTGAAAAATAGTAATAATGATTTGAAATACATTTTTAAGAAACATGGATGTGGATGATAAAGAGGTCCCAGTAGATAATTACGTATAAACAACCTCGGATAATGAAGAGATTGTAAAATAAACCCTTACCTTGTACTTTTCCTTGGTTGAGGGTAGGTTAACCTCTTGTATAGTGGTAAAATAATTTTTATTAAATTATACAAGAATCATATACATTAATATGATATCATATATGATCTTTTAACATTTCTTTTTAAATAATATCATAGTAATATCTTTGTTTTAGGTGTTAACTTATTCGTTTTCTTTTACATGTTTTTGTTACATTAGATCTGTTTGTTATGGATAGGTTATATATTATTCATATCCAGAATGATATCAAGTCCTTAAACATTATTTTTAATAATCAAATGAGAATTATACTTGAATGGATACGATGGAGAATGAATCTCATTGCGTTCGTGGAGACGGTAGTCCGTACGTACGCACGAGCGACAGTATCATTCTTTTGATATTATAATAATATATAATTGGGTGGTATATCATATATACAGAATCATTATCATGTTATATTTATTATTTATATTAATTAATCATCATCATTATACCCATCCAAATAATATTGTATTGAATAACAATTACCCCACGACATGGAGACGGTAAGCCGTACGTACGCACGTATGGTGACATGTCATTAAAAGGATGGATAGAATACTGAATATGGTTGTACCATATTTATAATAACATCACAATATATATAAGATAATGGAGTTATTTTTCTAGAATGGAAATAACAAATAAAGAAGAAGTGGAAGAGGAAAGGAACATGAAAGAGGGTGGTGAAAATGTTACCTCTTCTTTGGGTTCTTCCTTTTGATTTAATCAAAAGGGCTCCATAGGTTAGCTTTATGATCAAACTAAGGCCTCTAGGTTGAAGTGAGGGAAGCTGAGAGAATATTTGGGCAGGGGTTGGCTGAACCAAAATTCTTTGAAGGTGTGAATAATTGGTTAGAAGTGGTGTCCTTTTATAAGGGGGAGGAGGGGCTCTTTAGGAATAACTTAATGTATTAATTTATAATAAATTTATATTAGGTTTATAATGGCTAAAAAGTGTATTATTCAAATTCTAATGTGGGGATGAGTAGAAATACTTTCATAAAATAGATTTTATATAGGTTTGGCTGATTATATTAACCTTATCTTTTAGTTTTAACTCTTAGTTAATTAGATTGACATTTACCATGTCACTTTGTATTTTTATATTATATAGTTAATAAAATTACTATATACATCCAAGAGAAACCCAATTGGACCATTAATGATAAAACTATCATGATATAAGTCCTTTGGCTGAACCTTAGATATTTAGGAACAGAATATCAATTAATAATATAATATGTTTTTTAAAAACTCATTTATGTCAATTTTGACACTATTTAATAATTTAGTTTTGTTAAAGTCTTAAAAACGTTATTAATTAGAAAAAAATTCATTTAAGCAATATTATTATGTCATATAAACCAATATAATTCTTTTATGTCATCAAAACTTTCAAATTATATTTATTTTAACATTTATAATACCAATTATTTGATTCTTTCATTAATAAGGAAAATACTTCATCATTATTGTGTCCTAAATATATTTAATTATTAAATGTCTAAAAATTATAAATAAAATACCATTATGTAGGAAATATTTTTAGATGTATAATGAAAATTTATAGTCGAAAATCCAACATATACAACCCTATTTAAAAATTGTTTTTCTAAAAGATATATGCTTATATCATTTTTGTATTTATTTTAACTTAATTAATATAAAGTGTCCTTATCACCTAAAAGTGGCTCCATGGGGTCCTGAAATCGACCCAAAGATGCACATGGTCGGACATGTATCAAAAAATAAGGTTAGTACATGTAATATGATAATTTATTATTATTATAATATTATTGTTTTACCCTTATTTACCAGATTTACCCTTTAACCATGGTAAATAAAATATTTACCAATGTAACTATTCAAAATGTCTAAAAGATAAAGATACCTATTTAAAAAATTTGGACATCCTGATTCCAAATATGGATTCCATTTTTCCAAATTCAAAACACAGATGTGGCAGAAATTAATTTAAAAGTAATTCCTATTGTTAAAACAAAAAGTGTGTTTTTAAGAGATAATAACTATCAAAAGATTGACACTTGTTTATGTCTGGTTTAAATGTGAAATTATGTCCAATAACCAACATTGTATTATATTTTAAAACTATATCCAAAATATACTTTAAAAACACTCAAATTCATAATTTATCACTACTAATTATTTTGACTAAAAAAGTTGTTTTTAATTAAAATTTAGTAATTTTCACTATTCATAAAAATATAAAAGTTATCCGAAAAGTACCAAAATTTAAACCTAGGCTGATTTTGATATTCCAAATGAAAAAATGAATTCCATTTTGAGAGATAAAATTTATAAAATTTCAAAAAGTGGGTATTACTATTCATAACGCATACTTTGATTGGTCGCAGTGTGTTAGAATCTCAAAGTTGCGTATAACACACGCTACTGTATTATTCAAAGAGAATCGTACCGTGGAAGCTTGGGGTGTTACAAGAAAACTTGTCTAAAAATTATTAGTTAATTAGATTACAAGTTTATCACATTTAATCATATAAAATATGACATTTACGAGGTTTTTTATGTCATGGGGATTTATTGCAAATTAATAATTTTGGGAATTCTAAACGTTCCCCACACAACATCTATAAAAGGGAACCGCTCCCTAATTTATTAAAAACTCACGGCACCCTCAGGTTCATGCATACCATACTGATTTCCCTTATAAAATCCCTTAGCAACATTCTAGAGGTTCTAGTATTCTCAAAAGAAGAACTTTATTTTCATTAAGAGGAGATTTAGAGGGAGCTCACCGAAGAATTGGTAGCCACATTTACCGAATCTCCCAAGATCCTTTCTTCATCTACTTCATATTACTACTTTGTTTTTATTATTATGTAATAAATTAAGTATCTAAAATATATTTATATGTTATTATGATTTTGAAACTACCTTATTCCACTTTCTATCAATAATACTATAAACAAAATCACCACTCGTGTGTACGTACGACTTACTATTCCATGTTGTGGTGTAATATGTTTTTCAACTCCAATTTACATTGATGGATATAATGATGGAAATAATAACTATAAATGATTATTAGAACAATAAATTTATTCAACAACAATATATATACCATCCAATTCCATAAATTTTCATAATTAAAGGAATGATATCATCGCTTCTACATATATATGGCCTACCATCTCTACGATGTGATGCGATTCATTTTACAAGATAACCATTAAATAATGATTATATAACTATATATAAAGAATATATATGATATATATTTTATTAATATCATTTTATAAATTAAATAACTATAACCTGGGAAGATGAATGAGAACTTAGTCAACAAAACATGAATAATAAAATGATGTCGTTGATAGCCGAATGACGATTAATAATGACATGTTATAAAAAAAATGATAATATGATTATATATGACCTCATAAAAATTAATATGATTCTAGAATTATTCAATGACATTATTTAAATCATTATATAGGATTTTTGGATACATTCAAAGGATATCCGACCAATTGTAAGGGTTAATTTCTCAATATCATTAATATCTGAGATTTTTTATAAGTATGTTTTTAATAGGGTATATTTATCATCCATGTCCATGTTTCATAAATATATATTCCATATCATTCCTTATATTATACTATAATTATTTAAAGTAAATTTTACCCATGGTTAATTTTTATTATAGGGTGTGAAGGAAATATTTTTTTCATTTTATATACGAGGTACTTTTTGACTCTCTAAAAAAATTATGAGAAGAATGTTTTCTTTTAACATATATGATATGAATGGAATATTAGGTTTTGATAACATAATATTCCAATGAATATTAATTTATGATATTTCAAATTTATTTTAAAATACATTATTTTCTTTTAAAATTTTGTTGTATTTTGAGAAAATAAAATGTTTATGAAGAAGAAAGGATATTTTCGGCAAGAATTAATCTCAAGTTTTCTATCCAAATTATTTTCCATACAATATTAAATTCATTAAAAAGGTTATGTTTCTAGTATACTATCGCTATTATGCCTATGGTTTGATTTTTTTGATGGATTTATATTTATGAAATAAGTTTTTTACATGGATTATTTTATGGCAAAATGATGTTTAAATACCCTTTCTATTCATTGGTTTATGCTATGATGAATGATCTTTTTGAACAATTAAGAATGATTTCATTATGAGAGAGGTGGGAGATATATATACAAACAAATAAATGGGTAAATATTTATATCTCATGATATAGTTAGGGATTTAATGGGAAATGATCTTGGTTCAGTAATATAGGGATGAAACGAGGAGTGAACTCAATTAAGTAATGGAATTTTTCCACTATGATGGTATTAACTATGGGCCCTGACTAATATGAAATGATTTTCTATGCTTATGTGTATGAAAAAAATTCATATCTTATGGTATTACTTTTGGGAATATATGAAAAACGATTTTTTAATGAAATTCAATATTCTATCCCATGGAATGATATCATCATCATTTATGTATAGGATAATATTTTAAAATATTTTTCTATTATGTCTTACGATTATGATATGATTTATATATACATTGTTTAATCTTAACAAGCATATGAGCTCACCATTTCTTATGTTTCCTTTCCCCTGGTTATGATATCGTGATCATTTATATATAGGATAATATTTTCAATATTATGCTCTTATGTATTACAATTATGATATGATTTATATATCCCTTGTTTACCCTTGACGAGCATATGAGCTCACCATTTATTATGTTTACTTTCCCCTGGTCAATAATTAGGGTATTAAGAAAGATATTTCAAAAAAGGGTCTTATTATGAAAGAATATGTGGTGACAATGTAGATGTCTTATGAACAAGTTGTTTATGTTTCTCAGTATCTAAACACCCAAAACGTATATGGTTCTGGCATGTTTTTTATGATTTGTATTGAATATTCATCGATTTTGATGTAATATCTTTGTATGTAAAGTATGGGATGTTATAAAATTTACCTATACATTACAAATAAATCATCAAATATTTTATTTTTTAGACATACTAAATGAATTTATTATATTCAAACTAATAATAGAATCAAAACATCAATCATCAATATGTTTGGATTCAAACACATTTTAACTTAGATATTTCCATGACCCTACCAATATAAATTTCACACACTAATATACTAATGAGATGTTCCCCAACACAGGATTATATATATTACCATGCTACTAAACTGAAAAATTTGAAAATCTATCCCATGAGCCTTACTCTAGGTTATAGAGACACTTTAGATCACCATGAAAACATTTCCCTCTAAACATATCTCATCTGACTCCCCAAACATTAATATTATATTGGCATACAATTAAACATGATGAAAATACATTAAAACTAATTTGATAAAATCACGTAAATATAAACAAATCTATGCATGACTTAAATATATTGCCCAATAAATTGGATTATTCCATATTTTTTCAAGGAAATCCATTATCAAACATATTAATTGCAACAATAAAATAGTTTTTGAAGTAATATATAACACTAGGTTTGATATTTACTTGTTAAATAAGACACAATAAGCACTCTTATCTTGATTTTCCACCTTAAAAACACAATGAAATCAACTATATCTTCAACTATGGTAATGAAATAATATATAATTAGCTAACCCAACGACTATCATCCTAATTCTAATTACCCAACCTCCATTAATATATATATTTCATTATAATTCATATATCTTCCTGAGATAAGGAAACCACTTTATCATCCAACTCTCAATTCTTTGACTTCTATTAACTTGGTTTGTAGAAAATTGGAGGAAACACAAACCTACTTTGATTAATTAAATCTCATGTCATCATAATGAATATTTATATACTAATTACCCTTAAAATTAAAATGAAATATTAAAACCTCTAAAAAACATTCTTATTTAATCATTGAATTACTATTCATCTAGAGTTCCAAGATCATTTAGATGTTTTGAGGGTGTAAAATATTTGGAAAAAATGGAACATGATCCACCGTTCTCCATCATCTTATACATTTACCTCAATTTTGTTCCACCATATGTTTAATTTACCATAAAGATTAGTGATCGTTTACAAAACCTACTTTTATCTATTCACCAATCAATTCAAATAGGAATGGAATATTCTCTAACTTGTTTCCAACATCTTAACACCTTATGTTGGTAATAAAAACTAGGTAAAACTATTGTTGAAACTCATAATTTTCATTCATTCCTATCACATATAATTTGATAGATCCCTTTATAATGAATCCAAATACTCGTATCATATATTATATAAGGAGAATATCCACCTGGGTACTGAATTCAAGAGAATTTTATATCATATGAAACAACGTTTCCCCTTACTAGTTTCGATATAACATCATATAATGATAATAAGGTCACTAATAGGATTGTAAATCTACCATGTTCAGAAAATAAAAATGAAAAAATGAATTAGAAAATCGTATAAAATAAAACGTTCCATATTTCATGGAATTTAGTTTCATTGTTTCTCACCAAGATCAAAATCATTCTTGATGTATATATAATTATCTTTCCTTCCCATGTGAAACCATGTTAAGAAATCCTATACACATTGAAAAAAATTTAATAAAAACTCACTTAACTCTATGGTAAATAAGTACCAACAAACCAAAAATTCCAAATAACACAAACAATTAAACTTAAATAGGTATATACACTCTCTTTAGCCTACTTATTTCCTAAAACAAATCTATCAAGAGTCGTATTGCACAATACCACTGAAATACTGTTCACATTATAATCTATATCATAGGAATACATTTCCTATAAAAATCTATAACCCATAATTCTAATGATAATTCACACCCAAAAAATATGTCATCATACTATATGCAAATAATGACTATAACAATATAATTAAATAAAAATACTTTGAAATCATTGCTGATGTTTTGGGTTAATTTTCATGTCCCTAATGGGTTATTCAAGAAAACACTATATAATTTATAATTAAAATTAAAATTATCTATTTTTTTAGAAAAAACATGTTTAAAAATTATTAATTATCAAAAAATAGAATCCAATTGTTTTTTATCCAAAAAATTCAAGGACCTTTTTTAATATTTTTTTTAAATCATTTCCACAAAATTTAATTTTCAAATCACAGGTAGTCATGAATATTTTAGCTAATCCGAAATTATTACTATAATGTTTGTATGTATTCCATGGAACACATTTCAAAATTGGTAAATCAATAAATCAATAACAATAACAACATACTTTAGTATGAACATCAATGATAATAGTGAACAAAAAACCACAATCTTGTTTCCCTAAAAACTTTTACATTCACGTGGTAGGTGTTTGCAAAGCATTATTATAGTATGAATTCAAAGTTTACATGTACTTTATTTGTATGAACTACATTTTAAAATAATAATATTAAAATAAATGAATTCTTTTATACAATTTGAAACACCCTAACTTGGGTTTTCTATCTGGAGTTATAACAATATTAATCGTAGGAGGGACTCCCTATACTAAAGACACTGATGTCTAGTGGAAAGGGTTTATGATTAATATTGAGGATATTATACAATATATGTGATTATAATTAGTGAAAAGGAAAATAATATACAAATAAAACATATAATATAAGTTCATTAAATGAATATTATATTAACTAGCTACCACCATTAATAATCAAAGTAGTATGTTTTACCCAAATAAGAACATGAAATATCATATATAACATAAATGAGAGGTAATTTATAATTAATATGCTCATTAACCTAATATGAACAAAAAGTTTCCGAAATTTAAATAAGGATACACTGTTAAAAAATTAAAATTCATTTCCCCAATACTACAATGATAACCCTATTAAACTAATCCCTCTCGGTCACCTACTCAGCAACCTATTATTTCACATGAAAGACCAAACATATGAAATGCACATTCAATGAGGTGCCTATATAGGGAAAGATTAAAAAATTATATAAATAACAACCAATATTTTCCCTTATATACACCATTAAATACCATGTAATTAAATTAATGAGAAATTGAACAAGCTGTAAAACCTAGCATAGAAATATAAAAAATGAGTCATTGAGTGATATGTCAAACACCATTATGCCAAATCGAACTAGACTTAGCCAATAGGGTTGACTCATGATAATGAATTAAATTTTTTATATAATGATATCATAGTATTATGTTTCCACTACCAATACAATGATTAACATAACAATCATAAGTGATACGTAACAATGAAAAACCCACTAGATTACATCTAGATGTTGACTACAAGAATATCCCTCAAGTATCATGATTCAAAAATATCTAGGAAGTGAATCTTAATATTTGGAGTGTAAGATCATTAACCCCTCCATCTTGAAGAACCAAAACATTGGGTACAAAAAATCATTGATTGTATCTTAGTATTTAGTGTCACTTGGGATGAAATATTCATTATAGTGAATCATAACAAAGTACCATATCACTGTATCTATACCACGATTAGTAGATAATCATTATCATGTTATCTCATTACGTAAAATATATATACAAATAATGAAAACATTATATGGAATACAAAACCCATTCCATGTTGTTAGATAATATCCATTATATTTAGTTCATAGCATATCTCGAATTATATACTCAATTTTTGATCCCCCTTGACCCATCCCACTATACCCCTAAAACATCTCCAAAATCATTAATAGCCTGATCAATATCTATCTATATAACCTTCTAATTCATAGGTATTAAAAATATAAGCTAATCAGTAATATCATATTAACAAAAGAACTAAACTGTAGTTTGTATCAAAATATCTAATTAGTTACACACATTATATTAAAACTCAAGATGATATCACATATTTTATAATGGGAATTCTTGTTACCCCCTTCCAAAATCAAACCATGTACATCATATAATGGTGAACCTGTCGCCATGAAGAACCAACAACAAACCCTAATTTATAATAATCAAATGTTGTCTCAAATTAACAATAGGATTATATCATAAGAAAAATATTTTATTACCCCTAATATATCTATCAAAAAAGAACTTACTGTAATGATCCACACATTTATATTTTAGAATTTCCTAATAAATATACATGTGTGTTATATTTGATAATAAGGTATAGTATAAATCACAAACAACATGTAATTAAAACTAACAATAATATATTTATGAAATATGGATTTCTACACATAGATAATTATTATACTCCATAAAAAAATATACCATAGCATAGTAAGCATAAAAAATAACCTAACCATAATATGATATTCTAGAAGATCACGATCTCCTAAAATTATAACATATATGAAAATCATTGTGAAGATAAAAGAGAAAACATGTAATATAATATAAATTTTTAAAATGTTTAATATAAAACCATTAGATGAATTGAAGCGAAATATTAATAATGTCCATTTTAGATACTTGTATGATGTATATAAACAATATGACTATTGTAAAAATAACTTGACCATTATGATTAATAATTTGGCTTTTTGAATAGTGACATGAGTTTTAATAATGTGTAATTTAATAGATTTTAAAAAACCATAATTTTACATTGAATATTATAAAAAACTAATTTATAAAAT
Source organism: Viscum album (assembly GCA_963277665.1). Taxonomy (NCBI): domain Eukaryota; kingdom Viridiplantae; phylum Streptophyta; class Magnoliopsida; order Santalales; family Viscaceae; genus Viscum; species Viscum album. The sequence continues at coordinate 1,150,094,101 of OY728122.1, forward strand.
TATTTTGAAAAATATTAACTTAATCTTTCAAATAATCACTTTTAATTTCTTTAAGGTTGAAAGTTTTAATTATTTTCTTAAAAACATAATTTCTTGTGTAATAAGTAATTTTTTAAAATAATGATGTTTTATAATGTTTTAGTGATATAATTCATCCTAAAATGATTTTATTTGATGATAATATATTTAACAAGATAAATGAATATTTTAAAAATAATAAAATATTTTTTAATCATGAAAATTAATTTCTAATGACTAAAAATATAAATTGTACCATTGATTTTTTTCTTATCTTTATTTTATTTAAAATAACAAATTTGGTGGTGGAATGGTTTAATGTTCACAAAATTATATAATTTTGAAAAATTTAAAATTATAATATCAATGAATATCATTATTATTTTTCTGAATTTGAAAATAATAAAATAGACTTTTTTACATAAAATATTTCTAAAATAAATTATAAATATCCTCCTTACCACCCCTTGGAAAACCAGTTCAGAAATCATAATCATTTCATAGTAAATAACAAATTATATCATCCCAAGACTCTTAGGAACCTTATGTAACGCCCTTAACCCAGTTACCTAGAGTTTGTGCATTATTTCAATAAATTGGCATGATTACAAGGAATCAAATCCCAAAAGGCCGATCAGTTTAACAGACTTGGAAAAACAGATTACATACATGGATGTTACATTACACATTAGAAAATAAAACATAACATAAATTTTCCCTTGATAATTCCATAAATCCCAGATCTTAACCCTACTTATCCATCATAATACACTTCTTATAATCTTGGGAATAATAAAACATAGAAAGGGGTGAGCATACATGATCAGTATGGATAAAAATGTAGTTGAAACTTTGATAAATAAACATAAACTTGTAAGGAAAGGTATGAAACTAAAAAAATAATTTTAAACACAATATTCTACATAATATGGCCAATATAAATCAAATAATTCTATTTACTTATTCACCTTGATATTCTACTTGTTGAATGATCTCATGCAATATCAATACCCACATTCAAAATGATGGAATGCATAATTCCAGACTTCATAACCACATAGTCAAGGCCTTGTGCCAAGACTAAAAATAAGATTTTGTCAAGGCCTTGTGCCAAGACACTAGTTTGTCTCATGATACCTACATATGCATTGAGAAGCTATAGTGGGCTCCACCCATCACTTACTAAGTCCAACACATTCCTCATTTAAAAAGGATTAAACATAACATAAACATTCTTATTAAAACTAGCATACTAAATGTCAATCAATTATCCATAAACCATGAATTTTATAACAATAACACATCCATAGTCAAACATATAACAAAACCATCAATACAATATAGAGTATTTTTATAATAAATCAAATTTTATCATGAATAATACCCTATAAAGTATGTTGACATAGTTGATAATGATCAGTAAAAATCATTGAAAGAAATACCCCTTTTATATGAAATCATTTAAAAGCGACATAATTTTTAAAGGAAGCCATTTAAATATCATTTTTGAATCACATTTTCCCATACAACTTTGAAACTTTTTAAAGGAAATAACTTTTTAAAACATTCATGTCAATATAAATAAATCCTTAAAACCATTCTAAAATCATGGACATTAACGAGAAAGGATAAGAAGGATAAATCATTAAAACCAATAAAATGATTTATTATTAAAAGATTTCCATAAAAAAATCAAATTTTAAACTCTTTTATAAAACATGTTTATGGATAATAAATATTTCCCAGTAGATACTTACATAAAAACAACCCCAGATAATAGTGATATTTTGAAATTAACCCTTACCTTTCACTTTCCTTTGGTCGAGGGAAAGTTTATCCTTTTGTATAATGACCATAGTATGTTATTAAATTATACTAGAACAATATTAATATTTATTATATCATACATGGTTCATTTATGACTTTATAGTATCCATTTAATAATAATTTCCATGTTTAATTAAAATTTTGGGTAATAATCGCTTTCATTATCATATGTATCTTAACTTGTTATTCATGATTGTATCATTTTTATCCTGATATAAATAATTAAATAATATAATCCTTGATTTATATATCATATATATTTAGAATATAAATATTTATAAAAGATAGATATATGAAATGGAAGGCACCGTTTATGGAGATGGTAGGCCAAACGTACGAATAAACACTGTTTTCATTTTCATATCGTATTGAACGGAAGTAAGTGAATAAGATATATGTAAGTACATATATATATTTATATATCCAGTAGCATTATTATTTCATATATTACATACTTATTAATAATATATATTTTATAATCATCGTTGAATAGTGAATGAGGGAATGATTATCATCGCGTCATGGAGACGGTAATCTGTACGTACACACGAGAGACAATATCATTATATTGATGGTGAAATGATATGTAATAGGATGGAATATAATATATAAAGAATAATTAACATGTTATATTTATTAGTTATATCATTTATACTCATTATTATACCCATCCAAATAATGAAGTGTTCGAATAACAAACTACACCACGACGTGGAGACGGTTAGCCATACGTACGCACCTATGGTGACATCGTCATTTAGAGGATGGATAGAATAATGAATATGGTGTAAAATTTTTATAATAACATAAAAATATATAGAATATAATGGAGTAATTATTTTATAATGGAATCAATAAGTAATGAAGAAGTGGAAGAAGAAAAGAACCTGAAAGAGGTGATGAAATATTTATCTCTTCTTCGGGTTCTTCATTTTTATTTGATCAAAGGGATCCTTAGATTGGATTTATGATAAAATTAAGGACTCTATGTTTATTTTAGGGATGTTATGAGGATATTTGGGCTGGGTTTGTCTGAGGAAAATGGCTTTGGAGGGGTGAAATTAAGAGAAGGGGGAGTTCCCTTTTACAAGAGAAGTGAGGGACACTTTAGGAAAAGGTTGAAATATTATTTTATAATAAAATAATTTTAGGTTTATAATGGCTTAAAAATGAATTATTTCTTGGATTAGGTGGGTATGTGTCCAAAACCAATCAAAAAACATGTTTTAGACTGGTTTAGGTCATCATATTATCCTTATCTTTTAGATTTAACTCTTATTTAAATAGTTTAACATTTACCATGTCTCTTTGTATTTTTATATTATACGGGTAACACACATACTATAACAAGCCATGCGAACCCCATGTGGTTAATTATTACTAAATATAACCTTATCTAAGTCCTTTGGACGAACCATAGAATTTTATGAATATTATATCAATTAAAAATATAGTATATGTTTTAAAAACCCAATTATGTCAATTTTGACAGTATTTAGTATTTTATTTTTTGGAAAGCCATAAATCTTTTATCACTTCAAATAAAATTTATTTAACCAACCCTAACATGTCATATTAACCTATAAAATTAGTTTAATTCATCATAGGTTTCAATTTACATTTATTTGGATATTTATAATATCAATTATTCTAATATTTCATTAATAAGGTAATTATTGTATCATCGTTGTGTCATCAATAAATTAAATTATTTAATGTCACAAAATTATAAATAAAATACCATTATTTAGGAAATACTTTTATATTTGTAATGAATATTTACTGTATAATATATATTTTGTGTAACATTATATTAAAAATGGTTTTGTTATTAAACTTTGAATTTAACTCTTTTAACTCTTATTTAAATAAAATAATAATAAATGTCCTTTTCCAATCCATGTGGACCAAAGAGGATCATATTTTATTTCTAAGGTTGTTTTTGGTCGAATTATACTTATCCAGTAGAATTAGGACATGTGTTAAGGTAATTATGATATCATTTTTACCTTTAATTACCCTATTTACTTTTAACCATGGTAAATAAAAGTCAAAAGTTACTATTCACCAAAAATTATTCTTAATCTTATTAAATCAAATTTTACTTAATAATTTCAATTTTGTCTCTCATTTTTTTGAAATTTAACTCACAAAAGTGATAAAATTATGTTTTAGGCAAATTTGCTGATGTGCCAGAAGGTGGGTAAAAGTGGTTAAAAAGTTCAATATAATTCTATATATCTAATTTTATTATAAAAAGACTCCAATTAAATAAATTGAACTTATACAAATTTTATATAACTATTTTTTCATAAAATAAATTTAAATAAAATAAATAAATATTTAAATAAAAAGTCAGTTTTAAATAATAACACAGTGTTTTTCACTATTCATAAAAAATTGAATGTTTTCTGAAAAATACCCAAAATTTACCGTAAGATAATATCGATATTACGAATTTAAAAATTAAGCCTATTTTCCCAAATTCAAAACATATAAGTTTCATTTATTAATCTAAAATTAATTTCTATTGTCAAAACCAAAAAGCCGGTTTTTAAAAAGTAAAAACTATCAATAGATTGACATGTGTTTATGTCAAATTTAAATGTGAAATTAATTATAATGACCTGAATTGTATTAAATGATAAAAATATAATCTAATTATACTTCAAAATCATTCGGACTCATAATTTAACACTATAAATTATTTCGATTAATAATTTGTTTTTCAATAAAAACATAGCATTTTTCAGTTTTTGTCAAAATATGAAAGTTATCATAAAAGTACCAAAAATTTATCCAAACTAAATATTTATGTCCCGATTCTAAATAAAAATATAATTTCAATAAATTGAATATTTAAAAGTGTAAAATATAGGTTTAAAAAAGGTTTCTCCATTAAAAGGAAGTAAAATTACATTTTTTTAAAATACTTCTATTATCTTAAAAAATGATTATGTTGTTATATTATTTATAAGAAACACATAATATGGATGTTACAATTATATATAGTATATAAGATTCAATATAAAATTAATACTAATCATAACCGCTTTTTGAACTACTAGTATGATAAGTTGTGGTGTGCTCAAACTCGGTGGTGCGTGAAGCACAAGATATTGAATTACATTAATGAGATAATGTACTATGAAATCTTGGGGTGTTATGTTATCCACTATGTCAATAAATTTCATCATCAAAATTTGAAATTTTTTTTAGAAAATAAATGGTTAAAAATAGAAATATACATTTGTGGAAAACCCACAAAAGAAACCGGGTTAATAAATTTTAGTCTATATAAGAGGGAAAGGGACTGAAAAAGTCGCCACCGAATTACTATATTGATTAGGATAACATTGGTGGAAATTTTGAGACAGATAATCTGAGGAAGAATGTAAATATTTATAGGGAGTGATTGAGGTCATCAATCATAAACAAGTGTAATATTGAGGGCCTCAAAGCCATTAATCTATGATGATTAAAAATAATGTTGGTTCAAAAAAACATAAGGTATTTGGATAACACATTTATGGTTTTATGATCCCCTATCTAATTTTTAGGAATTAATTTATTTATATAATAAGAGGAAAAATTATACTTGAAAAGTAGAGTTTCATCCTTCAACTAATTCCTAGAACAAACTCATCTTTCACTCCAAAAGATAATAGAATTCAAAAATATTTTCTTTATCCTAATCATATAGGGTTCCAAAAATAATGAATTTATAATTATTTTTCTAGACTATTAAAAAAATACATTATACAAACCAGGAAATCATGAATTCTGGTGGTAGGTGATCCACCCCTGTCGCCCTTCAGTTTTGGGTGCAATTCTCACAGCCTTGCAGGATGTGACAGGTTATCTCCCGACCTCCGAGTTGTATTTTTTATAACAGTCCAAAAAGAATCTCAAGAAATGATTTAACCATAACATTAGTATCCAATGTCAAACTTAATCGATTCCAACCTTTAGAGTTATCCAAAATACTTCTTTCCAAACTCACAGTCCAAAATATAGAAGAAATGTAAACATAATGATGATTCTTTTTACCATGTTATAACTTGTGAATACCTTCATCATGTATTCTTTTAAAACAATTTAATACCCTGAATTACTATAAAACCTTATTTATTACATTCATGCTCCTTTATTCCATATTGAATATTGGATATACTGATTCTTTCCAAGAATGTTCTAAACTCAAACAACGATGGAATACACAAATAATTAATCAGTTTCAAGGTAGTCAATAATATCCAATATTATTTATCTAAATAAATCATATATTATTCCAAAATCACTACCTCAGTTTCAGAACAATATTATGGTTTATCATTCTATCAAAAAAATATTTTCCAAAAAATTAACCTGATATTGAGTCACTTTTCTTGGTTCCACACAATCTCAAGTCCTTAATGAAATAGTACTACAGTAAAATCCTTTTATACTCTATAATTCATATAACACGTGCATCATTAATACAATAATAAAATGACATAATACATTAATAACAAAAAAATAAATCTAATCATTCCTCTTCATCTTCAGTAGTATCATAAATTGATTATTATCCAATAGCAGCATTTATGGTATACTCTGATGATTTGTACATTGCTTCATGTTATTTCCCAACACTTTTTAGAAGAAGCATTTTATATTTGAATTATTTTTCTTACCCGTATAATCATTTACATGGTGTCCTTTTTCTACACACATATAACAAACTCCAATTCCCTTCAAACATTTACCAAGGCAATTTATTCCACAATTATCACATATGGGAAAATCCTTCTTTCCTCTCTTCCCTTTATCCATCTTTCTATATTCCATCCTTTTATTCTCTTTATTCAATTCAATTCCATATAACATAGGGAATTATTTACTTATCTTATTAACACATGTTATTATTTCTTCATATGATGAGAATACATGGGAGAAAATTTCCCTTTTAAATTTTGGCTTAATACCATGAAAGATATGATCCTTATTAATCTTTTGATCATGCGTATTGCTGGAATTCACATTCCTTCTACTAGGGACCATTTATAAACAACGGAAAACACTAGGATATTTTATAAATCTCAATTCATAATTACAAAATTTTAAAATACCTATCATAAATTCAAAATATTATGAATATAATCTATAATCATAAACTGTTTTCTTTGAGGAACTATTTACTCCGAAATCCTTCATAATGGTTTTTAATGAAAATGTGAAGTATCTTAAGCATATCCCCTGGGATTGTCATAACCAAGAGTGAAGAACGACCTATTGTCGTGTACCGGTATACCCCCGGGTCAAGCCCAAAACTCCTTGTTTGAGTTTTCACTCCTAGGTACATATGTTCTAGAACCGCCTCTACCTGCTCGTATCCAGACATGGATGTATTTCATAGAAAATACAAAAAATCTCTACATTATCAAAATTTTAGGAAGTTCTTCTATATTAATCCTCAAATTATATCTTAGGGTAATTTTCTATAATTAGATTTTATGTAAATCTATTTCCAATGTTGTTTATATACTTCCTGTGATACCAACTATAACACCCCTACCCTAGTTACCCAGAGTCAGTGCATTATTTCAATACATTGACTTGATTTCAAGGAATCAAGTCCCAAAAGACTGATCAGTTTATATGTCTTGGAAAAATAGATTATATACATCAATCATACATTATACATTAGAAAATAAAACACAACAGAAATGATCCTTTTAGAATTCGGTTAATCCCATATATTAAACCTTCTTATCAATCCTAATACACTTCTAGGAATCCTGGGAAAAATTAAACAAAGAAATGGGTGAGCTCAGATGCTCAATGAGGATAAAAATATAGTGGAAACCTTCATAAATAAACACAAACATTTAAGGAAATGTATAAAACTAAACCAAAATCCTTTTGAACATAAATTTTTTCATAATATGGCCAATATAAATCAAATAATTCCATTTAATTATTCACATGGATATTCGACTAGGGGAATGATCTCAGGAAATATCAATACCCACTTTCATAATTATGGAATGCAAGATTCCAGACTTTATAACCACATAGTCCAGGCCTTGTTCCAAGACGACAGATAATATTTTGTCAAGGCCATGTGCCAAGTCACTAGTTTTTCTCATGAGAACTTCCGATGCAATGAGGAGCTATAGCAGGCTCCACCCATTACTTAATAAGTCCCATTCTTTTCTTATATGAAAAGATCTAAATATAACATAAACATTTTTATTAAAACTAGAATAAAAAATATCAATAAATTATCCATAAACCATGAATAGTATACAAATAACACATCCATAGTAAAACATATCAAAAAACCTTAAATACAATATGTAAATTTTTTTATAATAAATCAACCTTGATCAAGAATAATATCCCGTAAAAGATGATGACATAGTTGAAAATGATCAGTAAAAATATCTGAATGAAATATCTATTTTTCATGAAATCATTTAAAAGTAACATAATTTATAAAGGTATCCCTTTAAAATTTAGTTCTGAATAAATGAATCTCATACCACTTTGCAACTTTTTAAAGAAATTAATATTTTAAAACATTTATGTCTATATAAATAAATCCTTAAAACCATAATAAAAACATGAACATTAATGAGGAAGGTTTAGAATAATAAATATTTAAAACATTTAAAAAATTCTTTATTAAAAGAGTCCCTTAAAAAATCAATTTGAAAACTCTTTTATGAAACACGAACATGTATAATAAATATGTCCTAATTGATACTTACATAAAAATAGCATCAGATTATAATGAGATTGTGAAATTTACCCTTACCTTGCACCTTCCTTTGGTCGATGGTACATTTAACATACTATATAATGACCATACTATGTTATTAAATTATAACATAACCATATATATATTTATTATATCATACATGATTCATTTATGACTTTATACTATCCATTTAAAAATTATTTCCATGTTAAATAAACATTTTTGGTAATAATCTATTTCTTTATTGTACTTGTTTTAACTTCTTATTCAAGATTGTATCATTTAGATCACAATTTAGTTAATTCAAGAATATAAAACATGATTTATAAATCATATATATTTTGAATATAAATATTTATATTAGATAGATATATGAAATGGAAGGCACCATTTATATAAACGGTAGGTCATACGTACACATAAAGTCTGTTTCCGTTTTCATATTGTATTTAATGAAAGTAAGTGAATAAGATATCTGTAATTACATATATATATATATATATCCAGTGGAATTATTATTTCATATATTACATACTTATTAATAATATATATTTTTATAATCATCATTGAATGGTGAACGTGGGAATGAATCTAGTCGCGTTGAGGAGACGATAATTTGTACGTACGCACGAGTGACAATATAATTATATTGATGGTGAAATACTATAAAATTGGATGGTATTTAATATATATATAATACTTAACATGTTATATTAATTATTTACATTATTTATACCCATTATTATACCCATAAAAATAATGAAGTGTTTGAATATCAATCTACACCACGATGCGGAGACGGTAAGCCATACGTATGCACGTATGGTGACATTGTTATTTATAGGAAGGATAGAATAAAGAATATGGTTTTAAAATTTTTATAATAACATCATAGTATATAGAATATACTAGAGCTGTTATTTTAGAATATAAACAAAAAGGAAAAAGGAAGTGGAAGAAAAAAATTACTTGAAAGAGGTGAGGAAATATTTACCTCTTCTTCAAGTTCATTCATTTGATTTGATCAAACAGATCCTTAGGTTGGCTTTCTGATCAAATTAAGGACTCTAGGTTGATGTGATTTATTTTCGGAGGATATTTGGGAAGGTTTTGGCCGAGAGAAATGGAATTGGAGGTGTAAAATTAAGGGAATGGGATGTACGATGTAATAAGAGATGTGAGGGTCACTTTAGGAAATGCTTGAAATATTATTTTAAAATAAAATCATTTTCTGATTATAATGGATCCAAAATGATTTATTTCGAGTCTAAGGGGGGGATGGGTCTAAAAAATCTCAACCAATAGGTTTTAGACAGGTTTAGGTCATCATATTAACCTTATCTTTTTTATTTAACTCTTAATTAAATAGTTTGACATTTACCATGTCTCGTTGTATTTTTATATTATATGGTTAATAAACATACAATAATAAGTCAAGTGAACCCCATTTTGTTAATTATTAATATATATATATATATCTTCATTTAAGTCCTTTTTCCTAGAATTATATTTTATGGAATATTATATCAATTAATAATATTGTATTTTTTTATAAACTCAATTATGTCAATTTTAATACTATTTAGTATTTGATTTTTTTTTGAAATCGATAAAGACTTAATCACTTAGAATAAAATTTATTTAACCAAACCTAACATTTGATATTAACATATTAAATTATTTCAATTCATCATAAGCCTCAATTTACATTTTTTGGATATTTATATTAACAAATATTCTAATATTTGATTAATAAGGTAATCATCATTGTTTCATAAATAAATTAAATTATTTAATGACCAAAAATTATAAATAAAATACAATTATGTAGGAATTATTTTTATCTTTATAAAGAATATTTATAGTCAAATTTATATTTTGTGTAACCATATATTTAAAATGGTTTAGTTATTAAACGTTGAATTTAACTCTTCTAACTCTTCTTTAAATAAAATAATAATAAATTTTCTAATCTAATCCTAGTAGACCAAAGAGGATCATATTTTATTAATAAGATTGTTTTTGGTTGAATTATACTTATAAAATAGAATTAATACATGTGTTAGGGTAATTATGATATCATTTTAATATTTAATTACTATATTTACTTTTACCTGTGGTAAATAAAAGTCCAAAGTTACTGTTTACCAAAAAATATTTTTATCTTACTGAATCACATTTTACTTATTGATGTCAATAATGTCCCTTATATTTTTTAAATTCAACTCACAGGAGCAGCAAAACTAATATTTATGAAAATTTGCTAATGTATTTAGATGGTGGGTAAAAGAGGTTAAAAATTTCAATAAAATTTTATATATCTAATTTTATTATAAAATGACTCAAATTAATTATATTGAACTTATATAGGTATTTTATATTTATTTTTACTTAAAATAAATTTAAATAAAATAAAAAATTATTTAATTAAAAATCCAGTTTTTAATAATAACCCAATGTTTTTTACTATTCATCAAAAAATTCAATGTATTTTGAAAAATACCAAAATTGCACCCTAAGATAATTTTTATTTTCCTAATTCAGAAATGAATTATATTGTACCATGTTCAAAACATAGAAGTTTCATTTGTTAATATAAAATTAATTTCTATAGATAAAACCAAAAAACGGGGTTTCAAAAAGTAAAAACTACGAAAAGACTAAGATCTGTTTATGTCAAATTTTATTGTGAAATTACTTATAATGACCAAAATTTTATTAAATGATAAAAATATAATCTAATTATACATTAAAACCATAAAAAATCATAATTTATCACTATAAATTATTTCGATTAAAAAAGTTGTTTTCATTTAAAACATAGCATTTTTCATTATTCGTCAATATATAAAAGTTATCAGAAAAGTACCAATAATTTATCCAAACTAAATTTTTATTCCCGTCTACTAAAAAAGAATTTAATTTCATTAAATTGAATATATAAACGGGTCAAATATTGGTTTTAAAAAGGGTTCTCCAATAAAAGGTGGTAAAATTTCATTTTTTGAAAAATAGTTCTTTTATATGAAGAAATAAATACGTTCTTATATTATACCTAAGAAACACATAATATGGATGTTAAAATTACATAAAATATGTAAGATTCAAAATTCAGTCAATACTATTCATAACCGCTATTCGAACCACTAGTTTGTTAAGTTGTTGTTCACTCAAAGTCGGTGTTGCGTGTAGCACAAGATACTAATTTACATTAATGAGATAACGTACTATGAAATCATGGGGTGTTACATCTTCTATCTATTCCATTTTCATTTAAAGAAAAACCCTCAAGGATTCAGTTCTATAAAAAGGTGAATATTTAAGGAAAAGTTTCCCCTTCATAGTTTTTCATTCCACTTTAATTCTTCTATCACTCAATTCTTCCACTAACACTTCATTGAAATTGAATACTTGATTAATCAATGAGTGTATAAAATTAAATTAAAGGTTATTTTGTTGATGGATACTTATTAAAAATATTGTAATATATATATTTTCTCTCTAAATATATTTAACAATGACCTTTTTGTGGTCATTTTATCACCTACAAGGAAAATTTTAGTTCTTTATATATCATTTAATATATGTAAGGTTAGTTTATATTATAAAATAATAATACTAACAATATATTAATAATTCTTATTTTAAAATAAACATATTATAATTTATTTATAACTTATATATATAGATTCTTATTCCCTCTCTTGACAAAACTTTTTAATGGCCAGAGTACCATCTATGAGGATGTTTAAAATTATTTAATTATAACCACATTTCTAGATAATTAGAATATAATTTTATAGTTTATAATATTTTTTAATTATTGTGATATTTCTAATGAAATTTTACCAACGAATATGTAATAATGAGTTGATAAGTCTAAATCGAATCAAAATGGTATAAATCAATGAAATAAGTTAGTAGAATATTTTTTCATTAAAATTAGTAAATAAATTAATATATCTATAGTTGATAATCAATTAATTAAACGAATGTCATACCCATATGTATTAATGTTAAAATGATCATTTATTTTGTATACCAATAGTGTAAACATTAACTTATAAAACCTTACATATTGTATGGGGACTCACAAATTTGACTCTTTATTTTTTATTTATCTTCACTTAATATATCCTTTTTCTATGATTCATCAAAAATACCTTCCAAATTAGATTTTAATTTCTATTAATTTCTTATATTGGGGAAAATAATGCTCTTACTTAATTAAGATGAATAAAAATACACCTCTATTATTTTTTAGTTAATATTTTTCTATCATATAATCACAAAGATTATTATTATTAATATTATTTAATTCCCAATGATTTTAAAGTATATTTAATAGAAATAAATTTATTCTTTTTTATATACATTACTATACTCATCCTTGAGTCTTAAAATAAGAACATTTTGTTCTATACTATATAAGACACACAACATCGAGCTAAAATGTCCAGAAAATTTTATTATTTAAATATAATCAATGTAGACAAGGCATTTAATTGGTGGATATGTATTTTATTAGATAAATTATGATATATATATATATATATGTCCAAACCTATAAAAATATTTTTTTATAAAATTCACTCAAAGTTTAGTAATGTCAATTTAATATTCAAAAAATATTTTTTAACTATTCGTGAGAAAATAATATAATTAATCTTTTAAAATTTTATAAATCCTATTTTTAAAAATGATCTAAATTATTGAAATAATAATATGAAAAATTATGTTAGGGTGAAATTTTGGGTTTTTTCAAAAAAGGCAAATTTTTCAATAGATAGTGGAAAATATTGATTTTCCAAATACTGTTATGTTTTATCATTAAATTAATAAATTTTGAAGTCAAATTAATATAATATTTTTATTTAAAATTACATCAACTATTATTTAATTATTTTTAAAATAATTTGTGAAATTTTAATCATTTTTATAACCTATTTTGCTCTATGTTTATTTTTACGATTAAAAACATGATTACCTAAGAACATTTTTTAACTCCATAATGTTACTCAATCAATAATAATTAAAATAAAATTTAATAATGAATTTGATAAATTAAATTAATATATTATATATCTAAATATATTAATTTAAATATATATCATTATTATTACATTGTATATAGATAACATAACAACAACTAATGCTTCAAAAATGCATTTCTTGAAAACCTGTTTTTTTGAAAGGTTTGCAATTTTTAATTAAAATTTAAATTCTGGATAATATGTGAATTAAATTTGTAAAAATATATTCCATATTTGGAATAATAAAAATTTATATTATGTAATAAGGTCAAATTATTTTTTTAAGAATTAATAGTGAAAAATGTAAATTTATTTTTCCAATATTAAGGTGAAAATGGGTTTATAATGGGGTTAAAGTAATAAAATAAATATCAAAATGACCTAAAAACATGTATAAAACCTATTTTTTGGAACAATTTTTACCTTTTCACAAATAAGGTGAGAGAATATTTAATTTTCCTTAGAAAAATGTTGGTGTAATTTATTCTTTTCAAAACTTCTCTGTGTGTCCTACTCATCAATTTAAAATTTCAACTCTCTCATATCACTTCTTCACACCTCTAAAGAAATTAGGAATGACCAATATTAAAAATATTTATCAAAAAGAATCCTTATAAACATTATATATATACTTATAATACCAAAAGATGAACCCTAAGTTAATTAATAAAAGATCCAAAGCTAGTTTTCTGAGGAAAGGTGATTATCTTCCCCAAGCTATTTATTTTTAATTTTTTATTTTCCACCTTAAAATATTTATTAAAAATTAAAATATAATTAAATAAGGGTATTCCATATACTAAGATATTTTTAATTTTATGGAACAATATCTATCCATCTCCTCGTTTATCTAATTGGAAACAAAGTCGTCGCTTGTGTGTATGACACAATACTGCCTCGAGAACTGAGGTAAATTAATTCCATCACCAAGTCCCTTGGGAAATAATAATCATGGATATAATGATTATATACAATAAATATGGGATGATATTGATTCATTAAAATTAATATTCCAAAAAACACATCCCATATCACACAATAAGGTAATTATATAGTGGCTCATGCCAGCCTACGACCTACGGTCTCCACGAAGTGATGCAACTGATTTTCCATCTACACCATTTATGAATTGTTTATAAAAAGTAATAAAATATGAAAATATGAAATTTTTAACATTAATATAATTCTTTATATGATTTTACTATATCCTACACCCATGAATTGGAACACTCACGAGAAAACATGCAAGAGAAAACATTGTAATTAACACCCAAGACAAAAATTATAATAGAATATTGTTAATGAATGGGTGGTAAGATGTTATTATAGGATAATATATTCTATTATAAACATAAATAATGTTTTTTCATAAATTAATAACTTTTTTAAAACCATTTTAATGGAGTTTAAATTAAATTAAACCAAAATGAATCCTGATGTAATGGATTTTATTTAATTTCCTTTCATTAAGGCATACTGTAATGTTTTTCACCAAATCTCTTAATTTGGGGTAAATACTATCCTTTTTACATGTAATATTATAAATAACTCATACATAATGGTATTTTTTGTTTTAATTTATTTTATTTCATCGAAGGGGATTTGAATTGATTATTACTAAGTGGTAAATAATTTTATAACACGATTTATTTTCATTGGGTTATATTACTTAATAAAATTATTTTATATTATATGGTTATGTGTTTAAGGAATTATGATTATATTATTTTATATTTTCAATTTTTTATGTGTATTTATGTTTTACACACATAATTCATTCATTTATTAATTTTCACTTCAATGTTATAATCTTTTGAAGGTTTTCCCGTCTCAAATTGTCTTCTTTAGAACATATGTCATGTAATAAACCTATATTAATTTAATAGATATATCTACTACCCATTTTATATGGAATATCTTGAATCTATTTTCCTTCATCATATTTAATGATTTTTTGTTTTTTAATACTTTCATGGGGATTACAATTCAAAATTTTCCAAAGTGCTAATCTATTTATGTTTTAATATCATTTCAGTCATGGTTGTTTATAATTGAATTTACCTAGATGAAAATTATATGATAAAACACTAATAAACCCATTATATTTTATTATACTCTATTTATTCATGATTTTTAAAATTAATAGTAAAATTTTCCTCTCCTCAGTAATTAAAATGATTGTGATTTTTTTAATAAAATTTGACTTTGTTTATCTCTTGGGTCAAAACTAATTTTTTTCGAAAAAAATGATTTCTAAAAATATTTTAATTAATTTTTTTACTGTTATATTTTAAAATGATTTTTACACATAATTTTAATTTTTAATTAATTTTATAATATGGAATCTTACTTTCATTTTCTAAACTAGTAACTTTTGACTATTTCCAATAGAAATGTAAAAGGTGTCTTTATTTTTAACATAGTCGACATGAATAGAACATTTCTTCCATCATGGTCAATAATTTATTTCAAATAACCTTTATAAAATTAAATGGTTCTTCTCAAATAATGTTTTTCTTAATATTACATTAATTTCTAGTTATTAAAATTAATTTTAAAAAATAATTGTTTATTTTCATAAGGAATGTTTTTAATTATATTTTTATTCTATTTCAATTCATCAATGAACAAAACCCATTATTTTAGAAATAATAACCTGGGGATATTTTATAATGATACCATCATTATTCATCAACTAGATGGTTTATGATTAGTTTAACAAGGAAATATATTGAAATTTCACTTCTGGATTAATTTATGTAATCATTAAATTTACTGTTAAATATTTATTTTCTTGTGATCATTAGACATTACATTTTCTCAAAATATATATTTTTTGGTCCTACGTATTCTTATTAATTAAAACATATATCATTTCTACATTTTTTGTTTTAATTTTATGGTTATATGATTGAATATAGAAAATTGATATACCCTATTCTTTATTCAATATAGAAATTTTATTATATTGAATATTGTTCATGAATTAAATAGATAATTTGATATATATAGAATACATTATAAATGTAGTGATGGGTGAGGTTTGGAATTATACATCCACGTTATGCATCAGTAGTGTCATGAGGTGAATTAGTAAGCTAGCATTAAGTGGGATTATACCCATTGTTTTAACACTTCTTGTTAAAGGTATTGATGGTATAGATATCATGCTGTCTTGGATCATTTCATCCAATATTAAGGATTTCCTTCATTAAGAATTTAGAAATTATTATCAAAGATATTATTGCATTTATATTATCCTTGGATACATTTCATGCTCATGTTATTGATGAAATGGATTGTGTTTTCACTTATTTACTTTTCTATATCGATTATACCTTATCTAATTAAAATAGTATTTTCATTTTCATAATGTAATGTGTGATCAAATATTTACCTTAACATATTGATCATGTATTATTTATTATACTTTATTTATTAACTATTTCTTCTTCATTACATGGCTATTTTTAAGAATCTGAGCTAATATGTTTTGTGTTCAATTCCCCAGTATATGAGAAAGGATTATATGAATGGGTTCAAGGATGTAAAATGTTTTACTTTCACAATGTTGTGTTTTTTACATTCAAATGCAATGAATAAATCAAGTATATATCTTGTTAACCAAGACTAATAGACAATCTTGGCCTTTGGTATGTGATCACTTGTATCTAGTAGCATTGTAAAAATGTAGACAGTAACTATGAGTTAATTGGGATCGGGCTGTTACATATTCTTATCCTATTTGAGAAAATAGTATTTTTATTTCTAATTCAACCATGAAACATGTAAAATTACACCTTCATTTATTCGTTTAAAGGATTATATGTCTATTCATCAAGATATTTTTTAGAATGCCATTTTGAATCCCATTCTGTTATATTGTGTTTGTTTAATAATTATGAAATATGTTTTCTTTCTATATGGAATTTATGATTATGAACATTTTGTGTAGAAATTATGAGGACCTAAATTATATATCCATGTAATTTATTTGTTACAATGGTATATCACATACGATTAATTATGTTATAGAATGAAATAATTTTATCATTTTTCAAATTCAATGTAGTAAGCCTTGTACACATATGTTGTTAATGAACATGATGTTAATTTAGTTGGTATTTTATGCATGTTATTTTTCAACATATGTAATTACGACGATATATATATTTTGGATAATGAATTAGATTATATCATATCCATAAAAATTATATTTATTTATATTAGTAGTTATTAATAAAATCATAAATATAGTTTAATTATGTTAAAGAAAAAGAATATAATTTTCCTTTAGAAATAGAAACAATTTTTATTGTAAATAAACTATTTTCTATGTGATATATGGATGTTTTAAGATTTAAAATTATAAATTTTTGTATTTTAATTTGATAAAATGAAATAAAATTTTGGATACAACATATTAGATTTATCTAATGGTGATTTTTTAGTATTTTTCTTATATTTTGGATGAATAGTGAAAAAACTATTTTTACACTAAAAACATTATAAAATCACAAGGATATAGGCAAGAAATTGAAATTTTTAAATATTTTTTCAGAAAAAATATTTATGTATTAAAGGAATTTGTTTGAAATAAATATTTCTAATTTATAAAACTATTCCTGAAACTTTGTACTATAAGTTTTACTTTTTTGATGAAATAATATTTACTTTTTATTTCTTAAAAAATTTGTTTTTCACAAGGTACCATTAAGTATTGGTTTGAATTTAACATCAAATTAATATATTTTTTTAAGGGTAATATTAAATTTCCTAGTTATAAATAGTATACATGATTTGGGTTTAAACTCCTTTTTATTATTAAGATGTTATTTTTTCCAAAAACTATTTTGTTTCATTAAGAAAAATCTTATTATATTTTTTTACATCCAATAGAATATTAAATATATAACATGGTTAGAGTATATTAAATTATCTTATAATTATTATTTAATTAGTTCCATTTTATTTTATTCATAAAAATATATTACCACAGTAAACATTTTTCACTTTAGTGATAGTTAAATGTGGTAAAATGGTTAAATTAAGTTAAAAGGACAAATAATATCCAAAAAACATATTCCTAAATGGAAAAATATTGGTTTTATTGACCCATACCTAATCCTTATACAAATATTATCATATTCTTATCCACATTCATTGAATAAGACATTTTATTTATAATAATAAATTAATATTTACAGAAATGTCATCCCTTTCAATTATTATGTTAAATATGTTATTATGAAAGGGATATGAATAAAAAAAATCACCAATGGTTATAGAATTTAATATTCATGATGAATAAATTATATTTCTGTTAGTAATTTATTTTTAATTTTAAATAATATTATAATTACCTAAAACTCATATTCCATGTGGAGACTACCCCTAAGAAGAATTAGAAGAGTTAATAGAAATAGTTTTAAAAAAATTAAAAGGGATAAAATTTAGATTAATGGGACTGTTTCTAATGCTTTCGTAGGGGCATGCGCATCTATCTCGTCTGGTGGGATGGTGGCACTATCTATTACCCCCCATTCCAACTTTCCAAAGGCGGGTGGCAACCACTCCTTGTTTAGGGATGTTTTCTCCTTGATCGAAACAGGATGATGAGTGGTCTGTTCTTCCTTCCTTGGATTCCTCCTCGGAACTCTTCACCTAGTCCGAGTCTCCCATATATATTTAAAATGTTGTTCATGAAACTCTTCCGAGTGCCATATTTTCATGGACACCAGTTAATTACACTGCTTCTGTTAGGACATTCCAAAGGGGTCTGGTCAAGGCAGCGACCTTCGGTCAGGGGAGTAGTCACGTTGGATATCAAGGGCCTGTCTGGATGCTTGGACACTTGGGAATCTGGGTTTCGTCCCCTTATTATATAGGGCTTCTCGATGGCATGGAAGCACAAGGAATCTCATGGAATGTGTGAGGAATTATATTCCATAGGCATATCTATGAGGTTTTCCTCAACTTCCCAGGTTTAACACAGGGTATGCCGCACGTTTAACATCCAGCAGAGATAGATCAGACGGATCGAAACACTGATTAAAGTGGATCAGATGGGTGAAACCCATAGGGGGAACATTTTTGTTGGGACCATCGTGTGCTTGACATCGCGGTTACTGTTGAATGAGATGGCAGGATTTGACCCGGGTGTGGTGGCCCAGATAAGAATCAGGAGGATGATGGAGCAGTTGAATGAAGTGGATGGTGAATGGGATGGAACAGTCATGAGAATGATGATGGTTTTGGGCATGAGCCTCGAAGAGGCTTCCTCCGTATCTCTATGGTAGGGAATCAAAGTCCACATAGTTCATTTGATGACGTCTTACTTCCAATTGGGGTTTTCAATGGCATACCACTGGATGGGGTCGCAACGGCTTACTACTGGATATGAATGTCAACGGCTAACCTATGAATAGGTTCACAATGGCTTACTGTTGCATGGGGTTGCAATGGCTTACTGCTGATTGAGGTCTTAACGTCTTACCGCTAATTGAGGTCGCAATGGCTTACCACTGATTGTGGTCGCAACGACTTACTGCTGATTGAGGTCACAACAGTTTACCGATGATTGAGGTCGCAATGGCTTACTGCTAATTGAGGTCGCAATGGCTTACCTCTGATTGAGGCCGCAACGACTTACCGATGATTGAGGTCTAAATAGCTTACCACTGGATGGGGTTGTAATGTCTTGCCGCTGATTAAGGTCACAACGGCTTACCTCTGGATGGGGTCGAACTGCGTGAAGGTGGTCAGAGCGACCGATTGTTGGGCTTGAACCTCATTGAGGCTTCCTACGTACCTCAACTTAGCAAGGATCAAAGATCTTATAGTTTGGGTTATAGGGGTCATTTGGGGGTTATGATATGAGGTGGCCCAAGGTGTTGGTGAGCTGACATGAATGGGGCCAGAGTAACCAATGGGTAGTGGGCTTGAACCTCTTGGAGTCTTCCTAAGTACCTTACTTTGGTAAAGATCAAAGACCACATAGTTCAGGTTATAGGGCTTGGTACACCGACGTGTAGATGGTCAGGACCAATGGTTGTTGGTCTTGAACCTAAGGGAGGCTTCCTACGTACCATGCCTTGGCATGGATCAAAATTCCCATAGTTCGGAATGGTGTGTGGGGATTATACTCTAGGCCACCTGAAGTGGATGTCATGGTCAGTGCTTACTCTAAGACCATGTGAGTCATGCTCGGTGTGAGAAACAAGAGGCAATAAAGACCTGAAGATCATGTCATGAAAGGTGTGTCCATGGGAAATTGAGTGGGACTTACACGTGATTGCATCCCAAAAAGGAAACATGGGCTTATTCATGGTTAGTAGCCTGAAGGGGTTGGGACTTACTCCAAGTTGGAGGCCTGGTGGCGACAAAGCCCAGTGGTAGTGGGATTTGGCACTGAAGAAAGGAGGGTTAGGGATGCTGCCTCCTACAAGAAAAGTTAGGGGCTTACACCAGGATGGTTTCCCTTTCCCCATGTAGGATACATGGGGGGAATTCACAGTTTAACGTCATGTGCTCAGAACGACGGTTCTTGGAAGTTTAACATCCTGCAACTCGGATGAGGGAGGGTTCACTCCTCACCCCTAGGACTTACATAACCGATACCCTATGCACCTTGGTGAAGAGAAGGGACAGGAAACGTTGTGGGTAGGGGGTGTCATGGAGGAAACTAGGGGGGTCCATGTTAGTATAGTTATGCGATGAAGCAATAGCCCTTAGATTTCCTATGCGAAAAATAATGAGATGAATCAACGCAATAGGCTGTATCGTCCAAGGGACTTTGAAATTACTCCGTGCAAACCAGAGGGTCCACATGGTGAATTAGCATGTGATGCAGGTGTGTCACACATAATTGTTGTTTGAACATGGTGCCTCAAGGTGATGGAAGCACATGGACCACATCAGATAATGGACCGAGGTAATATCAGAAGTCTTAGTGCAAGAGGAAGGGTTGGCGCGCAAGACGAATGGATAGAACACAATTGGGACCTGTGGTGCACAAGATGAACGTGCTACGAGTAAAATGGGGGTTTGCGTGAATGGTAGACGTGTTGTGCGTTAAACAGAATTTTGCACACAAGTCAGACGTGTTGGGCATAAAATGAGGGTTTGTGTGCAAGTCAGACGTGTTGGGCATAAAATGGTGGTTTGCATGCAAGTCAGGACGGAGGCGTGCAAGAAGTAGGCTTGCGCGCAATTTGGACGGGTGGTGAGCAAGGACGCATGTCATAGAGGGGGACTTCATGTAAGATGATACCTTTGCACACAAAGAACCTAGAAAATATATGAGGATCTGAGGGCACGTTCGAAGGATCCCCCAACATATCGCACAACAACCATTACCTGAAGGCCATGGGTTTTCACGCAGTCACAAAAGATGGGGTTTTGAAACAGTAGAGAGTCTATTGGTCTTCTGGTTACCATACCTTTAAGGGAGGGGAGATGGTTTGTTTTATAGCCGGAGTCCCCGGAGTACCATGCAAGGGACTATCACGCAAGGGATAGGTGCACAGGAGACCAGCGCAGAATCCCTGACCGACGTCGCCAAGGGTGTGTACACGGGGCTGGCCATGAAAACAGACTTTTGACGATGCCTCCATCATAGAGCCAGTCCCGGCCGCAGAAACCCCCTTTCGACGAATCCGTTGGCGCGGAAGTGGGGGTCGGAGCAGCTGGCACGCAAACGGTTGATCCCCACCGCCTTCAGCGTGGAACCGAAAATGGCTGCAGAAACGTGGATTGTAAGGGCCATCAGTGCGGATTGAGCCCACACGCAAAGGACCGTTCATCGTCACATTTGGCGTGAAAATTGGCCCACGCACACAAAAATTCTTTCGATGATGCCTTTAGCACGGAAGCAGGGCTTGAGCGGCCGAATGTAGAGGATAGCATTTTGGGTTCCCATGCGAAGGCTCGCACACAACAGTTTGTGCGCCGAAGGCCACCTGCGCGCGCTTTTTCAATTTTGTGCAAGCCCATTCCCTAGGCCCAGAGATCTCTTTTTCTTCGTCCAGAATTCATTCATAGATCATTAATCTACCCGAAGGGCCCGTCCTTCAGATTTTGGCATTAACAAATGCCTCCTCTCAGAATCGGAGCAAAAAAGGGAACCCGAAGTTCGGATTCTAAGGGACACCGAAGAATAGAAATGAAATACTTGGTGGCACGCAAAAACATAGATTGCTTGTGAAATAGGGCTGCATAGTCATGAAAGCTGTATATGTGCTTTATAAATAGGCCTAGGGATCCCCTTGGCCCTACTTTGACTTTTTACATGCGACGGGCTTGGTTTCTCTTGAGAATGAAAAACTTCCTCTTCCGCACGTAAGATTCCACGACTGACTCTTGGTTTTTTTCTCCTTCTGGATTTTTTCTATGCCTGTCAACTTTATTTCATGCCACCACCATTTTGCACGCCGATTCCTCCGTCTTTCGCGCCGACCCCTTTAGTGTTCTAAAAATGGACACTCATCTGACCGAAACTGAGAGAGAAGTCACCACTACGACAATGAGAACCCAAATGATCGCAAAACCTCAGATTCTTCACGCGAGAAAGGGCCATTTCTGATAATGAAATGCCTTTCGTCATGTTGAAGCAAGCTCAAAAGGACTACGTACTAAGTGGAAGCCTTCCACTATGGAGTTTTGTTCTTCTTGATGAATTGTTGATACCTGGTTTCAAGACGGGCACACCACAATCGTGGGTGACGAGCGAGGATAGTCTTCCACAATTCCATATCACCAACAACGACCATCTTTCTAGGGATAAATAGAATACATCCATCTACATAATAAATTTGAAGACTAGGAAAACTATAGGAAGTGATCCAGTTCATAAGGAATCTACTGCTATTTATGCAAGCACTTTCAAAAGCACTGTTACCAATGAGACAATGGGCTGGCAGGAGGGAGATTTCAGATCTGGGGGAAACTTTACCAATGAATGGGCATGGGTGTACTTGGTACACTAGACATGAGAGGAATTTTGGCCAGAGCTATGGGACATTGGGATTTTCAAGGCCTTTTAGACGTCTCAATTCCCCTTTTACCGATAGCAAGACTCAGTAGCGGAGCTATTCAGTCGCTGGTCGCCTAATACCAATAATTTTCACCTCCATCATAGGGAGGTGGGTATCTGTCTATGAGATGTCCATTGTATCAGAGGGATCCCCTTGGAGGGGTATCTGTATGATGAGTTTCTCCCAATGGAGAATGTCTGGGGGGATTGGACCCAAACCCCATTTCTGTCCTGGTACCTGCTAGAGATAACTCAAGAGGAACTCAAAATAAAATATATCCTAAAGTACATATCCTACTCAGGGTGGTTTATCCTCTTCCTGACCCAAGACACTGCCATGAAAATGCCAGGTCGAGGGAATAAATGCCTATACACATCTCAGAGGGAAAAGGCAAGATCGTATTGGAAGATTTTGGAGACGGGAGAATATTGATCGTGGGTATTTGGAATCAATGAAGGTGGAGAACCGAATGTGAGATATTCTGGGTTCCTCACCACATTCTTGAGTGGCTGGTTGTCACCTGTGAGGGACATGAGGATAGGAGTCCACCCAGGGATGGTAGTAATGGCCAGGATCATGGTAGCAAAGAACAGGGTGTACCTAGTAGTACCAGTGTTGGCTAGGCTATACATTATCTTAGGGAGCATTTCAAGGGGAAGTACACCCACAAGTATATGTAGGCCATTCCAGATCCTCCACAGTTGGTTCGCATCCCACTGTGGTGGGTATGAATTCCCGAATTCCATTCGCCCCTGGAAATGGTATGCATCCATCCCTCTTGAACATTACTGGGATCTGCCCATTGACACTCATGGATGACGGAGTCAAGCTCAAGATTAGAAGCCACACTCAATTTGACTTCCACCCATTCCGAACACCATTTTCCCAAATGGTAGATGATCGGAAGAGTCCATTGGAGGAGAGGGAGTACCTGGAGAGCATCCGAGGTGGCGTGCTGGTGGCCCAAAATGACGGAAAAATCTTCTATGAACCCTATGTGTCGACCCAATTTTCGAGGTAGTTCGGGTGCATGAAACAGATTCCCATGAAAGTATATGCAGAGGTATGGGAAGATCAGCATCCCATCATTGTCCGCCAGTTGTTACTTATGTTTATGATGGTATTACTGAGTTAAATCATTACTCTTCCCCCCACTGATGATAGTGCCAGACTATCAATAGAGTATGCTGAACACTGGATGAGGATGTACCCTGAGGCAATTCTTTGGAAACACATTCATAAAATCAAGGAAACTAGTGCAGATCCTAAAGAGCAGGAAGGTCGGCAGGGTGTCGCGGGGGAAGTGAGGTAGAGAACAGGTCGGGGGGCTATCACGACGTAGGCCGGTACTTCATCGGCATAGGAAAAGAAGACTGAAAATGTGCCTCTTCCCTCCAGGGAAGGGTGGTCGTGTGCCCGTCCTCAGGGTCCAACTTGGGACCCACTAGGGAAGAAACTTATGTACCTTCTAACATTGTCCACCGATGCTATCTTCCCTTCTCTGTGGTCTTCTTGGAGAACGCTACGATAGTCCATGTCCACCGAAGAGTTATGGTGGAGGGTGATGTGTACCTGGATCGATCTAGCAGACATAGGGTGCATCTGGATACTAGATATGGTAAAGTTTCATCACCGACATGCATACCTAATAGCCATGGACATGTATGCTTGACATCATGGGTGATATGAAGAGCCGCATCTCCTGTTGAATGTGAAGCTCGTCCATGCACAAGATATAGAGAGGCTACCATCCTAGGATGGAATTGTAGAGGAGGAAGAAGGAGGAGGAGGAGAAGAAAAAGATGAAGAATAAGAGGAGGAGGAGGAGGAGGAGGACCAAGTCGAGGGTATTGGTGCCGAAGGGCCTTCAGAAGCCCCTACTCACCAGCAGAGTTTCTGATAGAGCGAAGAAATTGTTGTCCCTGATACAGAATTGGCAGAGTATCTTGAGGTATGTTTTAAACCACATACTGGTTTTCATCGTTTTTTTATAGTATCGATCCTTCAGCCAAACATTTTCCTATTCAGGAACACGTGGGCGAGGGTCCCCAAAAAGTCTTCCCCACTGAGGATACAGGTACGCCTGTGGAGACCGACGAGTAACCTGGGGGCCAGACCTTGGGACCGGGTGTAATGTGCCACCTACTTCACCCGAACTAGGTGAAAAAGAGACATAAGGAGAGCCTCCTTCCATCCCCATTTTCCAAGAGGAACCGACATCGGTAATCGATTTCACAAGCACCGAAGGGTGTCCCATTGTGGGGCCCCCTCCATGGAACATGCCTTAGACACCATTGCAATTGGCTCCTATAAGTCCTTTCTTACTGGTTTTCCCTATTTACTAAAGAATTCAGTGAATCAAGATACTGATTCCTGATGCAGTGATCGCATGGTTGGAGGCACGACAAACTGTCGAATCCAGGTCATCTGTAGGAGAGGGATGGGAAACAACTGCATTAGCTTTTGCAGAAGATACCATCCTAAGTGATCCCACCCCTCTACTCAGTGATCCAGATATCGCAATGAGGGATGGTAATGCCACCCGGGTGGAACTCCAGCCCGACGAGAGCGAGGTCGCTGACGAGGTGGAGGTTCCCGGGGAAGACCCTGCTACTGATCTCCTCACTGCTTTCCCCAACTATTGGCCTGCAGATCCTGAGGAGATATATGATTATGATTTAGAGGTGGCTGATGAAGTCTAGATGAAACGTTTCAAAGGGTGGAAGTGTATCAAGCGCTTGCTTGGTCATCCACATACGGAGTGGCTAAAACGGATGGGATCGCTCTATACCTAGCTTTTGTTTCTCTATGCTGGAGGGGTGGATGATCAACGCCTTCATTTGGGAGCCCGCGATTACATGGACAAGAAGTTTTGTGAGAGAATACAATGCTTCGAAATTTCCTGGTTTTGGGAAAAGTCAGGGAGCACTTGAGCATTCATGAAGGCAGAACAAGAAGTCCAACTCCATGAAAAACGGATGAAGGAGAAGGAGATTTTAATTGAAAACTGCTTCGATCTTGTGGATCAATTGAGGGCCTAGCTAGAGAATGCCCAAGATAAGCTAGTGTAAGCGGGTCACCAAATGAACACACTCCAAATTGGACAGGCGCAAGCACATGCTAGGGTCAGTGAACTGCCCCATGTGGCCACAGATGGAGAGAATGTTCTCAAGGGGATGGAGGCAATCTTGGAGGCCACAAGACAAAAGGTGGAGGCTGTAGAGCGATTCATCCAAGATGCTGATCCCTAAGGTCCCTGTTTTGGTCAAACTCATAAACAAATTTCTATTTAATGTCCCATATTTTGAACTGCATGTTTGGATAGATTTATTTACTTGTTCGTTCAGTTTAATGCATTCGACCACAATCCTGAAATAAATAGCAATCCATTCCAAATCTCATGTGTGTCGTACCCAATTTGAGAAACAAGGGATGCTATCTCTATTACTTCATTTGAATTTAGGAGTTCCAACCACGCTTAGGGAACCCGAGGTTTGAACAACTAATTCGGATTCCCAAAAATAGAAGAGAGAGACCCGACCAAAGAATGATGCTCTCAAAAAAGTAGAATTACCGTTTCCTGATATGCTCCTATGCACGAAGGAAGTAACGCCAGGGGAGCTGGAATAAATCTGAACATGGGGGATGGATGGTGTGAATCACAACACCCCATATTCGAAACACTATAGCGATTTCATGACAAATAAGGATGACAGTTGACCATGTTCAAAACCCAACATCCTTATTGAGTCAACCTGAAATGGGGACAACAAATGAGGGTTGACTACTGACCATTTTCGAAACACGGGACCTGTCGCAAATGTTATCTGTTATTCCTTCAGAACTTTGGCCCAGGATAGTAGGTGGGCCATAGGCCGAGCATCCATACTGTTAGGGTGTTCTTCTAAACCCTAAATAGGGCATGGATCCTAATAAAGGGAACGAAAATTGTGGAGATCGGAGTGATGAGTTGTTCAACTAGAGTCCACACTCCTGAAAATATGCCACCGTGGTGGAAACACATCAGGTGGATACACCATGCTGATCAGTGGTCAAAATGATTCTTAGAAGGACCTCTCTGAATAGGAAACCATCACATCCGATCATTTATCGTGGGGAATCCCGAACTTTTTCAGGGTAAAGCTGCACTTTCGTGGTTCCCAAAAAGAGCTCAGGTCAAGGGACTAAAAAAATAGGGGGAAACATGAATTTAAATTCTTGGGGATTGACCCAGAGACATGAAGTTTGGGGGTTTCTACATATCCCATGAGAATGTTAATCATGCCATACTTAGCTTTGAGAGCACATTTTAACATCATGTGGGACGAGGAAAGGCATGAGTGGTAATGGCTGCGCCAGTACACATCCTACCAGAAATACTAATCCCACATGAGTCATGCTCAATTTGGGAGACAATAAGTAGTCATGAGACTTTCCTAGCATAGGGAGACAAACTTCTGGGATGACAGTGCATTGGAATACTGACATCCCACTGATATTGACCCATCTATATAACGAACCTAGATGCGCTGAAGAGTATAGCCAAGAATTCTGGAATTCCACTTGAACATAAGGGAGTGGAAATATATGAATCCGGATGCTCTAGATCTGAACCTAAATGATGGTGGTGTGATGATAGGGGGTATCTATTGACCGTGTTCGAAACACATCATCCATATCGCATTATCTTGAAGTGGGGACAAACATACGAGGGTCGACTGCTAACCATGTTCGAAACAAGGTACCTGTCGCAAATGTCATTTGAGGTCCTTAGGGACGTTTTCCCGAAACGGTAGGTGAGTCAAGGCGGCATGAGACCAAGCCGTGAAGGAGGGTCCCTTTGGATGTGGAAGAAGATGAGGATCCAAATGATGGGCTCACCATGCTTGGACATGAAACGAGGGGAATGTTCCCATGGAAATTCCATACTTTAGGATCTTTGCCTAAAAGCATCTAAATACAACTATAAGACGTATCAGAAAGAGGGAGTCGAGTCCCCTCCCAAGGACAAGGGTCCTGGGGCCGCTCACTTCTAGGTTAAGGTCATAGGGTGGACCATTAAGGGGTGATTGATTTAATTGACTATGGATAGGGCGGAAAAATAGGCAAACATAACACCCAATTCCCATAGGGAGATCTTAGTTTTGGGTCATATAACATAGAGAACACTAGGAAAAGATATGGGAAGCACATGGTGTGGAAATTGAAAGACCTGAAGTGAATGAGAACCTAAGAGGTACTCGTCACACCACATGTTCCGAAATGAGTTCGGGCCAAGTGGCCAAAAATGAAAGGACATAATTTTTAGATTCCTAAGGCTGGACCCGAAGAAAAAAAATGCCTTGGTGTTCCTACGTATCCCAAGAGGATGGGAATCAATCCATACATAGTTCTGAGAGGTGGCACAGTAAGGTACCAGTGCCAGGAATAAAAGGGGTGTGTGGGTCTGACCCTTGCACCGAAAGAAGCAGCATTTGATAGGTATGGTTTGTCCTTTAGGGTGAATGTATGTTTTTTTATGAAGTGATAGGCCAAAAATAACGAATCTAGGAATCACAACAAGAATCAATCCAAAGGAAGTTATTGAAAAATGGTATAGTGTTTCACTGATACCAAATATGGTGTCCCTTGAGCGAGGACATCACATTGCAGCGCCGTTTTTCTTCGTGCGACCAGGACAATACTGTCACAGTTTAGGGTCATGTGGCGGGACCATCCCTGTATTTTAACGGCATGGGCTACAGACATAGTAGAGACGAGGATAAAGGGGGAATGTGCATAGTGCGATAAATCATACCCGGCATGAATGAGGACGAGGTCCAAATCACATCGTGCGTGATTCCAAGAAAGAAACATTGGGCCAAGGTGTCAAAAAGAGGTAAGAGGGTATGAAGTAGGGGAGACTGGATCTCAATTATGTTAGACCCGTAGAGGAGGTGTTTGGGTTTTCCTATGTATCCCATGGAATGGGAATCATGTTGTACTTAGTTTTATAAAGGGGAAATACGAAAAGATCTTATTTTATGGTCTTAGAACATGGACCATGGAAAATTGGGACAATTCCAAGTAAGTGAAGCCCTTAACCCGATACCTAAGCCTACGTGAGTCAAACTCGGTGTAGGAAACTAGTGTGGATAAGGTATTTTCAATACGTGAAATACATTTGAAGAGTTAATTGGTGGAGCCCCGAATTATTTCTTTATCATGACATTTTCCTCCTAACTTGCGGATGCGCAATGAGGAATAGTACCGAGAGTCTCGAAATTCTACTCATACATGATAAGGGGGAGAAGGATGTGAGTCATGTAATTGACATTTTGGGATTAATGGGTTTGGCATGATGATGGAGGATAACTATTGACCATATTCGAAACACAACATCCATATCATGTGACCTGAAGTGGGAACAACAAATGAATGTCGATTTCTAACCTTATTCACAACATGGGACTTTTATCAATTCATTGCTCTAAACCCTCAAGGACATTGACCCGTAATGGTAGGAGGACCCTTGGGACAAGCATCCATGACATCTGGGGGTCCTTTCAGGTGTGAAAGATGATGGAAGTTGTAACAAAGGGGAACACGAAGCCTGAAAAAATGGGTGAAAGCATGTCTAGGTAGAATCCACCATTTTAGGTGCTAAACCAGAGTACCCTTGGGGAAATTAGTGAATTGCTGAAGAGGACCGAGGGTGTCATCTTGAGAGTAGCCTATTTGAAAAGATGAGTATGGAACATGGGGATGGAAAACTCTCAGGAGGAGGAGGTACTGGGTGTGGTCATTACATCACCAGATGTGAGTGAGAACATAATCCCATACAACACCATATATTCCTCTCTCCGGGGGAATTCAAGCCAAGGGACCATGTTGAGAGGGATATTTCTAAGATAATGGGTTTGGACAAGAGGTCTAGACATTGAGTTAGTCATATGTATCCCATGAGGATGGGAATCAGGCCACATGTAGTTCTTGTAAAGGGTAATGTGCGGTTTACTGTCATGCCATAAGGAAAAAAATGGGTCAGGTACCCCACATAAAGGGGGTGCACAACATGGAAAGTAACCCGATGTGAATGATTAAAGAATCCCATACCACACCGTACAACCCTAAATGGGAACATGGGCCTGGGTGACCGAAAAGGCCATGAGGCTGACAAACGCCAAGGAGCCTAAGGCTTGACGTCCGAGCTAATTGTATCCATATGACCTCTTGTACAGTTACCGACTCATCAAAACTCCTAAGCCCACATGAGGAGTGCTCGGTGTGGGAATCAAGGATCCAAATTTGATTTTACCTTCCATATAATGGTCAGATATCTGGCATCACCCAAAGGGAGTTTTTCACTTGGAGATAGAATGGGGCAGAAGGAACCACTGTGCTCAATGTTTGGTACATATTGGGGTGTCTCTAACGACAGAGGATAACTATTGACCGTGTTTGAAAAACAACATCCTTATAGTGTCCTAGAATTGGAACAAAAAATGATCATCAACTGATGACTATATTCGCAACGCGGGACTTGTATCAACTTGTTGCTCAACATCCTCATGGGATTTAGCTGGAAGTGGTAGGAGAGCCCTTGGGCCTAACATATCTACCGTTCGAGGGCTCTTCTGGATGGGAAGGAAGATGGAGTCCCAATCAAACAAATGGGTGACAGATAGCCATGCCCATATATTTTAAAGTCATGTAGGGAGGTGAAAGAGGCAGACAACTCTAGAGAGTGGGACTTACGAAAGAATCAAGATAATATCTATGCATATTGATGAAAAAAACTGCGCTAAACCATATGTCTTGACCCGAGGGGAGATTCTAGAATTTGGGTTGGGCCAACAGATGAAATTTCTGAGCATTCCTATGTATCCCA
This sequence comes from Viscum album, assembly GCA_963277665.1. Classification (NCBI taxonomy): domain Eukaryota; kingdom Viridiplantae; phylum Streptophyta; class Magnoliopsida; order Santalales; family Viscaceae; genus Viscum; species Viscum album. The sequence goes on from OY728122.1 coordinate 1,150,125,628, forward strand.
GGAGGATGGGAATCAAGACGTACGTAGTTCTTGAAGGCCATGCAGTTTAACATCTTTCTGTGAGGACGTGGGAGGATAGATGAATGGGGTGTGGGCACATGGTGTGACCGTTGTAATCCTAGATTGAGTGGGGATATGTAATCCTACACCGTATCATGTAAGGATCCTACGAGAGAACTATACCCAGGGGGGATAGTCAAAGAGAAGAGTTTGGGGCTGGGATCAAGATGAAATGATTGAGCAATCCTATGTATCCCATGCGGATGGGAATCAAGCCACACACAGTTCTAATGGTGCAGTTTAACATCTTAAAAGATGAAATATATTTTAACATCATGATGGAAAAAGAATTTTAGGGTCATGTAGGTCCAGATGATTTATGGTCATGCTGGAAACAGCAGTTTAGGGTCATGTAGGACCAGATAGTTTAGGGTCATGCTAGACCCAACAGTTTTGGGTCATGCAAGACCATCTTGCTCAGGAAAATTATTTCTTGAGAAACATGGCATTGGTGGGAGGGGTCATACGCTCCCCATCTATGGTCACCAGGGAGTATGCTCCATTAGGGTAAACCCTGTGAATTATGTAAGGTCCTTCCCATTTGGGCTCCAAATTGGGCGCTTTCTTGCTAGGTATCATTGGTGTCCAGGGGGCCAATACCACGTCACCTTCAAGGAAAGAGCGGAGGTGAACCTTCTTGTTGAAGGCTCTAGATGTCTTATTCTAATGCCTTTCCAGATTGTGTAGGGCATGAAGCCTATTCTATTCAAGTGCATGAAATTCAGCGAGATGAATTTCGGCTACCTTATCTAACACCTTCTGGTCATAGATTGTTGTGCGTAACGAAGGCAGCTAGATCTTGATGGGTAGGACAGCTTTAGTTCCATACACCAAGGAGTATGGAGTCACCTGGGTTGAATTACGTGTCATTTTAAGGTAAGCCCAGAGAGTGTTGGGGAGCTTTTCCAGCCAACTCTTCTTATTCTAGACAACCATTTTCTACATAATGTTAGAGAGGGTTTTGTTGAATGCATAGATCAGTCCATTTTACTGCATGTGATCACTGGAGGTATGGTTCGAACGGAGGTTGTACTTGGTGTAAAAATTCTTCAAATAAGCTGCTCGGAATTTGGTGTCGTTATCGGTGAGGACAACATGAGGGAATCTAAACCAGTAGATGATATTGGAGCTCAAAAAGTTGACGATTGAACGGGCCATGAACTCCTTGAGCGAATCTTCCTCCACCCACTTGGAAAATAAATCCATAGTAGTCAGGATGAATCGGCAATGGAAAGAGGTTTCCAGTGGATATGATCCTACAACACCAGGCCCCCACACTGCAAATGGCCAAGAGTACTTGGTGGAGGGGAGAGGTTCTGGCGGCCGCTTCATAAAGGTAGCATGAATTTGGCACTCGTGACACCGTTTGGCTTACTCGATGCAATATTGGATCAAGGAGGGCCATAAGTACCCCAGTCTCTAGATCTGGTGGGCTAGCTTCGGCTGATTCTGGCGGGCGCTGCAGGAACCAACATGAACCGCCTGCATGACCTAAGAAATCTCCACTCCTTGGATGAAACGGAGGAGAACACCATCGAACCCACACTTGTAGAGGATCTACTCAATACTGAGACCACTTTGGATGGTAAATTGTATCACACAGAGTTAGATTCTCTCACGCTCGTCCCGATCAGCCAGGAGGAAACCATATTGGAGATACTCGACATAGAGGTCTCTCTAGTCAGGGGTCACTCCAACCACTACATCTGGGGAACCTCAGGGTCCTTATGTGGAAGCTTCGATGGTAAGATGGCTTACCCACTGGCCATCGTCATCATCCGGGGTGACAAGAGCAATGACTCTATGTTGTGCCATGTGTATAATCAAATCATCCTTCTCAAGTTCTTCTAATGATGCATCCAGGCTGGCTAGGGCATCCACTCATCCGTTCTGAGACCGAGGGACAAGAGTAACTTCCGGCCGAGATGGGAACTGGGCCATTAGCTGGAGAGTGTGCTCCAATAATGGTACGAGCTCTGGATTTCAGATGATGTAGTCACCATTGATTTTCAAGACGACTAGTTCATAATCCCCTTTCACATGCAAATGGGTCACATCGATCTTGAGGGCCAGCTCGAGGCCAGTGATGGGAGCCTGATACTCTGCCTCGTTGTTGGTGTAGCCTTCTGACAATAGTAATGAGTACAACAGAAAGGCTTTCACTGAGGTAATAAAAACAATACCCAAGCCAACTCTGTTGAGCTTGGGATCATTAAGCCTACAACCAGTGGGGCTATGGGAGGTTCCATCTAAGTGCATCTGCCAACACGAGATGGCCTGATCTACTGAGAGGATTGATTCGTTGGGAAAATCTAGGTCCAGGGATTGGTCTGCGGGGATTGGATGGGCAACAAGAAAATATTCCAATTCTTTTCCCATGATTGTCTTCTAAGGCATGAACATGATGTAAATCTTCTAGAGGATTGCTACCCACCATGCTAGATGACCAGTCAACATGGGGTGGTTCATAATGTACTTCAATGGGTCAACCCGAGACACTAGTTGTACCTTGTGGTGCTGCAAGTAGTGTCACAAATTCAGTACTGCGAATGCCAGCACAAGGTAGCTCTTTTTGATGGGGGAGTATCTGGTCTCAATATCGAGGAGCATGGGGCTGAGGTAGTAGAGACTGTTCTCCATCCCCTCATTGTTTTTCTGGGCGAGAAAGGCGCCAGTTTATCATTCCAGGGCAGTCACGTATAGCATCAGTGGTTTTCCGAAGACGAGTGACATCAAGACCGAAGGATAGAGCAGATACTACTTGATTTCCACGAATGCGGTCTGGCACTCTTCGTCCCACTCATAGGCAGAGCGTTTCTTCATGAGCTGAGAAAAGGACATACACTTTCCGGCTAGATTCAAAATGAATCGGAGTATGTAGGCTAAGTGGCTTTGGAAAACTAGAAGATCTTGAATATTACTCAGGGGAAGCATCTGACTGATGGCCTTGATATTCCCTGGGTCGATCTCGATGCCCCATTACCTGACAAAAAATCCAAGGAACTTCCCAGAGGCGACCCCAAAGGCACTTTTCAATGGGTTCATCCTCAGGTGGTGGGAACAGAGAAAGCTGAACAATTTCTCGATGTCCTTGATAATGTCTCGACGTTGGCAGTATTTGGCCACCATTTCATCCACATATCATTCCATCAATGTCCCGATCATTGGATTAAATATGTGATGCATGGACCGCTGATAAGAGGCACCTACATTCTTTAAACCGAAGGGCATTACCTAGCAACAAAACGAACCTCGCGGCACCCTAAAAGCTGTGGACTCCCCATCCTAGGGGGCCATTCGGATTTGATTATATCCAGAGTACCCGTCCATGAAGGAATGAACGTGGATCCTAGCCATAGAATCGATCTACAATTCCATCACAAGAAGGGGAAAATCATCATTCAGACAGTGATGGTTGAGATCGCGGAAGTCGATGCAGACCCTGATCTGTCTATTTTTCTTCCTAACTGGCACAATATTGGCCAGCCATTTAGGGTACTAGAACTCCTTATCAATTATTTCTCTGATGAGCTTTTAATATTCGGCCTCGTCCATGGCACCGGGAGAATGGTGCATCTTTCTGGGAGGCTGCTTGAACCCGCAATGATTTTCCAGAAGACCAAGGCGGTGGACGGATACCTAAAGATATAGTCCTAGCATCTCATCACAACTCTAGAAAAACACATCACGTTTCTGTTTAAGGAATTCCATGTACCGCTGTTGCTCCTCGAGAGGCTTGGAGGCACTGATCAACGTGGTTCTAGAGTCCACCTCGCTACCGAGGTTCACCTGTACCAGTTCATCAACTGTGGCAGAGACGCTCTCAACAAAGGAAGGGGTAGAATCCTCCAAATCCTCTTCTTCACTTGAAGTGGTTGGATCCCTAGTGGGAGAATCTTCCTCTGGGTTGGAAGATTCTGACGGGAGGCTGGTTCTAGCCTGAGAAGCAGTGGTCCCTGCATCGAGAGATTCTGGTACTACTGAAATCATAGCGATGAAGGTTGTCGACCCTATCCCATATGGTCTTCTGTCCAAGGGGACATGCTTAGTGATATGAAAATAATAGTGGCATGTCGGATTGAGCTGGTTAAATACATCCTGAAAAAATAGACACGTATGACATACTACCATTTCCATGGGGTGAACATCCTAATACCTTACAGGGGTAGAAGGCTCTGTGATCAACTGAGCTGGATTTGTGTAAGAATATGAGGTGATCTTCCTCTGTCGCTTAGACTTGGGAATACGATTCCCCCTCATACCATAGATAAAACAATTACCCCATATTAGGAGTCGTGGCCCCTAATCGATGGATCGGGAAGACGTAGGCGTCATCCAGCATTGCCCAGTGGCCAGTTGTGACTGTGACGGGCTCAAACTCACTTGCCTGAATCTATTTATCCTTGCAATTGTAATAGTCAGCATCCAGATAGCGGGATTCAAAAGAGGAGAAAGGAGACACGTCACTTTCGAGTATGCCTAATTGGACATTAAGGGAGTACTTAAGGAACTGGTGATACAATAAGGGGACTGCCGCGTGCAGGTGTAGCCACGGTCTTCCCATCAATGAATTGTACATGGTGTCTTGGGAAACAACCATAAACTCGGTGCTGGAAAAAAGGCCAATGAAATCATTCTTTAAATAGAACTTGATGACTAGGGTCTGCTCTATCCTATCATATCCTTGGATCATCAAGTCAGAGGGAGTCAATTCATCCTCGGATAACCCTAGCTTCTACAATGTCCGAGATGGGATTAGATTGATCTCGGAGCCTGTATCAACAAGACAGTGGAAAACATCCATGTTGTTGAAACAGCCAGTGATATATAATGGATGAATGTGCCATTGTATAAGATAACATTCATCTCCTCCATACATTGAGAAAATGTCCTGGCATTCAGCATTCTCGAGAGCCTCCGCATGGAAGGCCTCTGCAGCAGCTACCTCTGTCTCGAATAGGAGGGGGCTTCTTAAAGCCCCAACGAGGGCCTCACACTTATATGACGAGAGGTGAAGTTCCTAGAGGATGTATAACCTCTCTTGGATTCTTGAAAGGTTCTTGAGAACATCATACTTCTGCTCCAGGCAGGAAATTCTTCTTGCAGGAGGCCAATCTGGGAAAGGAGGCATGGCGGGCCCTATCGGCTAGGCTGGCGGCTGACTGGTGTCGGGCGTATCCCCTTACTCACTAGTCGAAGCCCATAGAGTATCTACCAGGTTAGAGACGAATGACTAAGACTGGCCTATAGTAGGGCGAGGCTGGTCGCGACATGGTCGAAGTAGCTCTGCCTGATCCATCAACAGAAACGGCGGTGGAGACGGGCCTGATGACACTGGATGAGGAAGTTGTGCATGCTGAACACTGCATTGGGCCTACTATCTAGTCTTAGTGGAATGCACGGCCTGAATGGAGGTGCCAAATTATGTGCCTTGACAACCCACATGGTCGCGGCTCCACCGACATTGACGTCGACCGGGAACATTGGGGAGGTTCGCCTGGCCCTCCCCATCATCAGGAGATATATAGGGATTCACCAACTTCATGGTATTAACCGAAGCATAACATTGACTATAACTTGAAGATTCATTCATTACTAGTCAAATTCAGGGAGTAATCCCTATATCTGGAGGCATGAATTCACTAAGAGTGCGGGACAATGGTGGGATTGGTAGGGCGCGTTGCTTTCCCTTGCGCCACCGATGCTTGCTCTTCTGGGAAGAGGCCGGCTGAGATGATGATGCAGAAGTAGCGACTGCACCTTCTAAAGGATCTGAATGATTTAGGAATGTAAAAATGATACCATGGGCATGAGAAACCATTTTTCGAGCCATACAGTCATCATACTTTTGGGACTCACGGTTAGAAACATGCTGCCACTCGCCCTTGCTGTCTATGCTGTTGTCTTGACTTACGATGATGCATGCCACTTGTGTCGGGGATGGACCCAGCCTGACTCTATTGTTATCAAAATGGTCTTGAAGCCATTCTTTGAACACATATAACAGATTTAGGGTGTGTCCCAGGATCCGTTGATAAGGGAAGTAGTTGGGGCGATCAGTGAGGTTCGCCTCTTCTGGCCTTCTACACTCAGGAAAATGCACAGTCCCTTGTTCCAAGGAAAATGAAAAATAGCTAGGGACCTGATTGTCTTTGAACAAGTAGGTCTGGTTTCTCCTATCTAGGAAGGGGATCCTTGGAGCCTGGTTCTGACGAGGATCCAGAGGAGCCTATCGAGGAGGCAGAGCCTAGTTGTCCCGCCAAGGTGGTGGCGGCACATTTTGTGGGGGAACCTTCTGATTATGAGGAAGCCACTACTAGGCTAGAGGATATGACTATGGGAGTAGGCCTATGAGAGGATGGGAAGTGGCCCCGCCGGTAATAATTCCAGCTGTCTGGGGGCCTCTATTTGGGCCACTAAGGGAGGCGCAGCTCTGACAGCCCTTCTTGGGGGAATTGTAGGAGGCAATAGACGTGTCTGTATAGCATATTGCAGGGCTTCTTCTAGGCACTGAGCCTTATCAGAGAAGACTTCAAATCCCCCAGGGTAGTTCTAGGTTATTAGTGAGGGAACCGGTTTTGTCTTAAAATTTCCTACACACATCATTAGTAATTGCTTCTGAGTCAGTGGCATGTCAAGGGAATATATAAGTGCTTTCCACTGGGAGATAAAGTTTGTTACACGCTCATCATGCCTTTTTTTCACTTGAAGAGGTTTGCGATTCACATTTTCCTCATGTTGGAGATGAACTAGCAGAGGAATTGCCCGAAAAGGTCCCCCCAGCTGGTTACAGATCTGATGGGAAGCTGGTTGTACCGGACGAATGCAGGAACCTCCAATGCTTGAACAAAACAGCGGATCTTGGTAGCCTCCTGCTACATTGAAGTCCCTAACAATGGCCCACACCTCGAGGTGAAGTAGGCCAGCTGCCGCGGTGGGTCCCCCATCTCGTTAAAGGTGGACAAGGTGGGACTGCCAAAATCGAGAGGTGTCAGCATATCATCCATCCATGCTGGATATGGCTTACCATCGGGAATTATTGCCAGATGTCGTGTTTCCAATGAATCTAGGTGGGAAATGAGTACCACCATTGGATCATCTGGGTGGGGGCCTTGTCATGACAGGGATCCCTAACCACAAGCGTGTTGGTAGGTTCTCCAACACGGTAAGTGGGCCCAGCGGCTCATATAGAGGCTGGCGGCATTAACCTCGGGGTGGCTGGGGGAGCCCGAGCTGGGTCCCATGGATTTTCGTGCCGTTCAGGAGGGTTTGGTGAGACATATCATGACCTATTTCTATATGTTCTAGCCTCAACCCTCTCTGTGGGGGTAGGATGGTCAGGGTCGCCTAGAGGTAGCTCTCCGGGGGGAATTTGTTCCTGCCCCTACTGTCCGGGCTAAGGTTCGCCGTATTCCGGCTGTCACTCCGCAGTGCATTCAGTCAAGAGGTTCTCGACTAACTTATTCTACTTGACAAGTTGTTGGAACAATGTGGCCTTCTCAGGGTCTTCCTTCGTCTTCTACACTGAGGTGGATGGGTCAGAGTTCTTGGAAGCTCCGATGTTCTCTTTACCCATACCATCATTTCAGCTGAGTACTAATGAATCGGTGGGTGCAGGGAGACTTAGAAGGTTCCTCTACTAGTGAGTAACCCTCTCCGAAGGGACCAATAGTGGTGGCACACCCTTAGGGGATAAGTCCCCATCCAGAATATCTAACTCATCCTCCTCGTCCACTATGTCGTCCATGTTGACCATGACCCTTCCTTGGGGAATGTCTCCAATATTTCCTAGAAAGTTGGACTACCGATGGATATGACTGAAGAGGAGGGTAGAATAGTACCCCCATCCATGGATTTGGGCATGGGGGGAAGCCTCCTTAATGATCTTGTGGAGTATCTTGAAACTCTGAACGCATTTCTCTTGGAGGACCTTCCAGTGGCCCGGTTACTCGGAGCACTGAGCCACATGGAGCACAACCTTATCAACTAGACAACATTGCTCGCCAATTTCTTCAAGATGCGGTTGGATCTTGGGATAAGCCACTAAATGATGACGAAGGTGAAATTGCATCACCCAGAGGGTTTGGCGAAAACATTCAACCTCTTCTAGGGTGAGGGATTCCGGCGTGTGGAAATTTTGTGATGCCATGGGCCTGAACTTATTAGGGAAGTGGTCCACTATGAGCATTTTCCACAAGCCCCTCGGATTGGATTCACTGTCTGGCCTTTGATGGTCCCATTCATCAACTGGGGGTGGATGAGGAACTGCCTGTGGTACTGAGGCAGACCGCTGGGATGGTAGGCTGGCCGGTGGAGATTATGACGAGTGGGCTGACTGGCTGCCGAATCTCGGGCTATCCTATAAAGAGTGTAGAAACCTGGCCACTACGTCGTGATAATACAGGATGACGACCGCAATTCCTGGCTCTGGGGCTAGGGATACTGGCGATAAGCCTCACTGTTTCTCTCCCGCCGTCTGTCTGCAGAATAGTTCTATGTGATCTCTTGTCGAGTTAGAGAGTTCTTCTAGTGACTAAAGTAGTGATTTCACAACCGTAACCTGTGGGGTTGCCAGATTTTTATCCTCTTGGATATATCGGTGGTGGGAAGCAAGAATCCTATGGACCTCGCATTCTGGGAGTACTAGGCTGACACACCTCGTTCCTGCCCCATCCCTTGACTCATATGAGCGAGAGGATGGTTCTCTTGCTGAGTCATATTTCGCATGAAATTCTGAGAATTAGATTGGTTTGAACTATGTCCGGACCTTCCCAAAATTATTCTTATGGCGCCGACAACCCACCTTCCTATCCCTGGGTGGCTCCACAGGACAGGGCTAATTTCTGACAGAAGGTCCATCGGCTGCACTAGTGCTGAGGCGGGGAGGGCTTCCACCTAAGTAAGCCAGGGTATGAGGAGCACCGGGATAAATTTCAAAGGGGACATGGGGAGGACCTCCATGGATAGCACTGGAGAAGGCAAGTCCTCAGCTAGAACATGCATGAGCATGGGGAGGACCTCCATGATTGTTTCCCCTGGTGACCTCAGTACAAGGAGGCTCCTTTTACCGGTCTAGCTGAACATGGGTAGGACCTCCATGTTGGGTGCTAGTGAGGTGATTTTGGCCTTCATATCTCTGCATGAAGAGGTATGAAGGACCTTCACCTACTTCCATGATGAAATGGGGACCATCCCCCCATTGAAGAGAGAACAGATGTGCAATGTCCCTACACCGTCGGTCGTGGAAGGAGGAATGACTCCATACCCTGTGTAATGGGCATGAGAGGGACTTCTATACCGGATGTCACCGCCACAAGGAAGGCCTTCATTGGGACTGAGGGTATCACGGGGTGGACCTCCATGCTGAGCCTTAAAGCGTGGAAGGCCCATGATCTCTGTGGTAGTGGTATGGGGAGGACCTCCGTACCAGGTGGCATTGCCGTGGGTTAGCTTGTGTCGGCCACTTCTTATGCCGGTGAACATGAGAGTTGACCCAGCCTACCCGTGGGGCAGTTAGGGACTCAATCATGGTCGCGCATATAAGTTCCCCAGCTGAGCGTATACAGGGAAATGATGGTATGCATTGGCAGTGGATCGGGCCATAGTAGCCGTCGACATTGATGCTCCCTGGCTGGTGTGCTCAGCTTGCACCTGATACTGGCATCGGGTCGGACGAACCAGAGCTAGTGGTGCAGGTAAGTGGCTTACCTGCTCCTCATCAAACAAGACCAGGCAGTAGCACTGATGCAGCTGGGTGGGAGCCCTTACTGGGAGACCCTATAATGGGATGTTGACCAGGCTGGGCCTGACATCACCTACCTCGTCAGCATAAGGCATGGATTCGTCAACTTGTTCCAGGGAGAGGCTCCCAAAACGGTTACATGTCAGCGTGAGGAGCAGCATCTCCCTGCACGGCCCTCGGGGCGGCGTTGAAGACGAGACGTATATTTCTCTAGGTCCAGGCATGCCATTTCCCGATTCAGTATTATGCCATCCTCCTCGTAACGGTGCACGAGGTCATTGATTACCCTTCACTAGATGACCTCAGATAGGAATATGGGTCGTGCTCACCCTAGGGCCATGGGCGTTGAGGCCGCTGCAGAAGAGGAAAAGCCACAAGGGACTTCCAAGTTGGCAATGCCCCATCCCCTGGGTCGGTGTGCAGGAGGTGATCAAGTTTTGGGTGCATCAACATGATTCCTGAAAAGTAGGGAGATTAACTCATTAGTGATGAAAGAAAAAGGACTCAATAGAAAATGGCCCAGCGCCATTCCATCTTCCATGATCGGTAGGAGAGATCCACATTGACAACGTCTCAGAACGGGATATACAATTTTCTACTGCCCCATCTTATGGTGAGTTTCATCCCAGGCCCCCCTATTTTCCTGGCGGGACCCAGCACCGGATAACTGGATCTGATGAAATGCTAATCCAATGATGCCTCAAGTGCTACTACTCTCCATATTGAGGAGAAGAAGTTCATATTGGGTTCAAAATTTCCCTTTCTGACACTTTCTCCGGGGTGTGCGCGTCCGTCTCATCTGGCAGGATGGTGGCGCTGTCTATTTCCCCACATTCCCTCATTCCAAAGGTAGGCCACATCTACTCCTTGTTCAGGTATGTTTTCTCCTTGTTCGAAACAAGATGATGTGATATCAGTTCTTTCTTCCTTGGATTCCTCCTTGGAACGTGTCACCTAGTCCGGGTCTCCCTTATAGATTTAAGATGTTGTTCATGAATCTCTTCCTGGTGCCATATCTTCCTGGGCACCAGTTAATTACACTACTTCTATCAGGACATTCCAAGGGGTCCAGTCAGGGAAGCATCCTTCAGTTTAGAGAGTAGTCATGTTGGACATCACTAGCATGTCTGGACATTGGGACACTGGCGCGTCTGGGTTTCTTCAGCTTATTAAAAGGCTTCTCAAGGGAGTTGAAGCCAAAGGCATCCCGTATCGAGTGCGAGGAATTATATTCCATAGGAATATCATTGAGGTTTTCCTCAGCTTCCCATATTTAACATAGGGTACGCCGCATGTTTAGCATCTAGCGGAGACAGATCGAACTGATCGAAACACTGATTAAAGTGGATTATATGGGTGCAACCCTTGGAGGGAACACTGATGTTGGGACCAATTTGTGGTTGACATCCTGGTTACTGTTCAATGAGATTGCATGATTTCACCGGGGTGTGGCGGCCCAGATACAAATTAGGATAGATGATGGAGAGGTTGAATTAAGTGGATGGTGAATGGGATAGAACCATCATGAGGGTGATGATGGGTTTGGGCTTGAGCTTCGAAGAGGCTTTGTACGTATCCCTGTGGAAGGGAATCAAAGTTTACATAGTTCATCTGACAATGGCTTATCGCCAATTGGGGTTTTCAATGGCTTATCGCTGGATAGGGTTACAACAGCTTACCGCTAGATAAGAATGTCAACGGCTTACCGCTGACTAGGGTCACAACGGCTTACCATTGGATGAGGTCGCAATGGATTACCACTGATTGAGGTCAAAATGTCTTACTGATGATGGAGGCTGCAATGACTTACCACTGATTGAGGTCGCAATAGTTTACCACTAATTGAGGTCGCAATGACTTACCATTGATTGTGGTCGCAATGGCTTACCACTGATTGAGGGCGCAAGGGATTACCGCTGATTGAGGTCGCAAAAACTTACCGATGGTTGAGGTCACTACGGCTTACCACTGATTGAGGTCACAACGGATTAACACAGATTGAGGTCCAAAAAGCTTACTGCTGGATGGGGTCGCAACGGATTGCTGCTGGTTGAGGTCACAATGGCTTACCGCTGGATTGGGTCGAACCGACGTGAAGGTGGTCAGAGCAACCGACTGTTGGTCTTGATCCTCTTGGAGGCTTCTTACATTCCTCACTTTAGCAAGGATAAAAGATCTCATAGTTCGGGTTATAGGGGGAATTTGTGGGTTACACTCTTATGCGTCCCAAGGTGTTGGTGAACCGACGTGAAGGGGGTCAGAGCAACCAATCAATGGTGGGATTGAACCTCGTGGAGGATTCTTACATACCTTTCTTTGGCAGGGATCAAATACCACGTAGTTCAGGTTATAGGGCTGGGTACACTAACATGAAGATGGTCGGGACCAATGGTTGTTGGGTTTGAACTACTAGGAGGCTTCCTACGTAACATCCCTTGACATGGATAAAAGTACCCATTGTTCGAAATGGTGTGTCGGGCTTACACTCTAGGCCTCCCGAAGTGGATTTCATGGTCGGTGCTTCCTCTTAGCCCACGTGAGTCATGCTCGGTGTGAGAAATAAGATACATCAAAGACCTGATGATCACATAATGAAAGGTGAATCTATGGGAAATGGAGTGGGGCTTACCCGTGATTGCAACCCAAAGCGGAAACAGGGGCTTATGAATGGTTAACAACCTGAAGGGGTTGGGACTTACTTCAGGATGGAGGCCCGGTGGCGACAAATCCAAGCGGGAGAGGGATTTGGCACTGAAGAAAGGAGGGGTAGGGATGCTGCCTCCTGCAAGAAAATCTAGGGGCTTACACCAGGATGGTTGCCCTTTCCCATCAAAGGATTCATGGGGGGAAGTCATAGTTTAATGTCATGGGCTGAGGATGACAGTGCTTGGTAGTTTAACATCCTGCAACTCGGACAAGGGATGGTTCACTCCGCACACCTAGGTCTTATATAACTGGTACCCTCTACACCTTGGTGAAGATAAGGGACAGACAATTCCATGGCTAGGGGGTTTCATGGAGCGAACCATTGGGTGGTCCATGTTAGTGTTTCTTTGAGAAGAAGCTATAGCTGTTAGCAAGCCTATGCGAAGAAGCATGAGGCAAAGCAATGTAATTGGTTGTATCATCCATGGGACATTGAAATTACTCCGTGCAAAATGGAGGGGCCAAACGGTGAATGAGCACGTGATGTAGGTGTGTCACGCATAAGAGTGGTATGAACAAGGTGCCTCAAGGTGAGGGCATCACATGGAGCACGCCAGAGAATGGACTGAGGTAAAATAAAAATTCTGCGCACAAGAGGAAGGGTTGGCACGCAAGACGGTCGACTGGCGTGCAAGTGGGACTTGTGGTGCACAAGACAAACGTGATGTGAGTAAAACAGGGGTTATCACACAAGACAGACGTGATGTTCATAAAAAGGGGGTTTGCACGCAAGTTGGACATGATGTGCATAAAACGGGGGTTTGTGCACAAGTCATAACTACTGCTCGTAAAATGGGGCATTGCGCACAAGTCAGACTGGAGCTGTGAAAGAAGTAGGCTTGTGCGCAAGTGGAACAAGTGGCACTCATGGACGCATATCGCAGAGGGGGCCCACGTGCAAGACGAGACCCTTGCGCGCAACGAACATGGAAAATTTACAAGGATCCAAGGGCCCGTTCGAAGGTGCCCCCAACCTATCGCGCAACACCCATTACCAGAAGGACACGGGTTTTCGCACGGTTATGGAAGATGGGGTTTTATCATAGAAGTGAGTCGATTCGTCTTCAGGTTACCATCCCCGAAGAGAGGGGAGACAGTTTGTTTTATAGCCGGAGTCCCTAGAGTGTTGCTCAAGGGATAGGCGTTCAAGGGACAGGTGTGCAATAGATCGGCACGGAAACCCTGGATGACATCGCCTGGGTGGCAGACACGGGGCCGGCCGCGTAAACGGGCGTTCGATGGTGCCTTCGGTGTGCAACCGATCCTGGCCGCGGAAACCCCCTTTCGACGAATCCATGGGCGTAGAAGTAGGGGCTGGAGCAGCCTACGCACAAACGGCTAATCCCCCCAACCTTCGGCCTGGAACTGGACTCGGCTACGGAAACACAGTTTGAAGGGGCCTTTGGTGTGGGTCGGGCCCATGCACAAATGGTCGTTCGTCGTCGCCTTCAGCGCAGAAACGGTCTCGTGTGCGCAAACCTCCTTTTGACGATGCCTTCGGCACAGAAGTGGGGTAGGAGCGGTCATACGTGCATGGCATCATTTTGGGCATCGAAGAGAAGGCCGGCGCACAACGGTTTGCGTGCTGAAGGCCACTTGCCCGCACTTTCTTCAATTTTGCGCACGCCCACCACCTGGGCCCCGGGATCTCCTTTTCTCCATCTGAACTTCATTCGGAGCTCTTTCATCCACCCGAAGGGCCCCTCCTCTAGATTTTGGTGTCAACATGGATCATTAGAAATCTTTTTAGATAAAATTAATATTTATGATGTAATTTTAATGTTTATAATTTAAATTCCATGTTCATATAGATATGATGGAAATAAAAGCATGAAAATAACTATAGGAAAAACATTAATGTGTATTTGATGTTTAAAAAGTGTGAAGAATTAATTAGAAAAGTCATAAAAAACAATTCATGAATCAATTAGGATGCATAATGGTCTAATATTCAATTTATATTCAAATTTTTATCCAATTTCTATTTTAAAATGTCATTATCATCCCTTAAAGAATTAACATTGTGAAAGTACCATTGATTTTGGTCTATAAATGGGGACTGAAGATATGCATTCCTTGAAAAGGGTGATTTATCTATCTCTTAAAATTCCTCATTAATTCCCGAATGAAATTCCTTTTCCATGTCTGAAGCCCCTGTTATGACCATAAGACACTCTTACATAAGCCTTATGTTCATTTGAAAAGAGTGTATCAGAGGAATATGTAATTATCTTAACAGCGTACCTCCATGTTTCATTCTTATTCCATTTACTCCAAATAAGGGACATCAATATACTAAAATGTTTTTATATGGATTTATATAAAATTATCTAACTCCATCATTTGAATTGGAAAATGAAAACATCACTTATATTACTTGAAGATTACCACCTTCTAGAAAGATATATTTTATTTTTCATCACTACCTAACAAAAATTATTCTAAAAATTAATATATGGAATTAATCATTTATTTATGACAAGATTAAGGTTTTGAAAAAATATATTTTAAATTATATTAATTATAATGGTATTAAATTGTTATCATAATATTTATCTTCCTAAAAAGAGTATACCAAGATAATTTTCATAATTTGAATTTATTATAGACAATCTATTAAATTTTATTATTTTTTTCAATTTAAATGAAAAAAAAATTATAAAATTATGGAGATGATGAAGATATTTTATAACAGCTTTGACCACAATTAATGTATTGAATCTATTTCTGAAAAATTGACCGAGCGAACCAAAAATGACCAATTCTGAGTTATTAAATAAATGAATCATGAAACAAAATTTAATAAAATTGATAAAAATACGAGATTGAACATGACCAATTTTCTTAATAAATTAAATAACTAATTTATTTTCATCTCTTAAAATATTAATGGACTTATGAATTGTATCAAGAGATGAGGTAAAAGATTTTTCTTTTAGAACTTTATTCAAATGATTTTGAATATTATCATTCAAACCATTTTTTTAATATATATACCCTTTATATTTTTTAATAATTTTTTTATCTACCCTTATGTTGGTTATTATGTTCACTATAAATTTTATTTACTTTATTTATAGCTGTTTTAATATCAATTTATACATGGGAAACTTTTGTATCTCTTTAGAAAAGTGAGAAAATAATTCTTTTAACATATAATAATCATTCTTATTTTCCCACCACCATTTACATTATTCATTAAAAATATTATGTTTCATGTATCAATGGGTCTCTAATTTAAATTCAATTCTCATCATTCTGTGAATTTTTTATTTAATGAGTTATCAACGAAAAGTACATTTCCTCTTATTTTTATATAATACCTATAACTGATTATGAATATGATTTAAAATTAATGTTTTTATGAGTTTTAAAATAAAAGAAAAATATTATATGTGTTTTATAAATTTTATGCGTTTTCAAAGTAATATATGATGATTTGTGGGTCATATATTGGCCTCCATTGAATTGGGAAATGAATTGATCTAGGGATAAATTATAATTGAATTAACTTGTGAATTTATTCAATTGTAAGGGTGATTATATGGGTGATTTTAATGGAGATTATAATAGTTATAAAAATATAGTTCCCCATGTAACCATAATGCCTCTTTTTTTCCTTTGTGATTAGTTTTGATATGTTCTATGAGATGATGTGGTATATAAAGTTGGCTTCATCTGTAACGATGAGATTATTTGAGATCAACTTTGGTTATGTAAAATGAATTCTTTCTCATGTATTTTCATTGTTTTAAGTGGGATAATTGCATTACATCATTTTTATATTAAATACTAAGATTTATTTTCTCATTATATATTTCAAAATGATTTTACAAGATTTAAGGATATGTGAGATGTATGATAAGGAAAATATTTTAGCTATGAAAATTTCACATGAAAAAAATAATGTGTATAAGGAATAAAAATAATAATAAATTTAGGTACCTATTGTTTATTTGAAAAAATTTACAATGTATGCAAGTGTAGTTTCTTTCATGTAATGAAATTACTAATTCTGTAAAGCACTAAACTAAAAAGGTTAAGGGAATGTCGATAATTGAAGTCATTGTTATATATCATTTAAATATGGGTTAGTTATATATGGGTTATTATAGTTAGTATCTTGGTAGTGGTGAGATAAATTTAGATTTTAGTATGGTGATAAGGAAAGATAATATAAGTATGATAATTTATTTTTAGGATTGTATTTTTTATTATTCTATTGTTTTCCAAGTTGCCTCGTATAATATATATATATATTATTAAATGATTTTCCAAATTGGTGACATTGTGAATAATGTATAATACAAACAAGAGGATAATATCCTTATTAATCAATAATAAAAAATGGTTATATTTGAAGTTTAGAAGATTTTATCAATCTTAACACTGTTAACACAATCTACAAATGGTTTTACTTATACAATGGAACATCAAATCATTCCATCGATTAATGTGAAAATAATAAATATTTTCATTAAATAACACCCAAAATCATTTGGTGGAACTTCATAACCAGTGGTATCTAATGTATTGCTAAATTATATGGAGAAGTTATTTTAATTTTTGAGTTGTCCAATGTTTATTAAGGGAACACAATCTATTTATTATCATGAAGGTGGATTAGATCAGTGGTTCTATTTGATCAAAAATACCAAGGAGAAGAATTCTATTGATACTATGGAATGAATGATGTTAAAATTTCATTTTATTGTAAAATATATTTTTATGTTATTTCAAATAAGGATAGAAAGGAAATATTATGAGATACTATAGAAGGAGGAGGATTAAAGTAATCATTTTGTAGAAAATTTTACCAAATTATCCTAGAATGCACTGAATTGTATTTTGGACTATAAAATAAGTAAAACAAATGATGTTAGATAGTATTGAGTATATGGTTATAAAATTAATTTTCTACTCATTAATTTATATGTTTGGATTAAATTTTTTGACTTAATGATAGGATTTATATTGATTTTTATTAATTTTATGGATCCTATAACAATAGAGATAAGAAGTGGTCAAGGTGGAAATAATTTTGGGAATAATCAAAATTTAAATCTGATGGAAAGAGAGTTAAATTTAATTATTTTCCTAAATATCAGAAGAATAATTTTTGGGAGTGTCTCATGAGATTGGGTAGGTTCAATTGGTGTGGTTAAATTGGTTATTTAGAATGTTACTTTAATGAAAAGAGAAACTGCAAGGCTAATGATGGTATGATGGAAGTAAAATATTGTAATTTTAATGATATGTACCATAATGAAAATGTTCATATTAAAATGACTATAAAGGGTGAAAATTATAAATATCTTAATAATAATGTTGTGTAAAATTAATTTTCTACTACACTGATAGATGCTGGTACATAAAATGAAGTGGAAAGTGGTGCATTACATGTTAACTCATAATTTGTTAATGTCTTCATTGATTTTGGATCTGCACGTAATTTAGATTTTTTTAATTTTTTTAATAAAATAGTCATATAAACACAATAAATAGAGATATAATGTTTGGTAGAAACACATTTGGGAGGTATTAAATAAAAAGAGATTTATTGTAATCTACTTGGTGTCATATATATAATGGGTTTTCCTATAACAATTTTTATCATACTAGTACAAATCCTTGATATTATTTAGTTAATGGATTGGATTTTATTTAATAATTATATAATATACTTCAGAGATTATGAATTCATATTCAGTTACCCAAACGAGTTTCAATTTGTACGTAATCATTTTTTTAATCTAATGATAACATATCAAGTAATTGATAAATTAATGAATGATAGGGATAGAATCTATCTTTCTAATAACATTAAAAAGAATATAACTATTTAGCCTTATGATGTGCCTATTTTAAATAAATATTTTTAGGTATTTAATAGTTATTTATCTATTTTTATTATATATAGGGAGGTTGAATCCATCATTTATTTATTTCACATTTATAAGACAATTTCAAACCTTCTTATCTAAGGGTTCAATGGGAGCTGTTGCAATTGAAAATTAAAATACATTATTTACATGATAAGGTTTTCATTGAACCCAACACATCAGTATAATGTGCTCTTATTTTGTTAGTTAAGAAGAAATATGGATTTTATAATTCTTTTAATTAAATATAGAGAACTTAGTAACATTACTATTAAGAACTATTATACCATTCCACATATTGAAGAATTATTAGATCATCTCCATGGTGATCAATATATTTCAAAGATTCACCTAAAGTGTATATTTAATCAGTTTATTGTAATGTAAAAAAGAATTATATAGATAGTGTGTCAATCTTTGTATTACCATTAGTATTTTTTGGTTTTACCCTTTCGGTTAATTTTTGGAGAAACTGTATTTATGGATATTATTATTGTGGTATTTCACGATTATTTAGATAAATATTTTGTGGTTTTCATTGTTGATATTAGGATATATTATAAAATTGTTTATGATCATGAAAAACATTTAATTATTGTATCAAATAAAATTATGGAAAAAATCACATTCAAATTTTAGTAAATGTGAATTTTAGTTTCAACACATTTCTTTTCATTGACATATTATCAGTAATGATGTCTTAACAATTGATCTTTCTAAAACTAAAGTGGATGTAGAAAAATAGAGGAATAATAATTTCAATGAGATTTAATATTTTTCATGGATTAATGTATTATATAAAATGGTTTATTGAATGTTTTACTGAATTAACTAACCCACTAACTATTTTAACTTGAAAGGAAATAAGATTAATTTAGATAGAATAATGGGATGAATGTTATTAGGAATAAAAAATTGAACTAGTTAATGCTATATTATTTTCCATAGCATTAATAAATGAAGAACTATTTATTTATATTGATACTTCTTTTATGGTCATTGGTTGTGTTTTGATGCAAAATAATCTAGTAAATTAATATTATTATTGAAATTTGAGACCCTATGATAAAATTTATCATATTCTTGATCATTTATTTTCTAAGGTATTTTTCACTTTAAAAATATTAAGGTTCCATTTATATAAGGATAAATTTGATTTATATATAGGTATTAAATGTAAAAGTATATATTCATCCAAAATTATTAAAGCATAAAAAACACTATGGTTGAAACTAATAAATTATTATGATTGTATATTTCAATGTAATTCAGGTAAAGTAAAAAAGGAATCATATGTTTTAATTCAAAATGCGAGGAGACCATAAAAATTATTACAATTAGAACATTATAAAATAAATATTGATTTAATGGACGTCGAACTAGATATTATTTATTGAAAAACCTCTTCAGTTTTGGATTAATTATCAAATTAGTAATCATTTTAAGAAAAATAAATAAATATAATTTGAAGGAAGATAATGTATTGGAAAAAAATGTGGAACTTTTTAGGGAAGATAACTTTCCATAGATTAATATTTAAAACTAATGTTTTATTATATTTGAAAATAGGTTAGGTGTTCTAGGTGAATCACAATTTTAAAATGAATTATTATGTTAGGCTCAAAGATCTCTATATTCCATTAATGGTGGTATCACTATGCTGTATATCAATCTTTATAATTATTATAGGTGAGAATTAATAAAGAATGTTATTACAAATTATATATTGAAATGGTTTATTTGTTAATGGGTTAAATATGAATGATGAAAATAAAAGGGAATTATTCATCTATTTCCTATTTTAGAATGGAAATTGGAGTCTTTATTCATGGATTTCATGGTGGGATTACTAAATACATATTGAGTTGATAACAGAATATTATTTTAATTTACTATATTTTAAATATACCGATTTTCTTCATATATAAGATGATATTCCTTTGTATTAGTTTTCATGACATTATCTTATAGATATAGTCATGTTATATTGAGTTCCTCTCTATATTGAATTTTATTATTATCTAAGGTTTATATATAATTTTTAGAAGGGTCATTGGAGGCCATTGGGTATTGAGTTAGGTATCTGTATAACATTTCATCCTCAATCCAAGGAAAAAAATATGTTGACAATTCAAACATTGTAGGATATTCTCTATGATTTATCATTGTATTATCATGGAGGTTGGTATAAAATCCATTAAATAGTTTATTTTCCTTATAATAATAATTTTCATTCATTTATTAAGAAGGGACCATTTGTGGAATTTTATGGAAAGTGTTCAAGACTTCATGTTAATAGGATAATGCTGGGAAGGAATAATTAGTAGGAACTAAATTTTTTTTAAGAGATAAATGAAAATTTAAAGATGATTAAATATAACGTAAGGAAATAACATATTATATAAGGAATTTATGTATTCAACTAAATGGAATATATATATATATATATATTCATGTGGGGAGGGGTGATTTTATTCTTAAAATATCTCCATGGAAAGGTGGGATGAGTTTTGATATGAAATGGAAATTAATCCTACAGTTTATTAGTTTGTATAAATATTCGGAGAAAGTTGTATCAATTCCATATTAAATATCTTTATCTCAAATATTGTGAAAATTACATGATGTGTTTCAGATTTCATTAATATGGAATTTTATCCATGATCCTTCTCATGTATTACGCTCTAAAGTAATGTAGTTTAAGGGTAATATTTCTCATAATGAGAAATAATTTGAGATTTCTAATCATAAAGAGAGGGTGTTGTTAAATTACATGAATCTTCTAGTTAATGTTTTGTGGAATAATCATATGATTGAATTAGAATCATGGGATCCGTGATGTGGTATGATTGAAAAATATCCTAACTTGATTATTAATGAATAAAATTATAGGGGCACAATTTCTTTATTAAGGGGGAATATAATGAAACATTTCATTTTTTCCTAATGAATCAAATTTATATATATTATTTAGTTTAATTATATATATATATATAATAAAAAATAATGTTAAATCTATAATAATAATTTTATTATGTCATAGAACAAAAATATGTTGTTTATTTAGATATAAGGAAGTAATTATTATCCAAATTTAATTGTTTTCCATGTGTTTTATTATTTTGTTTAAAAATTTATTTTTTTTGTATTTTGTAAAATTAAATTATTTTTTGGATTCATAAAATCAATGTTAACTTAGGATGAATATTTGTGGGTTTTCAAAACAGATTATTTTTTTGGGGAATAGTATAAAATATTGTTTTTTGACATAACAAAATTTTTATGGAATCCCCATGATATAATTTTAACTTTAAAATATTAGAAACGTTTTTCTCGAAAATAAATTTATTTAAAGACGATAATAATTCATTGAAAAATAAAATTCTGAATTTTGAAACGTATTCTTGATATTTTGAAACATAAGTAAAACATTGTTTATAAAAATTATTTTTAGGATCTTTTAAATAAATTATGTACAAAAAATGAAACATTCTATTTTATATTGATTTTAATGTGAAATAAATATAATTTTGAACCATAAAGAAATATGTTTTATGGGAATTAATATTATACATGATTTTTGTGTAAATTAAATTTTATGATAAATTTTTTTTTCTAAAAAACTATTTCACTATGATCCAAGAATTATTATTAAAATAAATTTTTACCACCTATATAAGGTTAATTTTGTAAAATTATTTTAAAATTTGGAACTATATTTTTCCTATTTGGTAGTAATTTCAATCAAGAACTAGCCTTGGTACCCTTGTAATTTGATAACTGATTCATCATTAGAAAATCCTGTAGGGAATTCTTGATCCATTCTTATTTTCGATATGCACAACAGATCATAGAAGAATAATTTTGGAATAATTTTACCATAAATATCATGGAAGAATGATAGGAAAGTCTGTATGCATACAAAAAAAACTCCATAGGAAAATGGTATCTAAATTAAAATAGACATAATAACCTAAAGGTACAACATCCAAGTACTAGAAATAGGATAAAATACCCATGTCCTAACAATAACATCTCACCAAGTCCAATGTTTAATAGCAAGAACCACATCCAAGTGGGTTTTTCCCATGCTCGAACATCGATGGAGATAATCTTAAAACACCCAAATGAAAAGGTAGTTTGGGAGAAAATATCCAGTAGGGTCTCATAAAGGATTCTATAATAGATCCCAAAATTTTTCTAACCAAATAAAGAGATTTAAATTTAACAAAAAACTTTATTATCATTTTAGAAGAATATTTAAACAAATCATGAATTATATTTCAATTAAAGAGATAATTTTAACCATATGGGTTAAGTAAACATTTTATGTAAAATATATTGTATATGTTTAGATGCTAGGTAAAATAGTTCACAAACACTAACATAAATTTATATCTAATATATAAATCAGTTAGAATCATTGTCTTCTATTAAGAGGTATGGTATTTATAGGTTATAGGATCCTCACACACTTGTAAAATGAGTAAAGATATGTGTATACACATCAATTTATACTAGTAAAATATGACTCATCCACATCATAATACGGAATAAAATATTCCATCATGTTTTGGTTTGAATTATAAAGTATCAATCTAATGATAGGTCATTCTCAACCTAGTGTGTTTATCCGTAATAATTCACAAACATCCAAGACATTAATGTTCTCTAGTAGAAATCAATGATTTCCATTTATTGTAAGAAAAATTAAAATAGAATTAAATCCCATTCTCCCATTTCAAAATGATAATTTTACATTTAGAAATTAAAATAGTTTTTTAATCAAAATAATAATTTTTTCAAGGTAAAACCCATAGGTTTTTAAGAAAACCATTTTGAAATATTTTTACAAATAATAATTTGAAAAAAATTCAATATTCAATTGCATAGTTTTATATCCACAATTAAATTCAATAATTTAACTAAAACACATTCCATCAATATCATAATTTATATTGAATAATATAAATCCCCACAATTTTCCATCAATTTCACAATCACACCCCAAATCAGTAAAATTGGGCGTTTAAACAATTTAATTCTAAAATTCAATTTCCAAAAAACCAAAGTCAAAGGACTTGGTTTACTAATCAATCAATTGAAATAAATTTAATGGAATTTAATAATCAAACCAAGGTATAATATCCACAAACAGAGGGTAGTAGATGCTCGAAACAACATGAAGATCTATAACACACAAGGGATGAAAAGAGAGAGAGAAGGAGAAAGAGAACGAGAAGAGTAAATGAACTATAAGATGATTAATCATCATTAACCATTATTTGATCCAATTACAAGATGGTGAAGAGGTGAATGAAAATTCTCCAAGGATCTCTCTTGGATGGAAAAATTGATTTGAGGACATATAGGTCCACCAAAGACCTAAAAAAGAGGTTTTGGGATTTTTAAACATAAGTTTGTATTTAAAAAACCAATACGCATGGTTTCCTAGGTTGGGCCACATAGTTAGAAAAAACCATGCTCCCTGGACATGTGCCTACTATAAATGGGATGAATGGTTTCTCCTAATTGAGAGTGTAGTTTGAAAAACCATTCCCCAACTGTGTAAAACCCCACTGCATGGGTTTGCACGGTTTTCCTTTAGAGGGAACATGGTTTGGGGAAATCGTGTACCTACCATGAAGTAGCCTAAAACATTTAAAACATTTAAAAATTCATATGATTCACCCTAAAACAAGACCCAACCAAATCATTATAAAAAATAGGTGTTTAGGAATAAATAAAAATAGAAACATCATTTTACAA
This sequence comes from Viscum album, assembly GCA_963277665.1. Lineage (NCBI taxonomy): Eukaryota > Viridiplantae > Streptophyta > Magnoliopsida > Santalales > Viscaceae > Viscum > Viscum album. The sequence continues at coordinate 1,150,149,787 of OY728122.1, forward strand.
CATCCATACCATAGAAACATTCTATCCACAAAAGCCTTCTTAGAAGCTTCTAGAAAATAAATATGAGGCTAAAACTCTCCCATCAATGCTTCCCTCTCCCATGTCTCATGATTATCAAAACCATGATTCTAAATAACAAGAACCAAAGGTATCTTCCAGTTATATAATAACTTGGTTTTAGAATCAACTATCATGATGGGCCATTTTGTTAATGATAAATCAGGTTCCACATCAAGATTACTCCAACATAAAATATGATATGGATCTGATAGATACTTTATCAATAATGATACATGGAACATGTTATGAATCAACATCATCTTTAGATGATGTGATAAAGGATAAGAAACCTTTCCCACTTACACATCAACCTCAAAATGTTCCAAAAAATTAAGAGAATGTTTCCCTCTCATCCCAAGTTGTCAATGACTGAAATGGGGGGAAGCATTCAAGAACACCTCGTCACTAACTAATAATTCTTACAGTATATGATGATGATCAGAATAAGACTTATACCATCTCTTTTCCATAAACATTTTCCAAAGAAACAACATAATATTTTCTCTCATCTGTTGGACTAACATCATTCCAACCAAATAACATTCATCAATTTCTAGCCAACAGAAATGAGATCCATAAGGGCGGCCATATAAGGCATCCAAAGGATCTATTCTAGTCATAGACTGGTAAATATTATTATATAAGAAACCTACCAGCCATAAATGATCATCCAAAACCCTATTAAAGTCAAAAAAAATTAATATTCATATCCTCATGAATCTATATAGCTTTTTTGAATTTCCATATAACTGTGGATGACATGTCATTCTAAAAATGACTTGAGATCCCATTCCTTATAAATAAATATAAACAATTTAAAAGTGAAATAAGGATCTCTATAAAAATATATAGTATATGACACTCCATAAGAAAGAACAATATCATTCAAATATTGACTTATGAACACATTAACTTTGCCCATATAATGGATGAGTAAAAAGTAAAAAAGTTATATTAGTCTTTTGATCACAACCCATATCACATTCGTCATACTCTAGGTACACAGGGAATGAAAAACAAAATTCCATAAAAATAACATCCCATTTCCATTTAGGGACTGTAAGAGGATGAAGAAAACCCAAAGGCTTCTGGTTCTTATCCTTATCTTGTTTGAATGTATAGAAATGAGGGAAAAACTCAGCAATTACCCATCTCATACATGGCCACCAAAATTGACACCTCATATAATTTAACATATTTGGGGTTCCAAGGTTCACAACCCACTAGATATTATATAAATTCTCCATCATATCTTTATGTAACACTAACGACACAAAAAAATTATTTTGATAACATTGAATTCACACATTGGAGAACAACCACTCATAAAATGTCTCCCCACCATAAATAGAAACTCTAATGCTACAAAATTAATCATAAATATGTTCTTCTAGAATATTCATCTCAATAAGAGTGGGTGTCAACTATGAAGTAGCCAAAATAGTCTTATACCCTAATTTTTAGACGTCAATGTGAAACTTTGTAAATAGAACCATCAAATTCTGCAGTTCAGATGAACCATTCATTGACTTGTTCTGAAGATTCTAGTTTAATGATTTTACGACAACATTCCATTCCCTATGGTTATAAATGATATCGAAATAGAAATAATTTAGGTAATCCACCTAATGACTTTAGAATATATTTAAATGTTTTCTAAATAAGATATAACTCAAGGTCATGTAATATGAAAAGATACTAAACCTTTATCGGTAAAGCTAATGCCACCAACTCCTAAGAATGTGAATCAAAACTATATGTGAAAGTAAAGAGGTTGGATAATTATTCTCATGTGTTCTAAGATGAAATGATTCATAAGCAACAAGGTGGTAAAATTTCATAAGATCAAAACCAAAACATGAACCTGAAGCATCACAGAAATTCACCTAGCACTACCTGACCTCTAGAAGAATCAACATCAGGGGAGTAGTCAAAATATGTTTCATCTTAATAAAAGAACATTGAAATTTTTCATCCTAAGAAAAAATTTCTCCTTTTTACGTTATAGAAGACATTATAGAAGCCAAAATTGAGAAATTATTTACAAACCTGTGATAATACAGAGTTATACCAAAGGAGATCTATATCACAAAAACATTTCATGATTGTTTCCATGTCAAAATAACTTTCAAAATTTTATGATAAAATGAAATACCATGTTTTGACACCATGTGTCCCAAGAAATTCACTTCCTAAATCAAGAAATTCCATTTCCAATGCTTTTTATAAATTTAGAGATCTCATAATAATTCCAGAACTACTCTCATATGAAGCACATGATCATCCTCAGACATTGAGTAAACAAGTAATTCCTAGACAAAGAATAATACAAAGGTATAAATGTATTAATTGGAAATATTTTTTATCAATTTAATAAAGACATATAGAGAATTGGTTAGACCAAAAGTCATTTAATGGAACTCATAATGGTCATACTTTCTCCAAAATTTGGTTTTTGGAACGTTAGATTCGTTTATCCTCAACTGATGGTGGCCGGACTAATGATTAATCTTCAAGAACCACATTTTACCTTTCCATTTTTCTAGTATATGATCAATCCATGGTAATGGATTCATGTTCATTATTGTAACATGATTATGTTTTTGGTAGTCAACATAATGGCATAGTTAACCACCATCCTTCTTAGAAAAAATAGACGACACCGATTAAGGTGAAACACCTAGTCATATAAATCCTTTTTTTAGAAGATCAATTTATTAGGTTTTAAAAACCTTCATTCTAGCTTTTTCCATGCATAATGGGGGAATAAACACTTGTTGTGTAGATGAAACTATGTTTATAGAAAACTCTACCTCTATTATCGGTGGAAGAGCAGTGAAATCATATGGGAACATGTCAAGAAAATCAATGATATTTAGAGGGACATCTCCTCTCAAATATTCCCAATCTAGATAAAAAGAAAAAAATAAATATCACATTCCCTAACTCTAGATAGGAATGTCTGGATCTACTCGACCTTGGGTACTATTCTTCTTGACATAAATGACACACACCATCAGTTGTAGTGAAGGATACTCATAAATTTTGAAAATCAATTCAGGATTTGTTGGTAATGAGCCAATATTTCTTGAATATGAATTCAACAGGTTTTATGTTGAGAACCAAAATACTCCAAGCTTTCCCGACATCTAATAGAGAGAAAACAAAAGAGGGACTACTGAGACCATGGTCTCTCTTTGTACCAAGGGATGTAATAATATCTGTCACATAATAAAAAAGATCCATAGGGATATTTAGAAGATTAAAAACATTAGATGAAATAAATTAATGGGGAGAACCATTATCAAATAATGTAGTCACTAGTGATGATGCTATGGTGATGTTACCTATCAAAATTTCTAGACTTGTATCTACTTCCTTTGGAGACTCATCCACTACACGATTAAGCTTTATTCCAGATGTCTATGGCTAGAACCCTTTTTTATGATAAGCATATAAATTGCATTAAGTTTCAGGAGATGATGATCACATTCCTCTTTGAGGAGACGAATAGATATGGATGAACATTTTTAGGGGACCTGAGTTTGTGGAGGAGACACATATCTTTGGTGCATTAGTGAAAAACCACTTTGAGTTCCCTGACATTACAAACTATATAAAATCGAAGGTCCTCTTCGAGTAACTGAAGGATGTTATGAATGTCCCTATAGTCAAAAACCACTAGGAGATTCATCATGCTTCACCTTTCTTTTGAAGGAATATTCACCGAAAATGGTAGAGAATGAAATACCCAACAACATTAAATTTCAATCTAGGTCTATTTTTTACATCAATACAAAATCCAGCACATCAAAATATAAAGGAATAATCAGTAAGAAAACCTAAGATCGTATGAATAGTAAAATTCCCAACTCGAACAATCGATCCTTCATCTTCACGTTCGATACTATCTAAGGTGAAAATTTCAAAATCTCAGTAAAAATATATTCATATTCCATCATGATTCTGTTAGCCTGATCAATATTGAAAAACTCTATAGCCTTTGACAACAAAATCAACATTGGAGATAACTAGTAGTTGAAAAGAAACTTAATGTCTTTTCAAACTGGGCCCTCTTTCTTCTTCATCATCACTATCTTTTCCCACTATCTTATACCAGTTATTTAGGAATAATGGTGGCACACTTCAACTTGATTTCCATATGTGTATCCAAGAAATTGAACAAATTCTCAATAATGATAAACCATTTTTAAGAATCTTGAGTATCATTGGATCCATTGAAATATAGAGGATTCTGGTGAAAGAAATTTGTAGACCTAATCTAGATATCATTCCATCGAGGTTCTATAGGAAAATCATGAATGGGATAAGGTGGTGGTGCCTATCCCTGAGCATGGATGGTATGAATGATCACCTCAACCTGATTCATGTTCACTAGGTTATTTCCTCACTGAGGTTCATCAATATCTTTCTCCTAGATCTAATTACTTCATCTCCATGGATTCACGATGCTACACAACATCAATATACTGTAAGGGGGACATCCTTTTTAATAATCAAACTGATCAATAAGTGAAATTAATCCCAAAAAATAGAAACATATAATATGAATTTCAATTTATCCATATAAAAAGTTGAAAAAAGACTTGAACTAATCACAAAGACATATTTCCCTAACCACACCAGGTGATATAATGTTCATTTTGGTTATAGATGGTGAGACACACAATTTAAACTATCTCTTACATCCCGACAAGAATACAAAAATATATATTGACATCAAGGAAATATGAAAAATATATACATCTAATACCACTTTTTCCTAAACTATCTTGGGTACCCAAGTAATCTAATAATTGATCCAACAATTATATAAACCAAAGGAAATTCCTAATCCCAATGCATTGAGGACTAGCACCTCCCATCATACAAAATGAATATTTGAATGATTTTTCCACAAACATCATTGAAGAAAGATAAAAAAGTCAGTATACAAACAAAATAAACTCCATAGAGTGAATGGTGGAATCATTCAAACATTCATAACAAACCAAAGGTACTAAAAAAATGTTCCAAAATAAAGAAAAAATTCCCATGTCCAAATAGATACAATTCATGAAGTCTAATGATCAAAAATAAGAACCACCTCTATGTGATGCTTTTCAGCTACTCAAACCTTGAAGTAGATAATCTAAAAACACTCAATGTCATCGGTTTAACATGAAATACAATTATATTAGGGTATCACCATGTATTACATAATAGATTTAATCACTTAATTAACCAATTAAATAGCTTTTTATTTTATATAAATATGTTTTTCATTTCAAAAATATTTTTGAGCAAATCATGATTTAAATTTCAAATGATGTAAATAATGTTAAAAAAATGTATTATATAAATGTTTTATATAAAATTGTTTATATAAGTTTATAAGGCATGTATAATAGTTCTAAAATAGGGGAATAAATTTATATCTTATAGATAAACAATCAAGCAACATGGTCATCTTCTATGAGGTATGATAGTTCCCGGTTATGGGGTCCTCAAACAATTTTATAATGGTAACAAAAATTTGTACACATGTCCCTTGAAATTGGTCAAAGTGGAATCAATGATAACCTACTAATGAATAAAATGTTCCAAGAAATTTATGTTAGAGTTGTAAATCACCAATCTGGCGCTTAGTCATTCCCATCAGAGAGTGTTTTTCCCTAACAACTCACGAAATACGAAGGAGTTCATGTTATCTAGTATAAATAAATAATGAAAAATTTACATTATGAAACCATAATATAAAATTTAATTCCATTCACCAATTTGAAAAATTTAAATTTCCCATTAAAAACCAAAAACATGTTTTAAATTGAAACATTCATTTTTTCCAGGATAAAACCCAATGTTTTTTTATCAAAAACATTTTATTCTATTTTACCAAATATGAATTTGAACACAATTCACAATTTAATTTCATAGTTAAATTTCCACAATTAAATTAAATAATTTAATTAAAAAACAATCCACCAATTCCACAATTTAAATTCAAAAATTATAATCTCTATAATTTTCCATCAATTTCACAATAACATCCTAATTCAATGGAAATGGGGTTTTCCAAATTTTATGAAAAAAAGTAAATTTCAAAAAACTAAAATTAAATGGAATTGGGTTTTAATTCAATCAATTGAATGAATTTTTATTTATAATAGAGTTTAAATTTATTTCAATAATTTAATATAAATTATGAAATTTATGCTTTTCACAAATTGGGAATCTTTATAGAACCACCTAAATCTGAATTTCATGATCTTGAAACTTGAAAAGCCTTATTTGGATGTTCCAATATATAATGATGACAAAAAAAATGGTAATTGAACCTCAGTTTAGGCACCTAAAAGTCATGGGATTTGATTCCCCGTCCAACATAGAGATATAAAAAAACCGAAGGGAGGAATAGAAAGGGAGGGGGAAAGACAACATGAAGTGGAAACAAGTAGGGAGAGGTTAAACCTCTATTCTCCCTAATTTAATCCACATTTAAGAGGGTTCTGAGGTCCCAAAAAATAATATTAGGGGATCTCTTGAAATGATAAATAGGTTTTTTTTCGTACAGGTCTATCATGGTCTAAATAGAGGTGTTATGTTATTTTAAAACATATGTCCAGATTAAAAAACCCATATGCGCAGTTTCTTGGGAAACACTACATAGTTAGAACAAATCATGTTCACTCGTCTTGAAAATATTTAAAATGGGATACAAGGATTCTACTTTATGGGAACTCACCTTTAAAAACCTATTTCCAAACATGAAAAAACCCCACTTCCTAGTTTTTCATGGGTTTCATTGAGAGGAATCATAGTTTGAGAAAAACATGTGCCAACCGTGTGCTAGCCCAAAAGCATTAAAAAAATTTAAAATTTCACATGATTCACCATTAAAATAAACCCAACCAAATTATGATAAATATATGTGTTTCGGAATACCTAAAAAATATAATAGGATGTTATAATATCCATTTTATTTCTAAACCATGTTTTCATGTTTCTTTATTACTCCATATCCACGAAATAAATTTAAAACATACAAATATAATGAAATAAATATAAAAAAATTATAAAATGTTATTATTTTTATAGAATAAACAACAGATATCACTATTCTATCCATTGGAATATGAAAACCTTAACCATGTTATATGCGGAATATTGCCTCCATGATTGATGTATTTAATTTTTCATATCCTCTTTTTAGATATGGTTCTAAAAATGTATTTTATTCATTAATATGATATGTATAAAATAATGTATTTTATGTAATTATTAATTCTTTTAAGAATAATATTAAAATTAAAAGGTCCTTGTAAAATTTAACCACCTAAAATTATTATATCATGACAATTTCCCTAATTCCAATTATTTTTGAAAACATATTCAATTGTAATTTTTTACTATAATAATAAATTACATATATTTATAAAATTTAGGATATAATAAGTCTATTTTATAGCATATTTTGTCATTTTCAAAAAACAAAATATTTTTTGAAATAACTGACTAAACAAACCCAAAATGACTAACACCGATTTAAAAAATAAATGAAACATGATAATAAATGAAATTAAAGGGATATTAATAAGGGAATTAGCATGTAAAAGTTTCATACCAAAGTAAATATTTGATATAATTTTATAACTCTGACTAGTATATGACTTTTAAAATGAGTCAAGATATTTGGTAATGGTTTTTTCTTTTAAACCATAATTTATTTCTCTGTTGTCTATGATTAAACTATTTATTTTTTAAAATAATATTATTTATTTTTATTTATTAATGTTTTTATTTATAATTTTTTTTAAAATTTATTCTCTATTATCCTATACATTTTAAAAATTGTTCTTATAATGTTTTATCTAGTGACCACTGTTGACTTTCCATACAAAAGTTTGAAAAGAATGTTTTTTAATGTTAAACGATTGATATCTTTTATTGACTACCATATACATTTTTCATTACTATAATTACATTTAATTATTCATTATTTTTTTAATAAATTCAATTCACATATTTCTATGAATTTATCATTTAAAGTAGTTGACAACAAAAATTAAATTTCATCTTATTTTGTTCTAATAAAAATATTTTATTTCACTGAAGTATTTAAATGTATTTTTTTATGACTTATAGATGAAAGTGAAATCTATTGCGTGTTATATTTATGTTATTATTCAATTAAATTATATATTATTATGGTTTGATCGAATATATCATTCTAATAGAATGAGTAATTATTTATTCCTTATTGAAATAATGTTGTAATTTACTTGTAATGTTATGCAATTATTAGGGTGATTATAAATCCGATTATAAGATGGATATGAACATTATGTCCCATATAACTTTTATGACCACCATTCCCTTCATTCACTATTATTGTAACTCCCCGACCATAGAATCCCGGTGACTATGCCTCACATTATTAATTTGGCATAGATAAAAGATTCAAATCCCAAGTGACATAATTGTTTTGTAGTTTTTAAAAACTAGATTACATATATGATACCCATAATAAATTGGGAAAATAAAATCAAAACATGATACATAATAAAATTAAATAAAAATAATCCTTGAAACTCAGTCAAATGAATCTTCTTCATAACATGGGGAATGGAAACATAATAATTGAAAGCTCAGAATGCCTATTAAGGTTATGTAAAGTGGTATAAAAAATGAACTGAAGAGTGTAAAACAATATGGAATGGTATATAACAGATAACATATTCTATTGAAATTTAATTATATGGAATAATGTATATGTAAATGTAAGAAAATGAAAATAGATAACATTTAATCAATAAAATGATAAGTGCATGAGTCATTATATATTTCAAAGAAAAGTCCCATGGATAAATTGAAGCTAATATTGAATCAGGGAAATGCTAAAATTTTGGACACCATTTTTCCTAAGTACATGGTACCTTTACCATCAGTACCTTTCACAATTCAATTTATCATATCTGGTGAAAACCCATATAATTTGGCCAATTGAATCATCTCATGAGACTACTGATGCATTGAGGGGATATCTATAACTAGGCCCCACCCCTATCATACCAATCCAAATAATTCCTCAAATACCGAATACTCGATATAATTAATCAACAATATCCCTTGTAAAAAATATTGATATTGATTAAATAAATATAAATCAATAAATCCTCTCTGGAGGATATGTATGAGAATGGTTTATGACATTAATGAATATAAATACCATTGAAAGATTATTTAAATTTTTTTTGAGGAAAATAGTATTTAAACATTACAAATTGTCCCATTCTACACTAAAATAATTTGAATCAAAATCCCATTTAAGTAATTACATTATGTTAAACATATAATATCATTATAATAATGAGATTCACGAGATAAAATGTTAAACTGAAATATATACCCCCTGGAAAAGAATCTACGAGCATAACATTAAACTTTTCCTTAATGAAAAGAAATTTAGATTAAATATGTAATGCACCGACCCCAGTTACGCAGTGTTGATACATTATTACATAACAATGGCATGATACAAAGAATCAGGTCCTGAAAGACTAATTAGTTTAATGGCCTTTGAAGTACTAGATACATTCATTGGCATTAAATTACATCATGAAATAAAAACATTAAAAAAAATTGTCCCCTTTTAAACACACATATATCCTTATCCAATCCCTGTAATTCAACTATAAAATACTTCTTCTCATCCTGTGAAAAATAAAACATAGAAAGTGGTGAGCTCAGATGCTCAGTAAGGATAACAATATAGCAGAAACATTCATAAATAAGATAATCAATTAAGGCAATGTATATGAATAAAACAAAAGCCTTTTAAACTTAAACATCAGTATAATATGGAAAAGATAAAATCAAATAATTTCATTTACTCATTCACATGGATATTCTAATAGTTGAATAATCACTTGCAATATCAATATCCACTTTCATAATGACAGAATGCATAATTCCAAACTTCATAACCACATAGTCAAGGCCTTGTTCCAAGACAACAAATAAGATTTTGTCAAAGCCTTGTGCCAAGACACTAGTTTTTCCCATGAGACCTACTGATGCATCAAGGAGCTATAGAAGGCTCCACCCATCACTTACTAAATCCAATGCATTCCTCATATGAAATGATTTAAACATATGATAAACATTATTATTAAAACTAGTATATGAAATGTCAGTAATTTATCCATAAACCATGAATGGTGTTAAAATAACACATCCATAGTAAAACATATCACAATAACTTCAATACAATATGGATGTTTTGTATCATAATAAATCAACTTCATATAAGCTTAAAATCTATAAAAAGATGTTGACATAGAGGAAATAAAAACTTTTTTTAGAGAAATATATATTTCTATTTTGAAATAATTTATATGTCATATAATTATAAAAGAAAAAAATTTATTTTTAAAGTATTATAATAAGTTTTTAAGGGGAGCTACGATGATTTTATAATGGCGGAAAATAGCTGCACCAGCTGTATATGTTAAAAAAACATTCTTACATTAATTTTGTAAAAAATGTCATAAAGTACCTTGTTTGGAAAACAACGGAAAGATTCCTTTAAAAAAAATTTATAAAAATTCAAAAAGGGTATAAATTACTTTAACCCATAGTCTAGTAAGTAGTAAAAATGTTTTGGAATAAATTTTTGAGAAACATGGATGTGGATGGTAAAGAGGTCCCAGTAGATACTTACATAAAAATACCTCAGATAAGGAAGAGATTGTGAAATTAACCCTTACCATGTAATTTCCATGGTCGAGGGTAGGTTAAAATCCTATATAATTGTGAAATAATTTTTATTAAATTATAAAAGAACCATATACATTAATATGATATCATATATTATTTTCTAATATTACTTTAATAATGTTATTTCCGTAGTATCATCGTTTCAGGTGTTAACTGATTTGTTTTCCATTATAAGATTTGTAATGTAAGGAATTTTTTTAATTGATAGGATGTATCTTATTCATAATCAGAATGATATTATTTCTTTAAACATTTTTTTTAATCATTAAATGAAAATTAGTCTTGAATGGATACATTGGGGAATGAATATCATGGCGTTCGTGGGAACAATAATCCGTACGTACGCATGAGTGACAATATAATTTTTTTGATATTAAAATAATATATAATTGGATGGTATATCATATATAATGAATTCTTATCAGGTTTTATTTGTTATTTACATCATTTATAATCATTATTATAACCATCCAAATAGTGAAGTGTTTGAATAACGAACTGCACCACGACGTGGAGACGGTAATCCGTACGTACGCACGTATGGTGACATTTCCATTTATAGGATGGATAGAATAATGAATATGATTTTAACATTTATATAATAACATCAAATTATATGGAACATACTGGATTTGTTATTTTATAATGGAAACAAAAAAGAAAGAGGAAGTGGAAGAATAAAAAACATGAAAAAGGTGATGAAATATTTACCTCTTCTTCGGGTTCTTCCTTTTGATTTGACCTAAAGGTCTCCTTAGGATAGTTTTCATACTAAAGAAAGGCCTCTAGGATGAGGAGAGGACATTTGAGATGATATTTTGGCAGGGTTTGGCCAATAAAAATGGCTTTAAAGGTGTGAATTTGAGAGATGTGGAAGTACCCTTTTATAAGATAGGTGAGGGTCACATTAGCAAAAGATTGTAATATTATTTTATAATAAAATACATTTCTGTTTCTAATAGATCAAAAATTAATTATTTAAAGTCTAAGGTCGAGATGGGTCGAAAAAATCTAAAAAATAGGTTTTAAGAAGGTTTAGGTCATTATATTAACCTTATCTTTTAGATTTAACTCTTAGTTAAATTGTTTGACATTTCCCATGTCTCTTTGTATTTTTATATTATATTGTTAAAAAAATTACAATAATCTTATAAGATAAGCTCATGTGGTTCATTAATTACATATATAATATTTTTTAAGCTCTTTGGATGAACCTTAGATTTTTAGGAATAGGATATCAATTAATAATATAATATTTGTCTATGAAACTCTTTTATGTCAATTTTGAAACTATTTGGTATTTTGTTTTTGTTAAATTCATAACAACATTATTAATTAGAAAAAAGTCATTTAATCAACTCCAACATGTCATACTAACCAATAAAATTAGTGTAATTCATTAAAAGTATCAAATTAGATTTATTTGGATATTTATAAATCAATTATTTTAATCCTTCATTAATAAGATAGTTACTACATCATCATTGTGTCATAAATAAATTTAATTATATAATGTCTAAAAATTATAAATAAAATAAAATAATGTAGGAATCCTTTTTATATTTCTAATAAATATTTATAGTCGAATTTATATTATGTGTAACCCTATATTAAAAATGGTTTAGTTATTAAACTTGGAATTTAACTCTTTTAAATCTTCTTTTAATAAAATAATAATAAGTGTCCAAATATAATACAAGTGGAACTAAAGGATCATATTTTATTCGAAAGGTTTTTTTCGTATGCATTACACTTATCCAATAGAATTATCACTTGTGTTAGGGTAATAATAATATCATTTCTACCCTTAAATACCATATTTACTTTTAATCATTGTAAATAAAAGAAAAAAATCTACAATTAAAAAAAAATTATTCTCATCTTATTGAACCCCATTTTACTTACTGATATCAACCATGTCTCTCAGATTTCTGAAATTCAATTCACAGAAGTGGTAAAATTATGTTTTATGTGAATTTACAATTGCATTTAAGAGGTGGGTAAAAACAGTAAAAATTTTGATAAAAATTTTTATATCTAAACTTATTATAAAATGACTCCAATGAATTACGTTGAACACTTATATGTATTATGTATCGATTTTGACTTAATATAAATTAAAATAAAATAACTAATTATTTAAATAAAATGTCAGTTTTAACAAAAAAACATCTTTTTTTCACTATACATCAAAAATTGAATGTTCTCATAAAAATACCAAAAATTCACCCTAAGCTAATTTCTATATTCCAATTCCAAAAATGAAGTCAAATTGGAATGAAAAAATTTATAAAATTTTACAATGTGGGTATTACTATTCATACGACTAGTTTGATTGGTCGCGGTGTGTTAGAATCTCAAAGTTGCGTAAAATTAAATCTATTGCATTATTCAAAGGGAAACGTACATTGGAAGCTTGTGGCATTACATTATTCCCTCCTTCAAATAATTTCATCCTCAAAATTTCGATAATTCTACCTCACAAAAAGATTTGTGTGGTTCTTCATCATAAGTTCCTCTGGTTCCCACGTTGCCTCTTCCATCTTATGGTTTATCCATTGAAATTTTACCACACGAGTTGTCTAGTTTCTCAGCACTTGTTCTCTTATATCAAGAATTTTGACAGGCTCTTCACAATAAGACATATCAGGTTCTAGTTCAATTTTCTCATAGGTGAGTACATGCATTGGGTTAGGCATGTATTTTTTCAACAATGATACATGGAATAAATCATAAACTTTGGAGAGACATGGAGGCATTTACAAAAGATAAGCTACAACAACAATTCATTCAAGAATTTTGAAAGGTCCGCCGTATCTAGGACTCAATTTAACCTTCTTATAGAAATTTATAACACCCTTCCATGTATATAACTTAATGAAAACATGGTCTCCTACTTAAAATTAAAAATCCATCCTTCAGTTATTGGAAAATATATTTTTTCCTACTTTGGGCTGCTTTGATGTTGGTTTGTATAACCTTCACCTTTCCCATTACTTCCTCAACAAGTTCTGGGCCTACAAGTTTTCATTCATCAACTTCATCCCAATAAGTTGGCGTGCGACATCTCTTTCCATATAACGCTTCATATGGTGAAACCTGAATACTTTAATGGAAAATAATGTTATAGGAAAATTATACCAGAGGTAAATATTAATCCCTCATACCTTGAAAGTAAAGTGAGCAAGATCTCAACATATCTGTTGTGGTTCGAATAGTCCATTCGGATTGTCTATTTGTTTGTGGGTAGAAGGCAGTGCTCAAATGAAGTTCAGTATCTAGGGATTTATGAAGCTTTTTCCAGAATATTGATGTACAATAGGGATCAAGATTAGAAACAGTCGATAACAGTACTCCATTAAGTCTTACAACTTCATTAATATACAGTCTCTCTAAACATTCAAGTGTCAAATATTCTCTTATGGCAATAAAATGTGCCGACATGGTAAGATGATCAACAATGACCCATATTGCATCATTCCTTCTAGGAGTCTTCGGTAGCCCCATGAAAAATTCCATTGTATTGTCATCCCATTTCCACTCAGGTATGGGAAGAGGTTGAATAACTCCACCAGGTTGTTGAATTCCAGCTTTTACTTGTTGAAAACCATCCATCTTGACACAAAATCAGAAATCTCTCTCTTCATGTTGTCCCACCAAAAATGTTCATTCAATTCTCTATAGATCATGGTGCTACTAGGGTGCATAGAGATTTTGGAGCTATAAGTATCATCCAAAAATTCTCTTTTTATATCCTGTATATCAGGAACACAAATTCTCTTCCCAAATTACAAAATCCTGTCTTCATATATGAAGTCACTCAATCTTCAATCATTCACAGCTTTAATCTTCATTTGAAACTCCTCGTCAATATTTTGAGAACTCTTTATCCTTTATAGTAAAGATGTTTTAGCAACCATTTGAAAAAGTATTGATGTTTCACCCTCCCTGATTATTCCCATATCCATTTTTACTAGATCCATGAAAATAGGATCCCTTTCAACTATCATCTTTTTCAAAACTCCATGATCCTTTATTTTTAAAGCATCTTCCACCCTATTTTCCTTCCCCAGGTGGTAGTGTATTGGGTAACCATAATCCTTGAGTTGTTCAAGCCATCTCCATTTCCAAATGTTGAGTCCTTTTTGTGAAAACATATAGCTCAAAATATTGTGATTAGTATATATCTAACATTTTTGACCATAGAGATAATGTCTCCATATCTTCAAAGTAATGATTACAGCTGCTAACTCAAAATAATGAGTATGATAGTTTTGTTCATGATTTTTTAGCTGTCCTGATTCATAGGCAATAACATTATCATTTTTCTTAAGGACACAAACATGAACATTCTTTGAAGAATCACTATAAATAACAAACCCATCGTTACCTGATTGTAGATTCAAGATAAGAGCGCTGACTAATCTTCTATTCAGTTCTTCAAAATATTCTTCTCGCTCTTTTCTCCAAAAAAATTTAACCCCTTTATGTGTGATCTTGGTTAATGGGTTATCCAACCAGGAAAAATTCTTGATGAAACATCGATAATAACCTGCTAAACCAATAAAACTATGTACCTCAGTTATACTCATCAGTGTTGGACATTCTTGGATTGCCTTCATCTTTTAAGGATCAATAGATATTCCATCCTTAGAAAAAATATGGCCAAGAAAAGAAATCTCTTGAAGCCATAATTCACACTTGCTAATCTTACAATATAATTCATCTCTTCTAAGAGTCTTTATAAAAATGCACAAGTGATTTTCATGATATTCTTAGATTTTGGAATATACAAAGATATCATCAATAAATATAACTACAAAGTCATCCCGATATTCCTTGAAAAATCTATTCATTAGATCCATAAAGACAGAGGGTGAATTATTCAATCCAAAAGGCATTACTGTAATCTCTTAATGCTCTTACCTGGTTTGAAATGATGTTTTCGGAATGTCTTCCTTCTTCACATACAATTAATGATATCTAGATCAAAGGTCAATGTTTGAAAAATATTGAGATCAATGATGTTGGTAGAATAAATCATCAGTGTGAGGTAGGGGATACTTGATATTTATTGTTATAGCATTGATCTCCCTATAGTCAATGCACAACCTCATAGATCCGTCTTTAATTATAACAAAAAGGACAGGGGCTCCTCATGGAGAAACACTAGGGTTAATAAATCCTTTATTACTCAATTCCTCTAGTTGATTATTGAGTTCCACTAATTCCACAGTGTCCATTCTATATGGGGTCTTCGATATAAGCCTTGAACAAAGAATTAAATCAATGGAAAACTCATTTTCTTGTTCTAGAGGATGTCCATGTAAATCTTCTGTAAACACATCAACATATTCTTACACAATTGGTATGCCCTCTATTGAACATTCCTTTCCTCACTCATAGTTATTTCATTCTCTTCCTCTCGAATAATTGAATTTAGTTGAGCTATTGTGGGTGGATCTAGATAATAATCATATGGTTTTCATTCTGCTGTAAAGATAATGTACTCCATATCATCATTGAAAATTTTAACCTCATTCTTCTTACAATGAATTTTCATACCATGGTCTGAAAGCCAATCCGTACTAAGGATTATATCAAATTCAATCCTGGATATTATGATAATATTAGAAGATATATATCGTTTATTTTCCTTAATGGGAACTGATTCACAAAAAATTGTTTCAATGATAATTCCCTTAGGAGTATTGACTGAAAAATACCTTATTTAATCAAATTGGAAATAAATAATTTTCATAGAAAACTAGGAAGATATGAATCAATGAGATGATCCAAAATCAAATAAATCATTTTCTAAACATGAGTAAACCATTAATGTGCCTGCCACCATGACTTTAGATGATTTAACCACAAAAATAGTGATACCATAAGCTTAGCGTTTTCTATGGTATGTTTCCATAGCACATAAGACAATCATTTGCATAATTCTCCATTTCTCTACAATTATAGCATTCAACATTGAAAACCTCTTTCTTCCACTTACAATCATAATCTTGGAGGCCTTTTTCACCACACTTGTAACATACTCCCATTCCCATCAGGTAAGTACTAGGGGTTTCTTCCCACACTTACTATAGGATAGATATTCATCTTTTTTCCTTATTCCCCTTATTTCCATTTCCAGAGTGATCAGAAGATCTTATCTTCTATTTCTTTTCATTAAAGTCGTATGACTTAGAGAATTCCTTTTCTATCTTGATAGCACATGAGACTATATCTTTGTACGATGAGAAATATTGTGAGACTAATGATTGATGGAGAAATGGTTTTAACCCATCAAATAAAAGATCAATCTTACTTTTTAGGATACATATATAATCTATAACATGCCTTTCCATCCTTGTAAAGTTATCCTCATACTTTGCGACATTCTCATCCTCTTTTTTCCTCAGACTCAAAAATTGTCTTTCCATATCCGCTCGATGGTCATGAGGAAATTATTTTTCTAAGAAAATCTCTTCAAACACTCTCTATTCCATCTTTGATACTTAATCATCTTCCTTTGTGTTTTGAATCAATTACCACCATTGATATGCATCTCCCGTGAGATGATAAACTGCTATGACATCTTTTTTTATTTCACTACTCCCCAAAACATGAAATATTTTCTCTAAGGAATTTATCCATTGCTCATCCACTAATGGATTTGTACTCCCATTGAATGTTTGGGGTTGTTTCCACATGAAGCGTTCTAAAATTGATCCTCTGCATTGTCAATCAGGGTGCTCCATACGGGTAAGGTTATTATTCATAACATGAAGGAGTTGTCCGAGTATGGTGATAAACTGATTAGCACTAGTTTCATCACCATCTCTACTATAATTATCTTGAGTAGGAGGGAAATCGCTACATGGATTATGTTCATTGATAAAGTTTCCATTCCTTTCACTATCCCCCATTGGCATACAACAGATTAGTTTATGAATAACAATACATGATTATAAACTTGTAAAACAATTAACATAAATTGAACAGTTTATGGATATAATCCACAATCATAAATTTTTTTTTCTTTGAGTAAGTTTATAATCATAAACCATTTATAATTATTTGTAAAGATAATGAGAATTAACCTAAGCATATCTCTCGAGAGTTTTGTAACCAAGAGTGAAACAAGGCCCATTTTCGTGCACCAGTTCCTGTTCTAATCTTTCTCAAAGCGGTGTTTTAAAGTTTTACCCCTAGGTACATCTGTGCTAGAGCCACCTCTACATTCTTGTATCCAGACAGTGATGTATTTCTAGGAATACTCATAGAATTTCTATAGTTCCAAAATTCAAGGATGTTCTTCTATACTAATCCTCAAAGTCTATCTTAGGGTAATGTTCTCTAATCAGAGTTTTCCTAAATTTAGTTTCCAAGGCTGGTACTAAACATTCTCGAATACCAACTATAATGGCCCGAACCGAGTTTCTCATAGTCGGTGCATTGTTACATAACATTGGAATGATACAAAGAATCATGTCTAGGACGACCGATCAGTTTAGTAGCCTTGGAAGTACTAGATACATTCATAAGTTTTACATTTAATCATAAAATAAAAACATCAAAAACATTTTGTCCCCCTTTTAACACATTTATATCCTTAGCCTATCACCATTAAACACTTCTTCACATTATAGGAAAAATGAAACATAGAAAGGGGTTACCACAGATGCTTCGTAAGGATAATAATATAGCTGAAACTTTCATAAATAAACACAAACATTTAAGGAAATGAATAAGACTAAAACAAAATCCTTTTAAAATAAAAATTAGCATAATATGGATAAGTTAAAATCAAATAATTCCATTTACTAATTCAAATGTATATTCTACTAGTTCAAAAATAACATGAAATATCAATAACCACTTTCATAATGATGGAATACATAATTCAAGAATTCATAACCACATAGTCATGGCCCTGTGTCAAGACTACAAATAAGATTTTATCAAGGTCTTGTGCTAATACACTAGTTTGACTCATGAGAACCCCAGATGCATCAAGGAGCTATAGTGGGATCCAAACTTCACTTACTATGTCAAATGCATTCGTCATATGAAATGTTTTAAACATAACATAAACATTCGTATTTAAACTAGCACACAACATGTCAATTCATTATCCATAAACCATAAATGGTGTAAAAATAACATATGCACAGTCAAACATATCACAATACCTTCAATACAATATGGATGTTTTGTATCATAATAAATCAACTTTAAAAAAGCTTAAAATCTGTCAAAGGATGTTGACATTGATGAAATAAAAACTTTTTTTATAGAAATATCTCCTTCTATTTTGAAGTCATTTAAAAACCATATAATTTTTAAAAAAATTATTTTGACAAAATTATTAAATCTTTTAAGGGAAGTTTCGATGATGATATAATGGTGGAAAATAACCGTACTCACCATATAAGTTAAAAGAACATTCTTACCTTAATTTTGTTGAAAAGGTAATAATGTACCTTGTTTGGAAGACAACAACAATATTTATTTCAAATAATTTTATAAAAAGTCAAAAAAATGTATAAATGAAATTAACCCATTTTATAGTAAATAGTAAAATTGTTTTGGAATAAATTTTTAAGAGACATGGATGTGGATGATAAAGAGGTCCTAGTAGATACATATGTAAATACTACCTCGGATAATAAAGAGATTGTGAAATTAATCCTTACCTTGTACTTTTCCTTGGTATAGGGTAGGTTAACCACCTGTATAATGGTTAAATAATTGTTATTAAATTATACAAGAACCATATAAATTAATATGATATCATATATGATCTTCTAATATTGCATTGTTAATGATATTTCAATAGTATCTTCGTTTCAGGTGTTGACTGATTTGATTTCCCTTATATGCTTTGTTACGTAAGTAATTTTTTTATGGATGAGATGTATATTATTCATATTCAGAATGATATTATGTCATTAAATATTATTTTATTATTAATCAAATGAAAATTAGTCTTGAATGGATACAATGGGGAATGAATCTCAGGGCTTTCATGGAGATGGTAATCCGTACGTTCGCACGAGCGACAATATCATTATTTTGATATTAAAATCATATATTATTGGATGTTATATCATATATACAGAGTCATTATCATTCTATATTTATTATTTATTTCATTTATACTCATTATTATACCCATCCAAATTATGAAGTGTTTGAATAACAAACTACACCATGACTTGGAGACAGTAATCCGTACGTACGCACGTATGGTGACATTGTCATTTATCGGATGGATATAATAATGAATATGGGTGTAGAAATTTCATAATAACATCATAGTATATAGAAAATATAGGAGTTATTATTTTATAATGGAAACAATAGTGAAAGAGAAAGTTTAAGAAGAAAAGATCTTGAAAGAGGTGATGAAATATTTACCTCTTCTTCGGGTTCTTCCTTTTGATTTGATCAAAAGGACTCCTTAGGTTGGCTTTATAACTAAAGAAAGGACTCTAGGATAAAGGTAGGATAGTTGAGAGGATATATGGTCAAGGATTGGCCAATAAAAATTGATTTGAAGGTGTGAATTTGAGAGAAGGGGAAGTGCCATTTTTTAAGATAGGTAACGGTCACTTCAAGAAAAGCATGAAATACTATTTTATAATAAAATCATTTTGGGTTTCAAATGGATCCAAAAATAATTATTTAAATTATATTGCAGTTATTGGTTTAAAAACTCCCAAAAATAGGTTTTATACTGGTTTAAGTCATCATATTAACCTTATGTTTTATATTTAACTCTTAGTTAAATAGTTTAACATTTACCATGTCTCTTTGTATTTTTTATATTATATGGTTAATAAACATTCTATAAACTTCCAAGAGAAACACTAGTGGTTCATTAATGAAATATATAATATTATTTATTACCTTTGATGGATCCTTATATTTTTAGGTATAGAATATCAATTAATAATATAATATTTGTTTTTAAAACTCTTTTTTTCCAATTCTGACACTATTTGGTTTTTTGTTTTGGTTAAATTCATAAAAACATTATTACTTAGAAAAAAAATCATTTAATCAACCCTAACATGTTATATTAACCTATAAAATTAGTTTAATTCATTAAAAGTCTAAAATTATATTTTTTTTGGATATTTATAATATCAATTATTTTAATCATTCATTAATAAGGTAATTACTACATCACTATTATGTCATAAAAAATTTAATTATATAATGTCTAAAAATTATAAATAAAATACCATTATGTAGGAAATTATTTTATCATTATAATTAATATTTATAGTATAATTTATATTATGTGTAACCCTATATTAAATTTTTTTTAGTTAGTTATCTTTGAATTTAACTCTTTTAACTCTTCTTTAAATAAAATAATAATAAATGTCATAATCTAGTACAAGTGGACCTAAAGGATCATATTTAATTCGAAGGTTGTTTTTGGTCAAATTAAATTTATCCAATAGAATTAGGACATGTTTTAGGGTAATAATAATATAATTTTTACCCTTAATTACCCTATTTACTTTTAACCGTGGTAAATTAAAGTAAAAAGATACTATTCACCAAAAACTATTTTCATCATATTAAACCCCATTTTTCTTAATAATATGAACCATGTGTCTCGGAATTTTGAAATTCAACTCACAGAAGTGGTAAAATTATGTTTTATGGGAATTTTCAAATGCTCCTTGGAGGTGGGTAATAGACGGTAAAAAGTTCGATAAAATTTTATATATCTAAAATTATTATAAAATGACTCCAATGAATTAAGTTGAACATATATATGTATTATATATATATATATTTTGAGCTAAACTAAATTAATATAAACTAACTAATTATTTAAATAAAAAAGTCAATTTTAACTAATAACGTAGTGTTTTTCACTATTCATCAAAAAATTAAAAATTTTCAAAAAAAATACCAACAATGAACTCTAAGTTAATATCAATATTCTGAATCAAAAAATGAAGTGCATTTTGAATGATAAAATTTATAAAATTTCAAAAAGTGGGTATTAATATTCATAATGACTAGTTTGATTGTTCATAGTGTGTTAGAATCTCGAAGTTGCGTACAATGCAAGCTATTGAATTATTAAAAGGTAAACGTACCATGGATGCTTGGGGTGTTACATTCTTCCCTCGTTAAAATAACTTCATCTTCAGAATTTCTATAATACTACCACAAAAAAAGATTCGGGTAATTCATCATCATAATTTTATCTAGTTCCCACGTCGCCTTTTCCAACTTATGGTTTCTCCATAGAACATGTACCGGATGAGTCGTCCAGTTTCTGAGCCCTTGTTCTCTGGTATCAGAAATTTTGACAGGCTCTTTACAATAAGACATATCAAGTTCCAGTTCAATATCCTCATAGGTGAGTACATGCGTTGGGTCAGGCATGTATATTCTCAAAATTGATAGGTGGAATACATCGTGAACTTTGGAGAGACATGGAGGAATTTCCAAACGATAAGCTACAACTCCAATTGGTTCTTGAATTTCGAAAGGTCTGATGTACCTGGGACTCAATTTACACTTCTTACCGAAGCATATAATAGCCTTCCATGGGTATAGCTTCAATAGAACAGGGTCTCCTACTTGAAATTCCAAATCCTTCCTTCAGTTATTGGCATAACTATTTTTCCTACTTTGGGCTGCATTGATGTGGGTTTGAATAACCTTCACATTTTCCATTGTTTCCTCTACATGTTCTGGGGCTATGAGTCTTCTTTCATCCACATCATTCCAACATGTTGGTGTGCAAAATCTCTTTTCATATAATGCTTCATATGGTGCCATATGAATACTTGATTAGAAGCTTTGGTTATAGGAAAATTATAATTGAGGTAAATATTGTTCACACGTACCTTGAAAGTCAAGTGAACAGGATCTCAAGATGTCTTTTAAGGTTGGAATAGTTCATTCGGATTGTCAATAGATTTGAGGGTGGCAGGAAGTGCTCAAACGATGTTCAATATCTAGGGTTTTCTGAAGACATTTCCAGAATCTTAATGTAAAATTGGGATCACGATCAGAAACTATCAATCACAGTACTCCATGAAGTCATTCAACTTCATTAATATACAGTCTTGCTAAACTTTCAAGTGGTAAATCTTATCTCATAGAAAGAAAATTTGGTGACTTGGCAATATGATCAACAATGACTCATATTGCATCATTCATTCTAGGAGTCTCTGGTAGCCCCATGACCACGTCCATCATAATATCATCCCACTTCCACTAAGTTATGGGAAGAGGTTTCATGACACCTCCAAGATGTGCCTTCCATCATTTACTTGTTAAAAAATCATACATCTAGACACAAAATCATCCTTATCCCTCTTTAGGTTGTCCCACCAAAACATTTCCTTCAAATATCTATACATCTTGGTGCTACTAGGATGTATAGAGAAATTGGAGCTATGAGAATCATACAACAATTCTTTTCTTAGGTCTGTTATATCGGTAACAGAACGTCTCTTCCCAAATTTCAAAATCCCAACTTCATATATGATGTCACTCAATCTCCCATCATTCAAAGATTTAATCTTGTTTCGAAACTACTCATCATCAGTCTGAAAACTCTTTATCCTTTCTAGTAAAGATGGTTTGGAAAAATTTGAAAAAGTATTGATCTTTCACCTCCTATGATTATTCCCATATTGATTTTTACTAGATCCATGAAAATAAGATCCCTTTCAACTCTCATCTTGTTCAAAACTCCATGATACTTTCTACTTAAATCATCTTCCACCCTATTTGGCATCCCTAGGAGGTAGTGTATTATGAAGTCATAATCCTAGAGTAGTTCAAGCCATATCCTTTGCCTCACATTGAGTTCTTTTTGTGAGAAAATATATTTCAAACTCTTGTGATCGGTATATATCTCACAATTTTCACCATAGAGATAATGTCTCCATATATTCAAAGAAAAGATTACAGCCGCTAACTCAATATCATGAGTTTGATAGTTTTGATCATGATTTTTTAGCTTTCGTGATGCATAGGCAACAACACTATAATTTTTCGTAAGGACACAACCAAGTACCTTCTTTAATGCATCACTATAAATAACAAACCCATTGTTCCCTAATGGCAGAGTAAATATTTGAGGGATGAATAATATTCTCTTTAGTTCTAAAAAATATTCTTCACACTATTTTTCCAAACAAAATTAACCCCTTTACGTGCGAGCTTGGTTAATGGCTTAGCCAACCGGGAAAAATTATGGACGAAACATCTATAATAACCTGCTAAATCAATAAAACTTCTTACATCAGTTATAATTGTCAGTGCTAGCCATTATAGGACTGAAATGGTCTTTGATAGATCAGCATATATTCCATCCTTAGAGACAATATGGCCAAGAAAAGAAATCTCTTGAATCCAGAATTCACACTTGCTAAACTTCCCATATAATTCATTTAATCTAATAGTATTTCGAATAATTCACAGGTGATTTTCATGATCTTCGTAGATCATGGAGTATACCAAGATACCATCAATAAATACAACTATAAAGTCATCAAGACATTCCTTGAAAACTCTATTCAATATATCCATAAAGAGAGAGGGTGCATTATTTAATCCAAAAGGCATTACTGTAAACTCATAATGCCCGTACCTCGTTTGAAATTCTGTTTTCAGAATTTCTTCCTTCTTGACACACAATTGATGATATCCACATCGAAGTTAAATCTTTGAAAAATATTGTGATCCATGAAAATTGTCAATTAAATCATCAATGCGAGGTAGGGGATACTCGTTCTTTATTGTTATAGCATTGATCTCCCTGTAGTCAATGCACAACCTCATAGATCCGTATTTATTTTTAACAAAAAGGACAGGGGCTCCCAAGGAAGAAATACTAGGGAGAATAAAGCTGTTATTACTCAATTATTATAGTTTTTTCATTACTTGCACTAATTCCACATTGTCCATTCTATAAGGGGTCTTCGATATGGGCCTTGAACTAGGAATTAAATCAATGAAAAACTCAATTTTTCATTCAAGAGTATGTCCTGGTAAATATTCTTGAAAACACATCAACATATTCTTTCACAATAGGTACATCCTCTATTTGAAAATTCCTATCCCTACCCATAGGTATTTCATTCTCTTCTTCCCCAATAAATGAATTTGGTTAAGCTATATGGGGTGGATCAAGATAAGAATCAGATGGTGATGTTTCTACTCTAAATATATGGTACTACTTATCATCATCGAAAATTTTAACCTCCTTCTTATTTCAATAAATTTTCACATCATGGTCCAAAATCCAATCCATACTGAGGATTAAATCAAATTAAATCACGAGAATAAAGACGATATCTAGAGATAAATAACGTTTTTATGTGTTAATGGAAACAGATTCACAAAACATTGTTTCAATGATACTTCCATTAAGATTTCTCATTGAAAACTCCCTTTTTAATTCAAATTGGAAATATCAATTTTTTAGTAAACTGAGAAGATTTGAAACTATGTGATGATCCAGAATCAATTAAAACATTTTCTAAACTTTATGAAACAATTAAATTACCAGCCACCATGACTTTCAGAGAATCAACCTCAGCAATAGGGATAACATAATATTTGACTTGATCGCTTGTACTTTTCTGAGGCATGTTTCCTTATCTCTTAGGACATTTATTTGCATAATTCCCCCGTTCTATAAATTTGTAGCATTCAATATTGGAAGCCTCTTTCCTTCCATTGAAATCACGAACTTGGTGGCCATTTTCACCACACTTATAACAGTCTCTCATTCCCTTTAGGAAAGTACCGAGGTGTTTATTCCCACAATTACTGTTGGATAGATATTCAAATTTTATCCTTATTCCCCTAATTTCCATTTCTAGAGTGTTCAATAGATCTCTTCTTCTCTTTCTTGACTTTAAAGTCGTAAGATGTATAGAATTACTTCATTGTCTTGATAGCACATGAGACAATATCTTCGTATGATGAGTTGGATTGTGAGACTAATGTTCGACAGAGAAATGGTTTTAACCCACTAATGAAAAGATCAACCTTACTTCTTGGGTTACATATATAATCTGCAGCTTTATTTTCTAACCTTGTAAAGTTAGGCTCATACTTTGCGACACACTCATCCTATTTTTTCTTCAGACATAGAATCTGTCTTTCCATTTCCGCTTGATGGTCATAAGAAAAGTATTTTTCTAAGAAAAACCCTTTAAACACCCTCCATTATATATTTTATAATCCATCATCTTTCTTTGAGTTTTGAATTAATGACCACCATTGATCTGCATCTCTCCTGAGGCGATAAACTTCCATGAACACTTTTTCCATTTCGTTACTCCCCAAAGCGTGAAATATTTTTTCAAAGAAATTTAACGATTTCTCAGCTACTAATGGATTTATACTTCCATTTAATGTTGGTGGTTGTTGCCTCATTAAGTAGTCTAACATTGATCCTCAGTGTTGTGGATCAGGGTGCTCTATATGGGAAAGAATATTATTCATAACCTAAGTGAGTTATCCAAGTATGGTGATAAGCTGATTAGCACCAGTTACTTCACCATCTTTTTTAAAATTATATTGAGTAGGAGGTAAATCCTTAAATGGATTATGTGAATTGATAAAATTTCCATTCATTCCTCTAGGTTCTATTTATAAACAATGGCATACACTAGATTAGTTTATGAATCACAATACATAATTCCAAACATGTAAATCAGTTAACATAAATTGAAAAGTTTATGGATTTAATCAATAATCATAAAAAAATTCCTTTATGGATGTATATAATTAAAAACTGTTTATACTATTTTGTAAATAAAATGATAATTATCCTAAGCATATCCACCAGGAGTGTCATAACCAAGAGTGCAACAAGGCCCGTTGTCGTGCACTGGTTCCCGTTCGAATCTAGATCAAAGTGGTGTTTTTGGGTTTTACACCTAGGTAAATCTATGCCAGAACTGCATCTACATGATCGTATCTAGACAGGGATGTATTTCTTGGAAAAGTCACAAAATCTCTACAATACCAATATTATAGGAAGATCTTCAATACCAATCCTCAATGTTTATCTTAGGGGATTGCTCTCTAATCAGAGTTTTTCTAAATATAGTTTCCAAAGTTTATACTGAACTTCCTATGATACCAAATGTAATGCCCCAACCCTAGTTACCCAGATTCAGTGAATTATTACATAAAATTGGAATGATACAAAGAATAATCTCCTAAAATACCAATCAGATTATTAGCCTTATAAGTACTATACACATTCATAAGTTTTACATTACATCATGAAATAAAAACATCAACAACATTTTTACCACTTTTCGACAAACTTTTATCCTTAGCCTATCCCTGAAGTTCAATCATAAAATAATTCTTCACATCCTGGAAAAAATAATACATGGATAGTGGTGGGATTAGATGCTCAGTAAGGATAACAATATAGTTGAAACTTTCATAAATAAACATAAACAATCAAGGAAATGAATAAGACTGAAACAAAATCCTTTTAAACTTAAACATCATTATAATATGGAAAAGATAAAATCAAATAATTCCATTTACTAATTCACATTGATATTATACAATTCAAATAAACACATGCAATATCAACAACCACTTTCATAATGATGGAATGCATAATGCCAGACATCATAACCACACAGTCAAGGCCTTATTCCAAGAATACAAATAATATTTTATCAAGTCCTTGAGCTAAGACAATATTTTGTATCATGAGACCCACCAAAGCATTTAGGAGCTATAGAGATCTCCGCCCATCACTTAATATGACCAATGCATTCCTCATATGAAAAGGTCTAAAAATAACATAAACATTCATATTAAAACTAGCGTACATAATTTCAATACTTTAACCATAAACCATGAATAGTGTAAAAATAATACATCAACAGTCAATCATATCACAATAACTTCCATTAAATATGGATGTTTCGTATCATAATAAATCAAATTCAAATAAACTTAAAATTCATCAAAGGACACTGAAATAGATGAAATCCAAAATGTTTTTTGAGAAATATCTCATTCAATTTTGAAATCATTTAAAAGTCATATAATTATAAAAGAAAACATTTATTATTAAAATATTCTTAAAATATTTTAAGGTAAGCTTTGATGATGTTATTACAGTGATAAATAGCTTCACCCGCTCTATAAGTTAAAAAAGCATTCTTACCTTAATTTTTCCTAAAAGGTCATAATGTTCCTTGTTTGGAAAACGACAGGAAGATTCCTTTCAAACCATTTTATAAAAATTAAAACAGGGGTATAAATGAATATAACCAGAAGTCTAGTAATTAGTAAAAATGTTTTGGAATAAATTTTTAAGAAACATGGATGTGGATGATAAAGAAGTCATGGTAGATACTTAGGTAAAAACAACCTCATATAATGAAGAGATTCTGAAAATAACCCTTACATTGTAATTTTACATGGTCAAGGGTAGGTTAACCTCCTGTATAATGGTGAAATAATGGTTATTAAATTATAAATTAACCATGTCACGACCCGTCCTCGGGGCCCGTGCCGTGACTACCCCAAACCCGCCTTCCATAGGCCAGGGGCTGGCGACTAGCACCAAGGCGTAAATCCCAACAAAAAGGGAAGGCATTGCCTTTGAAAAGTAAACAAGCACCACAGAGTAAGCAAGAGGAAAAGTAAACACTAAGTAAAAACTGTACAAGCTGTGCTGAAAGTAAAAGGGGCTGGAAATACAAGCCCAACTGTAAAGTACAACTGAATGGAAAAACATCAACTGAAAGGAAAAACTGCAGCGTCGAGCCGTCCTCTGGAAGTCCCACCTGAAGGGTGGGTACAGATAGCCTCCACTTCTCCTCAGGTCCACCTAACCGCTCCGAGTACGTCCTGCCCAGTGGTCCACCTCCAGGTACTGTCCTGCTCCGCACACCTCCTCCACGATCAGCGCTGTCCGTCGTCTGCAACCAACACCACGAAGTGCGGGCATAGCCCGTGCAGGGGTGAGTATAAGCTACTCAGTAGGGACCCCGAGACCCCCGAAGGTCTCCCGAAATCCACAAAGGATAATCCACTAAGGAGAGATACAATCACGAAGCAACATCTGAAAAGTCTTAGGTATATTCCCATACATATATCTAAGTCATCAATTCCCTGATCGGCTCCAACGTCCGAGCCCTAGCACAACCTAGTCCACACAGGAAAGCAAAACGCATACCCACGCAGGATAGAACAACACAATCCACAAAGGATAGTAAACAGTAAATCCGCACAGGATAGCTCAACACAATCCACAAAGGAGAGGAAAACGTAATCCACACAGGAAAACTCAACAGATAACTCTCATAGGTATATGCCCATACATATATCGAAAATATCAGATAACCCATCTCAATCAAGAGGAAACACAAGGATCATTGACTCAGCTCAAACTAGGATTTTCATTATCAAAAACGTAACTGCTGAAGAGCCCCATCTCTGAAGTGTACAGTGGTCATGTCACGACTCCGAGGTACTTCTCACTAACCTAAGACTGCTGAGGTACTCCTCCTGTCGAGTACCGCGGGTCTGCTGCCAACTACCGGGCGCTCCGTCCGCTGAGGGTCTGCTGCCAAATACCGGGCGCTCACCCAAATAGCCTACAGAGGTACTCCTCCAGTCGAGTACCGCGGGTCTGCTGCCAACTACCAGGCGCTCCGTCCGCCGTGGGTCTGCCGCCAAATACTGGGCGCTCCGTCCACTGGGCTAGTCGACTCACTCCAAGTCGAGTCGGTCGAGCAGTCTTCAGATCTCAGCTGGCTACACGGTCTCCGTACTCCGTACGCTCATCTCCAGTATCGCGGGTCTGCCGCTACAACCAAGCGCACCACCTCTATCGAGTAAAACAGAAGATTCAGCTCACACAGGTATACTTCTTCGGTTGACGATAAAGATGATCCATGATCCATATTATTCATTGGACCCACGAAGGATCGATAGGTAACTAATCTCTGCAGTGACCCACACAGGATCGGACCCACACAGGATCTGGCCCACGCAGGACCTGAAGCCCTGATCCACGTAGGATCGCTGAGTGCAGTAGTCGTCGCAGTCCGCTGAGGATCTCTGCACAGTCGTCGCCGCAGTCCACTGAGGATCTCTGCACGGTCGTCGTCGGAGTCCACGGAGGATCTCTGCACAGTCGTCGCTGTAGAAGTAGCAGTCGCAGCCAGCCTAGGGTTCCCGCACACAGCAAGCTCGTTCGGGAGGGTCCGCTCCACGAGCCGAGAGGCTGATACATCAACTGACACAAAGTCCGAAGTTGATGTATCCAAAAGTTCTGTATCGACAACAGGAACTCAACGTCGCAGACGGCGCGTCAATCGGACGCCCGGTCTGAGAGTTATTGGCCTTTTCGTCCCAGGGGCCCGGTTGGTTTTTAAGGAAAAACCATCCCGACCGTACTCCACCTGCGTCCAAACCTTGGGCGGAGTATGCCAAAAGATCTGTCTCACATAGAGGAATTCAACGAAACAGACGGTGCATCAATCGGACGCCCGGTCTGTTAGTTATTGGCATTTCCGTCTCACACCCACCCTGGGAAACTTCCCAGGAGGTCACCCATCCTGATCACTGCTCTAGGACAAGCACGCTTAACTACGGAGTTTTAACTACGTAGGCTCCCGAAAAGGAAGGTGCATCTTGAGTATAGTATACCGAAACGACCGTCTCGATCCAAGGATCGCGTTGCCATTGACGGCGCGTCGTTCGGAGGCCCATAGCTCAAGTTACGGGCGTTTGAATGAAAACCGTCCGAAGACGGGGGTCCGGGCCCGGGCCGAACCGGGTCGACCCGACCCGGGTCCGACCCGGCCCGGCCCGGCCAGGGCCCGCCCGGCTCGGCCGGCTCGGCTCGACCGGCTCGGCACGGCCGAGGGGCGCGGGTGGAAGCCGCAGGTGTAGCCCGCGGTCAAGGGAGCCGCGGACCGCGTGCGGGCCGCGTGGGACGTCAGCGGACGCAGCGCATTGCCGTGTCCCGACCGGAAGAACCGGACCCGCGGACCGCGGCTCAGCCGCGGCGGCCTGTCCGGCGGCGCGCCGGGGCGCCGCCGCCGGCTTCTGCGGGCCGCCGGAGTCGCTCCGATGGCCCGTTTTCTTTCCCGTCTGAGCCGATGTTCCTCCTGGGTTCCGTTCTTCAATGCGGGTTCACCCAACATCCGTTGCGGCACGTTCCGTCGTCGCTCGTTAATTCCGCAAAAAAAGAATAACGACGGAGGGTCGTCGGGCCGTGTTCGTTGGCCCGCACCCTCCGCGTTAGAGATAAACAACGAGAGAAATTGTTCAACACATGAACCGACAATTTTAATAAAATAAAATTGATCATTTGAAACTGGCTCTTTAATTTTTAAAGAACATTCACGGGAATAAAGAGGTGTATTCCAAATTATAAAAATCCCTACCTCGTCGATCGTCGCGCGCGGGCGTTCTTCGCGGAAAAGCTCGTTGCGGAAGAGAGGGATCGTCGCGTCGTCGCGGGGAGGCGTCGCGTCGTCGCAGAATCCGGTGTTGAGTCGGCGAACTCAACGCACCATGAAACAACAGATTTAATTTAATTAATTAAATCCGTGTTTTTGGTTAAGAACCACGAAGGAGATAAAAAGGAAGGTCCGAGATTCTTACCTCAAGAAGCCGATCGAAGATCCGTCGCGGAGGAAAATACCTCGCAGAAGAACGTTGTCGGCGATGCGGATCAAGGAGTCGCGTCGTCGATTTCCAGGTTCAGCGTTCTTCGCGTTCTTCGCGTTCTTCGCGAGGGAGAAGAAGAAACAAGGATCCTCTCAAATCTTCTCAAAAGATTTTGGGTTGGTCTTATTTTATTAATATGCCAACGCACGAAAATAGGTTAAGAAACGATTGAATTAATTCATTGAATTAATTAAATGAAAGAAACAGGCCATTTAATTCACGAAAGAAACATCCCATTTAATTCACGAGAGAAACAGCCCAATTAAATGGTCTGTTAAGAATTTAGAAAACGCGTCGGTTGACTTTCATTAAGACGGGTTTTCACGGGTGCGTTTCTTAGCGGAAAGAAACGGCGGGGCTCGTGCGGGCCCCACCTCAGAAATATCCTACCAAGGGGGTAGGATATTTCTGGATAGCATCCTATCCTGTTCAACTCAGTTCAAGCCGCCTTTAAGTGGCTTCATGTGGCTTCCAAGTGGCTTAAGAGAAATAAAACAAAGTTGTCGCAAAATTATTTTATTTCTTAACTTTAAGACCGAAAATTAAAAACCACACCCGAGAAAACGCAACTCCGGAAGAGGCATTTATAAGTGAATACCGGCGCTGCGATTTCATCGGGGCCCTCAGAATTCGATTCCGGGCACCGGTTCAAAAGTTAGAAAAACTCGCTCGCCCGTTCACTGAACGTACCCGAGCCAAACTTCGGAAAATGATTCCGGGCACACCGGGCCTCCGAATCAGGTGCCGTCAGAAACTGCGCTCTTGTAAAATTCCAAAGAAAATTAAGAAAAAAAATTTCCTTGAAATTTATGGGTCTTTACATTACTCCCACCTCAGGACTTTACGTCCTCGTAAAGCTTCAACACAAACTAGGGATACAAAGGCGGTACTGAGCACACATCTGAGCCGCCCGCTCCCAAGTGCTCTCTTGGAGGTTCTCGTGCTTCCATCTGCTGCACACGAGAGGAATCGATCGCCCATGTAGGACCGCTCCTGTCGATCCTCTATCTCCACTGGGACCTCCGTAAAAGTCGCCCCATCATCCACATCTAGCTCCCCATAGTCAAAGATGTGCGTCGGGTCATGCACGTATCTCCTCAGCTAGGATACGTGGAAGACGTTGTGCACCCGGTGCAACTGAGGTGGCAGAGCCAGGTGATAAGCCACCTCGCCAATCCTGCTGAGGACCTGGAAAGGCCCGATGAAGCGTGGAGACAACTTGCCGCCTCGGCCAAATCTCCGCAACCACGTCGAGGTGAGACACACAAGAAGACGTGGTCGCCATCCTCGAACTCTAGTGGCCTCCGCCTCCTGTCAGCATATGACTTCTGCCGGCTCTATGCTGTCCTCATCCGCTCCTGGATGACCTGGACCTTCTCTGACGTGGCCCGGACCATCTATGGTCCCACAAGAGCTGCAAGATTTCTTCTTTGCCGATAAGAGAAACCTGGTCTCATCCCCTGGATGAACCACATTCTTTGCCTAAAACAGTCAATCCTAACATGGATGATACTAATCCATACCAAGGATGACGTCGTAAGGCCTCGACGCTACTACTAAGAAATCCAACCGTTACTCTCGCCTCCAAGGGTTGAGTCACACTGTCGGCATCAGTGTGTGGTAACTGGGTCTCCTCCAGTAGATGTCTCACAAGTGAGGGTCAAGTCAACAGCCAAAACTGGAACCTCTTAGTAACATCACGAAAGAGGAAAGGAATGAAAATATCACAAAGGTATGCGTCTTTTATTATTGCAGCTCATAATACAAGACGCTACACAAAAGCAACAAGAAACCAGAAGTACAAAGGACGTATCCACTAGTTCTGCTCCTGTCCATCTGCTCCCAGAGCTCCATGATCGAAGGCCTCGGCTGCCTGAAGCTGAGCTCTCGCATGTTCACCTACTCCCTATGGTCGGGGCGGACCTCCTGGTGGGGTGGAGTCAGAGCCAGGCGTGCCGAGAGTGGGCAGTGTTACTCCTGTGGCGAGATTGGTCACATGGCTCGTGACTATCCGCCCCGCCATGCTGATGATCAGCAGTTAAGTGAAGAACCTCCCAGGCAGAGGCAGAGGTTTGACCGTGGCGGTCCGCAGGGAGGAGGCGGACGAGGCAGAGGAGCTGAACGCGCAACAGGAGGTGGGCTACGCTTTGAGGCTTTGCCACAACCACCACCAGGAGGTCCGCCCCGACCACAGGGAGTAGGTGAACATGCGAGAGCTCCGCTTCAGGCAGCTGAGGCCTTCGATCATGGAGCTCTGGGAGCAGATGGACAGGAGCCGAACTAGTGGATACGTCCTTTGTACTTCTGGTTTCTTGTTGCTTTTGTGTAGCATCTTGTATTATGATCTGTAATAATAAAAGACGCATACCTTTGTGATATTTTCGTTCCTTTCCTCTTTCGTGATGTTACTAAGAGGTTCCAGTTTTGGCTGTTGACTTGACCCTCACTTGTGAGACATCTACTGGAGGAGACCCAGTTACCACACACTGATGCCGACAGTGTGACTCAACCCTTGGAGGCGAGAGTAACGGTTGGATCTCTTAGTAGTAGCGTCGAGGCCTTACGACGTCATCCTTGGTATGGATTAGTATCATCCATGTTAGGATTGACTGTTTTAGGCAAAGAATGTGGTTCATCCAGGGGATGAGACCAGGTTTCTCTTATCGGCAAAGAAGAAATCTTGCAGCTCTTGTGGGACTAGAGATGGTCCGGGCCACGTCAGAGAAGGTCCAGGTCATCCAGGAGCCGATGAGGATAGCACAGAGCCGGCAGAAGTCATATGCTAACAGGAGGCGGAGGCCACTAGAGTTCGAGGATGGCGACCACGTCTTCTTGCATGTCTCACCTCGACGTGGTTGCAGAGATTTGGCCGAGGCGGCAAGTTGTCTCCACGCTTCATCGGGCCTTTCCAAGTCCTCAGCAGGATTGGCGAGGTGGCTTATCGCCTGGCTCTGCCACCTCAGTTGCACCGGGTGCACGACGTCTTCCACGTATCCTAGCTGAGGAGATACGTGCACGACCCGACACACATCTTTGACTATGGGGAGCTAGACGTGGATGATGGGGCGACTTTTACGGAGGTCCCAGTGGAGATAGAGGATCGACAGGAGCGGTCCTACATGGGCGATCGATTCCTCTCGTGCGTAGCAGATGGAAGCACGAGAACCTCCAAGAGAGAACTTGGGAGCGGTCGGCTCAGATGTGTGCTCAGTACCACCTTTGTATCCCTATTTTGTGTTGAAGCTTTACGAGGATGTAAAGTCCTGAGGTGGGAGTAATGTAAAGACCCGTAAATTTCAAGGAAATTTTTTTTCTTAATTTTCTTTGGAATTTTACAAGAGCGCAGTTTCTGACGGCACCTGATTTCGAGGCCCGGTGTGCCCGGAATCATTTTCCGAAGTTTGGCTCGGGTACGTTCAGTGAACGGGCGAGCGAGTTTTTATAACTTTTGAGCCGGTGCCCGGAATCGCATTCTGAGGGCCCCGATGAAATCGCAGTGCCGATATTCGCTTAGAAATGCCTCTTCCGGAGTTGCGTTTGCTCGGGTGTGGTTTTTAATTTTCGGGCTTAAAGTTAAGAAATAAAATAATTTGGCGACAACTTTGTTTTATTTCTATTAAGCCACTTGGAAGCCACTTGAAGCCACTTAAAGGCGGCTTGACCTGAGTTGAACTGGATAGGATGCTATCCAGAAATATCCTACCCCCTTGGAAGGATATTTGTGAGGTGGGGCCCGCACGAGCCCCGCCGTTTCTTTCCACTAAGAAACGCACCCGTGAAAACCCGTCGTAATGAAAGTCAACCGACGCGTTTTCTAAATTCTTAACAGACCATTTAATTGGGCTGTTTCTCTCGTGAATTAAATGGGCTGTTTCTTTCGTGAATTAAATGGCCTGTTTCTTTCGTTGAATTAATTCAATGAATTAATTCAATCGTTTCTTAACCTGTTTTCGTGCGTTGGCATATTAATAAAATAAGACCAACCCAAAATCTTTTGAGAAGATTTGAGAGGATCCTTGTTTCTTCTTCTCCCTCGCGAAGAACGCGAAGAACGCGAAGAACGCCAAACCCGGAAATTGACGACGCGACGCCTTGATCCGCATCGCCGACAACGTTCTTCTACGAGGTCTCTTCCTCCGCGACGGATCTTCGATCGGCTTCTTGAGGTAAGAATCTCGGACCTTCCTTTTTATCTCCTTCGTGGTTCTTAACCAAAAACACAGATTTAATTATTTAAATTAAATCTGTTGTTTCATGGTGCGTTGAGTTCGCCGACTCAACACCGGATTCCGCGACGACGCGACGCCTCCCTGCGACGACGCGACGATCCCTCTCTTCCGCGACGAGCTTTTCCGCGAAGAACGCCCGCGCGCGACGATCGACGAGGTAGGGATTTTGATAATTTGGAATACACCTCTTTATTCCCGTGAACGTTCTTTAAAAATTAAAGAGCCGGTTTCAAATGATCAATTTTATTTTATTAAAATTGTCGGTTCATGTGTTGAACAATTTCTCCCGTTGTTTATCCCTAACGCGGAGGGTGCGGGCCAACGAACACGGCCCAATGACCCTCCGCCGTTCTTCTTTTTGTGCGGAATTGACGAGCGACGACGGAACGTGCCGCAACGGGTGTTGGGTGAACCCGCAGTGAAGAACAGAACCCAGGAGGAACATCGGCGCAGACGGAAAAGAAAACGGGCCACCGGAGCGACTCCGGCGGCCCGCCGCGGCTGAGCCGCGGTGGCGGCCAGCGGACCCGCGGTCCGCGGGTCCGGTTCTTCCGGTCGGGACGCGGCAATGCGCTGCGTCCGCTGACGACCCGCGCGGCCCGCACGCGGGCCGCGGCTCCCTCGACCGCGGGCTGCGCCCGCGGCTTCCACCTGCGCCCCTCGGCCGAGCCGGGCTGGCCCTGGCCGGGACGGGCCGGGTCAACCGGGTCGACCCGGGTCGGGCCGGGTCGGCCCGGGCCCGGACCCCCGTCTTCGGACGGTTTTCATTCAAACGCACGTAACATGAGCTACGGGCCTCCGAACGACGCGCCGTCAATGGCAACACGATCCTTGGATCGAGACGGTCGTTTCACTATACTATACTCAAGATGCACCTTCCTTTTCGGGAGCCTACGTAGTTAAAACTCCGTAGTTAAGCGTGCTTGGCCTAGAGCAGTGATCAGGATGGGTGACCTCCTGGGAAGTTTCCCAGGGTGGGTGTGAGACGGAAAGGCCAATAACTAACAGACCGTGCGTCCGATTGATGCACCGTCTGTTTCGTTGAATTCCTCTATGTGAGATGGATCTTTTGGCATACTCCGCCCAAGGTTTGGACGCAGGTGGAGTATGGTCGGGATGGTTTTGCCTTAAAAACCAACCGGGCCCCTGGGACGAAAAGGCCAATAACTCTCAGACCGGGCGTCCGATTGACGCGCCGTCTGCGACGTTGAGTTCCTGTTGTCGATACGGAACTTTTGGATACATCAACTTCGGACTTTGTGTCAGTTGATGTATCAGCCTCTCGGCTCGTGGAGCGGACCCTCCCGAACGAGCTTGCTGTGTGCGGGAACCCTAGGCTGGCTGCGACTGCTACTTCTGCAGCGACGACTGTGCAGAGATCCTCCGTGGACTCCGACGACGACCGTGCAGAGATCCTCAGTGGACTGCGGCGAAGACTGTGTAGAGATCCTCAGCGGACTGCGACGACTACTGCACTCAGCGATCCTACGTGGATCAGGGCTTCAGGTCCTGCGTGGGCCAGATCCTGTGTGGGTCCGATCCTGTGTGGGTCACTGCAGAGATTAGTTACCTATCGATCCTTCGTGGGTCCGATGAATAATATGGATCATGGATCATCTTTATCGTCAACCGAAGAAGTATACCTGTGTGAGCTGAATCTTCTGTTTTACTCGATAGAGGTGGTGCGCTTGGTTGTAGCGGCAGACCCGCGATACTGGAGACGAGCGTACGGAGTACGGAGACCGTGTAGCCGACTGAGACCTGAAGACTGCTCGACCGACTCGACTTGGAGTGAGTCGACTAGCCCAGTGGACGGAGCGCCCAGTATTTGGCGGCAGACCCACGACGGACGGAGCGCCTGGTAGTTGGCAGCAGACCCGCGGTACTCGACTGGAGGAGTACCTCTGTAGGCTATTTGGTTGAGCGCCCGGTATTTGGCAGCAGACCCTCAGCGGACGGAGCGCCCGGTAGTTGGCAGCAGACCCGCGGTACTCGACAGGAGGAGTACCTCAGCAGTCTTAGGTTAGTGAGAAGTACCTCGGAGTCGTGACAGGACCACTGTACACTTCAGAGATGGGGCTCTTCAGCAGTTACGTTTTTGATAATGAAAATCCTAGTTTGAGCTGAGTCAATGATCCTTGTGTTTCCTCTTGATTGAGATGGGTTATCTGATATTTTCGATATATGTATGGGAATATACCTATGAGAGTTATCTGTTGAGTTTTCCTGTGTGGATTACGTTTTCCTCTCCTTTGTGGATTGTGTTGACCTATCCTGTGCGGATTTACTGTTTACTCTCCTTTGTGGATTGTGTTGTTCTATCCTGCGTGGGTATGCGTTTTGCTTTCCTGTGTGGACTGGGTTGTGCTAGGGCTCGGACGTTGGAGCCGATCAGGGAATTGATGACTTAGGTATATGTATGGTCATATACCTAAGCCGTTTCAGATGTTGCTTCGTGATTGTATCTCTCCTTCGTGGCTTATCCTTTGTGGATTTCGGGAGACCTTCGGGGGTCTCGGGGTCCCTACTGAGTAGCTTATACTCACCCCTGCACGGGCTATGCCCGCACTTCGTGGTGTTGGTTGCAGACGACGGACAGCGCTGATCGTGGAGGAGGCGTGCGGAGCAGGAAAGTACCTGGAGGTGGACCACTGGGTAGGACGTACTCGGAGCGGTTAGGTGGACCCGAGGAGCAGTGGAGGCTATCTGTACCCACCCTTCAGGTGGGACTTCCAGAGGACGGCTCGACGCTGCAGTTTTTCCTTTCAGTTGCTGTTTTTCCATTCAGTTGTACTTTACAGTTGGGCTTGTATTTCCGGCCCCTTTTACTTTCAGCACAGCTTGTACAGTTTTTACTTAGTGTTTACTTTTCCGCTTGCTTACTCTGTGGTGCTTGTTTACTTTTCAAAGGCAATTCCTTCCCTTTTTGTTGGGATTTACGCCTTGGTGCTAGTCGCCAGCCCCTGGCCTATGGAAGGCGGGCTTGGGGTAGTCACGGCACGAGCCCCGAGGACGGGTTGTGACAAACCATATAGATTAATATTATATCATATATGATTTTCTAATGTTGCTTTGTTAATGATAGTTTAGTAGTATCATCGTTTCGGGTGTTAACTGATTCATTTTCCTTTATATGATTTGTTACTTAAGTAATGATTGTTATGGATAGGTTGTATATTATTCATATTAATAATGATATTATGTCTTAATCCAATATTTTTTTAATCATCAAATGGAAATTAGTCTTGAATGGATATGATGGGTAATGAATCTCATCACGTTCGTGGAGACGGTAATCTGTACGTACACACAAGCTAAAATATCATTTTTTTTATATTAAAATAGTATATAATTGGATGGTATATCATATATAATGAATGATTATCATGTTATATTTATTATTTACATCATTTATACTCATTAGTATACCCATCTAATTGATGAACAGTTTTAATAACAAACTACAGCACGACGTGGAGATAGAAATCTGTACGTACGCACGTATGGTGAATTTGTCATTTATAGGATGGATAGAATCATGAATGTGATTGTATCATTTTTATAATAACATCATATTATATAAAATATACTGGAGTTATTATTTTATACTGTAAACAATAAATGAATTGGAAGTTGATGAGGAAAAGTACTTAAAAGAGGTGATGAAATATTTACCTCTTCTTCAGGTTCTTCATTTTGATATGATCAAAAGGGATCCTTAGGTTGGGTTTATGACTAAAATAATACATCTAGGATGAAAGGAGGACAGTTGAGAAGATATTGGGTTGGGTTTTTTCAATCCAAATCGCTTTGAACATGTGAATCTGAGGGAAGGGGAAGTGCCCTTTTATAAGAGTGGTGAGGGTCACTTTGGGAAAAGCTTGAAATATTATTTTATAATAAACTAATTTTCAGTTTATAATGGATCCATAATAAATTATGTTAAGTATAATATGGGGATGGTTTAAAAACATCTCAAAAAATAGGTTTTATACTGGTTTAAGTCATCATATTTACCTTATATTTTAGATTTAACTCTTAGTTAAATAGTTTGACATTTACCATGTCTCTTTGTTTTTTAATATTATATGGTTAATAAACATACTATAAACTCCCAAGAGAACATAAAGTGATTAATTAAGGATATATATATAATATTATTTAATCACTTTTTCTAATCCTTAGG
The DNA here is from genome assembly GCA_963277665.1 of Viscum album. Classification (NCBI taxonomy): domain Eukaryota; kingdom Viridiplantae; phylum Streptophyta; class Magnoliopsida; order Santalales; family Viscaceae; genus Viscum; species Viscum album. The sequence continues at coordinate 1,150,189,768 of OY728122.1, forward strand.
TTTTTAAGAATAGAATATCAATTAATAATATAATATTTGTTTTTAAAACTATTTTATGTCAATTTTGAAACCATTCGGTATTTTGTTTTTTTATTTATAATAGCATTATTACTTAGAAATAAATTCATTTAATCAACCATAACATGGAATATTAACCAATAAAATTACTTTAATTCATTAAAAGTCTCAAATTATATTTTTTTGATATTTATAATATCATTTATTTTAATATTTCATTAATTAGGTAATTACTGCATCATCACTATGTCATAAATAAATTTAATTATTTAATGTTAAAAAATTATAAATAAGATACCATTATGTATTAAATAATTTTAACTTTTTAATAAATATCTATAGTAAAATTTATATTATGATTAACCCTATATTTAAAATGGTTTAGTCATTAAACATCAAATTTAACTCTTTTTACTCTTCTTTAAATAAAATAATAATAAATCTCTTAATCTAATCCATGTGAACCTAAATGATCATATTTTATTCCTAAGTTTGTTTTTGGTCAAATTAAACTTATCAAATATAATTAGTACATGTGTTAGGGTAATAATATTATCATTTTTACCCTTAATTGACCGATTTACAGTTAACCGCTCTAAATAAAAGTAAAAAGTTACTATTAATAAAAAATTATTTTCATCTTATTGAATTACATTTTATATACTAACATCAAATATTTCTCTCATAGTTTTGGAATTCAACTCATATAAGCGGTACAATTAAGTTTTATGCTAATTAGTAAATGCTTATAAGAGGTGGGTAAACGACGGTAAAAAGATCAATAATATTTTATATATAAAAATTATTAGAAAATGATTCCAATTATTTATAATGAACATATATATGTGTTATTTATCTATTTTACCAAAAATAAATTAAAATAAAATAATTTATTATTTAAATAAGAAGTCGGTTTTAACCAATAACGTAATGTTTTTTCACTATTTATCAAAAATTGAATGTTTTCAAAAAATCCAAAAAATTCACCCTAAGCTAATTTTGATATTCTGAATCCAAAAATGAAGTCCATTTTGAATGTTAAAATCTATAAAATTTCAAAAAGTGGGTATTACTATTCATAATGGCTAGTTTGATTGGTCGCGGTGTGTTAGAATCTTGACGTTGCGTACAATGCACGCTATTGCATTATTCAAATGGAAACATACCATGGAAGCTTGATGTGTTAAAAAATCCCTTACCTTGAGTTAGACTTCTCATGTGTGTATTTATATTCAGGAATGATAAAATTATGTTATTTATTTACATTCTTCATAAAATTATTATTTTTTGTTTTTACTTTTCTTATTACATTTTTTATACAAAAACCAAAATAATTTAGTTTTTGCCCGGTGTTTTTACTATATATGGTTTATGTGTCAAAAATGAATTTTTTAGGTCAAATATTGTCAAAGGGTTAATTATATAAAAAATATATAATAATAAACATGAAATAATTATCTTATTTACACATAATATTTACTTTCAAAACCAATCATTAAATATGTTTATAAAAAATGAACTGACATTACAACCATGGAGATGGTAGGCCGTACATACACATAGGCAATGTTCCTATTTTTCAATAATAATTATAGGAATAATTTAGAAAACACTTTATCTTTATATAATTATAGTTATATAATAAATACCATTTTATTTAATCATATATACATTTATATAAAATTCTTATGTATAAAATGAATCACATAATGTTGGGGATGTGGTATTCCAGACATCCATGAATGACCTTATCACCTATTTGTTTAGTGTGTGGGTAGGGTAATAAAGAAAATGATATATTATATTTCATGAAAGGTATTTTTTATTTAATAGCTGATATAGTTATTTTATTTCACATATTCCTAATTAAATCCATCTTTAATTCATTCCATGTATTGTGTGAACATATCCTATCACTTTAAGGAGACGATAGTCCACAATTCCACAAACAATGTTACCGTATGCCCAAAAAATTGAAAGCATAATGATATGTGTTATATAAAAATTTAGGAAGAAAAAACAAATTATAAATAATATATATATCATTTATAAATATAGTTTCTATCATAATTCCAAACCATGAAATGTGGTAAAGGAAAAAAGAACAATAATCTTTTCATGGGGTGGTAGTTCGCCGTACAATAATGGTAAGATGGATACCCATTTGATGGAAGTATATGTATGTGTAGGTAAAAAACATAATATATAAACATAAGAGGAAATTTATAATAATTTTTTATTATTTAATAATTAAGTAATAATATTTTATTTATTGTAGAATAAATATAAAATAAATGATCTACAGAAAGGATATTACCACTTCTTTGGGTAACTCCTTTTGGATTACAACAATGATCTTACTAGGGTGGATTTATACCAAAATATTTGAATATTGGTTGAGGGTAGGTATTATGAGAGTTATTTTAGTAGAGTTTGCGTGATACAAAGGGATTCAAAGGTCTAAGGAAGTGGGAGTCGCGAGTGTTATTTTATAGTTGAGGAGGAGTGGCATTCTTGTAATTTTTTAGAATGGGAATTCCTCCCACACTTTTTCCAATGAAGGTGGCTCCCATAATGTTAAAAACTAGACAAAATGGATGATAGGGTATAAATATGGAATATAAATGGATTTTGGTATGGTTCTAGGTCATTTTGGGTCTTATATTATTATTTATTCTTTTGTAATGTTAGTTTTCCTCTTAATTGCTGTAATTAATTTTAATCACTTTCACTAATATTTCTGGTCATAATCACAGTTGACCATATTAGACATTATAAATTATAATTTTTCTAAATGGGGAATAAATGTTTCCAAATTAAAATCACAGATATTGCAGAAATTAATTTTGAAATTAATTCTGCAGATGGGACAACTATGTGGATTTTGAAAGTAAAAATATTAAAACATTTCAATGTTTTTATACCAATTTTAGATGTGAAATTGATTACAATGAACTAAAATTTATGAATTTTTATATAATTTATATATTTATAATTTAAAAACAATTTAAAATATAATTTAAAATTATTAATAAATTAGTTAACAAAGTTGTTTGGTAATTAAATTCTGTATTTTTAGTATTCATAAAAAATTAAATATATTATAAAACCAATAAATTCACCATAACGTAATTTTTTTTTGTTTATCATTCAAAAATGAAGTTTTTTTTGTATTATATTTATATAAGTATCAAAAATAATATTTAAAATAGGTGTTCCATTTAAAGGTGCTAAAATTAACTTTAGAAAAATAAAGTTTTTTATGCATAATATCAGGTTTGTTTTAATATTATTCATATAAGATCTTTTTTTATGAAAAACAAGTAATATTTTATTGAATATATAACATATAAATTTCATTAATATAATTCACTAATATAAATTGATGTAATTTATTTGAAAAAAAAAACAATATTTTGTGGGTAACAATAGTTTTTCATAAAATCACTCATTTTATATTCCTTTGGTATCTATATTAATCTGTAAATAAAAGGTAACCAATTATTTTGAATATATATTTTTATAATATAATTAATCATTTTCATTAAAAAATTAATGTATAGGTTATATCATATTATATATAATAATAATTTTTTAATAATATTTTGTTGTCCAGTAAAACTCGGTCTTGCATATAAAGTAAGAAAACTATATGTTGCATGCATTGAAAGATATAAAAGAAACTCAACTCATGTAGAACAAGTTAAAATATATGATGCATTTATTTAAATATAAATAATATATTAAATCTATTTATAATAGTTATTATACTATAATTTCCCTTAATATTATATTCCCTTATATGCTTGGTGATGTGGGTCATACCCGCTATTAATAACAATTATTTTCATTTTTGAATTTAGGGGTGTTACATTCTCCCCCACCTTAAATAAATTGAATCCTCAAAATTTAAAATTTATCTCAGTAATCCTAGGTGTGAAAATAAAATATTTTTAATAAACGCACATCATAAATAGGTTTAATAATAGATCTTCTTAATAATAAGGAAATGAAAATGCAAAGGTCACCCCAAAACTAGGCTTCTAAATAGGATAACATTAGTGAAAACATATACATGGAAGGGAAATATAACCATCAACTTGTAATTAAGAGTGATAGGGAAAATGTTTCTATAAATGTTTGTGACCAAAAATCCATAAAATATAAGTGTGAAATAGGTCAATTACTTCATAAAAAACAATGAAAATATGACTACATTATTGCTTCAAATACCCCTTTTCATAGAGTTGGGGATTTATTTCTATCTATAAGAATGTTAGGAAACATAATAACTTCATACATTTGTATTTCATAGACATAATATTATCCTTTTGTTGTACTTTGAACTATTCCTACATTATTTCTTATCACATGTTGCTTAATATTGTTAAGTAATACATTAAACTCCAAAACCTTGTCTACAGATCAACTTAAAACATTTCATAAGTAGTTAGCCTTTCAAAATGATTGTAATTGAACTCTTTTGATTCAAATAAATTGCAGTTATTAGTATATAATTTAATTTATCCATATCAATCATATTTTAACCGAACATTCATTATCTAAGTATTAGGAACATATTAATGTCTATCGTTCCAATAAAAATGTGACTTCCAAAAAGTTTAACTTGTTTCTGAATCTCCTTTCATGTTACCATTAAACATATGATCAAAAATATTAAACGAAAAAGTAACATAGTAAAATCCTTAAATATTTAATAACATAGTTAATAGAATACAATTACAACATATTTCATGGATCCAAATATACATTTATAGTATTCATTTCATTTTGCGTATATCAATAGCATAAGCATAGACTCCTCCCCATTGTCTCTATCATGGTAGATCCCCATGTCACTGGGGGTATTAATTGGAATAGGTTCCCAACTCTTTGAATTTGTAACACTGAATAATTGTATTTCCTTCTACCCTTTTCATTCTTTTTCCTAGTGACCCTATACTTCACGCTTTTAACAAACTCCCAAACCATTCAAACTCATACTAGGGCGATTATTTCCACAAATATCATATGTGGGGAAATTATTATTTCACAACATCCCTTTTTTATTATTATATTTCACTTTACCTTATTATATTAGTTTATTTTGAAGCTATAATAGACGGAGAATTAATTCTAGTTCTTGATAGAAAAAATAACTCTTTCATTGTATATTGAAAATGTTTGAGACACCATCACACTTTGGAGACTTGGATTAAGCCCTTCAAAGAAGTGATCAAACATTCATTCTGTGTTTTATATGAAATACATAGCATACCTAACTTACCTATTAAATGTAGATTCATACTTTTCAATTGTATCTTCATATTTTTATTTTAATCTAAGAAAAATTCTCTTCATTTCAATTTGTTTATCATGAGGGAAATATTTGTTAAAAAAATTTCCTTAAAATTTATGAATTACATAATTTATATTTCTTATTCCTCCCTAGTATTCTAGATCTGTGACGACAATTGATCAACATCACCTTGAAGGAAATATATTGAAAGTCTATCCTTTTCCATTTTACTACATCCAAAGGATGCAAATAACTTTTCAGGAGACTTAATAATTTTTTCACCTATAGTTGGATTAGTAGTCCATATGAAGAATGGGGGACTCTATTAAAAAAATCAATATAACATTGGGTAATATCACTGCTAAATAGATTGATTCATCAGAGAAGTATTATATGTCATATCCTAATTAAGATGCTCTAATATATCTATAAATTTCTCTTTTCCATTACTGGCTATATCAGCTTTTTCATTAGGGAAACCTCTACATTTTCCAAAAGTATTGATACTATTCTTCATTCTAGGAACCATTTATAAACAATTTAATATACTTAATTAGATCATAAAATTGTGCATCATAATGTATAATCCCAAAACATGTGAAATACATAACATAAATTGAATAAATTATATGTATCTATGCTCCTCATCATAATCATTTTTTCATTCGGGATAACATTACTTTGAAATCCTTCATATGGTTTGTAAATATATTTGAATTGTCTAAATCCTACCCCTTAGGAGTGTGAAAATATGTGCACAGTAAGGCCTGTTGCCATCTACCTTGTTGTGCTCGAGTCAGTTTCGACGCACCTTATTGGAGTTGTTACCCCTAAATACATATGTTCCAGAACCACGTCCCTTTTAGTATCAAGAAATGGATGTATTTCGTGTAATAACCACATAATATATATAATACGAAAAATCAAGGATGTTATTTTTTATATATCATCCTTGATTATCATATGATTATATTCCATAATCTATTATTTCTAAATCTAGTTTCCAAGGTTGCTTCTAAACCTGCTATGATACAAACTGTAATTTGATGACCTTAAAACCCCAGGTCTAGTGAATTTCTTTATTAAATTATTATAGATACAATATTCAAATCCCAAGGGACTAATGAGTTTAAACGTTTTGGAAAAACATATTAAATACATGATAACCATTACACTTTGGGAAATGAAAATAAAAACAAGAAAAATAACAAAATGAAATAAATAACATATATGTTACTCATTCAATGGAATCAAATTTTGAACCATGATATATAAAACATAATATGTGTGGGATCATATTCTCAGTAAGGATATTTAATGTAAAATAAATAATGAAATAAAATGAGTAAATCAAATGGAAAGGTAAATAAATGATTACACATTCTATTCAAATTACCAAATATAGGATAAACAATATAGTAAGGTAAGAAACTGAAAACACATTTAATTTAATCAATAAACTTAGAATTTAATGAATCCAAAGATACATTAATAAAAATAACATTTATAAACAGTAACTGAGTCTTAATTAGGGAAATGATTAATTATTGGGCTCCATGATTCCATGGTATATGGTTCCTTTAACTTTAAGAACATTCAAAAGAAGGTCTATCATATTGAGTGAAAACATATCTATTTTTTCCAAATGATTCATCTAATGATAATACATATGCATCATGGGGATATCTATAACCAGACCCCACCAATTTCATAACAGTTCATAGCATTCCTCATATGTAAAACAATTGATTAAATTAATAAAAAATATTATTTATAAAAAAATATCTATAATAAAAAAATAATATAGATATAAAAATGGTTCCCTTTTAGTGGATAGGTATCCCAAGTAATGTTGATGTTGATGAATGGAAATTCCAATTAAATATAATGAAAACATCTTGGAAGAAAATAATATTTACACATTCCAATGTATCCAAGACCACTTTGAAATATTTGGAATCCTAATCCACTTAAAGAAATATCATTAAATGAAACATATAATATCATGAGTACAAGTAGATTCATTATATAACATGTTAACAAGAAATATATGCACCGTACAAAAAAATCTAGGTACATAACAAAACAGTATGCCCCAATTAAATGAATTTGAGATGAAATCCATTACCATGAGTTAGAATTTTCACCTATACCTTTATAATCTATAGTAATAAACTTATGTTAATTATTTACTTTATTTAGAATATTTTTCAGGTTAATTTTTACTTTACATATTACTATTTAGTATACAACTACATAAATAAATATGTTTACGTTAGGTGTTTTGAACAAATTGGTTTATGGGTTAAAAATGAATTTTTATGTCAATTATGGTCAATGGGGGAATTATATAGACATCTACAGTATAATATTCATGAAATAAATATCATATTTATACATAATATATATTTTTATAACCATTTATTAAATATGGTTATGAAAAATAAGCAACGTTACACTCACGGAGATAATAATCTAAACGTACGCAAGAGTAACATTCCAATTTTTTCATGGTAATTAAAGATATAATGTGTGTAATACTATACATTTCCAAAAATGATAATTAAATCATAAATACTATGTTTTTTAATCATATATACTTATATATAAAATTCTGATGATGTAAGTGGAATCACATCATGATGAGAGTGCGAGAGTCCCAATGACAACGAACGATGTTGTCACCTTTTATTTAGTTTATGAAAAAGGTAATAAAATAGGATATATGATATTTCTAGAAAATAAATTATTCCATTAATATGATATATATGTATTATATATATATATTTAAATTAATACTATACTTAATACATTTCGTGTATTGTGTGAATTTATGACATCACTTTGAGGAGACGATAGTTAACACTACCACAAATGATGTTATCCAATTCCCACAAAATGTAAAGCATAAATGTATGTGTTATATAACAATTACTAAAGAATAATGAAATTATAGAAATTATAGAAATAAATATATATATATATATATATCATATATTAACATAGTGTCCATCATAATTACGAACCATGAATGTTAGTAAAGGAATAATGAACAATCATCTTTTCGCATGGCAGTAGCTTGTTGTACCCAAATGATAAATTTGTTACCCATTTGATGGAAGTGTTTGAAAAAATAGATATAACCATTAATATAAAAACATAAAATTATATTGAGGATATTGGGGTTTTTATGTAATAATTGAATAAGAATATTTGAGTGGGTGGAGAATGAAAATAAAACAAACGAGCATTAGGAAGGATGTTACCTCTTCTTTGGGAAACTCCTTTTGGTTTGCACCAAAGGGATTCCTGGGATGGATTTATACCCAATGTTAGGATTCATTATTGAGTTATGGGGGTGTGGGATTTTGGGAGTTTATTTTAGAAGAGGTTTTGTGAAACAAAGGTCTATATATGTGTGAAGAAGTGGGAGGGGTGAGTGCCATATTATATTGGAGGAGTAGTAGTATTCTTGTGAATTTTTGGAAGGATAATTCCACCAATGTTTCCTCCATTCAATTTGGTTCAAATAATGGAAATTGTTTTTAAAATGGAGTATATGATAAAAATAGTTTTATAAAATTCCATTTGGAATTGTATATAGGAAATTTTGTGCATTAAGTTTATGGTTTAGTCTATTTTGAAACAAATTTTCCTCTTAATCAATATAATTAATTTCACTCACTTTAACGAATATTTCTATTGACAAACTAATATAACCATATTAAATATTATAAATTATGATGATTCAAAATGTTGATTTTTTTTTCCAAATTCAAATTAAAGAAGTGGAACCAATTAATTTAAAATTTATTCTGCATACGGGACAACAATACGGATTTATAAAGTAATAATTTTCAAATACATGATATGTTTTTATATCCAATTTAGAGGTGAAATTGATTCCAATTACCTAAATTGGATTAATTTATATATTCTTGATAGATATATTCATCATAAATAATTTAATGTATAATTTATCCTTACTAATAAATGATATGAAATAAGAGGTTTGAATTTAAAATCTGTATTTTTCACTACTAAAAAAATTAAATATTTCAGAAAAATAAAACAATTTCACCCAAAACAAAATTTTATATTCCAATTTAAATAATGTAGTTTATTATTTCATATTAAACTTATATATGTTTCAAAATTATTATTTAAAATAGGTGCACAAATAAAAATTGGTAAAATTTCCTCTAGAAAAATAAATGATTTTATCCATAATATTGGGTTTGCTATTATATAATGTATATAAAATCTGGTGTATGAATATCTATTTTTTTAATTTATATACAATATAAAAGTAATAAATATAATTCATTAAATTTAATTAATTTTATTTATTAGTATAAGACACTTCTTTGAGTATAAAAGTAGTTTTTCATATAATCATTCCCTTTATATTCATCTACTATATATATTCATTTATTATTAATAGGTAACCAATGATTTCAAATATATATTTTCATAATTATTTAATACTATTCATAACATTCAATTTACCAACTATGTTATATCATATTATATTATATAATAATATTTTAATAATATTTTTTTGTTCTGTAAAACTCAATCATGCGTATTGCAAAAACAATGTGTTGAATGAATTAAAAGATATCAAAGAGACTCATCGCATTCAACATAAGATAAAATAAATTTTATTTATATTGAAATGTATACAATATATTAAATTTATTTATAATGGTAAATATACATTATAGTCTCAGAATATTATATTTCTTTATGTTTTTGGTGATGTATGTCATAGACTCTATCAAATACAATTTCCTTATTCTATAGTTTTTTGGTTGTTACAATTATTCTATGTTTAAGTAAAATAATTTTTTAATGAAGTTTATTTCATGAGTAAATAAGTTATTATATAAGTACAAATTATATTATGTAAAATTATATAAAACTCACATGGGATTTCATGTTTTTAAATGGATGAATTATTTTTCTTATATTTTTGTGTTCCCAAATGATATTTACTTTTTCATACAGTTTTTTAAATAGATTTTATAGCATTTGAGGATGTCTATTAACTATATCGTGGTGAATAATTATTTTATGAATAATTTTCATGAACATAGAATGTGTGTCTAAAATAAATATTGAGTCTCAACTTAAGAACCTATTTTTTTATGGTGAAAAAATATATATTGTGTTTAAGTACAATTTTTTTTTCATGTTATAGATTTTCTAATTGTCTAAATCCATAAATATTATATTTAATTGGAATACGGAGAAATGGAATCTTTTCTACAGACCATATAATTATGGGTTGGTTATATACATGTTTTTATAGTTATTATGTTTCATTATTATGAATATATCACAAGTCATGTATCTTTTAAATAATTCCAATCTTCTTATAATTATGAAACATTGATTATGAATTTTTGATGATTATTTTTCTGAACTAGGTAATATATCAATAATAAATCATGCGGTTTCCATTCTACACCCTATTATTTGAATTTCAGCCCACCCTTTCTCTGATGCATGTCCTTCCGTGATTGCATATACTTGAAGAATGGAAAATAAGATATATGGATTATAAATAGTAATTTTTATCATGTTTAATGATTTATATTTGATAAATTTTCAAGAATCTAAATTTCCAAATACAAACATTTTTCTAATTTTTCTATTTGTATAAATATGTATATATTTCCTAAAAATGATTTAATAATCCTATTCCAATGATACAAGTCACTATCAATGGCCTTAGAGTAGTGTTCGGTTAAAATGTGATTTATGTTAGTAAAATATAACCAATTTTAAACATAGATACATTATAAGTTAATAATTTATATTTTATAAATGCAAGATAACAGGTTATTTAACTAATATTTATTGAATTATATTTTCTTATAACATTTTCAGTATTATGAAATTGTTGGGACTAAGTGAAACCGTACCAACAACCAATGTGATTTGAAATGAATGAATTATTCTATTGATGCTCCTAATGAAATGATATATGGATTTATAGTCTTCATGGACATACTTGAAATCATTTATATGGGTATAAATTTAATCTAAGACCATGTGGAATGGCATACCTTACGTAATAGGGATAAATTGACTATTTTAACCATTATATTTCAAAGAGAATATTCATATAGGTTGTCTTCCAATTCAATTATTTTAGGATAATAGATCCACTATATAGAAATGATATTTTCCATTTTTTAGAATCAAGATGAAGAAAATGATTTAGTATATACCCTCTATTTTGTAGGTGAGTATGATCAATGGTTGGTATTATTAAAGAATACAATAAAAATTGATTGTAATATGAAATGGATTTGGAAGACATTGTGGAAAGATTTTATAATTGGAACTTCTATTGAAATATTTATAAAAACATATATATTTAATTTCTAGAGTTCAAGAAAAAGATTAATTGATCTATCATAATTTATGAAGGAAATTTCAAAATGGCATTGAAGGTATTCCATGAGTTCTGTTAAAAAAATGATTGAAAAATAGAAAAAAATTAAGTCATTTAAATCCACATATCTAAAAATTTATATTGATTTGATAATTTGGAATTTATAAATAAGTAATGCAGTGTTCACTCAATGTTGATATAGAGTTTATTTAACATTCCACTAGACAAGGAGATAATAAATAAAGGAATTATTTTCATTCTAAAGGATCACTTTATAAATTAGGTAAGAATATACGTTCACATACATGTCCAAGATGTTGAAATTAAAACCATGGAAATTACCTCAAAGGACATAAGATGTGATTTATGTGTGTAAAAGAATGGTGATCAATAATGCTAAATTAATATTAATTATTCAAATAAAAAGATATAAGAATGGAATACACCTCCCACCAAACCACTTTTGGTTTACTACATCTAAAATTGAGAATATTTTCACTATACTAGACAATGCACCAAACCAAGGGGTCTGTGATGGAAACAAACATCCAAAAACACCTAATAAAATGGGTAAAGAAAAATATTATTCCTTCATAATTACTAAAATTGGTAGATAATATAATGTAGAAAAATGTATATATATCATTTAATAAAGAATGTAAGTGATTTTAATATATTTTGGCTTTTTGAATACCTTTATATCATGTAATTTATCTATAAATATCAAATCATCAACTTAATAACTTGAACCGGCGATATCTATGAAAATATATATTGGTGAAATTTTTCTAATTTTTCTTTTCAAACTAATACATAGTTTTCACATATGGTAAGACCCCTACTATTTATATTAAAAATCAACTACTAGAATTAGACCCTATAATATGCATGGATTGGATCTCATTATATAGAACTCTTCATCAAATTTAGGAAAAGAAACTATATATCCATATCATGAACTATCACATACTTCTATATAAATGAAAAATATATTTACTTATAAAATACATTATTGGTTTGGGTGATGATACCGAATGAAGAAGAATGTGTTCATCAAATGGTTGAGATAAGAGAAAGAATAACCTGATGACCTAACTTTTGTGAGGTAATATAGTGATGCATTATTTTATTAATTTCATGGAATTACACTAAATTATATGGTGTTATTATCAATTAAACTCATACATGATACCAAAAATATAATTAAGAGCCTATATAAGAAAAAAAGAACAAGATGTTATAAAGAAGAAACTACTTGAACATTTAGATAAATGGTTCATATACCCTAGTGAATCACATTGGGGTTCAAAAATTCTTATTTTCAGGAATATGTATGAGTAATTTTGGAAGAAAATTAAATATATTGATCTCAATAAGATCTTTATAAAGAAAAATTAACTCTTTCCAATGATTGTTGATATGTTTAATCGAATTTGAGTAGATCAAAAATTTTAAAAAATAGACCATTGTTTTGAATGACATTATTTGAAGCTGAAGAAATAATATTTTCACAAGATAGATTTACATACATGATATATGTACTCTTATTTACTAGTGATTCCATTTGGACTTAATAATAACATAAAACTATTAATGAACATTATGTATAGTGTCTATAAGGACTACCTAGATAATGTTATGGTATACATCATTCATGAAAAACCCATACAATCTAAGATCATATATGAATATGAGGAGTATCTAATGGATATGATGAAAAAATTAATAAAGGATATATTGTATGATATTTTTAATAGGTATTAATTACAGATAAAAAAAGTCAAATATTTGGGGAATGTGATCAGAATGTGTGAAATTAACGTGGGGTTTTTAAGAAAAATAATATTGATTAATTGGATAGAACTACATGTTTCATTGAGGAATATCATTTTCATAGACTATATATGTACTACTGATGCATTATGAGAAACATCTCATCATTTTATATAATAAAAATTTATCATGGAAGGGTTATAGTGTGTATAGATGTATGAATGTGAAGAAATCATTAATGAGCCCAAGAAGAGGCTAATAACTAAAATTGTAATCACACATTTATTATGACAATATATATTTTTTTATTTATAGAGATTCTAAAATGGATGGATTTCAATTTTTTAATTTTGAAAAATTATTATGTGATAACCTATTCCTTAAAAATATTTATGATCCATGAGTATAACTTTCCAACACATAATTTTGTTCCAATAGTTGTGATATATTCCTTGATTACTTTTTTGAACAATCTCAATCATGGTATGCGTGGCATATTGGATTATCATAATTTTTTAAAAAATATATTCATATAGAAGAATATATAATGAATATGAATGATCAATTCACTAATATTATGAAAAGGAAAATAATTTTACCGATTATCCTAGAAGTAAAGAATAAGTTAAACAATAAGAGATAAGTATTTGTAAAGGATTCATCACCATTAATTTAAAAAGGGTGTATGTATAAATCATATTAGATGGGATGACATCATTTAATTCCCAAATTTTTGTTCAATGATTAATTTAATGGGAGATCAAGGATGTAAAAGGGATGATCTAAAGAATAAAAATTGTGAAAGGTAAACGAAGTTAGTAAAGATATATGAATTTAATATTAAAAATGATGGATTCATTAAATTTAGAAAGAGAATCTATGTTCCATCATCACTGGAGATATGGAAACAACTCTTGGATAAGGTAGATAACTTATATTTTTCCATCCACCCTTGAAGAACCAATATATACTAAAGTATTCAATAGAAATTTTTCTAACAATACATGGTGACATATATCATAGAGTACATGAGAATGTTAATTGTATTCTATCAGGTTTAATAAGAGTATAAGAGGACCAAAATGACGCTACAACAATTGATCGTACCTATGATATACATGGGAATTTTACCCTTTATTTTTTCATGTTTATTTCGAGGATAAATAAATAAAGAAATTACATATTGGTTTTAGTGGATAAACACACCAGGATTTCTCACTTGTCACTATTATGTAAGAATCCCCCTTAATCAAACATTGCAATATAGATAAAAAAGTGGCGAGTCTATAAGGGATGTTTATAAAACAATTTTGATTAAGAACCAAGGTTCACCTTAATGTTAAAAAAATGTATTAAGGATTCATAGAAAAATGATTTGAACTTGAGAATGATATATGACACCCTAGATTGGTCGTTAATCATAAATTACCATTCATACAATTGAAGATAATATGAGAGCTTCATTACCAAACTTTAATGGAGGTTGGGGTCAACATGTACTCACGATAGATTTTTCATACAACAATATCTTACAGTCATGTACTTATATGACCACGTATGAAGCTCTAAATGAGAATATATTTGTAACTCCAATACAATAGGGTGATGTTGGTGAAATGAAAATACCTAGACTCAATTTTATAAGATAAATGTTTGTAAAATTTCAATCCATTCAACAATATATTAAATCTTCTCAGATTCAATATAATAAATATGACGAGAAATGATGAAGATATATGTATTTAAATGTTATAGATAATATTCTTTTTAATATCAATGTTGAGGATAGCATCAGGTTGTTGGTATAGGGTAAAGCTTATCCTTAGGTACAACATTCTCATGGATATCCTTGTATAAATATGAGCTCTGATATATCACCTAGCATATTTAAAAAACCCAACTCAGGTGCATGATGCATTCCATATACCTCTCCCAAAGAAGTATATAATTGAGACCTCAAATGTAATAAATTAGAAATCTGTACAATTAGAGCATCACATTCCTTTTGATGAGTAGATAGTTTAAATCATGGAATTTAGGTATTATTCTCTATGAAATAAGGCAACTAAACTTATCAAATTATATTTGTAAAACCAAAATTATGATGAGAAAATATGTGAACCCAATGACCAAATGAAATATGTATACCCTCAAATATTCTCAACTAATGATATGAGTTCAGATATAAAATAATAAATTTAAACATGGGGATTAATGAAATAAAATTGAATTTTATATATTAAATTTACCTTTAGAATATACATATGGGTTATATTTATACATACAATATATTATAAAATATATGAACCATATAATTAAAACCAATGTAATTTATTTCATTAACTTTACATGTTGCACATAGAGAATATATATACTCTCTAATATCGAGCATAGTAATGTCGAAAAATAAACCGAAAAGTAATAAAATTCTAATTTGATATTCTAGAATATTTCAATCCCATAGAATTATCACAACTAAGAGTAAACAATAAAAAATAAAAAAGACATTAATTATATAAATTTAATTTCCAAAATGATGAATATATAATATTTTGTCGAATTAAGTGAATCATAAATTCTTAATATATATGTCATGTATTGGAAGTAAATATCCAAAATGACTATTCAAATAATTACCCAATAGTTATCAATTGTAACCTAATTTTTTATAATAGTAACATAAATGTTAGAATATTATCATAACCATTGTTATTATAAAACCGATTGTAAATTACTTTTTTTATGAAAAAATTAACATATATAATTATCAAAACTATATAAAATAAATATCCAAATTAGAAAAATGAAAATAATATATAGGTTCATTTTCATTGATGCATATTTTTACATATTTTAAAAAATTATAAATTTATTTCAAAAATTAAAATTACTTATGTTATATTTTTTTAATGTTAGTTTTCTTTCTTGGAGTCATGACATCAATTTTATTTGGTTGTTATTTTTGTGTTTTTATAAAAAGATGAATATTTTGGTCATTAATAAAAATATTGTTTTTTAAATATTTATTTTTTATTGTAATGATGATAAAATTAATTCTAAAATGGTTATCTTGTCCCAAAAATATATTTAATAAGAAAAAATACACACTTTTAAAAATAAAATCAATTATCAGACCTAAAAATTAATAACAAATATCTAATAATAAAAATAGTACCATTAAATTTTTTATTTAATTTTTTATTACTTTCTTTTGTATATACTAAAATATTCGATGGTGGAATATTTTAGAGGTTGTGGAATAATTTAATTTATTACAGTTTTAACTTTTATTATAAAATAATAAAACATTCTCATTTTTTATTTTCAAAATAATATTTTACACATTAATTTTACCTAAATACACCCTTCAGTATAAATACCACCTCTCCATCCATTTTATAAAACATATCCCAAATAATTCAAATTTTCAAATTATTTCTAATTACCTTTTCCCAAGAGTCTCAGGATCCATAGTAAAATTATTGTGTCATTAAAATGAAATCCCTTATGGATTAATTTCTAGAGAAAAGTTTAATATTCACATATGAGGTAATCCTTCTCACATTTTCATTTTTCTCCACTTCATACATTACTCAATTCTTCTTCACCCACATTAGAAAAATCCTTCCTATGTTAATTGAATATGTTATTTATATTAAATAAATTTTATCATGCTACTACATACTTTTTATAAAATATTTCTCAATGGTTTATTATATGTCTCCCACTTTTTAACATAGCCCCATTAATGACTAGTTTACTAAATATGAGGACAATTGGAATTCATTATATATCACTTCCTATATGGTATTATTTTGTATATTATACTAAAATATTTATTTTCAAGATAAACTATACTTATTATTATCTATTAATAACATATATATATATTCCCTTTCACTCATTAAGTAAATATTTTTAATCATTTGTTAATAGCCTGCATGGGGGTTTTAAATTCTATAATTTTTATAGACTTCATGATGGGAAATATTATATTTTTTATAATGTATATAAATTTATTATAATGTCTTATTAATCTTATAGAGTTTATTTTACTAATAAAATAATAATAATGAGTTAAAAACATGAAATCAAAATAATACTAGATAATTGGATAAAACATTCCATAAAACTATTTTAACTTCAAACTAAATAAATAAATTACAATTATTATAATTTATTAATATTAAAAAATAATTTTCATACACTACTAGATTTTTTTCTTCTAATTTTAAATTTTTTATACAAGTGGTTTAATTGTGAAAATAAAACATACGAACCAGGGTATCTTGACTCTCAAAATTAATTGTTAATTCTCAGTTTATATTCTATTAATGTTTTTATTATAAATCTTATAAGTCCCCTTTAAATTCCATTTTCATTTTAGTTCCATTTATTTCCATGGTATATGAACTTTATTTCATAATTTTTAAGAAAACTATGACCCCATCATGATTTTATTGATTATGATTTTTTATAGATAAATATATTTGATTTTAATAATTATTATTCTATTCTTCGTGAAATATGATATTTTATTTTCTAATGGTACCCATAAACATATTGGAACCATGTTCGTTCAATTTAAACATTGGATTATGCTTGTGTTTGTTGTCAATCCTTATTGAATGTTCAGAATAATCTTGTTCAATTGATCTTAAGAAGAGTCCAGTTCAGCATTCATGTACAAAAAATATTAAAATTAGGTATCACTTTATCTATGAAAAAGTTGAGAAAAGCATGATTAGAATGGATCATGTGGGAACTGATGAGCAAGTAGCTGGTATCCTGGCCAAGCCTCTGTTAGTGGTTGAATTCGAGAAACATTGGTTGAATCTTGGTGTTCAACCACCTCCCAGTGCATAAAAATGTTACAAAATACCCCTCTACCCTGTTATGTTAACAATTTTTATTCTGATTTTTGATATGTGGTAATTTTTTTGGGGAGATAATATCCAGGGGTCTATTGAGCAGTTCAATGAACAATGAATGGTCATTTGGTTTATTTCCAATGGGGGAGAAGGAATATATTCCGATCATGTTCTATAAGATGATGAGAATTCGTTGTTAGGAGGAGATGGAATACATTCAGGGAAAGTAAGGCTTCTGTGACACAATAAGGGATTAGCTTGGGCATCTTTAAGAATTCCAAAACACGGGATCCCAATTCATCCTTCCGCTCTTGTTTTATACACCGAGAATTTCTCACATAGACTTAGAGTGTCAGATAAGATGATTCTTTCTTTTTAGGATTGAATTTTGATGGTTATCTTTTGAATTTATTTAGAGATTGCCAACAAACACAAAGGGGGATATCGGTAGAACCGTGGACATTCTATGTAATCATTAGAGTATGGTTTGTGTTTGTTGTCAATCCTTATTGGAAGTTCAAAATGTCTTCCAGTAAAGTGATCATACAGTTTAATAAGACAACAATATTGAAGGGGGCATCATTTCCCAGTGTTTGCCAAATTTTTGGGCCTGAAAATCAGGACATAATAAAAATTTTTGGGCCTGAAAATCAGGACATAATAAAATGTGTTTTTGAAAAAGGCTTGAGATATGAGAAATATTAGAGTGGTGCACAAAAAACATGGATTGAATGCTAAATTTTTTTGCGACAAAATGTGAAAGCAGGTTGGTTTTCTCTCGCAAAAGGTGTTTCAGGATCTGAATTCTGAGAAATGGAAAAGGCATGTTGTGTGTGAAAAATCTGGATATGTGCGTGAAAAATGGTTCATGCACGAAAAAGGATTATGCTCAGAATGAGGGTTTTTCACGACATGGAAGGTTTTGTGCGTGGGGGTCGGGGATGCCTATAAATAAGAGGTGACCCCCCCACATTCGGTACAACTGAGGAATTATAGAAGATCTATGTTCTGATGCGTGTAAAAGGTGCACGTAATGGGTGTTTCATGAAAAAGAATAAGTTGTGCGAAAATATAGACATTGCACGTAAAAATTGGCAGTTGCTCGTAAAATTTGATGTTGTGTAAAAAATTTGAAGCTACGTGTAAAAGCTGAGGCTGCGTGTAAATGTGAATGTTGCGTGTAAAGGGGGTGTTGCGCGAAATATTGTTCTGTGCGAAATTCATGTATTGTGCACAAAAGTGAGATCTTGCCTGCAAAGGGTAGGTGTTGTGAGAAATCATTAGTGTCACCTGTTTGCACGTTCTGAATATCTGGTTCTGTGCTTGAGTTCCTTCAAGTTATTCTTTGTAGGACTTCGATGCAATCAGAGTCTCATACTTAACAAAGAGAAAGACATCAACGAAAATATAATGAAGAGAACTTCAAGTCGATAATCATAGTTTGACTTCTCTCAAGGCAGTGAGCGGGGGGGGGGGAGTAGACAGAAGTGTTCTAAGGGATGTACTGACTATTCCATGAACATTTGTAATGGGAGTATGCTAGGCACATTGTGAAAATGACCAAAACTTATAATCCATAAACTATTAAAGATTTGTGGATTTTGGTATGACCGAAACACTGTCGGCGTATGCTCCTTGGAAGTAGCCCTTTTTAGTAAACCAAGTAAAAGTGTTGTGTCAACTTACTGCTTTCATTTGTTTAATAGATTTATAATGTGACTACCAACATGGGAACCAGATCCACAACTTTAAAATGTAAAAGTTAAAACCCTGATTCACCCCTCCACTCTCAGGGTGTTCTGGGGTCCTTCAAGTGTTATCAAAGGGTGGTTAACTGGTATTTGATTTGTTTTATACCATTATGAACAACTCAAACAATGTTAGGGGAGTCCCTATATTTAATGGAAGTAATTTATAGATCTAGAAGGAAAGAATGAGATCTCATCTAAGATCTCTTGGAATGGAAGTCCTTTTTTCTTGTGTGCAAGGAATACTAGTCACTGATCAAACAGGCTGGGCTATGACTGACGCAGATAGAAAAAATATAGATGTAGATGCTAAAGCACAAAATTCCCTCACCGCAACCCTCTCTGATCAGATCTATCTAAAGTTGATGAGTTTCACCTCAGAAAAATCCAGGTGGGATAAACATGAAAATATTAATGAAGGAGATATCAATGTGTAGGAGGAAAAACTACAAGTCTTACACAATAGGTTTGATGATTTGAAGAAGAATTTGGATGAGAATGTAGACTCATTCTTAAATTGAATTACTGAAGTGGTTAGAGAAATTCGGGGTCTTGGCAATGAAATCTATGACATTGATATTATAAATAAAATATTAATAAGGCTTCCTCCCCTATACAATTAAAAGTTGTCAGCCCTTGAGGAAAGAGATCTTTCCGAACTTTCTCGGGTTGATCTGCTGAGAAGTTTGGTGGCATATGAAATGAGAGTCAAACAAGAAGATGCTATGACTCGAGGGAGTAAGGAAATGGAGTTCAAGGACATGGAGAAACTGAAAATTTCAAAAGATAGTAGTGGTGAATATTATGAGGGAAAAATTATTTTTTTCATTCCAAAGAAGTTCTAAAAGGGAAAAGTGGAATTCAAAGGGAAGTTACCTCTTGATTTCTTTCATTGTGGAAAAGTTGGCACATTGCCTATTAGTGCTTAAGAAAGATCTATGATAAAGATAGTGAAGATTACAACTTTGAGAAGCCTTAGAAAAGTTTTTTCAAAAGGTGAGACTTAAAATATAGAAAGAATGTGCTGAAGAAGTGTTTTATCTTTGAAAAGAAAGATGATGACAATGAATTCTTTGAATAAGAATAACCATAATTTAAAACCGGAAACCGTTCTTCCCTGATGGAAACTATTAAAAATAAATACCATCAAAAGATAATGGTTGAGAAAATCAGTTGAGAACCATTGCCAATCCGAGTTGCAACATAAATATTCTGTTAGTAAGCATATGATCAAATGTATGAGTTGCATTAAGTGGAAATCAATTGTAGAGGAATCACATTTTTATGTTGATCAGCTCTAAACTAAAATTGAATGTATTGAAGAATTTGTGAATGTGCAGTCTAAAATTGATGAAATTGCTGATGGTGTAGTAGATATAAAGCTGAGAATTGAAGAGAAATAAAAGTTCATCAATGAACTCACCACTATACTGGAAGAAAAGACCATGTCTATAGGGAGTCTTGAAGAGGAAGTTGTTACTATTATGAGAAAACTTGAAATTGAATCAATTTCAAAATAATAAAGAAAAAAAATACTGTTTGGAAGGTTCTCAGATGTTGAGATTTTAGAGAGAGCCAAAAGAGGTTCTAATGGAGTTGAAAATATTTTGAATGATCAAAGACCTGCTTGCATGGGAAATAGTGGAATCAGTTGTGAGGCAGCGTTGTTAAATGCTGCAAATAAAGGTGACAAAAATAAAGGAAATCAAAATGTGGGTGATGTGGAAAAGTAATATGAAGTGCTGCAATAGAAACCCCAAATTTTCTCTGAAAGAAAAAAAGAAAATTATCCTTGCTTCTCCTAGAAAATTGACCCCTCAAACAATTATCCCACAGAAGAAGGAATGAAGATAAACATAAGTTAGAATACATTTCCTCTCATGAAGTGTCAGTTTTATAGATATTTATGCCATTCTAAGTATTATTGCGAAGATGCAATAAGCTATATGAATTGAAAATATATGGGAGTTCAACAGAGGAGAACAAATTCATATACTAATTATTTTTGAATAAATAGTTTCAATGGATATTGTTTTCGTTGTTCTAACATTGGTCATAGGGAAGTTAATTGTAGGCAGAGGAGGGACATGGATACATCATAATAGAGTTCGAGACAAGTCAAATCTCATCAACAAGATAGTTTTTCTCTTACAAATAGGTTTTCTCCTCTCAAAAAAGAATTCGGATATGAAGAACTAATGTACATGGATGATTGAATTGAATGGACATCAGTGTTCTAAAGTCAATATAATGTCTCAGGGAAATAAAAGAAGAAAATTGAGAAATCTAACCTTGTAGAGGTGGAACTCAAAGATACAAAAAGTCATAGTACCTGGATTTTGGATATCAGTTGCTCGTCTCATATGACAGGTAATGTAGGTCTATTAACAAATATCAAAAGGAAGGTTGTGTCACGACCCGTCCTCGGGGCCCGTGCCGTGACTACCCCAAGCCCGCCTTCCATAGGCCAGGGGCTGGCGACTAGCACCAAGGCGTAAAATCCCAGTAAACAGGGAAGGCATTGCCTTTATAAGTGACAACCACACAGAGTCAGCAAGCGGAAAGTAAAGTGCAGAAAAGTAAAGGGGCCGGAAATACAAGCCCAACTGTAAAGTACAACTGAAAAGAAAAAGAACAGCAACTGAAGAAAAGACGGCGGCCTCGTGTCGTCCACTGGCAATCCCACCTGAAGGGTGGGTACAGATAGCCTCCAGGCTCCTCGGGTCCCACGTCCGCTCCGAGCACGTCCCGCCCAGTGGTCCACCTCCAGGTACCGTCCTGCTCCACGCCCCAACCGTGATCAGCGCTGTCCGTCGTCTGCAACCAACACAACAAGGTGCGGGCATAGCCCGTGCAGGGGTGAGTACAACTACTCAGTAAGGACCCCGAGACCCCCGAAGGTCTCTCGAAATCCACAAAGGATATAGCACAAAAGAAAGATGCAATCGCGAAGTAACATCTGACTCGACTTAGGTATATGCCCATACATATACCTAAGTCCCCAATTCTAGCTCTGCTCACGAGCTCAAGAACAACTCAATCCACAAAGGAAAGCAAGACCCAAATCCACAAAGGAGAGTAAACAGTAAATCCACAAAGGATGGTTCAACACAATCCACAAAGGAGAGTAACATAAGATTCAGCTCAACCAGGTATACTTTTTCAGATGACGTCAAAGACGATCACTGATCCGTCTCAGTCGTCGGACCCACGAAGGATCGATAGGTACTAACCCCCGCAAAAAGACCCACGTAGGATCGGGCTCACACAGAACCTGTAGGCAGTGGCTCACACAGAACCGGTAGTAAGGACCCACGGAGGATCGGGCTCACACAGAACCTGAAGCACTGATCCACGTGGGATCGCTGAGTGCAGTAGTCGACGCAGTCCACTGAGGATCTCTGCACAGTCGTCGCCGCAGTCCACGAAGGATCTCTGCTCTGCCGTCGTCGCAGTCCACGGAGGATCTCTGCTCTGCCGTCGTCGCAGTCCACGGAGGATCTCTGCTCTGTCGTCGAGGTCACAGCCAGCGCTAGGGTTCCCGCACGTAGCGAGCTCGTTTAGGAGGGTCCGCTCCACGAGCCGAGGGGCTGATACATCAACTGACACGTAGTCCGAAGTTGATGTATCCAAAAGTTCCGTATCGACAACAGGATCTCAACGCGACAGACGGCGCGTCAATCGGACGCCCGGTCTGAGAGTTATTGGCATTTTCGTCCCAGGGGCCCGGTTGGTTTTTAGGGCAAAACCAACCCGACCGTACTCCGCCTGTATCCGATCCTCGGGCGGAGTATGCCAAAAGTTCCGTCTCACTTAGAGGAAACTACCACAGCTGACGGTACGTCGTTCGGACGTCCGTAGCTCAAGTTATGAGCGTTTCCGCTCCGAGGGCCCGGTTGGCTTCGTGTACGAACCAACCCGGCCGAACCCAAAGTCTTCCGAAACCTTGAGTATAATATACCGAAACGACCGTCTCGATCCAAGGATCGCGTAGCCGCTGACGGTTCGTCAATCGGAGGTCCCAGGCCCAAGATATGGGCGAAAGACCGTAGAGGGCCCGAAACGGGGGTACTGGGCCCGGGGCGACCCGGCCCGAACCCCCCCTGGGGTCGGCCGAACCGGGTCGGCCCGAACCGGGCCGGCCCGAACCGGCCCGAACCGGCTCGGCCGGGTCCGGTTCGGCCTGGGCGCGGCCCGGCCGACCGGACCGGCCGGCTCAGCCGGCGCGGCTTGGCCAGCCGCGCGGGTGGAAGGCCGCGGGCGCAGCCCGCGGTCGAGGAAGCCGCGGCCCGCGTGCGGGCCGCGCGGGTGGTCAGCGGACGCGGCGCATTGCCGCGTCCCGACCGAGTGGACCGGACCCGCGGACCGCGGGTCCGCTGGATCGCCGCCGCCGCGGCCGAGCCGCGGCGGGTTCCTCCGGCGGCGCGCCGGGCGCCGCCGCCCCCGGTCGCCGGCGCCGCCGCGCCGGCGACCCGCGCCGCCGCCTTCTTCCGCGGGCCGCCGGAGATGCTCCGGTGGCCCGATTTGCCTCCCGTCTGCGCCGTTGCCCCTCCCGGATGCCGACCTTCACTGCGGGATCAACGGATCGCCCCTGCCGCGCGGTTCGTCGTCGTCCGCCATATTCGCACAACAAAATAGATCGGCGGAGGGTTGCCGGGTCTTGTTCGTTAGACCCGCACCCTCCGCGTTAGCCATAAATCACGGGAGGAATAATCAACAACAATTTTTAAATAAATTAAAAATTGTTTCGATCGGGTTCTTTATTTAAAAAGAATAAACACGGGAAAAAGAATCACAATCAAATCCCTACCTTGATGATCGTCGAGCGCGGGCGTTCTTCGCGGAAGAGATCGTCGCGGAAGAGGTCGATCGTCGCGTCGTCGCGGGAAGGTGTCGCGTCGTCGCGGAAACCGGCGTTGAGCCGGCGAGCTCAACAAATCAAGAACAACAGATTTAAATTATTAATATTTAAATCTGTGTTTCGTTTAAAACCAAAGAAAAGAACTCGAGAGGAAATCCGAAATCACTCACCTCGAATGGTCGGTGATCGGAGATCGGAGATCGGAAGAACGTCTCGGGCGAAAGCGTCGTCGACTTCCGGGTTCGGCGTTCTTCGCGTTCTTCGCGTTCTTCGCGTTCTTCGCGTTCTTCGCGGAGAGGGTGGAGGAACGAAGATTCTCTCAAATCCTTTCCAAGGATTTTTATGTTGGTCTTAATTTATAAACATGCCAACACGAAACCGGTTAAGAAACGATCCATCAATTCGTTGAATTAATTCAACGAAAGAAACGACCCATTTAATTCACGAAGAAACAGTCCATTTAATTCACGAAATAAACCGCCCAATTAAATGGTCTGTTAAGAATTAAAGAAAACGCGTCGGTTGACTTTTCAGTTACTTTGACGGGTTTTCGCGGGTGCGTTACTTAGCGAAAGAAACGGCGGGGCTCGTGCGGGTCCCACCGCACAAATATCCTACCAAGGGGTAGGATATTTCTGGATAGCATCCTATCCAGTTCAACTCAGTTCAAGCCGTCTTTAAGTGACTTCAAGTGGCTTCCAAGCAGCTTAAGTGAAATAAAATAAAGTTGTCGCACAAACTTTATTTTATTTCTGACTTAAAGCCGTAAAATTTAAAAACCACGTCTGAGCAAACGCAACTCCGGAAGAGGCGTTTCTAAGCAAATACCGGCGCTGCGATTTCATCGGTGCCCTCAGAATTCGATTCCGGGCACCGGTTCAAAAGATAGAAAAACCCGCTCGTCCGTTCACTGAACGTACCCGAGCCAAACTTCGGAAATTGATTCCGGGCACACCGGGCCTCGGAATCAGGTGCCGTCTGAAGCTGCGTTCTTGTAAAATTCCAAAGAAAATTAAGAAAAAAAAATTTCCTTGAAATTTGCGGGTCTTTACATTACTCCCACCTCAGGGCTTTACGTCCCCGTAAAGATACATCAAAACTAGGGGAACAAATGGGGGTACTGAGCACGCATCTGAGCCTCCCGCTCCCAAGTGCTCTCCTGGAGGTTCCCGTGCTGCCATCTGACGCGCACAAGAGGAATCGACCGCCCACGTAGGACCCGCTCCTGTCGATCCTCGATCTCCACTGGAACCTCCGCAAAAGTCGCCCCATCGTCCACGTCCAGCTCCCCAAAGTCGATGATGTGCGTCGGGTCGTGCACGTATCTCCTCAGCTGAGACACGTGGAAGACGTCGTGCACCCGGTGCAACTGAGGTGGTAGAGCCAGGCGATAAGCCACCTCTCCTATCCTGCTGAGGACCTGGAAAGGCCCGATGAAGCGTGGAGACAACTTGCCGCCTCGGCCAAATCTCCGTAAACCACGTCGAGGTGAGACACGCAAAAAGACGTGGTCGCCATCCTCGAACTCTAGTGGCCTCCGCCTCCTGTCAGCATATGACTTCTGCCGGCTCTGAGCTGTCCTCATCCTCTCCTGGATGATCTGGACCTTCTCTGTCGTGGCTCGGACCATCTCTGGTCCCACGAGTGCTGACTCCCCAGGGTCTGTCCAGCACAACGGTGATCTGCAGGGTCTGCCGTACAACGCCTCGTATGGTGCCATCCCGATGGTGGAGTGGTAGCTGTTGTTGTACGCGAACTCCACCAAGGGTAGGTGGTCCTCCCAGCTGCGACCAAAGTCGAGAACACATGCACGGAGCATGTCCTCGAGTGTCTGTATGGTCCTCTCCGTCTGTCCATCCGTCTGAGGGTGGAAGGCTGTGCTCAGATGGAGCCGCGTCCCGAACGCCTCCTGCAACCCCTTCCAAAGCCGGGAAGTGAAACGAGCATCTCGATCGGAGACGATAGACGATGGCACACCGTGAAGCCGTACGATCTCCTGGACGTAAAGACGTCCCAAGCTCTCTACTGAGCCCTGCTCTCTGATGGGTAAGAAGTGTGCCGACTTGGTGAGTCGGTCGACAATCACCCAAATGGAGTCGTGACCTCTGGAAGTGCGTGGAAGTCCAGTCACGAAGTCCATAGATATGCCGTCCCACTTCCACTCCGGGACCTCCAAGGGCTGTACCAAACCTGCTGGTACCTGGTGCTCTGCCTTCACCTGCTGGCAGGTGAGGCATCGTGAAACGAACTCTGCCACAGCTTTCTTCATACCCGGCCACCAGTGCTGTCGCCTGAGATCCTGGTACATCTTCGCCACTCCGGGATGTACCGCCAAGGGAGAAGTGTGAAACTCTCTCAGCACCTCCTCTCGTAAAGCGACTGGTACGAAGGTACGTCCTCTGAAAAGGATGTCGTGCTCTACTCCAAGGGAGAAACCATCAGGCGCCTGACCTGAGGATATCAGTGCACGCCGGGTCTCACAGTCAGCGTCCCCCACGCTGAGCCTCTCTGACCCGCTGTAGAAGTGGAGGAGAGACTGTGAGAGACTGAAGAAAGGCTGTTCCGTCTCTATCCACGAAGGATATCTGCAAGGAGGCTAGCTGCTCCGTCGCCTCCTCAAGCAGCTGAATGCCCGTCCTCCTGCTGAGGGCATCGGCTACCACGTTCCCCTTCCCAGGAGTAATAGACTATCTCAAAGTCATAGTCCTGGAGGAACTCAAGCCATCTCCGCTGTCTCAGGTTCAGGTCCTTCTGAGAGAAGATATACCTAAGACTCTGGTGGTCAGAAAAGACTGTGAAGCGCTCGCCCATCAGATAGTGCCGCCAAGTCTTCAGAGCGAAGACCACTGCTGCTAACTCCAGGTCATGAGTGGCGTAGTTCTGCTCATGCGGCCTCAACTGACGTGATCCGTAGGCGATCACGGCCCGCTCCTGCATCAGGACGCACCCGAGTCCAGTCCCTGATGCATCGCAGTAAAACTACGTACCCAACTCCCTCCTCAGGCAACCTCAAGATAGGTGCGCTGGTCAATCTCTGTCTCAGCTCCTGGAAGCTCTGCTGACATCTGTCTGACCACACGAAGGGTTTCCCCTTCTTCGTCAAGGCTGAGAGTGGTGCTGCAACTCTGGAGAAGTCTGGCACGAATCTCCGATAGTATCCCGCTAGGCCCAAGAAGCTCCGCACCTCTGTCACGCTCTTGGGTGGCTCCCAAGCTAGCACTGCCTCGATCTTCGCGGGATCCACTGCAACTCCCGCCTCAGAAATGACGTGCCCCAAGAAATGGACCTCACGTAACCAGAACTGGCATTTGAGAGCTTGCCATAAAGCTGGTGCTCTCGGAGTGTGTCTAGCACAACTCGCAGGTGGTAGGCATGCTCCCTCCTCAGTCGTCGAGTATACCAAAATGTCGTCAATGAAGACAACGACAAATCGGTCGAGGTATGGCTGGAAGATCCTGTTCATGAGGCTCATGAACACCGCTGGAGCATTGGTTACGCCGAACGGCATAACCAAGAACTCATAATGGCCATACCGACACCTGAAGGCCGTCTTCTGCACGTCCTCGTCTCGAACTCTGAGCTGATGATAGCCTGACCGGAGGTCTATCTTCGAGAACCACCGCGCTCCCTTGAGCTGATCGAAGAGGTCATCAATCCGTGCAGCGGATACTTGTTCCTCACTGTCACCTGGTTCAGGCGACGATAGTCGACACAAAGTCGCAAGCTCCCGTCCGCCTTCTTGGCGAACAAAATCGGGGAAGCCCAGGGTGAAACACTGGGTCGGATAAACCCCTTGCTCTGCAAGTCCTCCAACTGTACCCGCAGCTCTCGAAGCTCGGCGGGGGCCATCCGATATGCTGGAGTAGATATCGGGGCTGTCCCGGGGTACAAGTCGATGTAAAAGTCTACCTCTCTACGAGGAGGTAGCCCTGGAACGTCGTCGGGAAAGACGTCCACGTACTGGTCCACCACTGCAGGAAAAGCCGGACTCCGCACGTCCACTGCTCCTAGGATGAGGCTAGCCAACTGATGTGAGATGGGCTGCACTCTCCTCCGCGGAAGTCCATCCTGTGCTGCAAAGGTTCCCTTCTCGCCGGTGAAGGTAAACCTGCTCCCGTCGGTACGAACACATCGTACCTTGGCCTAAAACAGTCGATCTGGGCATGAACCGTGGATAGCCAATCCATGCCCAAGATGACGTCGTAAGGCCTCGACGCCGCTACAAGGAGATCCCAGCCGAAGCTCTCGCCTCCTAGAGTAAGCTCACACTGCCGGCACCAGTGCGTAATCGTCGAGTCTGCTCCCGTAGGAGTCTCTAGCCGTAAGGATCGAGCCAACGGCTCAGTCGGAATCTCCGAGCTCCGAACAAGGGCAGAGGCTATGAAAGAGTGACTCGCTCCTGTGTCTATAAGTACTGCAGCAAGGGTGGAATAGACACAGATCGTACCTCGAATCATCTCTGGCATGTCGGGGTCGTAGGCCTCCACTGCCTGGAGCTGGGCCTGTCCCTGCCCGCCGGCTCCCTGTGGTCGAGGTGGCCCTCCTGGTGGTGGTGGGGGTAGAGCCTGAAAGCGTCGCCCACCACCCGCTGCTCGGCCAGCTCCTCGGCCTCGTCCGCCTCCTCCCTGCGGACCGCCACGGTCGACCCTCTGCCTCTGCCTGGGTGGCCCCTCCACCGTCTGCTGCTCCTCTGATCGGCGAGTCGGGCAGTCACGAGCCATGTGACCCTGCCCGCCGCAAGAGTAGCACAGCCTGCCTCTCGAAAGGCTGGCACTCCGCTGTGTGCCTCGTACTGCTGAGCCGGTGTCCTGAGGCCGTCTGCGTGGGGGTCTGGTCTGCCTGGACCCGTGAGTCATCCGTCGGCTACCTGCTGCCGAAGACTCAGCTACCTGCCGCCCTGCGCTAGGTCTCGCCGCTGAAGAAGGCTCTGCCAGGAAGCTCTCGATCAGGAGGGCTCGCTCCAGTACTCCCGCCTGGGTCGGAATGCTGAGGGAGATCAGCGACGCCCGAATCTCCTGTCGCAAGCCCTGCTCGAAGGTCCGGGCCCGGAAGAAGGGGTCCCGTACCATGTCGGTCGAGTAGCGAGATAGGTCCGTGAACCTCGCCGCGTACTGAGCGACCGTCATGCTGCCCTGGCGCAGCTGGAGAAGCTCCTGGATGCGCACCGCTCGGAGGGTGGCCGGGACGAACTCAGAGCGGAAGAGGCTCTCGAAGTCCGCCCAGAGCAAGGATGCCTCATCGTGAACCTGGAGCATCAGGCTCCACCATCGTCCTGCCGCCGCCTGCAGGAGGCTCGCTGCGAGGATCACCATGAGATCCGCTGGTGTCCTCACTAGCCTGAAGATCCGTACCACCGCCTCTAGCCAGTCCTCGGCGGCCTGGGGGTCCGCCTCACCGCGAAACCTGGGCGGTCGCTGGCTCTGAAACTCGTGCAGTGCCCTGAGGCGACGTGCATCGTCAGCGTCTGGTACTGGAAGCATCGGTGGCTCGGCGGGTAAGGCTACCGCCGGTGCCACTGCTGGCAAAGGGCCCTGCACCGAGGCCTCGTCGCTCGGTGGGCTGCCATCGCGCCCAACACTCGGAACCCTAGCTGGCAGTCGTCGCGGGGCCATCCTGAAAAGGAGAACAAGAGCACCACAGTCAGAACAGTATACCTGGCGAGCTAGCACAAGTAATCACAAGGAAAACTTGAGACTTTCATAAAGCAGATCAGTATACCCGGTGAGCTGACATAAGTAATCACAAAGAAAACTTGAAACACACACGCAATCAATGTTTTCATGCATTAAGTCGGAAATCAGGAGTCAGGGTCCTGGTGTACGGATACGTCGGCCGCCGCACCAACACTGGGCTCCCTGAACTGATAACCACACTCAATACACTAAAACACTATTGCTTCACATAGAAAGAAAGGACGATCAGAGTCTGCGGTAGAACCGACCGCCTCTGATACCAATTGTCACGACCCGTCCTCGGGGCCCGTGCCGTGACTACCCCAAGCCCGCCTTCCATAGGCCAGGGGCTGGCGACTAGCACCAAGGCGTAAAATCCCAGTAAACAGGGAAGGCATTGCCTTTATAAGTGACAACCACACAGAGTCAGCAAGCGGAAAGTAAAGTGCAGAAAAGTAAAGGGGCCGGAAATACAAGCCCAACTGTAAAGTACAACTGAAAAGAAAAAGAACAGCAACTGAAGAAAAGACGGCGGCCTCGTGTCGTCCACTGGCAATCCCACCTGAAGGGTGGGTACAGATAGCCTCCAGGCTCCTCGGGTCCCACGTCCGCTCCGAGCACGTCCCGCCCAGTGGTCCACCTCCAGGTACCGTCCTGCTCCACGCCCCAACCGTGATCAGCGCTGTCCGTCGTCTGCAACCAACACAACAAGGTGCGGGCATAGCCCGTGCAGGGGTGAGTACAACTACTCAGTAAGGACCCCGAGACCCCCGAAGGTCTCTCGAAATCCACAAAGGATATAGCACAAAAGAAAGATGCAATCGCGAAGTAACATCTGACTCGACTTAGGTATATGCCCATACATATACCTAAGTCCCCAATTCTAGCTCTGCTCACGAGCTCAAGAACAACTCAATCCACAAAGGAAAGCAAGACCCAAATCCACAAAGGAGAGTAAACAGTAAATCCACAAAGGATGGTTCAACACAATCCACAAAGGAGAGTAACATAAGATTCAGCTCAACCAGGTATACTTTTTCAGATGACGTCAAAGACGATCACTGATCCGTCTCAGTCGTCGGACCCACGAAGGATCGATAGGTACTAACCCCCGCAAAAAGACCCACGTAGGATCGGGCTCACACAGAACCTGTAGGCAGTGGCTCACACAGAACCGGTAGTAAGGACCCACGGAGGATCGGGCTCACACAGAACCTGAAGCACTGATCCACGTGGGATCGCTGAGTGCAGTAGTCGACGCAGTCCACTGAGGATCTCTGCACAGTCGTCGCCGCAGTCCACGAAGGATCTCTGCTCTGCCGTCGTCGCAGTCCACGGAGGATCTCTGCTCTGCCGTCGTCGCAGTCCACGGAGGATCTCTGCTCTGTCGTCGAGGTCACAGCCAGCGCTAGGGTTCCCGCACGTAGCGAGCTCGTTTAGGAGGGTCCGCTCCACGAGCCGAGGGGCTGATACATCAACTGACACGTAGTCCGAAGTTGATGTATCCAAAAGTTCCGTATCGACAACAGGATCTCAACGCGACAGACGGCGCGTCAATCGGACGCCCGGTCTGAGAGTTATTGGCATTTTCGTCCCAGGGGCCCGGTTGGTTTTTAGGGCAAAACCAACCCGACCGTACTCCGCCTGTATCCGATCCTCGGGCGGAGTATGCCAAAAGTTCCGTCTCACTTAGAGGAAACTACCACAGCTGACGGTACGTCGTTCGGACGTCCGTAGCTCAAGTTATGAGCGTTTCCGCTCCGAGGGCCCGGTTGGCTTCGTGTACGAACCAACCCGGCCGAACCCAAAGTCTTCCGAAACCTTGAGTATAATATACCGAAACGACCGTCTCGATCCAAGGATCGCGTAGCCGCTGACGGTTCGTCAATCGGAGGTCCCAGGCCCAAGATATGGGCGAAAGACCGTAGAGGGCCCGAAACGGGGGTACTGGGCCCGGGGCGACCCGGCCCGAACCCCCCCTGGGGTCGGCCGAACCGGGTCGGCCCGAACCGGGCCGGCCCGAACCGGCCCGAACCGGCTCGGCCGGGTCCGGTTCGGCCTGGGCGCGGCCCGGCCGACCGGACCGGCCGGCTCAGCCGGCGCGGCTTGGCCAGCCGCGCGGGTGGAAGGCCGCGGGCGCAGCCCGCGGTCGAGGAAGCCGCGGCCCGCGTGCGGGCCGCGCGGGTGGTCAGCGGACGCGGCGCATTGCCGCGTCCCGACCGAGTGGACCGGACCCGCGGACCGCGGGTCCGCTGGATCGCCGCCGCCGCGGCCGAGCCGCGGCGGGTTCCTCCGGCGGCGCGCCGGGCGCCGCCGCCCCCGGTCGCCGGCGCCGCCGCGCCGGCGACCCGCGCCGCCGCCTTCTTCCGCGGGCCGCCGGAGATGCTCCGGTGGCCCGATTTGCCTCCCGTCTGCGCCGTTGCCCCTCCCGGATGCCGACCTTCACTGCGGGATCAACGGATCGCCCCTGCCGCGCGGTTCGTCGTCGTCCGCCATATTCGCACAACAAAATAGATCGGCGGAGGGTTGCCGGGTCTTGTTCGTTAGACCCGCACCCTCCGCGTTAGCCATAAATCACGGGAGGAATAATCAACAACAATTTTTAAATAAATTAAAAATTGTTTCGATCGGGTTCTTTATTTAAAAAGAATAAACACGGGAAAAAGAATCACAATCAAATCCCTACCTTGATGATCGTCGAGCGCGGGCGTTCTTCGCGGAAGAGATCGTCGCGGAAGAGGTCGATCGTCGCGTCGTCGCGGGAAGGTGTCGCGTCGTCGCGGAAACCGGCGTTGAGCCGGCGAGCTCAACAAATCAAGAACAACAGATTTAAATTATTAATATTTAAATCTGTGTTTCGTTTAAAACCAAAGAAAAGAACTCGAGAGGAAATCCGAAATCACTCACCTCGAATGGTCGGTGATCGGAGATCGGAGATCGGAAGAACGTCTCGGGCGAAAGCGTCGTCGACTTCCGGGTTCGGCGTTCTTCGCGTTCTTCGCGTTCTTCGCGTTCTTCGCGTTCTTCGCGGAGAGGGTGGAGGAACGAAGATTCTCTCAAATCCTTTCCAAGGATTTTTATGTTGGTCTTAATTTATAAACATGCCAACACGAAACCGGTTAAGAAACGATCCATCAATTCGTTGAATTAATTCAACGAAAGAAACGACCCATTTAATTCACGAAGAAACAGTCCATTTAATTCACGAAATAAACCGCCCAATTAAATGGTCTGTTAAGAATTAAAGAAAACGCGTCGGTTGACTTTTCAGTTACTTTGACGGGTTTTCGCGGGTGCGTTACTTAGCGAAAGAAACGGCGGGGCTCGTGCGGGTCCCACCGCACAAATATCCTACCAAGGGGTAGGATATTTCTGGATAGCATCCTATCCAGTTCAACTCAGTTCAAGCCGTCTTTAAGTGACTTCAAGTGGCTTCCAAGCAGCTTAAGTGAAATAAAATAAAGTTGTCGCACAAACTTTATTTTATTTCTGACTTAAAGCCGTAAAATTTAAAAACCACGTCTGAGAAAACGCAACTCCGGAAGAGGCGTTTCTAAGCAAATACCGGCGCTGCGATTTCATCGGTGCCCTCAGAATTCGATTCCGGGCACCGGTTCAAAAGATAGAAAAACCCGCTCGTCCGTTCACTGAACGTACCCGAGCCAAACTTCGGAAATTGATTCCGGGCACACCGGGCCTCGGAATCAGGTGCCGTCTGAAGCTGCGTTCTTGTAAAATTCCAAAGAAAATTAAGAAAAAAAAATTTCCTTGAAATTTGCGGGTCTTTACAGGTTGATGGAATAGTACAGTTTGGTAATGATAGAGCTCTGAAAATTAAAGGCAGTGGAAGTACTGAATTAGATAATAGTGAGCTAAATAAAACAAAAGTCCTTTATGTAGATAGCCTACGTCATAATCTCCTTAGAGTGAGTCAACTCTGTGACTTGGGACTTATAGTTTCTTTTAATAAAAAAAGAAACACTATTAAGGGAAAGACATGGAATTAACTTATGAAGGGATGCATAATAGAAGGAAACTTGTATCAGGTTGATAGTAAAGAAAATGTTTGTTACATGACTATTGAAGAAGAAAACAATTTGTGTAATCAGAAACTGGGGCACATCAATCAACAATAAATCGAGAAAATATCAAAATTGAGCAGTGTCATAGACATTCCCAACCTATAGTGGGAATGTGAAAGGTCTTGTAATTCTTGAATTCATGGGTAGTCGGTCTATAGTTCATATCATCCAAAGAAGAAAAGGGCCATATATCATCTTGATCTCATTCATACAGATAGATGTGGCCCGATAAATATTTCTGGAACTCATGGAGAAAGTTACTTCTTACTTTTCATAGATTATTATAGTAGAATGACATGTGTAATGGTTATACATAGAAAATGACAAGTACTGGACTACATGAAAACATATTGTCGAATCACTAAGAGTGATACTTGACGAACAATCAAAGTGTATTGATTTGAAAATGGTGGGGAATACAAGTCCGTTGAATTTGAAAACTTCATAGAGAAGCATGGGATACAACATGAGGTAGCTGTCATGAGAAATCCACAAAAAAATTTAGTTTTTGAGCACAGAAATCGATAGGTGAACAACATAGCAATAACTATGCTTATAGAGAGTCATATTCCACATCATTTCTAGAAAGAGGTCATTCAAGCTGCAGTGTATATTCAAAATTGAACAGGACTTTATATGGGTGAGATGAAGACACCTTATGAATTCTGACATGGAAGGTATCCCTCTTTGAAATAATTTCGTGTTTTTGGAAGTAAGTGATTCTTCTGAAATAAAGAAGGAAATAAATGGAAATATGGAGACAATGTAAATGAAGGAATTTTCCTTGGATACTCAATGAACAAAAAATCCTATAAATGTTTCAACTACCTATTATAAAGGATTGTGGAAAGAAGTGATGTTAAGATAATTGAAGAGAAAACCAAAAATGCTTTAAGGATTTCATATACTGATATGATTAAAAGTGAGGAAGAATGTGAACATGGAGTAAATACAAATACAAAAACAGAGGAAGTCATAAAAACACTCATGAGTCACATCATGATATTGACTCAGAAGAATAATCTAAATAGGAAACCTTGGTTAGAGAGAATGCAACCGAATCTCACGGGAGAAATCAAAGAGCTGATACTGATCCATCTAACATACTTGGTGATAGGAGTGCACCCACACAAAAAAGGAGGATGAGTAATAACAAACAATATGAATTTCTGTTAGTTGTGGAGCCATCGTCATTAGAATATGCTGCAAAGGATGAATCTTTGGTGAGAGCCATGAATAAAGAGTTAGATCAGATTGACAAGAACTGGACATGGGATTTATTCAAGAGACCCGAAGGTCACAATGTGATTGGAACAAAATGGATCTTCATGAACATGTTTGATGGGAATGGAAGTGTTATTAGAAACAGGGCATGACTGGTATGTAATGGATATTCCCAGATTTATGGTGTTTATGTGGAAGAAACCTTTGCACTAGTGGATAGACTGGAGTCAATCAGGCTATTCCAGGCCATGGCACTTGAAAGAGGATATAATGTTTATAAAATGGATGTCAAGAAAACATTCTTGAATGGTGCACTTGAAGAAGAATTTTACATTGATCAACTAGTGGGTTTTCTTCTTCGTACTGATGAAACAAAGGATTGAAAACTAAAGAAAGCACTATATGGATTGAAACAGGCACCACGGGTGTGGTACTCCCAGCTGGATTCTTACCTGAAGAAGCTTTAATTCAAAAGAGGAGGAGTGGATCACAATCTCTATGTGAATAATTCTCCAAAAGATCAGTTCATGGTTCTAGTTTACATTGATGACATTATATTTGGTGGTAGCGGGCAGAAAATAATAGACAAATTCACCAATAACATCATATCAGAATATTAAATGTCTATGATTGTGGAGCTCACAAATTTCTTGGTACAGTAGGTGATTCAAAAGAAGTATTACACATTCATTTCTCAGGAAATGTATGAAAATGAACTACTGAAGAAATTTAATATGCATGACTAAAAACCTATGTCAACTCTAATTGTAGTTGGAACCAAACTTGGAAAGCATGATGATGGAACCTTTTTAGATCACACAATGTATAGAAGAATCATTGAGAGCTTATTTTAGCTAACATCAACATGGCCAGACACTTTCTTTGCAACATACTTAGTATCCCACATTCAGAGTAATATGAAGGAACAACTTATGGAAGTAGTAAAAAGAATCATGAGGTATATTTAATGTACTCACAATTGTGGCTTATACTTTGCTGTAGGAAGGGATAGTGAGTTATCTTCTTTTTTTTTGATGCTGACTGGGCTAGAGATGTATTTGGTAGAAAGTCCACAAGTGGTGGATCATTCTATATTGGGTAGAAATGTGTTGGCTGGTTGAGCACGAAACAATAAAGTACTTCTCTTAGTACTACTGAAGCTGAGTATATCTCCTTTACAAAGGCATGCACTCAAATAATATGGATGAAGCAACAACTAACAGATATTGGTGATAAGTTGAAACAACCCATTGTGATTTAATATGATAAAAAGTGTGCAATTGATCTTACGAAGAATCCTATTCAGTATTCTCGTACAAAACAAATTGAAATCAGGTATCACATTATCAATGAAAAAGTTGAGCACGGTGTGATTAGAATTGATCAAGTTGGAACTGATGAACAAGTGGTTGATATCCTTACCAATCCGTTGTCAGCAGCTGCATTTGGGAAACAGTAGTTGAATCTCAGTGTTTAGCCACCTCCCAGTGCATAAGGAGGTTATGAAATACACCTCTCCCATGTTATGCTAACTATTTTTAATTGTTGGTTGATATGATGTAGTTTTATGGGGGATATACTATATAGATGGTGTATTGAGATGTTTAATGAATAAATACCAGTCACTGGGTTTATTTCCAATGGGGGAGAAGGAATAAATTCAGGAAATGATCTATATCACAATGGAAATTCAGTGTTAGGAGGAGAAGGAATACATTCAAGTTATGTAATTCTTCTGTGATATAGTTAGATATTAGATTGTGTGTCTTTAATTATTCCAAAACATGGGATCCCAATTCATGATTACCTTCTTGTTTTCTACACCGATCATTGCTCCTGTAGACATAGAGTGTAAGCTGAGATGATTCTTGAATTTTAGGATTTCATGTGGCTGGTGGTCTTTTGAATTTATTAGGTGATTTCCAACAAACCCAAATGGGGAGATTGTTGGAACCATGGTCGTTCTATGTAAACATTAGAGTATGGTTTGTGTTTGTTGTCAATACTTATTGGAAGTTCAAAATGTTTCCCAATAATGTGATTATAAATTTTAAGAAGAAAAAAATATTGAAGGTGGTGTCATTTCCCATTGTTTTCCAATTTTTTGGGCCAAAAAATCAGAAAATGGGAAAAAGTGTGTTTGGGAAAAGCGTGAGCTGCACGAAATATTAGAGTGGTGCGTGAAAAACATGGATTTTTCACTAAATTGGTTTTGTGCGCACTAGTGAAAGAAGGTTGGTTTTCTCGTGTAAAATGTGTTTTGATATCATAATGCTAAAAAATTGAAAAGGCATGTGGTGCCTGAAAACTCAAGATATATTTGTGAAAAATGGTTCCTGCGTGTAAAAGGATTGTGTGCAAAATGAGAGTTTTGCATGACACAACGGGTTTTGTGCGTGGGGGTCGGTGATGCATATAAATAAGATGTGACACCCCTCATTTTGTACAGAAGAAGACTTAGAGAAGACCTAAGTTCTGATATGCATAAAAGGTGCGTGTAAAGGGAGTTGTGTGGAAAAGTTTAAGCTGTACGAAAACAAAGACGTTACGCATAAAAATTGGCAGTTTCTCGTAAAAGATGATGTCATGAAAAAACGTCGAAGTGGCATGTAAAATTTAAGGCTACGCGTAAAAGTGTATGTTGGGTGTAAAGGGGGTGTTGCGCGAAATATTTTTCCGTGCGAAAATCATTTATTGTGCGCAAAAGTGAGATCTTGTGCGCAAAGGGTATGTGTTTCATGAAATCATTGGTGTAACCAGTTTTCACATTCTGAATATCTTGTTTAGGGGTTTAGTGCTTTCAGGTGTATATTTTTAGGACTTCGATGCAAGTAGTGTCTCATGATGAATAGAGACAAAGACTTCAATGAAAATCTATTATGGAGACCTTCCAGTCGATAAACTGATTTTGACTTCTCTCAAGGAAGTGAGCGAGGGGGAGTAGACAGAAGTGATTCGAGGGATGACGTGAGTGTTCCCTTATCCTTTGTATATGCAGTATTCCAGACACAGAGTGACTGTGACCAAAAATTATAATCCATAAACTAGTGAAGATTAGTGGATTTTGGTACGACCGATACAATTTCGGCGTATGCTCCTTGGATGTGGTCTTTTGTGGAAAACCAAGTAAAAGTGTTGTGTCATCTTCTTGCATTGATTTGTTTTATAGATTTAACAACATCCTACCAACGTGGGAACAAGATCCATAACATTAAAAATAAAAATTTGACCCCCTGATTCACTCCTCCTCACTCAGGGTGTTTCGGGGTCCTTCAAAACATACGAAATTTTGTCATCCATTTGTATTTAATGGAAATACCATGTCTTATTTATCGATATATTCCATACGATGACATTGTGAATCCAATTATTTTTCCCATGGGTATATTTCATGATTACAATATATGTTTAATTTCTATGTGGAATAAAAGATTATGATAATTTTATAATGTGATGCATTAGAATATGATTATATTTCCATCTAATGAAATAGTTAAAGATATATGTATCATTATATTTTGTATTTTATTTTAATCATGATGCTAGATTTGTGGATATTATATTTAGTAAGATTTGAAAATATTTTTTATACATGAACAGGTTTTTTATTTTTACTTGTCTTCTATGTGAAAATTGTCCACAGTTATGTTTTCATGGAAGAAAAGAAGTTGTTGTGCAATTCCAATTTTTTTCCCTTCCATTTTAGCATAAAAATAAAAAATATTTAAGAACAAAACCCCAATATATGCATAGAGATGATCTTTTCATGTATAATTTCTTTTTGAAAATAAGTTTTTATATAATTTACACCTTTTATTAATTGTTATGGGGGTAACCCTAGAAAAATTATTTGAACCCCACATTGTAAATAAAATTGGATGGGGTGTAAAGAAGTCACATACTCCCTACCATCATTCCATCACCCCGTTACCTGAGCATGTTCTCATGTAAAGGAAGAGTCAATTTATAATCAATATAAAGAAATAATAACCTATGAATGAAAATTAATTTATTTTTATGAATGAATCTTGTTCCCACTCTCCTATTCTCTTAATTACAATGAATATATCTAGGAAAAAATTAAACTAGGTGTATTCACACATACTCCATGAATCTAGAAACATTACCAATGGTACTTAAGATGATTGAAAAGAGGAACCAAAATCACTATCACTTTCCGTTTAGCACAACACGTAATGTTTCAATCGCGAATGTTGAGTATCATTTTATCTCCTTAATGAGTGGTATTATGATGAATATTCTCTTTATTTTAAGAGATTTGTTGAGAAGTTTTGTCTAGATCTTGGTAGAATTTAACTTGGGAGAATTCATTATTCATAACTATTCAAAATACATTACAAATGATACAATCAGGAATATATTCATAGTGTTAAACAATTATTGATTGCATATAGGCTCTTTAAATAATATTTTAATCTATGTATACCCAATATCAAGTAATAAAATAATATTATTATTATATTCCATGACAGAAAATAACTCATAGATATTTAAATATAGGTTGTTAAATAAATAAATAAATAAATATTTAAAGTATATTAAATAATATATATCATTTTATTGGGCCCCAGATTCATCAATTAAATCAACTTCAACATTTATCAAAACCCAAATAATAAATACTTATTTATAAATATAAATATAATTACAATTTTCCTTCACTAAATAAATAAAACCATTTTATATTAATTTACAATAAAATAACTCTCTATGTTATATTTAACTAACATATATTATAAATTTAATTAACAAGTAATTGAAGTTATCTATCTAAATTAATTGGAAAAATTATTAATCCACAATTTAGGAATAATATTTATAATTAAAATTTAATTCAAATAGAATTTAAATACGTTACCATATACACATAGTGTGTGACCATATGGATGTCTTTCTCTATAGAATTAATTAAATGAACATAA
This sequence comes from Viscum album, assembly GCA_963277665.1. Classification (NCBI taxonomy): domain Eukaryota; kingdom Viridiplantae; phylum Streptophyta; class Magnoliopsida; order Santalales; family Viscaceae; genus Viscum; species Viscum album. The sequence continues at coordinate 1,150,230,665 of OY728122.1, forward strand.
ATATGAATATTAGAAAATATGGATGTTTTAAGGAACTCAAAAATAATGTCATTAATATTTTAATATCAATAACCTCATACAAACACTAACTATGTAATATAATACATTTTTCATGATATCTCAACAATTAGGCTCCAACGTTATGTCAGTAAATTATATATTTGATTTATATTCCCTGAATCATTGAAATTTACTCATTGATAAACTATCATGGAAATAGATTTAATTAGTTAGTTCCATTTAATTCAATGGGAAAGAAATACCTCCTTTAATTAAATAAAAGGGGTTAAAAACTTTCTTTAGTCTTTCAATTAATTTGTAGTCTGCTACAGACCAACAAACATATCATACTTCATTATATGAATATTTCATAATGGTTTATTTTGTAGAACATCAATTTACCTTATTAAAGATATTAATTTATAATATTCTTAATTATAAGGATAAGAAAGACATATCCACATACATGAATATCCAATGACACATATAAGATGTGAAATTCCTATTGTTGGGTTCATCATCAGAACTTCCACTCATAGAGACTACGAAGTGAGAACACAATGTGAAGAAGTCTTGATATATTATATTCCCTAAGACATGAAAATAAAAATAATCATCATTTTCTCATTGAATAGGTTCCATATATTCCACAGTATATATTTTTAAGAGTATTGTCATACCATTTCATGGTTCTCATTATTATGGGGAAACACTATAACAATTCAATTAAATAAATACCCAAAGGACATTATCAAATCAATGATACGAAAAATAAGACCATTTATGTGATAATATATGTATTAAAGTTATTGTAATAGGATATAAAATGTTATTTTTTGTAGGGAACCAACTCTAAGAGGTAACCAAATGAAATAAGTCAACCTTCGAACTAGAAACATGTTAGATATAAAATTATAAATATGCTTTTACTGATGTATGGTTATATACAGTCAGAATTATATCTTCATCAATAACAATTATAAATTCTTAAAATAAAGTAATATATGAAAACCCATTAATAGGTTATATGATAGAGTATTTAACTTTTTTCATCAATAAAAAACTAGAAATCTTAAGAAATCAAATATATTGAAACATATCATTTTTAAATTGTTTCATAAGTTTCATTAGAAGATGAAATTGTAAAGATCTAATAATCTAAAACCTATATATCTCATATTAAAAAATTATTATTCATTACTTAATATAATTATACATGGTAGAGTTATATAGGGTTACTTCCATTGGAAACTTGGAATATAGAAAACTGGTATATAGGAGAATAATATAATCTCTCACTAGGTTCTTCCAAACAATAACCATCTAAAGAAATATCTTGAAAAATAACTTCCATAAAAACATGTGGAAATGAAACATTAGAAATGGTGAGCTCAAATTCTCAATAAGGGAAATCAATGGAGACATCAACATGATGTGAGCATAAGATTATGAGAATAAGAGAATAACATTTGAAAACTATACCCTATATATCATATATCATAAACATGATTCATGGAATAAATATTTTCTATTAATAAGAAATTAATTATAAAAGAATCAAAGAGTGTGATCCATGAGATCATATCAATAGAATAAGACATAGATTTTTGTATTACATATAATCATAGAAAATAATTTACTTCTTAGTTAAGGAAAATTGGAAAAACAATAAAAATGTAATGAATCTACACCCCAAATAATAATATTAGTCAATGTTCACTCCCAAGACTACCATAGTGTAAAAGGATCCTTACTAAAATTGGATCACAACCCATTCAAGTAATTTTTAACTCATGAGATATCATTTGCTTCCAGATTAATTGTAGGGACATATAGGTCTCACCCACCCTTCATTATAACGTGACCACATTCTGTTGTTATAATTTTACATTGTCCTAAGTTATAATATAACCACTATAACATAATGAAAAAAATGAATAGGTGCTTCACAATATCAAAAAATATTCATCATATCAAAACCCATGAAAATAAATGGGGTTCAAAAATATTACATCACAGTATAACCCATCGAAAATAATTATGTTTTACAAAAATTTCATCATTTTATCATATTATAACCAATGAATAAGGAAAATTATTATTAAAAATTTATTTATCAAAAACAAAAACCATACATAGAATTAATAATATTGGTATAATTTGAATATATCCCCAATAAATACTATGTAACATAAAATTATATCATCCTAGATGGAATATTATTTTAAAATATCACTCAGAACATTTTGGAGAAAAATAACCATTCCATTTTGATACCACTTTTTTAATATATAAAAAATTATTAATTTTTAAAGAAAAAATTTTATTTTAAAATTAATGTGGACATATGTAGTGGAATAATCTAATAATTGAGTTTTCATGATGGAGGAAAACTGAATTCTTAATTTGTATATTGAAAAAATATTCACTTCACATTTAAAAAAAAACTAAAAAGCTCCTCATTAAATAAATTATAACAATATTCCTTTATTTTTATTAGAAAAATTAAATCATGCATAAAAATATCTTAAAATATAAATTTTATTAATAAAAAAGTTTTATAATGCATTTTTTGAAATCATGGACATGAATGAAAATAGATATTCGATTGAAAAGAAAAATAATATTTATTTTATTTAATAACATATTTTAAAATACCATGTAAATAAAAATAGGAAAATAAATGAAACACATGTATTTTTATTGTATAACCATAGGATAAAAATTTCATGATTTTCTCAGGGGATAAATCATACCACTTCATTATAGGAATCATATTTATAAACAATCTTTATAAACAATGTGATTGTTTCATAAAACTATTTCCACTTTAGCAACTTATTAATTGTAAGAACCATTAATTGATAGTCATAAAACGAAATATTTAAAATCATTAAAAAAATAATATTTGTGATATAACATGTCTAAGGGGTAATATATATCACACAAATGAAACATTTGGTGAATATACCTTACATCTCCCAAATATAAAAGAGAGACTATAATTCCCTTACCTTCTGTATAAAATTATATTATGCATTTTTAATCCTCCTATACAATAAATATATTCTTATAATAAATATATTAAAAAACTATAGTCATACGTATCTGACCATGTAGGATTTATCAATAACCTTCTATTATATGTTTATTAATAATTTGATGATAAAATCATGTTTTGGGTAAAAACTAATTTGTTTTTTATGTATATTTTGGTTTGGTATTTTCCATCCCTTTAACTTGATCATGGTTCCAAAATCTAAATAATTTTAAGCATGGTATAATTATAATATATATTAAATGTATATGTATTTATAGTGACACATAAAATTTATAGAGAAAAAATGAATAACACAGTTCATGGAGATAGTAGCTTACACGTTTAGATAAACTTTATTTTAATTTTCTACACAGTTGGAATTAAAGGATGGTAAATATATATATCAAATTAATGAATTTATATTAATTTCATATATATATATATATATATTATATTTTCATTAAATTTACACGTTTTACCTTACATGTAAAGCATAATGAAAAAATGAATCACATCTCTTCGAGAGGCTGTAGTCTGCCATACACACATGTGATATTATCGTATTTCCATATAATTGAAAAAAAAATGTATACGTGATATTATAAATAATTAAGTATAATTATATAAAAAATAAAATTTAAACATATTAATTATATAATTATATATATCCATGAGAGGAAGTGATAAAAAATCAATTATCTCAGTTCGTGAGGTTGTAGTCTGCCTAACACACAATCGAGAGTTTCATTGATTACTTAATGGAAGAGGATATATAAATTAAATCCATAAAAGTAATATTATAAAACTAAATAAATTATTGATACAGATTTTACTATTTCAACATGGATATAAAATAATTTAACAGTTTAGATGAAGAAGTCAAATGAAAATACATTGTAAAAAAGTATAACTCTTCTTCAGATAACCCCTTTACGTTTAAACATAACTACTTATTAGGAGGGATTAATAATAAAAATATGGAATATAGAATATAGGTAGGTAATTATGAAATAAATTTTCTATGGTCTCGAATAAACAATTTTTTTGGAATTTTGATGAGGGAAGGATAGGTGTGCCCTCGTATGAGTTAGGGAGGGGACCAAAATGGATATTTTGGAAATAAAAAAGGTATATACATGTTTTATACCTAGAAAGAGGCTCAATAATGCTCTTTTAATGAACCATAAAATATACATGTTCTAAATATTATAATCAAGTTATAATTGGGAAAGTGTTTTTGTTTATGTTAACCCTTATATGTTTAGGTTAAACCCCGGTAAAGTTGTTTTAACTTTAATATCAGTAATTATTTTTTGTACCTTTTCTCTTAATTTTTAAAATAAATAAATTTAAAATATCATATAATATTAATTATGATTATTCAAAATTTTAAATCCATTCTTCCAAATTTCATTCAAAAAAATGTGAAAATTTTAATTTAAATTAAATAAAAAATTAAAATAAAAAATAGTTTTCTAAAGAGAAACTTTTCATAAGTATAGAATGTTTTAGTATAAAAATTAAATTTGATTTATATTAAAATAAAATAAATTTGATTAATAATTACATAATTTAACAAATTTAACTTTAAAAAAATTATTATATAATGTTTAAATTCGTAAATGGTTTAAATGAGAAGGCCATATTTAACATAAATCATGTAGTTTCTCACTATTCACCGAAAAATCAATATTTTCCGAAAATCATCAAAACGTTATGACAGGATAATTTTGGAACATTGATTCTGAAAATGAAATCAAATTTTCCAAATAAATGTTTTACGGGTGTAAAAAATTACTAATATTTTTTCCAAAAGACAATAAAAATATTTCTCATAATAAGGTATTCTTGATGTATATTTTGACCTTAGTAAAAATTAAAAACTTATTTATATATAAATTTTATTTTTCTAATATCATAATCAATAATTTTAAAATTATTTTTATTCTTATCCTACATTCATGTTTAACAACTAGTTTGGAATGGTCATAATAATATAAAATGTATATCACAGTTTTTTAAAACATGGTGTTGCGTGTAACACAATAAATCAAAGAAAATAATATTATTGGAAAAAAATATTTCCTAAAATAATAGTGTGTTAAATTATATACAAAAAAATGAATTTCAATCTAAAAATTAAATACCTTTTATAATAAAAACTGAGGATACTTCAACCTCAATACATACTTATGTTCTAATATAGTTTCCTCAAGCTAGTGGTTTCACCACAAAACATTAACCAGGTGAGTTGTTTGTTCCATAGACTATTATAAACATGATAAAGAATATCCCTTATTTCTTTCTCATAATAAAGATTATTATCTTTTGGTATGAAATCCGAGTTAAGTTTATCTGATGGGCTTGCTATGTACTTTATCTAGAGTGATAGATAAAACACATCATGAAACATAGAGAGGTTTAGTGCAAGTTCCAAACAAAAAATCCACATTCCCGATATGAACATGAATTTCAAATAGACTAAGAAACCATGGTTTTAATATTCAATTATTTCAAAATCTAATTATAATATTGCATGGGGAAATGAATAGAAACACCTTTTCACTAACTTTATATTCTATATCACACCGTTGATTACCATTAGAACTTTTCTTCCAACTCTGTTCTGCCCTAATGTGTTGCTGAATCTCACTAAAAATATCTACCATTTATTTATTTATCATAGATACCAATATATTTATTTATCTAAATTCCTCACTATGGATTGGAGTTATACACTTATGTCTAAGAAGGGCTTTGTAAGGAGCTATCTGAATGATGAAGGGAATGAAATTGTTTAAAGAAAACTCAAGTTGAGGAAGTTCTTGTTCTCAACCACCTTTGAAATCCATAAAAACTGATCTCATTATAAATTTAAAGGTTTTTATTGTCCTATAAGACTGACCATATCTCTATGTATTATAAAATGTACTAAAACTCAACTCTGAATCATAATATTTCTAATGAATTCTCCAGAACATTAAGTTAAACGCTACAAAAAATGACGTAATTTGAGGGTGTTGTTTTTTATTTTAAAAGGGATTATAACACCTATAAACACATTAGAAGTTTTTTACAAGTAACCACCTATAATTTTCCCACCGAATGTGGTTAGAGGAGGCTCTGAAGAACCACTGGAAGAGAAGTGGTAAAATTAACAGTTAATAGATTAGATGTAGTTAAAACACCCTATAATCTCATCATGGAATAATTGTTTAGAGGGGTTTCAAACCACCTCTAATATATTTAATATAATAAAGGTGGTTGGAAACTATTATTGTTAGTATAACATGATTCCCATTAGAGGCGTTTTCGGAAAACTGCCTCTATTTAATTCTAAAATAGAGGTGGTTTTAACCCCCTCTAGTAGGGGAAATATTAGAGGCCATAATGAAAACCGAACCTAATTAGTTATTTTTTATTTTTATTTGTGATCTAGAACCAAATAATATTATACTATTCTAGCCCCAAACATCTATCCCACTCATATTTGGTCACATCATGTCTAGTTCCGGTCAGGTCGTGTTCCTTTCCTCCACCTCTCACACCCCACCTTCCCTCTCCTTCTGGCAGTCCGGTGCCCTCCCAACCCCACCTTCCCTCCAATTCTGGTCCCACACCAACCCCCACCCCATAACCCCTTGTGTCCCATCCATCACACCCCCTTCCCTCTTCTAATGGTACGGTCCCCCGTCTCCCTTCCTCCTTTTTAAAAAATGAATGCCTAAAGGTTTTTGAATAGGAGACCACATGTGTATACAGTTGGAAAGCATGCCACTATGAAAATCTGAAAATGGTTTATTAATTATAGAATATTATATTTAAATATATAATTATGGTGATTCACTATATATATTATTTTAACAAATATTTAGATAGATATAAATATTTATATGTGATATATTTGGGTATAATATATATAATATATTGTTTGTGTAATATATAATGTATATATCTGTCTATAATATATATAAAATAAATTACATAAAGAAATTTTTGATAATTTATAATTTAATAGTAATATAAATATATATAATTAAATTACATATATATATATATATACATATATTTTTAAAAACATTTATATTTGTGTCTGTGTATTTTTGTATTTATATACTATTTATATATATAATATAATTTTAGTATATATATTTATATAATCAATTTTCTATATTTTTATATATGTACATGTGTGTGTTATAATAATTATAATTATAATTTTTATTTTTATTACACCTATTTTTCAATCTATAAAAACGGTATGTTGGTTTTATAAATACTACAATTTTATATATTTGATGATTTATATTATACATAGATTATCTTAAAAATATTTATATTATATATTTATGAATGTGATTGTAAACATTCATATTATATCAAATATATATATAAACACAGAACCAAATACATTCATATAATTGGAAATATATATTATAATTAAAGGATATAAGTATTTAGTAAATTAATTTAAAATTAATATGGTATAATACAACATATATAAAATAATTATATAATATTTAAAAATAAATATATAATTAATTATTTATAATATATTATATATAATATAATTATAATATATATATATTTAACTTTGTCTATATTATTTATATTTATATACGTAATTCAATATAAATGCATTTATACAAAAATATATGATAAAATGTATTTAATATAATATTGTTATAATATAAATTATAACATAAATCCATAGTATTTATAAAACCATATATAAATTTTATACGATTTAATAAATATATTTATATTTATATTTATATTATGTATTCCAATTTTTATATAAGTGTATATTTTTGTTTACATGTGTAAGTATTTATTCAATTTTTTATATAATGTCCTTATATATATATTTATATATATTTAAAAATGAAGGGGATGAAGCCAAAATTTATTATTTAAAGAAATGACCTCTTTAGTGTGGGTAGAGGGAGACCTATTACATAGCCAGAAGGTACAAGGCCAAGTGTCCTTAATACCATGCTTGAAAGACCATTTTTTGGCCCAAAGGACCCCTCGGGGAACAGTACTGCTACAGTAACCCCGTGCTTCTACAGTAACATATAAAGTACTTTCGCCGCTATAGTGGCTCGCCACTGCTGTACCTGCTACAATGCCTTTCTGCTACAATGCCACCACCTCCACAGTCGTTGCTGCTACAATACTGTTACAGTTCCCTACTATAGTACTGCTATAGCACCCCTAGAATTATGTCCCTGTCGAGATTTGGTCTTGGGTCTTTTGGATGCCAAGCAGGTGTCTGTACAACTTGTGTACATGCTCGTTGGCACCTTATATATATAATGTACATAAATACATATATGTATATATAATGTTTTTATGTGATATATATATATAGACACATGTGCACTCAAACATACATATCATAAAATATGAATTTATATGTAATTTAATTTAAAAATAAATTTTTTTTTGAGGAGGTTTAAAACCACCTCTAGTCAAAATGATTAATGGAATTTCAGGACCCCATCATATTTACTCAATTCTATGGTGTTAAAAACCACCAACAATTTCATCAATTAGAGAGGGTTTAAACCCCAATCTAATGTCATACATTAGGGGGGGTTCAAAACAACCTCAAATTTCGTAAATTAGAAGGGGTTTAAAACCCCATCTAATGTATGAGATTAGTGGTGTTTCATGAACCCCCTCTAATATATTAAGTTAGAGGGGGTTGTGAACCCCAATTTTTTTTATTAAAATCAAATATATATATATATATATATATATTCAAAAGAATAATATATATATATTATAAGGCCCCAGCCTTAAACCTTACTTAATATTGAATTAAATGAATAATTCACGTTGAGGATCTTTTCAGGTTTAGAGTTTTAGAGAATTAGAACATAACTATTACATCTCACAAGATTACAAAGTAGACATTTCTACTAAGTTTCCATAGAATAATAAAAAAAACTCTTAAAAAGAAACATGTCTAGTTCCATGTTTTATAAATAATGACTTTCCCTTGATCCCATCCTTGACCCTATTCCACATTAAGTCCTGTGAAAAAAATTTCAAAAAAACTTGGGGTGAGCATAAAAAGCTCAGTAAGGGATACACAAAGAATGAAAATTGATAGTTTATCAAAACAAAAAGTAAACCATGTATACTTTATCAAAGTAATACTTTTCACCTTTATGAAGTAATAAAAACTCTTCACTGAATAAAGTATCATTACTTACCTTTTTGTAACCAAAGAATTACCATAAAACCCATATGAAGAACACATAACATATATAAAGGTAACTTGGGACATAAACATACTTAAGTGGAATAACCATACGGTCGACTTCCACACATATAACTTAATGGAATAGCCATACGGCCAATTTCCATACATACTTAATGGAATAGCCATATGGCCGACTTCCATACCCAATGCATTGGAGGTTATAAAGTAACCACCCGTCCTGGTATTCACGGCACCACCCGTCATATGGTTTATAACATAACCACCCGTTAAAATGTCCAAGTACCAATATAAAATCATAAAACATAAAACCAATATAAAGGAATGATAACATTTCCACATTTCAATCACAATATATCATAAATATATTGACAAAATAGAATCCTTTTTCAAAACCATTTTCAATACCAAAATACATAAAAGATTATATGGTATTTATTTTATTCTAAAAACATTACGGCTTGTTGAGAAAGCCAAAGACCAAATAATACTCGCGGCGGTGGAAAAGGTCGTTGTCGCCGTGTACGTTAAAAGAAACATTCCTTTTTGTCGTTTTGTAAAACGCTTCGTAGAAAAAGATTCCTTTTGTATAAAAGTAAAAGTCAAAGGGTTTTATACACCGTATAAAAGAAAGTTGTGTATAAAATAAAATATGCCTCAATGAAAGGAGATTGAGACGAAGTCCCTTACCTCGGGTCCGACTTGACTCGATCGTTCTTTAACGTCCTGAATAATAAACTTGAGTTAATTTATACTTGATTATGAACCTTTTTAAAGTTCATTATTCCTTTTATATCACTTATTGCCATGTTATAAACTTTATGTAACCATTTAAGTTAATAATGTTTGTTTTGTCTATATTTGGTTCTTAAGTCGAAAGTGGACTTCTTACAATTACATGTTGTTCGTGTGGTCAAAGGTTATTTATATCCAGAATGAAATTACTAATTTGGATATCATATATATCATATATATCCATAATATACATGTATTTATAATATTACATAATCATTTAGAGGTAAGAAATGAAATGCACCGTTCATGGAGACGGTAAGCCGTATGTACGCATGAACGCTACTTTCATTTCATTGTCATATTAATGGAATTAAAACTAAATGAGAGGTATGTATATTTTAATTCCAGAATTATATTCATCATTTAGATATATCATTCATTATATATATCCATTATATACATGTACTTTTAATAGTACATTACATTTGGGGATAATAAATGAAATGCACCGTTCATGGAGATGGTAAGCCGTACGTACGCATGAACGCTACATTCATTTCTATCTCATACTTTAATGGAATGAAATAATAATGATATAGAGGTATATTATAATTCCAGTATAACATCATATATAATAACTTTAAATCCATCCTTTACACGTCCCACATATGGCATTAACGAATCACATCACTTTGAGGGGGCGGTAGTCCGCACTTCCTTAAATGAAGATATCGTGTTTACCCATAATGGAAACCATAATGGTATGCGAAAAATGAAAAATACAGAAGCTTAAAGGAAACATAAAAATATTATATATCATATATAAAAATAGTGACATCATAATGGCCACCTTTGAAGGTGTTAAATGAGTATTGAACAATCATCGTTTCGGGAGGCAGAATTTCACCATCCACGGAAACCGTATGTTCTTTAACCATTTGATGTAGTTGTGTGAGAGTGTAGCTCGAATAAATCTTATAACAACATCCTAGTATATTTAAGATACTGGTATTGTTACAAAAGAAGTAAATAAAAAGAGTTTAGAGGGTTGGTGAAGAAAAATAAAACAAATGAACAAGAGAGAATGAATTACCTTTAAAAGTGTAACTCCCTTTTTATTTGAGCCTAAAGGATTCCTTTGAAAGGATTCTGCCCAAAGTGAATACTCTAGGAAGAGGAGAGGGATGTGGAGAGAGTAATTGGGCAGGGGTTGGCCGAGCCAAAGGCTTGAAGAGTGTGTGAAATGAGGTAGAGGTGGGGGCCTTTTATAAGAGGAGAGGAGGGGCACTTTTGGAAAGTAAAGAGATATTACTTTATTTGAAAATGTGTTTCGGTTTTAAAAGGTCCCAAATTGATATAATTCGTGGATAAGGTGATAAGGGTTCTAAATCCACTCATCCAATAAGTTTTGGACATGTGTAGTTTATATATTTTACATTATCTTTCTATTTTATTTAAATTGTCAAATAATGATGTCATCGCTGCATCATTATTATGTCATAAATAATTTATTTTATTTAATGTCTAAAAATTATAAAAAAATTACTATGATGTAGGAAATCTTTTTAGATTTACAATTAATATTTATTATCAAAATTTGGACTTGTGTAACCCCACTTAAAAACTGGTTTAGTAAAACAACTCATGTTTGTGTCAATTTAATTTTAACATTAAATAAAAATATATTATTTTCATTTTCCAACTAAAGTGGCTCCATGGGGTCCCCAAGTTGGTCCATGGCTTGTATAGGTCGTCCATGACTCACCCAATAGGTGTAGGACAAGTGTCATGGTGTTTTCACATTCTTATAATATCATTTTTACCTTAAACTACACTAATTACCTCTAATCGCGATTAATGAAAAAAAATTACTATTCACCAAAAAATTATTTTCATCCCATTGAACCACATTTTACATACTAATGACAACCATGTATGTCGGATTTTCAAAATTCAAAACACAATGATGGCAAAATTTCATTTAAATGGAAAATGAGTTTTTATAAGTACCACTTAGTGGTTTCACTATTCATCAAAAATTGAAGTTTTTCAGAAAATTACCAAAAATTCACCCTAAGATATATTTGATATTATGAATTCAAAAATGAAGTCTATTTTACAAAATTCAAAACATATAAGTCACATTAATTAATTTAATAATTAATTCCCGTTGTCATGACAAATAGCGTGTTTTTGTGAAATAATAAGTATCAAAAGATTGACACTAGTTTAAGTCCAATTTCAAAGTGAAATTGATTCCAATGACCACCATTGGATTAAATGGTAAAAATATATTCATATTACACATTAAGACCAATTCAAAAGATAATCTAATCATATAAATAAATTAGAATAAAAAGAGGTTTTGAATTAAAATACAACATTTTACACTATTCATTAAAAATTGAACTTTATCGGAAAGATACCAAAAATTTACACAAAGTAAATTTTGATGTCCCGATTCTAAAGAAGAGTTATATTTGGTCAAAAATAAAGTATAAGAGTAACCAAAACTATATTTAATGACGATTCTCCGTCAAAAGGTGATAAGTGGACCTTTCGTGAAAATTAGGGTATAAATGCCTAAAATTGAACTCTTTCCGTATTTTAAGCCTTTATCTTTTATTGGGTAAATGTAAAAACATTTAAAAACATATATAATCATATTTTAGTTATTTCTATCCATTTCCGCCAGTACAACGGCTACTCGTTAACTAACATTTAAAATAATATTATTTTATTACTAGTGTGCAACGTAAGATTTCAATGAAACTCATCGTTGCGTATCGAGTACGCTATCGAATGTAGAAACCCCTTTTAATTTAAATTAATATTTAATTCATAAATATTAATTAATATGAAAATTCTTTATTCTTTATTTACCTGGGATGTTACATCCTTCCCCCTTTTGGGAATTGCGTCCTCACAATTTTATTCACTTATCAAAATAAGTGGGGGTATTTATCCATCATAGCATTTTCAGATTCCCACGTTGCCTCTTTAATCACATGGTTCTTCCACAAAACCTTTACCTGATGAATCACCTTATTTCGTAACACCTGCTCCCTGTGGTCAAGAATCTGGACTGGTTGTTCTTCATAAGATAGGTTCTCTTCCAGCTAAACTACCTCTGGACTCAAAACATGAGATGGATCTGGCATATACTTCCTCAACATTGAAACAAGAAAAACATTGTGTACCTGAGATAAACTCGGAGGTAAAGCCACTCGGTAAGCAACTGATCCAACTCTTTCCAGAATTTCGTATGGTCCAATAAACCTTGGACTCAGCTTTCCTTTCTTATCAAATCTCATCACACTTTTCCAAGGAGAAACCTTGAGAAAAACATGATCACCTACCTCGAAAGATAGATCCTTCCTCCAGTTATCCGCATAACTCTTCTACCTACTCGAAGCTGTTCTCATGTGTTTCTGAATCAGCTGAACTTTTTCTTCCATCTCTTATACCAATTCTGGTCCCATCAACTTCCTTTCACCCACTTCATCCCAGAAAGCTGGAGTTCGACACCGCTTCCCATATAATGCCTGAAATGGTTCCATCTGTAAACTAGAATGAAAGCTGTTATTATAAGAAAACTCAACCAAAGAAAGATGTTGGTCCCAACTTCCCTGATAATCCATAGAACAAGCTCGTAGCATATCCTCCAATGTCTGGATTGTTCATTCTGACTGCCCATCTGATTGAGGATGAAAAGCTGTACTAAAATTTAATTCAGTACCCAACGACATCTGAAGGCCTTTCCAAAAGTTAGAAGTAAACCTGGGATCACGATCCGATACAATGGAGAGAGGAATTCCATGTAACCTGACTATCTCTTTAAGATACAAACGAGAAAGTTGATCTAGAGAGAAAGTATCTCGTATAGAAAGGAAATGAGCAGATTTGGTCAAGCGATCAACAATAACCCAGATTGCATTATTACCTCGGGATGTCCTCGGTAATCCAACAACAAAGTCCATGGATATATTCTCCCATTTCCACTCTGGCACTGGTAAAGGCTGAAGCATCCCTTTCGGTAACTGCCGCTCTGCTTTAACCTGTTGACATGTCAAACACTTCACAGTAAAATCAGAAATATCTCTTTTCATTCCATCCCACCAGTAATACTCCCGCAGATCTCTGTACATCTTAGTACTGCCAGGATGAACTGAAAACGGGGAACTATGAGCCTCACATAACAACTCATTCTTCAACTGTGAATCCCAAGGCACACATAACCTCTTCCCAAACCTCAAAACACAAACACAAACTTATCCAAGAACTCATGGAAAATTTTATTCATAAGGTCCATGAATACAGCAGGTGCATTGGTTAACCCAAAAGGCATAACTACAAATTCATAATGGCCATATCTAGTAGGGAACATAGTCTTCGGAACGTCTGCTTATTTTACTTTCAACTGATGGTACCCCGACCTCAAGTCAATCTTCGAAAAATACTGAGCTCCCTGGAGCTGATACCACTTCATTCGATGGCCCAACATCTGCTGAAGTTGTTGCAAAGGATTTCACCACCCCTTTCTGCTTGTAGTCTGGATGCATTCCCCCAGTTGAGTTCATCGTTGGACACTCGTTTGCATAATGACCCATTTCATTACACTTAAAACATCTTACCGCTGGCTTTTCATTTCCTGCTTGATCATCTTGCTTACAGTTACGAGCAATATGACCAGACTTACCACACCTAAAGCACTTACCAGACTTGGATAAACATTCCCCATGATGAATTTTACCACACTTCTCACATGATGGATATTTGGTTTTCTTACCTCCTTGCTTCTTTGATGAATTCTTCCCCTTTGCTTGCCAACTAGACCTCTTATTCTGTTGTTTTTCATAGAACACCTGATCATCGGAAAACTCCATTTCCACCTTCTCTGCACATCGAACAAGTTTTTCATAACTTTTGAACTCACGAGAAGATAAAGCCCTTCGATACTTTGGCTTTAACCCTGAGTAAAAACGGTTTATTTTACTATCAAGATATCGTATGAAGTTTGGAGCATACCTTGCCAATCGAGTGATCTTTTCTTCATAAGCAGCCACTGAGTCTTCCTCTTGCCTCAATTCTAAGAATTGATTTTCCATCCTAAGTCGAACAGCCTTAGGAAAATACTTCTCAAGAAACATACATTTGAATTCATCCCAGTCAAGAGCATCAATCTCATCGGCATCCCTGATATTTTTAACCATAGACCACCACTGATCTGCTTCACCTTCAAAACGGTAAACAGTAAGACTAACCTTTTGATGTTCTGAACACCCCATGACATCAAAAATCTTCTCCAGTGCTTTAATCCACCCTTCAACTTGCACAGGGTTAGATGATCCTCTGAATGATGGGGGATGTTGCCTCATGAAGTGTTCCACCACTGACATGTTCCTCTGTGGTTGATCTGGCAAATCTCGTGCATGGATACCACCACCATTTATAGCCTGAGTCAACTATGCCATCACTGCAACAAACTGTTCAGTTCCGATTCCGACCATCTCAGGTTGCTGATTTGGAAGGTTATCTTACTCTTGATGTCGTCCCAACATAGCTTCTTTGTTTCCTCTGCGGAAAACCATTCTGAACACAGAAATATCTTAGGCAAAGCAACATGGTAATCCGTAAATGCTATATCATTTCAATCATATTATAATTTAACACTTTTCTAACTCCTAAAGTTGTCTAAACCGACCTCTGATACCAACTATAAGGCCCCGACCTTAAACCTTACTTAATATTTAATTAAATGAATAATTCACGTTGAGTATCTTTTCAGGTTTAGAGTTTTAGAGAATTAGAACATAACTATTACATCTCACAAGATTACAAAGTAGAAATTTCTACTAAGTTTCCATAGAATAATAAAAAAAACTCTTAAAAAGAAACATGTCTAGTTCCATGTTTTATAAAGCATGACTTTCCCTTGATCCAATCCTTGACCCTATTCCACATTAAGTCCTGTGAAAAACATTTAAAAAAAACTTGGGGTGAGCATAAAAAGCTCAGTAAGGGATACACAAAGAATGAAAATTTTTAGTTTATCAAAACAACAAGTAAACCATGTATACTTTATCAAAGTAATAATTTTCACCTTTATGAAGTAATAAAAACTCTTCACTGAATAAATTATCATTACTTACATTTTTGTAACCGAAGAATTACCATAAAACCCATATAAAGAACGCATAACATATATAAAGGTAACTTGGGACATAAACATACTTAAGTGGAATAACCATATGGTCGACTTCCACACATATAACATAATGGAATAGCCATACGGCCAATTTCTATACATACTTAATAGAATTTCCATACGGCCAATTTCTATACATACTTAATAGAATAGCCATACGGCCGACTTCCATACCCAATGCATTGGAGGTTATAACGTAACCACCCGTCCTGGTATTCACGGCACCACTCGTCATATGGTTTATAACGTAACCACCCGTTAAAATGTCCAAGTACCAATATAAAATCATAAAACATAAAACCAATATAAAGGAATGATAACATTTCCACATTTCAATCACAATATATCATAAATATATTGAAAAAATAGAATCTTTTTTCAAAAAGATTTTCAATACCAAAATACATAAAAGAGTATATGGTATTTATTTTATTCTAAAAACATTACGGCTTGTTGAGAAAGCCAAAGACCAAATAATACTCGCGGCGGCGGAAAAGGTCGTTGTCGCCGCGTACGTTAAAAGAAACATTCCTTTTTGTCTTTTTGTAAAAAGCTTCATAGAAAAAGTTTCCTTTTGTATAAAAGTAAAAGTCAAAGGGTTTTATACACCGTATAAAAGAAAGTTGTGTATAAAATAAAATATCCCTCAATGAAAGGAGATTGAGACGAAGTCCCTTACCTCGGGTCCGACTTGACTCGATCGTTCTTTAACGTCCTGAATAATAAACTTGAGTTAATTTATACTTGATTAAGAACCTTTTTAAAGTTCATTATTCCTTTTATATCACTTATTGCCATGTTATAAACTTTATGTAACCATTTAAGTTAATAATGTTTGTTTTGTCGATATTTGGTTCTTAAGTCGAAAGTGGACTTCTTACAATTACATGTTGTTCGTGTGGTCAAAGGTTATTTATATCCAGAATGACATTACTAATTTGGATATCATATATATCATATATATCCAGCATATACATGTATTTATAATATTACATAATCATTTAGAGGTAAGAAATGAAATGCACCGTTCATGGAGACGGTAAGCCGTACGTACGCATGAACGCTACTTTCATTTCTCTGTCATATTAATGGAATTAAAACTAAATGAGAGGTATGTATATTTTAATTCCAGAATTATATTCATCATTTAGATATATCATTCATTATATATATCCATTATATACATGTACTTTTAATAGTACATTACATTTGAGGATAAGAAATGAAATGCACCGTTCATGGAGACGGTAAGCTGTACGTACGCATGAACGCTACTTTCATTTCTATCTCATACTTTAATGGAAAGAAATAATAATGATATAGAGGTATATTATAATTCCAGTATAACATCATATATAATAACTTTAAATCCATCCTTTACACGTCCCACATATGGCATTAACGAATCACATCACTTTGAGGGGGCGGTAGTCCGCACTTCCTTAAATGAAGATATCGAGTTTACCCATAATGGAAACCATAATGGAATGCCAAAAATGAAAAATACAGAAGCTTAAAGAAAACATAAACATATTATATATCATATATAAAAATAGTGACATCATAATGCCCACCTTTGAAGGTGTTAAATGAGTATTGAACAATCATCGTTTCGGGAGGCAGAATTTCGCCATCCACGGAAACCGTATTTTCCTTAACCATTTGATGTAGTTGTGTGAGAGTGTAGCTCAAATAAATCTTATAACAACATCCTAGTATATTGAAGATACTGGTGTTGTTACAAAATAAGTAAATAAAAAGAGTTTAGAGGGTTGGAGAAGCAAAATAAAACAAATGAACAAGAGAGAATGAATTATCTTTAAAAGTGTAACTCCCTTTTGATTTGAGCCTAAAGGCTTCCTTTGAAAGGATTCTGCCCAAAGGGAATCCACTAGGTTTAGGAGAGGGATGTGGAGAGAGTAATTGGGCAGGGGTTGGCCGAGCCAAAGGCTTGAAGAGTGTGTGAGATGAGGTAGAGGTGGGGGCCTTTTATAAGAGGAGAGGAGGGGCACTTTTGGAAAGTAAAGAGATATTGCTTTATTTGAAAATGTGTTTCGGTTTTAAAAGGTCCCACATAGATAGAATTCGTGGATAATGTGATAAGGGTTCGAAATCCACTCATCCCATAAGTTTTGGACATGTGTAGTTTATAGATTTTACATTATCTTTCTATTTTATTTAAATCGTCAAATAATGATGTCATCGTTGCATCATTATTATGTCATAAATAATTTATTTTATTTAATGTCTAAAAATTATAAAAAAATTACTATGATGTAGGAAATCTTTTTATATTTCCAATGAATATTTATAATAAAAATTTGGACTTGTGTAACCCCACTTAAAAACTGGTTTAGTAAAACAACTCATGTTTGTGTCAATTTAATTTTAACATTAAATAAAAATATATTATTTTCATTTTCCAACTAAAGTGGCTCCATGGGGTCCCCAAGTTGGCCCATGGATTCTCTTGGTCGGCCATGACCCACCCAATAGGTGTAGGACAAGTGTCATGGTGTTTTCACATTCTTATAATATCATTTTTACCTTAAACTACACTAATTACCTCTAATCGCGATTAATGAAAAAAAATTACTATTCACCAAAAAATTATTTTCATCACATTGAACCACATTTTACATACTAATGACAACCATGTATGTCGGATTTTCAAAATTCAAAACACAATTATGGCAGAATTTCATTTAAATGGAAAATCAGTTTTTATAAGTACCACTTAGTGGTTTCACTATTCATCAAAAATTGAAGTTTTTCAGAAAATTTCCAAAAATTCACCCTAAGCTATATTTGATATTACGAATTCAAAAATGAAGTCTATTTTACAAAATTCAAAACATATAAGTCACATTAATTAATTTAATAATTAATTCCCGCTGTCAAGACAAATAGCGTGTTTTTGTGAAACAATAATTATCAAAAGATTGACACTAGTTTAAGTCCAATTTCAAAGTGAAATTGATTCCAATGACCACCATTGAATTAAATGGTAAAAATATATTCATATTACACATTAAGACCAATTAAAAATATAATATAATCATATAAATAAATTAGAATAAAAAGAGGTTTTGAATTAAAATACAACATTTTACACTATTCATTAAAAAATGAACTTTATCGGAAAGATACCAAAAATTTACACAAAGTAAATTTTGATGTCCCAATTCTAAAGAAGAGTTATATTTGGTCGAAAATAAAGTATAAGAGTAACCAAAACTATATTTAATGACGATTCTCCGTCAAAAGGTGATAAGTGGGCCTTTCGTGAAAATTAGGGTATAAATGCCTAAAATTGAACTCTTTCCGTATTTTAAGCCTCTATCTTTTATTGGGTAAATGTAAAAACATTTAAAAACATATATAATCATATTTTAGTTATTTCTATCCATTCCCGCTAGTACAACGGCTACTCGTTAACTAACATTTAAAATAATATTATTTTATTACTAGTGTACAACGTAAGATTTCAATGAAACTCATCGTTGCGTATCGAGTACGCTATCGAATGTAGAAACCCCTTTTAATTAAAATTAATATTTAATTCATAAATATTAATTAATATGAAAATTATTTATTCTTTATTTACCGGGGATGTTACATATATCCTCCAAAATACAATTGAATATATAGAATCACATATTATTATATTAGATGTAGTTTTAAACTAATCACCCCCTAAAATCAAACCGAATACGGATAAAATAATGAAAAAAAAATATAGGTTGTTGTAAACCCCCTCTAAATTTAATGATTATAAGGTTTTGTGCGTACCACCATCTAAAATTAATTTAGAGGGCTTTGTACATAACGACCTCTAACAAACCACCACTAATATACTAATATTTGTGAAACCTCATATCATGATCATATATAATAGAATTTGGAAATACATAAACCCTTACCACTTATTCAATGTATATTATAGTATGATTAGTATGTGATAAATATTATCTGATTGTGAATATGTGTTCTTACCTCATAAGGTGATCTATTGTAATCTATATATCATTATTCCCCTTAGATGTTTTGGGGAGTCCGATGACAAAATCCAGGGTGATGTTTTCCTATTTCCTTTTAGGTAGAGGTAATGGTCATAACACCCCTTAAGATTTTACCCTAATCTATAACTTGAGGAAAATACAAGAACTGAGATACATAAATAGTAATATCACTCTTCATGTTATCCCCCCTTCGATACTATTTCAAATATCAATACATATTTGTATTTTCAAGATGAATAGAGAGTGAAGAACTATGGGTTTCCTATAACATCTCCATATTCAAAACTTCTTTAGATATAACACATACACCTTTCATACCAATTATCATTCTATCATAATTAAGGTTAAATTTAGAAGCATTAATAACCTTCTTCTATAGATCTACATCATCTTTATTCTT
This sequence comes from Viscum album, assembly GCA_963277665.1. Lineage (NCBI taxonomy): Eukaryota > Viridiplantae > Streptophyta > Magnoliopsida > Santalales > Viscaceae > Viscum > Viscum album. The sequence continues at coordinate 1,150,251,302 of OY728122.1, forward strand.
CCCTATAATCATCACACAGATAGAAGGTTGAACACTTATTTGAGAAAAAACAATTTCCCCTTCATTCAAAATTTAAATATTTATCCTTTTGAAATATATAAATATTAGATATATAGTTCTTAGTAGCATAGATAATATATAATGTTCCTTTTAACTCAAATAATTATCCACCTTGTTCTCTTTCCAAGGTTGGTAATGTATTGAGCAGTCAAAATCTTCAATCATCTATAACCATATTCTTTGTAACATTTTTAACACTTTTAATGTTAATATATGCATTAAACTATTATGATCAGTACATATATCACAACTTTAACCATAATTATAAACCCTCAATATCATTAGTGAAAATATTACTATATCTAACCCCAAATCAAAATTTAGGTAATTTTTCGAATGATCCTTCGGTTTTCATGAGGCATAATATATAAATATTTCATTATTCTTGAGAATAGACCCCATTCCCTTATTTAATCCCTCACTAAAAATTAAAACCCATATCTACTATAGGTTAATTTAATCACATGGGAACTAACTAACCTTTTCTTTAGATCCTTGAAATTTACTTCACATTCATCTTTCTATAGGAACATAGATATCATCTAAGTTAACTTATTGAGTGGATTAGATAGTTATGTGAAATTATGCACAAAACCCATAGTAATAACCATACAAATGAATAAAACTACATATTTCAACTACAATGGTTATTATAGATAAATGTTAAATATATTATATCTTTGATGTATCCAATCATATACATTATATTGAAATTATATGAAAAAATGAAAACTTTTAGCAAAAAATGACACAATTTGAAGAGTTCTCATATTGTTTATCCTTACTTAAGGGCTTAAATAGAATCTTAAAATAGTCTTTATGATCGTTCATTGTCTTATAATACATAATAATCTCATATTTAGAGACTGCAAAAATATATTCATGGTAATATGTAAAAACATTATTAATTGAATCTTTAAAGATAGAAGGGGAATTAGGAAGACAAAATTACAATATTATATACTCATAGTATCCATACCTTGTATGGAATGTTTTCATGGGTATAAATACCTAAAAATCAATTGATGATATCCATAATGATGGTTAACATCAGAAAATTGTTTATTCTTACAATGTTGATCAATCACATCATCAATATAGGGTAGGGGATACTTATTCTTGATTGTGATCTTGTTCATCTCCCAATAATCAAAATGAAGTTTCATCAATCCATCTTTATTTGTTAAAAAATTACAAGTTGATCCCATAGTGACACAATCCTAAAAATAAATTTATTTTCATGATTATCTTGGAGTATATTCTTCAATTTGGGAAAATAAGTAGGGTTTATTCTATATAGAGTATTTAAAATAGGTGTGCCAGCAATTATCGATTCCATTGAAAACATAAGTTTATGATTCAGTGGAAGACTAGGAAACCCTTTCAGAAAGACATCAATATACTTCCACATAATCGTGACAACATTGATGTCTATTTTTTCTCTAACCATTTATGATAAACACTAATTTTGTGTTGGAATGAAGTCCCATATAATAGATGTGATATCCATTAAAAGATCATATATTTTATAATATTTATAGACCATCATAGTATGGTTTGGAATATAAAATGAGACTTCCCTTAAATTGATGTGGAATTTATATAGATAATGAAAATAAATTCCTAAGATGACATCAAATTCAACCATATGGTGAATAAAGAGGATTTTAAGAATCACATTCACACAAACATCAATCGAAGAAGAATAATAGACTTGTGATGTGATCATCCTAACATCATGGGGTTTCACGTATAATTAAACATATAATCATTACAGATTGGAATTAAAATTCCTAAATAATTTTCTTGATATAGAGGAAATTATATTTCAAAACTCAAATAATATATATTTATATTAGATCATATCTATCACTATGATAACATAATTGTTTTATATTCAATACCATAGTAAAATGAGATTGGTCATCATAAAAATTAAGAATATTTGATTGGATTGATAAATAATTAATAGGATTTATAATCCATTAAACCTTATTTTCAATCTATAGAATTTTTTTTAATAATTTAGGTTAGTCAGGATCATCATATATTCAAGTCATTCATGACGGTTTAAAATGTTTTTTGAATTTACAAATAATCTCCCATGGGAGTTTCAAAATATGTGTAGGAAATCCCACTCTCACGCACTAGGCGACGATTGATTCTAGCTCAATGTTCCCTTTTTAATGTTATTACCCCTATATAAAACTATTATATAAGAAAATCCACATGAAGTATCCAGATAAGGATGCAATTTCCCATTAACCACACTCTCACTCCTTTTCAAAATCACAAGATACATTCCTATATTAAGGCTCAAACATAAACTTGTCCCTGGGGATCTCACCAAATGTTCTCATTATAGTTTCCAAAGTATTACAAATATTTTCTCTAATACTAACTGTAAAAAGATGAAATTATCAAGCATATATATCACATATTTTTAGATGTGTATTCATTACATAACACAATGATCCATACCAGAATCATATAGATCTAGAGACTTCAGAAAATTGGATACATAGACAACTAATTCATATGTGAACTACATCTTCTCACACTATGTTCTTTATAAATATCTCTCTTTATAAACATATCATACAATATACATTTATTCATAATCTAGGGAAAGGAAATATAAAATATTGTGGGCCCATGCGCTTAATAAGAATATATAAGATAGACATCAATATTACATGGGAATAAGGTTTGATAAAATGAAAATAAAATTTAATAACCATACACTACATATCATACATCATAAATATGTGCCACAGAATAAATCATGAGAGTTCAAAAGACATGAATAGTTTGGGAATCAAAGAACATGAGAAATGAGAGAAGAACATTGGATTGAGACATAGATATGTTGAATAAACACAACCATAGAAAATAATTTCTAGTGTTGGAAATTATCAATTTAAATAAAATCATACTTGAACTGTATCACTCCACATTCTCTTCCTTTTTATCTCAAGAGATATTATTTCTTTTCCAATGCATTGGATGGAGATATAGGTCTCATCCATCTTAATTATAACTTGAAAATCATTATTGGTTATAGAGTAACCATCGTCATTGGTTATAACATAAACAATACCCTATAATAAAAACCATAAATTAGTGTGTCATAATATTATAAAACTTTCATCTTATCAAAACCCATGAAAAGAAATGGATTTTATAAACATTTCATCATATAATAACCCTTAGAATATAAATGATTTCCATAAACATTTCATAAATTATTATTATCATAACACAATGAAAATGGGAAATGATTCATATTAATGTTTTCACCAGAAACATGAATATAATAGAAAAATAATATGGATTTTATCTTTGTATTATTTCACAAGTAAATATTATATAAGAAAATTATTTCACCGTAGATGGAAAATGATTTTATAAGATCACTTGGAACATTTCATGAGGAAAAAATCTATTTCATTTAGAAATAAATTTTTTTAGTCTAATTTTTTTCACATTTTAATGAAATTATTTTTTTTAATATCACCTTAGACACTTATAAAGTAATATTCAAATAATTGATTCATCATGACAGAGGAAAATACCATTCATGTCGTGTTTTTAAAAAAAAATATTTATTTAAAATTTTCAGTAAAAATTCAAAAAGACATTAATTTGGAAAATGACAAGAATATTCCATTAAATATATTGTTAAAAAATTCAATCATGGGTAAATTTTAATTAAAAAAACCATAGCATAATAATAAAAATATTCAAACAATTTTATAAAACCCGGACATTGAAGAAAAAAGATTTTCAAATGAATAAAAAATTTATGTCAATTATTCTCAATAATATTCTTTTGTAAATTTATGTACATAATGATATAAAAAAGAACAAAAAACATTTAGTTTTATAAAATAACAAGAGGATAATTAAATAATATATTTTCTTGAGAGAAATATCATTATAATTCATCATTACATATATAATAATAAACAATCCTGATAAATAATGAGATTGTTTAAAAAGAAACTTACCATTTTGGTATCATTTTAATTTTATGACCCAATAATGTATAATAATCAAATGAAACATCAAATATAAAGAAAATAAAAACATTCTTGGTATATAAGGACCTTGTTTTTTCTTTTCAATAATATTATATATATTTGTAGAAAATTATTGGATCCAGGTGCTAAGATGGTGTGATATTCATAGGTGCGATGCTCCTGTTTTTGATATTTTAATAATATTAATTATATGAATATCAGACAAAAGTAGTATTCATATAATTTTGGAAGTTCTCCCAAAAGGAGTCTCAGATCAAAAATATAATATGAAAGTTGATTATGGAATGCGCATTTTAGCTGAGATATGACCCAAGGTTATTCGATGCCATAAATTCGGCTGAGGTAGTCATTGGAGATGCATTTAATTAAAATAAATGCTTAAATTTATTTATTTTATATTAAATTACCATCATCTAAATTCCCATATATAATTAATTTTTTATATTTTCTCTATATTTATCCATATAAACCTATTATCATTGAGATGACCACTAATCATTCTCATTGGTGTATTGGAACAGAGGAAGAAAAATGATCATATTGAGGTTGATTAAGACATAGTGAACACAATGGGTCTTCTATTTCACAGGTGAATTCATTTTTTAGAAATGATTGATCCTTATTAATTTATAAATCATTAATTACAATTTCATCCCACTTAAATAAATTGATATTGTGTGGATTTTTATCTGATATATTTTTGAATTTTTATCCCATATTCTTTGTATGAGTACATATTTGAATGAAATTATATAATTCAGTTTATTCTTTATTAGTACATAATATCAACTCAAATATCATTTTTTCATGATCATTGTTCTATATTTCTTCGATAGTGTTGGTTAAAAAAATTTTAAAGTTCTTTTCCACAACCCATTATTTCTATTCGTCATTGTTGGAACAGAGTGCCACAATTCAATATTTTTGGGAGATTTCAACAGAAATTAATCCCCTATATTAACGGTGGTTTTATAAAAAATAACATATAAAATCATTATGTATATGATGTGATTTATTTTAGGTTATAGTTTATGTTTCAAGGTTTGACGTTCAGTGATGGTAGACGAATCATTCATTGAACACCTGGTAGCTTTAAGTGAATTTTAAATTACATTTCCTATCCACCAGAGGCTAGGAGAAGAAATAAATATGTGATTATCTTCAATATTGGGTTGTCAAATTTTGAGATTCATGGTGACATGTAAAAAACTTTGATTTGTCATTACGAATATGAGGATGCTAAAAACACAACTACACTCCATGTATTTCATAAAATAACATGGCATGTTCTTCTTTTTTTAGTGGGTAGGGTATTCTGTCATGTTAAGGATCACACACTATGTGGATGGACCCACACACCATGTACCCCTATCTAGAAAGGTGTTACATATTTCAACTACACATTCCATGGAACCCATGTGTTACAGAACATCCTGTAATCTGGGAGTACACAAACATAGGCTGGCACCGAGGCACAACAAGGTACATGTTCAAGTACAAGTGCGTGACCATGATCGCATAGGTAGTCCCTGAGTGTCTGAGGTATTCCGTGAAACTTTTATACACATTTTGTTTTACAAAATTGATTCCAAGCCTTTTATGGTGTATAAAATGTGCATGCAATCGGTTTTGGTCACACGCCATGTGAACAACCATAAAAACACTATATTACCTCTAAAACGTATTTCCCTTATATATCCTTCATTTTGACAATTATTTTGGATCATAAGTGGTCTATTAAGAGTATTTTACCTTTTGGAATGTGATTGATAAATTATATATGGAATAAGAGATATGATCTGAGATTTTTGAACGTGAAAGTTCTTTAAGGGATTCTTGATAATGGCAGTGGTTAGGGCAGGATCAACAAAAAGCTTCCAATGACAGAACACCCCTATCACACTAGGGAATGGGTCCCTAAAACCCTTATACTGATTAAGATGGAACTCTCCTTTAATATTAGTTGTTCATCTTTCAATGGATTGGTACACCTTCATCATGATGCTCCAACATCATGCTGGTCCTCCACAAGAGTTCTGTCTCCCATAATTTTGGAGCATAGTAGCAAAGAGTGATACCCTCTACACATATCATGTTGGGGTTTCATTAAATTTTTTTAATTGGTGATGAAATTGTTTAGTTATACATAGAGTAATTAACTTTATCTAGGTAGTGATATGGAGATATCATTTCTCTATCCTGTATGTTTCATTTTCAGCATATATACATTTTATGGGTTTTCATTTCCCTCATTCTTTGGGTTGAGATGACCATATGTTGTACTACTCTATTTCTCACTATTTTGTTTTTGGCGAATCCTACTAGGTATCAATATAATCACCCCTACATGGTATTTTCCCACACATGTCGTGTCTTATATAGATGACAAACTGATCAACGATGGCTTTGATAGAGTATAGTGAGACCCAGGTTCATTGATTTTGAATGGTGGTTGGGACTTGTAGTATATGAGTTGAGTGCGTATAGTTTTATTTTATTCTATTTTGAAGTTGGTAATTCATATATAGTTCAATGAGTATTTTTCCTCCTTTATTCCTGATTTATGATACAATACTTTTTTGTTTTCATTGTATTTTATTTCATGCATGTTTGTTCTCTAGATTTTATAACATTTATTGTTATTCCTCTACATTATTTCATGGATATGGTATGGTTTCATGTGTAGAGGTACATTAAGAAAATTCATCTCATTTCATTTAGGTATTATCAGTGCATTTGCCAGTCCCTGGTCTATTAGAGGTGGGATTGGTGTTTTCACGGCTCATCCTTCCTCTAACCGGGCAGGCCCCAGTGGTTTGGGTCATGACAGAGTGGTATCAGAATTGGTAATTACTTGTTATTATATTTAGAGATTTCCAATTACGAGGAATTTAATTTGAATTAGGTAAATGAATTCAAATCATCTCAATTGAATCTTTTAGTCTATTGAATCCAATGCTGGTGCAACTGCTAATGTAACCATTAACTAGGACTCTGACTACCTTCTTATCGACTCAGAATACCATGGGATTTGTTGAAGGGAATAATTGTACGTGCATCATATATGATTAATTCCTCTAAATTTAATTATTGAGTCACCTCCCAATATATATTTTCTCAAATAAAATATGCCTGTATTAATTTTTTTTGGGATTCCTTTATGAATATATTCATATTTGTTACTAATTCTGGATCATGATGACGATTTGATAAGTGGTGAAACCTCATTTTAGGTGGAATCCAATGTGTTGTTTTCTCTATGTGATAAGAGATCAAAAGTACCATCTATTGAGAAGATGTTAGTACCATCATAGTAGTCTTAAGATATTCACATTATTATCCTGAAGCATCGGTTCAAACACCATACACTATTGCAGTTCCATGGAGAGTCAAATCTCAATGTGGGGGAGGATTTGATGGAGTCAGTGGTTCATGTTTTCATAATGGTTCAGATGCGGAGTGATCATATGTTTCCACTAAAATCTCTTTTTTTCTATAGAGTAGTAGTTCGCTGCTGGAATTTGGTGAAATAGAACAATGATGAGATGATGCACTCATGGTCCAACTTCCTGAAGATATTTCATGAGGATTATTACCCCTCATTCATAGGCTAAGTTCAAATATAAGAGCTTATTGAGCTACCTTAGGGTAGTATGACAATTGTTGTGTATGTTTTGAGGTTCACTGAACATATGTGGTAAATCCTTGATATAGTACAAGAATGTTTTTTTCATGGAAATGAAGTTCAAACATGGTCTTCATTGAGATTTTAGAGCTAGTGTGGTTTCCATATTCCTGCACACAATGTTGTAGTTCTAGAGAGAGATATTTTGAATGGAATATTCTTAGAAGAGTAATTCTAGGTAGTTTGATCCAGTGGTGTAAATCAGTGGATGGTTTTTCTGTAGAAGGTAGTGGGTATCATCCATTTGTGTCTCATTTGTGAAGTTATTCACATTCATATACTCATATGTGTGGATATTCATCTCCATGATGACTTGGGGGATCTAGTTATCCAATAGAGGGTTTATTCTATGATTGGGATAAGTGATGTCACTTAGATAATGATTTAAGGACCCATCGGGCTGATCATGATAGATAGAATATGGATGGACCCCATGAAAAAAACAAAGCCATGATCGGGGAACTCTTAGATATGGACATTGCAGGTCTCTAGGAGGTAGTTCCAGATGAAGAGAAGAAGCTACAGTAATTGGAGTATAAGTTTTTATAGGATTATTCTCTAATATTCCACCAAAATCACAACTAGGTGGGTTACATTAGTCCCAAGGATATGAATGTCAAGGTTATAGGTTGTTTCAAGAGATGGTGGGATACTAAGAGGATCCACATGATATTATCTGATGTATGATCTTTGTTTTTCTACAATTTCCTCAGTAGTAGAAGATAGAAGTGTGAGTCACTAATTTATCTCATTATTCTTATTGTGGGATTTGGTGTTTCCAAATGATTCATTATCCCATTAGTTACTTATATAGGATCCTGCAAGGTGTGATTCTTTAGTATGGGTTATTTACTAGAAGTGCGAGCTGTCACTAAGTGGAGAGAGTTTCATGAGGAACCTTGTGGTCAATAATATTAAAACATATAACATTATCTTATGTATGGAGTGGTTGACTATATTTTAGGACCATATTGACATTAATTAATGATGAGTTTGATACCAATGGATACATGAGATGAGATTTTATTTTGTGGCTGAGAGATATTTCATGAGGGAATGAGTTGGTCCTGTAGGAATGAATATACAACACATCACCCATCATTTGTGATGTTTGTAATTTTATATACCGGTATATTTAGGAATATGGAATACCTGCATTCCTTTATTAGTGGATGACTATATATAAATCTTTCATGAGGATTTTAAAACTTTACATCTTTGGTTTGGGATAGACTTATACATCATCGTCCACTACGAGACCACATTGATATATTCTACAACACATATAATGGCCCCTACCAAGATATGGGAGATGAGGGGGAAATCAGAGGCCCTTGGTGAGAACGGTGAAATCAGAACTACTATGTCTTCCAATGAAGATCTAGTTATACTCTTAAAAAAGGATAACATGACCTTGATGGTTTTAGTTGATTTTTTTTCATGTGAAGCTGGTAATGGGAAAGAATAAGTACCCCTTTCTATGAATTTATGAACTATTTTAGCAATGTTGATCTGTGAGGTGGTTCTCTAAGATCAATTTCATGTCTGGATACCACCAGATGAGGTTTCATGGGGATGATATTATGAAAATGCTATTAAAATGATGCTATAGACACTATAAGCTCCAATTGATTCTATTTGGTGTGATGAATTCCCCTGATATGTATATATATTTTTTGAAAAATACCTTCTAACCACACATGGAATGTTTTTTAATTTTATTCAATGATGAAATATTATTTTTCACAATATTAGATGTGGTCTCACAAATTACTTGATCGTGGTACAAAACTATCTCCAGGAGAACCATCTTTATGGTAAGCATCAAAAGATACAATTTTGGAGTCATATGTTTCCCTATTATATGGAATTTCTTTTATATGGAAGCATTATCAATGGAGCTCGTGAATATTGATGTAGTTATTTCTTGGTAGATGCAAAATATCGTGACATAGGTATGAATCATTCTTGGCTTGGTGTGGCAATACAAAAGGTTTGTGGTGTCGTTATCTTGTATTTAATCAACTTTAACTACCCTTTGTAGAATGTGAATATATTTACCTAGACCAAGTAGTATAAAAGAGCCTTCAAGGAGATAAAGATGAGGTTTGATAGTGTGCTAGTGTTGAGACTACTAGAGGAGGGCCTGTAGTATGTAGTGTTTTTCAATGCCTTTGGAGTTAGGCCTCACTACATGTTGATGCAGAGGCATGTAATGATCCCATATGGATCAAGGATGTTGGGACCCCATGAGTAAAAATATGTAAATCATGAATAAAGTTTGGAAACTATTGTCTTCTATATGAATATATAGAGTAACGATATTTTGAGAGAGTGTTTTTTTGTATACTCAGACAACCATATTCTCAGGCACATCATCATGGAGAGAGATCTTAACCTGATATAGATGCATTGGATGGAGTTTATGAAGGAATATGAGTTTTAGAAAGTTTATACCATTTGGAAGGGAAACATGGTTTTATATGACCATAATATGAAGTCCCTTTCTCTCTTGGTGTAGGAGGTGTCTTACCAGTTCGCTTCTGTGTAACTGACCCTAGTAATGATGATGGGTATAACTTTTCTTCATACAATTGTTTTTGAATCAGCCACTAATTTATTTTGTGATGGAGGAACGTTTTGTAGACATCAACTATGAGGTCATACATGAAAAAATATCCAAAAGATATACACCATATGGATTCTTTGAAGGAGGGGAGAACATCATCCTCTTTCATGGAATGATGAATATTTCTGTCATAATGTGAGAGGTGGTGATGGGGTAGTTTCATACTTCTCATTTGGGTATAAATTATTTAGTAGGGATGATTACCTAGGAAATTGAATAGTAGTATTGGTTAAAAAAATCCAGTGGAGGGTCATTTAGTTTGTCTATCGGTGTATCACAAGTCATCAAGTAATGTTTAAGAACCAGATTTCAGTAGGTTTGATGTAGCCTCATGATATATCAATGTGGGAATTGGAATATGTATCCATAGAGTTTTTTATAGGAATCCCATTAAAAGAAAGAGTTCATGATTCCATATAAGGGATAATTGAATAAATTATATAGTCAGTGCACTTCCTTTTTACCAAGTAGAATATTTCTATCTAGTGATTGGGGTAGTTGTATGTGTGGGAGATCATCTATCTCCATGGGGAACCCTCAACAATTGTCTTTAACCATGATATATTGTTTACAACACTGTTATCAGGAGTCCTGTATAAGGTGTTTGGGATATATTTTAGGATTAGTAATGTGTTTCACACCCATAAGGATGGGCAGACCATGAGGACTATTAAAATGGTAGAGGAAACAATTAAATATTATGTTTTAGACTTTTATTGAAGTTTGGAGGATGAATATCTATTTTTAGAGTTCACATATAATTAAATATTTCATTATAAGGTCAGTATCAAACTTCTCAATGACCTGTATAAGAGACTACAAAGGTGAACCTTATTCAATTATGTGATTAGAGATACATCTATTATTTTTATGAGGATTGTGATTGTGAAGAGAGAGAAGGATCAGGTGATCTGTGAGAGTATAAAGACAACTGAGAGCTCAATGAAATATTACACCAATTGACTTCATAAGGCTTTTGAGTTTGAGTAGGAAGATCATATATTTCTGAGAGTCTCCCCTGGACGATGATTTTAGAGAATTGGTTGTGGTGGAAATATATCATTGAGATTAATAATAACATTTTAGATTCTATTTACAGATAGAAACGTTGCTAACCATTAAGACCTACTTCCATATTTGGACTAGGTGCATGACATTTTCCTTGTGTTACATATGAGTATATATGTTTATGATTCTATAAACATTATTTACAAGGGTTTTTTATAAATCGTGGATGAGGATACCTTCATCGAGTACTTGAGGGTGATCAAGGATCTGTAGGGGAAGATCATATAAGGAAGAACCATTCTCTTAGTTTATGTACTATAGAAGCATGGGAGTGTGCATGAGATCACATAGGAGTGAGAGAGACAAATGTTGGCTCAGTTTCCCTACTTTTTAATTAGATGGTACTTTGGAAGAAAAAATCCTTGAAGGAGGGGATAATTTAAAGACATAGTTTATTCTTGGTACGACTTTGAATTATATTAAAGTATATTTTTAGAGACATACACTAATACAAAAAAATATAATGACTACCGATGATCCTTGTATTGGTATTAAATATATTGAAATTATTGATACCACACACAAACATAATTTTCCAAAAATATTGGAATAATTTTTAAATGGAGTCTTTAATCAGAAATATGAGATCTCATTTGAATCTAGAAGTCAAGGTTCACCCGAAGGATGACCTAAGGTCCTTTGGTGCCATAATTTCGGTTGAGACAGTCGATAAGGGAAAATTTAATTAAAATAAATATATAATTTTATTTAATTTATATTAAATATCCCCAACCAAAAATCCTTTATATAATATCTGTTGTTTCAATTCTAATGGGCTATCAGAATGTCATTTTGATCTTTTACTAGAGCTCTAATCCTTCTTCATTGTTGGATCATATCAGTAGATGACAAGAAATTAGATCGAGGAGGATCGATAGGGAGAGAATAAAGTGGGTATTCTTCTTTACTGGTGAACTTATTCTTCACTAAATATAGATACAAACTAAGGTTGGACTCATAAATTGTGATTTTATCCCTCTTGATTTAAATTCTAAAGCATGTAGTTTATCTTCTTTATTATTCATTAATTTTTTGACACTTTTCTCATGATCATGGTATTTGATGTTAATTTTATAATTCAATTTATTCTCTAATATTTTAGGTTATCACATTCGATATTCAATTTTTCTGATATTTTCTTTAGTGTTATGGGAAAAAAATGGATAGACCACTCTTATTGTCCATTTCAATAACTATTTATTCATGTACTTTATCAGTGGAAAAAGGGTTCAAGATTTGACATTCATTGGTAGGTTTAACCATTTTCAAACCCACATATTCATAGTGTTTCTATGAATGATTAATTAATCAAAGTATTGTGAATAGATTTTGATGTATTTTGGGTGATACTTTATGGATTTGGGATCTATGAGCACTAATGGGTGGTTGGATGTGCACGAAACATACAACAACATTGAGAGGATAACTATATTCTATTTTTTGACCATTAGAGGTCGGAAAATGACTAATAAAGGGGATTTGGTTCAATATCGAATGGTGAAATAGTGTTACATATGGAAATAAGTTTGGATCTATAAACCATGTGAATAATATTTATATTCTGTATAAAAAAGGCTACACTTAAAAAACATTTGATGGACAAATGACTTTTTTTTTCATTTTTAATGGTTGGTCAGGTTTTTAGTTGTGTAAAGGATCACATGTTGTGTTTCCATACCCACACACCATGTGAACCTACCTAGGAAGCTAAAAATGTGTTCCTGCTACACATTCAGTAGACGCCATGTGGGATGGCACACCATAAAAACCATTATTACATGGGTACATTCCAAAACCAGAAAATGACCCGTTGCACAACCAGGTAAATAGGCACGACCCAAAGTACACTAGCATGTGTAAAATCAAATTTTTTTCAATTTGTAAAAATATGTTATTAAATTGATTAATTTTTTATTCAAAAAAACCTATAATATGAGTGTTAATATTTTTGAGAATAAAAATAAGTTCGTATATAAATGGCTTACTTTATAATTTAGAGAAACCAAAATAAGATTTTATTTATTTGTTATGTTGAATACCAAAAATTATATAATATTATTTCAAAATATCTAATCAATTATGCTTTATCAAATTTAGAGTTTTACTACCTTATGTTATAATATATTTAAATAAATTATTAATTTTGAGAAATAAGACCTGATATTAAATTAATATTTCCCATTTTAAATATTTCATTTATAAATGTGGATTTTAAATAACATTATAAATAGATTATTTTCATTATTTTTGTATAACAAATATAAATTTTATTTGAATGAAATTTATAATTATTATGAATAATTATTTTTATTTACTTATTTATATTATAACATTTAACAAAATGATGAAAATAATAATTGAACATAACATAATTTAAATATATGAGATAAATTATATTATGAAATCAATTTTAAGTAAAAATTGAATATTCATGATTTTGAATAATTGAATCCATAAGTATTATCATAAATATATTTTATTTTTAAATAAAGAATATTAGTAAAATTTCAAAAAAAGAGAAATAAATTATAATTCATATAAATTGATTTACATTTAAATTTATGAAAGATAAGAAAGTTATCAAAATATATTGAAATTATTGAATTATTATTTCTAAATATCAATTTCAATACTATTTTTTAAAAAAATCATTGAACTAAAAAAAGATGAAAATAATGAATCAAAAGAAGAAAAATTGAAATAAATAAAATATTATTACAAATAAAATTAATAGATAAAAGAAAATATATTTTCAGAGAAGGGAGACAGTTTATGAGGGTTTTTTGGGTGATCTAATGATGAAGCAGAGTGAGGGATTTGGAAGAAACCATATCTTGGTCAGACTGAGGGGTGGAACTTAGTCAAAGGGATCAACCTCATTTTGGGCATTCAGTTTCAGATGATGTCTTGAGTGCCTACACGATTGAGGACTGACATTAAACCATGTTTATGGGTTTCAGATGTCGATAAGGAGGTACTTTAATATGATTAGGGTTTGAGTGGAAAATTTAAATGAACATTGGTGGGATCAAATTCCGATGGTGGTTTGTTTTTCATTTTAATGGAATGCGTATTTTTTTCAAATCCATATGAATATGATCACTTGGATTTTTATAAGTTTATTAATTTCCTTTTTTCATCCTTATGTTTTCTTCCTTTAATATTGTTAAAAATACCATATTATTCATCTCTATTTCACATGTTTGCAACTATTTATGGTTTGTGCATCTAATTCATACCATGTTATAGTTTTTTTAAAAATTTGATTGATATTTGGGATTGATATCAAATCCTGTTTTGTTTGGTGGATACCCATGAATTTTTGAATTGGATAAAATTAATCAAATTAATTTTAAAAGACATGAAAGTTATAGGGATGGATTTTCCAAATAAGGTATGATATTCTCTATTAATCAACATGATAAAGTTTATAATGTCATTTTTAACATTATATTGATAAAAAAGTCAACATAATTTAATTCTAGGTAGGAAACAACATTTTATTTTAGTATCCACCAGGATTCTCTAGATAGAAAATGATATATATTTTTTTTCATTAACAAACATTTATTATGTTCATATAATATATATATATATATATCTGTCTATTATAGTTTTAAATTCACCAATAATAATGATCAAACTTTACAATTAAAAACAAAAAATGATTCTATGTATGTATATATATAAGTTGAGAGGAAAGCAGTGGGAAGTGAAAGACTTAAAGGAGGGGTCCGAGCCCTGTATCCCTAGTTTATTGTTATTTTTCATTAATAGGAAACCCACTACAGGTTAGAGAGAATAGTGTGTGAGTCTAATGTATACAATGAAAGAGGAAATGAAAACAAGGTAAGGAATTAGTTATTTTTATTCAATGACTTTATATTATTAAAAAAATTATTATTAGGGGTGTCATAAGTAATTTTTTAATTTTTTTTAAAATATTAAATAGTAATTTATTTTTAAAATAAATAATAAAATTCTGTTTTTTTAAAATTAGTAATGGTTTTATATATTCATGTATGTCTAATATTCAAATACATTCATTTTAGTCAATTTAAGGTTTCTAATTTCAAATTAATTTCATTGAAAGGTTGTATACATATAATTATATATTATTTTCAAAATTTAATGTAATAATAATATTGAAAAAAACACACAAGTATATATATATATATATATATGATTTATTCAATTTTCAATTTCATTTATTTTAAATACATCTAATTTCTTGTTTATAATTGAGTATGGTAGTTATAATATTTCATTTCAAACATATATTTTACTATTTTAATATCAAATTGTAATTATATGGTATTACTATATGTATAAAACATAATATTTTCAGGATCATATATTTTATGAACAGAATGAAATATTAGTTCCATGGAATAGAATCATATTATTTCACATTATCACTTTTATATACATGTCATTAATGATCATAAATATGGACATATTTATGATTTTAGGACATTCCATATATATATATATTTGTGTTTTTATATTTATATATATATAATCATGAGCATTGAGTAAATTATTCGTTCAATGGAAAATACTTTCAAAATGAATTCTTTTAGTTTTATGAATGAATTTTCTAATAAATTGATCTTAATTCATTTATGAAAAGTCTAATTTTCATGATCTTTGGTTTCATCAAATCTATATGTAACTCTTTTAATTAATTATATATAGAAAAACATATAAATATTTTAAAAATATGTAAAAATTCATTACTATGTTTTTAATGTGAATGCTTCATTAAAACATATATTTATATGTAAGGAAATCCAGAAATGTTTAATAAAAATTTTCACTTAATACTTGTAAACATGATATGGAAATGGGGATTGAGTCCGTCCAATGGAATGTGGGTAGGTCAAGAGAAACATCAATTTTCAAATTAGCCCCATGGTTGTGTTTTCCAAAGCATGATTAATATTTTCATATACATCACTATACGATTTTATTATGAAAATTATTTTCAAAATTATTATTGTTTTAAATGGATTTTAAAAAAGGATTTTCCAAATCTATAATTTAGTAAAACACAACATTATATAATGAAATTATTTTTCAAAAGAGTTTCCAAGGTGGTCATTTTCAAAAAGGGTTTTCATTGGTTTTAAAACTCCTTTCTTCGAATTTTATTTCTCATCCGATGTTATAAAATGATTTTTAAAAGTCTGATAAAAGTTATAAGATGGATTATTTTTCATTTGGATTTAGAAATCATGATGCAAATTAGCTAATTCATTTTATTTTTTCACAACTCTAAAAAAATTTATAATTTTTTTATTACTCTAGAAGTATGATCCGAATAGGTCCTACAAAGAATAATGTCTTGTATATACTTTTTAGATATCTTATATAAAAATGTACATATCTTTTTTTTTCATTGAATCTAGAAGAACTTTTTTAGGGCCTCTACAATTTTTATCAGAGTAATAGTCTTTAAAATTTTAGAGACTAAACATTGTCATTTGGAGAATAGAAAATCTACATAACAAAATTTTCCTTTTTAATGCCTAGATAATTTTGTTCCTACTTGTGTTCTACTTTTTGTTAATCCTAACAATGAAAATTCAATATTTTATTATTTCTGGTGAACATATTGCGAGGAATCGTTCATTAAATAGGGGAGAGAGTAATATCCACAAAATTGTACGATTATTTTTATAAATATTTAATTAAATTGATTAATTTTTAAATGAATCAAATTAATAAAACATGATTTAATATTTTTAAGAATAATAATAAGTGATTTTAAAAATGGGTTTCTATATAATTTATATAAATAAAAATAAACAATTGTTTATTAGTTAAGTTGAATATTTAAAATTATATAACATTACATTAAAATATCTCAACAATTTTTCTTTTATGAAATTTATTGTCATCATATTTTATATTATAATATTTATAAATAAATTATTATTTCAAGAAGTAATACATGATATTAAATTAATATTGAAAATTATAAATACTTATTTTATAAATGTGTTTTGATTTTGTTTAAAATAATATTATAAATATATTAAATAGATTCTTTTTGTACAATAAATAAAAGTTTTACTGGAATGGATTATATAATTATCATAAATAACTATTATTAATTTCATTTTATACATATAAAATTTATGAATAATTATGAAAAAAATAATTGAAAATAATATATTTAAAAATATGAAATAAATGAAATAATGAAATTATTAAAAAATAAAACTTATGTATTCATCAATTTTAATATTTGAACCATTATATTTTAGTATAGAATATTTATTAATTTATATGAATTAATATTAATAAAACATCGTAAAAAATAGAGAAATAATTTATAATTCATATAAGTTGAATTACATATGAAATAATTAATTATAATATTATTATGTAAATATATTACAATTATATTTTTTTCTAAAATCCATAAATGAATACTATTTTTGTGAATAAAAACAAAACTATGAAATAAATAAAAAATGGAAACTAAAAATAAAAAGAAGGGAAAAACAAAATGAATATAATTTTATTAAATATAAAATGAAAAATTAAAATATGAATGAGATTTTAGGAAAAGGGAAATCATTTATTAGGGTTTATTATCAAGTGATCTGAAGCCAAAATGTAGGGATAAATTTGAGAGAAACCAAATCTCAGGAGGACTGAGGGTTAAAACTTAGTTGAAGTGATCAATGCCATTTTGGGGTTCAATTTTTGATGATGTCACAAGTGAAGTAATGGTTGAGCACTAATTTCAACTGTGGTTTGGGGTTTCAGTTATCAAGGAGGAGGTATTGAGGAAATATTAGGATTTGAGCACAGGAATGAACACCATGGGATATTAAATGTTAAAGGTGTTTTATTTTTCAAATTTCATGTTGGTTAGTTTTTTTGATGTCTAAATCCTTGTGAATCATATATATTATATCTATTTTATTGTATTAATTACTATATTTTTCATATTCCCATATTTGTTTCCTATATTTGTGTTAGAAGTACCATATTTTCTATATACATTTTTCAAATCCGCAAATATTGAAGGGTGATGAATGTATATCCTACCATTTTACGGATTGTTTTTCAATTTGATTGATTCTTTTGATGGAGATTGAATCTTATTTTGTTCAATGGATACCCATGATTTGTTAAAATCAAAATAATACATCCAATTGATTCAGAAAAATTTGAAATATATTCAAATTGATGTTTCAAATTTGGTTTGATAATATCTGTTAATAAACATGATAAATTTTATGATGTTAGTTTGAATTTATTATACAAGAAAAAGTCTACATAATTAATTTTGAGGTAGGACCCCATATTTCCTTTTAGTATTGGTATGGCTTCTTTGGATATATAATGATATATATTTAATTGTTTTAATTTATATTCATTTGTGGAGATCTTATAAAATATACATATATTATATGTAGTTTGGGAATCACCAAGAAGTATGTCAAACCATTATAATTATAATAAAAAATGGTATTGTATATATATATATATATAATATGAGAGGTAGACATTGGTTTGGGTAATAATTAGAGGAGGGGTCTGAGACTTTTTTCCCATTGTTTTTAATGATTCTCTCTTAAGAGGAAACCCACTTCGTGCAGGAGGGAAAATAATGTTTGTTTGTAGTATACCAAGAAGATAAAGAAGAAAACTAGTTAAGGAATTATTTATTTTTATTCCATGATTTTAATTTCATATACAAATTCTTATTAGGGGTTTCCAAAGTATTTTTTTTAAATTATATCTTTTAATACTTAAATAGGAATATATTTCAAAAATATATATTAAAATTTTGTTTTAGTAAATTTATTATGGGTGTAATCTATTCTTTTATATATTATTTTCCAAAATATTCATGATATTCAATATAAGGATTATAATTTCAAATTTATTTTTATGCAAGGTTTTATACATATAAATATATATAATTATCAAATTTCATGTTATAATAATATTCCAATAAATATATATGTTGTTTTCAGTTTTCATGTTAATTTATTTAAATGAATTTTAATTTCAAGGTTATAATTATGTAAGGTAGTTATAATATTTTTTTAAAATGACATATTATACTATTATAATAACATATTATGATTATGTGGTTTTACATTATTTATAAAACTTAATGTTTTTAAGACCATGTATTTTATTTACAAAAAATGTATTATTATTTATATAATAGAATCATATCATTTCAAGTTAACAATTTTATATATATCTTATACATGATCATAATTATGGCCATAATTATTTAATTTTCATGAAATTCCATACACACACACACACACATATATATATATGATTGTGTGTATGTGTTTATATATATATATATATATATATATTAAAAGTAGCATTGAGTAATTTATTCCTTTATGGGAAACTAATTTTAAAATTGATTCTATGAGTCTTATGAATGAAAATTCTTATATAAGGTTGTAAATGTATTTATGTAAAGTCAAATTTTATTTGTGATTGGGTTTCATAAATTCTTGTAAGATTTTTTTAATGAAATTATACATTAAAATATATATATATGTATATAAATATGTAAAAATGAATTTTTATTTTTTTAACAAAAAACTCTCATGGAAAAATTATATATATATAATAAAATACAATTTTATTATAAAATTTTGAACTAGATATTTGAAAGCATGATATGGAATTTAGGAATGAGCCTATCCCTTAGAAAGTGGGAAGGAAAAGATAAACTTCAATTTTTCACGTGGCCCTATTATTTTTTCCAAACTGTAAATTTTTTTCTAATAAATCACTAGTTGATTTTATTAAGAAAATTATTTTCAAAATTATAAGTATTTTCCAAGGATTTTTTAAGAATGTGTTTTTTTATAATCTATAATTTGAAAACCCTACATTATGTTTTGGAAAAAAATCATCAAATTAGTTTTCATATGAGTTTCCAAGAAGGTAATTTTTTTAAAAAATAATTCCTTTTATAAATTATTGATGAGAAATATTGTGATCATCAATTGTTTTAAAAATAATTTCCACATCTCTTTTAAATTTTTTAAGATATCTGAATTCAATTTTGGAGTTAGTGCTCGTGAAGAAGACTAGATAATTTATTTCGTTTTTTTTGTAAAACAATGATATTTTCTTAATATTTTATAATCGACGAGAAGCTAGACCATAAAAAGACCTATAATTGATAATTTATTATTTATTTTTCAGTTTTCTTTTATAAAATAAATACACATATTTTTTAGAAATGAATCTGAAGCTTGTGTTTCCAGTAATTCCAACATGATTGTGAGAACACAAGCTAGCCCAAGGTGATTAAGTAATTCCATGTACTAGATGTACAAGTAGTGTAGTATGACCATGATTCAAATCCATTTCCAAAAAAGAATATGACTTGGAAATGAGGTGGTGTCTCCCACCTTGTGGAGCACTGTAAAATCTATTTATTTCATTAAGAAACTTAGACCTCTCATGTATCTTTCATTTGGGTATAGATTTTGGACCGTGAGTACCACATCCTAAGTGTTTTTCCACGTTGATAGTGATGGTGGAATTCATTATGGAATGAAAGATAAAATGAGAGGTGTTACAATCATAATTCTTATTTAGGTGATGTTTTCAGTCGATAGTGTTTCGGGATGTTTATTAATGAGATTCTAGGGTTGGAACTCCATTTTCACACTAGTGAATAAAGCACCCATAATTTTTTTTATGAGATGAGATAGTACTCCCCAACATTAGGAATGAGTCCTATATCAATAGAGTGGTACATCTCAATATTCATGTTTCAGCAGCATGAGGGTACCCTGGTAGAGTTTTATATCCCTTGGATATGTAATGAAATTGGGTGGAGTAGGAACGTCTGGACATATCCGAGTGATGTTTTGTTTTATTGTAGGGATCAATGAGGGACTTTTTGAGCTAAAGGCAATATCATCAAATTTTTATGGATGGTGATATGAATATCCCCTTTCTCTGTCAACTGAGATTCTTTTATGAGCACATATACATATTATCTTTTATGTTCTAAGTTATCTCTTTCATTTGGTTGATTTGGTCATTATTTTGTCTTTCTATTGCACCCTTTTCTATTTTTGTGGGGTCCTACTAAATATGAGTATACTCACCCCATCAAATGATTTTTCTACATGTGTCATGTCACCTAGAAAAAATAGAATGATCAGTGGTGTCCTTGGTTGACCATAGTGATAATTTGGTATATTGACCATGTACTTCGGCCAAGATAGGGAGATTAGAGTAATTATTACTCAATAATTATTTATTATAACTTTTTTTTCTAGTTGTGACATCATTTTTGGTTGGGTTATTGTTTTTAACCTATTAATTTTTATTTATAAAGTTACACTTAATTGTATTTCATAGAGTTTATAACAGGAATGGTTGTACTCTATATGTTCTACGATTTATTATTATTTTTCTTTAATATTACAAAATGATTGTATGATTGGGTGCATATAGGTACATTAGTAAAATTCCTCCCATTTCATTTATATCTTCAGGGCTCTTTTAACTAGTATATGGCCTATTGGATGTTTTCTTGAGGTTGTCCTAGCTCATCCTTAATATGGTTAGGTGTGACCAGTGTGGTGGGTTAATGATGTATTGTTATTATAAAGTTCATTCATGGGGATGATGTAGGTTCTTCAACCAATATCTATAATTGGTTAGGAATTAGAAAAAACTGTGTCTTATTTTCTCTGAAATTTTGTTAAATAATGAAAGTGTAACTTTGTTATACTTTTATACTCTGAAAAATAATAATCTTTAAAATTTAAGGTAGAGTCACTTTATAATTATATTTTCTGATGTTTCTACTTGAGATCTATATTTTTTCTACCTAAGCATGTTAGTTTCTTCGTTAAGAAATAATGAGGGTTTGTAAATCCATTTTGTTTCACTTTGTTAAAAATAGATACCTATATAGACTTAAAAGGGAATGTTTTTAAAACTACAATTCACCACAGTCTTGTAATTAAGCATCTACATGTTTATTTAGGTCCTACAATTGGTATCAGAGTAGCTACCTAAAATACTAAAACTAAAATATGAGTTTTCTTGCTCAAAGTTTATTTTTTAATTTTACTTGTCCAATATTTTCATAATTATTTTCATTAAAAATAATTTGTTAATAATATGTTTTGTGGAAATTTATTTTTCTTATAGAAATTTCAGGAATGAATGTTAGTTCTATAGAAAACATAAATCATACTATACCACCAATATTTGATGGAAATGATAATGAGTACTAGAGAGATAGGATGAAGACCATTGTTACTATCACTAGAGTGGATAATTTTTCCATTCTCACTAGGGAATACAATATTAAGGAAAAAGAAATATGGACATCCAAAAATCAGGAAAAAAATAATATGAAGTAATATAAATGGTATGAAATACTCTTTTATGTTCTATGAACGGGAATATCTACAGTAAAATAAGTTCTAGTGAAACTACAAATAACATTAGGAAAATAATTAATGTTAAAATATTTGGATATCCAAATTTGATAGAAACTAGAAGAGATATGTTAAGAGTTTAATATCCTGGATTTTTATTTCCTTATGGAGAACCTATTTGGAAAGTGTAAAAAAGATTTATGACTATCGCCAACAGTCTTCAATATATAGGAGAAAAAGGTCTTCATGAAACATTTTTTCTAGATAATATTATTGATATTATGCCTAGTGAGTGAGAATCTAAAAGGATATCTATTGATGAAAAAAGGAATGCAACTAACATTACTCTAGATGAGTTATTTGAAACTCTTAATCAGCATTAAATAAGAGTGAAGAGAGATGCAAACTTCAACAAGAAAAAGAATGGAAGTGGGATGCTATTTTTGGGTTATACCATACTGAGGATAATTCCTTAAAAAATAAAGAAGCTAAATAGTGTTCAAATAATGAAAAAAGAAAACAATATGATGAAGAGGATATTAGCAGCTGATCTTGTTCAAGAATTTTTAAAGACAATGAGAAAGCATCTAATAAAATACAGGTACTAGAATCCTTCTTACAGGAATCCATTCCAATAGAAACTCTAGGAAAGTAAGTTTAAATTTAGGAACCCAATGTGGAAGAAGAAGTAGATCGGAAAGAGGAAAAATAAAAAGAATAAGAAGAGGAAGAGAAAAGTGATGATGTGATCAAAATGGTTGAAGAATTAAATGACAATTAACATACTTCTGACAAGTTGTTGATCCACACTTCCCAAGATGAATCAACTAAGATAATATTAGATGGGAAAGATGATGATGCTCTGGAAGAAGTTGATAAACCCTTAGATGATGAATGAAGCAATCCTGATTTTATTCATCCTAATGATGTTAATGGTGGATTTGATAAAGAATTTGATGATGATATAATAATTAATTTTTTTGATAGTGAGCATGAGTCTATGATATATGAGAAGTTCATCTCTAATGTTGAGATAGGAAATAAATTGGTAGTTGTTACTCCAAGGAAATATGTGGTTGAAAATTCTAGGAATGATTTTCCTAGAACATCTCAGAGAAAAGAAGAAGGTTAAGATATACATCCCTCTCCAGCAAAGGAATAATCATCTTCCTTGGGAAAAGATTTTGTTTTTCAGTCCATAATGAAGCATGTGAATACAATTCCCTAATTTCAACGAATATATTTGGGAGGTCAGTTTCTTTCGAAAACTGTCAATTGTAAGTCATATTCGACAAGAATTTTTATGGACTTGTTTGTTATCATGATGTTGAGATCAAGAATTTTCGCATTGGTTTTGAAACTCATAGAAGATCATTAAAGGAAATAACCAAATTCTCCAAGTTAGTGATTGATGATCTGAGAATCATGGTTTATTTTCATGATTCAGTAAATGATTGTATTGATAAGTCAGATGACATGATCAAGAACCTTACAACAAGTCTTTCAAAGAAGCTGAATCTGGAGCAAGTTTCTCGAAATCAATAAGATATAGACATGAATAGAAATTTGAATATAGTTTTTCTAAATTTGAAATTAGAAAGAGAAAATAGGTAATTTTTGGAAGAATTTTTCCTAGAGTAAAAAGAAGTGGTAAAGTATCATATCTAAATTCTTTAGTCCTAAGAAGAAAGAATCATTGTTCTGGAAAAGAAAAATCATGATTAAGATCAGCTACTGAAGAAGTTTTAGGATGATCACAAATACTTGAAAAATTTTAAGGAAACCTTTAGAATGTTAATGCTGAATGAAAAGAATGATGACTAATTTTCTTAAAATTCTGATCTTTTGTTGTATTCTCGTTCTAAATTTTTTTTCCAATCATAATGATTTATTTATCATTCCACTGTTTTGTCTTGTATATTCCTAACCTTTCAGGTTCAATTTTTTTTCATTCCCTCCATTACTTTTTAAAATAAGAATGGGGGGAAATGAATGATCAAATGAATATTAAGATAAAAAGAAGATAATTCACTATATAATGGGGAGATTAATTAAGAGGATGATTACACAAAGAAGATATTCTTAAATAAGAAGAAGTATCTTCTCTGTGAAAAACACAAAAACGATCCTTAAGGATTTCAAAACCTAAGGTCGAGTTAGTTGTATTCATTATGTGTCATATGTAATGGGGGATAACCATTTATTTAAAAGTTAAAAGACTGAAAACCTTCTTCCATATATTACTTTCTGAAAAGTTGTTTGTGCCTTCCAAAAATGGGTATATTGTTATGTCAATAAGTATCCTTATTACTTTTTCCATTTCTTCACATTTTTAAAAACAAAAACACATTTATTATGGAAAATTATCCTTCTCAAAGAATTATTTTCTTAAGGAAAAATTTATTTCTCTAAGAAAAGTTCTACCCTTACCCTTGGTTTTCAATTTCTTATTTAATGTCTTCTCAAACCGTCTTTAGTAATTTTTATTGAATAAAAATTGGATTTTTATCTATCTTAGAGTCATATATTTTCTTAGAATTTGATTTATCTATAATTGAGGCTCTGAATTCTCTAGAATTTATTTTATGAATTCTTCAAATTAAAACATAAAATTATCTGAAATCCAGAATCAATATATTCAGAAATTCAAATGAAAAATTCTATAAAATTCAGACTCCTAGTTCTCTGAAATTCCTACTCTAAATTCTATGAAATTCAGAATGAATATTATCTGAAATTTAGAATAAGAAATCATTGAAATTCCAACATTTAATTCTCTGAATAGCAGACTCTGAATTCATTGAAAATTGGACTCTGAATTATTTATAATTCAAACAATTAATTAATCATATTTTAGAATCCAAATTCATCATAATTCAGACTCCAAATTCATCAGAATTAAAACTCTAGATTCATCATAATTCTAACTCTGAGTTTATAAAATTTAGACTCTGAATATGCTTTATTTCAGAAACAATGCTGTTCTTTGGGAGGTTTCGGGTTCGAATATGGAGAGTCTGCTTTTGGGGAAAGCCTCTCCTCCAAGATCCTATCATCTTGCCGGGTTTCTCGGTCTCAACTAGGATAAAACAATGAGGAACGAACCAATGTGGTGATATATTTCATTGATGAACCATTGCGGATCGGGCTGTCACCCTCTAGGACACTCTTCCATCTCAGCTAGCAACAACTCCTTCCCCGGCTGGGGCACTACCACAGGGTAGTGACCTCTTCCTGGGGTAGGGGGGTTACTATGAGTGGAGGGTTCTAAAAGGCAGCACATGGGAATTCCCTTTTAAAATAAATAAAATAAATCTTTATATATATTTCTATCTTATAGTTCATAGCCCAAATTTTCAAAGGTTATGTTAGAATGCAATATTTTTTTTGGAGAAACATGGTTTGGGTGGAGCCTGGTAAAATTGAACTATTATGGGATGATTATCTCATAGTCTGACATCCAAATAATAGTTTTGTAAGAGTATTACAACACAGTCTTTTGATTAGTTTGGATCAAGTATCTCCCTGAGCACTACTTGGGTAGTACAATTGTTTCTATGTATATCACATGGTTTACTAGAATTACATGCCACTAAATTAAAATGGTATGTGGTAACTTATTATAGGAGAGGAAGTTGGGACATGGTATCTACAGATCCATTGGATCCATTATGATCTCCTTATGTCTTCCCACTAATGTTGGAGTGTTAGAGTGATCTTTTTTGACTGAGAGATTCCTTGGATAGCGAAAATGGGATGTTGGAGATGATAGTGGGAATAATGTGGATGTATCATATTTAGTAGATAGAAAAAAATAGGTTTCGTAGTCTTGAAGTAGTCGCCATTCTCATTCACGCACTCAAATGAAGGTATTTCTTGCTCAGGAATCATGCAAAGGATCCAATCATCCTAGAGAGGGGTGATGTTATATTTTCCATGGGATAGGTTACCAGGATAATTATTGTTCACCCCCTTATGATGTAGAGGAAAAAAATAGAGTAGATAGACTATAGGGAAGAGATATATTTTGTATTAGGGATTTCCTAGACATGGATATGACGTATCTTAGGGAGGTAGTGTTGGCATGGAGAAGGATCCATTGTGGAGGGAGGAGTAGTCTGTAGAGGTTCATACTAAAAGCTCCTACCAGCACCAAAACTAGTATTCCTACATCAGGCTTAGGGAGATTGTCGTCTGGGCATGGGATGTTACATGCCAAAGAGGGAAATGAGAAGGCTACACAAGAGATGATTTGAGGTATGATCAACATTTATTCTACTTTTTCATCAATACTAGTATGCATGGGTGTGATTAATTATTTCAAGTCATCATTCTTGTTGTGAGAGTTAGATATTCTAGTTGATATTGTACCATATCAGTTATGGTTAAAGGTTTCTAAATGGATTGAATCTTCAATATCGCTTAACTTTCTATACATTGATTTATTTATTTTTGGGGATAGTTTAACATGGGAACTCTTTGACATCTTGGTGAAGCATTATGGGTTTATCTTTTGTACGGATATATTTTTTATGGTCTAGGACTATATTTATTTTCATCATAGACGTTTTATATGCCTATGAACCAATGGGATAAGATTATCCTTTGTGGTTGAGAGGGATCTCCTTACAGAATGAGTGGGTCATTCGGAAAGGAAGATAAAACCATCACCCATTTTTTAGTGAGTCTATTAATTGGTGTAATGGGATCTTCAGGCATATGGATCCCTCTGGTATTGAAGGACTGTATAGACGTATTCCCAAAAGATATTATAGGACTACCACTATGGATGGTGATGGACTTCTGCATCAACTCACACCACAAGACAACTATGATATATTATGCGTAAATCAAATGTCCTCTATAGAGCTCTGAGAGCTAAGGGTGAAGTTGTAGGACCCTAAAGATAGGTGCTTCCATAGACATAGTGTGTCCCCTAAGAAAATCAAATTTTATTCTCAAAAAATGTTGACGAGATTTTGGGGATTTGTGTTGATTATCATATCATGAACCATGTGTCAATAAATAATAAGTACCCCTTTCCAAGGATTGAAGACCTCTTTAAAATTTTTATATGTGTGGGTTGGATCTCAATGATCTATCTTCAGTCTGGAAATCTTCATTTGATTTTTCACATTGTTGATATTATGAAGGCATCACTTCATTGTTACTACAAACACTATGTTTTTTTGTGATGCATTTTGGTGTGACAAATAACCCCACCATGTTTATGGATTTTATAAAATGAATCTATTATCCATAGATGGAGTAATTTTTGGCTATCTTTAGTGATGACATACTCATCTACTCTTCTTCAGTGGATGTTCATGTTGAACACATGATCATGATCCTAGACTAAATCTAAGATAAAGAACAATAATTTATGATTTCAATGAGCCGATTTTTGATATAAAAGATTAATATTATAGGAATTTAATTTTTTATCATGGATTAGATGTTGGCCTAGTACATATTTTTGATGTTATTCATTACTGTTCCTCCCAAGAGTGTGACATAGGTAGAAAAATTTCATTTCATAGAGGGATCTACTAGTGGTTTGGGGAGGAGAATCTAGGATTTCATCCCCTTTGACCACCGTAATATGGAAATGTAATCCCATTACCAAGACCAGTAGTGTTTGAGAAACATTAATGATATAACAAAAAGGCTGACCAATGCTCCTTTCATGAGACAACTTGAGGATAGTGTGGCGTCCATAGTGTTTTGAGGAGTCTCTAGAGCTACAATCAGCTATGTGTTGATACAGAGGCATACATTGATTACATGTGGGATGAAATTGATAATACCCCATGAGTATTACTATGTGACTCATTACCTAGATTTTGAAGAATTATCCTTTTATTTGAAGACATGGATTAACAATATTTCAGTAGAGTTATTTTTTTATACTAATACCACCAACGATTTAGGAACATCATCACTAAGAGAGATCATAACCATAGATAGAGACACTAGTTTTAGTTCCAACATGGATATGATTTTGAGATAGTCTATAACACTAAGAAGGGTCATGTGGCGGTATATTCCATTACTAGGAAGTACAATTCTTTCTTAGGTGGGGAGGTATCTAAGAAGTTGGATTATTTGCAACTAACCCTATTGTTGGATAGGGGTACAAGTTTTCCTTAATAGATGGTGTCAACTCCTCAGGTCATTCAGTGTGTGATTAAGGACTGGTTAGTAGAAAATGACTATGAGGTTTTATGTGACAAGATATACATATGGGATGAACCAAATGGATTCTCTGAAGGATGGGAGTTCATCATCACTCTATGAGGACAGATGGTGGTTCTAGTCATGAAGTGATTAGTGATGCTGGGGGATTTTCATAATAACATTGGCTATAAATAATGGAGTAGATAATAGGTAAAAGGAACATTAGTGTAGGTATTTATGGAATTCTGTGAAGTGGAGGGTTGATGAGTTCATCTCTTGGTCTCTCACATGTCAAAATGTAATGGATGATCACTGGGTTCCAATTGGTTTTATGATGTATCGTGAGATCTCATAGTCAAAATGGGATGTCAAATCCATGGACATTGTGATGGGACATCTAAATACAGTGACAGTACATGATTATATTTAATTGATGGTCTAAATACTTAACATGATAATACTCTTTCATGCTATCTAGATGAATAGTTCAGTGGATGTTTTTGTGTAGTTCTATGGGTGGGAGATCACCAAACTCCATGTGACACCATCTATGATTTTCTCTGACCAAGATGCATGTTTCATGTCACGGTTGAGGAGAGGTCTACATGAGTAATTTGGGAAATAGTAGAGGATGAGTACAACATTTCACCCTTAGAACTATGGAAAGATTGAGAGTACTATCAATGTTTTGGACTATATGTTAACAACTTTTGTGTTTGAAATTTGAAAAGCTGGTAGCATCATTTTCCAATAATAATGTTCAATTATAATAACTTCTATCACTTTATGATTGGAAATAAAGTTTTTTTAAGATCTAAATGGGAGACCCTATAAGTCACCATTATTTTGGTTCAAGATTAGTGAGAAATATATTATTGGGAAAGATATGGTGAAAGGGATGACAAATAAGGTTCATGTAATTAACAAGAATGTGAGGATAGCCTAGAAAAAATTGAAATCTTACATAGGTCGTTGTCGCATGGCTTTGGATTTTGATTTTGGAGACCAAGATTTCCTAAAATAATCTCCACTATGAAAATTTTGAAGATTAATATCCTTAGGAAATATATCTATGAGGTCAATTGGAATATTTGAGATCATAAAAATCACTGGTGAGGTTGTCTAATGAATATGCCTACCCCAACAGTTGGACCATGTGCATGAAGTTTTTTGTGTGTCACAGATGATTGGGAACATGCAAGATCATACACATGTTATTGAAAGGGAATGATAGATATCAATGATAGGGTTATCTTCCTGATGTACCAATTAATGACTAAGGCTTGTTTTGAGAGGATAATATAGGGACAAACTATTCCCTTGTTTTGTGTGTTGTGGAAGCACAAGAGCTTACTAAACTGTTCCTGGGAGTGATACAAACCTAGAGGATTCCTACAAAATTTATGACATTAAAAAATAGTAAGGAATATTTTCTAAGCCATGCACTGAGAGAGTGCTTGATTCAATGTCCTAAGGATCATCATATTGATATTATAAAAATATTAAATATATTCATATCATTAACATGTGTTTCTCTGAACATATTGTTATAACTACCAAATTGAATATTGGATTGGGGAATATGGGACTACAGTTGAATCAAGAATGTGAGGTTTAATGTAGAGTTGAGATAAGGTTGGTAGACATCAAATGTTTAATTGGGGAATGTGTTGGTGGTGTGTTTAATTTAAATAATTATAAAAATTCATTTGTTTTAAAAAAAATTCTCATTAACTAAGATATCATATATAATTAATATTATAGGAATCCTCTAGGTTTGTATGCATAAACCTAGGATATTTGAGATGAGATTTGATAATTCTTCATTGGTAGATCAGATCAAAGGATGAAGAGATATCAGATCAATATTGATGGAGTGTTAGCAAACTTGGAAGGGTTTTTACTACACTAGTGAACACATTATTCATCATATATTGATCCAAATAGAGGTGGGACTCATGAATAATGGTTTCCATCGTCTTGATTAAATTTTTTACTTCATGGATTTTCTTACTTTATTATTTATTGGTGATTACACATTCGTCAAAAGATCATAGTATTTAAATTATTATTATTATTTAATTTTTCTTCATAATGCCATATTATCATCATGAATGTCCCATTTTCAAGATCATTTGATGATATCACTGGGAAAATGATGATTAATCTTTTTTTTCTTATGCTTATCCCAACTATTCATTTTATTCATCATCCTTGGAACATGGGGTCATGATTCTACATTTTCGATCTCTGTTCAAGTGCATTTGAATGCCCAGATTCATAGTGGTTGTGAAAATGATGAATTGATCAGTGTTTTATGGATCGATCGAGATGGATTTCTAGTGATACTTTATATATTTGGGATCCAAAAGTAAAAATGGGTGATGGGACCCACATGGTATATGCGAAGGCTTTGAGGAGATCAATAGATTCAATATTTTGGCCACATGAGGCTTGGAAATAAAGGATGTAGGCAATTTAACTTAATCATATGTAGTAAAACAGTCTGATTATTATTGATTGGAATATAGAAACCACTTGAAGAACCTGAAGATTTTTAAAAATCATGAGTACATGCGATGTAGTTTGGAAGAACACATGGCATGTTCTTTCGTGTTCATAGTGGCTAAGGGTTATTGTAGAGTAAAGGATCAAACAATGTGTCTCCAAACACATATACCATTTGAAACTACCAAGGAATCCAATCCATATGCTAGCATCATATACCCAAAACCCTATATGTGATTACACACCATGTTCTCAAGGAGTACGTTGGAAATTGCAGACACCTAGGTCTATCCAAGAACATGACCAGATATACTGGTAAGACAAAAAGTACACAGGATGATGAAGAGAAATCTAGTAGGCCCCATGTAGTCGAGGTACATCGTGTACCAGCTGTACACACCATGTAGTGTGAAATGGTTTCGTAGTCTTTTCTAAAGGAGAACACAACTAGGAAATGAGGCTTGGTCACATATCATGTAGACCACCATACAAACAATTTTTTCCCTCTAAAAAATTATTCTCATCATATCTTCTTTGTTTGGACACATATTTTAGCTCGTGATTAGATTACACTAATATTGTTTCACGTTAAAAATAAATGGTGTCCATTGTTGATAAATAAAAGATGCAATGAGTGGTTTTACAATTAGTGTTTTTGAAAGACACAATGAGAGATTTTCAGCCATAGAAGGGCACAGATTCCACAAAATATTTATACATAATTAACAACTACAAATTGACCTTTTATTGATAATAAAAAATAGAAAAATTCCCCCCCAGTTCAAGGGGTTCAGAAATGATGGATGCAAGGAGAATAACCAATTACAATAATCTTATAGTCCTTTTATAATGATGCCCAACATGTGTATAAGAAAGAATCATTTTCTATGATCCCTTTACTAGATAATTCATCATTCTGCTAAGCTGACATACCTCCACGTCTTCCAAAATTGAAAGACGAGGTTGATTTTTTTCTGTTCCATACAAGGTAATCCATCTACCATAGTGGTGTATCCTTCCCATGAATTAACCCGTCTATAAAAGTAGAATCAATTTTAACATCCGCAATCAGAATATTATAAATCCTAAAAAAAATAATATGGGTAACCATGGATTTTTATTCTTTGTAAATATAATGACATATATCATAGAAATACTAAAAACCCACAATCCTTGCTCCCCTATTATCTATCACTAGTCTTCCCCCACTAATATCTCCATACTCATTATACAAATTAAAATATTACTCCCCTAAACTGGGAATAATTATTCTTTATACAGAGTGGTACTCCCATTTAATCATGACCTAGTGGTGTGTTGATCCTCTATAATATTTTTGGATACCACAAAATGGATCCTAGTCATTATGACTGCTTCTAGCTACATATATTATCGTAAGGTTTTATTAAATACTGGGAATCAATTCCAAAATTTTGGAGTTGTAGAATGAATCACCAAATTAGGATGGGATATGGGATAAAAATTCCATTTCTCTATAATGTGGGTTTATTTTTCATAATATATATGATATGTTGGGTTTTCGATTCCCATTTGATTTGGGTTGAGATGAACTTCTATTGTGTCATTTGATTGATCCCACTTTAGCATTTGGAGAATTCATCTGGGTATGAATATACACACCCACTCAAAAGATTTTCCCCCACATGTTCATGCTTATGCAGATGATGGAAATATTAATGTTGAAATTAGTGGATAATATTGATAACTCGGTTCATTAAACTCATACAGTAGTGGAGACTTGGAGATTAGGAGACATGATATCTCAATCTTCATTTATTCTAATTTTTGTCAGGTTGGGACATGATTTATAGTTGGGTACATATTTATTCCCATTTAACTTAGATTTATACTATCACCTTCTGATATATTCCCTATACATTATTACATTCATGGTTATACAATATATTTTTTATTCTATATTATTATTCCTCTACACTTTTTCATGGATTTAGTAAACATGTGTTTGTGTACATGTAAATTTGAAAAAGGCCTCCCATTTAATTTATTTGTTATCCATAATTTTTTCAGATTATATCCAATTAAAAAGATGTAATGGTGTGGTCACAATATATAATTTCAATGGATTTGGGGGCAGCAATATATTGGTCCATGACAATATACACCACAACAATTAAATGAGTGGTAATTATATCAAAAGTCTTACAGAAATAAAAGAGATACTAGAAATCCCCTTCCATATGTCTTGACTTACACTACTGGAAAACCAACCTATACCAACTGTTTGGAACTATTGATATAGGCCTCCAAACTGTTGGTAAATCCTATACCAACGGTTTGGAGAACCATTGCCAAGTAAGCCGTTGGGATAGCTCTATACAATAGTTATCAAAAAGCCGTTGGTATAGACCTATCCCAACAGTTTTAGAAACCGTTGGTATAATTAATATGAAAATCTATACCAACGGTTATGGAACCGTTGGTATATGTATTCCAAAAAAAATATTCACTGGGTTTTGATCCCAAGACCCCTAGTTTATTGTTGAACGGATTATCCACTAACCTAACATGACTTTTCTGAATATAATTACATAAATATATATATGGATTCTCATAATTATTTTAAATTTTGATTTATATAATGTTCTGGGTAAGAAGAAATGATAAAAAATTAAAGGATCTATGCCAACGGTTTTAACAACCGTTGGGATAGATTTTGATTCGGGATTTTGATTTTGGGTGCAAGGTTGATTTCTGGGGGACCTTTCCCAATAGTTTCCCAATGGTTTGGGAAAACTGTTTGGAATGGTGGCCTCAATGTTGGATTTCCCAACAGTTTGGCCAAATCGTTGGGAAATGGACCCTATACCAACGGTTTTTATGAACTGTTGGTATAGAGGCATTGGGAATGGTCAAATTTCTAGCAGTATTAAATTATACATGTTCAATCCTAAAGTATAATAAATATATGTTTATTTTAAAAATATTATA
Organism: Viscum album; assembly: GCA_963277665.1. Taxonomy (NCBI): domain Eukaryota; kingdom Viridiplantae; phylum Streptophyta; class Magnoliopsida; order Santalales; family Viscaceae; genus Viscum; species Viscum album. The sequence continues at coordinate 1,150,285,859 of OY728122.1, forward strand.
TATCCATAATTATATGAATAATACCATAATTTATTTACCTATAACGTTTTATTACCAATTTATTAACAATTCATTGTTAAAATCACATTTTTGTTAAAAAAATCCTTTTTTTCTTGAATGTTTTGATTAGGTATTTACTATAATTTTAAAATGATCATGGTTACATAATTTTTTGAATTTTTAAAATTATATTTCCTATCATATATTATCTTTATATACATGTTTATAGTAACCCATAAATGTTAGATATAGAAAATGAACTATACCATTCATGAAGACGGTAGGTTGTATGAACACATGAACATTGTTTAAATATTCTAGATAGAAAAAATAAAATGATGTTAACAAATGTATCCACATAAAAAAATTATATATTATATAATATATATAACATATATTCATTAATGTTACCCCTAAGAATAAGTAAAAAATGAATCACGTCACTTCGTGAGGCGGTAGTCTGTCGTACACATGAGAGAATTTTAATATTCCCACAAAATGAAATGTAATAAGGTTAATGGGATATTAAAATTCATAAATAAAAATAATTTATTAAATATCATATAATTATTTTAAAATCATCATTATATAAATCCATGAGAGGCTGTTATGAAAAGTTAATTATATCAGGTTGTGAGGCGGTAGTATGCTATGCACATGATTGCAAGTTTAATTTCCCACATAATAATAGGGGATACATATGTAGTTAATTTCATTAACAATGTAGAAAATCATTATGTGTGAGATAGTGATTTATTATTTCGTCATAGCTATATAAAATATTAAGGTTTTATGGGAATAAATAAAATTAAAATTCATTGTTATGTGATATACCTCTTCTTCAGAGAACCCCTTTTGGGTTACACTTTTATACTACTTAAGAGGGTTTCCAAATAAAAATAAGTTCTATAGTATGTGGGTAGGGAATTAAATAACATAATTTGTAATGTATTTTTAGAACTAAATTTTTATAGAAGTGTGAATTGGGGTGGGGGATAGGGGGTCCCTTTTATAAGTGGGGGAGATAACACACTTTAAATTTTTAGAAAGAAAATGGAATACCCACATTTTATACATGAAAAAGGGATCCAAATGGTACATTATTGATCTTTAGTTGATATAAGGTAGACATATTGCCATAAAATATGAATTTATAATTTTTACACTATTTTAACCCTTATCTTTTTAGTTTTACCCCCGACAAAACCGTTTTAACACTAACTTGAGTAATTACTTTTTACATTTTTACTATTCATTTTGACTAGAATTTAAATTAAATTTAATATATAATATAGATAAATATTATTAAAAAGATAAAATAAAAATTTAAAATTTCCATTTATATAATTGGAAAAATAAAATTTTAAACTAAACCCATAGATGCGATGAAAACATGATTTTCAAAGAGAAATGTTTCATAAGTATAAAATGTTTTAATATAAAAATTCAACATGAATTTTATTTTAGCAAAAATAACTGGCTTAAAAATAACACAATTGAACTAATTTTACTTTTAAATCATTTTGAAACACTATTTAAAGATTTAAATTATTTAAATGAGAAGAAACTTTTTTAATAAAAATCATTTTAGTTTCACTATTCCCTAAAAATTGATTTTTTCTGGAAATTATAAAAAATATAAGAAAATCTATTTATAACATCATGTTTCTAAAAATTATGTCAAAATTTCAAATAAAACTTTAAAATGTTTCAAAAAATAATTTTATTATATTTTCTCCAAAAAAATACAAATCTTTTTTATAACAGTTATTTTAAAATCATATAATGGATTTAGAAAAAAGTAATTAATTATTTATATAATCATATATATATATATAACATTTGTACATAGTTTTCATATTCTGTTTATTCTTATTAATACAACAAAATTTAATGAATTAATTATAATTTTTTAAATAACATCAATAGTATATTGTGGGTTGTTAAAACTTAGTGTTGCGTATAACACAATATTTCAGTGTAATTTAATTTATTTGAAATAAATATTTTATAAAATATTTTGGTGTTATAGAAAAGTACTTATATTGTATAAATATGTAATTCAATAGATTAAATAAGATTCTTTTTCTTATTACATTATCCTCACTGTGATACTAGATCAAATGATATGAAGGATGACTATTTTCATATAACATTGACAACCATAATTCTCATATATCTAAATATTTAAAACACACCCTATACAATTTTTCATCTATCATTAGAGTATTTGTATTACTAGCATATGTATTTTTAATCATCTGGTTTTATATTTTCTAACAATTATTTAATATATAAATATTATACCTCATTACATATCCTGCATTATATCGTAAATTTCAAAAAAAAAAGAATATGGAATTATATTCACCACACGAATATCATTATCTATTTTCACACATTAGAATAGAGATATTTCATTCAATGTGACAGTTGAAAAAATTCAGTCATAAATTGTTACATCTTATATTTTTTAAATACATTTTTAAATTTATGAACTCTGATTAGATCTATGCAACCCCATAGATATATTTTAAATGATATTTTCCCTAAAACTCATGGGACTAGTTTAAATAATTCATAAATAAATATCCTTACTTTAAAAATAACTAAATGTAAGACTTTACAATTTTTTCCACATGTTATCTTTATATTTTCAATTGAAAACTATAGAACATACACTAATCATTTATAAAAACATAACTCATATTCATTATTAATAAAACTAGACTCTCTCATGGATTCATTAAATTAATATTCAATGATCATGATGCTTTCTTCAATATATAAGGGATTTATGAAACATTAAATAATTATTAGACTATTTTGGTTTTACTAACATATTTGGTTGTGTGATATTGACATATTCCATGGGCATTCCCAATCAAAATGTCACCTAAAAAAATAAAATTCTAATATAACGGTCCTATAAAGACACAACGAAATGTTCATAGACTCTTATAGATATTTAGTGGTAACTTCTTCAACTAATCGAGGATTATTGGTTTAGAAAAATATTATTTATGTTTTTTCCTTCTACAATAAACACCAATTAATGTACATCAATGGTATAATCATGAAAAATATAGAACATGATTTCGAAAAAATAATCCATCTATGAATTCATATGATCTTCCAATTATATATTGTTTCCATTTACTACTATATAGGATTCATTATTCTTATCAAATAATTTATCACTTGTGTTGGTTAATATAAAACTAAAACATTTGTTTTAATTGTACAATGTTGTATGTGTCTAGATATATTCTACTAATAATATAATTGGGATTTTAGTGTTACTAATTCATGTCTTGATCATCTAGGGACACATGTTCATTGATATTTATCATTCTCCCAATAACTCAAAATATAATTGATTCCCACTTATAGAGACATCACATGTCTTGAATATTACCTTTCTATCATAGGGATAAAATTATCTTAAGTACTTATAAGATAATTAAATGAGATTATATTAGTGTTTTTCTTGTCATATTTATTTAGAACAATACATACATAAAAATCTTATCACATTAAACAGAAAAAACTATGATTTAATGTATTCCCTTAACATTTTAACTTAAATGACACCCAATAGTCATTATAGATGGCATATAGTCTTAATTTATTCTTTATTTTGAAAACAAATTCTTGGAAATAATTATTGAAGATATTTAGTACATATCATAATCTTAATTAATCCACCATCTACATCAATTATATATTTTATGTGGAAAATGAAATTTGATTTTAGCTATGGTTCCACTCTAGATTAAAATTATAAATTCATACATCATTATGAATTTATTAAAAAATTCAAGATATATGATTTCATATCCATGAACAAGTGTACTCACTACTTCTTAAATTTAAAAAATATTTTAAATTAATTTCATGAGATATTCTAATTTACCTACCTTTTACAGTTTCTGTAGTTCTCATGGTCTTTTGTAATAATTCTAAAATATTTGTGTCCATTTCATTAATCTAATGTTTTTGTCTAAAACATATTAATTAAGTGAATCTAATATCTAAAAATTATCTCTAAAAATATCATAATCATACTTCACGATATATCCATGAAAAATATATTTATATTTACATGAAAATTATTAATCTTACAACAATTTTGTATGAGAATTGTATTTTATTTTCATCAGCCATTATCGATATTGGATGTTTTTTGTTAAAGTATTTCTAAAGTATTATTCAGATATAAAGTAATAAAATAATATTCACTTCAAACATGAAATAATTTATGATTTGGATTAAAATTATATGGTCCAATAAATGATTTTATAATACTATATATGTTCCTATTATACAATGAAAATACCAGTACGAGGGGTGGGGGAATCAGGTGTGAATGATTTTTAAAAATTATTTTTTTTCTTTTCAATAGTAACCCCTTGAAATTAGAACCAAAAACAGTATAACCCTATTTTTTTAATTAAATTATTTATTAAATATTAATATTCTTGTGAGTGAACTCTGGGATAAACCATATTATATTTTATGGTTTTTTGAAATATATCACAAAAACACACATTCCTAAACTTGGTGGTAACCATATGGATGACCCAATTATTTAATAGTGCAAAAACAGAAGGTTGGTGCACAGTTTTAACTATTTTTAAATCCTATCATTTTGACTTTTCCATTCTATCTAGTATGGAAGGAATACTTGGTTTAGGGATTGAAAACTAGTGCGGATGAACCTTAGACATTCTCTATAACAAAAAAATTATCTTTTTTAGTTAATTCCTCTCTTACACTTTTTAACTATGTTTCATGCCTTACCCCCATATTCCTCTAACACTAAATGTTCACTAGAAATGGGGTACTCCTCATGAAATCATTCTCCCCATCTTTTGGGTTCTACAATTTTCCATCCAGTTTCAGGTGGATCCTCTCGAGGATCTTCTACTCACTACTTCTACTCTTATCCTCAATTGCCTCTTTTTTAATATGTTTCCTTTACTCCCCTTTCTCTATGTATTACATAGAAAATACCTAGGCCATTTTGGTGTTTTTTTACTTTAGATATTATTGTAATTTATAGTTTATAAGGATCATCTACAATCATATTTTAGAAATTTTCTTCAAAGACGATGTGTTCCATTGAATTTACGGTTTCCCCCCCTTATACTATAATTATTATTTTAGAATATTGATTTATTTTATATTAAATCTGTGGTTTAGATATTTATTTTCAATAATAAATATATTAATTAATTTATTTGAAAAGAAAACCATGTTTTCTCGAATTCCATTCAGTACAGGGGAAAATTTCCACCAAAATGTGGGATTTATAATTAGTTGGAAATATCCCTTCATATCAAGTGTTTTATAAATTTCCTCATTGTAATTTACTTGTGTGTCTTGATATTTTAAATGGTTTTTAGGTCTTAAAAATTATTTTGCAACTATTTCTAATATTTTACTTATGATTTTAATAATTACATAATATTCCATGAAATGTTAAAAGGTTTCAAAATATTCTATGAACAAAAGAGTAATGTGTGGAATTTATTCTTAAATTATAATCATATACAAGTGTACACACACAGACACTCACACATGCACACACACACACACAGATATATATATATATAAATTAACCAACAAAAATTAATTAGTGTTGATTTATGCAATGATATGTATATATGTGTGTGTTTGTTTGTGTGTGTGTATATTAATGTGGGAGAAATGTGGTTTTAAATGTGATATTTAGTCATATATTTCATACTAGCCCATTTAGAAAATTTAAATAAGATTTTAGCCCTGTTTTATTTCTATTAGAATATCAATATGTTCTATTTTGAATACACTTTTATATATATGGATGTGTGATATAAAAGTTTAATTTCCGGATTATTAATTTAATAAGGTTATGAAAATTGTGGAGTTACCTAGTGATGTTGCACTTTATCTTTTTGTGGGTGATTTAACCAAAATTCATGGAGAGACACACTAATTTTGTTAGAGAACATAGTTTTTGAAGGAATAATTTAATAATATGTATTCCTATTTTAGTTAATGTAATTTTCCACTGCCTAGTGATATGACACACTTTCCACTAATTGAGTTTATTCTAAATAATAGACATTAGTTTTGTTTTCCCCTGGCCATAGTTATCCAGTTTTGTTTTCCAATGATTCTCATTTAAAACATTAATTGTATGAAAATATATTCATAATTACTTAATTTGTAATACTATTTATTTATAACCATTTTATTTTGACTTGAGTTTAAAATACCATAAAAAATGGTTTCCCAATATGCAATTGAAAGGAATGTTTTAAAATTCATTTTCTTCATTTAAATTGGATATTTTAAAGGATTGATGTGTCTTATATTGGATTTCATGTAAAACAAAATAAAAAAATATTTATTATTTTAATTAAATCCAATATAAATAGAATTTTTTTTTGAAATAATTTACTTATGGCGTGGTTATTTTGAATGAATATTGATAAATGTCTCTCAATACTATCGTTGATTTTGTTTCATTTTATCACATATCTATTACCACTCTTGTAGTGTTGAGTTTTTGTATTTCAAGGTGATATGTAAAATCACATAAATATATACCATTAATGTATTTTCACTTTATATATAGGTCATTAATAATTTTAGTTATACAGGTGATTATATTAGTAATGGGATATGAGGGTGACCATAATGTGTTATTGTAGTAGTGGGTTTATAGAGGTTGAGTAGCAGGATTATATTCACCTTAATTTTTTTTATTTTTTTATTAAATTTATAATATTATGAATTCTTCCCTATACGTTCATGGTACTCTAATTCATGGAGTGGACATGACTATTTTAGGATTCTAATTTTGTCTAATTATTTGCTGAATCTGTTCTCACCGGATTAAATTTCATTCCATGGAACTAGTAGCCATCCCGATGTGTTTTCAAATGTTCCATTTTTATGTTGTGGGATCCATAGAGCCTTAGATGGATGGAACGATTAGGTTAGTTTGTGAAAAATTGTATCATATCCTTCATTATATATAGGATATTAGTTCTATAAGATCCATTTTATATTTGGGGGTTTTAGGTTGATGGAGATATGACTTTTAGAATGATGGAGGTAGGTGTAAGAAGAGCATTTAGAACTCTTAATAATTTTTACCCTTGAGTTTCCATGTGTTTTCTAAATTAATTAATGAAAGTGAGTTTCACTTTTATATATATAATGTTGTTGATTATTTAAATGATTCCTTTGTTTTTGGGGATGACATTTGGAATGAACTCTAATATCAGGCTCAGATCACAAGTCCTAGTAACCCACATAGATCCCAACATTATAGCTAAATATGACTTCATGTGCGGGTTTCATGGTTTGGACATGGCCCACTAAACAATGTGGCTATGTTATGAAGAAAACTAGTCCCCCTTAAGAGAATTTTTATATTTTATAATGTTATTAATTGAGTTTCAATTGGATTGAATTATTTTTTTAAAAAAATTATATTTTGAATGTTGATAAATGGGTATTACAATTGGGAATTTATTATTAAATAAATATTCTGTATTGTAGAAATTGAAATGATAGAATTATTTTATTAAAGACATATATTGAAGTGATCAGTTTTTATTTCATAGGGATAAGTATGTTTTAAGAAAATTATTTCAAATGATTTATGAGTTTTGGATTTAAAAATAGCTTCAAGAATGAACATATGAAAATGAAAAATTTGTTTAAGTGGAATTTTAAATTTATAAACAAAATTTACAAGATAAATTGACATGTATTTTTTAGCTTTAAAGATAATGAAAAATAATTTTATAAATGGGGAATCATATTGGTTTTGGTATATTTAAGAATTTTCTTTGTAATTTATATTTCATTATTTTAATAAATAATTGTGATTTAATTACTTATTTGATAGTCTAAGTGATGGTGTTTTTGATTTTTCCCCGTGTGTGATTTTTTATTTAAATTTTTATTTAATTGGGATTAGTTTAATTTTGATGATAATTTATTTAAATTTTATGCAATTATATTGATTTGATATCCCCAAGGATTTTTCTGGAGGATTTCAAGACGTCCATGTCTCTGGAAGATACTGAGTTATGTCTCTTATTTTTGGGAAGTTAGGTTACTTGGTTTGCGGATTCACCCAGACTCTAGTAGAAGTGTTAAATCCAACCCCTCTATATGGTTTTCATAGTGTTATATGGTTTTTGAATAATTTAGTTGTGATATATGAGGTTGGAAATTATCCCTTATTTTGACCATTTTAATCAGTTGGTCCTTTCTAGATGTAGAAAGAATTATAGTGTGGAGTATAACACACCCTAAACCAATTTATATTAAATATTTTAATTAATTTTTATAAATATAACTCTTCACATCTCATCCAAACCATATAATGTTTTTAAATATTTTTGAATTTGAGCATAGACCCATGGTTGGCACCCGATTTAGCAAATCATACAACAATCTTATGAGTGCATGTGTGATTTAAGATAGAAAAAAAATTTGTGGTTAGTAAATAGGTTTTAAAACCCTATATCCTATGCATGTAGTGTTTTTTAGGACCTCCAATAGGGGGTTCATGGTAGACGATTTGTTTGATAAACCATACAGCCAAACCATACACAATTCCCAGAATATAATTTTTTTAATTTAATTATCCTTCTCTCACTTTTTACCTCATTTGTATGCCTGACCCCATATGGTCTCTCCCTCTTGATGTGAACAAGTTCATCGATCTCCCACGCATTACCATCCACTTACCCTCTACCAGGTTCGGTTATTTACATTCTAGTTTTTGGTGGATCCTCTCTAGTTTATGCTCTTTAGTTCTCTTTATCTCCTCCATTCTCCTTTTTTTTTCTATTTTCATTTCTCTCATAACCTAGTTCACTCCATTGAAAAACACTAATAAATTTATTTATTTTTATTTTTGGTACCCATGGATTGTAAGGGTCATGTAAAAGATGATTCTAGGGGCTTTCATCGAAGGTTATTAGATTTACTTGATTTTGGGAAGGTTTACCATTTTTTTGAAATAAAAAATTAGAGTAATGACTTCATATACTTTAAATAAATATTTTAATTTTTAATAAATGATAATAAATTTATCTATGAAATTATTTTAAAAATAATTCTAGTATTAATTGGATTCAATTTACTGAAACTGATATTTTCCCTTCCAAATATGTGTTTGAAAAATATATTTCAATTTCCCTACACATAATGTTCTTGATTTATTTCATTAATTACCATTAATTTTTTTGTTTTGGTATTTTGAGAGGAGTTTGGTTATTTAATGTGAATTTTTAATTTTTCTTCATATTTTATTGTTCATTTCATGTAATTGTAGGGACCTTATGTAATATTAAATGGTTTTAAAATCTGTTTTGAATAAAAAATTGAGGTTTAAAAGTAATTTTTATGTTAAACAAATACATGGGTATATATGTACATGTACCAATTCACATAAAAATGTTTTGATTTCAGAATCAAAATAGGTATACATATTTTTAGCTTTATAAGGAAAAAAAATTAGGTGAAATATTGGGATATTAAATTTGATAATCAAGATTAAATTTTAAAAGGGGCATAAGTGATTTTCCAGGTAAATTTTTAGTTATAGTTTAGACATTACAATTGGGGATTAATGGTTTGGATGAATTCCACTGGAAAACCATTGACTATTAATTACAAATCACATTCAATGACATGGAAGAATTATTTGAAAACACCTTTGGTTGTTTAAGAATTTTATATAGTTATCATAATTGTAGAATTCCTTAGTGATGTTAAGCATTATTTTTTTGTGGTTGATTTTTTCCAAAAGTAGTGGGATCCCATATTATTTTGTAGTATAACATAGTTTGATACTTTTTCATTTTCCATTTGGTATTCCTAGTGATATAAATTCTATCATCCTCCAGAAAGTAATGTGAGAATATTTCCACTAATTGAGGGGCTCCTTAATTAGTGAAATTAGTTATAGGTTGGGCCCATCCATAACCAACATAGGGTTTTCTACCGTTATTATCTTTTATATAATTAAATATATGAATTTATATCGCTCTTTTTTTAGTTTATATTACTATAATTTTATAGAATTTTATATTACATGATCTCAAACTCTCATATTTTTTTTTTCTAAAGTGAATTTAAAAGTCATATTTTATATGTGATTGTTTTTATTTTAATAGAAATTTATTAAATGATTGATGATCTGTATATTGGAAATTCTGTAGAATTATGTGAAACCCAATTTTAATATTATAATTAAAACCTACATAAAAATATAATTTTATTTAATGTAATTTCATGGGGTGTGTATATATGGCATAAATATTGATCTTTGATTCTCATGTTATCATAATTTATGTTTCAGGTTATGAATTTTCAATTAATTCTCTTGGATTATTGATTTTCATAGTAGTATAGCGACTTATAATGTTAGATGAAGATTTTTTTGGAAATTTGTCTTGTTTTTTCTCATGGACCACATAGTCCTACTCTGATTTTAATTCTTGTGATGATAACATCTATATAGGGATATGGGAGTGATAATAGGGTTCTTATTTAGGAGATGGTGTACAGAGGTCTATCAGATGGAATTCACTTAATTAAAAAACAATCATAATTTTTTTACAATTTTTATAATACAATTTATTATTATTTATAAGCATATAGACCTGAGATATATGATGTTTTAATAACAATAATCTTATTATTGATTATTTCTATATATTGTTAGAATCTATTCCTACTATATTTACTTTGATTCCCTGTAACTAGTATCTAGTTTGGGGTGATCAAGATGTTGTCTTGGGTATATTGGGCGCTAGCTTGGGCATTTATTGGATGAGTGGATTGATATGACATTTAAAATACATCAATTAACTATTAGGTTACTAATTAACCATTTATAAATCACCCAACATAACAAACTACATTAAATATATAAATTTTAATAAAATATATTCACATGGTATTTTTAAAAGGTTTATTCTTAATGCCAGAATCCTTCTTCTTATCATTGAATCTTCCACTGAGTTATAGATTATCCATTGTAATTGAATCAAAAATTGCAATGGGTGGACATGGATCATCAATAAAAATCTTACATGATATTAAATTAGTGTGTTTACCATATTAAAAAGCTAAAAAGTTTCCCAAATATTACAAAAGTAGAGGAGACTTTGTAGTTCTTTCCAAAACCTTTAGCTCCTGATGATATTATTTTTTAGGCCTCCATTTGAAATAGATCACATGTGTATCTTGGAATATTTTTCTACCAAAAAAATTTATTTAAATAATCAAATTAATATATTTATTGACGTCCTTGAACTCTTCTTCAAAATTTAGCACATGAAACATGGTATCTTTACTTTCCTATATTATAGTCATTCTTTATAATTTGTTGATGTCATGTCAAAATTACTTCTCTAGAAGGAATATTTTATCATTATTAGTTATAAATTAATTTACTACCATCCATTATCTCTAATTTTCTTCTTTATTCTGTCAATACTACAAGCTTTAATGGCAAAATCATTAGATTAAAATAACCATGGATTCAGCTTCATAGAATATTTTTCCCACTACCTCACCTTCCTTTAGAGTTAATATTGGCATGGATTACACAATATCATATTATTATTACATTCTATTTATGAAAACTAGGTTGTAATTTCATGACTTTATCTTCTTATCCTTCTCTATAATTGGTTGTACCAAATACTTCATTATTTTTTTTATTCTTATTGAAGAAATATTTTATATTTTAGTTTCACTATCTACAATACCCAATATTTGAATAATTAGAAAAATATATTATTATATATATTCATTGATTATTTAGCTCATCTCCCATATTGATATACCCCTATCATGTGCATGAGAAGCTAAAATAAATTCACCATCCATTTTAAGCGTTAAAATAAATAAATTCATGTTGATATGAGAATAAGCCTTATATGAAATTAGTATTTTTAGATAATAATATTTTTCTCCAATGATATTACATGTACAAATTTTTCAAATCAAATGATATTCTATAAATATAATCATTTTATTCACCACATATCCAATTTTTTTTATTTTATTCTTGTCAATAATTTGATTCAATTTCTTTTATTACTCAAAATATATATATTCAAATCTACATGTTTGTCTTTATAGTTGAATGAAAATATACAACACTCATGTTTAAGGTGTTGAACATAGTTTATTGTTTGATAGTTTCACATTAGGTTAGTAAAAAATATGTTTATGTTTGTAAAATTTATGACAACACAAGTCATTTATTATTATCTTCTTATCAATTTGATGACTTCATGAATTACTCTAGGAACTGAAGGAGAAAAAATCTGAACAAAAAATATCTAATTTTTTTTTAAAATATGTTATATTCATTTAAATACCTCTAATTGTTGAAGGAATTTTATCATATTTGTTATTAGACACCTTTTTCATGAAGATTAGATCATATTTATTTTCATTACAGAATAAAAAACCATCATAGGCATTTTTAATTACTGAATAATTGAATAATTAATATGGAATCGATATAATATTCATTATTTTCAATATAAAAATTTTGTGAATTTTTTATTCTATCGAAATCTAAAAAATAATTTTATTTACTTATATTGTGAACTCACTTTCTCTAAAATTGTCTCTGAATCATTTTATTATGGGAATATGTTTAAGGAAAATCCTTTATGAGTTGAAAATTTTGATCAATTTACATCATTCATTTTCAATATAATTTTTCATCGTAGATGAATATACTCTTTTAATAGCCATTTCTTTTATACTCATGTGATTTTACTCATACGATACACAATTACAATCAATGTAAAATTATTATATTATGTATATTTAATTTATCTTATGTCGGAAGAGATTACTTCTACTATAATAGAAATTCATTTTTTATTTCACTCATTCATTTATGGATTCTCTTATGTGGGGTGTCATATAACATTGTTATATTATGAACTGGATCATGATGTTGAATTTTGTTTCCTCCAAAAATTCCTTCTTAATCATAGATAATTAATAAACATTTAAATAAACCCCAAGTATCATGGAATATGATTTTTCTCTTCTGTATTAATCATAAATTATCTCAATACATATTCAAATTATTAATGATATTATTTAAATAACTTATAACTCTATTAAGAATATCATTGAGGTATTGCAACATATAATATACTCAACATATATTATTTGTAAAAATTTCACATCTATATTTTGTGTTTCCAATATTAAATAATTCTAGAGATATATCCTTTCAAATATGTATTTACCCTGTATTCTTTCTAAAAATATTCCTAAAAACAAAATGCATGTTACTCAAGGATAGATTCTCAATCTTCAGTTAACATCTTCAAAATTTTTAATATTTTTAAACACTTGTTAAATACAACATTATAATTATTCCATATAGATTCAATAAGAAGTTCCTCCTTTAGTTTATTCACATAATGTGCATCGTTTATAAAATGAATTCATACACAATAACAGTTTTTATGAGAAAACAATTTAGTTCAAAAAAATTATGATGTGGTTGGTCTAAGGAATTATTTTAGCTAGCAATTCAAAGGTCTCATGTACTTCACCATTTACATAAACAGATAATGGTAGTATCTCAAACTCATTTCAATTGTTAAAAAGTAAATCTATAGACAGTAAATAACCGCTAAAATAATACATTGAAAATTCTATATTACAAAACATATTGACACCAAATACAACAAAACGCCTTTAGGCATGATAATCATTACATTTCTATTTATTTTCAATATAAATTTCAAAAAAATACATTATACTAAAATATTAAATATAATATTTTCGCCTTAATTGATAATAAATCTAAATAGTAAATTTATTTATACCTTTTATATTTATTCTCGATGTTAATATCTAAAACTACATGAGATAGATGGGAAAATTATTATTAAAATTGATTTTCATATTATGATTCGACTGGAAGGATTTTCTCTATAAAATCCTCCAAATTTGAGAAACTCATATGATGCCATTTTCCAATCTCTTATTTTATGATATATTTACTCAACATTCATTTTTGAGAAGGAAATATTTGAGGCTAACTTCTTACCAATTATTGTAATAATTGGAACATACAAACAATAATGCATGTATATAAACTATATAGAATCACATTTCTATTAGATACGTTCCATAAAGAATCAACTCTAAGTCTATATAAGATATAGTTAAAAAAATATTGTAAATTTTTTTTACAATAAATATATCCATAATTTCAAAACATTTGATAGAAATGATTCTCATTCAAATAATAGTAGACAATTTAATAGGTTTTTAAATAAATTTTAGAAACATATACTCACTTGAACACACAAATCAAATTATTTCATGTGAAATTAATTTGAATTTGGATATATAATCACACACTCATAATAAATATGAGTTCAAACAATAATTAAAGAGTGAATTATTACCAACTAAATTATATTATTAAGGGGTTTTTATAGATTTAATGATTCAATAAAATTTTATAAAAATCCATCATATTCAACATTTGTATCTTTATACATTGAGACTTTCAATCAAAAATTATCCCATTAGACTCCCATAATAAAAGTATAACTAAAAATTTCATGGGAATTTGTTGTATCATATCTCAATTTATCATCTTGATTTAATGGTCCAAAAAAATTTATCAATCAAAAAATCTATTTCTTAATGGATTAAAATTTCTTATGCCTATTTGTGATTTCATTATCTACAGTTTTCCTAATATCTTCATATTGTGGAAGAATATAATTATTCTCTTTTCCAAATTCATTATTACCTATATTCATGATATTGAAATCTAAAATTAAATAAAATATATTTTTTTAATCCTGAGATAATATTCTATCCTCTTTAAATTATTTAGAAAATACAATTAAGATATCATTCATCTTATAAATTTTCACTTCATTCTTTTAGAGATAATGATTTATTTTCAATCTTTTATAACATGATATAAATGGTACTTTTATTTTTAATTTCCTTATCTCTTGTTGTTGGGATATCCATTTCATACTTTTTATAATAATATATCATGCCTTCATGAACCTTTAACACAATTCTTTATTAGATTATACGTTTCCCTTCTTGAAAAGATTCATAAATTCATAAACAAGGGTGTAAAACACTAATCCAATCCTAAAATATATTTCATGTATGGATTATATTTTGGTTTTTTGATTTATATCCATTTTATAATAATATATGTTGCATTATATTTTACCAAAATAGAAATATATCATTATTTTGTCTTGTTACCCTGATTAGTTTCCCTCTCTATCCTCTTTGGAGTATATTTCTTACATAATTTATTTCCCATGGAATATATAATTTTTTTATTCACCATATTAAACCCAATGGATATGACTATATCAATTATATTACATGGAAAAAATATTTCATTTCATATATTTAAAGATCATTAGGGTTGAGTATTTTTGGGAATTTGGAAAAAATATTAACTGAAATAACCCATTTCAATTTAAAACTATTGACATATTTTCCACTATATAAACAAATGATTAATCCATAACATGTCTCCATAATCTCCAAAAAATTATCTACCAAATATAATATTTTAGACACCTGATATATATTAATTTTAGTTTATAAACTCGGAAATAGAAACAAAAGAAAGGGGAGATATCATATATTTGTAAGGGTAAACATAAGTGAAAATTAAAATGGATAAAAAGTGAGCATAAATAAAAATATAAGTTTAATCATGACACATTAGAATTTTATTCCCAATAAATCATACATTATAAATCATGTGATAACATAAGAACTTATTATAAAATTGATTCATATCAAAGAAATAACATATACATAAGAATTTTGGAATAATCATTTGTATAAGAAAACATGAACATGATGAGTCACACACTAGAACCCATGGTTGTGAGATAAATAAATTAGACCAGACTATATATCAGCTTTCAATGTTAGACCATTACACCCATGGTTGTGAACAACTAAATAATACCTATGTATACATATATCATGATATTTAAACTTTTTTCCAGTGAATTGGGTAGAGGAATTGGACCCCACCCATAATCATCGATGTTTATGAGTGAAACATTAAAATAATTCACATATCCTATTAGAAATAACCAGTGTGATTAAAATTATTTTCATAAAACAATCCAATGGGAATCGATAAATTTTTATACTGGAACTAATCCATGTAATTAAAATATATTTAATATCATTTTTAAATGAAATAATATTATTAATGTTTAAAATCTTTTAATAGGATAAACATATAGAAAATTGATGGGTGTTTGAAGATATTTATAAAAATTCAAACTAAATATCGTCGAATCAATATAGTAAAAAAAGTATTATTTTGAACATAGAATGAATATATTGATGAGTAAGATAATAAATTCACTAATAAATCAACATATATTGTCTTGGTGAACAAACATAAATTAAATGAATAAAAATAGGTTATTTTTTGTGGAAAACATTTGATGAAAAATTACGGTTATACACCGCAGTTGATTAGGAAACCCATATGTATGGTATCATATGAATAACTTACAAAATCTTCGGTAATAAATTTTATATAAAAATGAATGAGTCAAAAAAAAACATTTCTTTGAGTTTCATAAGAAACTCACTTTTGAAAAATTAAATATGCATGATATTTGGAAATATTATTTAATGAAATAATTTATAAAAATAGGAGAAACATAATTTATTTTATAATAAATTAAGATAAAGTACATGAATTTCATACAAAATAAAAAATTCAGAAAAATATTTTTTAAAATGAAAAACATAAAAATTACATGATTTCGATAATTTAATGAAAATAGAACATATTGTAAAAATATAAAATTTAATAAAAACATTTAAATAAAATTAAGTGGTAAAAATGGAATTAGAAATATATTAGGGAATAAATAAGGACATTAAAATATTATCCAATGAATATTGGAATTGAAAAAAGGAGTTTCCCAATTTAGAAAAAGAGACAGGGTCATTGTCACTTACAAGAATACCTTTACGTAAAATATAATCAAAGTGAAATTAAATATTTAGTAGAAATTTAAAACAACATGAATATACAATAATAATTATTATAGGTTCTGAAATAAAATAATAACTAGATGGATTATATTTTAGAAACACTCTATATTTGAAAAAAAGATTATAAAAAAGATCTAATTGTTTGACTAACAATTTCATCAAAACCCCATATAAAATTTCGAATAATTATAATTAAAATCTAGTTAAAAGTAAACATGATATGGTTTTTAAAAAACAATGAATAAGGTAAAATATATTCATTATGAAATAATTATGCTTTATTAATGATATCATAATACATAATAAAAATGATGTCTCGTAAAGGTAATTGTGACTCAGAGAGTCCCTTAAAACTTTTATCATTTTCATTCAAAACCCAGGAGAGTAAGAACATGGAATAAAAAATAAAAAATTATAAAATATAAATTTATTGTGATAGAAAATATTAAATGGTATTAGATACACTATTCAATATAATACATGGTGTATAATGTGAATTATGTCTTAAAAGATTGAAATTTTAGACAAGAAATCTCCTTATTGCTTCTCATCTTAGTTAAATTCATTATAAGATCCTATATAAAAACATAATTATCTTTATAAAAATATCTATATCCTTATTCGTATAAATAAATTTATATAAAATTAATTTAAAATTTAACTCTATATGTATATAGTATGTTATTATATTTTTTCAATATCAGTTAAGGGTAATCATGAACATTTTGAAATAGTTTTATATTACAATTATTTTTCATCCTCTTTATCCAAATTTTATTCATTATAAAATAATAAAATCTTCAATAATTTATTTTTTATAATTATTTATAATTATATAATTTAATTATATTATATTTTTTTGTATTCATAAAGATGTAATTAGAGATGAGTGAATTTCATTGATTTTTAAGGAAACAATATTTTTTCTATGTAATTTATTAATTTTTTCCATAAATAAGTAAAACCAAGTACTTATTTTCTTATTTATATCATATATTATTAGTAATTATGTTATCATACTCTTATGTGATGTTAACTTATAGAATTTTTCAAGTAGGTGTTTCGATAGACCCAAACATTATCATCTCATATTTAATTGATTATTAGAATTATGAATTAGAATTATTTTTGAATAATAAAATTATTAATGAAGTATGATGATATTATTTAGATAATTTTAATCTAGTTTACCCTATTTTACGAATTTTTAACAAAAAATAATTAAACTGGAAAAAAAATATGATATGATACTTCAAGGAGGTCTTAGTCTACACAACACAAAACTATGATTTTCACTTATCGATTAATGAGAGGGAAATAAGGTGGATTGTTATTTATCTATTCATAATCATAATTATATTATATGGAACATTTATCCTGATATTTCATAATATAATCTATGGAGAGAGGGAATTTTTTGTTCATAACACGTGTTATTCTATCATTTATATGTATTTTGAATCTCATTTGTTTTTTCTTACTTTTAGGTGTATTCCCCAAACATTTTGGAGTGTTTTGGGTGGAACGTGGTTGGCTCAAAGTCAATAAAAACATGCACCAACCCTATAAAATTTTTCATCTTGATTAGGGTCCTAGTGGAGGGAGCACAATTATGACAATCCCAGAGGAATTATCATGAAATAAGTCACCTCTGGAAAGAGGTATTATTTAAGGCTGCATCATAGTATGTTAAACCACGTGATCCAACATTATTTCATATTAAGTAATCCAAAACTAGAAGCATGACCAACACATGGTTTTCTAAATGATGATGAAAAAACATGCAATGAACTATAATTATATGTAAAATTTCTTTAAAAAAATTCTTATCCTTCACATAATTATTCACCCTTATATTAGGTTCTTTAACCAATGATCTTCACTAGTAAATTTTGGGTATTTAAACCTTCTTGTAGATTGGTATGATGAATCAAGTGATGTTTGATCATGTTGTTCAAATATATTAACCTGTTCCTTAATTTGTTTCATAGATTCTCTAGATCTCTTATATTTTGAATGTAATAATAGATCAAGAATGTTTTCATAGTATATAAGGATCACTTTATGATCTAAATTTTTTTATATTCGATTAGTCATTAGATGTTATAAAAACTTTTAAATCAAGGTTGATCAATATGTGAATATTTGAAATCTTTATTGTAATGGTCCTCTCTCTCTCCCATGATTTTCGAATTTTTGAATATGGATTTGATTTATGGTATTTTTTTGCCTTGTTTCTTCTCTTATTTAATAGTTCATCATAATCTTTTGTTTATTTATCTCATGGAGTTTATAGAGTTTCATATCATTTGATCAAGGTGTCCTATTCATCTCGTTTAATATTGAACATGTGATTTATTGTTAATTAATAATTATATTTTAATATGCTTGTAATTTTATGCATATATCTAGATTATATATCAATGATTGGTTAATTATGGATTTTTTTTTAAAAGTAGATATTTTCCAACTATACCATCAGTGCCAGCCAGGCCAGTAGTAAGCCGAGTGGGACAACCCCAGGCCCACCTCCAATGGGATAGGGGTTGGAAACAAGTGATGAGTATGATATGGTAAAATTGTAGGAATAGCCTAACTAATTTTATACCTATACACAACCATATACCTGAAATAGTTCTGAGATAAAAATAATCACTGGACACATAGATTATTATCCATGCATGAAATAACCTTGAGGAAATAATCAAAGTGAAATATCATAGAAAAAATGTATAAATGGGAAGAATACACACACAAAAAAATTGATGTCCCCAAATCTAGAAAAAAACAACATCATAGGAGACTAAAGGGAAGATTAATCATAATCTAAAATTCTGACCACTGAACGTGGACAGCGTCTGAAGGTGCAGTTATGATCCTCTAAAACCTTTTCCACCAAGGTCAACACTGATATGTCTATCATCTCAATAAGAAAAGAAATGTGGGAAAATCCCATGTAAGGGTGACTATAAAGATATCTATTAGGGTTCCTAAAAAGAATATAAGGGATCAATACAAAAATACATTATTTATAACAATAACTAGTAAGATGGAAATGAAAACCAACCATATATTCTCATAATTAAACCCAAGAAGGAGAGAAATGGGATCTCTATCTCTATATCCCAAAGAAGAATAATGATTCATATTTCATGTCCAATATTCCATGTATAATTCCAAGCATCATGTGAATCCTTACAAGAATTTTTGTGGTTGTATTTCACCTCACCACTACACTTCAAATACGATGGGGATCTTTCCCATGTCTAGGAAATGCTCCACACTAGAGCTCGAAGACGAGGGTGTAACACCCCAATATTTTTCAAATAAATTTAATACTGAATCTATGAAACTCTAAGTCTCTAAAAAAAGCCTTATTTGGTAACCTAGCTGGTAAACATTATTTTACCACCTCTGTGATTTGAATTTCAAAAAACTAATATACATGGTTGTGTTCAGTAAGATATTTAGAGTCTGATAAGATCAACTTACATTTTTCTTGATTAGTGACTTGAACCATATGAATAGTAACACACCCTTATAAATAGAAATACTTCCCCTATGAATATTAAACACACCCATGAAGGAATAAATGAAATTTATACACCTTAAAAATGAAATAGAGTATTATTGAAATTAATAGTTAAGTGTTGGTATTTTTTTGAGTTATAAATATTTAATAAATATTTTGAATTAATAAATTTATTTAAAATAAAATTAATTTTAATAAAATTTATACATAAGTTATTATTTTGTCCTCCTATATTTTTATGATTATTTAATAATACCTTAGTTAATTTTTGAGAGTATTAGAAAATCTGTTTTAAACTTTAATATGTATTTTTCATGAAAATAATTATTTTATTTAAAAACTAAATTTCTTTTATTTAGAAAATTATTTTGAATTAATGGAGTCGATTTTATTATTGTACAAGTCTAAAAATTGTTACGATCAATTTTTTGGATTTTTATGAAATACTCAAATTTTGGTGAATAGTAAAATATGATAATTTAAGAAAAATGCAAATATGGTGAATTTTGGCATCATTCATGAGTCATGGATAATGTAAATGTCCATTTATTAGTACTCACATTCACTTATTTTTATATATGATCATAGGAATCATCACTATTTTTTGTCTTTATAAAAAAATAGAATAATGAGTAAAATAATGGGGAAACCCTCCTCTCCTCCACAATAACCCCCCCCCACTCCCTCTTCTCTTTAATCCTCTCAAGACTACTTACTTGTATAAATTCTATTAGAATATCCTCCCAACATCCTACCAACTTTTTAAAATCCCTTGGTGTCATAAAAAGTCCAAAAACTTTACGCAAAAGTGGCTCTTAAGGAAGATTACTTCAAGAGGTTAATTCGTCATTTCTTTTATTTTATTTCACTTTCATTCATTTTCATTTTCATTCCTCACCTACTTTCATAGAAATTTTGTGATTAATCTAGTACCATAAATGTTCTAGAATTTTTTTATGATAAAGTAAGAAACAATCATCATCTCTACATTTCCCATAGTTTATACTAGAAATGAAAAAACCACCCGTGATGTGTTATTTTATCACATTCATGGATAGAAGGTTTTAAATTTCTATTGCCATTTTCAATTCTATTCATGAATCCATTTTTATGGTTTAATGATACTATAATATATGTATTATAACTTAGAGAATGATAATAAATCTTTATGTTCACATGATATTAATTTATAAATCAAAATGAGTTCATTATGATTAAAAACCGCCAATTAACCCCAACAATTGTTATCAATGATTTATATAATGATTCATATTCACTCACAATAACCAAAATAATTTTATGAACATGTAATATTATGGTTTCTATATAACAACATACAACTTTTATTCTGTACAACCACTCTAATTCTACATGTCTATCTATACATGAATATAAGTAAACTGATCATGAAATACAAGAAGAAAACACTCCCAAAAAATGAAATTGAATATCATAAACCACCAAAAGGCCATTAATGAACATAAAAAGGTTATAATAAATAAATTAAATGTATATTATGTTCTTTAATACGTAATTTACGAACCCAAATATAAATATTCTGGTCATTATGATCAATCGAAGAACCCCTTCAGACTTACGATAAGGGTTCTCTACCCAAACCTTCATTTTCATTTAGCTATCACTTATTCTCTAATTACCTCAATAAAATTAATATTTATTCTTATTTTCCCCTAATAAATTCTTATTTAATGTTCCATATGTCTAAATACCTGAATCAAACTTTAATTTATGCTTAGTTATATGTTTTATAAGATCCATCCAAAATTCTTCTCGAAATACAAGACCAAATTCAGGGGAATTTTTCAAATTCATACATATTTTCAAGGGAAGAATTAAATCTATTTTTAGAAAAATATTATATTTCTAAAATAAATCATTTTATTATCAAAATACTCCCTTAAATTACTTCTGGTTTTATTAAATGACTTTTCCTAATAAACACTTTGTTTTAAAGTAAAAGAGTATTTATCCGAAGAATTACTCAACAATTTTATAAGAGTATATTCATCTGTTTCCAAAAAAATATTAATTATTATGTATTATTGGGATCAATATTTTATTATATAATCTACCATATTTGATTTAATGGTTTATTATTAGTTTTATTTTGGACGTGATAGCTTCAAACCATTCACTAATTTACTCCGAATGGTTATTATTTATGAAAACTGTTTGGGGAAAGTTATTTAAATTTCATATTTTAGCTTTAATGTGAATGTATATGTTGTTTTATTATTAACCCCATTCATATTAGGAAATAATTTTACTTATTAAGGGTTGGGTGGGTCCCACTATAGCCCCTCGGTGCATCGGTAGGTCTCATGAGACAAACTAGGTCATGTCACAAGGCATTGAAAAAATGGTTATTTATGGTATTGGAATGAGGCCATGATGGTATGGTTTTGATGTCCCACATAATGAATTACCTCATTATGAAACATTTAATTGATAGTACATGTGGTTATTAGACAAGTATAATACCCATGATTATGTTTTATTATGGCATTATTTTTTCAGCTCTTATTCCTTTCATATTATTTTCATGTTTATTTCAGTGGAATGTGTTTTTTGTTATTCACCTCGCCCCATGATTAGCTTTATGATATATTCCTCTATATTCCATTACCATACAAAGAATTTGAGCTCAAAAAATTATTAGTTTTTATTTTCCCCAGGATATGAAGATATATTTTATAAATGAATTATAGGGATAACCTAGGAGATATGGATGTTTTCAATGGATTTTTTTGTTGTATTTATTTTCCAGTTTTAATGTTGGACTAATATATGTTTATAAATTCCAGTGCTACTTAACTTCTTGGTCCTTAGGGATTAATATTCATTTTTTATATACCAATGTAATAAAAAAAGGCACCAGCTATATGGAACTGGGGTCGTGTCCTTACAGTTGGTATTAGATAATGTTTTGTAGATAAAGTGTAAAATAGATTTTGAAAAAATAGATTAGGGAAGAAAACACTAATATAGACTTTGATGATAAGTATACAATAATATCCTTCAATTTTGGTAATGAATAGATTATGTGGATCTTTCTAGAAAACACATCATTTTTTAAATACTACATGTGGATGTTGATCTGGCACAAATGTACCTAGGAATGAAAACAATGATATTTAGTTTTAGGAATGACCCAGGGTAACCTGGTAGACAAAAACGATCCCTACAGCACACCTCGGTTGATACAACAGGGGGAAATGATTAATATTATTCATATTTTCTTTACAATCCATTATGAATGATTTAAATGCAATTTTTTCCTCAAAGAAACCATGTTAATGATTATGGGATTAACAATGATATGATTTTAGTTTATGATAAGTACTTTTCTATGTTGAGATTATACATTATGATTCATAACATAACCTAGTGTATTACATTATATAGAAATGATGCCTAGTGGAAGGAATGGAAACTGCATGAGAGGGCATATCCCATATATGGATTTTCCTCTTGTGAAAGATAGTAATGTTATCTCTTGATCTATTACTGGTGTTGAGTAACATATTTCTATACCGGGACAATTGAATCCGATTATGAACAATAAATATACATGTATGGAACATCGTGATCCACCATGTAGATGAGCTATGTTAAATTTATAAATATAAGAATAGCCTCCATCAATCAATGATACTAAAAACCCATTTGTATCATAACAGTAGATGAGTCCCCAAGGGATGTTATTTCTCGGTTTGTGATGTAATGATAGAGAAAGGTTGTAATTAATATTTTTCATCAATCAAGAGATATGAAATAATGGTGTTCATTAATCCTAATCCTAATGGAGGAAGAAGAGATTGAAAATACTGTATTGAGGTATTTTAAAGAAATAATCCAAGAAAAAAAATCATGTGAACAATGAGAATATATTGAAAGGAAATTCATGAATTTTTGGCAAAAGGAGGATGAAAATGTTTCCAAGTATGTACAAAACATTACAAGGATAAAAAGGCATGCTTTAGACTAAATATGTAATCCATGTAGAATGATTTATCAACTCATTTATGGTTTAAAACCATTCCTCTAAAGGGAGATGGTCTCTCATTATGTCTCATCATATGAAGATATTTTCTCCTATAAAATCAAGATAGAAATGGAATTCTCTTAGTCAAATGACTTCAATGGAAAGAAAGTGAAGAAGAGGGCTACTGAAATATCAGGAAAAGGAAATAAGGAAATGGAGAATAAAGGAAGATTTTACCTTCCACCCTATAGTAATTGTTGGAAGAAACACCCTGGAAATTTCTTAAAGGGAATGTGAGTCTGTTACAAGTGTGGAAAAAGGCCACCAATCTCTTGATTTCAAGGGGATGAAAGAGAAAAAATGTTTAATGATATAGTTTTAAAGATATGGGACATTGTTCACATGAATGTTGTATGAGTTAGGGAAATTCTCCCAAATAAGTTCAAGGTAGAAATGCCATGCTTATGAGGTCACAACTATTGAGGTTGAAGTTCCTAAAGATGTGATGGGAATCAAATTAATCATTTCCTCGAACATAGTCAATGCTTTATTAGATTCTAGATCATCATATTCATTTATATTTTCGCAGTTTTTCATGAAAATTAGACATGTCCAATCTTATTTATAAAAGTAATTGTCAGTCAAAACTCTTAGGGGTGTATGATTACATAAAAGATGTGTTGTTCAGTCCCCCTCATGAACCATAATCACTCATTAGTTTCTAAAATTATCACCATAACCATGATTTAAATTGTTCTAATCCATTTTATGAGTTATATTTTACATTATGATGAAATGATATATTACAAGAAGAGGGATGTTACAATATATTGAGAATGGTATTGAATCCCTTATATTTAGAGTAGAAACATTGTGGGTTGATTCTTATTTAAATCAACCACTGTATCTCTACTGAATTCAATTATTGGGGTGGAAGGGAATGCAATAAATATGGGTGAGGAAAGGAATGTTCAACTAGTATTTGTACCTATTTTTCTAGAATATCTTGATGTGCTTCCAGAGGATTTACCTAGACATCCTGAAGAGTGGGAAATTGAGTTTTCCATTGACTTAATTCATGGTTCAAGGCCCATATCAATGACCCCTTATAGAATAGCCACTGTGGAATGAGTTGTTTTGAAGAAACGACTAGTGTAATTGAGTGAAAATGATTTATTATCCCTACTATTTCTCCATGGGGGTCCCCTATCCTTTTAGTTAACAAGAATGATGGGTTTATGAAGTCGTGCATTGACTACAGTGAGATCAATGATAAAACAATAAAGTACATTTTTCCCATACCTCACATTGATTATTTATTATATCCACTTCATGGAACCCAATATTTTTTAGATGATTTGAATTCAACCATGATATCATCAGTTGCGAAAAATGAAGGAAGACATTCTAAATATATCATTTCAAACTAGATATGGGATTACAAGTTTACAGTAATGGATTTTGGACTGAATAATGCACCCTAAATTTTCATGGATATAATGAATAGAGTTTTCAAGGAATATATTGATGAATTTGTGGTGGTATTTATAGATTATATCACGATATACTCTAAAAACTGTGAAGATTATGAAAATGACATTCACACTATTTTAATGACTCATAGATGAAATGAATTATATGGGATGTTTTGAAAGTTTGAATTTTGGATTCAATTAGTTTCCATTCTTGGCCACATTTTCTCTAAGGATGGAATATCTATTGATCCAATGATGAAAAGGCTATGAAAGATTGGCCTAATCTAACGAAAATAACTAAGGTACGTAGTTTTATTGTTATAGTAGGTTATTATTGGCATTTTATTCAGAACATTTCTTGTTTATATAACCAAATGACCAATATTATATGTAAAGGGGTTAAGTTCGTTTGAAAAAAAATATTGTGAGGAATATTTTGAGGAAGTGAATAGATGATTAGTGAATTCTATGATCCTAACTCAACCATTGGGGAATGGTGGATTTGTTATCTATAGTTATTCATCAATGGAAGGGATTGGTTGTGTCCTTACGAAAAATGGTAGAGTTATTTCCTAGTCATCTAGGCAGTTAAAAATCATTAACTAAATAATCCTACTCATGATCTTGAGTTTGGAGCTGTAATCATTACCCTGAGGATATAGGGAAATTATGCCTACAGAAAATGATGTGAGATATATACAGATCATAAGAGATTGAAATATATCTTCTCACATAAAGAACTCAACATGAATAAATGGATATCGATTGAACTACTCAAGGATTATGAATGCTTTATACACTACTAGCTAGGAAAGACAAATAAGGTAGCTGATGCATTGAGCCAGATAGAACATGGAGTCCAAAAAAATCAGGATTGAAAGGGATCTTGTATTTATAGATATATTAATGATGGATATAGAAATTATCAAGGAAAGTGAAACATCACTACTTTTTAATTTGGTTTCCCAACCATCTCTGTTGGAAATGGTTAAAACATCTTAGTTTGATGATGATAATTTTCAAATGAAAAATAATGGTGTGAATGATGGGAAGTTGGATGACATTGTGTGTGTACATCTAATTATAATATATTGGAAGAGGATTTGTATTATAGATATACCTGAGATAAAAATGGAGTTGTTGGAAGATGTCCATAGATCGGATTTCTCTATAAATCCAAGATGCACTAAGATGTAAAGATATTTTAAGGAACATTTCTTGTGGGACCACATAAAGAGATAAATTACTATTTTTTTTTCAACATGTATAGTCTGTAAGAAAGTAAAGGAAAAAAAACAACATCCAAGAGGAGGCATGAAACCACTACCTATTCAAACTTGGAGATGGTATGACATCACTATGTATTTTTTCACTGGATTACCTAAAGATCGAAGGAAGAATGATACGATATGGGTAATTGTTGATTGACTTATGAAATCTGCACAATTCCTTGTTATAAGGAAGGATATTACATTGGATAACCTTACAAGACTCTATATAAATGATGTTGTGAGACTTCATGGAAAACATTTCTCTATTGTATCTAATAATGATCTACAATTTACATCGAAATTCAAGAAAATTCATCAGAATTATTTGGATACTGAGCCTTGTTTGAGTACTACTTACCACCAAGAACCTAATGGGAAATCCTAATGGATGATCCAAACCTTAGAGTACATGTTGAGATCATGTTCACTTGACTGTCATGGTATGTTGAAATAATATTTACCATTACTGTTATTTTCCAAAAAAAAACAGTTTCCATTAATGTATTCAAATGGAACCATATGAAGCATTGGACGGAAAGAGATGTTGTACACTAAATTGTTGGGATGAAGTTGGAGAAAGGAAGCTTGTGGACCTAGATCTTATAGAGAAAACATTTGAAAAGGTATATACAATTAAAGTACATATTAAAGTAGAAAAAGTATGAAAAAATTCTATGCCGATAATCAAAGGAATGATTTTGAATTTCATGTTGGAGATCATGTTTTCTTGAACATATCTCCTTGGAAGGGCATTATAAGATTTTAGAAGAAAAGGAAATTAAGCCCTAGGTACATTGTACCTTTTGAAATCCTAGATATAATATGAGATATTTCATAACGATTGTCTATTCTTCCTAGCTTTTCTAAAGTACACAATGAGTTCCATGTCTCATTGTTGAGGAAGTGCATGCCAGACCAAATACGTGTCTTCAGTTATGAATGAGTAGAATTGGATCCTAACCTATCATACTGTGAAAAGCCTATCCAGATTCTCGACCCTATGGAAAAAATGTTGAAAAATTGGAATACTATAATGATAAAAATAAATTGGAAAAAATAGTAAAATTGAAGAGGCAACATGAGAGCCTAAGGATGTTATGATGAAGACCTACTAAAATCTTTTTATGTGGTAACATTTTGTGAATTTCAAGGATGTAGTTTTTGCAAGGAGGGAAGAATGTAACACCAAAATATTTTTTAAATAAATTTAATATCGAATTCCAAAATAATGGAGTCTCTAATAATCGTCCTTTTGTTAAAACCTGGCTAGTAAACATAATTTTACAACCTCTATAATTTGAATTTTGATAAACTAACACACATAGTTGAATTCAGTAAGATATTAAGAGTTTAATAGATAAACATACATTTTTTTAATAGTAACTTGACACTTTTGAATAGAAATATACCCTTATAAATATTAATATGAACCTTATGAATTGTAACCACACCCATGAATATAAATATAATATTTATACACCTTAAATTGAAATAGGTTATTTTAGAAATTAAAAATTATGTGTTGGTGTTTTTGCTAGTAGGAAATATTTAATTACAATTATAAATTTATAAATTTATTTAAATGAAAATTTATTTTCATAAAAAGTAATCCTATATATAAATATTTTCAAATAATTTGAGGATAATTTAATAAGACATTAGTAATTTTTTCAAAATTATTATAAAATCAGTTTTAAATTTAAATCTATGTTTTTTATGTAAATAATGATTTTATTTTAAAATTAAATTACTGTTATTTAGAAAAAAAAATTGATAATGGGTTCCATTTTATAAGTATACACATCAGAAAAATTTTGAATGAATTTTTTGGATTTTTCTGAAATACTCATATTTTTGGTGAATAGTGAAATTTGATAATTTACGAAAAATGCTAATTAAGAAAATTTATAGGTCTTTCTTAACTAAGGTATTATTTAAATTTTTTGAAAAGGTTGGGGCCGAAGCCTCATTTTTATTAATAAAGAAAAGCAAAGACCTCTTTTAACTTGGTAGAGGGAGACCCATTACATAGACCGAAGGCCCAGTGGGCTTGTAGCCCATTACATAGCCCGTAGGCCCAAATTTTTTGCAAAATTCTTATTCTGTGAATAGTAACCCAGTTGCTACAGTACCGCCACCGCTATAGTGCCCTTCCGCCACTACAGTTCCCGCCGATCAACAGTACCTCCACTGCAACAGTACCCGCTACAGTACTGCTACAGTACCTGCGCCCAATGGGTTTTAAACCCCCATTTTTCATGTAGTATTATGGGGTGCTTACCACTAAGCCAAACAACAACTACACTATGTGATGATTTAAATGTTCATTGGTTCGAACTAATAATATGTTATTACAGTTTTTGGCCACAAAAATCAACACTATTTCTTGTCTTGAGTAAAATTATAAAATAAAGAGTAATATAATCAGAAAACCCTCCTCCTCTCCACTATAAACCCCCCTCACTAAGAATTCTCTTCACTCCTCTCAAGCCTTGTTACTTGTCTAAATTCTATTCAGAAATTCTCCCAAGATAAACAAAATGACCATATTCCCTTGGTATCATAAAATTACCAAAAATTCTACCCTAAAGTGGCTCTGAAAGAAGATAACATCAAGTGGTAAATTCCTCTTTTCATTTCTTATATTTCAAGTTCCTTTGGTTTCTTTTTCCTTATTCTCATCCATTCATCCAAATTTTGTGATGACCCCATTAAGATAAATTTACTAAAATTTTGTTATGATAGTGTAATAAATATTCATCATATCTCATTCCCCCTTCTTTTATACAAAAAATGAAAATATTATATGAGATATGTTAATTTATCACATTCAAGGACATTGAGTTATCAATATACATTACCATTTTCAATTCCAGTAAGGAAACAATTTTGTTGTTGAAACAGAATAGAATTTATCTATTATAAATGTTTCAAGGTTATGGAATCCTTCTGTATGCAAGATATTAATTTACAAATCAAATAGAGGTCATTGTGATTTAAAACAGCCAATTTACACAATCAATTGTCATTAATGTTTTATATAATGATTCACCGTCACTCCCAATAACCAAAGGAATCGTATGAACATGTAATATTATGGTTTTTAACCTATAAAATACTACTTCTTTTTATTGAAACCTTTATCATTATACTTCTTTATCCATACATGACAATAAGTATACTGATCATGAAAACCAACGGAAAAATGCTCCCAAAAAATGAAATAGAATTTCTAGACCCTTAAAAATGACATGAATGAACCTAATAAGGTTATAATAAATCAATTTAAAGTATAAGAGGTTCTTGAATCATTAATTTATGAATATACATTTTACTATTCTGGTCATTAATATCAAGTGAGGAACACCTTCAGACTTATGGTAAGGGTTCTCTTCCCAAACCTCCATTTTTATTCAGGTTACACTTATTCTCCACTTACCTCAATAAAATTATTATTTTTCCTATATATCCATAATACATAATATTTTTATTTTTATATATGGTTGAAAACCTAAATCCTACTTTCATTTATGGAGATTTATATTTTTTAATATATATTTCAAAAATTCATCATGAAATAAAAGCCCGATTCAACGGAATTTCTAAAAGTTGTACCTATTTTAAAGGGAACTCTATAATTTGTTTTTGGAAACTATTATCTTAATAAAGTAACTAATATTATTTTTAAAATAATATCTTAGCTCACTTATAGTTTTATACAAATACTTTTCCCAAAGAACTCCTCTTTTCAAAGTGGAATAGAATTAACTCAAGAATTTCTCGATAATTTTATAAGAGTATCTTCATCTGTTTCAACAATATTGTTTATTAATATTTATTATTGGAATTATTATTTTATGATATCATCTACCATATTAAATTTAACGTTTTACGATTAGTTTTACTATAGATGTGATATCTTAAACTAGACACCAATTTATTCTGAACAATTACTGTTTATGCTTAATGTTTAGGGAATGTTTTTTATTAGATTTCACATGTTAGCTTCAATATTAATGTATATGTTTATTACGTGTATACATAATCATATTTTGAATTAATAAGTTTAGTAAGGGTCAGGTGGGAATCTCAATATCCCCTTGTTGCATCAGTAGGTATCATGATACAAACTGGATCATTGTGTGAGGCCTTGACAAAATGGTTCTTTATGATATCAACATGAGGCCTTGAATGTATGGTTACGATATCCAACACTATGAGTTCCTTCATTTTAAAACTAGTTATTAATAGTTCATGTGGTTATTTTACTAGTTTAATACCCCTGATTATGTTTTATTATGGCATTATTTATTTATCTCTCATTCCTATCATATTATGTTCATGTTTATTTTAAAGGAATGTGTTTTTAGTTATTCACCATGACACGTGATTATGCTTATATTATATTCTGCTGTATTTCTTAACATCTCTAAGAATTTTTTTCTCACCCATTTCTTATGTTTTATTTTCTCTAGTATTAAATAATTATTTTATGAATGAACAGTAGGGATGACCTAGGAGATATGGATGTGTTGAAAGGAACATCAATGTTGTATTTCTATTCAAGATGTAATTTAGAACTTTTGTTTGTTTCTTTTTTCCAAATCCATTAAATTAAATGATCCTTTGGGATGGATATTCCTTGTTTGTATGACAATGTAATAAAATATGGAACTAGATCTAGGAAACTGGGGTTGGGTCCTTACAAGGGAGTTCCACCCCAATGATGGGGGACCCATGAACTTTGTATTAAGTTGGGTTTCAGCTATATATAAGTAAATCATATATGGGACCATCTTCTAGGAGTGTAAGGGGTTTCTATCCCTGATATCTCTTTGATAAATCTACCAGATCACTACAATCAGTCAAGTGTCACTTGAAAAAGATCTATTCTTATAATACCATATATCGTATCTCTAAGGACAATATTAAGGAAAAAATCAAGTGTTAGATGAAAAATTTCATGGGATAATCTACTATTGGGACTAATTTAGAGTATTAAAAAAATAAACAAAAGTGAAAATCCAAAAAACAAATACATGAAATGTACATTAGGTCAGAGGGTGTTTGATCTCAACCAGAAATATGGTCTTTATTGACCTAAACATGACATGGATAGACATGTAGTCACACATGGATATAAAGGTTGTACAAAAAATGAATTATAATCTCAGGTTCATCCCATTTGTTTCTAAATTATTTGAGTATACTCGATCTTATTCCCATGTACATTGTATAAATATGAGTACATAGTCTTTCCCGTATATATTTTCCATGCTTGTATACCAAGTAGTGACCATTATTTCTTACACTTGGGATACACATTTTGATGACATAACCATGTATCATGGAATGTATGAGTCATATAGAGTCTATGATATTTATATTTTCCAATAATCATAGACACCTTTCCAAGGTGACTACATAACATATGTTCCTAGAATACACATCATTTATATTAGTAATTTCTAGAATATAATAGACATTATGGTTATTCTATTTGTGGTTATGGAATCATTGATTCCACTCTAAATATCATTATAGGACATAGATTTGGGGGTGAACACACCCCTGTATTGTTGGTGGATGAATGTCAGCCACCCGAATCTTCTCACGATGAAATCCTATTGTGAAGCTCCTCACAACACCATAATCTATAGAAAAGGAACTCCTGGTCTGCCTCCAATTCATCAATGTTCCCTCATATAACCACAACTCACCATAATCTTTCTATCAATCATTAATCCAAACCTATGGAAAAGTACTATTTTTCCAATGTCTTTCTATGCAATGATGTTTCCCAAGTATTCATCAAAAAATATCCCAATGAATAACGACTATTTTCAAATGAAGAAAAAGGGTAGGAAATAAAAAACACATAAATAAGGATAATAAATTAAAATTTTATGGGTTGGATTCCTTCTATTTATGAAGAAATCTGTTATTTTTAGTGGTAAATCAATATTAAATAAATGAACAAAAAACTGTGATCATGTGAGTAACTATAATCACCAAAAACCCAAGCAGATAAACAATCCATTCATTTTAAAATAAATCAACAGAAGAAAATGAAAGAATAAATATGTCAACCTCAAGATGGATTGATCATTTATGAAAAATATTTTTATATTAAATGAATACAAATATCATTCTAGGGTTCCCATCTACATCATGATTCACTTCATCTTGTTCATCGTTGATCTTCAAACCCAGTTTCGAAATAATGAAGAAGATCACAAACATTACGTATTCTCCTAGGGGTATGTGGATAACCCATAAAATACCATAATAAAGAATTTAAATATGAAAATTATATCTGTAGGTTATTGAATAAAGATTATTAAATAAATATTAATTTTTTTGACACACATCTTATGGTTTTTTACACTAAAACCCAACCCGGACCACATTTATATCATGACTCGGGTAATACCCATGTTCCAGAATCCACTATGGTATTAGATTTCCCATAAGAGGTACCAAATAATGGGAAACCATTTATTATTAAAATATTGATGATTTTTTAAATATATTAATATTTTCAATATATTAATTTTGCGTCCCTTTACACTAAAACCCTACACTGACGTGGAGGGAAAGTGCACTGATATGTATATAAATATTCAATAGACTAAATTGTGAAAACTAGAGTCATTAAATTCTCCCCTCCATCAAGGAATTTCGATAATAAAATTACAATATGGAAAAAATGGAGGGGGTACTGAGCTTGTATATAACTCTCACACTATCAGGATCTCTCCAACACACTCATGTGATTCCAAAGAGGTCAAACCAATGGGATGTTACATCCACCGAGGATCATATATAGTTAGTAGTCAATCACCACTATGTATACTTTTTGTGGACCCATCTAGTTCAACATTGTTAATAAATATCATTGGTTCATGTATGTATTTCTTCATTTGTGAAAAATGGAAGACATCATGTAGTCTTTCCAACTATGGGGGCCAGACCAATTGGTAAAAAAACACAAAACCCCTCCATAGGATATAAAAAGTCCCAATAAACTTCAAGGATAACATTATTCCCTTGAATAATATCTAAAATCATCATAAGAGTGAGTCTCTTACGAAAATAAGGTCTCCCTTCGCAAAATAAAGAGTCCAATAGCGCAAATCTGGGCATTATTTCTGTTAAATTTATGGTTTCCTCATAACCTCATAGATCACCCAGTCCTTCTCAGTCATTACTACACAATATTTTCTTCAAAAAGTGATGTAAAAACTATATAAGTCTATGATAACGGTGAAATGAAGGGTCTCTCAGACAGGGCATCAAAAGGTTCAATGATATAGTAAATTGATAGATATTAATATAAGAAAAATCTAACAACGGAAATTTATCGTAACAACTCTAACGAAGTACAACACATATGATCTCAACATATCCTACAAAAAATGGATTGTTTATTTGGTCTACCCTTCCTTATGGTGGATGAAATGTTGTAATCATCTATAATATGTTACTAAAATCCACTAACAGTACCCTCCACAACTATGACATGTACCGATCATCATAGTCTGAGATAATCATTATGGGTAACACATTAATCTATAAAATCTCATGCACATAAAACATCATTGTACTCTCATAAATAATATTATCCATGATGGAATGAATTTATGAAAATTGATGAGTCAATCAACAATAAAAAATGTAGAATCTTGGACTCTCATTTTCCATGGTATCCACATCAGAAAATTGATCGATATATCATCCCACATTGTACCATGATCTTAAGAGGTTGTATGAAATATTTTATAACCTAATTTTCAAACATTACATTCTAATTTTTTAATGACCAAGATATAAAATCTATAAACTTCACATCATGGAATCTTATTAAATTACCCTCTAATGGGCTGTGTATATATTTCGCACACTATAATTAATGGACAAGAAATAAGTGTGAAACTCCTACATAACCTTATCATAAAATCTAAATGGATCCACCACCCATTGCTAAAGAAGGAATAAATTCTCCCCTCCTTTATAAATTCCATCTAGTGTATATCATGGAGAAATATTGTAATATAGAAACTCATAGTCTTTATCTTTTTGACAGCCTATCCTAAGAGATAAATAAATGGTGGAGTAATCACTTTCAATTGAAGAAAAACTAAACCCTTATCCTCCACTGGGGTTCGCTGCAAAAAAGATAAATACTCATATTCCTCCACAAACAAGTGAGAGTTATACTTATGACTTGGTAATAGGCCACCACATCACCGTTGAAAATAGTTTTGAACATCTTGAATTCATAGTGCTGTAGAATCTCTAACCAAATACACTATCTAAGGTTGATGTCTCTATGGTTAATTTTGTAACAGAGAATTTGATGGTCTAATTGAAATATGAAATCCTCGTCCAGATGATGGTTCCTCTTCATATTCAAAGTGAAGTATATATTGGAAAAATCTATGTTATAGTTCATGATATTATTCTCATAGGGTCTCAACTACAAAAACACATAATATATCACCACCTGCCTTTTCAACAACATGAAATTGAGCCTAACTCTAGAATAATCACAACACACATTGTACTCAAATACCTCATCCATTAACCTCAACATTAGAGAACTATTCAAACTCATCCTCAATTCATAAAAGGCCCCCTTATAATATTCGGTCCAGGTAAAACAACCCTTATTAATATTTATTCAGTAAAATAATTTCAACACAAATAGACCATTATTTGAAAATAAAAAATATTTCCTTAAACAATTTATTTTACTAGCTTTTTACATCTCCAGTTTTTATAATTGTTTTTTAGAAAACCTATATAATTAAAAAATTTTGAATATACCATAAATATGATGGAAATTTTATAATTATTTAGGATGAACTAAATGTGATGGATCCTTGTAAATATGAAGGACTAGTACATTGTACATCAGACACTTAAATTCAAGGAAAATTATATGTAGATAATTAAAGTAAGAAGACATATTATAATAAAGTCCCAACAGATGAAGTTATATAAATTTTAATTGAAAAACCTTATCAGTAGGAGGAATAAATTCCCTTCATATGATCATTTATAAATACATACTTGGAAAACCCTATAAATATATATTGGTAAACTGAAATATCATTACTAGAT
The DNA here is from genome assembly GCA_963277665.1 of Viscum album. Lineage (NCBI taxonomy): Eukaryota > Viridiplantae > Streptophyta > Magnoliopsida > Santalales > Viscaceae > Viscum > Viscum album. The sequence goes on from OY728122.1 coordinate 1,150,322,366, forward strand.
GAGACTAGTAAATAAGTTTAATAGTTCTTATTAAAAATTATCATCTAATAAAGATGACATGTATAACTTTATTAATCAAGGAATATTTTTTCCAAATTCAATTAAATGAACACTAAATAATTTCAAATATATCCTTCAGATATTTTATTATAAATAAACGTTTCAAATGTGTAGGGGTGATATTTTATGTCACTGATGAACTGTAGTTTCATTGATGTGTTTCAAATAATTGGCGATTTTTTGTCTTAATGAATATGTGTGATAATTTAAATTCCATAAGAACATCTATGATTGTAATTTCTTCATTTATACATTGATTGATGGATTATGGAGATGCTAATGCATAAGATATTCTGATATTTACAATCACGGATTCATGAGGAATGTGAAATAGAATCCATCCAATCAATGCATTGAGGGCTTCCCATATTAAGGAAGATATACATTTTTGGTTCATCGAAAACCTTAGATACCAATTTTATGGCTGGTTAATTCCTTAAATCATAATGTACAATAGTGGAAATTTTTTCATGAAACTTTTGTATCTTTTTCTTGTTTTTTATTAAATATAACTTTACTTGTTTTTATACGTTTTCATTTTTGTTCTGCATGTGTTATGGAATGTTTATATTGTATGTTATAAACCACTCCAAAACTATGATTTAAAATGTTTAGATAAAAAAATCATATTTAATTTATTATAAATATTAAAAAGGATTGTATGAATTGCAATTATATATAGGATAATTAAATTGTGAGTTTAATTTTATAAACAAAAATTCTCCACCTCTATTGTTGAAAAACTGATTAATCTTATGATTATATATTTGTTATCAAATTAGGTTACAACTTCAATAATTTCTCATAAAGTGCCATTTTTTATATCATAGTTTGTTTATAGTAGTTATAAACTCTTATAAAAATGTGTATTTTAGATATATGTGTATCTAATTTTTATTGATGAATTTATTAAATGTTGGTATATTATAAAATCCGAACCCTATCATACCCCAAATTTTTCTGGGGAATGGTATGAAGAACATAGAGACAGAATGGGTATTGTTTTATCAACACAAGAGTTTATAACTATTTAATGTTGACTAGAATTTATGTTATTTTTGAAAATGTTATTTCTACTATTAAAAATGTTGTGAAATTGAGTACAAAATGAATTATTATTTTACAAATAAATTTCTATATTTCCATGATAAGGAATATATATAAAAAATTATTTCTTTTGCAGACAAAAAAAGTATGAGGAAAAATATTTTGTTAATCACTTTATTACATCAAATGCTACTGAAAAAATAATAGATCTATTAAGAGATTATTATATATAGTTTTATTTATTACACAGAACATATGTTTCTAAGATTAATTATATATTCATGACTATTGTTAATATTTTAAAATATTGGAAGATTTAAATTTATGGGTTAATATTTTTTTGAAAAATCATTGATATTATTATTGTCGATGAGAATAAAATAGAACAACCATTATTGATTCTATGAATTTGAAAAAAGTCATTATTATTGATTTAATAAGAAATAAGATGCATTATATGGGTATATTAAAATGGGATACAAAAAAAATAGAAGTAAAATTGAGTAGCATTATCTTCCGCAAATATTGTATTGAATAAAAGTAGATCAGCTAAGAAAGTTACAAGATCTTCAAAAAAGAAAAAAATTAAAAGATGAAATAAATAGTTCTTCAGAACAGAGTGAGAAGGAAATTTTTAATCCTTAAAACATAAATAATGTGTTTTTTGAAAATAATATTTTCATTAAAATTAAAATAAAACTTTTAGTGAATGGAATGAAAATAAATATTTTTCAGAAATTATTTTCACTAAATGAAATAATCCTGGTCAAATTTCTAAAAAAATCTTATCTAAAAAAGAAATGTATGATGGATAGAAGTTGAAAATTGTTATATAAGAGAAAATGGAAGAAAATAATGAAATATTCTTACACAAGGAGTGATTGTGTAGGAGAATGTTCACATAAAAATTATTCTTAAAATCAGGAAAATAGTCCAAAATTTATGCGATTTTATATTGGTATTCAATAAAAAAATAAATTCTACATGCCTAATGAATATGTTTAATCAATTAAAAATATATCTTTAAATGTAATATATTATATTTTTTATGATTACTATAGTTCCACATCATCTAAAGGATAAAAATATACATCATCTGAGGGTGATGATTCTATACTACGATTTGAAGAAGTTCTTATATTTTCTAAAACTCTAGAAAAATAAAATACTAATGATTCTGAAAAATATGAAAATGGTATGGTAGAATATTCCATGTAAAATTTAATAATTTTTAAAATTAATTTATAGATTTTAAATCATACATTATATTTGGATAAAAAATAACTATAATATAATAAGTATGGATAAGGATTTAGTTACCCAAACAAACTCTTACATGTTCAGTGAGAAAAAAAGTGTTGAGATTTACTTATAGGAAGAAATTTTTAGAAAATATTTATTGAAAAATAAATCCTCTAATAAATACAATGTGTGTATGTTTTAATAATGAAAAACATAATTTTTATAACAACTTATTTATTTTAATAATTATCCCCTTTCTAATTTTTTTTAGAGTTTTGATATTTGGAAGAATAAATTCTCTTTTAATAAAGTACTATTATTTTTTATTCATGAAGTTTACATTTCTATAGAATTAATTTTATTTGAATCAAAGAAATGTCAGAAGTAATTTTTTAAATAATGCTTCATCTTCTAACAATTATAGACCCATGAATACGTGGCTTCAAAAAGTCCCTCACCCCTCTAACTTATTTATATGTCTCAAGCCCTTTTCATCACCCAAAATAAACTCAAAGAAGATCCCAACATCCATACCTTTATCGTCGAATTCAAACATTGGGTAAAAAGCTAACAAAGGAATCCATTTGGTTAAATATTAGAGGATTTACCCAAATAAGAGGATATTTGATCATGTATGCAAAACGTCAAGACCTAAGGTGAGGGTTCTCTCATCTCCCATTTTATTATCTGTGAGACACATGTCTTGTTCAAAACTCATTTCATTTTTGTGTACATACATCCAATGAATTTATTATATTATAATTATAATTAAATTTATGGGTATTTAAATATCTATTTTATGATCTCCCATTCATGGGTTTTATGATTCAAAAGTTTCTGAATCGGTAATGTAGTTTTGTCTCAATTTTCCTTCTATAAGACACATGATGTGATGTGAACCTATATTTTTATATGATATGTATATACTATCCTTGACATTTTATCTCATTAATTTAATTATTATCTTGAAATTATAGGATTAATTTAAGGTTATTATGTTTTAATGATCATGATTTAAAGATACTAATGTGGTAACAGTTTATTAATGTAATGACATAATTTATAGGGATTGACTATGATTATTCTTCTATTGATGATATGTTATGATCAATATCTCAATAAAAATTATTACATTCATTTTCCATTGGTTAATCATGATATATTCATGAATTAGTTCCATTTATCCACTATTAGGTAATTAATATAATTAAGAAATAATTTTTAGGAAAAATACTTATTTATCACACTCTTCGATCGAAAATCTATGTCCTGTAAAAAAGATTTTATCTAAAAAAGATTTCAAAAATGTGTTATTTTTACAAATTGCTTTAAATTTAATAATGATTTCATTATCATTTTTTAAATTAATTTAAATGAAAATGTTTTTAATAATTATTTATGTTTTAACGAGTGTTTTTAATGAAAAATTATATTTTCCTCACGAAATGTTTTAAACTATTTTTCATTATTCAATTATATGATTTCAAATTAGTTTCAATGAAAATAATTTTTTAAATATTATTTATTTTAAAAAGTGATGTTCCATGTGTTATTTCAAAATGGTTTTCCATATAATATGGCATACTTTTTTATAGATTATTATTTACTAGGTACATGATGCAAGGTCACTATTTTTATTATTTATCTAAATGATTTATATTTTGAGGGATTCATGTTTATGAAACAAAATTCTTTTCAATATGTTATTCGATGATTAATTATTATGAAACAAACTTCCTTTCACAAGATATTATAGGATGAAAGGACATTGAAACCTATCTATTTTACATTGTTTATGATTTTATTAATTTTTTATGATACCCATTTCATTTCATGGGGTATGATATGATGTTTATGAAACCCATATGTTTTTATTATTTAGGATAAGATGAATCATTTAAGGAATATGTATGTATGATTTAAATATGATATAGGTGGGATATATATCTCCCTCCAATTCAATGGATAAATATTTATATCTCCAAAGATAAAAATGTGTATAAGGGGAAGTGAACCCAGTTCAGTAATATAGCGATGGAACAACATGTGAATACAATTTAGTAATATAGGGATATAATAAGAAGCGAGTCATGTTCTATAATATATGTTCAGAATGAGACATGAACTCGGTTCAGTAATACATGGAAAGAATGGTGACTAAACTCAATTCAATAATACAGGAATAGAACTGGAAGTGAACTATTTTATGTAATACATTGATGGAAAATAGAGTGAACATAGTTTAGTAATATAGGGATAGAACAGGATGTGAACCTAGTTCAATAATACATGGATTAAATTAAGAGTGGCCTCAGTTTAGTATTGCTGGGATGGAATGAGACGTGAACGTGATTTAGAAATATTGAGATGGAATGAGAGTGATCCCAGTTTAGTAAATGACCTTGTTTATTAAGATAGTCTTACAGGTGAACCTACACAACTAAGATGGTTTGTGGAGTGAACCCATTCAACTAATATAGCCTTATAGTAAATACATTACTACCATATTAATCACTTTTTTATGCAAATGTGTCTGCCATAAATTCTTTTACTTAATCCTATGGTATGCAATCATGAATAATTCTCTTGATTCCTATATGATTAATATCTTATGTACTTCAAATATTTATTCCATTATTAATGTTTATTATCTTTGATATGTTGTGTATTATTTTTTCAATGCTATGCACTTGTTATCAGGCCCCTATTCATATGTTATGGTTATTTATTTCATTTTTTTACCTTTTTTTAGAATTATATCTCTCCCCTTTCTTATGTTTCCTTTCCCTATATTATAAAGAAAGGTTTTTTGTTTTATTACTAAAGGGGAATATCATTAAATGAGATATTGAAGATTTTTCACCATGTTAGAACAATATGATTTCATGTTTCCAAATACAATATAATATTATCACCCTCGAGTATTTATTTTTGAAATGTGTTGAATATTAATCTCAATTTTTATAATATCCATGTATGATAATCACGAGTCACCATAGTTGTTACCTTAAATGGCTCAAGGAAAGAATCACATATGTTTGGTAGGTTGAAAATTCATAAGGGAAACTAGAGAAATAGTTATACTTCTACCTAATGGGTTACTTTCAAAACCGAGTAATAATTAAGGGATTAAATGAAATTGTGAAATACTAGGGAGAGCTACCATAGGACCTAGAAAAAACATTGATTTTCTTCAAAAAAACCCATTAGTTTGGAAAAACATTAGAGCAAAATATCAGATCCATTTTCCTTATGAGATAATATATAAGGTTCTATCAATGTACTTCCTATTAATAAATCCTTCAAAAATTAGTATAAGTGATATATTCATGATAGTTCACATGTCCTTGTCATAAGATAGAAAATAGTTCTTTGAACATCCTAACCACATGAATTTAAACTATGTAATGAACATTCCTCACTATAAGATGTTAGAATTATGGTTTAACATACTTTATAAAAGTCTTTAAACTGAACACTCTTCATCTTAAATAATTGATGGAAAGAATAAAACATATTAGAACTTTTTCTTCAGGATCCCGTTCCCGTTTATATGATTATAATATATGGCCCTGTTTGAGTTTTTTCAGTCACATGGCTTCCACGATTACACTCAGCATGGATTATGTGTATCGCCTTTTTCCAACTAACACTCCTATAATGTTTCATAAAACCCATATTGATTTAATTCCATGTGTGTTCAAATAAATTTGAAAATTCCATTAGCTCATTACCAGGCCTTGTGCCCCATGTATTCAGATCCACACCTTCTTTCACATTTGAACATACCTATCTAATAGTAATGGTTCCTAAGAACACATTCTCACCTAATGTCATAGGTACATGATACCAATGGTTTCTGATAACATTTATATCAGTATCATGTTTCAATCTTGCTAAATGGTAAAATATCATTTATTTTTCACCATCCCTAGAAAAATAATAATGGAAATGTGATTCAAATATAGTCAATAGTCACCCCCATCATCATATCACCTAGTTATCCTTCCAAATCATGGGAATCTCAATTCATGATTTTCACTCACCTTATTTTGGGAATAATTAAATTTCCCAAGAATTACCAACGTTGTACACTAGCTCATATTAAGAATGAAAACTGTGCATGAAGAGAGTCTCATTATCCATCCAAAATTTCCTTGACCATGACACTCTTGATGGTTAATAAAAATGTTCATAACCCATATGTATTTCCCTTTTCTGAAACTCTCATATAAATATGAAATATTATACTTTTCTCCTATTTTCTCTATTGTCCTCGACTCACACAGTTGTAGGGATTCTTTGTTCCATCCACATATTGGATCCTCTAACTCATTTTCATATAATATAAAAATCCATAAGAATAAAATATAACAATTGACTACAATAGATCATCAAACAACTATTTGGAAGCCTCTGTAGTCCACTACCACCATTCCAGATCTACTTCCACCTCCTTGAATACATTGAGAAATTCTACCTACCAAATTTCATACCACTTATATTTATTCAAGAACTTATGCACTAAATATTCTACCAATACTACATTATTCTCATCAGATACCAACATAACCCTTACTTTTTCTATGAACAATTATTCTGTTATGTCCTTGGACACATTCACTTGTGCATACGTTTATTGGTGACTTATCTACTCCTCATCCTCATGGAGTGTTGAGGTTACCTAATCCTTATGATTTTTCTAGGAAAAAAAAATCTTATCACACAACATGAACTCATTTGATGAGAAAATACCAATCTAGTCCATGGAGGTTTCTAGAACGCACCATGCCAGTCCCTCAGATCACTAACCAAAATAAGCGAGCTCTCACCCAATTTGGATAATCAATAAGTCGAGTGTGAGTGATGAAATTACATGTAACCATCCATTCCTTTTATCAATAAAATTGAGTTTTATAAGAAAAATGTAATTTAGAATCCTCAATTTCCTTAGGAGGATCAAGATAATACATTTGGATAACCTCTAATACATTAGTGGTGGGGTTACCTCTTGGAAAATTCCTTATGTAGGCTAAGAGAAATGTCAATGGAAAAACATCCTCAACAAATCCTTCACCCATAGTGGGATCCATTACCAACATATGTGTAATTTATATGGAATTATTAGCTTCCATAACCTACTCAACTATCTCTATTGGTGGCATAATCTTGACCACCTTCATTGAGGCCTCAAATCTAGTTCCTATTATTGACAAAAAATCTAAGATATCATTGGCCATTGTTCCACCTCAAACATCTCTATTGATGATGTTATTTCATCTTACCAATGGGCCATTATCCTAGTATCCATGTATTCAGTTAAAACTATGTTAGTAACAACACCCTAACCTCCTTGACCACTCCCATTGAATTGAAAAAATACCTCCACAAACTTTCCTAGGATAATGGAATCCACCGTCACATTTGTGGCTATATAATCCACTAACATGAATATTTCCATAGGTTGTTGAGTTGAAAACATGGGTTTAACTACCATTCTATAATAATTTTGCTAATAGTAACTTATGGGATAAAGAAAACATGCCAGAGATTGGGAAAAATTGAATCATCTTAAAAGCATGGTACAGCCTGGCCAATAACATAGAAATGTTCACTGACAGCCCCCTAAGCCTCATAAGATTCCTTATGGATGGATGTGTGGATTCTGTATAAAAAAAAACAAATTAGTGCATTTTAAATCATCAATCCTCAAACCCATACAAGGAATGAGGGCTTTCTCAGAAGCACATGGGACTGCTAAGTTGTTATCTCAATTATAGGTTTCACTTCAATAGATAAAGAGACACGGGTGAACACAACTTCAGGTAGATACCCCACTCAAACCCCCTCAATGGTTTAGGCTAATTTATACAGACCTTGAGATTCATCGTTATCCTACCCTACCTCTGTGATCTATGATTACTTCAAAAGAAAAAAGAGTTAGTGAAAAACCTCAAATGGCAGAAAATGGTGAATGAACACAAAATTAGTAAGTTTACCTAATCAATAATAGATTCTCATTTCCATGGGGAATCCATGTAAGAATCACATCCCCATGATTCATCATAATCTGATCCCTCACCCACAACTGAAATAGAATCTAGTTGGTCCATATGATGATATAGAGTAGATGACATTCCCAACAGTATCTTTGAACAGTTACTTGGGGGGGGGGGTATGTCATATTAATGAATTAGTTCTTAGAGATCCATGAGATATAACATCACCTCATCCAAGAAAATATGGATGTATTCTCTTTAATTACACAAACACATAAGTTTCATTCCCTCAGAGTGGAAATTATTTCACAGCTCATAATGAGAGTGCAGTTTTATTTTTATTCCCCATATCCCATATGAATTGGGAAAAAAAATCCCCAGGTATTTTCGAGTGATGAAATTGCTTCAATTGCTTCTGGACTTGTTCCCTTAGAAATACATTATTGGGTCAACCATCCTTCTTCATTTTCATATATTGGAGTGTTGATCATGTTGTTTCTATAATTTTTTTTTCTTATGCTGATTTAGGGCCAAGAATTGATGGATATAAGGCCACTTCTACGACCAATGGATGGAAACTACCTTTTTGGATTGAACTTACATCTACTCACCCTCAAACCCTATGTTTTGGGTTCCCTTTTTCATTTTTAGATAGAGTGGTTTTCTACCTCAACATTTACCCAATATATGTTCTCTTCCAAATAAGTATATATTAATGGGTTAACCCATTTGTAGTAGTGAGTAGATATATATTATTTCTCCCACTACCATCCTCATGTAAAAACTTGCACTAAATTTCCAAGATAACTTTGGGATGGAGTTTACTACAATCCCCCTTTTATGACTTTAGGGTGTGCTACTAGGGGCACCACAACATAGTGATGAAATGATATGGGGTATACATATCCCACATGACCTTATAGTGAACTCTATCCAAGAATATCCTACCTCAAAATTCCTAAAGGATTGATCTCTAGTAGATGGACACAGTTCCATCATCGATTACCATTCCAATTGGAAGGGGAATCCATTTGAAGATAAAGGGTTCTTCTAGACTGACCCATGATAGAAAATAAACAGAACCCAGGAAAAGAGGCCTACTCCCCACAATTTTGATGATCATTGAACGAATGTTTTTACCCTGGGATATGGGGTTAGGATACCCATACTTCTTATGTGAATAGAAATCCAGACGTATATGAAATAGATGTTCCCATACACATAGAGTTGGGTTTTCCCTTGTTTGATGTGTGAAACACAATGTATAACATTAATAATACTATGACATCTAAGTTGAGTCATTTCACATTTAAGAGCATCACTTCCTTTATAAAGAAACTAGGACATAACCCCATTTATTTTTCCCATACATAGATAATCCACCAATAGATCAATTAATAAATGGATCCCTCCAGCATGACAATTGGAGGCTCAAGATTCACACTATAACTAAATTGTTTTCATTAGTCCACCTATAATATTATCTAATATGAGTGATCCTTTCCTCATTTAAACACAATAGGAAACTATCATAGTCTCCCTAGAATTTTGACTATAAAATAGTTCTAGAAATAAAAGAACCATTTTTTGAATGGGATATCTTTCATCCCTCATTCATGTACAATCTCTTCATTTACCATGAGCATCAACACCATTGCGATTGGAGGAATCTTCTCATGTTTATTACATAAGTACTCCACCAATATAAACTCATCATAAAAATAAACTTAGATGGGGATTTCCATGATATGGTAGAAGTACAATAAATAAGTATCAAACTATAGATGATGTGGGTGAATCTTATTGGTCCCTGGTGACCTCCTTATAAGAAGTTCTTTCATGATTTCCATGTACCGATAAACATGGAACTGTAAGGTATATAATTCATTATAATGACAAAACCTCTTCATCTCCACCAAAAATATGTGGATATACTGGATTACCTTGAATGCCTTAGACTGTTCTTCCATGATGTTTTAACCTTGGTGGAAGTCCCATCATTTTTTCAACCCCTTGAAAATTTATCCCAAAACATATTTGAGAACAATATTATAATAATGATGATATGCCTATACAGGTGGTTCCAACCCATTTATATTTTTCATGTGATTACATAGGGTGTGGTATATGGGCAATTCATGTTCAATCATGATTTAACCCCCATCGGTTTTGTGCCACTGTTGATACCCATGAGATATCCATAACCAAAATTCCCTCTCATCCGGATCAGCATGTGGGATGAATATACCATGCCTCATAAAAAATCATACACTGAAAACTCTTTCATAATGGAAATTCCTACTATGCCTCTTTTTGAATGCAGTAGGTTTACCAGTTTTTGACTACCCCCATATCTCTCCCCAACTGTTAAATTTCTAGATATTTTTATTTATCGATCAACATATTGTTAAACATATTTAGTGTCCATTTTAAACATGTATCATAAGATTTATTGAACTATTTTGTGAAGGAAGGTATAATAAATTCAATTTATAAAAGTTTTCATTCTTATAGAAGTGTATTCATGGTTTTTTAGTTTTCAGAAGTGGAATACATCATTAATAGTGAGGATAAATATCAAAAATCTATCTCAAAAGTATTGAGTTCCAAGAAATGAAATCTAGGCCCATCTTTCATAAAAATATATAATTGTACCCTTAGGGACCTAAAAAATATTTATAAGTAAATTTTTAGACCGAGTAGTGTGAAAAAATTACTAATCATCATTGTTTTGGGATTCTCTCAAAATTTGACCTTCCTCTCCCATGTTATATGAAATTATGAAATATGGGGGGGGATATGTTGATGAAGAAATATATGTTTCATGGTGGATTTTGAGGGGGTATAACCGGTTAAAAACAAATTGGGGCCCAAATAGCTCAAAAATCAAAATAAGGATTTTGGTTCAAAAAGGTCAAGACCATTATGAATAGTTGTAGCTCACAGAACACACTCCCTACCATGAGAATGAGGTGATATCCTTCATATTGTGTTAATATCTCTCGGTTAATTCATCAAGCCACATGGAAATTGATGCAATGACCACATCCAAATTTATGTCTATTATAAAAACCATATTAATTTTTTAGACTCATAATCATCCATGAAAGTGTCTATATTTTGAGAAATTATTTATCTCACATTCAATGGGTCTATAAATACCTCCCCATGCCCAATAATTACGGGGTTATAACCATTTAACATCTATGAAAATATATAAATTAATGAATCCTCAAACCACCAGGAGAGGGAGATAGAATGTATTTTAAAAGGTAACCATATTGGGTGAAACTACCTCCCATATGTTTTTTATAACCTCAACCCTTGGTGGATATTACCATTGAGAAGGTCCAAGTCCATCACATAAGATGAAATCCCTTGGAAGCTCTTGGGATGTCATGAGATAATTATCCTTCATAAAAACAACCCCTTGGGAAGGAAGAATTAACTCTAAGGAAGGGCCATAAATTTTTGTGAAACATGATCTTTTGTAATACACCTTCCCTTTTTGAATCCTCCAATCTTCAAAATAACTAAAAAATCATGAATCTCATCTTCCAGGCCCCTCTCTGGTATATCCTTTATTCGAATACCATTTCCTGAATTTTATTTCATTGGGCCCCTACACCCATAAAAATTTGTTTTATCTATACCCCAAATTTTTATGTGGATAGTATCATCAACCCATTTGTCCAACCACTTTTCCTCAAGATCAAAAAAACCATTACATTACATTTTTTTTAATAATAAATAACCGAATGAATTTTTCTTCTAAGAATAGGAACCCTATCATTAAGACTGCTGATTTCCAATCTTCCATAGAAGTACATATGACATAACACACCTATTGTAACCTGAGTAGTTGAATCATAATCCCTAAATGTTTCATCATTTAGGGAGATATCAAAAAATTACTAGTAGAGAGCTATTTTCAATTCCATCCTCTCATACTTCAAAAAATAATCCTCGTGATTAGGCCCCTCCCAAATCTGAGATTCATGATTCAAAACTGTATAGCCTATATTCATAGTCATACGAGGGGAAAAATCATGACAATGTCCTCATAACATGATGTAAAACTGCATCCTTACATGGTGTGATAAGGATAGAATTCCCCATGAATGATCATCATGGGATAAAAATCCTCCACCTCCGTGGGATGTCAACCAACAACTTGCACCCCACAGGAAGACCATAGGAATATGACCTACACAATGCCTCATTGACACTCTTCTATGACATGAATTTCCTTACCGTAATATATTAAACTACACAGACATTACCTAACACACATCCTTAAATGAGTGCATCAAACTTCATGGGTTTTAAACCATATTTGTCAGAAATGTTCTTCTAGAAACCTCCATGAGGTTCAATCCTAAAATAACTACACACCTAGGTAACTCTACATGGATCGATCCTAATACAATAATAGAATCATCAAATCCCTATGTATTATAATCTCCCACCAATGGGGGCACACTTTATCTCATAACCATCAAATCCCAAGTGTGAAACTTTTCCCACCGAGGGACAAACTTTTCCAAATCCCCAATTGTTAAATATTTTCCCCATGGGGACACATGTAAATAAATACCAAGTGTGAAATCCGCCCCCCTTTAGGGGCACAATTAACCAGATCCCACTTATGGAATCTTTCTACCTATGATAAACCATTACCACCAACCTATCCCCACAAGATGTTAAACCTATGAATTTATTTTTTTACAAGACATTAAACTTGTAACATGTTCAATAATATCTACCACATAAAATAAACATGGGATACCAGATGTAAAAATCCTCAGAACACTTTAACCGTTGGTATCAACTACCTCATGGACAACCTGGGATGTCGTGGTTTCTTCCCCAATGATACCTCATATATGAGATTCCATCAACCAAAAAAGGGAATGAATTTAAAGGTTTTTAATAAACTCATTGTATAGAAATTACCATGTATGAAAATTTTTATTATCACATTCATATAATGGTTTTATCCCTATCAAGATTGATGCAACATAATTAACTAACATCCACCTTAAGATGTAACCACAAACATGTTTCACAAACATGACATAAATATTCATGGTTGACCTAGACTAGTTGAAAATCTCCAAGGATGAATACCTTGAAGGGGAACTGATATCCCATCATACCATTTTTATTAAGGATCCGAAATCACTACTAATGTAATGGAAGGTTCATTCATTTGGAATGTGGGAACGTGGGGAATGAAGATGTGAATCAAGAATAGAGAAAAGAGAGACGTACTACCCCTTTGGAACGAATTAGAAACAATGGGATATTGGTTCATTTGGAAATGTGTATGCCTCAGTTATACATGTTTATATCTTTACTCATGGATATTTCGTGTTCGATTTTGGTATATTGGTTTTAATTTATTTTGGTACATAATTATTATTGGGAATGTAAACGTAAACCTAGGTGAATTTTATGATGATGATATGATGTTTTGAATGGAATTATGAGAATACATTATTAAAATTTTATGACCCTAGGTTACCATAACATAACCTTAGAAATTTATATATGGGACTTTATGATTCATGTTCCCTCTTGAAACATTTCCAATTTTATATTTTTTCATTATGTTTCCTTCTACATGGTCATTTCCAAAATGGTAATCCTTTCAAGATTCTTATTTTAGTGTGTTTATTGACGTTTTAATGTTAGGTGATTTTGAGATTGTCTCATAGTTTAATAATATTTTCTTTTCCATCTGATTATAAAATTTATATTTGTTGAATTATCTTCTTGGGAAAACTTATCATCTCATTGGAAACTATCTCTCTAGTTACTCTAGAAGTGTTTTTTTTTCAATCTCTCCTTTTGTGGGTGGTAATCTATTAATCTCAGTCACTATCTTGGTTTATTGGGATTTATTTATACTCTGGTATTAGGGTCCAATATTTTATTCCTAGTTTTATTATTTAACACGAGTCTTTTCCTCTATTCTATACACTATCCATTCTCAATGACGCTTTCTAGTGGTAGAAATAAATATGGTGGTGGGAATTATCACATATAAACCTTGGATAACTATTTTGTGCCTCTTAATTTTCACTATCCCTATTTACCTATCCTTCCATGAATCATTACACATAATATGGGATTATTTTGGTTGGTGATGAATTAGGGGAAACCATGAACCATCTCTAATAAACCATGTTGCTTTCATTGGGTTCCCAAAGAAGGCTGCACAATTGGTACATGTTTATGATAAACCATACATCCTTCTCCAGAAATGGTAACCCTTTTTATAGTAGTGTAAGTCAATGTTGGAATATGGTGTGTAAAATTATTTGACCAAACCATGTGTAACTTCCTAAAACTTGTGCCACATATAGGTTCCCTGATATGTTTCAACATATGACCTTATGCATGCATCCTCATATGCTAGAGGATTCCAAAAAATATTGAAGGTATAATATGTAATGTGGGGAGACTATTTCCATTTTATGAAATCATAAATACAGTGTAATTCAACATAATATAGAACCAATATACACTAATAATCAATAATCAACCATACAATTGCACAAACCCAAAATAGGGAAATAACCATAAACCAAAATATCTGATATGTTATTCCATATAAGGGTCATGTGTGCAATGAAAACCCAAAATAAAGACACACTAACAACTCCCAACTCGTTCCTGATATCATTTTCAATTCCCTCATCTATGATCCATCGAGAATCCCAACTCATCCATCTACAATTGGTCTCCTCCTCTTATCATGTCCTAAAATATGATGCCTTTTTGGGTACCAATCATGAAGCCCGAGTAGCATTTGAGTACAACTCAGTATACTACCGCCAATGAAATATAAAAAATAAATATTTTACAACAGAGTATGGATTTATATATAAAATAAATATTAATTTAATAATGTAAACAAGTTCTGAACTTGATATTATTTTTTCGAACACATCATACATTCTCTGGCCCTTATTGGAGTCAGAACCATACACAATAGGGGTCTAACGTTTTACTTTTTCCAAGTTATTTTATTATTTAATTTAATTACAATTTCATTTTCTAACCTAGAACATTTTTACAAGTTCCAATATATAGAGAAAATAGATCATCGGTCCTACAAAAATATCTTCGGGGCTTAGGGAAATAGTCTGGCACCCCATGGCTACTTGGATCATCATTCCTTTACCCACAATTGATCCTTAATGTGTAGGAATCGGTATCCTGAAGCCATAGTCTGGCAGCCCATGGATACGTGAGTCATAATTCCATAATTCACAAATTAGTTATAAAAAATCTTCAACATGGTTCACCATTTAAATTATAAAAAATAACCTAGTTTATTTAAATTTTTTATAAAGAATAATATTTGAAATTACCCAATTAATCCATTAGTCATTAATTATTACACAACGCATTATCCCTTCATGTTTATCCATCTGTCTCTTTAAATTCCATTACCAAACATGAGATACGAATTTAGTTCAATTTCATTAACCCATAATTTACCCTTATACATTCAATTTATCATCACATAAAGGTAATTAGAAAACCAAATTAGTTTCTATCAATCCTGGACTCATATTATCCAAGGGGTCCAACAAGATCCATGGAGGGTCTCTAAATTTCATAAAATTAAGTTCACATCTAAATTTATATGAAATTTAAAACATTTCAATGCAATGATATAACTACAACATGATTTCATGATCAAGACTAGGCGAAATAACAATTATACAACCTACTAATGGATATTTGAAAAATGATTTCCAAACATTTTCCCTCAAATAAATATACAATGGTTGAATTCAGAATTGGGGGGGGGAGATCAATGATTAAAAACCTAGATCATGATCATATAAAAGAATTACCATTAAAACCTAGATCTAAACCAACAAAATGGGATGATTCATATCTCTCAAAAGGGTAGAATGTAGTGATATAATTTTTATTAAAAAACGAAGCGATCACATATTATAGAGGCATATATTTCATCCATCAAATCATTGATTCATAAAATGTGGTGTTCGAGGACCATAATAATCTTCTTAGGAGCCTCCAAGAGAAAAGGAAAACATTTTAGGCCTAGTGGGAGTGATACGAATATGAAATATTGGGTTGGGAATTTCTAATTAAATTTATGAGGCACCTAATGTGTGTGCACACGGTTTCCTAGATGAGCCACATGGTTTAGAAAACCATGCGCCATAACCATGATCCCCACATGTCGGAGGTACATGGATTATCATTTGATGGGGAACAATTTATTTAATAATGAACTAACATCGATATTAACCTCTATCCAATAATGCATGGTGGGGGGTGGGGTGGCTGCACGGTTTGTTCCAACAATAAACCCCCTTCTAGTGGTTGAAAATTGGGTGAACAACTTCATGTGGAAAACCAAAATGTTTTCCCTAACAGTGCTCCAACAGTTCACAATCCCTTGGGCTTCGAAAAAATATCCAAATTCACCCATAACATGTAACACACCCAAATGATAAATACATAAAAAAATAAATGATTTGACTCATGTGACCAAGGTGAACATTTCCTTTCAGGAGACTACTTCATTTAAAATTCACATATATGTGTTCTTGGCTAGGTCTAGTGATCAATATGGGTGACCTTTTGGGAAGTTTTTTTGCGTGTGTTCAAGTAAAGAAAAATCAAACTATAAAAAACATTCGTTGGTTTGAGGGGATAGTCCTTAGTTAGATGAATAGTTTGGGAATGAGGGGGGGTCCCAAGGAGGGGATGACATGTCTGTGGGGGATGTAGGTGGTACGTAGAAGGGTATAAATAGATGGCCATGTCAAGGATGGGTGTCTATGGGAAAACTGGTGATACCTAGAGGGGTATAAATTGTTTGGGCATGTGGGTGGGCCCTATGGAGTGGATTACATGTCTGGGAGGAAACTGGTGGTATCTAGTGGACCAGGACATAATGACCATGTTATAGAAGGGTGTCTATGCATTTAGCAAGGCTCAATTGTTAAATAACCCTGATGCAAGAACCAACAGAGGTATAACAAAAAGGCATAAAAATACTTGAAATTTAGTATGAAGAATCTCCAAAAGGTTTGGATCTTATAATAAACCATCCTTATAATAGATCATCCTCAAGATGTGCTCCCCAACATCACTAAGACTCCAAGGTAAAATGATTCTTCAATTGGGCCCACATATCAGCTGCACTCTCCCATTTTCCTCTAAAACATGACCCTGTTTCCACAACACATGGACTATCAGCATGATCGTTTCCTGAAAAAAATTATCACTACGATCCAAAACAAAAAAATGGATTCTTCTGAAACTAAGAATCATCCTCATGATCATCATGATCAACATAGATCCCATGAGAAGGATCAGTGTGATATTTATGACATTGTGAAACATGAAAAAAACATCAATAACATTATTCTGTTGTGGAAGAGTCAATAAATATTCCATTGGTCCGATCATGTCCACTGTCTCAAAGATTCCAACATACATGGGTGCCAAAATGACCATCATCTGAATCCTACAGTGACCCAATCTTGGTGATGCTGGAAGGAATACATGGTGACTGACTATAATCTCATGATTTCTATGAAGTTAATAAATATAACATTTTTTTTTGTAATTTGTGCCACATAAATATGTTTCAGAATCAAATGAACAAGCTCTAATGTCTCCTGCATGAGAATCAATCCCAAAAACTAAGACACACCCATCTCCATCCAATGTAATGGTGACCAACATCGAAAAATATAAATTGATTAATATGGTTCGATATGGATAGTTTCTTGATAACCACTGTTATATTTGAAATCAACAAGAACTATTACTTTTTCCCAAGATCCCCTAAATTCTAGAATGCATTATCTTAACACGTCACATAGAACATAAATACAGTGTTTTTATTTCTTTCCCATCTATGGTTGAAAATCCATACTCAAAAATACCTAGGCACCCATCTAATTCTGCAAGCCTTTATAGAATCCCAATGTAAATAGATAATCATGATTTGAAACTATTCTCTATGGTATCTCATAAAAATTTACTAACTCTTAAAAATAAATATTCACCAACCATTTAATAATTAATATTTTTAGATAGGAAAAGCGTTGGATAATTTTGTAAATCAGTCCATAATCGCCATTTGTTTACTTCACTATTTGGAGGGATACGTGGAGTACCCAACACAAAATACATGGTAACAACATCCCACTTGCATTTTGTAATGGGTACCAATTATAACATACCACTAGGTCATGGTTGATTGTTCTTCACCCATTTATATGTTATGAATCATTTCACAAAATCTACAACCACCATTTTCATGCCCGAACCCTAATACTATCCACACCATGAATAGTAATTTTTGGTCAAAACAGGATTCAGTACACACTTTTAAGCATGAAAACAATGCATCATATCCTTATGAATACACATAGGAACAACAAAACAATCCAAAACATTGATTATATCATCCTCATATATGGCCCACATAGGAGGTGGATCCCCACCATCAAAACATTCCCTCAATGTCAGAAACTCTAGGTCCTCATTCTCCTTTTCCTTAATCCGATTAAGAAGTCTGGAGTCAACTGATAAGGATTCATGTGTCAACCATTATTGGTCATCTTGAACATCCATATGAATCTCCACAAACATCACCTCCATCTTCCATTTTTACATTGACTCATGGACTGCCTCTGCCTATGTCTTCCAAATTAATGTATTAGCAAAAATAATTCTATTCCAAGGTTCTTATCTAGCTCAATGTAAAAAAACTGCATTAACATAATGATAATCCATTGACTGATATTCAAATATCATTTTGAAATTATGTATTTAAAACATTTAGAATCTCTAAACATAGAAAGAATTTAACCCAATATGTAATGAAACTAACATTTTAAGGCATAACCCACCATGGCTAACTTGATATCATGTGTGGGATAACTATGATTTTAGTGAATCTTCTTCCATGATCCATAAACCACAACTCAAGAACACAACATCAACATGACCCCACTTACTATTCCAAACACATTATAAAACAAGGTTTACTCTGCATCTATCTCGGGTATGATCAACATTAATGCGGTAGTTAAATTATAATTCAACTCTGGGAAGAAATATTCACATGCTATGGATAATTCAAACTTGATTCCCTTCTTGAGCAAGCCCGAATGTGGTGCTTCCAAATGGTAAAATTCTAGGATGAATATCTTATAATAACCCCATAATACTAAAAGTATATGGATATAACAAATGTTTTTTTGGATGCTCCCATGAAATAGGTACATGTAGTTTCTCTATGTCCACTAGCACGCCATTCTCAAATAATATATGACCCATGAAATGTAACCTGTCAATCTAGGGTTGACACTCATATAGCTTGGAGTATAGTCTATGTTCTCTTAGTATACATAGAATGATGTTAAGATGTTGGCATGGTTTTCATGAGTCTAGGAGTATAGAAACATTTCACTGAAATAATAAACCACAAAATGATCTAGAAATTGGTGAAGTAGTTTGTTCATCACGTCCATGAGAACAAATTTATAATTCATCAGCATGAATAAATCATAATGAACTCATTAATTCCATACCTATTTCTTAAAGTAGTCCATGATATATAATATGTTCTAACAATAGAATCAAGATACGAAGACCATAATTCAATCTTCGATAATAAACAATATTCTATCCCAAATACTTAATTAGATCATTGATACATGGAAGAGTATGCCAGTTCATAATTTTAATGTTTTAAAACATCCAGTAATTGAAAAAATGAATCATACCATAATCCTTTTTAGAAACGAAATCCATATAATCCCATGGGGGTATACGCATATGGATAAATCCCTTATACATAAATTCTTCATAGGATATCTTAATATCTTAATTCTTTGTTGGTGCCATTTTTTATTATGGAATGAAACTAGCTTATCTCTCAATATGAGTTCAATTATAAACTCATCATCCCTCTCAGGTGGTATCTCAAAGAAGTCCTCAAGAAACATTACCTGAAATTAGTCCACTATGTTTGGAAATACACTTTTCTTCCCAACCCAATTATTCAGAAAAATACAAGAAACCATGGTGGCGAGCGCCCTCTATTGTGACTGAATAGGCCCTAGAAGTCAAACCTGTATATCTCAATCACCATGATGAATATAACTATTAAAATTTGGACATATAAAGTTTACTCTCCTAGTCATCCAATAGAAACCAAATTTCCTCTACTGGAATCCCCCTTTAGGTTCACCTAAATAATGTGAGCTTAACTCACCACCCTAAAAAACTTCTTCTAATGGAAAATACTAACCTGGTATAAAATATCCCTTTTATGTCCATCCTGATAATGTATCGCAATAGTTACCTCATAACTTACTTCTTCCATGGAAATGAGATTTTTGTTGTTGTAGTGACCCACATATTCCATCTCTATCATGCTTCCCTAGGTCAACTGCATACACTGAGGTTCCCTATATCATCTTAGTATCTCTTTGTAAAATTGTTCTATTAAGTAATTGTAGAATCCTTTCTATATCATTCACTCCAAATACTCATCATGATCATGAATATCCAACTAGTTATTTATTGATACTCACAACATAAACGCTCTTAATATGAAAATTTTATTTAAAGTAGTCTCTAAATGATCTAGGATTATTTGGATAAAAATAATCCAAAAACCACATAACATAGGCTCTCCCTCTATGGGGAACATTAGTGGGTATTATATATGGAACTCATGTGTCAGATCAAACATATATCTCACTGCCCTTAGTAGGAAATCCTACATGGAATGAATAATGTGAGCGATGTTCTCACAGAACTACTCTCCCACCCCTCTTCCCAAAATTATTGTGGACTCTTGTACTACTATTGGAGGATCATTAACAGTAATGTCCTCTGGTTTCCCTACCAATAAACATCGTTGTGGTGTAATGTGCCTACAATACCAAACACATGTCTTAGGACACATAATTCATCATTAACACATTTACATAAGTGGTACTCAGATAAAGATATAATAATTTATCCAACATACACTTCCCCATGGTAATAACTGAGGCACTATCATTACCCTCAAAATTCATAACATGATTCATGACTAACATTGGGAAGGAAATTTTAATAATTATAAGGTTTCCCTTAGACAACCATTTTTAACAGTTTCATATTACCAAATTTTAAACATTATTCTTTCACTATTAGTCAATCCTTATTTGATATTAATCAAATAAATAAAATTATCTTTATTTCCAAAAACTGACTCATCACATGATTTTCAATATATGCCTAATATGATGCAAGTTACATAAAATAATCAGTTCCTATAATGATTCATGTATACTCAAATCTATTTCCATACCATTCAATGAGAAAAATATTTGAAAAATAATATTATCACACAACAAGTTCCTCACCCATTGTGAAATAACATACTACTGTAATAGGAAACATCACGAATAACACTCCCACCCATAGTATGTGGCCCCCATTCATGGGTTAGATACTCCCATGAATGATCTCATGACCAAGGTCCCACTCATCCAAGTCTCATGTCTACCATTACAAAATAATAAGACAACATAAATGAAATGAAAAACAATCCTATGATAACAATTTGTTACATCCTGACCTAGGTACCATATACCGATTCCTCTAGCTAGTTAAACACATGACCTCATGCACGCCTCTGTATAATACAGAGTCTTCTGACTAGTAGTGAGGGTCTAATATTCCACCCAAGGTGACTAAAACCTCTATTTCAAAGTATCACAATAATACAATCCAATATGAAATATAACAAAGATTCAAAAATAATCAAGAATCAACCAAACAGAACATGAATAAATACAAAAGAGGGAAATGACCATAAACCAATGAGGTATATATGTCATTCCATATAAGTGTCAAGTGTAAGAAAAAAATATAAAATAAAGTCTCACTAAAGAATCATTAGTGGGGCCTAACATTATGTACAGTTCCATCATCCATGATTCTTCCTGAATAAAAAATCATCCATCTAACATAGGTCTCTTTCCCTTATCATGTTCAATAAACATAAAGTCTATTCAGGTACCAACTAGAAGGCCCAATGTAGGGTGTGAGTACAACTCATTATCCCATCATCAATTACATCTAAATTAAATTCCATAATAATATAGTGTATGAATTTTTTAAGGAATAATGATCAAATGACAAAAGTAAATATGTACCACATTTATTTTTCTATATAAAACCACATCATAAATACTTTTTCTAATTCCATATTCAGAACCTTACACCATAGGGGTTTTACAATATACAAATTTCATGGTATTTCATTATTCAATTTAATTCAGATTTCATTCAGTTCCCTGAAGTGTCAGTATGGGTACCATTATCTCAAGAACATAATACATTAGTCTAATTCCAATATCTCAAGAGGCAATTAAACCTACCTAGAACCCCAGGGTTACATGAAGAATCTATCCGTCACGCACAAATCTTTGTTTGCATGAATACATTGGAGAACTATATTTGTATTCTGGAACCCCATGGGTACTAATAGAATTAGTTGATCACCCACAAATCATTTTCCACATTTAGATATACATATATCATGTTTCCAAATTGATTATTCACTTTTCAATAATTTTCAACATACAGAACCATTTCATTTTCAAGCACAACAATGGTTCTTTTCCTTCGTCTTAAGATACAATATGACAAATTCCCCACATCAATGCATTTATTGTGAATTATTACACATATCATTAACCCTTAATGTTATGAAATTTAACCCATTAAATGACATTATTAAACAAAAATACATATTTAGTTAAATTTTCTGAACAGATATTTCACCTTATAAATTACATTTGTCATCATATCGAGGTAATTGAACTACCCCATTTTTTCCATCATGCCTGATCTCACAATACCCAATTAGTCTCATAAGATCTATGAAGGATCTCTCAATTTCAGGGAATTGAGTTCACATCAAAATTTATAAGTAATTTCACAACATACAAATGAAATTTTACAACTATAACACAAATTCATTATAAAGAATATAGAAATAACCAATTAGACCACCTATATTAGCATATTTTATGAATTCTCTCCAAGACATATTATTCAATTCAATATAGAACGATTGAATTCCAAATGGAGGAGGAGATATGGGATTACAATCTAGGATCATGATCAAATGAAGAAAATACATTAACAACTTGATCTGAACCATAAAAAATAACAGGATTCATCCCCCTACAAAGTGTTAAAATATAACAAGGAGAGGTACCTAAAATAAGAAAAGATTTCATACGAGAGAGGTTTTGCTTTCTTACACAAAATCATCTATTCATATATAAAGGGGTTAAAGGAGCATAGGAATCCTCTAGGGATCCTTAAATAGAAATGGACAGTGTTTTTAGTCAATATGGGGTGATTAGAAATATAAATTGGAGGATCATAAATTTTTAACTAAATTTTTTTGGCACTTAAAGTATATATTCATGGCTTTCTAGACTGGCCACATAGTTTGGGAAACTGTGCTTTCCTACTCTCTAGGGTGAATGGGATGTGATTCCACTATTTCCTATCGTGCATTCATGGGGATGGGGTGACCAAACAATTTTGTCAAACCCTGAACCCATTCTAGAATCCCAAAATGTGGCACACAGTTTTGTGGGGAAAATCTTATGGATTTACCTAATAATGTTGCAACCGTGCACAAGCCCATGATATTCCCAAATTCTCTAAAGTCACCTGTAATGACCTTGAAGAATTAATTAACCAAATTTGTGAAAAAATTGTAAAATATTAATTTCAAAAGAGTGAAAAAAGTCTCTATAGAGTTAGGATCTTCCTCTATCTGACCTCTTTAGTAGCCCATATAAACTTACATGGTTTCCACAAGGTTTACTAACCCATGTGACCAAACCATGTGATGATAAATAATCATTAAAACTTTTTGAAAACCTCAAATAATTACAATTAAACAAATTATTTCTCCCCATCAATACAGTATAGGTCTAATAGTCTATCCAAAGTGATTTTGGGGATTCAAACCTTTCAAGATAATGGTTCTGATGAATCATGTTTAATTGGAACTAGTTTTCAAAAGTACAAACACATTCAAATTTTTTTCTTTACTTTTTTTCTATATAAACCTTATTTCCAAAGAAAGTAATCTCATTTTGGGAATATTTTCACTATATATATTGTTTGTTTTATTACTTGAAATGTTTTCTCTTATTTCATTTATTTGAAGAAGTATAATCCTTATGATTTGAGATTATCATTTTGTGATCTTTAAGATCATTAAGGTTAGTTGTTTATTTCCCCAATTCATAGATTTTGTGATCTTGAATATTTATTTTCTGTTATATGATTCTTATTTTTTATGATTATCTTGTTTTATAGAGCCATCATCTTAAATAGTGTTTAGAACTCAAGGAATTATCATAATATCCAATTTTTTGAGAAAGGTTTCAAAGTAATTTACCTATAAAATTTTATATATGAATTCATGATCTATTATCTTGATATTTAATTAACATAGTATTTCAAGATTATGTATATTATCCAAATCAATGATTTATTAATTATTAACATTTTATTAGATGTAGAAAAAAAATGAATTTTGATACGTTATGATGGGAAAATAATTTTGATGATATATATTCCTCTTTTTAAAATTTAAATTCTATGTTATTCCATAAGAACACTATTTAAATGTTGATGAAATTAATTTCCAATATGAGAAAAAATGTGATTTTTTAAATATGGTGAATAATAATATTTTTATTATAATTTTTTTAATGGTAATATTTTTTTAATGTTTAATGATTGATTAATTGATTTATTAAGAGAGTTAATTGGTTTTCAATGGATCAATAATCAGCATGAATGGTGAAAATGTGTGGGAGCTTTAAATTACTTATTATAGAACATGAAATCCCTATGCAATTCTCCATTACATGTAGTGGAAGTTATGTTTTATTGAATGAATTTAATGAGATGTCCTTTTTGAGGGTGATGAATTGTATTGAAAATAAATTATATGGTTGATAGAAGAGATTATTCTTAACTTATCAGAAGTGTGAATAATAATATTGGATTGTTTAAAACATGATAAAATGATATGATATATAGTATGATACAATATTTGAAATGTAACCCTCCATATGGATTTCATTAGGAGACCTATTTTTTTTACATTGGAGGGGTTGGAATCCATATTCACAAGATTTGAATTATTCCCTGGCTAGTGAATCTAGGGGTACTTAAGTCAACATATGATGTTTTTTACATTGGTTAGGCCTAGATATTGTATGACTGATAATTGTTTAGAAGGTATAATAATTTTTTGATTCTATTCTATCCTGTATATTTGTTTCATTGATGACTAATTGACTATATTATAGACTATTTCCCATTTTCACCTTGGTTTCCATGATGATGATTTATGAGAATTTTCAATGGTATAACTATTTTGGAAATCAATGAAAGGATACCATATTTTTCCTTTATTAAATAGTTATTTATAAAAAAAACATCAATTAATGAATGTTTTATGTTATGGAAATTTTTATATTATTTGGATAAATTTCGATTTATGAAAATAATTGTTTCCCAAGAAAAACATTAAATACATGATATTAGAAAAGTGATCCATAATACCTTTTATAAATAAGAATATTTTAACACTGGAATCAATATATATTCCCTATAAATTTTTATTAATTCGTTCTATTGGTGGTAACCTTATGGAATTTTATTTATTGGTTTATAATGTTTCTTGGTTGAGTGGGTATTAATATATCATTAGGTTATTGCATTGGAGGTGCATGTGGTGTTAGCACACATGTATAATGATTTGTTGATGATTGGATTCTTTGTTCATTATGTTACATGTATACAACATAAGTATTTTTATACTTTCTATATTACCTCTATAGTGTCATTACCATTAGATATCTCAGTTTTATCCCTCTTTTGATTTCATTTATAATGTTTATCCCAATATGTTATTGATGTTAGAAGAAATCATTTCCAAAGTATTCCTCTTGTTGCCCAGGATATTATCATCCAATGGGGATCAAGGACATCATTTTGTACAGTGATATATTTACTTGCGTTCTAGTTCATATGGTATTCCTCATTGGTTGGTTACAGGTGGTGGAGAAGAAAATGAAGAAATGACTTCATGGTGCTGGTACTCCACACAATGTATGAATTACCATTTCTGATTTCATAATATAAATGTGTAAATAGTTTCATAAATAATTCCCATATAATAATAAAATATTCTATAAAATAAATAGTGATGAAATTATATTCAAATTAGAAAATTATATTTGGTAATGTTATATAATATGTATGGGAAGTTTGAAAAAACAATGAGTAGTAACATTGAAATCATTCATTTTCCTTGGTGGATTCCTACAATATGGAGGTATTAAGGGAATACCTTATGACTAATGGCTTATGGAAAAAAACTTTTTAGGGTGAACTGTATGGAGTGACTAGGGGATGCTTTTATAAGTTGTGAGAATGAAATTTTTTAATATTTTATCTTAATATAAATAGAGCACATGATTCACAAGTTAAGAACAATCCAAAATGGATAATAATGCAATTATGGATGAGATAAGTTTGATAATACCATAACCATTCATATTAAAGAAATAGGTAAATGTAACATCCCAACCAGGATTACCACTAAATGGATAGATGGACCAGTTGACCACATGGCCTCATGCGCATTTCCCTAAATGCTAGATTATTCCGACTAGTAGAGAGGGCCTAGGGTATGATAGTGGGGAATCTATGCCATCATTGGCATAGTATAACATAGCAGAATACAATGGAAATATAGTAGTGGAAGTAGTAAACAGTATATGACTGAAAAAAAATAGTGGAAGTCAGATAGATAAATATCCAAATCTCAAACCATACAAATGATAAGGATGAATGTTACATATTCTAAGAAAGAATCCAAAATAGGTTAGGTTGAAATCTGATAAAAATAAAATACATGTGAAAAAAAAAAGAAAACTCTGAATCATCACAATCCTCAGCATGGTCCCATGCTCTCCTTCTCACAAGAAGCAATCAAGTACCTGTATAAGGGTTAAATACGCTTTCTAAACCGCCAATCATATATTCTGTTTGGGAAAAAAAACTTGACTCAGATAGGTTGTGAGACAAATTTCAGTTGGAAACCACTAAAAATATATTACTAAAAGTTAGTGAATATATAAAACATCATCCAGAAAAAATAGTAACTAGGAAGTGCTCAAGTAATTATCCATTTATTCCCTTTATGTTCTTTAGCAATTCAGTTTCATTTAGGTGAAAATATCTTCAGATTCAACTATATCCTACCAATCCCCCATATAGAACTAAACAGAGAAGATCTCTCAGAAGATCATTTAGATAAAATGTGAAGATGAATCGAAGCTTGTGCTTGGGATTGACAGAAACATCATAAGTCATTCCATTTAATTTAACATGTTTTATGAACTTGAAAAAGGTCTTGAGGTCCGGCCTAGGCCCCTCGACCCATCATACCAATGTAATCTTCAACTCTTGACCTAACCAATTCACCTTTAGTCGTATCTGTATTTTAGCATTTAATCATTTGTTCAGTTTCCAGTAGATCCCATCCTAGGTATCCCCCAATAGACCAAGTATTCACTAGACATTTAAAAAGAATACATAGTGAGCCTGACCACCAAAACTGTGGCTCGCTCATATCCTTTAATTACCTAACCACCTGAGTCTATCCATTTCGTTTTTACCAAGATAATGTTTCTCCCAAGATAATCAAGGTGTAATTCATCAAATGAGCCTAACCCTGTCTTTTAATCGAGAATATGGCTCATCCATTGCTAACTACATATTTTAATCATTTATCATTTCATTTAAAACGTGACACATCTGAATTAAACTATCAAATGTCTTTAAACATAACAACTAACATGGGAAATTCACATATCATAAAACACATGCAAATTAACCAATTTTTTGGTTTAAATCATAAAAACTCATGTGAATATTTAATATTACAACATATCATTCTAATCAAACCCCAAAAAGGAAAACATTCACAAGCCTCAAGGGCATTCTTTCTAAACAGCTAACCATTGGAAACACACCCATGGGGTGTTCTTAAATCAAAAAAATCAGTAATCACATGATTTAATTTCATATAATCAAATACGTAAACATAATTAGGAATAAAAAAGTTTCAATTATAGAGAAAAACAAAACACTATGATGGTCCCATACCGTTTTTCCTCATATAATCAACTTTAAATTTAATTAAATGCACAAGACCACCAACTACAATGTCGTATAATAGATATAATATGACATCATCAAATTTAATCAGCCTAGAACGTTTTAGTTATATGAAAAAACTTAAATCATTCAACCATGAATAAATTTCTCAAGAACATAAAACATCAATAATAGAACAAGGAGAAGAAATGTATTACCGAGAGAAATCCAATAAGACTGATGGCACTTAAATTGGGTTCTGGATGACGAAACACGAGAAGAATCAACTCACGCAGCTCCTTGTTATTCACCGGGTGGCTATACTATCCATGAGAAGAGAAAAAGAGGCTACTGCCTGTTTCAAGAAAACATTTAGTAGTAAATGGTGTGTAAGTTAGTATACACAGCATGTATATCATTTTACTCTTCATAAATTCTTTTAATTACTTTATATGTTCAACACCAACCTTGCCGATATGACTACATGGTCTGTACTAGGATGTACACAACATGTAGTGGATTTTTTTGTCACTTCCCAGACAACAAAAAAACTGTGTATCCCCATCCTACACAGCCAGAAAACATGGCCTGTACATATGATTACACAGCAGGTTCAATTAAAACATTATATTTTTTTTCTAGTTTTCCTTGTTTTCTCCAAAAATAACTCAAAGTAAAATAAAAAGAATCAACCCATGCCTCATAAAAAGAAATGGGTTATTACAAATATTCCCCTTAAAGAAATTTGTCCCCAAATTACACTTACAATTGTGTTGAAGGAATATTTGAGAATAACTCAGGAAACTGAGCACATATATCAGCCTCCCTCTCCCAAGTCTTGTCATGTACCCATCCGTGCTTCCATAAAATCCATACGAGAGGAAATAACCAGCCTTGAATATCCTTCGTGCTCATTTCAAATATATGAATTGGATGCTCTACAAAGGATGCATCAACCTGATGCACAACCACCTCATGCTGAAAAACGTGAGATGTGTCTGAGTGATAGTGGTAAAACTAAGTTACGTGGAAGATGTCCTATATGGATCAATACCTATGAGGCAACTGCAACCGATATGAAATTGACCTAACTTCTGCTAGAATCTCAAACTTTATGAATAATCACGATGAAATATTACCGTATCTCTTGATCCTCTTGTACCCCAACCATAGTTCGACACATAGGAAACATGATCTCTTACCTTAAACTCTTGAGGTTCTCTACAGAAATCCACATAATATTTCGGATGAGACTGAGCATTGGTCATCCACTTATGAATCAACTAAACTTTCTCAATGGTCTCGAAGTCATGATGAGGTCTTACCATTGCTGCCTCTCCTCCCTCCATCCAAAAGATGGGCGATTGGTTTTTCCTACGGTACAAAGCCTCATATGGTGTCATATGAATAGTATATCAAAATCTATTAATATAGGAAAAATCAACTAGTGGTATATGCTTCTCCCAAGAACAACCAAAAGCTAGGAAGCGTGCCTGTTTCATGTCCTCAAGCACCTAAATTGTGCACTCTAACTGGCCATCCATCAAAGTGTGGTAAGATATGATCTGAAGCACCTGTGTACCCAGTTCCCTCTATATAACATTATAGAAACATGATGTAAACCAGGAGTCCAAGTCTGAAATTATATAGTGCGGAGCCTCGGGCAAGCGTACTATCTCTTGGATGTACAACCATCATTTCTAATGAACACTGAAGGACTCATTGATCAGTAAGAAATGTGCAACCTCCATGAGACATTCAATAACAACCCATACTATATCATTTCCTAGAGTTACTCTCAGTAAACACATCATGAGATCTATCAAGATATCATCCCATTTCCACTCATGAATGGGTAGCTGCTATAAAAGTATACCCGGATTCTGATTTTCCACCTTCACCCACTGACATGAGAAACAAATAATAACCAAACCGGCTAATTCTTGCTCCATTATCAGCCACCAGTACTGACAACACATGCCACAATACATCTTGGTGACTCCGGGATGCACAACCCAAGTTGAATAATGAAACTCCTCCATCACCTCCCCAAGTATATCCCATTGAACCCATAGACATCCATGGACACAAAAGCTTCATCCTCACATATCGTCCATCCAGGAGGAGGGTCCACCCCTGCCACAATCTCTCGTAGAACTAGGGAATCAAAATCTGATAGCAGCCTTATACTCACTCTGTCCAGTAGGGTAGAGGTCACAACCAAATATGAAAGATAATTCGATCCCTCACTATTGTACACCTCCAAATGATTCTCAAGGAACATGGACATAAGCTCCAACTCATCACTGACCTACTGCACTGCCGGTATCTGAGTCCTCATGCTCAGTGTTCCAGCCCCTACATTACCATTTTCAGTCATATAGACAAGCTCAAATTCAAAGGGATAAATGTATTCCACCCACCATCACTGTCTCGGATTCAAATCACACTGAGTAAGAATGAATTTGAGATTTTTGGGGTCTATATACTCCAAAAAGTGCTTCCCCAATAAATAATATCCCTAGAAGCACAAATCATGAACAAATATAGTCAACTTGAGATCATGTGTGAGGTAGTTTAACTCATGTGTCATCAATTGTAGAGAACAATACACCTCTATTCAATCTCCTTGTATAATCACTACTCCTAGCCCAATACCTAATGCAACACAGCACACAATATAAATCATGTGTGGATCTGGGAATATTAGTGTCATCACTGAAGTAAAATTTCCCTTCAAATCTAGAAAGGATTCGTCATAAAATTATGAACATTCATACTTCACAACATTCATTGTAAAGCCCGTCC
Source organism: Viscum album (assembly GCA_963277665.1). NCBI lineage: Eukaryota > Viridiplantae > Streptophyta > Magnoliopsida > Santalales > Viscaceae > Viscum > Viscum album. The sequence continues at coordinate 1,150,353,811 of OY728122.1, forward strand.
TCAGTACTGCTAAGCACGAAAAGTCCTGTATAAAACTCATGTAGTATCCAGCTATCCCCAAGAAACTCTGCACCTCAAAAATTTTCCAATAATGCTCTCAGGAAACTACTTCTATCACCTTCTCTGGGTAAACTGATACTCTAGTCCCTTAGGTAATGTAACCCAGGAAGTGAATTTGATCCATCTAGAAGTGTAATTTTGTGAGCTTAGCATATAATTGATTTTCTCTTAGTGTATTCAATACGATATCAAGGTGCTCGCCATGGTTGTGTCGATTGTGACAATACAACAAGATATCATCTATGAAAACCACCATAAATGAATCTAGGTAAGGATGGAACACTTGGTTCCTCAGTTCCATGAAAACTGCTAGCGTATTTGTGAGACGTAACAGAATAACCAAGTAGTCATAGAGACCGTACCTACTAAAAACGGTTTTATGTGGTATCTATGTAGTACGAACACATACCTGGTGATATCTATATATTATTTTAACATTCGAGAACACTTGAGATCCTAAAATATGATCAAACATGTTATCTATCCGTGGTAAGGGATATCTATTTTTATCCGTCAACGAGTTCATTTTTTTATAGTCCACAAAATTTTTGAGAGTATCGTCGCCCTTTTCACAAAAATGACTGGTGAATGCCACAGTTAGGTACTAGGTTAGAAAAAACCCTTTACATCTAGATCATCAAACTTCCTTTTGATATCTATCAACTCTATCATAGCCATCCTATATAGAGGAATGGATACCGGTGTAGCATCTGAAACTAGCCCGATAGTGAACTCTACCTCTCAACCAGTGGTAAGCATTAGATGTCATTCGGGAAAACGTCTGTGAAATGATCAACCACTGGAGGAAAATTTTCATGCATGTTCCGCAATCCTATAGATATGAATTCTCAATATAGGCTGTCATATCACCCTACCCACGATGCTCAGGTCCAGCTTGGCTCGCCTGGACATCCCATTATACCAGGTATAGGAAAGGCCCACCATTTGGTGATGTAAAACTCACCTTGCAGTGATAGTAGTCAATGAAGGCCGGATAGGATACCAACCAATCAATTCCTAGGATGACATCAAATCCTATCATCGTTAAGATGTAGGGATCCCAAAAGAAGTCACATCCACCAATCTCAAGGGGTCACACTTTGCATAGATGAACACCTTCAGTTATAATCTCTAACATTGTTTTTAGAGTCATAACATTCTAAAATGTATAACAACAATGTTCAAGGATCTCCACAATGGAAATATAAATGAAAATATGAGAAGATACAGTATTAAAATGTGTAGAAGTTAAAATAGAAACTTCTAGAATAGTTCCTATGATAGTAGAAGGTCGGGGATCTATCTCTTATTGGGTCTATTGCAATCCATATGTCTGACCTATATCACGAACCTGTGACATAGCCTGGGTACTTTGAGCTGACCTGCCCAACTATCACAAAGATCATAGGGTCTAGCTACCACGACCATGCCCACCTCTTTTGATTACACGCCTCGATGTATTCCTGTATCTAGACTTGTGCGAAGATACTAACCCTGCTTATTCACGTAGAGTCTTTTCTGAACCTCACTTACTAGCCACTGGTGGAAACATACAATAGATTTATTGTAAATGGCTAATCATTCTGCAAGTTCAGAACCCAAATAAGTCCTTTAGGAACTACTGTCTGGTATTCCCTACTCTACCAGATGGATAACACCTCAATAGGATACTATAATATACATCTTAACTTCTTGTATTCCCATGAGAATACTTGAGATGACTCATGTTGCTTCCTATCGAGATAGTCCCAGATCTCATTGAAAAACTTTCGTAGCTCGCACCCCATGATTCTCATAGGTTGGTCTCGGCAATTAGTGCCTAATTCCAAATGTAATGTACTAAAGAAAACATAAAAATTTTCACATGAGCTCAAAAGTCGTATCGAAGACCATCTTCAAATCACATAGCTCTCAACACCTCACCACCTATCAGAACATGTTTGAATTATTGATTCTCTATAAAGTGGGAGGAATAGTCCATCACAGACATAATACCCTAGTCCAGATTCATAAACTCCAAGGCTCGATCGGTCCTGAGGGTCTCAATAAAGAAGTAGTTGTAGATGTATATTTGGTACTCTCCCCATGCCATTTCTCAATGGCACTGTTTCTATGTGATAAAATCCCACCACCTCTTGGTAGAATCACATAACATATAAGTTGAGAGCTGACACTCCTCTCTAGAGGCATGTCAAGATGCTCAATGATAGTCAGCACTGATTCTAGACACTTTTCTATAGCCTATGTTCCACCAAACCCTGAAAGAGTTGGCTGATGCTGCTGCTAGAATAAACGATTTTGTTCGGCGATAGATGTGGTAGCCTGTGGTGCTCCCTGGATGGTCCGCATTAAACTCACAAAACCTTCTCGGATCTGTGCGTCGGCACCCATGTTCAGTATAATGGATCATTCCACATCTGGAAAAACTGGAGGGTCCATTGGTAGCCAATGACCTACCACCTCTAGTGTATACTCACGTATACTCTCCTGGTGCACTGCTCAAGGTATTCATGGAAGAATTTCTCTATAAAGTCCATCACACACCTCATCACATGTTTTAATGAAGAGAGGACACCCACTCAAAAGTGCATAATGGGACATATAAGGAAAAACATTCATGGTTTTAAAATTATAGTACACAACGTGTATAACTCCTCACAAGGCATGTTCTCCTAGGCCTCTACATGGGTGTGTACTTTTCACCAACATGGCCATGTATTACATCATGTACTCAGCGTGTCCCCTAAGAGACATAGCATGTACTTGGAATTCCCTTTTTACCTAGATACTTATACATGGCTAGAACTACATGGTTCTTCCAGTGTAGGACAACAATGTGTGTTCACCCTAGAAATTGTGTGTACAAACAAATTTCCATCCACCCATGTAATTAGTCACATAGTCGGATACACAGTTGACTTCTACACATCATGTACATACATTACATGACATGTCCTACTCAGAGCTTGACAACCTATGTTCCCTCCTCACATCGTAGGTTACACAGTCAATGATTACATGGAATCTATTCATGGTACACGATGTGTTATTATAAAATATTGGAGCACATTCTTCCCCAAACACGAAAAAAACACGACGTGTTAGGCTAGACTACATGCCGTGTATTTTGGGGTTTTCAATATAGAAAAAGTAGATTGGATAGAAAACCCTTGTTATGCAGAAAAACCAACCAGCGAGATGCCAAATTCAGATCCATGAGGGCCCATACTCTCCATAGATCAATGTCAAGAACCCAAGTAGAACATATGATAATATAATTATAAAGAAAATTGAATCATGATCTGCCAAACATTGGTATACGACGGACCATACAACTCCTGAACCAATGTTTGGCATCCATTTGATCCAAACCATAGAACAAACCAATACAACTATCATAAAAACATGAATAGCTATCATATCATCTATCATAACATTATTCGATAACTAATGAATCCTTTATGACAACGTATAAGCATGGAATGTGATTCTATCAAGTGTTTATATGATTCATCTGATGGAATACCCTCATCTCATCGAGTTGTAACCAAAATAGAACCCAAAATTGCATCAATAGAAATAATAAAAATTAAGTGCGTCCCACAATGGTGAAATCTTTAAAATTATAAAAATGGAAAAAAAAATTCATTTCTAGGTAATTCAACTTTTCCCAGTATACGGGTTAGCTACTCCAGATCATAGGTAATTACTAAATCCATTTTTCTATCCTATATAGTCAATAAGAATCAAATAGTAAGACAAAGAAGAAAGGATACCTCTGATACCCCTTTGTAATGTCCAAACCTGACTTACCACTAAATTGTTATCCGTATCGGTTTTCCTCATGGCCTCAAATACATTTCCCAAAATTCCATAGGATTTTGACTAGAAGTGAGGGCCTAGAGTGTGATATTGGGGAAACTATGACCTCATCGCCAGATTTTAACATATCCGAATTGATCAAAAATATATTATTAGAAGCATTAGATAGTATACAACTGAAACAATACAGCAGATATCTGATAGATAAATATCTAAGTATCAAACCATACAACTGATAATGCAGCATCCTACATTTCTAATAATGTGGTCAAAATGAGTTACAATGCAATCAGATACAGATACAATACAAGTGCAGAAACAGAAATAAAACTCAGAAGCATTTCAAGCCTCATCTTGGTCCCATGCTCTAATGCTCAAAATAATTAATCATGCACCTGTATAAGGGAACTTTCCCTTGTCTACACCTACAATCATTTAATCTGTTCGGGCCCAAAAACCAAACCCAAATAAGGTGTTAGAATAATCCAAGTAGGAAACCACAAAATATATCTGTCTAACAGTCCGTGAATATATGCAACATCTGCAAGGGAAAATATTAACTAGGAAGTGATCAAGAAATTATCCATTTATTCTATTTATGTACTTTAGAAATTTAGATTCATTTTGGGGAAACTATCTAAAAATTCGGCCTTAGCCAGCTAATCCCATTTAAAAAAGTAAACATAGGGGATGTATCAGAAGATTATATGGATAATAAGTGAAAACAAAATTCATGCTTTTGATTTGGATTGGTAGGCACATATTAATTCATTCCATTTCATTTAACAAGTTCTATGAACATTACAAAGGTCTCAAGGTCCAGCCTAGGCTCTTCAACCCACCGTACCAAAGTAACCTTCAACGTGTAACATAAACATTTTCATTTAAGCATATCAGTATTTCAAAATTTAATCATTTGGTTAGTTACCAATAGAGCCCATCCTAGATGACCCTCAACGGACCAAGGATTTTCTTGACATTTAAAAAATAAGACTTAGTGATCCTGACCACAAAAAATGTGACTTTATCATTACCTTTAAGTAGTTTACCTCTAGAGTCCATCCATTACCTTTTAACCGACATAATTTTTCACCCATGGTAAACAAGGTATAATTAGTCACATGAGATAGACCATGTATTTTAATAGAGACTATGGCTCACCCATGGCTAATTAACCTTTTTTTAATAATTTATCATTTAATTTCAAAAGCGACACATGTGAATTAAACTATCATGTGGATTTAAAAATAACAACTTGTGTGGGAAACTCACATAGCGACAAACACATGAAAATTAAACTATTGAATAGTTTTAATCAGAAAAACCCACTTGGGCATTTCATATAACAAAATATTATTCTAATCAACCCTAAAAATGGAAAACAATCACAATCCTCAAGGCCATTATTTCAAAATTTCAATCCATGGGAAACACACCCATGAGGTGTTTCTAAATCCATGAATCAACAATCACATGATTCTGTTTCATATAATAAAATACCTAAAAATCATTAGGCATCAATAGGTTTAAATTATAGAGAAAAACAAAATCCTAAGATGGTCCCAAACCATTTTGAAACATATAATAAACACTAAATTTAATGAAAGGCACATGAACACATTCTTAAATGTCTTATAACTGATAAAATCAGACGACAACCCTTGAATCGGCCCATAATTTTATTGATATAAGAAAAGAGGTAAATCATTCAACCATGAATAAAATTATCAAGAACAAGATTCATCAAAAACAGATCAAGGAGAAGAATGATCTTACTAAGAGGAATCGAACGAGACCAACGACACTTGAATCGAGTTCAAGATGACGAAACAGGAGAAGAATAAACTCTCACGACTCCTTGTTCTTCACCTGGTAGCTGTTCTATCCAAGAGACGAGTAAACGATGCTACACCCCATTTTATGCTGAAATTTTGTTGTACACAACATTTAAGTTTGTAAACAGGATATGTATATCATTTTACTATTCATATATTCTCCAACATACTTTATAGTCCCACACTGACCTTGTCGACCTGACTACATAGCATGTACTATGATGTACATGGCATGTAGTGCCTTTTTTTTCTCTTCTTGGATAATGAAATCACACACCGTGTATCCCAATCCTTCACGACCAGACAACACGACGTGTACATTGGATTACCTAATGTGTTCTACTAAAATTTTAACATTTTTTCAGTTTTCCTTGTTTTCTCCATTAACAGCTCGATCAAAAATAAAATGAATAAACCCATATCTCTTATGAAGAACCAGGTTCTTACAGTACACATGTTCTTTTGTACTTAACTCTAATAATTGTCACAATTATCATTTTTTGGTTCTACCTTAGTTTCGACAATTTAACTATGTAATTTACATTTAATTAGTGAAATAATATTCCCATTATTAAATAAGATGACTCTAATAATTTCAAATATGACATAAAATTCATCAGATCAAATATTTACTTGTAATAACAATTAATTTTTACATTACTGCATGTAATGTGTGAGAACCCATTTTTTTAAATAGAATAATTTTAAACATAAATTTTTGTGATTCTTAACATTATCAATCTATTTTTTATTCAGGATATAAATTTTATTTATTAAAAATAATATAAATCATTTCGAAAATAATATTAATTATAAAGAAAGGCCAGAAATTGCATTTTTTATAAAATATTACTTAATCCCCTAAAATCACAATAATAAGTTTTCTGTATTAAACATTTTATTTTTAAAATGTATATTTCTAACTATTTAATTCATATTTGATCAATTAAAATTAATATAATCTTCTAGTCCTTGATTATTTAATAATATGTAAATAGTTCTAGTAAAAATATCATTTTCTATATTCTTTTTAATGTTCAATTGTTTTAGGAAAATCCCAAAACATCATCCAAGGAAAAATATTTATTTTATTAATAAAAAATGATGTTAATATTTTTAAACTTATATTATGATATTTATCAACAATTATTTTTAATATAAAAAATAAACAAAAAATATACATAAAAATGTTATTTTTTCATTTTTAATGTCAAAATGTTAAATATGTAAAATAGATTTTATGAAAATAATATTACAATATTAATTACCCCATTATATCATTTTAATTTCTAATTATATATCTCTTCATTATCACCTTGAATGATCTAGGTATAAGTTATGCTCTTGAGGTTATTGAGGGTGGTGATGCCCCTAGTATAGATAAAATAGAAATTTTAAAAATAATGAATATAAGAAAGATATAATTTGTTCATATAATAATTTTGTGACTATGTATTGGGATTAGTCATTGTAAAACCCTAATGAATATAATTCATTTTAATTTATGGGAAAATGAGCTTTTTATGTGATACTTTTCCCAAGAGATTCTTTTTCATTCCTTTTTCGTCATTGATTTCATAATATGATTACGTCATTTTATACTTAATAATTTTACAATTATAATAAAATGGATAAATTTTATTTTAATATGTTATATTTTCCTTTTAATTTTGTATTTTTTAAAATAATATCTAAACATTATATTTATTTATGTTAAAAAAATTATAAAATTTAATCCATCTTATTCTCAGCCTATGGTTGTTTTCATTCCACTTTGATAAATTTGTTATACTTGAGAGGTTTAGACCATCAATCATGATACTAGTGACCACCAATTTCATAGTACTGATAAATATTTTCATGTGACTTGAATCTATTATCCTAGGATATATTCCTATTTTTCAATGCTCTATACTTAATTTAGAAGAATATTTCCTACATTTAGATTTTTTCACCCTTAATTTAGTCGTCGTTCATAATGAGATGCTATTATAGACATAAATTCCAATATTAAAAAACATACAATTACATGAATGTCTTAAAACAAGACTCATTATTATCCTTTATGTGAAGTCTATCAAGTAGTACAACCTTTGTATTTTTCCATGGAAACAAAAAAATATGAGAATCCCATTGGGGATTTTTTTAGGAAAATCTCATCTCTATAATTGATAATGTTTTTGGTTTCCCATAATTTATTACCCGTCCACATTTTTTAGATTTATTTGTACATCATTTATAGAAGATACAAATTCAATGGAATGAAATTTATCTAAACAATTGGTTACAATTTTTAATGAGCTTTATGTGGACACAAATCTAAATGATCTCATGTTCTCTTTACAACTGTAATGAGTCCCTTATTGTGGGAAATCCATTGTATACGTCTTAGTAGAAGAACATTTAATTTCAACCCATTCATAATTTAATATTTTTCATCTTCTATTTTCATAAGTTGGATTTTTTTACTCCATATACTTCATATTGAGTGTATTATTTTCATTTTACACTGAAATATTCCTTACCTAACAATAATGTGAAAACTTGTGGATAAAACCCTCATAAATTTTACATGTATCCAATATAGAGTTATCCATATTTTCCACCCATTTTGATTTAACATTGAGTTTGGTAGACTTAACATTGATGGAGACTTTACGAATCTTCACCAATGCATGGAGCATATATTTTAAATTATTCTTAAATAATTATTTCTCACAAAGAATGTGTTTTAATTATCCATCAACAATTTTATTTAATTCATCATAATTTTGGAAATATTTTTCATTTTATTTCCCAAGATTTGTAAGATTATTTTAGGAATTAATATTATTTTCTAATACATCATCCATGAAACCAAATTATCCTTCTGGATAAGATTTACCATCCACTAGTGACATAGTGTTTTTAATATGTAAACATGAAACTCATTGGTAATGGTTTCAAAGAGATATTTAATTTCATAATGAAATTAACTTAGTAACTAATTAAAATATTCATCTTCACAGATTGGGAAATATGCAATACATGAAAAATATTCAATAGATATAACTACTAAAAATGAACTATTCTGAATACCTTGGTCCAATAGTGTTTCTTATTACTTTATTTTAATATTCCATGGCTAATGGGTTTCTTTTTATTAATTATTTTCATTAGTATTATAATAATCATGAATTTTAGTCGAAAATGGATTATGGGTATATTTTTTTTGTCTGATCGATTTCTTCACAACTATCAATTCTATACATCATGTATATTACATTAAATAATTGGGATAAACATTTTTTTCCCTATTATAGTTACCTTCTTCTCTTAGGAAATTTTTGTTTTATTAAAGATCCAATTAAGAGGGAAATCGATCTGATACCAATTATATGTGCCATGTGGACCATAGAGGCACATTTGAGGGGGGGGGGTGAATCATATGTGATAACTATTTATTTTAGCATAATGTTACCAGGGTATTGGACATATACTTTTATGTCATATGGTAAAGAAGGGGTTTTATATAGTTTAATGCCATGAAACCTAGATGATGTCCTATTGTTTAAATTCATGCATCCAAGATGAAGTGGTGATGTTTTACAACAAATGACTTGGAGAATTCCATTTTTTAATGTATTGTGACTAGGATGTTAGAAACAATGTCTTATTTCATACGGTAATGATGAGGTGTGATAATTATTAATTCCATGAGGCCATGAAATTATCAAATAGATTATCCTTATTTGGTTGATATGTTGGGATAATGATTTATTCCCTATGGTAAGGAAGATTTCATACTATTTAACAGCATATGTCGATGAAGTTTGACATGAAAATTTACAACATACGGTAAGGATGAGGCATTATACCATTTAACCTCGTTAGACCATTATACTATCAAACAATTTAATTACATGTGACCAATAGTATATCATAGATTTATATATCATATGACTAATATGGTTCCATAAATTTTAAAATCATGTGACCATGTTATTGGAAATATTTGATTATGTCATAATGTATGGATGAGGTTTAAAAGAATTTAACACCATGAGACAAGGAAACTATCCCATAGGTAATCATCATGAGACCAAGCTGATATTGTAAATTTTTATATCATATGATTAAGATGATTCCATGCACTTAAATTTCCAAATACCTAACTTCTGGAAACCAAATTTTATGTCATATAGTATGGGCGGTACATCGTACAATTCAATATCCAGATCCTAGGATGTTTTCCAAAAGCTTAACATCATGTCAAAAAGAAGATTTCATGTTGTTTTATTTTATCTAACATGGAAAATTCCATTCAATTTATCATCATTTGACTAGGATGTTGTTATGTTCATGTGAAGTTCCAGTTAATAGGAATGTAATTAATGGTAGTTGTGAAATGATCTATATCCACAATAATTAATTTGTATAAAAAATTGTATTTGACACTTTAAATGATATAAAGTAATTCCCATTTGGATTTTGGATTAATTTTCTTCTTCCAAAGCACTATTGGAATCCATAAAAAGAGAAATATGTTACCATTATAGAAGGACCAGAGGTGAATTATTTTTTGAATGTTCATTCAATAATATTATAGTATCTTTTCACGTTATGCAGTGCATAGAGTATAATTTATGTGAGGGATTAAAAAATAGCTAATATATCCTCAACTATATTTTCTAGTGTCTATTGATCACAAGATTCTATCAGAAGAAGTTGATGTTGAACTTATACATGTAAAATTCTTCTCTCCCATATAACATGGTGTATGGGGTTTCCTAGGATGAATTTCATGTCATTATTTATTAAAATGAGAATAAATTATAGATATTGTCCAGATATATTTTATTTTATTGGAATAAATATCCTATGTATGATATACAAACTTTTTTTTGTACTAATATATCCCCATTCACTTGAAAATGATTAAAAAGTGTTTTAGATTGGATTTCTTAGATGTAATAAATATTATTTTTCTTGGTACATTGATGTATGGTTCGATTTTCTAGGAGAATAGTGTGAGGAATCCCAAATTGATATATTATTTGGGAAATGACAATATAAATCAATGACTAGGTATTGAAAACATTGATAGGGATAAATTACACCCACATTGAGACATTGTCTTTGGATAGGAGAAAGAACATGCACCATTGAGATGTCCCTAGTTAGTAGGTGAATAAAAATCTAGTCTCCAGATAGTAAAGGGATTTGAGTACTTAGTAGAAATAATTACCTCCAACGGAAGAATCCCAATGTTAGCATAGATTTTGAATACATTAATGTTTCTTGGTAATTAAATAATTTTATGAATCATAGTGTCCTAAAATTACCCCAATATAAAAATTATATCCGGGAACATTAATCCTATTTGGTGGGCCCTATTTAACCTGATATATATCTCTCAAAGGAACAAAAGGACATCCATACCATTGAAGAAATGTTGATTTATTATAGCAATGTTTCACTAGTAGAGGGTCTCCTTAATTATGGGGCCAACCGAATGTGTAAATTACACCACATGCCGAATGATACACTAATGTGTGGCTTTGTCAGCAGGGAGAGTCCTATGTTGGAGCTACACAATGAAGGTATTCATTAAATTAGTTGATTCTATAATATCCAACTTGTTTGAGGGTAATACAATTGAGTACCAAAGACTAACTCATTTACTTAATGGTCTTTATCTTCACATGTGATGTGGGAGATGACCCATTAATGAAACATGTGAATTCCAATGTCATATTGGTCTAGATATTCAAGGGATGAGACTAGGATTTCCAAAGAATTGCCTTGGTAATTATGTGGTTGGGGGAGATCAGTCACCTTTGTCTGGGAAGTGAATTTGGACATCAACTCATCAGTCTTCTATATCTAATTCATGGTATCTTTCTTCTTAAAAACATTGTCAACATTGAAATTCATGACGACTATGATTGAGTCAATATTCACATGAAATTAAGGAAATCCAATTTTGAAATCCAACTAATGTCTGTTGATAAGAGGATGATACTCACAATAATTTTTGAAAAAACATATGATAGTAGGAACAATTATAGAAATATGAATTGAACAAGAGTGACAGAAAAAATCTTATGGCCTACACTATTGATTTTTTTGTGTTATTGTGCTTTATGTGGCTTTGGTAATGAAATGAAACATTTATGTGAATCTTTAATCATACCATGGCATGATATATAGAGAGGATATCTTCATCTAGGACTTAAACTACCATTGGAAATTCCATAGTGGTTGGATGAATATCAAAGAAGCATTATAGTCCTTCTCCATTTAACTATTATTGGGGAAGAAACATAATGTTGAAATACTATAGAATTATTGCTCACCTTTCCAATCAAGTAGTTAGCATTTGTGAGTTGAGGATTTACTATACTACAATGACTTATGATATTAGTCATACCATGTGATTCTACATGTATTTTCTAAAAATATGAACTCTTAAAACCATGATGAGAATGCTCTTATCGGTGGGAGAATATCTAGTCTTCATAAATCATAGAATGAAAATGAGGTTGTACATGATGTTATCAGTTCCCTTATTGTTCTTGTGAGTATTGAGGGAACCAAGGGAACATTCCAAAGATATCAGGTTGTGTAAAAGAGGATTTATTGGTAAATGGGACATCTAGATTCTACGATATAAAAACTACTACCAGATTTCATAAAATCTGATGTTGATATAATAAAACTATAGATAAGTATATCATTTCATTACAATACTTGAAAAGGGATTATAGTGTTAGGAAAAATTAAAAATGAACCACCAGAAGTTGGAAAAATGGCCCGGAGACCTCACAACTCACAAAATCTGTGAGGGAGAGTCATCTAGCTGGTAGCATTGATCACCAATCTATAGATTTTGGTACCCCCATACAATTAATTAGAAATATATAACTATCAAATCATCCACATATAACTCCACCAATGTACTGAGGAGTAGATTAAACATTTGGTTCATAGAACACTAGTTGGAAGCCCTAACATTATTCCAATGAAGTTGAAAAAGTTGGCAAGGAAGGTTCCCAGCGTTTCTCTAGAAACAGTGGAATCTTTTTTATAGAGTATAATAGGATTATTGTACCTAAATCACCTATCCATAATTAAGAGGTCCTAGAAAATGATAATATCATTAATAATATGCAACAACACTGGATGGGGTAAATCCTCCTTTGGGTAGTGGTGTTTTGGGTCTTAAAATTTGATATAGAATCTAATATGTATGTTCTTCTACCATAATGGGACAATGATGGCCTTCCACTATAGGTACTAACCATCCATGATTAAGTTGGATATAGTGAGCAAGTCAACTTGAGCTTCAACCGTGGAACTATGGGAAGGGTAAATATTCCTAGGAATCTTATTGAATCCATGATGACCCACTCGTAATCCATGACAATAAAAATACAAATAGGGGTTGAGCTGTATAAATTTCATGGAGCTCCATGGAACCATGTCACAATAATAATTTTTGAAAACCATGTATTGATACTTCACCACTGGATAAATGACTGTATCAATCAATTGCATTCTTGATTCCTCCCCATTTTCTTGATTCAAACTGTCCAACTCATTGAAACTTGTGGAGAATCCTCTTTAATAGTAGGAGTATAATCATGGAAATACTCTCCAAAATATAAAATATGAGGGTCAGAGATAAGAGATAAAGACCATGGAGCTGGGGAATGTGATGTGGTACTGTTATCTGCTTCAGTAGAGGTGGAATCCTCGAGGATTTATTCTTTCTATGTGCATACCTTGGAGAAAAATATGATGATCCAATAACTTGTGGATTTTTTGAGGAATATACACAATTTATTTAAAACCAATGATTATAGGTTGACCTCCATTGAGTTATCTCTCCATTCAAGAACATGTGGCTATATTATATATATAATTGGCCATATGGAGGTTATCTCAGTATTCAATGGGAGTATGAATTTAGGGATTCAATTTTTCCTATTGTAAGTACTAATACATGTTGATATTTTGATATTCCTCCATCCTGGGGACCAGGAAGAATCACTCTTGATTTAGGGTTATTGGTTCCATCCAATGGATTGGCAGGATGCATCAATCACTAAAATATTTATATGAATCCACCGAGATGGGAATCAGATCATTATGGGTTTTGATATGATTAACCCCCCATTCTGGGGAAACATTCTATTCCATATTTCATAAAAAATATCTATGTAACGATCTAAAAAAGATTTTAGGGGAGCATCATTGCCCTAGAGTACCCCTATGAGACCATTTAGTGATAATTTTAAAGAAGTAATGGTATGAGGAAGTTAACAATATATGAAGATACTGATTCATCCTTACCAAAAGATCTTATAGGAAGTGTTGAAAAATATGAACATGAATTTATTATTTTTGATCAAGTTACTGAATTGGGTTTTTGTCAAGGTGAATCAATATAATGAATTCTCTCTCTTATCATTACCCTGAATTGTTTGGTTAGTGGTGGAAATATATTCATTGACGAGACACAACTTTTGGACTCTATGTCAAGATGATATTTGTCCCATATCTAGTATCCACTAGGAAATGAAGGATTTACACTCCATTGAATTAGAATGTGAAATAAAATCAGTTTATGTGACCTCTAATAGTGGAAAAATCATCTTCTTTGGAGTAGTAAATTATTGATTTGAATTCTAGAGGTTTGTCTCCCTCGTCATGATAATCCTCATTATAAGATACCTCAGCCTCGAATTATGGAAAGATACTCATGTCCTTAATAAGGGCCTCAAACATTTCTTTTGACATATTTTTTCTAGATGGATCACGATCATATAAAGTATACCACATAGGTACTTCAGAATGTCACACTTTCGGGAATGATTCATGTTGTCGTTCTTGAATAGGGAGTGAAAAATGAACCACTGGATAAGGTTCCCGGAATATGATTGTTCTGTAACGACCAAAAAAAATTTCAATGGAAATTCCATTATAATAATTATGTCATATATTCACATGAAATAACAACACAATGAACTAATAATTACTATATTACTTTTAATCATAATATTTTCACTTTTGTGTTTTTAATTTCAAAAATTTCACATACACGGTTGCGTTCAGGGTTGTTTTTGGGGTATGATGGAACAAAATTAATTTTTGGTTAATAGTGAACTACCCTTATGAATATTAATATGACCCAATTGAATATTAATTCATCCAAAATGATAGTAATCTCACCCATTATAGAATAAATAAAAATTATATATCGTATAATTGATATTTTGATAGTGTTGGTATTTATATAAGTCATAAATATTTAATTAGAAATTCATGGATAATTTAATAATTTAAAAAAGTAAAATGTATTTTCATATAATATAATCATATATTATAGTTTATATGTCTTCTGGTTTTAAGATAAATATATAAGACCTTATGTAATTTTTGATAACAGTATGAAATCTGTTATAGTTTTAAATTTTGTATTTTTCATGTAAATAATGATTTTAGTCTAAAATTAAATTAATCATATTTAAAAAATTATTTTTGAAAATTTGATTTCTATTTTGGATTCAACACATCAAAAAAATTGGTAGGGATATTTTTGGGATTTTTCTAAAAGACTAGAATTTTTTAAGAATAGAAAAATACGATAATTCACGATAAATGATAATACCAGAATTTATGCATCTTACTTCATTGATGGATGGTGTAAATTTCCATTGGTTCAAACTCACATGCACATATTATTTTTTTTGGTCGATATAATCTTTAATATTTCTTGTATTATGAAAAAATAATAAACTAATGATTAAAATATTAAGAAAACCCTCATCCACTTCACTATAAAAACAATCCACACTCCCCTCTTTCTTCATTCCTCTCAAGCCATGTGCCTTCTATAAACTCAGCTCGAATCAATCCCCGTGATCCCCCCACATTTCAAAAAACTCTTTTTCCACCTCAAAATTTGAAACCATCTCCCCTTAAGAGGAATTTAAGGAAGATTTAACCAGAAGGAAAATTCCTTTTTTCTTTTCCATCATTTTGTTTTCATGCTCCATTTTTCTCTTTTCTTTCCAAAATTATCCTTGTACAAATGGTTTAAAAAATAAATTACCATACATGTACATGAATTTTTTTATACTAATTGGACATTTCATTATCATATCGCTTATACCCTTCTTTTATAATAGTATTAAAGACACCATCTAAGATGTGTTAATTTACCACATTCAAGGATGATGTGTTTTCAATTTCTTTTATCCTATTAAATTGCAGTCATGAAACAATTTTCATGGTACAAACAGACCATAATTTATGTTTTATGTCTCATATTTGGTTCTTTAATCCTTTTGTAAAAAAAAATTTATTTATAAAACATAATGTCATCAATGTGGTCAAAAACACCAATTAACCTGAAAGGTTATCACTAAACATTTACATAATGATTAATCGTCACTCAAAGTAATCAAATGAAATTTACGACCATGTAACATTATAGATGTTTGAAAATAAAATATAACTCCAATTTTGGTCAACCACATTCATCATACATGTGTGTCCAAACACAGATATAAGTGAACTGATCATTAAAACCGATGATGAAAACAGACCCGAACAATGAAATTGAACCTCATAACCAATCAAAAAGTTCATTAATGAAATTCAAAATGTTATAATAAATATTTTACATATATTAAATGTTATGTAATTATTAATTAATGAACCACATTTTATTATTCAGTTCATTAATAACAAGTGGATATCACCATCATACTTCAGGTCAGGGAACCTCTCTATATCACTTTTACTCAAGAATTTCCTCTATGTTATGCCCTTTTATGTGTAATCCCTAAGAATGAGGTATGATTTATGACCTCACCCATAATTCCCTAATTATTTTTATGTGATTAGAATCCCCTTTCTCTCTCATTAATCACTCTTAAGTACACATAATACCATGCTGATAATTTGAAGTGGATTCTACTCGAACCTCATTTGTTCCTTCGGGTTGCCTTATCATTATCTTTAATAAAATAATGATATCTTATCTTTTTATGGGAATATTATAAATGTTTTTACATGATCCAAATTGATATATCAAGACCATTTCATCATTTTATTTCAAGGATATACATGTTTTGAGTTATTCTCTCCTCAATACATCCCGATAAGAAAACCTCTTATGAGGGATCTTCTTGAATTCAGACCCAATATCAAGTGCACACTATCTTCTATTTAATCCACAAATGTATTTATAAGATATTTCTTTAATGAAATCCTCCTTGGTTCACTTCTTGTTTTATATAAAGGATTGTCCCCTTATCTATTTTAAAGGCTCTATATTATTTTCCTTAAAACAAGAAAAAATGATTTAAAGCTAAAATTTCTTAAATACTTTTCTTACATGTTGTCACTTATACTTGAAAACACATTCCATGATATGTGGATAATTTACCTTATGAATTTCCATGTATATTTTAGTTCCTTTCTTTCATGGACACTTTTATGATACACACATTTGTTATTCTTTATGACCTGATTGTGGTACTGAATTCTTTCCATGGGGAAAACATATTCCCCACAAGATACAATGGCTATAACTAGGTAGCGCTTCAATGAATTAGATAATTATATGTCTCATGAGACATTATGTGTGAGTGTCTTGTTAGTTATCCTTGACTTATTCTACCATGTGAAACAGTCTTGGTGATTAACCTTGATTTGAGATAAAGTCATTTTTTATGTTGCTCTCACATTATTTCGACTACATGTTTATATGATTACATATTTATATGTTATGATTCCATTTGTTACATTTCATTTTAAATATTCATTTCATTTCATTTTAAATATTCATTTCATTTCATCTATTACATGGGATAATTCTTTTTCCTTATGGTTATCCACATTATGGGATATTTTTCTCATCTCAGTGTTCATGTGTTCCCCAGGGTAAACAATATAGATGTTTGAGAACAATGGATGTTAACATATGAATTGGAATATTGAATAAATAAATGTTTTATTTATTTCCATGTTTTTGGTTTTTTGTACATAGTCATCTGAGACACTATATTTTGTGATCAATGGGTTTTAATTGGATTTTTATTACCGACTAAAATAATTTAATGTAATATTTAAACGGATTGGGTCTCTGTAGTTAGTATCAAAGGATGGTCTAGTTTTTTTTGGAGATTTAAAATACATAACTTTAGTACGAAACATAAGCATGAGACTATTTATATAAAAACACCCATAATTTTTTTAAGCAGAGATTACATGGTTTATAAAGAATATACATCCCTATATAGATTATAATAATTAGAGGTGGATTAGGCCCTAATTTATCTAGGGCTAAAACCCAAAAACTCCACTTTGAGCTAGACTCAAATGGGAACTGGTGCACTAAAACTGGGCATGTTGCACTCTAGGTTCGACACACCTGGGGGATATATTTTAGTACATTCCTGAGCTTGGAAAAGAACATATTTAAGGTAATTAATAAAGCCTAAAAGAATATAAGATAATAATTTGATCAAGGAAAACCAAGATTGAAACATAGGGAATCACAAGATAGGATATATTTTTCATTTATATGCTTATCCTATTATTTTCAATGTTTTGTTTTTATGCTAAATAGCTAAGTCTTTAAGCCCTATAATTGTACATTCTTTTTGATAGTTAATGGATGGAAATAGATAAACTCATGAAAAAAATCAATATGACAGTGAATTTTAAAATTTCCCTAATGATATGACTAATATGATGGGAATGGGTTATCAAAAATTCATGATATTACTTTCTCATCTAGATAAAGTTGTGAATAATAACATGAATCATGTGTAACACTCCAAGGAAATAGGAAGTTTCAGATAAACCCTTAATGCAGAAGAGTCCTCCCATGTATAGTTGATCTTCTGATCCCCACCTTGGGAAATATTGGATTAACTCTATTGAAATGATATTATCTATCCTATAGTTCTTAGAAGAAGAGAACGTCATACAATAAGTCTATCTTTTTTATGGGGATGTTTATTAGTGGTGGATACTGATCGTGAATATGAATCCCTAGGAGGAAATAGGTTCCAATGAATGCGAGGAATTGAAGAAAATGTTTTTCAGTAAATATTTTCCCCGAACCATCCATCTCAATGTGGAAAAATAGTTCCTTAGACTCAAGAAGAAGGAAGAAGAGTCCATCAAACCATATAAATAAAACATCACAAGTCCTGAATGGTACACCTATAACATTTTCTTGAACATTGAAATCAAGGTGAATTGCATATTTATAAAGCTAAATATGAGTCCATGATATGTGTTGGTGATTAGAGACTTTGAGAGTTCTTAGGATATTATTCAATGTTCTGTCAAGGATGAATTGGCGATGAAAGACTCTTAGTGGTATCATGAGACCAACGAAAAAAGAGGAAAATGGAAACTAATTTTGGTGGTCCCAAAACTAAATTTCATAATTGAAAGAAGAATGGACTTCCCATGTGTAATAATTATAGGAAGAAGAATCCTGGGAATTGTGTAAAGGGAATAATGAACTGCTTCAAATGTTGATTGTTGGGAAATCAGTCTAGAATCTATGGATAGGATAGGAATAATTCCATTAGCGTGGAAGAAGAATGAAAGGTTCAGATAAACACAATACATGTAGTACAATGTTAGAACTACAATGGGAATGAGAATTATGAGAAGAATTTCCCTAAGCTGAGGTTTTTCGGAGAAAACAATAACCTCGAAGGCAACAAGTAAGGGAATATTCTATCCCTACAGCTGAGGTGGATCCTTAAAATGATTTAGTGAAAGGTACGGTAGTTATTAAATCACAAATAGAGAACATACTATTCAATTTTGGTTCTACACATTCATTGATATCTTGCAATTTTAGTAGAACTATTCAAACACCAACTAAAAATTGGGTGGATAAGTTTTCTATGAGAACAGTGAACATGGAAATTATTGCGTCCATGGATTATAACTTTTCCCTAGTTAATGTTTTTGATTAAAGGTCCAAAAAAATTCCCTCAATCATCCTTTGGTGGAGTTAGATGCTATATTGGTCATGGATTGGCTATCTCTATACAAATCCAACATCAACTATCGGGAAAGGGAGATCACTCTTCACATCCCTAAGCAACCTCCAATTATTTACAAGTGTAAGGAGAAAGATGAATCTTCTTTATAATCATGGTATCATGTGTGGATATTAATTCCTTATGAGAAAGAATGTATATCTCAATTGATTGAGACAAAGTAGAGAATCATACTTGAAGACATGCCCATTGTGAGTGATTACACTAATGTATTCTTTGATGAGTTTCAAGGTATTCCTCCTGATCGAGAGGTTTAATTCTCTATTGAACATATCCCTAGATCACTGCCAATATCAAAGACACCATATTGAATGGACACCATAATGTTGGATGTGACGAACTAGGCAGGGTTTCCATCCGACCTAGCACCCGACCCAATCTGTGGCAAGGCCCGAAGAGCGTTCCCGATCCCTACGGGCTGTCACAAGTTCCTGGCTATAAAAAAACATTGGAATGGTTTACCTGATTAAATAATTATAAACAATCAAAAAGTTGATCAAATTGAAACTAAAAAAAAGAAAATCAGTCAAACAAACAGAACCTTATACATAGTTCAAATTTAAAGCTTATAACATGAACTAAAAACCCAATAGAAACTACAACAAAGGAAAACCAAAAATCCAACAGAAACCTCTGTGCGACCTGAGGTGTAACATCCCTAAGCCACTGCCACCACACAAAAACGAGGATACCACTTAAAACTCGAACTACCTATTTTATGCTCAATTCCTCAACCTGGAAAGAAAAAACAAAAGAATCTACATACGGCAAAAGGTGTATGTGGGGTGTGAGTTAAAAGCACAGTAGGATTCCACCAAGAAAAGGTTCCATGCACAATCATTAAATGACAAATACATTTGGAATTTTAGTTAATGAAATAAACTAAATGTTTGACAAAAATTAGAGAAAATGGGTTTAAAGAAATAAATTTCAAAATGTATATTAAATTAAAAAACACACACCCTTACTTTTTAAAATAACCCATGGGTCACACTGATGAGTGTAAAGTAACTAATGAGAACTAATATGGGAGAGGCATCATGGGTGTTAGCTTGGTTGGGCCCCAATATCACCGTGTCTCAGTGAAACGTGGTTTAGAAGGCAACGACACTAAGAAAACGTGGATTATAAGGCCACGACCCTAAAGAAATGTGGCGTAGAAGGCCACGACCCTAAAAAACATGGTTTAGAAGGCCACAACCCTCAAAAAACATATAATCTTATTTAGTGTTGCAATCGTCAGTCCTTCTAGTGAAACCGGGTTGAGGAACCATCGAAACACTAGCTCACTATTCTTGTATACACTCCTAACTACCTGGGCCTCCCAGTTTGTCCTCAAACAAGTTTCATGTTCATTTCAAATGTTACACTAAAGCATAAAAGCTATACATGGTATTTATGCACTCAAAATCAAAATTTTCACGCCCAAACCTGCTTTGAAAACAATACACACACGAAAATATTTTCAAAACATAATCTTCAGAGATTTCATACTCAAATAAACCATTTAAATAATTTAAAATACACTCACCACTAAAAGAACCACCACTACACATGTAAACACAATTTTCAAATAAGGTGCACACTAAAAATATCTCAAAACTAAATCTGCATTACTTACAAAACCAAATAAAACAATTTTTCATCCTTAATAACTATTTAATAAAACATTTAAGATTTCTAATAAACAAATTTTGAAGAGAATAGAATTAATTTACACACAAAACCAACCCAACCCTCTTTCATATCCAAACACACACAATTCCACAACAATAGTTCAATCTACACAACTTACACCAATTAAAGAAACTGTTTAATTAGATTAAAAATACTGCAAACAAACGACGAAATAATGTTTTCACAAAAGATACATTTGGTTTTATTTAAAATGCCACTTTTGAACCAAACACACAACATAATCTTATAAAAACCTGATTTGCACCACAAATATCATTTAATTAAAACAAATTTAAAATTTATAACAAAAAACAAACCAATAAAGAACCACATAGAATTATGTTAAGACACACTCAAACCCCTTATTTAGAATCAAACTCACACTAACGTCATACTAAAATATAATCTGCATCCATTCCATGATCTAATATGAAAATTTCATAATTTATAAAACCCTATTAACTATCTTGACATGGGTTTCCATAGAAAATCACACGAATATCGCATAAACACATAACTAATAAATCAATGCATATGGGATCTATAAAAAGTCAATTTAGCACCATGAAAATTAATTAAATCATACAAAAAATTAATTAAACACACAAATAAATTCTTCAATGAAAATTATAAGCAGAACCACCTACCTCGGTGTAGACTAAATTCGCAAAATTGACACGAAACTCCCGCCGCAGAACAATCACACCACCAACGACCCAAATTGACCCTAAAAACACAATAATAAACCCTTTTCATCAAAATCAAAACAATTGCAACCAGAAATCATACCCCTGAAAAACCTTGAATTGATGAAACAAATAAATAGGAAAAACGCACCTGCAAGAAAGGGTGTAGAAGGCCAATAGAGCAAGGAAAAGGCTACCAGAGGAGTGGCACGCTAGAATGTCCAATCGGAAGGGAGGGGAGGAATGAGTCTAGGGTGTGTGAGGCATTGGGAAGTGTTTTGTAGCTCACCGGGATGGGAGTAGGAGGGTGGAATAACGACACGAGGTAAGCCAAAGGGCAGAGGTGGAGTAGCTGTATAGAGATGGAAGAGGAGGTTAGTTCATCATGAGGGTTTTCCAAGCAGTCCGACTAAGAGGGAGGTGGGGCAAGGGAGGGTGTGTGCACGAGAGGAGGCTGATGGGGCTGGTCCAGCGATAGCTATGAAAGAGGATGGGGGTCACCGAGAGGTAGCGCGGGAGGGCGGTCCATTTTGGAGGAGGATGAGGAAGGCAAGGGGGGGAGCATGCGGCTCAGGTAGGGTTTGGAAGGGGAGGGGGGTCTACACGGGTAAGGGTGGAGTGCACAAGAGAGGGAGGAGAAAAGATAAAAGAATAGAGGGAGAAAAATAGAAAGGATGGAGAGATAAAAAGGAAAATATAGTAATAATAATAAAAAGAGGGAAAATAAAAATAAAATAATACAACAAAACTCTAATTAATAAAAAATGGAAAACTTTATTTCTAAATTAAAAATAAAAATAATAAAACCAAAAAAATAAAAAAAAATAAAATTAAAGTATCAACTAAAAGAATAATAATAATTATAACCTAATTGAAACATTAACAAAAATAATCATAATATTAATCATAAAACAGAAATAATAGAACCAGTCTCAAAATAATTGCGTTAATTGTTGAGTCCAAACACTGTTCACAGATGCATGAATGGTCGTACGTATAGTCTCAGATGCATATAAGATCCCAATTCCTAAAAAGACTAGTTTAAACTGCATCTCAGTAGTGAGACCCAAAAATAATTAAAATAATATATATCATGGTCGGTGTGCATATCGATTTAGCGATGCGATGCAACTTCGATTGATCCATGCCCGTGTGTTGACCACAACTAAGACTAATGGTAATTTTTTTTCCATCAAAATGCAGTAACTCTCAACATTCCCAGCATGCACCTCGATGAAACAATAAAATCAAGTAAAATTATCAGATCAATGAGAAAATTCAAATCATTACTGATGTGCGATGTTGGGGTGTGACAATTCTCCCCACCAAGACACTTTCTGCACCTAGAAAGTCCCAAAAGACTTAACCAAGAAAATATTCCAAGAAAGATTACAGGGATACCTAAAACAAAACTCAATCACCTGAAGATCAGGCATTCAAAACACCCATAAAAGGAAAATCCAAATATCTCCAAACCATAATCACCAAGAAAAACAACCAAAAAAAAGTAATTCACCTCAGGTATAACTGCAACATGGAACATCTCGACCCCTAACATAGGGATCACGGGGGACGCTCAAGATCTCCAAGAATATTCTTCCAACAACCCACTATCTGAGCTAACCAATTAGCATGGTCGAGGTCAGGTTGAGTTGAAGTAAGGGGTTTCCCCGCCATGTACACTTTGAAAACTAT
This sequence comes from Viscum album, assembly GCA_963277665.1. Taxonomy (NCBI): domain Eukaryota; kingdom Viridiplantae; phylum Streptophyta; class Magnoliopsida; order Santalales; family Viscaceae; genus Viscum; species Viscum album. The sequence continues at coordinate 1,150,377,673 of OY728122.1, forward strand.
GTTCTTCTACAAGTTTGTACAATGGTGGTATCCCCACCATAATAGAATTCTTGTCAAACATTGGTTCTCCATCCCAAAATACCTCACGAAAACACACAACATTTAATATTGGATTGAACATCTAAGCACACTATGTTTAACCAAACTAACACAATAAGAGATGCCAGCTTGACCCGCACTATGTCTCCCCACCATTTGAAAATATTTCCTAGCACCAAAACCAGGATGACTTTCACGAAAAAATTTCCACACTGACCAATACTCCGCTACCATAGAGGATTTTTTATTTCAGAAAACCCTAACCAGGAGGCAAACTAGACTGGCATGCATCAATTACACAAAACATGAGAATCTACAAGATGAGTACAATTCTGATCCATAACTGACCGCAAGAAGGATCACAGAGCACTCCAACTGAATTTATAAGTATACGAATTTTTTGAACCTCTTTACAGAACAAGAGGAAATCCAGTATATTAAGACCACAACAAAGATACAAGGACTTAAGAGGCGGTATCGAAAAGGAAAATTTAATTTTTCCTCATCCTGACACTCCAGACTTAAGTCAAACAAAGCTCGCACCACATTTGACGAGTATTGACTGCATGCAAGATTCACACCGAGACCTATGGTTGGGGCCCTTATGATTGAAGCATCAACAGACATGCAGTAATATGCTGACCACCTCTAACTGTAATTTCCTCTGCTGAAAAATCAACCTACATACTTCTCCCCATATCCCAAGAGGCAACTCCGTCAACATAACTGAGAATTGCAGCGAACAACTTAGATTATTCGACTGACCACACTAGAAATAAGAGATTGAGCAGTCCGTCTATCACGCAACACAAACTGATGGAATGAACACTGCAAGAACAGGCCCCATCGGTTCACACTCCTCATCGGATGATGAACCTTCACTTATTTAGGTACAATAATGGGATGAGGTTAGTCTTAAGGATCAGTCAAGATATCCACATTGAAAAAAATGGGTCGATCGTCATTTACTTTTTTAGTGTCATTCCACCAGGCGTACTCGATACGACTTACACCACACAGCTTATAAAGTTCCTCTAAAACCAGAGACACTTCCAACTTTCTCAAAGAACTCAATGATATCCAACTGACCTCGATGTCCACGAATAGTCAACACCACCATGCAGAACCCAACTCCACCACGCCACTGGGATTCTGGGCTGGGCCATGAATAGAGAGAGACCTACTAGAACCGATGGGGCATTTCAAGGGTGCATATTCGAATGAGAAACACAAAATCAAACTTCCAAAAAACCAATAATACCACCAAACAAACACCCACATTCATGACACAAATCCAGTAATTTCAATTTAAAACATCAATCCATTCTTAAAAACACACCCACTTGAGAAACCAAACACAGTACAATAAAACCCAAAAACTCTTTTGAACTCATCTCTTTCACTCCGAACCCAAAACCGTTTTCCGATCTTCAGAAACCATTTAAGCCCAAAAACCCATTTTAGAAAAAACCCCACTTTTTCTAATACAAGAACCAGCATTAAAAATCAATCAATCACAACTAATATTCCTTGGTTCCCCATAAATATGCATCTCCATGTCACATAGGCAAACATCCACATGATCCAACAACTGTCTATTAATCACATCCACATGAACACTCGAGCACCCATAGGAATACCACTGGACAAAGCAAGGTTCTTCCACATTCAAAAATAAAACATTCCCAATATTCCAAAAATATGTTTTCTCCAAACCATTTCAAAAATTCAAGACATATATTCAAAAATCATTCCATTTGTTAAACAACCCACTTAAATTTCAAATAACCCAATACATTGTTTTATAAATTCAATTTTCAACAAATCAAACACCAAATTCCAAAAAAAAAGGACCAAAATAAATACACCCCAAAGATAATTCCAACCACACACCAAAATAAAATAATAGCAACACTAAAATTCTCTTTCCTTTTTAATGGAAACAATTTTGCGCCAATCCCAAAACTAAAGCAAGACATCATGAACACTAAAGCACCGGGATGGAGAACTAGTGGTCATTCCTAACCTAGCTACATGGTTTAGCAGACCATGCCCTAGGCAAGAGCCAACCACTATGAGTGTCGAACCATATTCTCAGGCAACACAAGGGTCGCTACTCAATGTGAGACTACGAACAATACCGGTTTACTCCTATTGGAATCCCCCATCGACAATTACAAATGTCATAAACATAAATTCTAGGCTACCCCTTGTAACTTGTGTATCGGAACGAGTAAGAATTCAAAAAACTCTTCCCGGACATATCCCTCGAGTACTGAAAATCCTATCTCTGGTCTACCTAACAACCGAAATAATAAGAAAAACCTCAATCTAGTTTTTTTTCATGAACTAGGCTGGGTCGCCATCCGGCCCAACACCCGACCCGGTACGCGGAAAGGATTGAAAGACGTTCCCAATCCCCACAGGCCAGCACAAATTCCTGGCTATCAAAAACAAGACTTGGGAGAAATTTTCCTAAATAAATAAATATAAAAAAACAACTATATAAACAAATACAATCTAAAAAAAGAAAATTTGACAAACAAATTGACCCTTATACCAAGTTCAAATTTAATGTTTACGACATGAACTAAAAACCAAAAGAAATACATCAAAGGAAAACCAAAACTCCAGCACAGTCCTTTGTGAGACATGAGGAGTCACATCCCCAAGCCACCGCCACCAAACCAACACAAGGATACCACTGACAATACGAACCACCAATGATATACTCAATTCCTCAACCAGGAAAGAAAAAAAAATCTACATACAAAAAAATGTTTATGTAGGGTGTGAGCTAATAGCCCAGTAGGATTCCACCTAGAAAAGATTCCATGCACAATCATTAAATGAAAAATACATTTTCAATTTTAATTAATGAAAGGAACTAAATGCTTGAACAAATTTAGAGAAAACAGGTTTAAAAAAATAAATTTTAAAATGGAACTTAACTTAAAATAGACATGCTGTTACTTTTTAAAAATACCATGTGTCACACTGATGAGCGTAAGTTAAACAATAAAAACAATATAAGAGAGGTCCTTTGGGTGTTAACTAGATTGGGCCCCTAGATCATCTTGTCTTGGTGAAACATGTCTTAGAAGGACCAACCATCATAAAACGTGGCTTAGAAGGCCACGACCCTCAGAAAAAATGGCTTAGAAGGCCACGAACCTAAAAACATGGCTTAAAAGGCCACGACACTCATAAAATGTATATGTTTAGTTAGTGTTTCAATCATCAGTCCTTCCAGTGAAATCAGGTCGAGTCACCTCTGAAACACTAGATCACTAGTCTAGTCCACCCTCCTAACTTCTCAGGCCTCTCGATTTTCTCTCAAATGAGTTTCATGTTTATGTAACATTTTACAATAATGCATAAAATCCAAACATGGTCTTTACAAACTCAAAATAAAAATTTTCATTCCCAAACCCTCTTTTAAAACCATACACACACCAAAACCATTTCAAAACATAATCTGCATAGATTACATACACAACTAAACCATCTGAACAACTTAAAAGACACTCACCACTAAACAAACCACCACTAAACATGTAAACACCATTTTTAAATAAGGAAGACAATAAAAATATCTCAAAACTGAATCCGCATTACTTAAAAAATAATTAAAACAATTTTGCACCCTTAATAAATATTTAATAAAACAATTACGATTTTTAATAATCAAATTTTGAATAGAAGAGCATGAATTTACACACAAAACCATACCAACCCCCTTTCATAACCAAACACATAGAACGCCACATCAAGAGTTAAATCTAAACCACTTACACTAATTAAAGAAACTATTTGAGTAGTTTAAAACAAGCATTAACAAACGACACAATAATGTTTTCACTAAAGATACATTTGTTTTTATTTAAAAAGCCACATTAGAACCGAATAGACAACGTAATCTTATCAAAACAATATTTTCACCACAAATATAATTTAATAAAAAAATTACAATTTATTAAAAAACAAACCAATAAAATACCACATGGACTTTGTCAAAACACACCCAAACCCCCGTTTTAGAATCAAATTGACACTAACGTCATACTATAATATAATCTACATCAATTTGATGATCTTATATCCCAAGTTCAGTGTTTATAAAACAAAAATAACATGCTTGACATGGGTTTCCATAGACAATCACACTGATATCACAAGAAAACATTACTAATAAATCAATGCATATGGGATCTAAAAAAAGGGAATTTCACACCATGATAACTTTTTTAAATAGATCACCACATTAATTAAATACGCAAATGAATTCATCAAAAATAATTATAAGCAGATCCACCTACCTTGGTGTAGACCAACATCACAAAATTGACGCGAAACTCCCGCCGCACAACAATAGTACCACCAACAACCGGAATTGACCCTATAAACACAATATCAAACCCTTTGTATCAAAATCAAAACAATTTCAACTAGAAATGTTAAACTGACAACCTTGAATTGAGGAAACAACCAAAGAGGAAAAATACACCAGTAAGAGAGAGTGCAGAAGGCCAATAGAGGAAGGAAATGGATACTGGAGGTGTTGCGCACTGGAAAATCCGGTCGGAAGGGAGGGGCATCACGAGTCTAGGGAGTGTGAGGCAGTGGACGGTGCTATGCGGTTATTCGGGACGGGAGTTGGTGGGTGGAGCGACAGTATGAGGTGAGCTGGAGGGTGAAGCCGGAGCGGCTATCTGGATATGGAGGAGGAGCGCAGTTCATCATGAGGGTTTTCCAAGAGGTCCAACAGAGAGGTAGGTGGGGCATGAGAGGTTGTGTATGTGAGAGGAGACCGACGGGGCTGGTCCGGTGAAATCAGTGAAAGAGGACGGGGGTCGTCGGGAGGTAGAGCAAGAGGGAGGTCTGTGCCGAAGGAGGAGGATGAAGGCAAGGGGATGGGGTGCATGTGTCTTGGGTAGGGTTAGGAATGGGAGAGGTGGGGGGTCTGTGCGTGTATGGGTGGATCGTAAGAGAGGGAGAAAAAATAGAGAAAATAAAATAGAGAGAGAAAAATGAAAGGAGGGTGAGAGAAAAGGAGAAAAATAGTTATAATAATAAGATAAAAAATAAAAATAAAATAAAATAAAATGCAAATAAAATAATACAACAAAACTCTAATTAAAAAAAATTAATTATAAATTAAAACTAAAAATAGTAAATCCAAAAATAATAATAAAAATAACCAAATTAAATTATCATCTAAAAGAATAATAATAATAATAACCTAACTGAACCACTAACTAAAATAATCATAATATTAATCATAAAACTGAAATAATAGAACTAGTAGCAAAATAATTGCGTTAATTGTTGAGTCCAGACACTTTGCACAGATGCGTGAATGGTCACGTGTATTGTCGCTCACACATATAAGATCCCATTTCCTTAAAAAAAACATGTTCAAACCGCATCTCAAAAGTGAGATTCCAAAATAATTAAAAGAAAATAAAGTTTGGTCAGGGTGCATATCGCTTTCACGAAGAGATGCGACTTCGATAAAGCCATGACCGTGTGTCGACCACCGCTAAGCCAAATGTTAATTTGGTTTCCAGAAAAACATAAAAACTCTCATCGTGCCCATCATCCACCTCGATGAAAAAATAAATTAAAAAAAATTATCTGATCATGGTAAAAATTAAAATCATTACTGATGTGTGAAGTCAGGGTGTGACCATGGAAGAGCTGAAGAAGTAGTCATTTGAGAACTTCTAGAGGGGTTTTATATACCTGAGTGCTTCACCATGGGGTGCGCTATTCCTCTTCATCATGAATAAGGATGGAAAAATTCACTCGATATTTATTATCATGATCTCAACAAAATCATGATAAAGAACAAGTGTCCCCTTCCATAGATAGATGACTTGTTTGATTAGCTTCGTGAGGCCAGTTATTTCTCCATGGTTGACCTTCGGTCAAGATATCACCAATTAATGGTGAGGAAGGAAGATATTCCCAATACTATCTTTTAAACGATGTATAGACACTATGCGTTTAGAGCGATTCCCTTCGGACTTAGTAATGCTCCAGAAGTTTTTATGTATTTAATCAAAAGTGTCTTTATAGATTACCTCAACAAATTTTTGGTAGTATTTATCGATGATATTATGATATACTCTAATAGAATGGAGGAACATTATAGAAATTTGATAACTATGTTAAAGACATTGAAAATGGAGAATATTTATGCAATTTATATTAAATTTGAGTTTTGGATGGATGGATTATCCTTCTTGGGGAATGTTATCACTAGAAAAGGGTTATCTATGGACCCTTCTAAGACAATGGTGATTAAAGTGTTTCCCAGGACAACATTGGTAATGGTGATCAGACACATTCTAGGTCTTGCTGGGTATTATAAATGATTTCTGAATAACTTTTCATTATTTTCAAACCCAATAACCAATATGACACAGAAGGGATTAATGTTCGTCTATACTCAAGAATGTGACGATTTATTTAAAGAGTCAAAAAAGAGGAAAATCACAATGCCATAACTTATACTCCAAATAAGTGGAGAACTATTTGTGGTGTAAAGTGATACATAAAATAAGGTATTAACATGTTTTCTGATGAAAAATGATAAAGTGATAGCCTACGCCTCAGGGTAGCTGAAAATCCATGAGAAAAACTGTCCTACGCATGATCTGGAGATTCTAGTTGTGATCATTGCATTGAAAATCTAAAGGAATTATCTCTATGGGGAGATGTGTGAGATATATAATGATTATAAGAGTCTCAAATATATGTTCTCATTTAATGATCTTAATATGTGTCAAAAAATATGGATATACCTCATCAAGGATTATGACTACTCAATCCACTACCATCCCAGTAAGGAAAAAATGGTAGTAGAAGCTCTAAGTAGAAAGGATCCTGCATCTTTATCAATTTTGAGAATTGAAAAGGACCCAATCATAATAGATTTTTAGAGGATGGTAATGGGGAAAATTAATGGGAGGAACTTCAGGAATCATTTCTCAAATTATTTCTTAACCATCCCTTAGAGATAAAATAATGGATTCTTATAGAAAATATGTGGAAATACAAAAAAAGAGGGGAATCCAATTGAAAAGGGGAATCCTAAGAGTTCAGGATTTATGAGGAAGGATTTTTATGTTTTGGGTCATGACTATGTGTTCTTTTTTGATTCAGAGATAAGGAAGGAGCTTCTGAATGATTCACATATCTCAAACTTCTCTATCCACCCAGGGAGCACAAATATGTATCGAGATCTTCAAGAGAACTTTTTCTTAGACAATATGAAGAAGAGATTATTGAGTATACATCAAATTGTCTAGTATGTCAATAAGTGAAGGCTGAAAGATATAAGTGTTAGAGAATAATACACCTGCAACCCATACCAAAATGGATGTTGGAGAACATCACTATGGACATTGTCACTTGACTTATAAGGACATCCATAGGAAAAAATGCTATATTGGTCATTGTGGATCATCTTACAAAGATATATCACTTTACTGAAAATTGAGAGGAGTTTTCATTAGATCTACTTGAACAGATATATATCAATGATTTGGTAAAGATTCATGGAGTACCACTATCTGTTGTATCTGATCGAGATTTGATATTCCCATTGATGATATGGAAAAGTCTCCAACATGCTCTTAGTAGTGAACTAATCTTCAATATGGCCTATCATTATCAAACTAATGTCCAATTTGTGCGAACTCTTATGACAATGGAAAATATGTTGAGAGCATGTTCTATGGAATTGAAATGAGGATGTGACCAACATCTTCCACTGGTGGAATTCTCCTATAACAGTAGTTTCCACTCATGTATCTTAATGGCACCAAATGAAGCCCTTTATGAGAAAATGTGCAGAACACTGATGTGTTGGGATGAATTTGGTGAGTGTAAGCTTATAGGACCTGAAATGGTCGAGGAAATGGTGGAGAAAAAGAAATCTATTCATAAGAACATCAAGGAAGTCAAATGATAAAAAAAGTGTTCTGCAGACAATCATCGACAAAACCATGAGTTCAAAGATTAAGACACGTTATTTATATGCATATTTCCATGGAAGAAGTTCTTGTGGTTTGGGAAGAATGGAATGATATGACCCAAGTACATCATACCCTTATTTATTCTTAATCATTTTGAGAAATTCCACCTACCATTTCCATAGTACATGGCCTCTTTCATGTATCCCTCTTAAGGAAGTGCATTCTAGATTCTTCACATGTACTTTCATCAGCGGTGGTATAGTTGAAGAATGATATTTCTTACAAGGAGAAGTGGGTGAAGATCTTTGATCATTGTGATAATATTCCACATAACAAGACTACTCTCATGTTCAATGTACTATGGCTGAACCAGAAGTACGAAGAAGAAACATTGGAATTAGAGGAGGCAATTAAGGAAAAACACCCACTCTTATTTATGGTTTTGAATGTAAAATTAAATTTCAAGGGAGATATTTTATAAGGGGGAATAATGTAAGGACCCAATGTTTAATCAATGGAAATTACCTACTTATAATTATGTAATTTAATCACCCCAAATCACAACATGTTGAAATAATATGTAATATGTGTCCTTCAAACATAATATTGTCACTTATATGTTTTGAATTTTAAAACTCTAAAATACATGAATGTGTTCAAAGTGTTTTTGGGGTCTGATAGAAGAAATGTAATTTTTGGTGAATAGTAACCTACCATTATGAATATTAATTTGGCACTTATGAATAGTAAATCATCCCAAAGAATTGTAACCTCACCCATGAGAGTATAACTAAAATTTATCCATCTAAAAAGTTACAATATGATAGTGTTAGTATTTTTATGTGTCATAATCATCTAATTAAAAATATATTAATATTTTTTTAATTAAAAAAAAGAAAATTTATTTCCATAAAATTTATTCAAAAAATAAATTTTTTATGTCTTCTGTATTTATCCTAACTGTATAAGACTTTATGTAATTTTGGAAAACATTATAAAATCAGATATAGTTTTAAAATTTGTATTTTTCTACTAAATTATTATTTTAGTCATATATTAAATTAATTACATTAAAAAAATTATTTTTGAAAAATAGATATCATTTTTTGATTATAAACATCAATAAATTGTTAGGGTGAATTTTTGGTATTTTTCTAAAATAATTGAATTTGTGATGAATAGTAAAATTCGATAATTCATGATAAATGCTAAAACCTAAATTTCAGCATCATGCTTGAGTCATTGTTGATGTTAATGGCCATTTATTTGAACTCACCTATATATATTTCTGTTTTTGGTCATAAGATCATTACTATTGCATGTATTATCAAAAAATAATAAACTAATGATTAAAATATTAATAAAACCCTAATCCCCTCCACTAGAAAAACCACAGAAACCCCTCTTCTCTCCACTGATCTCAATCCTTGTGCCTTACCTAAATTCTCACCAATATATCACCAAGATCCTTCTATACATACATAGACCCTTGGTATCCTTTAAAGAACAAATCGTCACCCCTTAACAGGCATTCAATGGAGATTAAATCAAGATATAAATTCCTTTTTTTATTTTCATTAATTTTCTTTTCATGTTCCTTGGTATTTTTTCATTCTAAACCTATACATATCCAAATTGTAAGGAAAATAAAATACCATAAATTAACTGTAATATTGGTATTCTAATTGTATAATTCATTATCATCTCTTCATTAACCTTATTTTATTTTATTTTGAAAGACACCATTCGAGATGTGTTAATTTAGCACATTCAAGGATGATGGGTTTTCAATTTCATTTACCATCCTCAATTATGGACATGTAATCATTTTCATGGTATAACCAGACCATAATATATGTATTATGTCTCTTATATTTCTCTGTAATCCTTTTATTCAAATATTTTTGATTTATAAAACAATGTTTTTTCATTGTTGTCAAAAACCGCCAATTAACCGAAAATGTTATCACTAATTTTTTGCATAAAGATTAATCTTCACCACATGTAACAAAATGAAATTTAAAACCATGTAACCTTCTTTATGTTAAAAATTAATATATAGCTCCTATTTTTTACAACCACTCTCATCATACTTGTTTGTTCAAACATTAATATAAGTGAACTGATCATTAAAACAAAGATATCAAACACACCCAAAAAATGAAATTGAATCCCATAACCAATTAAATAGGTCATGTATTAACTTAAAAAGGTTATAATAAATATTTTTTATAGAAAATGTTCAAAAATTATTAATAAATGAACATAATTTTATTATGAAGGTCATTAATATCAAGTTGATATCACCATTGAACTTAAGGTAAGTGATCCTCTCTATTTCACATTTATTCAAGAATATCCTCAATGTTATGCCCTTTTATGTGTAATAACTAATGATGGGGTATGATTTCACACCTCTACATACATCCCTCATGATTTATAAGTGACGAGAACCACCTTTCTCTCTCATTGATCCCTCTAATGTACACCTGATACCATGCTGATAATCTGTATGGGATTCTACCAAAAACTACTTTGTTGTATCCGTTTTCCTTATCTTTCTTGTAGAAAAATGAATTTATCTTAATTTTTTTAAAAATCATCTAAATTCTCTATACATGTACCAAATTCAATTATCAGGCACAATTTATCATTCTCATTTAGGGATATACATGTTTAAAAATGATTTCCTACTCTATACATCCTGATAAGTAAAACTGTTTTGAGGGAAATTCCCAAATTCTTACCCGATTTAAAGTGCACTCTATCTTCTTTTTAAGACACCATTGTATTTATAAAATTAGTAGTTTTTTTATTAAGAAAACCTTCTTGGTTCATTTCTGGGTTTATATAAAGGATTCTTCCCTTCTCTCTTTTAATGGCTCTGTTGTATTTTCCATAAAACCGCACAAAAATGTTTTAATGCTAAAATATCTAAAATATTTTTCATACATGTTGTCAATTATACATGAAATTACACACCATGTACATGTCTATTTTACCTTATAATTTCCATGTATATTTTAGTTCATTTAACTCATGGTCACTTTTATGATATGCCAATTTATTATGCTTTATGACTTGATTATGGTACCCAATTCATTCCATGGGCAACCCTTATGTTTTTGTAATATTTATTATGTATGATTGTTAATGTAGAAAACATTTTCTTGAAAGGTTATGATCGGTGCTCCCAGATAGAACTATAATGTATTGGGTAATGTTGAGTCTCAGGAGACGTTATGCGAGATGGTCTTGGTGGTTAACCTTGACTTGAGCTAAAGTCATGTTTTAGGTTTCTTCCACATTATTATGACTCCATGTTTATATGATTCCATGTTTATATGCTATGATTCCATATGATACATTCATTTTTATATCGTCATGTGATTCCTTCTATCCAATGTTCTTATGCATAGTTCTTATTGTTATTCCATTACTAGACTATTTTGCTCATCCCTTTGTTCATGAGTTCCCTAGGGTACCCTATGAAGATGTTTGAGCACAATGGAAGTCAAGATCACAATTTGAATATTTAATAATGACATGTTTTATTTAGTTCAATGTTTTGGTTTTATATACCTACTCTTCCAAGACATTAGATTTTGAGATCCTCGTATTGTCATTTGATGTTTAATTATGCTTAAAATCATGTAATCATAAATATAAAAGTCTTGTGTCTCTCTAGGTTCTTACTATTTTTATTCATTTATTGAATTAAATAGGCTATTTCATGGATAAATGAGATCATATGTTGGTCAGATGTAGTTGTTTTACATAATATTTTGGATGATCCACATGATCAACTAGTACGGTTAGCTGTGAGGATGTGTTTAGTGTAATTACCCAATAGAAATGTTTATATTGAGATATAAGTGAGGATTGTTTCCTGGTACAACTATAATGGAAAATACCTTCCAAAGTACCAAATCGAACATTATTTTTTCCTTCATAGAACCTACCATTCCTTTGATGGAAACTACCATAGTTTCTTGAGAGGGTAAATGTGGTGTTTCTAAAAACTGAGTACTGCCTAAGGTTACAATAACACGAAAACATTGATTTAAACTCACTCTTGTTCTCTAGCGGTGGAATATTCTATGTTTGGGTGATTTCTGGGGGCCTACCACAATTTATGTTGCATGAAGTCACTGAGAGTGTTGGCTAGTTTGGTAACTAGTGTGGGAGTTTAATTAACTCAATGTAATCCAAAAAAATTCTTATAGGACATAGAAGGATGCGATTAATGTGAGGTGGTAAGAGGAGGTGTAATGATATTACGAGGTTTTGGTATCATCATATTGACATAGATATTGAAATGGGTATGATTGACTATCATATGAGCCATCAAGTCATTTTACATTAGTGAAACTCATTATCGAATCTACTTCCACATAACAGAGTCTAAATCTACCTTATCAAGGGTGGAAGAGACATATAATAACTTTTATAGTTCACTATCAAACTCCACTGAGCTACGATCTTCCATTTTCTTAATGTAATATTTAAAGAAAAAACAATCATTTTTATTATGTCCACAGACCCATTGGTGTGGAGTTTAGTTTTCAATAACAATGTATCTAGATTTCCGAGGTATCTTATAATTAGGAAACATTAGGATGCTATTATCTAAGGCCCAAATGAAGTACCCATGGACCAATGTATCCTTGAAGGATAATGACCATATCTTATTCATTATGATGTGAATTCTTAGTGTCTATCCAAAATATGGGGTATAAAAGTATTCCCGTAGTAAGGGTGACCATGGTGTGCCATATCCAAGAGTGTTTCCTAATTATGAACTAGCTACATAGGTTCTTCCATAGATACATCTATCACCCATATTCAAAGAAGCCAATAGTGATGTGATGTTTTCCTAGTTATTATCACAACTGACACAATGGTTCTCCAAGTATGTTATGATGGAGTTAAAGAAGATTTGTGGTATATATATATCAATTAGTTCCACAGAAGGCCCCCCTATGGTGGTTTTTTTCTATTCTACCCATGGGATGGGTATTCAAGGAAAGAGATGTCATTGAAATAGACAGGACATCTCTTTCAGGTGATGGTATTGGGGGGAGGACCCACTATCAAATTTCTCATCAAATGATTACCCTTGATTATTTTCAGTGCTTCCCACAATGGATCGATTCAACATGGTATGCTTGGTTAGAGAATATTCTTACAATACCAATCAAGAAAACATTTTCTCATTCACTATAGTTGTAAGAAAAGGAGGAGGTCTATGGATGGTGTAAGGGGCTAGTGGAGATGATGGAGAGGAATCCTACCAGTTGGGGTATGCATCCTTACCTTAAAATCTACATCGGGTCTTCTAGACACGGTTCGGTGAAACCAGGACTTGATCAGTCTTCATGGTGGCATATAGAACTGGTCTAAATTATCAGTGCTTCTAGTTTAGAGTCATCCCAAGAAGATCCTGGGTAACAATCATGATACGGGTGACATGGGTGATTGTTACTAACTTAGATTAGATGAGTTATCTATAGAAATTCTGAAGAGTTGTTCTCCTAAAATAGATTATCTACTATAAATGATGGAGAGGACTCCTAATAGCTGGGGTTTGTGCCCTTAACGTAACCTCAACACTGGGTTTTCTAGACTAGGATCAGTGAAACATGGACTATATCAGTCTACCTGGTGGAATATAGAACTAGTCAAAATTATCAGTGCTACAAGTTTATAGTCCTCTCAAGAAGATACTGGGTAACAATAATGATACATGTGACATGGGTGACCGTTACTACCTTGGCTTGGGGGAGTGATCTATTGAAATTACCATGGTTTATTCTCTTAAAATATATTATCTAATGCGAATGGGTGTGTGGATATTTTATTAGACATGACCACTAATGGTCGCAGTGTCAGTGTGGTGTTAATCCTTTTAGGTCATCTAGATCCATGTACCTATTTGGGATGAATTCAAATTATTTGTAATGTTATACCGAGGAATTGATGACCCCATTCTGATTTTTTAGAGGTGGAGACATGGAATGTAAAATATATCAATATTGCAGTGGTGTTCATTACAGTACAAGAATTGTTGTGCGGGATAACCACACAACCATTCCTCTTATCTCTACACCTATGGGAAGTGATTCATCTTGTATTTCATGTAACTTGATCCATGTAGGAAAAATGAGTTCATCCATTACAAGATTTTATATATATGTGATGAAAAAGGTGAAAATTTATCACTCTATGGTTATGAAATAAGACACACAGATGATTTACCAAACCAAGGATGACCAACATTCATTATTTTCCCCCAGTTATAAGAGAAGGGTTCCATGTCAGGAAAACAATTTTTGTTCAGTAGGGCGCAATTTGAGAAATGACTGGATGTAGTTATCTCTAAATCTTGTGGTGTATAGGGTTATTCACCTACCATCATTTGAAGGAGAAAATTTTCACATCTAACTAAAAATTATTTTTCTATTAAGTTCTTGAAGGTGTTTAATTTAGGGTGCATACACATTTATCATTACCCACATTTTTTACTTCCAATGTTAGGTATCGTCTACATCCAAAAATGATGATGCTGAAACCATTATAATAACATGATGGTAGGATGTTGTTACTACTTCTAGGGATTTCCATTTTTATCTCATTTCATAGTTCAAGTAACCCATATAGACTTGAGTCTTATTCAAAAATCACATTCTCAGTGTGATGTTAAAGTGGAAATTGTTCCATTATACTAATTATTGTTATGATAGTTAAAGGACCTATAGCCAGAGTTGAGGGTGATATTCTAAATTTCTGGAAAACCTTGGACCCTAGGTGTATTTGAAAATTGAAAAAGTACTCCTCTTTCGAGGGAAATGATATCTCATGTGTGAGGTGATATATGTTTGGAAACTATGTCATCCCATTTTTTTCAAGGGGAAACATACATTGTGGCATAAGTAATCAAATGATTATTTCCATGGGCATCTCATGTTTTCATAATAGGTAGCGATCATGAAGCATCTAGTGGGGCCACATATTTAGGACCTTATGAGAACATGAACACATGTGTAAATAATTTTGGGAGAATTTCTCATTTAGTTTTATCAAATATTTGGATGATTATATATTGGAATCACACAGAAACACTTGAGGTTGAGTTTGGACCTCATGATTGGGTGGTCAGAGGTTAAGAGTAACCCTGGGGGGGGGGTTACACTATGAGGTTGTCAACTCAATGGAGGGAGAAAAATATATTCATGTTGAAATTATTTCAAGATATAACATGTGTGGGGAATCCTACAAACCCAATTAGGATACATGAATTGAAAGATAAATTGATCAAATTTCTATTTTGAGGTCACGTGATAAGACCTGTCCATCCTTTTGAACATCGTGTGGTAAGTATTTTTGTGTAATAAAAGGACAAAAAATGTAATGGTGTGGGGATTATTCATGGAAGTATCCCCAAATATTGGGTATCATTTCAGGATTATCACATGAGGCATTTTATATTGGTCACATAGGGTATAACTATAGATTAATTCCATGTTTCGATAACAATTCCATGACATTTAGTGCGGTAAAACTATGATGTTAAGCTATGAAGTTTAAATTATTGCATCATATATGTGGATGTAGATTTCTCTAGGGGCACCAAATTAGTTAGATAGGGTTAGAGGATTAAATGATATGACACTAGTGACCATCAATGATTAATTCCAATGGTATCCATTGATGATGTGACATCCTGGGAACCATGAGGGGTTTTAATATTTAGGGTACCTATACATAGGAGTAACATGAGAAAATGTTGTCAATTCTATGCTCTGAACAATGGGTCTGGACATGAGGGTTGAAGATAAAAGTCATGTGGTTGATCAAGGATTGAGTAAACCCAAACTAGATAGGAATAAGGCCCATGAACACTCCACCTACGCAAAGGCATCTCTACTAAAGGAAGTCATTATATTGGGTCCTCCGAGGTGGGTTTCATGATGTTTATGGATTTCATGAAGGTAGAGATCATGAGGATGAGGTTTTCAATAAACAAGGTTACCCTACCTATGGATGGTATCCTGTGGCTTATGGGGTTAGTTTCATGAAATATAGATCCCTTGTGGGAATCTATAGGGAATAAATTGTTTCCCACTATTTTGGAGGGCATGATCATTTATGAATGTCATCTATAGCATGTTCTTAGGTTCTAACTTACTCATTAGATGTTATTTGATAAACATAGAAATGGGTAGGAATTCATTTCACATTTGGGTTCTTAATTGATTTTTTTATTTGGAGATTTTTTTGGAAGTCCATAGGCCAGGATCTACATAAATAAATGACGGGGGGGGGGGGGGTGGTATTTATCGGAATCATAAAGGTAGGAACACATGTTCAATAAATTATTACCATTATTGTTGTAGATAAACATTCATAGTGTTTTGAATTCTTTCATGAAACCTCTCTCCTTCATGAAGGATTATTATTTCATTAATCTTTCCCATTGGGTTAATTTTGACACCTTTCCTTCCCGAATAGACATTAAATATTTTTTATACACATCTACACCCTATTTAATTCATGTTATCAATGTCAATAACACTCATTTTTTTATTTCTGTCAATTAATTTAATTGTGAAAACACACTATGGATTTTGTTTTAAATTATGTTAATATCCATTATATTAAAAATAGTATAATTAATTATTTATGAATCAACACTATATTTGATTTTGGCATAAGAATATTTTATTATTAAAAAATTATTTTTCTAAAAACGAATTTTCTATTTTTTCCAATTATATTAAAATTATTTTTTAGAACATATGAAAAATTGACTTTTGATAAAATTATTTGATATTTGGAATCATTTTTTTCAAATATAGTAAATATATAAAGATCTTTTTTAGTTATAATGAATAGTATCCTTGGAAAAATGATGTTTCCATAGTAAAAAGTCGAAAGAGTTAATTAAGGATAAATATTTTTGAGAATATCATTACAATTTATCATAAATATTTTTATATGGGCTATATTTACCATTATAACCATATATTATTTATTAAATTATTTTGGGTCCACATTACCTATAACAAGGAACATTAAATTTTTAAATGATAAGAATAATTTCAAATATGCCACTCCCCATACTTATAATAAGGATACAACAATTCCCACATTTCGACACCACATAAGAAATTTAGATTCTCTATTAACTAAAATATGAACTTCCCATCATTCCTCCCCACATTTTAGAGGTTATTGTTTGATAAAATTTTCCAACCACGAAGGGTTAATGTGTAATCCAAAGTAGTTTTTCCACATAATTGGTATTACTCATAACTGAGTTATTTCATAAATTTTTTTTTCATATTTTACCTCCTTAAAACCTATTTTAGCCATGATGGTTTACTAAAATCAGTATCCCTAATATATGTTTAGGTCAATTTTTATGGTATATCTTTTTTAATCTCTTTTCCATCTTATAAAAAATGAAAACATCAATCATGAATATGTAAGGATTACCACATCCATGAAGTTATGTGTTTCTTTTTTCATCACCATATATTATGGATGGTTTTAAAGAAGGATTTAATGGATAAATATTTTTTTTATAATATATATATGAAACATTAATGATATAATATTATCTTACTTGTTACTATCAAATCCACTGGAAAAAGAGAACTACACTCATTTGTATCGTAGACAATAACATCAACAAGGAAATGTAATTTCTTTTTTAATTCATCATTACATAGATGGAAATAAGGATAATTTATTTGAATATATATAAATTTATGATATTACTATTTTTCATTAATTATTTATGATTACATTTATTTCATTCCATTCCTTGGAAAATAAAAACATTACTAGTGTATACATACAAACTACCATATCCATGATGTGATTTAATTACTTTTTCATCGCCTATTTATATAAATTTCTATAAAAGTGTCTATAATGAGTAAATATGATTAATATTATATTTTAGATATTATGAAACTTGGACCAAGATGAATGGACTATCACTATGAAAAAAAATATTGTACAGGAAATATAATAGTTGGCACTCCAAATATTTTACCTATACATAATTTTTGAAAAAATATAAATTTCACTACCCTTAACTTAATTTATAATGTTTTATATGAATCATTTTAATGTTTTTTGAATAATATGTTTTTGATTTTTTATAGAAGTGTGATAATAAGGATGTATTTTAATGTATAAAATATAAATGTAAATTACCCCCACTAAAACATTATTTCATAATGAATGATTTTTATTTGATTTAATGCTTTTAAAAATAAAATCTAAAAATTATAATTTGAGAAATTTTTTTCATTAATTTAAAAAATGAAAATGGATGTTTATTTTGATATTTGAATTATATTAAATATTCAATTATAAATGAGATTTTTCGTCCATGTAAACAAAATATAAGGAGTTATAATAAATCACAAGGTATATTTTCTTGGGATAACATTAAATTTTTTCTATTTACATATAATTATGCATATATTTTAATGATGATTTCAGGAAACCCATTTCCCTTCCACGTGTTAATTATGCAATAATGAAATGATGAATCATTTTATGATCAAGTGGTAAAATTATGTATGGTTTTCATTATGTGATTAGAGGTACTACATTTATATATCCCTTAAATTAATTTGATAAAAATTTATATATCATGAGATAATATTATATAAGATGTTGATTTA
The DNA here is from genome assembly GCA_963277665.1 of Viscum album. NCBI lineage: Eukaryota > Viridiplantae > Streptophyta > Magnoliopsida > Santalales > Viscaceae > Viscum > Viscum album. The sequence continues at coordinate 1,150,396,400 of OY728122.1, forward strand.
TCGCATTCTATTAATGAATAGAGGTTGGAAAATGAACCCATTCCATTATAGAACATTTTTCACATAGTGATGATGGTCATGGTAGTAGTAAAAGACAAATAAAATGATTTTATCTTATTATTACTATTATTTACAGTCCTTTTATATGTTCTTTTTCTTATGATATTCTCCCATGTCTCATGATTTTTTATTGATGAATATAAAATCTTATGACTGATGTATATTTTTATGAAAGACCCTTACACTCAGATTCATGATTTATGGTTTGTGAGAAATTGGGAATTGTTTTTGTAATATATCATTATATCCTTATAACAATATTATTATCTGGAGCATAAATATGAAGACAGTTTTATATCTTCCATGTTTTCCAAAACTAATAAATTGATCTCAGACATTCTTAAATTTTATTTTCCCTAGAATATATTAAAATTTATAAATATGGTCACATCAATGAAGGGTACTATGTGATAAGATATTTCTTGAAGATTTTGTTGATCATGGGTAAAATATGTTTATATATATAGTCTTATGTTGCAATTTTTTTATTGTTATGGGGTTTGTATTATTATCTATTGTTTAATATTCATCTAAAACGATTTACAAAATTAATATGTAATTCTTGGGTATCATGACACATAACCCGTCTCTACTAACTAATCAATCTGATTAGTGAACCCCTATATTTCTACGCTAGTGGTGACATAAATAATGGATTTTCATTTGAAAAATATAATGTGATGTAACATTGTGATATCAATTATTTCATTAGAGGGTGTGATGTAGCACATACCAATATTTCCTATCAAGATAATCATATTATCTAATTGTTGGGGATTTCAAATATATATGGATAGCATTTCCACTAAAGATTTTTTATGATTTTTTGGATTGATGACCATTGGTGTCTCACATCTATACTGCATTATACCTAGTAATGGTTGACGTGATGTGATCTTTGACATTCATAATTTGTGATAGAATGCTTATGAAAACTCTCACTCATTCATATGGTTTCATAAACTTTTCCTTTAATAAAATGATGACGTGGTTGTTTGATGAATAATAAGTTGCTTTTGATCACTCAATAACACCACTCATATCCAATGATATCCTCCACTATTAATGATTGTCTTATATAAATAAACTGTCCGTTTTCTTTTGAAAATTTCCACATTATCTTATACTATTTATAAGGATCATTGAAAAATTATTTTTATAAAATATTTCAATAAGTAAAGGCATTTATTTTTATGTATATGGTGGAAAATAAATAAAAGAAACACAAAGATAACTTTTAGAATGTTTATCAAAATAATATAAAATTTATCCAAGTAGATTAAGATTTAAATTTTTTTCATAATTGTATAATATTTTAATACTAGTTATTCATAGATTTTAACAGATCATAATATTATCTAAACAATAATAGTATCTTCCTTCATCATCATTGTATTTATGAAAAATTAAAGAGTATGAAAGTTCATGTACATGAGAATACATAAAAAAGACTATGATGGTTTGAAATAATGAAGTATGAGGGCATCCCTTATCCCAGTATTCTTCCCCTTGGGGGTTAGAGTGTTCACTACAATAAAGAAGGTAACAATAGTCCCATGTAATTAAATAAAGGATAGGTGGTTATAAAAACATTTACCATCATGAAATGTGTATAAATTCTCTATATTGACTCTAATACGACCTTTTCATATCCTAATGACATAGGAAATTGACCAAGGAATTGTATCATTACACTGTACCAACTTACCAATAATTTTTGTATCCATTTCCACAGCTTCAAAGATAAATGTGAATTATATTTTGTAGTTAGAGTCCAGTAAGAATTTCCATTTCATTGGCTTGAAGCGGGTTAGCAACTCAAAAATTATATATGAATGCATGGATGACTGAAACCCTTGTGCCATGAACCATTCAAAATACTTTCATGATTCACATGACACACGAGCCATCCATCATTTATCTTTGTTCTTGATGGATGGGAGTTTCAGTGAACCCAGTAACACTGCCTGTCTATGAGAGTGGTAGGACTATGCACATTTACTGTTAAAATCGTTATGAGGGTGGGTGAATCTAGTATATCCATTATGAGCTGAGCCAAATCATTGAAAATTTTTCTAGTGTGGGTGATCAGAGTCTTCCCTGAGTATCTAATCCTATCATTGAGAGCCACATTCCTTGAATTACAGATGCACCAACATCCTACAACGATCACCATAACACATCCCTATTTCATAGGTCCATGAGCCGCAACACCATGGAACCCGTTCACTGGGAATGGGTAGTTTGAAAACTCACAGAGATGAAGACCATAGAAGACTCTCAATATCATCTAGATATAACACACCCATTCATATTTGATGAAATAGTGGTCAAAAATCTCTTATTGGATCTTTTTGTAGCATTGGCACGCTAAATCCATGTGAATTACATTTTTTTCTCATTTATGTATATGGGTATTGAATTGTTATGAATTCTACACAAAATAAATTTATACAAAAAGATATATCATCACAATACATAATTCCACCCAAGTATCACCAAGGTTGCTTTCAGCTATCCCCCTATGATAGTCCTTAAAAGAAAAATCACCAAAATTAGAAGCAGGGAATTTGAACTAGTCCGGCTCATTCAAAATATCAATAAGATCAAAAATAATCCCTTAGTTGTCATCATAGATTAATATGATGAATGATCTGTGGCCTATTTTCTACTGAAATGAAATATGTGGGACATGACAACCTTTGAAACCAAATTTGGTGGATACTTTTTTGTAGTGCTAGAACGATATGTCCCCTATTCCAACAATCCATCTATCGTGAGATTTGAGGGTCACATGGTGAGGAAGATTCATAAAAGATAATGAGGAATGGATCTAACCTATCTATCTTGAATTCCCTCACATCTTAATCTCAAAAATTTTTCCCTAGAGTGCCAACTCTTAAATAAACAAACATGATAGTCTTTTATTCTTGTACTAGATGGTTATCGATAGACTTCATACATTAATACCGCCATCTAGAAAAGGTATGGCCATATATACTTCTAAGGATGATACTTCTTCTCTTCTAAGTGTTCATCCCATATAAAGGAGACTATGATGTTTTCATTGTTCAATATAAGTCATTAATGAACTTCGATGGGTGAAATATTCTATATCGAGATACCTGAAAGAACATTGTTTACCATGTCTATCATTCCTCTGAAAGATAATAATCTATGTTTACAGTTTATCACATGTGTTGTGATCATTATAATATTATGATCAGTGTGCTGAATGCGCAACCTCCCTTATGATATTAGAGAACCCAGGTATTCCATGGATAAGATTCCTATTTTCATATCCAGAATACTAGCCATGATATTGATCCTCATTTCCATGCATTTGTTTGTGGTGTAAAAGTTGATATCAAATATTTTTTTACTCTAATATAAATATTTCCCAAGGACATTACATAATGGATAAAATATTTTTGTTACTATTATTCATGAAAATAATCATTTATTCCACAAATATTAGATTGGATTTGAATTTAGTGCATTTACTGCATTAATAATGTAGTATATACCCCACTCAAAGATACTATGGATAAAGAGGATCAACACATCTAGGAAGATAATGATGATGCTAGGGGACATGGTGAAACCTTCTCTGAACCCAAAAATAGCCTTGAAGTAGCCAAAATTGTTCACTATGAAGAGGCAAATTAGATTAAAAGATCTAAAACACATGAAAATTAATTTAGAATCCCAATGAGAGAATAATAAGTTATCAGGAAAATATATAAAAAATTAAAGTCATTTTTCAATAAAATTTTAGTTTTTATATTCTTTGTGATAGATATAACATCATGTATGAATATTAAATCATTTTTTGTGTTGGGATTCGAAATTCATGTTATAGTTTTTTAGGAATTAAATTTATCCATAAACATACTAATAATCCATTTGTCAAATTATAACCACAGAATTTCCATTTTTCTTCGGTCAATTTATATAGTTATATTAGAAATTAATCATAAAAAGTTCCATTATTTTACTAAAATAATTGGAAAATATATTTATATATATCAAAAATTGAATACCCAATATGAATAAGATGTGTAACCATATTTCAAATAAACTGGTCTCTGGATTCTCAATCAAATTTCCTCATGTTTCTATCGACCAATTAAGAGAATTAATGAGTTAGGGTTTTAGACTAAAAATTTCAATAAAGGTAAATTTATACATTGTATATAAGATATAACATGATTATTTAATGAAAAATAGTAACATTATTATTATTCAAGAACATAATTTTTATTTATAGAATTATATATACCCCCCATAATATAAAATATCCTCAACAAGCTCTAGAATTGAAAAATTACAGTTAAAACATTGAACCCCAAAACCGATGTTGGAAAAGGATTTATTTTATTTCATACCATCTTTATAAATATGATAAATAATGATGTGAGTTTAAGAATAATATTGAAGAAAATCCTCCCATGTTAGTATAAGATGCCTAGAGGGAGAATAATCCCTCACCATGATGGTATGAACAAAGAATTATATGTCTAGATCAAGATGAATATTTCTCTCATTGTTGAAAATTTATATCAATATATATAGGACCATTCCTCACATGTCATATTTATACGATATGTATGAATTCCATAATATTTATAGTAACATGATAGTGAACGTACTTATGAGTTCATAAAGATTCATCTATTACAAACATGCCCCAGATTTCCTTTCGAAGATCCAACTATGTTGACTGTGATTCAACCTATAATTGAGTGTTTAAAAAAAAGGAGATATTTCCATTGGGATTTTTACAATCCGTATAATACCCAAATAATTAAATATTAGTAATCCCCAAATATTATTTTCAACCAATACATAATTCTTATCGGCGAACACCCTAATAACTAAATGTATATTTCTCTAAGTGGTATTAAATTTAATTGAATGATTATAAATATAATTAATATTATAATCCACTATCATTGGTGCATGATTATAGATACAATATTCAAAATTATATTCATGATTGTGGTAGGGCATAAATTGGAGTTGTGGTGTTGGAAAGTGAGTTGAGATTAGATGTAATAATAGATTCACTTATTAAGATATGATAAACAATGTTCAATATAATTGAAGAATGATTGTATTGAAGAATAATTTTGTGACATATTTTGATCCATCCTTACATCTGTTACACATAGAATATAGGTTTAAACTTGTGTTCATAAAACATGAACTGATAGGGGGATTATTGTAGATTTACCTCTAAATAAGGGTATAATAAGATGATGAAATTCAATGATTGAAGAATTTTGAAAACAAATAATCCATGATTGATGGGCTTCAAATGTAGAATTTATAAAAAAAATATAGCTTTTAATACTTCTATGGATTTCTACCGTTTAGATTATGATGCATTTTCTGGGAATTTATGTTTATGATAAGATAGATTCTATAAGAGAATAATCAAACTATCCCAGTGATGTTATAATATTGTTGAGAATACTCACATGAGGGTCAAAACTCTTCCCATGAACGACATCATGCATTAGAGTTCCCAACTAGATGAAATTTTAGAATTTATATTTATAATTGAGAGAGACTAATCCTTTTCTATATAATGTCATAAAAATATAAGAATTATTGATAGAATTTTATATGGATGAAATCAGGTATTTAATTCTCTAAAATTCCTTCCTTTTAAGGAAACTGTCCCAGATTTGTTTTTCTGAATAATAAGTTAGTATTCCGCAAACAAACTTTGTCTAGAGAGCATCAATTAAGAGTGAAATATTTTTGATGGGCTTCCTCCTTCATTAAAATTCATAGATTATTTTATATTATACTTCCACTTTTTTTATCTCATAAATAATTCCACAGTAATTGAAATTAAAAAAATAAATTAAATTGTAATTCAGTAAAATAAATTGACATTTTTTATTCCATAAATGTGTAGACTATCTTGTGGATGATAATAATTTAATTAGAGATGTCCTTGTAGATTGGGATAATGATTCAACTCTAAAAGAAATTAATCATTCATTAATTTCATTGGAAATATCACTGAAATATATATAATTGATCATTCTTGAGAACAAATGTATGAAAAGGTATGTGAAAGGGAGAAAATACTTCTGATATTTTTTCCTTTATTTGATCTTCAATCTACTATGACCACTGATGTTCTGACTATTTTTTTTATTTTTCCAACTTATATGTATGTTAAATATTCACCCATAATAAACAAGGTGCTCTTTTAATAATTTCATTTCTATCTAACATCCCATGATAATCGTACTCTGGTCATAAACATCAAAAAACTAAGATGGTGACCTAACCAATATTTCAGATAGAATAGTCTTTTGATTAAATTTTTCAACCATGTTGGTGATATATCTTCCTCAAAATCATTATGAAATCTATAAAGTCATTCAAATATCGGATCACTATGCCTAATACCATAGGAAATGGGGAAGTTTCATTTAAGATTTCCATTAACCAGGGTATAAATTCTAATAGATTTGAAGAGTGGGAGGTATATGAGATTGAAAAAATCAAATAATAATGTCCAACGAAGGACATAGATAATTAATCCCCCAATTATAATGCCAAAATCAATCAATAAATAAAATTTCAACATTATTTGTATATATCTAATAGGATTCATTATAATTTCTTCACAATCAGTGGAGGAAAGGATTTAGTCTTTTTCCCATATTACAAGAACAAAATTATAATGGTTATAAGAGAAAACATTGATGCTGAAGATATTAAATAAGTGGCCAAAATATAACTAGGAATATTTTAGAATAAATTTTATAATGAAATATTCCAGAAGAAGGTGAGTGAATCAATATCCTCTAACTTAGACATGAGTACCATACATTTAGTTTTTATACACCATATAAGAATTCCATTTCTAAAGATAATATGAATAATTTTCGTGAGATAATCTATAGTGGAATTTTAGTAATCCCTAATGTATATGTTTTCGGAATAGTATGGACTAGGTGAACTACCTAGATTGAAAGAAAACAATTTAGCATTGATATAAAATCAATTCAGAAGTCATGATAATATCAAAATATATTTGTGTTTTACAACCCTGGGAATAACATTTCAAAAATTAGTAAAGTAAACATAATAACCATCTAAAAATATCTCCTGGTAATAATCCACAATGTGATTGTTGATTTAATTATTCCTTGTGATAATATCACTAGTATTATTCTATATTACAATGCGTTTTGATATTTTTCTATCACACAACATGTTATTAGAGAAATATTTGGTTTTTTAGTCTTCCATAATAAATTTATTCCCAAAATTTTCCATTAGGATTTCCTACTTTAGGTTGATTTTCTAATTTAACCTTGAGTAAATTTCAAATTCACTTTAAACGAGAGAGATTCCAAACTCCTCATCAGAACTATTTGGAATTTACCACATTCCTTCTTCATGATCATAATTTTCCCATCCAAGTATGTAAGGACATGTATACTATAATATTTAAGTCAATTATTTAGGTTTCTTTCATCTTAAGAACACATGAAAAAAGTCATCACTATATTCTATATTGTCCTAGGCCAATTGACAATAACCATATTGTCTGAATACTTAACCCAATCATTTTCAAAAAGAAATTTAAAAGGACACTTTTACTTTCTGGTAATAATGGTATACCTTATGGGATGATGGTTAGAGTCATTTAGAATAAGATTCCACAATGATGCTTCTATCGACTAATCCAACACAACGAAGAATAATATATTATATTAACATGATTAGGTTATTTGTTATTCATTGATGTTTCTTTTTGTTTGATTTATCTCACTTTCATAATCCCCTAAAATTATTTGTATATATTTTATTGTATAATTATCTTATTAATTTTCTTATTAAATAACTTAGGGTATTTACATACATATTCTAAAGAGAATAATTTTTTATTTTGTAATATGATATAAATTTCATCATGGGGTGGAGTTCACATAAATATCCATTAATTTATTGTATTATTCTTTTATGGTCTATCTTTTATTAATTATTTTAACTAAATGTATGGTATCTATCACATCCATGTTTTCCATGATATTTTTTAATTTACTCGTTGAATTTATTATGGGGAGAGATGATGGGTTTGAGACCCCTTTTTATTTAGGAAATAAATTCCACTTTTTAATTGCACTGAGAGGTGAATATTAAATTTATAAATGTCCCAGGGTCCCATAAGCACATTATAATATGATGACCAAATTGAACTTTAGAAAAAGAACATATTTTAAGTTATAAGGGACAATTTTTTTTCTAAAATACCCTTCTTAAACTAGTACTACTATAATACCCACCACCACTAGAGTTTGTGCTATAACATTCAGAACACCTATAATCATTTATATAGTACCCTCCACTTATATAATTTTGTTGTTACTATAGTTCTTCTGGAACACCTACTATATTGATGCAACTGTACCTATGAATATCCTCCCAAATGGGGGCCATCGAGGGTTGACCCTCCAAATTAATTTAGTCTGAGGGTCTTGATTTCAAATAATTCAACCCTATATCTGTATAAATGTATTATGGATTCATAGTTCAGAACATGAAATGTTTTGAATGTTTAAATTTCACTACCTCTCTCTTTAGTTCCTTATGGTATTATACTCACTTTCTCTCACATCTTTTCATTTTATAAATAATTTCCATTGAAATACTATTTATTAAAATTTTCCCTTATTTTTTCATTGATGAATTTATTTTTAAACACACAATCCTGTTATTTTGTTACATGAAAAGTATAATTTTTATAGGGGAATGAATGTAACATCATAGAAATTCACAAAATTGTTTTTTTATATAAATATTTTTTTATATGGATTATTTAATAATTAAGAAAAAATAATAATATTTTTGGGACAATTTTATTCGAAAATAATACATGAAAATAATATTTTCAAATTAATTTGATTATATGTTAATTATAATACTTATAAATAACAATACTTATTATTTATTGTTGTGAAGATTATTTTAAATTATAGAAAAATATTATTTTATGGTTTTATTTAAATGAAAACACTATTAATATAATTATTTTTAAGAAATGTTCATCAAATAAAATATTTTTTGAATGAATAAATTTATAATATGTTTTTTCTATTATATCTATGTTGATTATAAAAATATTTAAAATTTCTTATTTTAATGATTTTTTCTTCTGAAATAATGAATAGTTATCAAATATAATTAATTTTTTTTAAATTGGGATTCTAAAAAATATGATACATACACACACACACACACACAGATATATATATATATATGAAATTACAATTATTAGTTTAAAATTATAAATATTGATTATATTATTTTTATAAATTTATTAAAATTATGAATTTAGTTTAATAAAATTATAAATATATTATAAAACCCATGTTTTCACTTAGGTATAAATCCTTTAATTTTAGGGTTACATCATTAATTTGGACCTAATATGGATTCTTAATGAGTTAGTTAAGGTTTTAAGGGTGTCTAGGGCTTGTTCGGAGCCAAAAATACTCATCTTTTATGTCGAAAGAGACTCTGCACATGGTTTAGAATAAACTGTGGGGGTTTCTTCCCGGTTTGGCTAACCCTGTGGAAGGTGTTGTTTTTGTAAAATTGAACCTCTCACGTTTGAAAGATGACCATGAAACCAAACTGTGAAAATGTCCCTTTATCCTAGGTTACCATGCATGGGTGGCGCACGGTTTATTCAAACCGTGTAGAGGAAGACTTTTCAGGAAAAACTGTCTCACACGGTTTGCACACAGTTTGACGAAACAAGTGGAAAACTCATGCACAGGCTAAGAACCTATATAAAATGTTCAAAACTCCATTAATGATCAATTATGCTGAGACCTATCTCCATAATCTGAGATTATGTGAGATTGACTTATTTCTCTCCCAATTTGGGGTTTTTTAGGATCAAATCTTGGAATCAAGAGATCTTCTTTGTCCAACTTCTGATTGTGCTTCATTCATCATGTTGGATGTGTAATGGTATGTACTCGAGACCTATTTAGCCTACTTCTTTTCCAATCTCGACCTAGATATCACAATGTGATTGTTTTTCACCTTTTTCTTATATCTACTATGGTCCCAGTCAAATCAAGGACTACTACTAGAGGAGAAGACTCATACAACCCTATGGAAGGTGGTCTATAAATTATCCCTAAGAGTTTGTTGTTTTTGAATGTTCGTGTGGGACTCACCAGTTTCATTGGAAAAAGTTTCTTAAATTTACATTCCATGATTATAATCATTATAATTGTATGGTTTTGCTTTTTCAAAATATGTGATTAGTTAGTAGTGGATTCACATATAACACAATATGCCTAATGTCAAAAGGTTATGCCATAATTGGGTTTTTAGTGTTTTGCATTTTTGAGCCACCGTTCGGGTGTGACTTTACTATACCTTTTAAAGGTAAGTTGTCTTATAATAAATTCCTTGTTATTATTGATAATTGCATAATGTAATGTACCATGTAAGGTCACCACTTGACTTTCTTAAGGTAAGTTCTATGAAATAATTTTAAAATGTGAAATGTGAAATGATATGTATTCAATGTATATAACTTGGCCTCAATAAAAGAGATTGAATAAAGGTTACATGTATGTAGAAACGCTTTCCATATTTATTGAAGGAGGTGGAGTGAACCTCAATAATTGATTATGCCTTAATCACTAACTATGATTTGATTAAATGGTTTCAAAACTAGTTGTCATATCCACACTAATGGAAGACATGTCTTGGACAAAAAAATAAATGGTTTCAACTCTACATGACCTATTCACATGAATGGGAGCAATGAATTGAACCAAATGAATTGATACATTATTACAATAACAAAAAGTAATGGACATACTCTAGATCACCTTGGATTCATAGAGGAGTATACCATGGGTCATGGGAACCCCATTCAAATTCAAGGATACAGTTTTCTTTGGTTGATACCAAACTAGACTCCAATTATTTTCAATTCCATCGATTCCCAATATAAAACCGTAGGGTCCCTCCCTTATTACAGGATACCTCGAATACACTCCTTGGATCAAGCATTAAATAATAGGTTCCATGGTGAAATTCCATAGGGCCCTGTCTTTTCTTAGCTATGTTTTACCTTGGTCGATCACCTAGGACTCATTTGGAGCCTTATTGTGGAATTACTTTGATTACTTTCATTGTATTACATTATTACCCCTTAGCTAGACTCAGATACTACTTTTTTAGCTTTCCATGAGTTTACATTACCTTGTTTTTTACCTTGGATATCTGTCACCAGATATCATTGTATGGTTGCCTTATTATATCATGGGACCTTCACTACTTATCCTTTCACGTGGTGATGTAAGTGTTGGATATGCCTCATGTGACTTATTAGCATTCAATGGTAATTGATTAATTAATGGACAGGTAACAAGTTCGGACACCAGCCGGGGGATAATGTAGTTACTTGGTTATTTAGTCATATTGTACTTATTTCTATAATTTAAATATAAATGCTTCAAAACTAATATATTCCATTACACGGGCCAGATGTTGTAGACACTGTTGGTGGTGTCCCACTAAGATTTATCTCACACCCTCTCTAGGCACAATATGGTACCCGGAGTATGTTACATGGTTTTTGGAATTGACAAGGTGAATCATGCAGCTTCCAATACATGATTTTGTGCTGATAGGATATAGAATGATAATAGATGTCCATATAGGATCTCAGGATGCTTGGAGTAGAATTTATTTCTTTTACCTTGTGGAACATGTTATTTCTATTGTTTTGTATCCCTACTTTCCATTTTTCTAGTGGCATGCCATTACCTCATTAATTCTCCAGTAGATACAGTTATTGTTATTTCTCTTATCTATTGCATCATTTCTCTTCAACTATTTATATATATATTTCTAAAATTGTTTACTATTCCATTATATTACTTTTTATGTGCAACACTTTTCTTATTAGGGAATAGTATTCCCAACGATACACCATAGGCCCTCGTAGCTAGTCGTCATCCTCTAGAATTTGGGAAAAAGCACTTGAGGCCATGTGGCCCACCGGGATAAGTGCACCCATTAAATGGAATCCAAGTCCAGGTTGTCACAAATTGGCATCATAGGTGGTTTTTTTTCCTTCATTACTATTTGGAGACAATATATTAGAGAATAGGAATTATGGGGACTTGGTTAGAAGTCATGCTTGGGCGTCATGAACCCATGTTCGGGGTAAAATCCAAGTTACCCAAAATGAAATTGTAGTTCCATTTTGCCTATTAAAGTTGATATTATTTCACCATTGGGTCACTCACATGTTGTGTGGTGTTATTGAAGATTACTCTTTGATTATTTCTTTCATCCTAGTTCTAATGATATGAGGGCAAGGAGTATTGCTACATACATCATCATAGGCACCTAGAATTCATATGTCTTGTATATTTTATTGTCATATAAGAGAATTTCACAAATTTTCATTTCTTGATATGCCTATGATTTTTGAGTGATGTAATGGTTGTTTCTTTTACTTTTATTACTTTGGCTTCGATTGAGTTATTGATTATCTCAATTCATGAGGTGTATGGGCCCTCATGGGTTGGAATGCGTAATTTACCGTTTCAAGCCTTTATAATATATACAAATGTGTGTCATTTTTGGTGATACATGTATGTGAACTGATTCATCAGAAATGAATATGCATTATAAAGTAAATACTAAAATAAAAAACAAATTGGATGCACATCCTTATCCCGCCTTGTCATGTTTATGAATGGTAAAGTAACGAACTGAAAAATTTACTACGAAATGACATAAAACATATAATTGATAACTTACTAATACCCATCCATATAAGTGGGTCGTTTTGGTAGTATTCCATGGGTAGTGTGTTTTCTTATTCCTATATTCTATTAGTAATGTTCTCTCATTTCTTCTAATCTTGTTTTAAGGTGTGTTCTTGGCATTTGTAGACCAATGCTACCATGAAATCCTTGTGTTGTTCACTAGGAGGGTGGTGACGACCATGATCTAGACATGGTGGGCCCTGAACCATGAGTCTTACTTCTAGAATTTCCACAGGATTCACCAACTACTGTACCTAATTCATGCACTAATTCCCAATGTTTTGATAGTTACCTATGTCTGATGTTGTCCATGAAAGGTTCTCCATGGGTTGCACCTAGGATGGATGATCTAACCTGCATGTTCTAGCAGAAGCATCCTCTTACTTTTTAAGGGATGGGGGATCTCATGGTACAGAGCTTTGGATTGAGGAAATTATGTAATTATTTGAGCATCTATAAACACCACCAGAGTATAGAGTCAAGCTTACTACATAAATGTTTCAGGATTTAGCCAAGTGTTGGTGGGATGTCATCACCCAGGCCGGACATCCTCAGGGAATGTTATGGGTTGACTACTAGATTGCCTTCTATGATCTGTTCTATCCATAGTCACTGAGAGCACAAGTATCCAGGGAGTCCATGAATCTTGATTAGGTTTCTATGTCAGTTATAGAATATTCCACATGTTTAACTGATTTACAGCTCATTGCACCGCTTCTATCTGGTGATTAGCTTTTTCGTGCTTGATGATTTTTGGATGAGCGCTAGTACGCCATCCAAACTAATGTGAATGTCTTTCTCCTTCCTACCATCTATACAATAGTTGAACATTACCTTATCACTGAGCATAACCCGAGGGATGGAGTGTGTACTATATTTAAATGATTAGTGCTACGTCAGGCCAATAGTTTTTCCTGTGGAAGGAAACGTTCCCTTGAGGTGTATCTTCAGGGAATTATTAGATAGAGTATATAGCTTGGTAGCTCTGTAGTGTTTCAATAGTGTATAAAACTAGGGCATAAGAATCACTTATGTGATAGAGACCCTATGGATTACTAGTCTTGTGGCTGTATGGGTCATCTTCAATGCTTTTGCAGGACCATTACACCAGCTTTGGGTGGAAAAAGGATCATCTTCAGCTCCACCTTTAGGAGTGAGTTCTTTTTTCCCACGTTAGGCACGGAGTTGGAGTAGCACATGATGGTTTGGCCGAGGAGGAGGTCATGGTCGTTTTAGTCTAGATCCTGATCATCAGCACCACTAGCAGAGCATTCTTTATCATGGTATTCCATCTGCTACACAAGGCCTTGGATCACTTCAGTTGAATTCCTTACATTTAATACCTAAGGAAGAGGTTGAATCACCTTCTACATTAAGAGGTACTTTTCTAGTATCCTCTACTATTGTCTCTGCTATTTTTGATAAAGGTGAATCAAACTATTTTATTTAGATTTCTATCTTTGAAAGTCTCTGACTAGAGATTAAATAACACTATGATGTAATGTCCCTTGATATACCATTGGGAATATGGACAGATGAAATTTAAAAATGTAGGGACTATCCCCTTATGGATGGAAGATACAATTTTTTGTGGTATATCTTTTTTCTTTAGATGATGAGCTTCGATGACATTCTTTGGATGGAAAGGTTGGTCTACTGTGACGCCATTTTATATTTTTATCGTAGAAGGGTTTTTTTACATCACTAGAAGGCATCAATTATCTTTTCAAGGGAGAGTGGGATGTCCAGGATGGGAGAGTTGGGTCGAAGCATCATGGGCTAGGTGGAGTGACCTCCCATACTGAAAATATTTTCATGAAGGTTTTGGGTTTTATTCAAACTAATTTTCCTCCTGTATTTGATCATTTTAAGGAATTGATTCATAATTATTTTTTTTATTACCTCTTGAGAGAGATGTAGATTGTTCAATGATTTTCTCTAAGATCAAACTAAGATGTAATGGCCCGGAACTCTCCTGACCATTCCTTTGTCAAAAAGAAGGTCAAGAAGTGTTCTGGAAGGTAAAATGGACTTTTCCACACTTTCCAGAATTTTGAAACTACACGCCGTGTAGTTTGAGTATACGCCGTGTAACCCCTTCCCGGGTATACCCCATGTTGCAGAATGTGTCCTTGCTGTGTGGAATAATGGGTGACGCCGTGTGTCCAGTTCTACACGCCGTTTAGTCCTTCCCCGCATACGCATTACCAGTCAATGGCCGTGTACCATGTAGGAGTCGTGTCCATGCCGTGTGCAATGAATGTGTATAGGCCGTCTGTCCAAACTACACGCCGTGTAGTCCTTCCCCGCGTATGCGTTACCGTCAAACCATGTGTTGACCAGTCAATGGCTGCGGAGCCGTGTTGGAAGCCGCGTGGAGACCGTGTGAAAGAACCGAGTACACACTGTGTACCATAAAGTACACGCTGTGTACTTTTTCTTTTCACGCCTATAAAAGGAGGGGTCCCCTCCTCCTTTCAACTCACACATCTCCTCCCCTCTCCTCTGAGCAGAGCTCTCTCAAGAGACTCGAAGGCTCTTCCTAACATAAATTCTTCGTCCGAGCTCCAATTTATGATCCGGCAGCAGCCAAGGATCGTAACGGCGAGGCAGAACTTCTAAGCTTGGTTCCGTTGTCTTTCCTTCGGCCTTTCCTTTCTGACATCCACCCTAGGAGGTTTTTCCGGGACCCGATAGAGGTGACGGGCACCGACAGATGTCTTCTAAGGTTGATCCAAGGGAGCATTGTGATCAAGAACTTTTTGAGGTAGGGATCTCACCTTTGTCTCTCTAATTTGTGTATCATGAGTGGTGGGTATCCTTTTTTTTCATGAGAAACAATTGAACCATTAAATAAAGATAATAACTGGTTAAAGAATGGGGTTGGGAAGTTAGTGATTGTTGTTACTTTACTTTTTCTACCCTGTGATATTATATTTTTGAATTGAATGAGCTTCTACCTACTGAAAATCACAGTCGTTGGGGTCCTTTTCTTACGCAATTAAATATTGCCCTCTCCTTCTATATTTTCATATGGATGGAAGCTTGTGGAATGTAGAAATTGGATAATCACGTAAAGTTGGATGATTAAATGAAAATATGGAATCCTTGTGTGATCACCCCGGTTAAAAAAAATAGAATAATGAACATGTGGGTGTTGGCTTGGTTACGTGGCATGTGTTGGGGGGATTTTTGTGGGTTGTTGTCGATCGGGTGAGCAGCGGGGCTGCGGTTGACTTGACTGTGGGTTGGTGTGAATGTTATGTTGGTAACGGACAGTGGGGAAGCAATATATGGTATTAAAGGGATGATGATGTGTGGTTTTGGTGCGGTTGTGGTTATGGCGGTTGGCAGCGGGGCTACAGGGTTGGGTTTTAATGTGAACGAACTGTGGGTTGTGGATAATAAATAAAATTTGAAGAGTTAATGAATGGTGGGGCATGGTAATGGAACGGGTATAATAATCAATGGGGTTGTTTGGTTGATAAGAAGGGCTTGGTTTTGTTGCTTGTGTTTTTATAACATGATTTTTGGATGGCAGGGATATGTTTTACGAACGTTTGGTGTGGTTGGTTGTGGATAGTTGACTAGTAGTTAAGGAACTAAATAAACTATTTCTACTGAAATGTGAAAACCTAAAGGGGATTGGGTTTGTTTGTTGTATGCATGCTTCGTAGTAGCAGTGCTGAGGCACGTGCTCAGTTTATCTTTTTAGAAGCCATAGGTTGGGCTGTGTTGTTGGTATATATATATATATATATCTGTATCTTTTGTGTTTTTATCGCACCCCACACATGTTGTGCACTTAGTGCCGAACACTCCCATTTTATGGGAGATGGTGTTTTTCCCTTAGTTACTAGCTCCTTCCTGCTCCTTCTCCCCTAGGCTGTAATGGCTTGAGGCGACCTTACACCTAAGACTCTTCGGGTAGGTTTTGATTGGGGTGGTTTTAGCCCAAGAATCTTCGGGCAGGTTCTGCTGTTTCCCAAGAATCTTTGGGATGAGACCCAGGTGTGTGTAGGTGGGATACGTTGTTGTGAGGCCCAGGTGTGTGCGGGCGGGGTACGTGGTTGTGAGGCCCAGGTGTGTGCGGGAGGGGTACGTGGTTGTGAGGCACAGGTTTGTGCGGGCGGGGAGAGTGTGGCAGCGTATGGACGTTCGTCATTAGGAAGAGCAGCTAACTAAAGGGAAATGGTGTGGGGTACCCAATACTCTTATTCTTATATACTACAACCTGTTGTGCTTGTTCTTTTGGTGAGTTTGGCTGGTGAGGTTGGGTGGATAGAATTCCTTTCTAGGTTTCTTATGTTGTTCTCACGGTACATTAGGATGTCTCCCCACTTGTGCACGAGAGCATTAGGTTTCCCTATTGAGTATACTTGTATGCTCACCCTACGTTTACTTTCAGGTTTCCAGGAGGACTACCAGGTCCGTGCAGGACCCTAATAGTCACACTATTGTAGTTGTTGCTGTTGTGGTACCTTTGTTTTCTTTTGGTATTGTACTTTGATCTTTCTTGTACTTGTACCTTGTTATAAAAAATTGTTTAAACAAGCATGTGGGATTGGTTGGGTTAATTTCTATACACTTGCTCTTTTCCTTTTTTTTGGTTGACTTGTCCTATTTCCCGATCTTTAAAAAAAATAAAAAATGGTAATGCCTCCCATATTTGTGAAAAACTCATACCCTTGGTGCTAGTCGCCACCCCGGGGCCTACTGGAGGCTGGACTCATGGGTCATTATCTCCCTTTCTCCATTTCCAGCTCAGGAGGGGCATCTTTGGGGGGAGGGGGTCGTGAAAGAATGGTATCAGAGGTGATGGTTGAGAGATAGGATGGAGTCTAGAGTTAGGAATAGTGAGGATTTCATGGGATGGTAGGGCAAAAATGTTAGTTAATCTTGGTGTGTGACATAGGATTGGAAAGACCGACTAGGACACATGATTTTAGGGCCCCCAGTGATCCGATGTAAGGACTCTGAGCCTACAGAACGACCAAGTGAGACTACATTGATTGAAGAGTAGAGACCCTATGGAAGGTACATGCATCATCATTTTGTTTTACATGATTTGGGTGTTATGGAAAAAAAATCGAAATAAAATGATAAAATGAAACCTTGAGTTTTTCCTTACTAATTGGGATTAGGCGATCCTTGTTTACCGTACAGCTATGGCACCTGGACGTCATCCCTGGGTGGATCAGACGTCCGAGGCCTAGCAGATTCAGGTGGTCGATCAGTTGAGGATTGACCGAGAGGAGGAAGATGGCCAGTGGCAGAAGACTCTCCGTTCTTTCTAGCGGAAAACCCTCAAGAAGTACGAGGGTATTACTTAAGATACAGAGATTGAGGGGTGGCTTGAGGAGCTAGGGATCGGTTTTACCTTGATCCGTGCTATGAGGGGGTACTGGGTTCTCTTAGAAGTCAGTCAGATGAGTGGTGCGGCACGACAGTGGTGGATGCTCTACCTCGGAGAGAGGATAGAGGCATAGGTTCCATGGGATGACTTTTAGAAGGAATTCAGAGAGGAATTCTTTTCTTCCATGATCAAGGCGGAGAATCGGCAGGAGTTACACTCCCTTCAGAAGGGGGTATGTCGGTACCAGTGCTGGGGATCATGTTCATGGATCTCCTGTGCTTTTCTCCGGATCTCTTTCCGGGTGAGGAGTCTCGGGCGAGACGTTTGGAGGAGGATCTTCATCCTTCGCTGCAGTATGATGTCACCCCCTTTACCCTTCCGACGTACTTGGCGGTACAGAAGAAGGAAGAGGTTGTAGAGAGGATGCACTCGCTGGGAGGTGCACCCCGAGAGGGGATCTAGCCAGGCTCGTCGATGGGGAAGGCAGTCAGTAGCAGGGATCCTGCGATGGGACCTTCAAGGTTCATGCCAGTGGGGAGCAGGCCCCAGCAGTTCCAGTTCAGATCTTCGGGTCCTCGCCCCTTTTTCACGAGCCCCAGACCAAGGTGTTTTTCTTGTGGAGGTTTTGGGCACGTTCAGAGTTGGTGCCCGACCCGAGCTTAGTACGGTGGAGGTGGACAGGTTCAGCGCCCACCTCAGCAACACCAGTTGCCGACGAGGCCCATCCAGCAGCAGCAGAACCATGACCCTCCAAGGGTAGACTTTGCGAGAGGAGGATGACCTCAGGGTGATCCTCAGGGACCTCGACCAGGGGGTGGTCGGGGAGGTGGATGACATCACAGAGGCCGAGGAGTTGGGCGTGGACAGTTTCACGCAGCATAGTTGACAGCTCCAGCAGGACCAGAGGTGGTGCGTGTACAATTTGTTTGTTCAGCACTCGTGTTTCAACTTTGTTCGATTTGGGAGCCTCGCACTCCTTTGTTGCACCTATTCTAGCCCATGATTTGGGATTAGACTTTTAGGGACTTTTTGTACCACTGGTACTGAGTACAAAAGTTGGAGGCCAGACCGGCGTATCTTGTGTTTGTCAGGAATGTGGGATGACATTGGGACCACATCGATCTAGTGGGTAACTTCTTCTATTACAGATGCATCCATAGGATGTTATCCTAGGCATCGACTGGTTGTTTTCTATTAGTGTCGTTATCTACTACTTCCGGAGAAGAGTTGTGTTCTCCGACGTGGATGGGCATCACATATCTTTTGTTGGCGAGAGGAGCTATCAGGAGGAAAGCCAGCATGTGGAGCCTCTCCTCTCCTTGTTGAGTGGGTTATCAATGGTTCCAACTGATATAGAGATGATGGATGTTCCAGAGGTTGTTGGGGAGTTCCTCGATGTTTTTCCTATATAGGTTGTAACTCTACCCCCCCCCCCCCTGATGTGACGTTGAGTTCAGGATAGAATTACAGCCTGGTGCCCATCCGATTTCGATGGCCCCTTATCGGATGGAACCTTCGGAGTGTCGGGAGTTGCAGATTTAGATTGAAAATATGATGGAGAAGGGTTTTGTTCGACCCAGCGTGTCACCATGGGGTGCTCCAGTTTTGTTCGTGAAGAAGGCAGATGGGGGTCTCAGTCTATGCATAGACTACCGAAGGATGAACCAGGTAACTGTTAATAACCATTACCCCCTCCCAATGATAGATGATCTCTTCAACCAGCTGAGGGGAGTTGGTTGGTTTTCTATGATTGATCTAAGTTCGGGATATCATCAGATGAGGGTGAAGGACAGTGACATCTCGAATATGGCTTTCAGGTGCAGGTATGGGCACTTCGAGTTTGTAGTGCTGCCGTTTGGAGTTACGAATGCACCAGCTGTGTTCATGGGACTTATGAACTTTGTCTTTCGAGAGTTTTTGGACCGGTTCATCATTGTGCTTATCGATGACATACTGATCTACTCAAGATCAGAGGAGGATTACGTTGAGCATCTCAGGGCAGTCTTGGAAGTCCTTCGACACCACCAGCTTTATGGGAAATTATCGAAGTGTAAGTTATTGACACAAGAAGTACACTTCCTTGGGCACATGGTGTCTCAGCATGGAATGTCAGTGGACCCGTCTAAGGTGGAGGCAGTTTTTTCTTGGGAAGAACCCAAGAGTGTGGAAGAAGTTCGTAGTTTCCTGGGGTTAGCAGGTTACTATCGGAGGTTCATTTCGGACTTCTTTCAAGTTGCTGCTCCTTTGACAGCTTTGACGAGGAAGAACCAGGTCTTCCTATGGAGCGAGAAGTTCTAGAAAGCTTTTGACTACCTGAAGGAGAAGTTGGTAAGTGATCCCGTACTCAGGTTTCCAGAGGAAGGGATGTTGTATGAGGTGTTTTGTGATGCTTCTAGACTTGTTCTGGGGTGCGTGCTGATGCAGAAGAAGGGAGTGATTTGTTATGGGTCTAGGCATTTATTCCCTCACAAGCGTAACTATGCCACCCATGACCTAGAGCATGCAGTAGTAGTGTTCGCACTAAAGTTGTGGCAAAATTACCTCTCTGGGGAGCGCTTTGTGGTCTTCTCAGATCACAAGAGCCTGCGTTATATCTTCTCCCAGTGTGACCTGAACTTGCGGCAATGGAGATTGGTCGAGTTTCTCCAAGACTATGACTTTGAGGTCTCTTACACTGGAGGTAAGGGAAAAATTGTGGCTGATTCCCTGAGCAAGATGTCGCATCAGGAAGTGGTTCAGGAATCTGCTGATGCTTGGAAGGCAATGGGAGAGTTGGCTGCCTTGCACTTGGATGCCAGGGCAGAAGGTGTTAGAGGCTGTTTTTTTTCAGATGACAGTGCAGTCCTCCTTGTTGCTGTGGGTGGAAGAGTCCAAGTCGGGGGACTCTGAGGTGGAAGTAATTCTGGATCATGTCGATCAGGGGAACGCTCTATAAGGATGGTCAGAGGACAGCCGACATCAGATGCTTTTCCAGGGATGGTTCTTTGTTCAGGAGGCAATGCGTGAGGGAGTTCTCCGTGAGTTCCATAGCTCAGCCTTGGCAGTACATCTAGGAGTTTCAAAAATGTACCGAGGCCTGAGGGATCAGTTTTTGTGGCCCAGGGTGTAATGGGAAGTGGCGGAGTTTGTGGATAAATGCCTAGTGTGTCCGCAAGTGAAGGCTGAACACCATGTTCCCAGTGGTTTGTTGCATCCCTTAGATGTCCCCGAGTGGAAGTGGGATGACATCTCGATGGACTTCGTCACAGGACTACCCAAGGATCAGGGTGGTTATGATACTATCTGGGTGATGGTGGATCGACTGACGAAATTGGATCACTTCTTAGAAATCAAGGAGTCGGGCCCAGTGAGTACCTTAGAACATAGGTACATAGACGAGGTGGTGCGCTTGCATGGAGTTCCGAGGACTATCATCTCAGATCGTGATACTCCATTTACCTCACGAGTCTGGAGGGGGTTACAGCATGATTTTGGCGCCCAGCTACGCCTTAGCACTACTTTCCACCCCCAGACTGATGGGCAGACGGAGCGGACTATCCAGACGTTGTAGGACATGATGCAAGCATGCGTTGTAGATTTCGGAGGATCATGGGTATGACACTTGCCTTTAGTGGAGTTCGCCTATAGCAACAGCTTCCACTCTACTATTAGCATGGCACCATTTGATGATTTGTATGGAAGGCCATGTCGTTCACCCATTTGCTGGGTAGAGGTTTGTGATACAGGTGCTCTTGGGGTAGAGGTAGTGAAGAGCACCATAGAGAAAGTCCAGCATGTACGTGAGAGGATGAAAGCGGCTCAGGACCGACAGAAGTCTTATGCTGATCATCGGAGGAGGACCTTAGAGTTTGAGGTGGGGAATCATGTGTTCCTGAAGGTTTCCCCTCGATGGGGGCATCAGAGGTTTGGGAAGGGGAGCAAGCTCTCACCGAGGTTCATCGGACCATTTGAGGTGTTGAGGTGAGTCGGCGAGGTGGAATATCAGCTGGCCCATCCACCTCTGTTGGAGAAGGTTCATGATGTCTTCCACGTCTCCCAGCTTCGTCGGTACTTACACGACGACTCCCACGTTATCGACTGGGGATATATAGATATGGGAGACAACGCGACCTTTGAGGAACGACCAGTCAGAATCGAAGATCGTAAAGAGAATGTGGTCTGTGGATGAACCATTCCCTTGGTTCGTGTGTTGTGGAGGCATGGAGGCCTCGCAGAGAGCACTTGGGAGTGGGAGACCCAGATGCACACTCAGTACCTGAAGTTTTTTTGACTTGTGTTTTTCCCTTGTTCTTCTAAGCATGTGTTGATGTTGTACTCTGTGCCTTTGATATATGGAATGCTTGTCTTGTCAGTTGTGAGACCTTTTGTTTCTTTGTTCCCTGGTAATGTGTAACATGTCCGAATGTGTGGGAAAGGGAAAAAACTGACCCTTAATCGAGATGCATTAACGCGGATGCGATTGAACCCGTGCGGATGAGTTAGTGCCACCGAAAGAGGATAATATCTCAACATAGGTGTAGGAATTTCCCAAACCCACGTGTTCGGGTAGTGTGTTGGTTGTGTTGTGTTGGGGTTAGTGCGAGTTGTAAAGTCCTAATGTATGAATGTGGGAAGACCCAATTCTTAATCGAGAAGCATTAATGAGGATGCGATTAAACCCATGCAGGCGATTCAGTGCCACCAAAAGCGGATAATATCTCGACATAGGAGATGGAATTCCTAACACATATGATCAGGGTTGTTGGTTGGGTTCTTGTTAAAACGAGAACCCTAAGAGGTATCTTTTTGGGTTCCTCTAGGTTGGTTTTGAATTCTCGAGGATGAGAATATTTTACGAGGTGTCTGATGTAACGGCCCGGACCTCTCCGGCCCATTCCTTTGTCAAAAAGAAGGCCAAGAAGTGTTCTTGAGGGTAAAATGGACTTTTCCACACTTTCCAGAATTTTGAAACTACACACCGTGTAGTTTGAGTACACGTTGTGTACCCCCTTCCCGGGTATACCCCGTGTTGCAGACCGTGTCCTTGCTGTGTGGAATAATGGGTGCACGCCGTGTGTCCATTTCTACACACCGTGTAGTCCTTCCCCACGTCCGTGTTACCAGTCAACGGCCGTGTACCGTGTAGGAGCCATGTCCTTGCTGTGTGCAATGAATGAGTACAATCTGTGAGTCCAAACTACACGATGTGTAGTCCTTCCCCGCAGTATGTGTTACCCTCAAACCGTGTGTTGACCAGTCAATGTCCGCATAGCCATGTTGGAAGCTGCTTAGAGGCCGTGTGAATGAACCGAGTACACGCCATGTACCATAAAGTACGCGCCGTGTACTTTTTCATTTCACCCCTTTAAAAGGAGGGGTCCCCTCCTTCTTTCAACTCGCACCTCTCCTCCCCTCTCCTCTGAGTAGAGCTCTCTCAAGAGACTCAAAGGCTCTTCCTACCATAAGTTCTTCATCCGAGCTCAAATTTACGATCCGTCAGCGGCCACAAGATCGTAACGATGAGGCGGAACTTCCATGCCTGGGTCCGTTGTCTTTCCTTAGACCTTTCCTTTCCGACTTCCAACCAAGGAGGTTTTTCCAGGACCCGACAGAGGTGACGGGCACTGACGGACGTCTTCTAAGGTTGATACCGGGGAGTGTTGCGATCATGAACATGTTGAGGTAGGGATCTCACCTTTGTCTCTCTAATTTGTGTATCATGCAGGGCAGGTATTGCTTTTTTCATGAGAAACAGTTGAACCATTAAATAAACATAATAACTGGTTAAATAATGGGGTTTGGAAGTTAGTGATTACTGTTACATTACTTTTTATATCATGTTATATTATATTTGTGAATTGAATGAGCTTCTACCTAATGAAAATCACGGTCGTTGGGGGCCTTTTATTTAAAAATTAAATGTTGCCCTCTCCTTCTATATTTTCTTATGGATGGAAGCTTGTGGAATGTGGCAATTGGATAATCATGTAAATTTTGCTGATTAAATGAAAATCTTGAACCCTTGTGTGATCACCCCTGTTAAACAAAATATAATAATGAACTTGTCAGTATTGTCTTGGTTACGTGGCATGTGTTGGGGGTGTTTTTGTGGGTAGATGTGGATCGGGTGAGCAGCGGGGTTGTGGATGGCTTGGTTGTGGGTTGTTGTGAATGTTGTGTTGGTAACGGACAGTGGGGCTACAATATATGGTATTAAAGGGATGATGATGTGGGGTTTCAGTGCGGTTGTGGTTATGGCAGTTGGGAGCGAGGCTGCAGGGTTGGGTTTTAATGTGAACGAACTATGGGTTGTGGATAATAAATAAAATGTGGAAGATTTAATGAATGGTGGGGCTTGGTAATGGAACGGGAATAACAATCAACGGGGTTGGTTGGTTGATAAGAAGGGCTTCGTTGTGTTGCTTGTGTTTTTCTAACTTGATTTGTGCATGGCAGGGGTATGTTTTACGAATGATTGGTGTGGTTGGTTGTGGATAGTTTCCCAGTAGTTAAGGAACTAAATAAAATATTTCTACTGAAATGTGAAAACCTAAAGGGGGTTGGGTTTTTTTGTATGCATGGTTCATAGTAGTAGTGTCGAGGCACATGCTCAGTTTCACTTTTTAGAAGCCATAGGTTTGGTTGTGTGGTTTGTATATATATATATATCTGTATCTTTTGTGTTGTTATCGCACCCCACCCATGTTGAGAACTTAGTGCCGAACACTCCCATTTTATGGGAGAGGGTGTTTTTCCCTTAGTTACTAGATCTTTCCTGCTCCTTCTCCCCTAGGCTGTGATGGCTTGAGGCGACTTTACACCTAAGACTCTTCGGGTAGGTTTCAATTTTGGTGGTTTTAGCCCAAGACTCTTCGGGTAGGTTCTGCTGTTTCCCAAGAATCTTCGGGATGAGGCCCAAGTGTGTGCGGGCTGGATACATGGTTGTGAGGCCCAGGTTTGTGTGGGCGGGATACTTGGTTGTGAGGCCCAGGTGTGTGCGGGCGGGGTACGTGGTTGTGAGGCCCAGGTGTGTGCGGGCGGGGTACGTGGTTGTGAGTCCCAGGTGTGTGCGGGCGGGATACGTGGTTGTGAGGCCCAGGTGTGTGCGGGTAGGGAGAGTGTGGTAGCGTCAGGATGTTCATCGTTAGGAAGGGCATCTAACTAAAGAGAAATGGCATGGGGTACCCAATAATCTTGTTCATATATACTACTACCTATTCTGCTTGTGCTTTTGGTGAGTGTAGCTGGTGTCGTTGGGTGGATATAATTCCTTGCTAGGTTTGTTCATTTGTTCTCACGAGACATTAGGATGTCTCCCCACTTATGCACGAGAGCTTTAGGTTTCCCTACTGAGTATACTTGTATGCTCACCCTACGTTTACTTTTAGGTTTCCAGGAGGACTACCAGGGTCGTGCGGGACCCTACTAGTTAGACCGTTTGAGTTGTTGTTGCTGTTGTTATACGTTTGTTTTCTTTTGGTATTGTACATTGAGCTTTCTTTTACTTGTACCTTGTTATAAAAAATTGTTTAAACATGCATGTGGGATTGGTTTGGGTTTATTTATATACACATTCTCTTTTCCTTTTTAGTGGTTGACTTGTCCTATTTCCCGATCATTAAAAAAATAAAAAGTGTAATGCCTCCCATATTTGTGAAAAACTTATACCCTTGGTGCCAGTGGCCACCCCGGGACCTACTGGAGGTGGGACTCAGGGGTCGTTATCTCCCTTTATCCATTGCCAGCTCAGGAGGGCCATCTTTGGTGGGAGGGGGTCATGAAATGAGATCGGGTTATCATCAGGTGCAATCAGACCCTTAGAAATACCACATACACCTTTTCATAACAGGTATGGTCTATATGAGAATCTTGCTATTCCATTCGGACATAAGAACATGCCTGTAGTTTTCAGGGATTTGATGAATAGGGGTTTCCATCCCTAATTGGAAACTTTTGTCATGGTCTTTTTGGATGACGTATTGGTGTACTCGCACACTATTAATTACCATGAAAAACATCTTGAGATCATTCTGAGTACACTGAGAGAGCAACAACTTTATGCGAGGCTTACTAAATGTGACTTTTGGTTTGAAAATGTGCAATTCTTGGGTCATACTATTTCATAATCAAGAGTATCTATTGACCCTAAAAAGGTTAGTGTTGTAGTCTTCTAGAAGCAACCTTAGAATGTGTATATCAGAAGTTTCTTAGGGTCGCTGGATATTATAGGCATTTCATACAGGGCTTCTCACATTTTTCCTCACTTGTTGCTAGATTTAAAAAGAAGGGTTATAAGTTCATGTGTTCAGAAGTATTCGAGGATTTTTATTAGGAGATGAATGGTAGGATTGTGAAGATAGCTATTTATATTCTTCAAGTACACAGTAAAGGTTACATCATCTTCTATGATGAATAAAGTATTGTCTTAGGTATAGTGCTGATAGTGGAAGACAAAGTCATTGCATATGGATCTTGGTAGTTGAGGCCTCACGACAGAAATTACCCAACACATGACCTCAAGCTAGAAGTAGTTGTACATTGTTTACATTGATGGAGAAATTATCTTTTGGGGGAGCACTTTGTTAGGTATACAGATCACATGATCCTTAAGTATATATTTTCTCAGCATGACATGAACCCATAATAGTGAATTTTGGTTGAATATCTAAAATCTTATGATTTTGATGTTGCCTATATGCCTGGAAGAGGGTAGGTGGTCATAGATTCACTGAGTTTGAAAACTCAAACATTACATATAGGAATCCAATGATGAATGTAAGTAAATGGACCTCATTTATGAACATCATTGGGAGTTTCATGATACTCAAGAGTAGTCTTACCTCTTAGCATTAACATTTTCTTCAACCCTCCTTGAGAAGGTGAAGAGTTGGATGTTTTAGAACCTAAAGGATTGGTTATCTGTGAGTGTATATAAAGAGATAACCATAATATGTATTGGTCTGTGGATAGAGATAACATCTTACATCTATGTGGACGTATCTAGTTTCCTATAGATTTGAGGGAGGAGTTGATAAAAGAGTCCCATTCTTCCCATTGGGAAGTTCTTATAGGAATCTCAAAGATGTATAGAGTTATGTGAAAAAACTACTAGTGACCTTAGATGAATTTTCAAGATTTCATGTTTCATCACTATGAGTAACACCTATCAGCAGGTGAAGGCAGAGCACAAGAGACCTTTGGGATTATTACAGCCACTTCTAGTCACTGAATGGAAATGGGAAGATGTTGTTATAGATTTTGTAGTCGGATTACCTAGGTCACCGAGGGGTAGAGTTGCTCTCTGGGTAGTCATTGACTAACAGAAAAATCTACCCACTTCATTCCTATTCTAGAGAATTTTTTAGTTGATGATTTGGGAAGAATGTATATCAGGGAGATTATACGACTACACAGAGTTTTATGTACTATCATTTCTGATAGGGATGCTCATTTCACATCATAGTTCTGGAAAGGTTTGCAGAAATCCAAGGTAACTCAGGTGCTTCTAAGAAAAAATTTTCACCCCTAGACTGATGGACAATCAAAATAGACAATACATGTTTTGGGTGGTATGATGGATGCATGAATCCTTGATTTTGGTAGTTCTTGTGAAAATAATATACCTCTAGTTGAGTTCACATATATTAAAAGAATCCATGATACAATTAATATGGCTCCATTTGAGGCCTTATATGGTTGGCCATACTGTTAACAATTATGCTAGCTAGAGGTAAGTGAGGTAGCCCTACTAGTTCCTTGTCTCATTCAAGAGACTTTGGAACTTGTCCATATAATCAAGAATCATATACTACTAATCATTCTAGACAAAAATCTTATGCCTACCACCATTGACAACCTCTTAAGTTTGAGTTTGGGGATCATTTTTTTCTTTGGCTATCACCCAGGCTATCTGATAGACGGTTACGAAAGCAGGGAAAGCTATTGCCTAGTTACGTCGGGACATTTGGGATTTTATAGAGATTTAGGATGGTAGCTTATCAATAGCTCCTACCTCAGAGGTACCATGACATGCATGATGTCTTTCAGGTTTCACAGCTTCTCCAATATCATGTTGAAATGTATCATACCTTTGATCCCAATGAAGTTGAGTTAGAAGCTGATAATACCTTTTAGGAGTATGCAGTACACATCGTTGAACAAAGCACAAAGTCTCTCCGAGGAAAGTTTGTCCATCTTGCATGGGTTCTATGGAAGCATGTCCAAGAAAAAGACATGAAATTGGAGAGCTAAGCCGATGTTATTTCCCAATGACTAGATATGTTCTCAGACACTGTTTTCTTACCCTTTGAAGGAGAACTCAGGGGTGAGTACTTTTAAGAGTGAATGAAAGTAAGAACCTGATTTTTTCACTCAATTATGGATCCATTAATTTTAGGTCTAAATATTTACTTTGGATCTAATGTGGATGCCTAGAACCCATATTATTTATGGAAATAGACTCTGCACACAGTTTAGAGTAAACCATGGGAAATTTCCGCATGGGTTGGAAAACTGTGCATAAGGTGTTTTTTGAGACAGTGGTTCCTCGTAGGGTTGGCACATGACCATGGAGAAAAATAGTGTGAAAACCCCTTTTTCCTTGGTTACCATGAATGAGTGGCACACAAATTGATCAAACAGTACCAAGGAAGACTTTTTGGGCAGAACCATCTCACACAGTTTGTGCAAGGTTTGACAAACCGCATTGAAAAACTGTGCACATGCTAAAAAATGGTAAAATTTTCAAAATTCCCTTAATTATCAATTATTCTAGACCGTTCTTCCTTAATTCCATTTTAGGCGGGACTGACCTATTTCTCTCTCATTTTGGGATTTTTTGACAATCAGATCTTGGAATAAAGAGATCTTCATCATCTGACTTCTGACTAAGCTTTAGTTCATCACTTTGGATGCACAACAGTATGTACTCGAGTCCTCCATAGCTGTTATTCTTCTCTTTCACTATCGACAATGATATCTCGATGTGATAATTTTTACCTTTTCGTAGATCTACTCCGATCCGAAGAAAATCAAAGGATGATATCAGAGGAGAAGACTCGTACAACCATTAGTTGGATAGTCTATAACTCATCCTTAAAACACAATGTTTTTGGAATGATTATGTGGGGCCCACAATTTTCGCTGGAAACCATTTCTTAAATTAACATTCTATGACTATACTCATTAGAATCATATAGTTATGATATTTCCAAATAGGGGATTAGTTGTTTGTAGTTTCACTTCAAATCCAATTTGACTCGTGTCAAAGGATATGCCATAAATGGGTTTTTAGTGTTTTGGCATATTTGGGAGACCGTTCGGGTGTTCCATTACTTGACCCTTTTATTGGTGAGTATTATTATTATAAATGTCTTGTTATTACTGAGAATTGGATAATGGAATATACAATGTACGGTCACCACATGACCCACCAATGGTAAGTGCATTAAAGTAACTATTAAATGTGAAATGTGAGATGGAAAGTATACTAAATACATAAATTAGCCTAAATAAAAGAGAATGAATAAAGGTTACATGTCAATAACACCCCTTTACATGTTGATGGAAGCTAGCATAGTGAAGCTCAATAATTTTTTATGACTTAATGGATAATTAAGACTTGATTAAATGGTTGCAATGCTACTTGGACTATCCAGAGTAATGGAAGACAAGGATTTGATGAATAAGTAAATAGATTCAACTATAATTGAACTATCCACACTAATGGAAGGAAATAATTAAACCAAATGAATTGATACATGATTACAATAACAAATAAGAATGGAAAAACTCTAGATCACATTGGATTTTGAGAGGAGAATCCCTTGAGTCTCGGGAACCCCATTTTGATTCAAGGATACAATTTTCATAGGTTGATATAGACCTTGACTCTAGTTATTTTCTATTCCTTGGATTCTTGGTATACTATCGTAGGGTCCCTTGCATCTTATAGGATACCTCAGATACACTCCTTAGATCATGAATTGACTTGTACGTTCCATGGGGAATGACTATAGGGCCCTTTCATGGCGTAAAACCATTTTACATTGGTCATTAACCATGTACATGATAGGATATTTATTGTGGAATTATTTGGATTATGCTCCTTGTATTAAAATCGTACCCATTAGTTAGACTTAGATACTATTGAGTTTATTTTCCCTGATTTTATGTTACGTTGGTTTTTACCCAGGAACTTCCTCACTGGATAACATTGTCTGTGTGTGTGTGTGTGTGCCTGTACACTGCTATATTATATTACACTGGCCGGATTTTATAGACACCATTAGTGGCGGACCACTGAGATTTATCTCACACCCTCTCTAGAAGTTGTTTGGTACCCGTAGTAGATTATATGGTTGTAGGTATTGACAAAGGGAATCACGTAGCTTCCAATAAATGATTGTCTGTAGATAGGATGGATCTTTAAAATATATTATAGAGTGGTATATTAAGATTCTTGGTGTAGACTCTGTTTTCTTTTACCTTGTGGAACTTGTTGTTCCTATTGTCTTCTATCTATGCTTTCCTGTTTTCTAGAGACATAACATTATATCATTAATGTTGCAGTTGATATATTTATGGTTATTTCTTCTTTTATATTTCATCAGTTTCCTTATGCAATTTATTTATATTGCATCTATTGTTTACTATTCATTTATATTCCTTCCACTGTACTACAATCAACTAACTAGGGTATAGAATTTCCACTGAGACAACCTAGGCCCTTTATACTAGTGGGAATTATATAGCATTTGGGTAGATGAACTTGATGTCATGTGGCCCACCGTGCTCAGGGCTCCTGTTAAGTGGCATCTGGGTCCAGGTTGTCACATATATAAGTAATATAATTATACATGTATTATTATAATTTTATATTTTAAATAATATCTTTTAAAAATGATTAAAAATATAAAAAATGAAAGAAATAAAAAAAATTATCTTACGTGAAATAGGTTTATACGTCGAAGCTAACTCAGGAAGGGGATCTAGGATTCATGGGCATCAGGATGGCATAATAAGGGGGAGTCACGAAGGGTGGCACCAGGCGTGAATGAGGTTCTTTCCTATGTGGCCGGACATGATTTAATCTAATAGGAGTCAAGTGCATCCATGTGACAGGGATTGAGCCAAGATGCAAGCCCCCTATGGGGTTTTCCTTGTGAGGATTTCGACTAAGCTTGTGCAATGATGAACTGACTGTTTCCATAGAGTTCCTTTCATGGATAGGGGTTCGATTGGTCTAGTTGAGTGGTATTTTTTGTTATAATCCAAAGGACTCCAACCTATTAAACATTAATGTTTTCCTATTCATGATTTTCTCCACTATGATAATTGTCACATAACTATATATTGTTTACATATTAATATTATTGTGGTCCTTTTTTCGAATTATGGTTTTATTTTTATTTTTTCCTGTCAATTCAGTTAGATTATCATATATATATATATATATATATATATATTTGTTTTCTTATGAAATTATTATCAGAAATTTATTAATCATTTTATCCAATACTTTTTTTTTGGTAAAAACCGAATCTCATATAGGATTTGAATATTTTTATCACTGATTGATACCACAAAGGTTTTGTGATACACTCTTATTTGGGATGTGTATAAATATAAGAATTTTTACCCAATTCGTTTTGATAAAAAAGATTCTTCCCGAGCCAAAACCATTTATAATTACCACTAGCTCGATTTATTTATATCAAGTAGAAAAATTATACCCTTATCTAATTTAATAAACCATTGGAAGATTCATTTTTTTATTTTGGTTATTAATCTTTTAGGTAAAATAAGTTATATATTCTCAAATATAAATTTTAAGTGTTTAATGCTCATTTTAATACATTTATATTTTTTCAATTCAAAATTCAATTTTACACAATTGTTTTAATTTATTTTATACATATTCAATCTATGTTCAGTTTATGGATTTTATGGGGTACATTATTTCAATATTATTTATTAAATTCATTTTATGTTAAGTCTACTGTTTTTGATATTATATCTTCATTCTTCATAAAAATTTTGTTCCACAAAATTTTTTTTGTATAAATAAAGGGATTGTTTTCCTTATGATTGAATTGAAATTTCTTATCTCTGTATCATCAAATCCATGGCTTGATATTATTTATAACACAAACATGTTTCTATTTTAAAATATTTTGTTGTCATACCTTTATGTAAGATATTATGTTGATATTTATTGAATTGTTTTGTAAGAAATAATTTATTTATAATAATTTTTGTATTTAAAATGTCATGTTTTTATTAAATATTATTTGTATGTTAATTTTATTTAATAAAATATATCTTATATATTTATCTACATATTAACCAATTAACACATGATTTGAATGAGAAAAAAAATTTATGCGTGAATATGGGTTAAATTTCATATCAATGATCATGTACTATATTTTATTTTCAATATACTCCTATATGGAATTTTGGATTTAAAATGTTCCTTTTATAATTTTATGTCAATGTTTAGGATTTCTTATCTTTTAAACAATGAAATTAAAAATTTTACTGTTATATTAACTACATATATGTATATTATATTCATTATTTTATTCATAATATCAATTATGCTTATAAGCCTTCGATAGTTTTTTAATTTACAAGCAGGGAAAGATATTTTAGGTATGTATTTTTCTAGAAAACGGTTTTATATACTCTTAAGAAAATATAATTAGATACTATGTGAACGGTTATTTTATTTTAATTAAAATAATTTTATGTATACATTTTTGAATTTTTGTGTGTGCTAGGAATGATAAAGGAATGTCAATTAATTATTTTCAAAATGAGCACTAGTATGAAAAATGTTATGTTATGTAATGTTATGTGGAGTGAACCCATATCCTTAAAGAGACAATGTCTCGTAAGAGTTATTAATATTTGTCTTATGATTTTTGTCACGGTCTGGTGAGTATCATATGTAACCCACCAAAAATTTTATTTTCAAAAGAGAAACCCCAATGATATTTTCTATAATTTTTTTTGAGAAATGAATTGTTTTCTAATATATATATATATATATTTCAATGTTCCAGAATACCTAATGTTATGAATATAAAATTATTGAAGGAAATATTTTAATTGTAATAATGTGTTTTTTGAAAAACCTTTAATAGTCATATTAAATGTTCACCATATGTTTTAAAAATGTTTTCTCAAGTGTAATAGAAGTATGTTGGGAATCATCACTTATAGATTTAGCACATCTGATGTATCTCAAATTTTGTTATTATGGTTTATATAGTTTTTTTCAAAATTTGATAATTTTATCTAATTCTCTAAAACCTAGACCCATAAAAGTTCATGGAATTATAAATGGAAAATGTATTTTTATTTATCATTAAATTTAATAAAATATATACATCATTTTTAAGAATTCAGTCCAAAAGCACACACTGAGTTATTTATAAATTGTATTAGATAAATAGTCTAGAAATACTTGGAGATTATATGTCTTCAAATAATAGGTAGAGTCTTGAATTTTATAAGTTAGAGTTTTCCATAATTTTATGGACATACATTCATAATTTTCAAGAGTTCGAAGAATGAACTATCGCAGGGGGGGGGGGGGTATTCTTTTGAAGGCGGTAATAATGTATCATCCAAAAATTTTGAAACATAGTTTTATTATATAAATAATTTATTAAATGGAATTTCTCTTTATAAATTAAAACTAATAATATTATTGAGATAAATTTATTTTAAAAAATAATTGAAATTAAGTGCTTTAAATTAATTAGATTATATGTTAAATATAATACTTATAATTAACTATACATATTATTTATAGTTCAGAATTATATTTTAAACTAGAGTGTAATATTATATGGCTTAGTTTAAATTAATACTATATTTATTTAATTATTTTTATGAAAAGGTGACAAAATGAAATACTTTTTGAATGAATAAATTTTTAATTTTTTTTGAATATTTTAATTATTCTAATTATAAATATATATAAATATTCATATTTTAATAATTTTTTCATCAGAAATAATAATTACCTATTACTGGTTATAATAAATTTGTTTATATAAATATTTATCTTAGAAAATATAATAAATATATTAATATGATATTTTTATTTTTATTTTTAAAATATATGTTTTTATTAAATTATTTTTATAAAAGGATTAATACTATGATTTTTAATGAAAATATAATTATATAACTATTTTCATTAAAATATTATTATAGAAATTATATATTTGAATATAAATCATGTTAAAAACATTTAAACGAATAAAAAAAGAATGAAAAAAAATATTTTTTCATTTTAGGGAAATCGGGGTGTACGTCGACCCTAAAGGAGAAACAAGATATAGGGTTCATGAGAACCGAGATCAAACAACAATAGGGGATTCCGACTGTTTAACACTGATCACAAAGGGGGTTGTTTCCAGCGAGGTCGAGTAGGATTTGATCTTAGAGGTGTTGAGTGCATCCATGGGATACTATTCGAGCCAAGTGGCAAGCCACCCTGGGGATTTTTTCAGTGAGGATTTCGATGAAATCTGGATGTCGATGAACTGAAAGATGCCATCATGTTTCGTTCCCGGATTTGGGTTTTGATATTTCAATTAGAGAGGTAGGTTTTATTATAATCCAAAGAAGTCTCATTTTGTACCATTTGAGCAATAATGATTATCTATTCTTGATTTCCTCCACTATAATTATTATCTCATGACTGTATATGGATTTCTTATTTATATTACTATGGTAATTTTTCCGAATACAAATTTTATTTTGATTTTGGTCTAATAATTTTCTCATATTATGATATATATGTTTTTTTTGAAATTATAATTAGAAATTGATTGATCCTTTGGGCCTCTACTGAGGGAATGGACCAAATCTCATATATGATTTTATTTTTTTCACTGATTGTATCCAAAAGGCCTCTGAGATGTTCTTATGTTTAGAGAGTCAATATATATAATCATTTTACCCAATTTCTTATCTTAAATAAGATTTTTCTTAAGTTGAGATCATTTATTATTACCCCTATTTTGATTTCCCTTTATTGGGTAGAAATATTCTGCCATAATTTGGTTTGATAAAGGGTTGGAAGAATCATAATATTGTATTAGTTCATCATTTTTCAGTAAGGGGGACTATATATTTTTAGATTTCAATTATATGTGTTTTTTTATCATTTTAAATATTTTTTTTGTTCAATTCAAAATTACATTTTAATGGTTTTTTTAGTTTATTTTATACATATTCAATCTCTAAATTTTTCATGGTTTGGAAAGGGTATGTGTTTATCAAGACTATGTATTAAATTGATTTTATGTTAAATCTACCACTTTTGATATTTTTTCATTATCCTTCTTAAAATTTAAGTTCAACTATGAATTTTATGTATATAGTAAGGGACTATTTTCCATATTTTTTAAAATAATTTTAATTTTGGTATCATCATCAAACCTTGGTTTGATATTTATTTATTATAACATTTGTTCAGATTAAAATTTTAGGTTGTGAGGTTTGTAGTTAAGATATTATGTTGATATTTATTGATGTTTCATGTAAGATTGACATTATTTAATATAACAAGTTTACTAAAAATTTCATATGTTTATTAACATCTATTTTTATGTTTATTTTAATCATTCATATATATGTATATATATGATATATATACACCGACATATTACACTGTTAATACACGATTT
Source organism: Viscum album (assembly GCA_963277665.1). Classification (NCBI taxonomy): domain Eukaryota; kingdom Viridiplantae; phylum Streptophyta; class Magnoliopsida; order Santalales; family Viscaceae; genus Viscum; species Viscum album. Next base: position 1,150,432,354 of record OY728122.1, read on the forward strand.
CAGTTCATAAGAAAATCATGTGTAAATATGGGTTAGATTTCATATCATTGATATTTTACTAGATTTTATTTTCAATAAATTCATAGATGGAATGGTTGATTTAAAATGTTCCTTTTTTAATTGTAGTTCATGTTTTTGATTTCATATCTAAGAATCCCATTAATTAGAAATTTTATAGTTCAGTTTTTTAAAAAGGGTTTATAAATTCAATTATTCATAATATAAATTAAGAAAGAAAGCCATCGATATTTTAATAATTTAAAACTAAGTATTATTATTTTAAACATCGATTTCATTGACAAACAGGTTTAAAAACACTCGAGAAAATGTTATGAGATATTATGAGAAAGGGTATTTAATTTTAAAGAAAATAATTCCATGTATATATTTTTTATGTGTTTTGGGTCATGGATGAGAAATGCATGTCAATTAAATATTTTCAAAAATATCACCGATATGAAAAATTTTATTTTCTATTATGGGGAGTGAACCCATATACATAACTGGAAAATGTCATATATGATTTATGACTGGTGGCCTTAAGGATTTTCCCATGATCTACAGAGTATCATTAGTAACCCACGATGAATTATTATTTTAAAAGTAGAAACCCCAAAAAAATTTAAATTAAAATTATTTTGATAATTTAATGATTTTATAATATATATATATATACATATATATTTTAATGTTTGTTGAAAAATATTGATAATATATAATTATTCAAGGAAACAATTTAAATGTATTTAGGGGTTTTAAAAAGACCTCGTACTGGGAATATTAAATGATCACCATATGTTTTAAAAATATTTTCTCAAGTATCAGAGAAGTAAATTTGGATTTCATTTTGTATGATGTTAGTTCATAAAAATCATCTCATACTATTTTATCTTTCTTACAGTTTTGTAAAAATGTAATATTTGTACCTAATTTTCCAGAACCAAGATTTGTAAATGTTCCTGGAACTATAAATTATATTTTTATTTTTATTTATCCTTTATAAAAAATATAAATCATTTTAAGAAAAATTTCCAGAAGTGTGGGCTCAGTCTGTTATAATAAATTTCTATATCTCCTCATATTTTATGTATTATTTCTATCATAACTATTTTATGTAATAATTAAAATAATTAAATATATTTTTAAAATAATTTTTATTTTTTTAGGAAATTGTTTGTCTTTAATTTCATTATAATTATTTCTACCCATTTCATAAAATGATGGAAGGAAAAAATAATTTCTAATTCATAATGATAATTTATTTTATATATATTCTTTATTTCAATTTATCTTCTATTAAATTTTATATATATCTTGAACTATTTAATATTTTTCATTTTTCATTTTACTCTATATATTCACATGACTTCTCACTCTTCTTCATTGATTGATGATAATGGAATACCTTATAATGTTGTTAACAGAAAACCAGTTGAAAGATTTCATCTCATTTGGATACATATTTTTCTTCCTTCTCCAAAAAATTAAATATTTTATATAATTCATCAATTAAATATGTACAATTTTTATTTTTCTATCTTTTTGGGAACATAGAGTATATTTTCATTTTATCCATTATTTAAATATCTGACCATATTATATGTTCTATTTAAAATAGTTCTTAATATGATTTTTCTAATTTTTATTATACTTGTATCTCAATCCTATTGTTAAATGTTACATTATTCATGTACTATATTATTCATTGTAACCCATTCCAATGAAACGGTTTCATATTTTTGGACTTACATGATGCATCGTGTTCTTTCAATAATATTATTCTGAATAATATTAACTTATAAAAAATTTATTTTACCATGGGTTATCAGTATTATGATAGTATTATGTTATTAATATATATAAACACAATCAATTACATGTTTTAATGTTATACAATATTCCATCATTATATATCCCATTAATGATTTTTTAAAGCTTAAATCTCATAAAATTATTTCTATTGTTGATGTTTGAGGAGATTTTAACACTATGGTTTGGTGTATGGGAACTAATACTTGACCACTATGTTATGGTCTATTACTAGTGTGGATAAGATATTAAATTATATTTTATTGGAATTCAGTTATAAAAAATTGTTATGATGAAATGTTTTATGTTTTTTATATTCTTGTGACTCATATTTCAATTATTTTCCATATATTCATCTACTAGGATATGATTTCATAAAGATATCAAAAAATATTATCATTCTATAATCCTAACATTACCATGTGACCACATATGAATATTTTCATTTGTTGTCTGATGTCAAACTGGATGATATTTTTAAATTGTTATAGATTATTATCTTCATGTTCTACTTTTATTATAACATTATTGGGATTTCAATCACTCAATTTATTTCTTTTTTATCAACTGATTATAGGTATTAATAAAAATATGATAATTTTTTATGTGATACAATTTGTGATTTTATGAAATATTTTTGAATAATATAGGATGATGATTGATTATACACTAATTTACCTTAGATACAAAAAAGTTTAATAGTTTAGTTTTTTGAGAATTATATATTTATTTTACTAGATTAAATAGCGTGGCTATAGGGAATCCAATCACAAATGAAAGAAATATATATAATAAATTTATTAGAATTTATCTTGTGGAATTTGTTGTAATGAAGAAGGTATTACATGATTTTCATGATAAGAGATTCAATAACCATACTAAATTACCTTAGGGAGAATGTATCATATCTATAAACAAATGATTAGCCTAATTGGTTATAGAGAGATTATAGGAATGTAAATTAATTTCAAATTTTGAATAAGTATTCTTTACAATTTATTAATGACTTAGTTTTACTACATTATAGGGACAAATATTTCTAAAAGATTTATCTTTTTATATTTATTATTCGTTAAAATATATCAATGTCTATAAACCAACCATGACTTTTTTCATGAGGTATTAACATTATGATTTTATAATAATACATTTTGGATGAATAAATCCACCATAATGATTTTGTGTATGATGAATAGAGTATTTATGTATTATAATAATACTTTTTATCTACTATTTATTAACTATATCCTGATATATGTGATGTGATATGAAATGTATGAGAACCATTAATGGATGATTCATAACAACCATAGAGTAAAAGTGTTATTTAAAAATTTCACTAATTATGAATATCAGATTTTATAGATCTATTCTTATATATATAATTATAAAATATATAGAATATATTTTTACAATTCAAAGACTATAGTGGTTGGTGATTAACAAACAACTATGAATGTTATTGAAATATATAGTTTATATAGAATATGTTGTTACTATAGATTATTTGCTAATTGTTTACCTAATTACCTAACGCATTAACAAATTTAACATATAAAGTGATCAAATTCACATCTCTAATGGAATTTTATTATTGTTTTGAATAATTAAAAATCATACTAATCAATTATTTTATATTAACATCACATATGAGGAAGTAATTATTCTTTATAAACAAAAATTAAATAAAATAATAATGGAAGTGTTTTTTTATAGAAAATGAATCAGTTATTTTTTAAGAATCATGATATTTACGGAAAATTTAAAAAATGTTTCTAACACATGTTATATATTGTACAACAATAATATTTTCTATGAAGAGATAACAGAAGAATCTATAGAGTGAAACATGTGACACACATATATATCATAAGAGTTTGAGGTATACATTTAGGTAGAACGTTATTAGCATGAGACATCTGAGATTTTTAAAAACTAATAAAATTATATGTCTCTATAATAATCTATAATACTTGGAAAGGAAAAGATTAAATATTATGAATTATAATATAACATGGTGTTATATCCATGATGATGATAAAATGAATCCAAAATTAAACAAATTATTAAATTTAATGAAATTGGAATAAATTTTGTTTTTGCCTATAATTTTTCAACTTTCATTATTAGAGAAAATAAAGAAGTCTTAAAATGACTAAAATGGTATAAAAAAATAAAATTAATGAGATATAATATGAGAGATTGATTGATATTTATATCGAAGTTGTAATTTTGATTTGTATGATATTGATATGACCTAAATCCATAAATTCATATGATATATAAATTTATTATGTCATATTTTATGATTAATATATATAATATAATAAACCAAAAACTTATCTATAAATATCATATGCCTATGGTTTTGTAATATCAAATAGTTTCATCCAGTGAAATCACAACTTTGGATCTAAATTCTATATCATATGAAATATATCTAGGGTAACAATTATGGTATGGGATATTCATGTATTAAATTTAAAAAAATCATATAAAATGATAAAAGATAAATACCACTACTTCATTTAATATGGAAATCATTTAAGTTACAATTTTAATAAAATGATGATTATCGATGAATCCAGAATAATTTTTTTAGACGAATAAATGAATCAATTGATTTATTAAAATTGTTTATAAACACATTTTATTTTATCATACATTATGAACATATGTTTAAATGAATGGAGGGATATGAGAGTGTTGAAATGGAAAATATGAAGAGTCCAAATCAATTGTAAAGGTTTTCAATACAAGATCGTGTGTTCATGCTTTTGGCACGAAAAATATCCATCTCTATATAATATTCAACATCACATAATAGCTTATCCCTGTTGAAATCATAATAAAATTCAAATGTAGGTCAATTAAAGTGATTCCCAGGATATATAATAAAACAATTATTCAAATGGTTGTTTCTTAGTGATATTCATCAAACTGAGGATGAGAGAGAAAAGTTATAGAAATGAAATTATTCACTAAAAAAGATAATCATTTTGTTTATACAAGGTTTTGGATTCACTGCATGAGTAATCATTGTTTATTAATTATTTTTATATTATGCTTCTTGATTAAATGTAATTTGTTCCAATGAATAAAAGAATTTTTCTATAGTCATCCCCTGATTTAAATGAAATGGTATGTTATTATTTATAATGAATAAATTTAATTTTATATTCTATTCTATTGAATTTAATATAAAAAATATATATTTTACCAGTTTACATTATAGGATTTTTTATGAAAATAATCATCATTTTTAAGAATTACTTATGATATGATATTTCATATATAGTGATATAATTAAATTATATTATATGATATATCATTTCTAGTAACAATATTTTTTTCTATTTTAATAATATCATAGTGTATGATATTGGTAATCATAACATTAAAAGGTGTTGTTGTACAATATCTTTAATCCATAAAGTTTAGAACTATATCATTATAAAAATAATAATGTATATAATAAAAAATCACTTGTGATGGTTGTACTATTTATCATTGGGAAAGACACACTAATCATTATGTCTGATTTTTGGTTTAAACTAAATCAAATCATATGATAAATCATATATTATTTAATATGGAAATTACAAAAAGCTTAATTTTCTATGATTCAAATTATGAAATTAATTATAGAAACTATAATATGATTATAAATTATATAAAAGGTATATTTTTAAATTTAGTTAATATATAATTTTAATAATTTTATTGATTTTAATGTTTTTTTTGATTTATTATAAAAGGATTATAAATAATATAATAGTGTAATATCAATAAAAATAAATTTCAATATTAAAATAACATTTATACTTAGAATGAATTATTGTTTTGAAATAAATTTCTAATGTAGAAAAAGAAAAGTAATTTATTATTTGTTTAAAAATTAAAAATTAATGAAATTATAAATGAGTTTATGTTTAAATTATGAATTTTTCATAATTATTAATTTCAAATGATCATAATAATGGTATTATTTTATGTAATCATTTTAACAATATTAACATTAATCCAGAGAATTGATTTGATCAAGGATTGAATAATACAATATATGTGATATTTTGCTAATTTTAATTTTTTACATAATAGATTTGGAATATGTAGTGTTTATATTCTATTTAATATCATATATTTTGGTAAATTTTATATATAAAGATAATATGAAGCATTTTATATTATAAATTTTGTATAAATGTTATTTAATTTATGGAATATCTCTAATACATGGATAAATGATAATGTATTTATGATTTAATTTTTTATAAATTATTCAGAAATGTTTATCTGCTATATAAATTAATGAAGTGTTCTTTATTTAGTGTTATTCCTTATTATACTCAGGAATAAAAAATTCCTATTATAAATAGATTTATTTTTTAGTTTAATGTGTTAAATTGCTTTTAAATTATCATACATGAATTTATAAAGTTACTTTCAAGAAAGATTATTGATTTAAATTTCATGTGTCATTAATTTGGCTTGTATTTGGTTATGATATTGAATTTAAGGGCCCATTATTTTGTATACATATTAAGAAAATTAATAATGAGATCTTTGATTCCTGTCTTGAGTAATCTAATGTTTTTACAATGACTTTAGGCCAGAATTCTCACTGTCCTTGTTAGTCAGGTTTTTTTTCTAGAAAAGTGGTTGTTGGATACTATTAAATTCATTAACCCACTTATAGGTATTTATAATTTAATATGATTTTAAGGATTTAAAAAATGGGTTTACAATACAATATATATGCATTGTATATATATATATATATGAAAATTAAGAAGGATTTTAATTTGAGTTAGTAACTCAAATTATGAGTTCTGTATAGAGTTATGTGTCAATATGGGTTGATAATTATAATTTATTGGAATTAATAGGTTCAAGGAACAGGTCATATATTCCAATAAATATATATATATTGAATATGTGATATTATTTTGTGAGATATTAATATCCCATAAAAATTATTACTGTTTTGTTCATTATGAAGATAGAAAATTAAGATCTTGATTATCCAATGTGGAAGGTTCCTAAAAATGTAGGGTTCAAATGGATTATGCTTTTGAAGTATTTGGGAAAATAGATCTCCCTAAATCTAGGTGTAAAACGCAACATTTATATTTAGATTACAATTTTATGGGAAACCCTAAGAGTTAAGATACCAATGGAATGTAGTTAACATAACCCATATCTCGGATTGGGAATATAGTTTTCTTCTATACTATTTAAGAGTTACATGACTAATGATTGGAATTGTGGCATATATAAAGAGCTTTAGTATGAGACAAACATTAAAATGGAGACACCATGTAGTTAAATATATATACTATACATCAAATCGATATGATTTAAATTAAATTTGGATATAATATTAGTGTTATAATGTTTAATAAAATTGGAAATTAAATGGAAATATGTGATGATACACATTAAGTAAAATAATCAATTCTAGATACATTGATTAATCATCCTAAAAGATTACAATGAGAATGATATTATAAAATGAGAAGAATATCATAAGAAACATATATTAATTTTATTGAAATTTATGAATCATTCATAAAAAATAATAATTATTTATTTGTAAGATTTGAAACTTAACAATAATCATGTAGTTTATAAAGATAATAAATAATGGAAAATAATCTTCAAAAAATATTTTTAATGTTTAAATTGATATCTCTACTATATGTTCCTATTTAGTTTATTGTATCACTAAGATGGGTAGTGGTGAATCAGTGATACCTTTTTTCTTTTATGTTTCCACTTTATTGAAACACAATTTTATTCCTTTTAAATATTTAATTCCCTCATAAAAAACAATCCACACATCCACAGGAACAAAAATATTTACAAGTTTCACAATACACTAAGAATTTCTACATCCGTGGTATGTATTAGAAATGATCCAATAACATAAAATCTACTAGAAACAATCCTTGGATTATAGAGAGTAGGATATACCCTTACACTTGGGCGGAACTATGAAACAATCCCAGTAGTTCTTGTGTTCCCTCTGAAAACAAATAGGGTAATAAAATTGTTATGTAACAACTCATATGACCTATGATTTTTTTTCAATTCAAAAAATGTATTAAATTTAAATAATATTCATTAATTCCTCACCCAAAATAATGGTATGAACCTTATAGACAATATTATGAAAACCAATCCAATTTTCAGGGGATTAATTTTTCCAGTTCTATTCTCTGAGTCCGATTCTCCCAGTTAGAAATTCATTTTGAATACAATATTAATGAATCGGTATGACGTTAATATTTGAGTATGATAAACTCAACATGGTTATTATTCCTCAGTCCAAAAATTCTCATTACAGTAAAACCCAATATGTAAAATCTTGGGGATTAATAATCCAAACTGATACAATGATTAACTATGTTGACAAATAAAACAAGATAATTCACTATTTTCATTGAATTATGAGTATGATGGTCATCAAAAAAAAATATGATCTCATATTCTTCCCCATCGAATTGTCTTCAATAAAAAAACAACACGGTATCACAATATCTCAATTAGATGTTAGTGGTTCTATATCTACTACGGTGAATATAAGCACTGGTTAGAATATAGAAAGTACATATGCTTATATAGGTGAACCTAGAATGGTTTTGGAGGGTGTCCCAAAAAATATTCCCTCTCACACAAATTCACCGATATTTTAGATTCCCCTAAAGTCTCAAATGAATTTTTACTTTGTCAATGCATCTATAAACATATCTATTATTATTTATACTTCATCTCCTTATTGAGACATTCATTTGAATAATAAGCATGATTTAAATACATGATCCCAATGTTTCTCAATATGATTTCTTAAATACAATGATCTGTATCAGTTGAGAATAATTGCATAATGAAATGGAAACCATTCTGATTTTCTGAATACAATTCGTAGTACAAATTTAAATAAAAATATTTCAGTTGAATATATATCTCCCCCTTGATAATTCATTCAGGAATTTTTTTCCTTTTTTCCTTGACCCACTTGATTGTCAAGACTTCATCTTCTCCTCTTATCTTGAACTAGTTGGAAACCTACAAAGTAATTCAACCATTTTAAAAAATTTTGACTACATTGTTGATCAAATTTTGTACTTATCTTATATTGACCCACTTATACAAGACATCATTCACAAACTTGTGATTTTATCATGACTTCCTTAATGAAATTAAATTCATTTGAGAAGAGCTTTAGAATTTTAAGAATTTAGTTGGATGGTATTGTGACTATCCATTCATTCAAGCTATAATCTTTTGTCCTTAACCCCAATACAATCTTTTATGAAAATAACTGGTTTGGATACGATCATCCTGGGTACGACCATTATGTAAATGATTGTTTGGGATATGATTTTCCATAATAAGATCTTTTCTAAGTATGATCATTCTTGATTAGATTATTCTGGACACAGACGGGCACCATCACATACTTTTCTATCAGTACTACTTGATGAATCAGCACCGAATCATCAATCAAAACCACATTTTTAATTTTCCACAAGATTTAAAAAAACACCAATATTTAAAACAACAAATTATTTTAAAAAAGAACCCCCTTTTCAATTAGTATCACCTTCTAATTCAATCCCACTTTTTCATTATCATCAGAACATCCATGAAGAAAAACCTCCATGAGGAAATAGGGATGTTAATGCCCATATTAATAGTAAAACTTTAATATTTTTAGTGAATTTGTGATAAGTTTTTATAAAAGGATCATATAAGAAATTATAAATATTATTATGTAAATTTTATAAAATAATGATTTTTTGAAAAAAAATTATAGTATGTTTAGTCGTGATCTAATAAATAGAAGCATGACTTGAGGGATTTCAGATAAATTTTAATTCCATTTAGATATATGTTTTATTATGCACACATTCAAATTATACAGATTATATCATACCACAATGATATATATGACATGAAGACATATTTCTTCCTCATATTTAATGATTCCATTAATGTTTATTATTTAAAGGTGTTACAATTCAATATTTTCAATGATGTAAAAACATATTTTACAATGTCACTTTTTGGGGTCTCCATTTATTTTCATTAACTAAATCGTAAAAACTATCATTATTAAAATCCTTAAATTTTATTATCTAATGTATATGTATGATGATTTAATCATTACTCAAAAATAATCCTTTATTTGGTAAGTTAATCAAGAAAATAAATTTCATAATGAAAACTAGATTTTATATCACTTTTTATTCAAATATATTTTTGATCTAGTTCCATATTTTTTTAAATTATTTTACAAAATAGATTTTATTTAATAGAAATATTTTATAAGGACATTATATGTCATCTTTGTTTTTTATATGTACTAACAGATTATTTAAAATTTTAATGAAAGGGATGTTCTAATATTTCTTTAAGAAAATTATAATGGAATATTTTTTAATTTATACAGAAATGATAGACTAAATGTATATTATAAAAAATTTAATATATTTATCATATTACAGAAATTTCCATTAGTTTGAAAACGAAATCTATGTGAAGATATATTATTTAAATAGTTCACTTCCATTTCATTTATTATTCCAAATGAAATTATTTTATTATAAAAATTTTATTCCTAATCAACCAATGGTAATCTCTTATCAATTTTTAATTTTATAGGAATTAAAAAATTAACATTATTGTGATAAATATAAATTATATTTTCCTTAAATATCAATATTATTTATCATGGATATTCCCTGTTTCTTTAATTGTAAATCATCTCTACATATGGACATTACAATTTATTATATTTTATTTACTAGGGATGTAATGATATTAAGTATCATTTATATAATAAAGAAAATTATTGTTATAAAATGTTGATTAGAAATTTAATTAATCATTCAATATATGAAGAATTCCATAGATCAGAAGTGGCGAGTGGGGCTTGGTTATAAATATCCCCAGGGTGTATCGACAAGCCTATAAAGACAAGTTAACTAGCCAAATTAAATGGGGTTTTGGTGTATATGTTACCGTATATTAAACTATCTTTGATCAAGGTCATGATGACACATATATATATAATGATGTCTAACTTCACAATGTCTAATATTATGAATTATTTTTACTGAAAATTAAACTATTATTATACATGATTTTTTATCTTTGATAATATCCATGGATTCATTTTATGCACAAGTTATTGATTAAATGGCATGCTCTCTCAGTTATTAACATTTCCATATTTATTATGAATTATCTTCTAATGATATATTCTATTGTACAAAACCCTTACTAAGAATTATTTTTCAAACATATATTATTTTCAATATTATGGATTTCAAGAATGATTCAATGAATGAGTTAAAGGAGGCTGAAGGATTTCCATTACAGTGATTTAAATTTTTTACCCCAATGTAATGTGGGTATATTGTATGCATATTCCTCCACAAGACAACTAATCTAATCATTCCTTTAATATTAATCCTTATGTATCTATACCAATATAATGAATTAGACAATGTCTATGGGTTACTGGAGGTAGGGTTGTTTAATGTTAGTATTAGAGGAAGTTTATTTGATACTACAGGAATAATATTTCAGTACATAACTGAAAGATATATTTTAAGATTTTTTATATTGTTGAAAAAGATCCTAAATTTTTGGTAAGTTAGAAATTATGTGTCTTTTTCTAGAAATACATCATTATCTAAAAAATACAATTGGATGTTGTTTTGGCATAAATTCATCATGTGCAAATATTCCTATAAAGTGTTGGTTTATGTAAATCTCAACCATAATTATATTATTCAATGAGGTCTTACTTAATTCACATCTAGTAGAAAATTAAAATGAATTTGAAAAATATTTTTATGATTTGATGATATTCCTAATGAAACAATGTATGTCATTCCAAGATTAAAAAAAAATACAACTTTATGTTATGTTAATAATTATACCCAATTTATAATTATAAAATATTATTAAATATTAATAATTTTATATTCTAATCCATTATATTCATATTTTTTATAAAATTGATCTGAGAAGAAATAATGGTACTAACACTTGTGGTTAATGTAGAAATTACCCTGATGGTAAATCTAATACAGCTAGTATTGTAACTAAGTTGATAATTTCTATATTAAGGTAGATTAATTTGGTTATGATGAATTACCATTATTGAGTGGATAAATTATTTCCCATATATTAATTCTTAATTTTTGGTTCCTTTCCTATGAAAGATCCCCCATCATTTTGTTGGACTGCTATTCGAGTGGTAGATGAGGGATCGATTAGGCCCCTTGAAATGTTATTTATAGCATTGTTAGGTGATGAAATGGAAATTTTTATTGTGTATATACATTTTCTAAAGGTATATAGTGATCAATGGTGGTAATTTATCATGAATAATTGGGGGTAAATGAAGTAGAACACATGGAATAGAGTTATTTTGAAATTCATTCTAGGATAAATATTTCTCTTATTGGATGAAAACTAAAAAGAAGAGAATGTTCCAATGATTTAAAAAATTAATCATAATGTGTTTTGGAGTATGAGGATAACATTTAACGATTATACATGTATTTTATAGATTTCATATGAAAAATGGGTACAATATTAACAATTTTGTTGAAGGTCTTATGCTATGTCTCCAAAGGGCACGTGTTTCTCAATTTGATTCATCATATGATGATAAATATTATGAAACATAAAAAAAGGTTATGTAATTTTAATTATAATATATTTTCAAGGGGAATCAGGAGAATAATTGGACATATGAATAGCAAGAAAAAGGAAATGTGTTGAAGAAGATGATGAAAATTAAACAACCTGCATAATGTGAAAATAATGAAAATTGACATCCTAGAAAATTCATAAAACAAAATGGGAGTGTGATTCAATTAAAATAAAATATTTATTTGGATAATTAATATAATATAAATAATGTGTCCACATCTATATAGTGATTCAACTATAAATAAATGAGAAATTTTTCAATCAAATTTCATTAGCATAACGGGAATATACTATAGAGTTGGATATGGGGAGAATGTTTGGATGATATGATCATTATAGTTAAGGTTAAAGATCCCAAATATTTTATGAGAATTATGGTAATAATAGAATAAAATTTAGATAGTCATTTATTTTCTTCTAGATCCTCTCACTCTTTTATGTCTCCCATACTTTCTTAGAAAAATATTTATATACCTAGAACCTTAATAAGAGAAATTTCAATAAATATTTTTCTAAGAAAGTATGGGAGATATAAAAAATCATATTATAAATATAATTTCAATGAATATGTGATTGGAAGCATCTATTATGAAACATAATAATCCCATATTTTCATACTTTTCTATTATACCTAAGTTTTACATCAATATAATCCTTTGAATAGACTGGATTTGAAAATATGATTAAAAATGTAATGTATACAAATAAAAATTATGAATCATGATGCTGAAATTGAATTCTTTATCATTTGAGATGATATTTCATCAAATGATTAATGTATATATCAACCCCTAGTATTACTTTTTAATTAGATGCTTTGCGATTAAGAGAAAACACAATCTATAGATGGAAAACTAAATTTTGAAACAAAGGATGTACCTGTTGTAAAAGAATAAATTAATTTATTCCCTAAGTAATTAAGGTATATCCCCCAGAGAATGATATAGATTTTTTCATTGATTTATTCCCAAATGAATGAAAAATATGAAATAATCATTATTGAATAACCACTATGTAATTAACAGAGTTGAGGGTACCACTAGAGGAGTTGCACGATAAGGGATTTATTCACCATAATGGCTCACAATATAGTGTCCCAATCCATTCACTAATATGAAACATGGATGAATGAGGTTGTAAAGTCATTATTGGGAAATAAATGCTACTAAAATTAATAACAATTATCTAATACTAAAAATTAATGACTAATTTTAATAACTTCATGGCACTAAATATGTTTCAATGATTTAACTTTGATCTAGAAACCATCAATTTTGTCTAAATATGGGAGGTCATTTTAGTGAGGTATGAAAATTATGAGTTTATAGGAATATGACATGGATTAACTAATTAAACATATATTTTTATGGATTTAATTAATATACTATTGAATTTAAATTTTTATAATTTATTTTTAGTATTCATTAATAATATCATGGTGTTTTTTAAATGGTATGATCACCATGACAATCACTTATAGATCACTAATGATACGATTAGAGTGATGAGTTATATTGTAAATTTATTGATGTTGAATTATGTATTTATAATCTATACTTTTTATAGAAAGGATATCTCTAATGATAATACTATATTGATGATGTAAAGGTAATGAAAACCAAATATTGACTATAACCAATGTACAAAATTATTTCATGTAGTTTCATTGGTTTTTTCGGTTAGTATTGGTGATATGTTAATTTTTTTCATTATTTATAAATTGATAACAATGATTACATGTATGAGGGTTAGGTTCTTTTTCATAAATTAATATGAAGATTGTCTTGATGAATTTAATAGGAGATTGACTAACGGTGCATTTTATGAATCTATAGTCATGAAATGAAAAATTTGTGATCTATAATAATGCATCGAAGAGGGTACATGGTTTTGTCCTTATGAATAATCACAATTTTATTTCTTATTATTCAAGGTATTTAATCTATCATGAGAAAAAATATTAATCCCATGGTTTTGACAAGGAATACACATTGTTTTCTTTGAGTATAGGAAGACGCTACCTCTATGGGGAATGTTTTTAGATAAAAATGGTCCATAAGAGCATAAAAGACATATATTCAAATGAATAGATCAATATGAGGAAAAATATACAGCTAAAACTATCCATGTATTATGATAACACAGTATAATACCACCCATTTAAGAAAAATAAGTTAACAAATTCATTGAGTAATAAAGATCATGGAGTTCTAACCAAAATAAGGATTTTTAGGGATCACAAGTTTAATGATTTAGGAAATGTGTATGTGGAAATTTTTATAGAAGGTTAAAAATCACACCCTTTTAAAATTACTAACAATATATATTTATTTGAAAAGATAAAAAGATCCCAATATAATAATGGTAATTTTAATAAGAAAATTAATCTAATAAATGATGGGAATTTGGAAGATTGTATTTGTAAATATGGAGTTATGAAATTTCAAAAGATAATATGTGTTTTACAGGTAGAAAAACTAAATATAGAAATATTATATGGGTCTCAAAGATAAAATTAATTTATAAATTAAAGTAGAACCATGATTTATATGTATTTTCGGGATAATTATTTGGGTGATAAAATGAAGAAGAAAATTAGTGATTATGTACTGAGATTCTTGGTTTTAAAATAGGGTATGGTTGAGGGATTGTATCCTCGAGGATCCATGATTCCACTTCCTTTAAAAATGTTGAAATGAGATGAAATTAGTAAGAAAATTATAATAGGAATACCTAATAATCATAGAAATAATGTTATTATATGGGTTATAATTTATTATCTAAAAAAAGTTACACATTCCCTTCATATAAGAGCGTATTTTCCTTCTGAGTATGATGCTTGAATCATAATTAATAAAGTTGTATGAAATAATTGAAAACCAAATTAAATTTTGTATAATCATAATATATTAATTACATAAATATTATAGAAGATTCATCAAAGTTATATTGATATTATAGATCATTTTAGCACCACATACCATCATAAAACCGTAGAACAAGTAGAAATAAAAAATCAATCATAAGAAGGAATGTTGATTTTGTGATCAGTTGAATTTTAAGGTATGTGGGATCAATATTTACCATTTCTATAATTCGCAATTAAGAATTGATTCCATTTATTTATTCAATTTGAATCATATAGAGCATTATATGGAAATAGATATTTTACCCAAACTTGTTGGGAAGAATATGGTGAAATGATAATTTTATGAAAAGAAATATTTTTGGATAGGACAAAAAAGGTAAGTAATATGTAAACTAATATTAAAGAATCTAAAATCATATAAAATATTTATAATAAAAACTAAAATTTATTTTTTAAATTTCATTTTGGAGATCATGTTTTCTTGAATGTTTCTCCATAGAAGTGTGTTATAAGGTTCGGTGTGAAAAGGAAACTAAGAACTAGGTACATCAGAACATTTTTAATGATAATAACTGTTATATTTATAGATACCCATTTGGAAAAACCTCCAACACATTGTAATATACATGATGTTTCAACGTATCACTGTTATTGAAGTGCATTCCCGACCCAACATATTCTCTCACAAATGAAGAAATAAAATTGTAACATAATCTATGTTATTGTAAATTTTATATCCAAAATATTGATAGTAGAGAGAATTTATTAGATAATAATATAACATGAATGGTAATTGTACATTAGATAAATCATAAAATTTAGGTAAAAACATGGGAAAAAAAGGATTCTATGAAGAAGAACTATGCTCTTTTTTTCAGAGTTTAATATTCATATAAATTTCAAGGACAATTTTTTTATAGTATGGAAGAATGAAACACCTTATCAAAATTTATAGAATGTAAAAATAATATTTAAATTATAGTATAATAAAATTTACATCTTAGTATTTAAAGTAAAAAAATTATTATTTTATATAATGTACAATAAATTTGAACTAATTTTCCAAAAATTTTCATAGAATGATTTTTTATATTTTCACTAACAAATATTAATTTAAGAATTTTAAAAAATATATTAATTAAAAATTAATGATTTTATTTATAATAATGTATCATAATTTTTTTTTAAAATTAATACTTATTGACTATCCTTGTATATTAATAATTATAAGATCATTTGGAGGTAAAAGGTATATTTTTTGGTAACTAATATTTTTATGAAAAAGAATAATGCCTTCCCATTTAAATCAATTAAAAATAATTTAACGATGAAAGATTTAAAATAAATTTATAAATTACACATAAAAAAATATTAATTCAAATCTATAATATTATGATTATTAGTCATATAGATAATTTAAGATCATCTTATTCTTTAAAAAATGCATTTTTTGAAAAATTGTTTCTCAAAAATATTTGTTTATTTATTTTTAATTTTAATTATTCCCATTTACTAAATTGAATTTAATAAAATGGATTATATGTTTTGAATCATAATAATTAATATCAGGTAATAATTTCAAATCCATTTCATTTTATAATTGATAGTATAATTAATTAAAATTAGTTACCATGGTTAAGGTATAAACAATTTACTAGGGGGTTAATCTATATGGATAAGACTCAAATTAATCATAAATAATTTTTAAAAACCATTGTATTGTTTCATTTTATCCATATCCTTGAAAAATAATAATATGATACAATTTAAATCCATATTTACATCATTGTTACATGATATTATTGAAAAAATTGAAATATTTCATCTGTGCCACTCACCTAAATTATAAAAGTGAACCCCTTACACCCACTTGTTCAAATATATAAGGCCATTTATTTCCCAATAAATATGAAACAAAATCTAAAAAAATACCTATAAACACATTATATCAGTTCATTTCCTCCCAAAATACAAAAAATTGGGTACGTAATAAGATATCCAAATTAGGTTTTTCTAAGATTTATTAATTTTCATCCCCAAGCTATTTATTTTTTAATTATTATTTTACCACAAATAATTATCATTTAAAAATTACATTATAATAAAAAATTATATAATATATACATTTTTTTATTATTTTTATGGAATAATATATATCCATATCATTATCCATTAAATGTGAAACAAAACCACTGCTCGAGTTTACAATGGAATACTGACTCCTATAATAATTAAATTTGTTTTCCATCACCATATCACATGAATATATATAATTTTGAATAGAATTAATATAAATAATACTTATCAAATTATATTGATTTTTAAAAATTAATATATCATCCACTTTGAAAAAATATACCCATTAAGTATATTATATCATCACTCAAGCATATGTATGACCCATTTTCAACACTATAATGTCTCATCCATGTAATTTTATTAATTATATATAATTATTTTGAGGCTACACACTCTCAAAAAATGTGACTTTGAGGCCAAGTGAGCCTGAAACATAATTTTGAACTTTTTTTAGGATATTCTTAGTAAACATGTGAGAGGGTTTTTCTATGTTTTGAACAGTGGATCAGATAAAAAATATGAGGGCACTATTGAACTCAAAATGATAGGATTCTCCTAGAAAAAAATTAATGTCGACCGATAGTGGATGAATTGAAAAGTTGTTTTTCAGAACTTTGGGAAAAATTAATATAACCTTAAAAAAGATATTTTATTTAATTTCCTCAACCGAAAAGTGGTGACACGACGATGAGGAGATGACGAGAAGCATTAATAGAACTCATTAACAGATCATAAGCCCACAACATAATGATTCGACATCACAGCATATCTAAAACATTGGGACACACTTTTTTTGTCTGACGTGTTGGAGAGATGGAAATTAATCAGTTGAAAATTCTCTGATGATCCCATTGGGGGTTTCCTCTCCAAATTAGAACAAAGAACACCATGGATGAGCTGTGGTGAATAATAATGGATCTAGGATTGATGAAGGCTCAGATATTCTCCCCTCATTAGTGATAGATCCTCATTCAAGTTTTGGGTTGGGTTTATGTTATTTTTCATCATTCATAAATTAAAATGATGAATGTGGATCTACCCACGAACTGGTTCATCCATGCATCATGTGTTCCTGCAGGAGAGTGGCTTTTTGGGATTTCCTTATCAGAGTTGAAACTATCACTTGTGTGATTGAACTGAAATCCCGAGACATTCCCCTTCATTAAACCTCTAACGCGGAGGGCGCAGGCCAACACAAACAAGGCCTGATCACCACTTCCTTGTGTGTTCCTTATGACCCCATACTCAAGTCATTGGTAAGATGAATCTAGGGACAAGGATGGGATGGCGGTGATCCGAGAGGCCTAAAATAGCAGACGGACCAGGGATTAGACCACCGGAGCGGACATGGTGGCCCGCGAAAAGTGCCACCGGCCGAGTACCACAAGCTCTGGGTACTAGATGAGGGGGCCATCCCCTGTTAATCACGACGAAGGAGCTGTCACAACAATGATCACCATAGTATAGGAGGCCAGATCTCTTCGGTCATGGCTGGGGTGGTGCCAACATGACATTGTGTGGAGGCAAAAACCCACTTCCTGGCCAACCAAGTGATCTGGTGAGCCAGATTCAGTCGACCATGGAGGGAGGGAGGCCTCATGTCCACGGAGTAGTGGAGGAGCCACACAAAACAACTGACCGGGTCCCAGCCAGGTGCACCACTGGTCCTCCACTAGCGGATCTGGCTTCAAAAGTTGGGTCGAACCCAGTCCCAGCAGTATAGTACCGTGCCGGCAGGCCGGACCCATGCGACAGGCCGGACAAGACTGGGTCACTGGGTAACCGGTAGGCTAGACCCCCGACAAAATTGGGGGCCCAACAAGGCCCATTGGGCATTCCCTATGGGATATGATGCACCAGACCAACCAAGATGCGAACCAATTCTGGTCGAGTCAGCCAAATTAAATTGTGGTATGTGGGACCCTCTGAGCTGGGTTGGTCGGGTCAGTTTGACCAGGTTAGACCCGTCAAAGATGCAACTAGTCCGTATTTACTAAATCATTATCAACATACAAACCAGGTGTCCAATTGATGATATGTTTATATCATTGGGACCCTAGTGACAAGGTGTATCTTTTGGAATTCTCTAATAAGACATTCAAACATGTCGAGATGTGATGATTTGGTTGATGAGCGGTTCTCCCAAGCACACTGTGTACTAAACACTACAGTTGGTTGAGACCTAAAGACTGCTGAAAAGAGACTCTATGTGACTCGACTATGACCTAGTAGGAAGCACCTCTGTTTGACTTTGTAGGCGCACAATTTGAGCGAGACTGTGTGACATGGTACAACCATGATACGCATTGGGGAGGATTACCTCATATGGAAAAGGTGGGAAGCACCTCTATGAGACATTGTGGGCCCATAGTTTGAGCGAGAATATGTGACTCAGCAGACACACGATATGCGATGGGGAGGTGTACCTAAGAAGTCCAAGGATAGTGGGAAGTAGCTTCAATGTGACCCGAAAGGCCCACTATACTCATAATGGAGGAGTTCTCCTGTAGTTGAGGTGTTCGATGATGTGACTGATGATTTTTCTATCAATACCCTAGATGTAAACCTAGTGTAAGACTTCATCTACTTCCTAATATTTCTTCATTCTTATTCTTCTTTCTTTTCTTTGAATATTACTTTTTTTCCATCCATTGTATTTCAGGGTCCATACTGAGTAATTTTTTTACTCACCCCTGCACAGGATTTGCCTGTACGTGTTTTGTCTGGTGTAGACGATTGACGCTTCAACAGAGGACTCGGTGGCCTTGGATCAGGCTGGGCCCAATAGGATCAGGAAGATATGACGTAGTAATTTGGATTCTAGTAGATATAATACTCTTACCATCATGTGTTTTTTTAGTGGATGGCTACCAAAGTCACTTTGTACATTTATTTTTTTCTGTTATTTTGATTTGGTTTGTATTTTGGCCCACTTGTTTTCAGTTTTATTGTACTCATCACTTTTTATAGTCAACACATTTTCCCATTTCAATTGGTTGGATATAGATGTGTGGTTTTGTATATATAGGTACTAAGGAAAATGCCTCCAACTTGAAGGTTGACGACTTTGATACCAATCTCCAACATCTCTACTTCAGGAGGCAGGCTTGGTGTATATCACAACATTGGACCTAGGGGGCGGTTCTTGACAATGTGGTATCATAATCTTTTCGATTCTATCTCAACGATCGATAGTTTAGTTTTTTGTATTGGGGTAATAGTGTTGAACATTTCTAGATTTACATTCAAATTCAGGGAGTCCAGTGTTGGTGCGGCAACTGATGTATCCATACACTAGGACCCCAAATTCTACTTTTCGACTCTATACATGAATAATGGATGCATAAGTGTCTCATTATGATTTTCATGAATACGAGTCATCTCACTAGGTAAAATATTTTGGTTGTAGTACATGTTGATCTATTTTAGGATTCCTCCACACAGATAGAAAATAGGATTTCAATAAGTGATCATGTGGACCCCCGCACCAAGCGATGAGGCATCGGTTGAAGGACCAATATTATATATTGCCCCTCCATGTGCTGCACCTGTGTTTCCACCACCCATTGATCAGTTGTTACTACCGGTGGTACTGGTATAGGATGCACATAGTCTTATCAGCCTGCACCAGTTTCAAAGGTAGATTCCTCCCAGGTTTAAGGGAGATACATATCCTTTGGATCCTGAGGACTGGCTGGAAGAAGTGCCATAGGTCTTCTTCTTATTGAGGAAACCACATGACAAGATGGAGATCATAGTTGGGAGCCTTATTTCAGGATTATTAGGAATATGGAGGAGTATGATGACTCAGACTCATGATATGGTGACCCTCGCCTGGAATGTCTTCGAGATTATTTTTTCGAGAGGAGTTTTCCCCATGTCCTTGGGCTATTTGTGTATATTGGAGCTCCTTAACCATCAGTATATGAGCATGGTTGTGGCTAAGTACTCGGTGAGGTTTACGGAGCCATCCTGCAACTCTAAAGACATGGTTCGAGAACCTTTATTCAAGTCTCGAGCTTTTTAGCATAGACCCTGGAAGAAGATGAGGGCATCAATGTTGTCTCTCAGCCTCCCTACCCAGGCCAGTTTGCTGGAGAGATCCCTTCTTGTCGAGATCTTCTTGGCCACGCAGGCACTGATAGCCAGAATACCAGCAGACCCAATGCCGTGGAGTATTCAGCATTCTGTAGACATCTGACATGAGGGACCAAGCGTGACAAGTCTTTCAGGGGCCAACCCCAAGAATCCAGGGCAGCAGAGCGACAATACCATAATATAGGGAGATAGTATGGAGCCATCCATTGCGTTATGGGAAACATATAGTGACACATGGCACGTGATAGGATGAAATTCCATACATATGACTAGCAGATGGTCGAGGGACCTCCAAAACATATGTAGACGTTCGAGCAAAGAGGTCCACAGGGTAGAAAACATTGTAGGTGAGTAGGCCAACCAGTAGGTAGTGGGAGATGGTTTGAGGTACTACCACCACCACCCTCCCAAGTTTTCCACACCGACCACATGGAGTAGGTAGAAAAGGGGCGAGCTCATCTTCATGATGTGAAGGCTTATGACCATGACACAATAGAAATGATCCAAGGTACGATCCGTGTCTTCTCCACCCTAGATTAAGTTCTTATAGAAATAGGTTTTAGCCACTCTTTCCATTCCATGAATCTCATTTAGAGGCCAGATATTCGAGTGGAGTCGATGTCTTGATCTGTACGGCTAGAGACTCTTATTGGAGTGGATTAAATTATTACACACTGGTTTAGAAATTTTGATCTTACTCTTGGAGGAGGAAGATTCAGCATGGATCTTTTAGTAGCAGTGTCAAGGCCTTATGATTTCATCTTGGTTATGGGATGGTTATCCACTGTCCATTCTCAGATCAATTGTTTTAGGTGTATAGGGTTGTGTATCTGCTGACATGGGACCAGGTTTTCCATCACTAGTGAGAAGGAATCCCTTATAGCACAAGATGAAATTTCATAGAGGGGTGCAGCTAATCACTCACAAGTTATCTAGGATCACCCTCAGTGTAGTGGATGTGAGGAGCCCAATATTTCTTGTAGTGGTGGATGAATGTGAGAATTTTTATCCAAATAATATTTTGGGACCACCTCCTTACATAAATATATACTTTTGCATGGACTGGTAGCCTAGGATTTCACAGATATCCACAACGGAATATCTGAAGGCTCCCACAGACAATCGCGAGATGAGGGTGTAATTGGAGGACTTTTAAGACATGGGGATTATAATATAATGACCCATACTTTACATACATTGTAATTAATTCAGAATTTAAGCACACTTATTACAAAATATAACAAAACCAGTAATGGACCGTATAGGTATAGAGTCTTTAGAAACTGGGAAACATAAACAACTGGTTCATAAAGCATCTACTTTGCCTCCCATTAATTTCATCATATATAGAGTCCGTTTTTGGAATATCCTACTTAATAACCTTTTTCATGACCTAGGGAAATAAAAGATACAAAAGGGGGAGCTAAAATGCTCAGTAAGGGTAAACAAAAGAAATATCAATCACATCATATACATAAGAACATAACTTTTGGAAATCTTAACCTGCAAAAGAGATCATAATTTCAAAACATGGGATAAATCATAGTAGTGAAATGTAATCCAAATAATCATAACATAAAACATGAAACTTTGTGGCATACTCACATAAACATAGAGAATCATTTCTTGTTAGTCACGACTCATTTCCAAGACTATCTTAGTGGACAAAGTCCATTTCTGAACTGAGTTCACTCCTCGTTTCTGTCCTGTTTCACTGAACCGGTTTAACCTGCCGTTCCAGCCATGTCTATCTCATGAGATATAAAATCATTACCCAATGCATTGTAGGGAGATATAGGTCCCACCCATCTCATAATGATACCATTCTTATGTGTGCCACTAAATCAGAAACCATACATCATAGCATAACCTATGTAATAAAAATGGGAATCTTAAACATCTTGACATCATAAAACAATTAATATAAGATAATGGAATTAATAAAAATATAATTCCATAACAACATAATCAAATCCATGTAATAATAGGGATAGAAACAGAACCCTTTATTATCTTAGATGCAAAATAATTTTGATAAAACACTTCACTACTAGAAAAGGGGGCAGTGGATCCCCCTAGACTCGGGCGACCGCCATTGGCGGTCGCTATAGCTTACCATTAGCGACCGCCAATGGCGGTCGCTAACCTACATAAAAAAATTCGGGGGGTATCTGCGCCCCCCCCCCCACGCCCTCGATCTCCCTCCGCCCTAACCCCCTCCCTCCCTCGCCGCTCTCCCTCGCCGCCCTCCCCTCCCCCGCCGCCCGGCCTCCCCCGCTGCCTGGCCTCCCCCGCCGCCCGGCCTCCCCCGCCACCCGCCCTCCCCCGCCGCCCGCCCTCCCCCGCCGCTCAGCCTCCCCCGCCGCCTGCCCTCCCGCGCCGCCTGCCATCCGGCCTCCGGCCACCGCCCTCCGCCCTCAGGCCTCCAGCCGCCGCCCTCGGGCCTCCGGCCGCCGCCCTCCGGCCTCTCGGCCCTCCCCCCCAACCCCGGACGGCACCCGCACCCCGGACAGCCCCCGGCGCGCACTCCGGACCGCCCCCCGTACCCCGCATGCCTCCCCGCACCCCGGACAGCACCCCCCCCCCCCCCCGCGCACTCCGGACCGCCCCCCGCACCCCGGACAGTCCCCCCCCCCCCCCCCCCCCCCCCCGCGCACTCCGGACCACCCCCCGCACCCCGGACGCCTCCCCACACCTCGGACACCCCCCCTGCACTCGGACACCCCCCTCTGAACACGGACAGCCCCCCCCCCCCCCCCCGCACTCGGACACCCCCCCTCCGAACCCGGACAGCCCCCCCGCACCCCGGACAGGCCCCCCGCACCCCGGACACCCCACCCAGCACCCCCGACAGCCCCCCTGCACCCCAGACAGCCCCCCCTCCCCCGCACCCCGGACACCCCCGCACCCCGAACACCCCTTCCCGCACCCCTGACAGGCTCCCGACACCCCGGACAACCCTCCCCGCACCTCGGACAGCCCCCCCCCCCCCCCCCCGACCCCGGACACCCCCCCCCCCCGCGCTGCCCGTCCCCCATCCCCTCACCGCCTCCTCTCCTCCAGCTCCCCGCCGCCGCCGCCGCCCGTCCCCTCCTTTGCCGCACCGCCTTTGGCTCCGGCTCCCCTTCGCTGCCTCCTCTCCCTCGCAGCGCCGCCTTCGGCTCCCCTCCCTTTCAGGTTTGTAGCTCAATCAGGTAACATGAGCTTTCAGTTACATTATTATTTTATCAATGGTTCATAAACAAATGGTTAATATTTATTTTGAATATAGTTGATTTGAAAAATGTAAATGTAATAAGTATTTTGTAAATGTTTGTTATACAGATATTATTATGGATAAGAGTTGGATTGATCTTCCAAATCGAACATCTAGAGAATATTTCAATGGCATTATGCAATTTATTGACTTCACGAGAGGATTTGAAAGTGACTATATTAGTTGTCCATGTAGAAAATGTGCTAACAGATATCAATTCACACGAGATACTGTGAGGGAGCACCTTTTCTTTAATGGATTTCTGAAAAATTATAAGAGTTGGACTCGTCATGGAGAAGAATATGTTCGTTGTCAAAATACAGATGCAACTCAGATGGATGTTGATGCAAGGATGACTGATCCAATGAATGAAATGCTTACTGAAATGGTACGTGGGTTTGATCCTGAAGGCATTGACATCCAGAATCTTGAGACCGGTGAGATAAATCTTCGCTCTGGTGCAGATCGTGATTCGAGGAGGTTTTATGAAGTACTTGATGATGCGAAAACAGAATTATATCCTGGATGTACTTCTTACAATAAACTGTTGTTTATCGTGGAGTTGTTACATTTGAAGACTTTGAATAATTGGTCAGACACATCATTCGACATGCTTTTGGTTTTATTGAAAAAAGTTCTTCCTGTCGACGCTAAGATTCCTGAGTCGTATTACTATGCTCGTAAGTTGACGGAGAACTTAGGTTTTACATATGAGACTATAGATGCATGTGAAAACAACTGTATGTTGTTTAGAAATGAAACTGCTCATTTGGATATCTGTACGGTTTGTGGAGCTTCCAGGTGGAAAGAGAATAGGGGAAATAAGACTCATCAAAGTCAGATTGCGGTACAGGGGAAACCGATTGCCGTAAAGAAAATACGTTACTTTCCCCTTAAACCGAGGTTGAAAAGATTTTTTATGTCATCTAAAGTTTCTAATTTAATGAGATGGCATGCAGAAAGAGTTCATGAAAGTGACATGTTAACCCACCCGACAGACTCACATGCATGGAAGGATTTTGATAAGAGACATCCCGACTTTGCTAAAGATGTTCGTAATGTCTGATTGGGATTGGCAGCAGATGGTTTCAATCCATTCAAAACCACCCGAACGACCACCGAATGCCACGAAACCGTACGACAACATCCGGGGCGTGAATTGTGAAATGGTCGGCCAGACGGCACCTCATTCGGAGGTGCCGTGTGACCGCGGCGGCCGGAAACGCGTTTCCGGCGCCATTAAACACCAAAACGGCGTACAACGGTCCAATTCGAAGAAAACATGCTCCGAACGACCTGAAACCGCACGGGAACGATAGAAATATAATTCCTAATATGCAGGAGGTGGCCGCACGTCCATCGGACGTGCGGTGCGCGCGGCACGTCCGATTGTGTCGTTTTCAGCAGCGCGGCGCGCGCTGAAATGGCGCGTTGGGGGGTCAAAACCACCCGAACGACCTCTGAATGCCACGAAACCGTACGAAAACATACGGGGCGTGAAATGTGAAATGGTCGGCCAGACGGAACCTCATTTGGAGGTGCCGTGTGACCGCGGCGGCTGGAAACGCGTTTCCGGTGCCATTAAACACCAAAACGGCGTGCGGCGGTCCAATTAGGAGAAAACGTGCTCCGAACAACCTGAAAACGCACGGGAACGATAGAAATATTATTCCTGAGATGCAGGAGGAGGCCTCACGTCCATCGGACGTGCGGTGCGCGCGGCACGTCCGATTGTGTCGTTTTCAGCAGCGTGGCGCGCGCTGAAATGGCGCGTTGGGGGTCAAAACCACCGGAACGACCTCCGAATGCCACGAAACCGTACGACAACATCCGGGGCGTGAATTGTGAAATGGTCGGCCTGACGGCACCTCATTCGGAGGTTCCGTGTGACCGCGGCGGCCGGAAATGGGTTTCCGGCGCCATTAAACACCAAAACGGCGTGCGGCGGTCCAATTCAGAGCAAACGTGCTCCGAACGACCTGAAACCGCACGGGAACGATAGAAATATTATTCCTGAGATGCAGGAGGAGGCCGCACGTCCATCGGACGTGCGGTGCGTGCGGCACGTCCGATTGTGTCGTTTTCAGCAGCGCGGCGCGCGCTGAAATGGCGCGTTGGGGGGTCAAAACCACCCGAACGACCTCCGAATGCCACGAAACCGTACGACAATATCCGGGGCGTGAATTTTGAAATGTTCGGCAAGACGGCACATCATTCGGAGGTGCTGTGTGACCGCGGCGGCCGGAAACGCGTTTCCGGCGCCATTAAACACCAAAACGGCGTGCGGCGGTCCAATTCAGAGCAAACGTGCTACGAACGACCTGAAACCGCATGGGAACGATAGAAATATTATTCCTGAGATGCAGGAGGAGGCCGCACATCCATCGGACGTGCGGTGCGCGCGGCACGTCCGATTGTGTCGTTTTCAGCAGCGCGGCGCGCGCTGAAATGGCGCGTTGGGGGGTCAAAACCACCCGAACGACCTCCGAATGCCACGAAACCGTACGAAAACATCCGGGGCGTGAATTGTGAAATGGTCGGCCAGACGGCACCTCATTCGGAGGTGCCGCGTGACCGCAGCGGCTGGAAACGCGTTTCCGGCGCCATTAAACACCAAAACGGCGTGAGGCAGTCCAATTCGGAGCAAACGTGCTCCGAACGACCTGAAACTGCACGAGAATGATAGAAATATTATTCCTGAGATGCGGGAGGAGGCCGCACATCCATCGGACGTGCGGTGCGCGCGGCACGTCCGATTGTGTCGTTTTCAGCAACGCGGCGCGCGCTGAAATGGCGCGTTGGGGGGTCAAAACCACCCGAACGACGTACGAATGCCACGAAACCGTACGACAACATCCGGGGCGTGAATTGTGAAATGGTCGGCCAAACGACACCTCATTCGGAGGTGTCGTGTGACCGCGGCGGCCGGAAACACGTTTCCGGCACCATAAAACACCAAAACGGCTTGCGGCGGTCCCATTCGGAGCAAACGTGCTCCGAACAATCTGAAATGAGATTATTTCTTGAATCGAAGATTTTAAATTATTATAGCAAAATGATTTGATATTATATATATATTAAATATATATTAAAAAATTTAAAATATATTATATATATATATATATATTTAAAATATTGTATTTAATAGTATATATATGGATATTTATATATATATATTTATATATATTTATAATCAATTCAATAAATTTTTTTTTAAAAAAATGTTTTTTTTGAATAGCGACCGCCATAGGCGGTCGCTATATGGTGCCCGGCAGAGGGCCTTCAGCGACCGCCATTTGCGGTCGCTCAAGGCCTCTAGCGACGAGGCTACAGCGACCGCCAATGGTGGTCACTAATAGCCTTATTTACAGTAGTGCTTGAACTCCATTCTTGAGGAAAATATCCTGTCTGCTTCAAAAACACTTTTCCTTTCTTAACATGTCGTACAATTCTAAACTAAAAGAAGTTGATTAAAAAAACTTGAAAACTTTTAAAGGAAGCTTCTTGGAAATAATTTTTTAAAAATCCATTCAAGCCATATAAGTAAAAAAACATTTTTCGTACTTTTGTCAGAAAAGTCAAAAAGTACCTCGTACGAAAAACGACAAACGATTCCTTTCATATCCTTTACTAAAAACTCACCAAAATGTAAAATTGGATTTAAAAATTTGTAGGTGGATGTAAATAATATTAAATATTGAGAAAACATGGATTTGGATGATAAAAAACACCCCAGTAAATACTAAAGTATAACCAATCTCGGATAAAAATGAGATTGTGATATTTCCCTTAACTTAGGTCCGATTTGCAGCGTAAGTGTCCGAAACTCCTTTATAATGATTTAAATAATGTTATTGAATTATTCCAGAATCATAATTATTGTTATGATATCATATATGGTCATATTCTTATCTTCTTAGTAGTAATATTTCTTTGCTACTTGTTATTCGGGTGTTTATAACTTTTTGTTCTTATGCGTGTTTTGTCGAATAAATTCTTATTATTATCTTTAGGTTATAGATAAATCATTTATAGAATGGTATTAATTTACTATATATCATATTTCTTCATTCAATTCATTTATATAATCATTATGCAATGACGATCATGTAGAATGAATCGTATCACATCGTGGAGATGGTATTTTGTACGTACGCACGAGCGATGATATCATTCCCATGATCGTGGAAATGTATTGGAGTGTATGTATACTATTTCAGAATAAATATCACTTTACAATAATCATATATAGTAACTATTTTCACCATTATACCCATCCAAGTTAGGTGGTGGGGGAAAATAGATTACACCACGGCGTGGAGACGGTATTCCGTACGTACGCACGTGTGGTGATTTCATTTTCCATAGGATGGATAGATGTTGAAATAGGGTTGTTTCATACTTATAATAACATATCATTATATTATTGAAACTGATGTTATTAATTCATAATGAAACAACTAAAGAAGATGAAGTTGAATAAGAATGAATTTGGAAAGGATCGGTAATGGATATTACCTCTTTTTGACGCGCCACTTCTTAACCTCCTCTTAAGGCACTCGGGTTGGTCTTTGAAGAAGACCAGAACCTATAGGATGATTCTCGGGAAGTGGGGAAGTGAAATGGGCAGGGATTGACCGAGCTTGAAGGCTCAAAGTGGTGTGAGGAGGAGAGGGACGAGGTGCCCTTTTATAAGAGAGGAGAGGGGCACCTTTGGAAATATAAGAAATATTAGTTTATATTAAATCCCAAATCCACATAAAAACTTCCACAATTACTCATATCCGAAGCTTAGATGAGATAGGGTTGTAATCTCATCAAAAAATAATATTTAGACTTGTTAGGAATTTATTTTAAACATTACCAGCTTGATTTATCCTTATTTATCAACTTAATTTTATTTGTGGTAATAATATTCTAAATTTTAAATTATTATTAATATTTATATATGTGTTGTGAATTTTCAATAATTTGACACTTTATGACATTTTCGACCATATAAATTTTAATTTATAATTTTTAAATATATTTGTAATTTTTAAACAATTTTATAATATGGTATTTTTATAAAATAACAATAGTGTCAATTTTGACACTATTTATTTATTTGAATTTAAATAAAATATATACAGAGGATATATTCGAAATAAAAGCTTTAATAGATTAATAAAATGTCATATTTATCTATAAAATTAGTGGAGCACATTAAATAGTGCATATAATAATTATTTTATTATTTTCAAAACCTTTTATTTGATATTTTAATTAATAAAATAATTTCAACATTACTATTGTGTCATAATTAATGAGAATTATTTAATCCCTAAATTTTTTAAATAAATTCCTATGATGAATATAATTGTATTATATTTTTTTAGACTATTCATGTTCGATGTTTCATTATGTTTATCACCAAATTAAAATTATTATACTTATAATATTGAAGAAAGTGACATGTTGTCACATTCTTTGGTTTTAATAATAATTAAATTATTTTCATGGAAAAAAGTCTATTAAATGAATCTAATCCGACCCTTAGGTGATATTGGTCGACTTTTAGTCATCCAATAGGATTTTGGCAGGTGTTATGGTAATTTTAAAATCTTATATTTACCCTTAATTACCCGATTTACCTTTAACTATTGTAAATAAAATTTACCGTAGTTACTATTCATAATGACCAAAAATAAAAAGTATCCTATTAACATAATTTGAAACCACTGATTCTGAATATGGAATCCATTTTTCAAAATTCAAAACATATAAGTTTCTGTAATTAATTTAAACTAAATCCCGTTGTTAAGAAAAAGGGTTTTAGAAGTTAAAACATTGCCAAAGATTGAAATGTTTTTACCTATGAATTCAATGTGAAATTAAGGCTAATGACATACATTATATTAAATGGTAAAAATATATTCTATCTATACTTTAAAACCAGTCAATATTATAATTTAACCATATAAATTATCTCAATGAAAAAAGTTTTTTTTAAGTAAAAATTAGCGTATTTTTACTATTCATCAAAATATGAAAGTTATCAGAAAAATATAAAAAATTTATCCAAAGTAAATTTTTATATCCTGATTCAAAATAAGAATTTTATTTTGTCAAATTGAACTTATAAATGTGTCAGAAACTATATTTAATGTCGGTGCGCCATCAAAAGGCGGCAAAACTGCATTTTTTTGATAAATACTTATTTTACCAAAACAAATTATTTTGTTCTCTTACCATGTTCTAGAAAATGTTTAAGATGAATAATAATTTTTTAAATTTAAAATTCAGTTAATACTATTAATAACGGCTAGTTTATAATATTATAATAATATATCATTGTTTAGTGAAACTCGGTATTGTGTACTACACACGCTATCGAGGAAGGTCGTGATTGCGTGCAGCGAAAGATTCCTTTGATGATTTATATAACATAAAAAAATATTTCTCATAAAAGTCTCAGTTGTTACATTCTACCCCCCTTAAAATGAATTTCTCCCTTGAAATTCATCACTTTGTAACAAACAGATGATGATACCTTTCCCTCATCATATCCTCAGGCTCCTAAGTAGCTTCTTCTAATTGGTGGTTCCTCCATAAAACTTTCACCAAGTGAGTGGTCTTGTTTCATAGGAGTTTTTCACTATGATCCAGAATCTCTATCAGTTGTTCTTCATAAGAATGATATTGCTCCAGCGGTACAACTTCTGAGCTGAGAACATGTGAAGGATTAGGTATGTACTTTCTCAGGAGAGATACATGGAACACATCGTGAACTTGAGAGAGATTCGGTGGAAGCGCCAATCAGTAAGCTACCTTCTCAACACGATCCTATATTTCGAAAGGGCCGATATATCTCGGGCTCAACTTCCCCTTCCATTCATATCTCATGACCCTCTTACAGGGAGATATTCATGAGAACACTTTATCACCAACTTCAAACTCTAAGTCTTTTCTTTGGTTGTCGGCATAACTTTTCTGTCGACTTTGAGCTTCTCTTAGGTGTTGTTGAATAGATCGGACATTTTCTACCATCTCATCAACAATATCAGGTCCTAATAGCTTTCATTCCACAACTTCATCCCATCGAGTTGGAGTCCTGCATTTCATTCAATAGAGAGATTTATAAGGAGCCATCCAAATACTTGAGTGAATGCTATTCTTATAAGAAAATTCCACCAAATGTAGGTGTTGATCCCAACCACCTTTCAAATCCATAGAGCAAGATCTCAACATATCTTCTAGAGTTTGAATTTTTCTCTCAGACTGACCGTCTGTCTGAGGATGATAAGCAGTGCTGAAACTCAACTCTGTATCCAGAGTATGTAGAAGAATTCGCCAGAACTTTGAGGTAAACCTCAGATCCTGATCAGATATAATATAAAGTGGTACTCCGTGCAATCGTTCCACTTCCTTTACATATATCCTGGCAAGATGATCCAGAGAGAAATCCACTCTAATAGCTATGAAGTGTGCAGACTTTGTAAGATGATCAACTATGACCCAGATAGCATTATTGCCTTTGGATGTTTTAGGAAGTCCTGTGAAAAAGTCCATAGTGATGTTTTCCCATTTCCATTCGGGTATGGGTAATGGTTGTAACATCCCCTTAGAGTTCTGTCTCTCAGCTTTACCTTGCTGACAAACCAAGCATCGAGAGGCATATTCAGTAACATCTCTTTTCATGCCATCCAACCAGAAGTACTCTTTCAGGTCCCTATACATCTTTGTGCTTCCAGGATGAATAGAGAATGAAGAACTATGAGCCTCATCTTGTAGCTCCTTCTTTAATTCGGGTATGGGAGGAACACAATCCCGATTCCTGAACATTATTATCCCATCACAATCAAGGTTGAATTCAGGAACATTTCTCACCTTCTTTTGTAACTCGACATCTTCTTTCTGTGCCTCTTTAATCTTCACATGTATAGATGGTTGAACATTCATTTGAGAAAGATATGATTTTCCCCCTTCCATTATAATTCCAAGATCTATCCTTTGTAAATCCATAAATATTGGATCTTTTGTGATCCTCATCATGGATAAACTGGAATGGTCTTGTCGACTTAATGCATCTGCCACCTTGTTTGCTTTCCCAGAGTGGCAATGAATTGAGCAGTCGTAATCCTTAATCAGCTCCAACCATCTTCTTTGGCGCATATTCAGCTCCTTTTGTTTGAAAATATACTTTAATCTTTTATGATCATTATAAATATCAAACCATTCACCATAAAGGTAATGCCTCCAAATCTTTAATGCAATGATTACCACAGCTTACTCCAAATCATGAGTTTGGTAATTTTGCTCATGGATTTTCAACTGTCGTGAGGCATAAGCTATCACCATATCATTTTGCATGAGAACACATCCCAGTACCTTCTTGGATGCATCACTGTAGATCACAAACCTTTCTCCACTACAAGGTAGTGTGAGCACAGGTGCACTGGATAACCTTCTTTTCAACTCCTTGAAATTCTCTTCACATTCCTCCGTCCAGAAAAACTTAACTCCTTTCCGAGTCAACATGGTGAGTGGATTAGATAATCGTGAAAAATCTTCACAAAATGTCGATAATATCCAGCCAAACCAAGAAAACATCGGATCTCAGTCACTGTTGTTGGTCTCGACCATCCTTTGATAACCTCTGTTTTTTGCTGGATCCACAGATATCCCCTCTTTTGAGATTATGTGACCCAAAAATGAAACTCTTTGAAGCCAAAAATCACACTTGGTAAATTTGGCATAACGCTTCTCCTTTCTCAGGGTCTTCAATATAATTCTCAAGTGATCTTCATGTTCTTCCTTGCTCTTTGAATATACAAGAATATCGTCTATAAAGACTACCACAAACTGATAAAGATAGTCCCTAAAGACTCTATTCATCAGATCCATGAAGATAGCAGTGGCATTAGTAAGACCAAATGACATCACTATAAATTCATAGTGTCCATAACTTGTACGGAAAGCCGTCTTTGGTATATCCTCCCTTTTGACCCTTAATTAGTGATACCCTGAACAAAGATTAATCTTGGAAAAGTATTGAGCTCCTCGTAGTTGGTCAAATAAGTCATCAATGCATGGGAGAGGATATTTGTTCTTGATAGGGATCTTGTTGTGTTCTCGATAATCAATACAGAGTCTCATTGATCCATCTTTCTTCTTAACAAAGAGAACAGGTGCTCCCCAAGGTGACGCACTAGGGCGTATGAACCCCTTATCAAGATTCTCTTGGAGTTGCTTCTTCAATTCCTGCAACTCAATTGGGTCCATTCTATAAGGTTTCTTTGAAATAGGCAAATCACCTGGTATGAGGTCTATTGAAAACTCACATTCACGATTTGGTGGGAGACATAGTAATTCCTACAGAAAGACATCATCAAACTCCCGTAAAATGGGCATATTCATTATAGTGAGTTGCTCACCAACTATTTGAGATAAATATCGTTCATTTAGTGGAATAAATACCCATAAAATGGATGAAATTCCCACTGGAAGGTTATGTTCATCCTTGGATCGATAGACGTTCATAGATTGATCTATAATATGAAATGTGACTTCCCTTCTTTGGTAATTGATATGAGCTCCATGTAGAGAAAGACAATACATGTCAAGAATCACATCAAATTCCACTATAGGAAGGATCACATGATTTGCAGAAAGCACTTTCCCACAAACTTAAATCGGAGAAGAATTATAAACATTTGATGCGACTGTTGTGCCATTAGGGGTTGTCACAGCTAACTCAACATTTAACTGTTGAGGTAATACGGTGATATCCTTAGAAAATTCTTCAGAAATAAAGGAGTGGGTGGATCCAGAATCAAATAAAACATTTGATTCTTTATATTGGATGATAAGTGTACTTTTCACCTCATCGTTATTGTACTCCACATCGCTGATATAAATTGCATGAGACTTTCCTGTGTCATTAGCCTTAAGAGTTTGTTGACGTCGACCATCATCATCAACCCTTGGATTTGGGAATTGATTGGCATAATGCCCCATCTCCTTGCACATGAAACATTAAAGTGCAGTAGGTTCATTCTGTGTGTCCCTTCCTTTGTTTTCATCATTAGACATCTTCTTCCCATCATTGCGGCATTCAGATGCCCGATGTCCTTCCTTTCCACATTTGAAACATTTACTTGTCCCTTTAAGACAACTCCCTCCATGTTTCTTTCCACACATTGAGCATAAGGGAAAGATCATATTCATTTCAGAGTGCACTTTAGATTTTCCTTTGAATTCCATTTTCCTCTTCTTATCAAACCAATATGACTGATGGGTTACTCCAATCTCCATCTCGACATTGAGAGCACATCGAACGATTTCCTCGTAGCTATTGAAGTCCCTTATGTCTAACGCCCTTCAAGGACATGGTATTAAGCCACTAAAGAATCGATCGATCTTACTCTCAGGTTGGATAATAATACCAGAAGCGTACCTTGCATGTCTTGTAAAATTTGCTTCTTAAGTACCAACAGATTCATCATCCTTTTGCTTCAGTTCAAGAAACTCTTTCTCCATCTTTGTTCGGAGAATACGAGGGAAGTACTTATTGAAAAATAATATCTTGAACTCGTCCCATCCCATGGACTCAATCTCATCCCTTTGCCTCATATTCTTAATAATATTCCACCATTGATCAGCATCTCCTTCCAAACGATACACTGCGAGGATGACTTTATCATGTTCAGAACATTGAAGAACTGAAAATATATTTTAAGTATTACTAATACATTGTTCAACAACTAATGGATCAGTAGACCCACTGAAAGAAGGTGGAAGTTTCCTCATGAAGGATTCAACAGAATTTTTCTCTTTTCTTTGTTTGTTTGGATGTCCTGCATGATTCATATCTTGAGAAAGTTGTGTGAGCATGGCTACCAGAATTTTCATTCCAGCTCCCATAACAGTTTGTTGCTTAGGGGGTCAATCATTGCATTGCCCATCACATTCCTCATTAACAAAGTTCCTTCGGGTTCTAGCCATTGACTAAAACCAAAAATAATAGTGTGAGAAACACTAATTATAATAGGAAAACCACATAATCAAGAATAAAATTTCACACTTAAGGTCTTATCATAGGTTTTTCATGGCCATTTCTAAAACATTAATATTGTGTTCTATGCTTAGACTTATCCTTAGGATTCTTACTAAGGCTTTCACATCCTAGTTTCTAAAGGTTGACTATTCCTTTCCTCTGATACCAACTATAACAACCCCTAATTTATCGACATTGTCATTATTTCAAAATTTAATCACACTTATTACAACATATAACAAAACCAGGAAAGTACCATATAGTTATAGAGTCTTTAGAAACTAGGAAACATAAACAACTAGTTCATAAATCATCTACTTTTCCTCCCATTCATTTCATCATATCTAGAGTCCCTTTTTGGCATATACTACTTAAGAACCTTCTTCCTGACCTGGGTAAATAAAACATAGAAAAGGGTGAGCTCAAATGCTCAGTAAGGGTAAACAAAAGAAATATCAACCACATCATATACATAAGAACATAACTTTTGGAAATCTTAACCTGCAAAAGAGATCATAATTTCATAACATGGGATAAATCATAGTAGTGAAATGTAATCCCAATAATCATAACATAAAACATGAAACTTTGTGGCATACACACATAATTATATAGAATCATTTCTTGTTAGTCAAGACTCATTTCCAAGACTATCTTAGTGGACAAAGTCCATTTCTGAACCGAGTTCACTCTTCGTTTCAGTCCCGTTTCACTGAACCAGTATAACCTGCCGTTCCAGCCATGTCTATATCATGAGATATAAAATCATTACCCAATGCATTAGAGGGATATATAGGTCCCACCGATCTCATAATGATACCATTATTATGTGTGCCACAAAATTAGAAACCATACATCATAGCATAACCCATGTAATAAAAATTGGAATCTTAAACATCGTGACATCATAAAACAATTCATATAAGATAAAGGAATTCATAAAAATATAATTCCATCACAAAATAATCAAATTAATGTAATAATTGGGATAGAAACAGAACCCTTAATTATCTTAGATAGAAAATAATTTTGATAAAACACTTGAACTCCATTCTTGAGGAAAATATCCTTTCTGCTTCAAAAACACTTTTCCATTCTTAACATGTCATAAAATTCTAAACTAAAAGACGTTGATTAAAAATAAAATTGAAAATTTTTAAAGGAATCTTCTTGGAAATAATGTTTTAAAAATCCATTCATGCCGTATGAGTTTAAAAAAACATTCTTCATACTTTTGTCGGAAAAGTCAAAAAGTACCTCGTACAAAAACCGACAAAAGATTCCATTCATATCCTTTACTAATAACTCACCGAAGGGTAAAATTGGATTTAAACAATTGTATGTGGATGGAAATAATATTAAATATTGAGGAAACATGGATGTGGATGATAAAATACACCCCAGTAAATACTAAAGTATAAACAATCTCAGATTAAAATGAGATTGTGATATTTCCCTTACCTTAGGTCTGATTTGCCTCGTAAGTGTCTGAAACTCCAGTATAAGGATTTAAATAATGTTATTTACTTCTTCCAGAATCATATTTATTGTTATGATATCATATGTGGTCATAGAAGTAATATTTCATTGCTACTTGTTATTCGTGTGTTTATAACTTTTTGTTCTTATGCGTGTTTTGTCGAATAAATTCTTATTCTTATCTTTAGGTTATAGATACATCATTTACAGAATGGTATTAATGTACTGTATATCATATTTATTCATTAAATTCATTTATATAATCATTATTCAATGAAGATCATTTACAATGAATCACATCACATTGTGGAGACGGTATTCCGAACGTACGCACGAGCGATGATATCGTTCCCATGATTGTGGAATTGTATTGGAGTGTATGTATACTATTTAAGAATCAATATCACTTTATAATAATCATATATAGTAATTATTTACACCATTATACCCATCCAAGTAAGGTGGGGGGGGGGGGGGGAAATAGATTACACTACGACGTGGAGACGGTATTCCGTACGTACGCACGTGCGGTGATTTCGTTTTCCATAGGATGGATAGATGGTGAAATAGGGTTGTTTCATACTTATAATAACATATCATTATATGAGTGATACTGATGTTATTACTTCATAATTATACAACTAATGAAGAAGAAGTTTATGAAGAATGAATTTTGAAAGGATCAGTAATGGATATTAACACTTTTTGACGCGTCCCTTCTTAACCTCCTCTTAGGGCACTAGGGTTGGTCTTTGAAGAAGCCCAGAACCTCTAGGATGATTCTAGGGAAGTGGGTAAGTGAAATGGGCTGGGTTTTTCCGAGCTTGAATGCTCTAATTTGTGTGATTAGGAGAGGGAGGAGGTGCCCTTTTATACGGGAAGAGAGGGGCACCTTTGGAAATATAAGAAATATTAGTCTATATTAAATCCCAACCCCACTTAAAAACATCCAAAATGACTCATATCTGAAGATTAGATGATATAGGGTTGTAATCGCATCAACCAATAAAATTTAGACATGTTAGGAATTTATTTTAAACATTACCAACTTGATTTATCATTATTTATCAACTTAATTTTATTTGTGGTAATAATATTCTAAATTTTAAATTATTATTAATAATTACATATGTGTTGTGAATTTTCAATAATTTGACACTTTATGAAATTTTCGACCATATAAATTTTAATTTATAATTTTTAAATATTATTGTGATTTTTAAACAATTTTATAATATGTTATTTTTATAAAATAACAATAGTGTCAATTTTGACACAATTCATGTATTTGAATTTAAATAAAATATATACAGAGGATATGTTCAAACTAAAAGCTTTAATAGATTAATAAAATGTCATATGTGTCTATAAAATTAGTGGAGCACATTAAATAGTGCATATAATAATTATTTTAATATTTTTAAACCCATTTATTTCATATTTTAATTAATAAAATAATTTCAACAGCACTATTGTGTCATAATTAATGATAATTATTTAATCCCTAAAAATTATAAATAAATTCATATGATGTATATAATAGTATTATATTTCTGGAGACTATTCCTATTCGAAGTTTCCTTAAGTTTATCACCAAATTAAAATTATTATACTTATAAGATTTAAGAAAGTGACATGTTGTCACATTCTTTGGTTTTAATAATAATTAAATTATTTTCATGGAAAAAAGTTTATTAAATGAATCTAATCAGACCATTAGGTGATATGGGTCAACTTTTAGTCATCCAATAGGATTTTGGCAGGTGTTAGTTTAATTTTATAATCTTATATTTACCCTTAATTACCCGATTTATCTTTAACTATGGTAAATAAAATTTACCGTATTTACAATTCATAATGCCCAAAAATAAAAAGTAGCCTATTAACATAATTTGGACCCAATGATTCTGAATATGGAATCCTTTTTTCAAAATTCAAAACATATATGTTGCAGTAATTAATTTAAAATAAATCCCGTTGTTAAGAAAACAGGTTTTAGAAGTTAAAACATTGCCAAAGATTGAAATGTTTTTACCTATGAATTCAATGTGAAATTAATGATAATGACATAAATTTTATTAAATGGTAAAAATATATTTTATCTATACATTAAAACCATTCAATATTATAATTTAAGAATATAAATTATCTCAATGGAAAAAGCTGTTTTTAATTAAAAATTAGCGTATTTTTACTATTCATCAAAATATGAAAGTTATCAGAAAAATATCAAAAATTTATCCAAAGTAAATTTTTATATCCTGATTCAAAAAGATGAATTTTATTTTGTCAAATTGAACTTATAAATGTGTCAAGAACTAGATTTAATGTGTGTGCGCCATCAAAAGGCGGCAAAACTGCATTTTTTTGATAAATACTTATTTTACCCAAAAAAATTATTTTGTTCTCTTACCATGTTCTAGAAAATGTGTAAGATGAATAATAATGTTGTAAAATTTAAAATTCAGTTAATACTATTCATAACGGCTAGTTTATAATATTATAATAAAATATCGTTGTTTAGTAGAACTCGGTATTGCGTACTACACGCGCTATCGAGGAAGGTCGCGATTGCGTGCAGCGAAAGATTCCTTTGATGATTTATATAACATAAAAACAAAATATTTCTCATAGAAGTCTCAGGTGTTACATATAAGGCCCAACATTTGCCCATGGGCTGCCCCAATGTTGTTTTCCTAGAAGGCGGGTGGGAGTTTGAGGTTGTGGGACAACATCCGGCGCCTGAACCAGGTTATCCTGAAGAATAATTATACCCTTCTAATAATTGATGACCTCTTTGATAATCTAAAGGGAGCTAGGTGGATCTCAAAGATAGACCATAAATGATGTTATCATCAACTTCAGGTACGGGATGAGGACGTACCAAAGATAGCCTTCAGTTGCTGATATGTCCACTATGAGTTCTCAGTCATGCATTTGGAAATGAATAAATCCCCAGTAGGATTCATGGGACTAATGAATAGGATTTTCTAGCCTTACCTTGACCAGTTATTCATGGTCTTCATTGAAGACATATTTCTGTACTCGTCATCGGAGGAGGATCATGCTACACATATGAAAATAGTCCTAGATACACTCTATGAGAACCATCATTATGTTAAGATATCAAAGGGCCATTTTTGAATATAGAAGGTCCAATTTCTAGGACACGTCATCTTAGAGGCTAGATTTGTATTGGATCTGGAGAAGATAAAGGAAGTGCTCTCTTGGGAGCCACCAATGAGTGTAAATGAGGTGAAGAGATTCTTGGGGTTGGATGGTTATTATAGGAGGTTCGGTCCTGACTTTTCTAGAGTGGAATAAACCATATAGACATTGAAATTAAAGGGAAAACAATTCGTGTGGATTAAGAAATTCCATAAGTGGTTCTAGGAGCCGAGGAAGACATTGACTGGTGCCCCCATCTTGAGTCTACCAGAGAAAGGAGTCAGGTATGTAGGGTTCTGTGACACATCAGAGACTAGAATAGGTTGTGTCCCAATGTAGGAGTGATCAATGATCGCGTACTGATCATACTAGTTCTGTCACAATGAGAACAAAAACATGACCCATGAATTGGATTTTGCAGTAGTTGTCTTTGTCTTAAAGGTGTGGCGACACTACTTTCTGGGTGAGTAGTTTACAATTTACATCTACCAAATGAGTCTCAGGTTCCTCTTATCCCAGAAGGACCTGAACCTGAGACATCGGTGATGGATCTAGTTCCCCTTGTACTATGACTTTGAGATAGTGTATACCCATAGGAATGGGAACATGGAAGCAGATGCACATAGAAGGAGGAGTGGTTTGCAGCTACTAAGTGAGGCGACATTGCAGCTAGCCGGGTTGGATATATCTTTGATGGATGATGACAGAGTAGCTTACCTTCAGTCGAGGAAAATTACTCCCACACTATTATAGTGAGTTAGGGGGCACATCTTGGGGATGTTTATTGTGTGTCCCGCCATGCTTAGTTATCCCCGGGGTGTGCTCTTGATAAAAGTTTGATAGGTGGGGAGAATATAATCCTTTTTAGAGGGATCACCAGATTACCATTTGATTTGATGGGGGAGGTGTTGAGGGAGTTCCATATAAATTCTTTGGAGGTACAACATGGATTATTGAAGATGTACCATGACCTTCATTGTCAGTTATATTAGATAGGAATGAAAAAATAAGTGGCTGAATGCATCTCGTGATGCCTCACATGTTAGAAAGTGAAGGCTGAGCATCAGGTTAGAGGAGGCTCAGCATTACCACTTGAGGCAAAAGAGAGGAAGTGGTAAGGTATCATAGTGTAATTTGTGATGTGGTTACCATCCACATCCATATGCAATGATATTATCTGGGTGATAATTGACCAACTCACCAATTCATATCATTTCCTACCCATCCCGGAGCAAAGATCTATAGAGGTCATGGGAAGCCTCTACATCTTGGAGATATTGCAGCTTCAAATGTGACTTCGACAATTGTATCAGGCCACGATGCATGATTTACATCCAAATATTGGAAGAGATTTCAAGAGGTGTCCAGGACCTAGCTACGCTTGAGCACAGCTTTTCATCCCCAAATGGATGGTCAGACAGAGCAGACCATACAGATTCTAGAAAACATTCTTCATGCTTGTGTCCTTGATTTTTTTCATAGTTGGGAGGAATGCCTACCACATGCAGAGTTTGCCTAAAAAACTACTATAAGGCCACCATTGTCATGACAAAGTTTGAGGCCTTATATAGATGGCCTTGTAGATCATCCTTATGCTGGGTAGACATAGGGGATTCGACACTCTTGGCTCCAAAGTTGGTATGGGATCACACAGAGAAGGTTTAGATCATTTCATGAGTAGATGAGGACTACAAAGAGAAGGTATAAGTCTTATACCTATAGTATACAGAGACCCTTGGAGTTTTAGGAGGGAGACCATGTGTTTCTTTAGGTCTCACCCTAATGAGGACTGTGGGGATTTATTCGGGGTGAAATGATATCATTGAGGTTCATCATACCTATTAAAATCCAAATAAGGGTTAGAGAGGTTGCGTACTTCCCAGATCTTCCCCCACAATTGCACCTGGTGCATGATGCTTTCTACATGCCATAACTGATGAGATATGTGCCTGAACCATCGCATGTCATCCACTAGGGTGAGCAGGACATTGATGATGGGGCTAGATTTTCATAGTTACGAGTAGAGATAGAGGATAAACATTAGTGAGTCCTTCATGGTTTGTCGATTCCTATGGTGGGGGTTTCGTGACGTCATGGGAATTTAGAAGAAAACACATGGTAGTGGGAGGCTCATATTCATGCTCAGTACCCCCCATTTGTTTGAATAACAATTTTTTTGGATTTTGGGGATGTAAATCGCTATGGAGGGGAGAATGTAATGCCACATAATTTCTGTGTAGTTTATTTTCAATTATATGGAATTATTTCTAGACTAAAATCTTTGAAAACAAATGATTATATTCCCGGGTGAGCCCATAAAAAAATTTATAACTTTTTTATGGTACATTCATTAAATGTGCGAGTAGGGTTTTCTAACATTTGACATGGTGCACTGATCGAAAATCAGAGGGAACCGTTGAACTCAGAATGCTGTGATTCACAATGAAAGAACATACCATCAGCCAATAAGGGCTGAATGGAAAAGTTAATTTTTGGAATTTTTAGAAAAAAATAAAATAACCTTAAAAAAGATATTTTATTTCTATTGCTCAACTGACAAGAAAAGACCCGAAAATGATTTGATGTGGTGACAAGGAAACAATGATGTGCATTAATGGAACTCATTAGTAGCTCGTAAACCCAATGCGGAACAACACATTAAATGACATGTAACGGCTACCCTATTTCATAAATGAAATCGTGTTATGATGTGGCATCATTGGGTATATAAAACCCTGTGACATGTTATATTTTTTTGACGCATTGGGGAGAGGAAAATTAATTAGCAAACGTTTCACTGACAAACCACCTGAGGATTTCCTCTCCAATGAAGAATGATGAATTCCGTCAATGAATGATGACGAATGCTAAAAGATAGAGGATTAATAAAATCTCGGAGCATCGCCCCTTATTAGTGATAGATCCTCTAACTAGGTAGGGGTTGTGTTTATGTTTGTTTTTCCACATTCTTATATTCAATGATGAATGAGGATTAATCCATGAACAGGTTGATTAGATGATTATGTTTTCTTGTAGAAGGGTAGATTTTTTCAGATTTATTTATCCAGGTTTAAACTATTATTTTTTATTTGACTAGAATACCGGGACCTACCCTACATTAAAAATCTAATTCGAAGGGCCCGTGCTGACAAGAACAAGTCATGGGCACCCTTTCATTATGCGTTCATTGTGTCTGCATCCTGAAATCGGTGGCAAGATGAAACTACACCAAGGTAGGGATGGCGGCAAACCAAGAGGCCTGAATGCATAGATGGATCAGAGATGGGACAATAAGAGAGGACCTAGTGGCTAGAGGATGGTGCCTTTAGCATGGCACCACCAGCGACCGACATGGAGTCCAACCCTTTCTAGCCACCTGAAGGAGGTGGCGATGTGTACAAGATGAGGTGGCCGACCCCTTCAACCATACTGAACGATGTAGTGCCCCCGTGCACTCCGAGGTGGAGGAGACTGTGACTCGTTGGATGCGGTAGAGGGGGTTCTAGCTGGATGCACATGGAGGTAGTGCTAGCTGGGCCCCGCGTGGAGGTGGTGCCTGGATAGTGCCAAGTGGAGGCGACATCCCACATCTGGGCTACTCGTATGATCTAGTGAGCTATGGTCACTCGATCGTAGTAGGAGGGAGGCCCTTCTTCCATGGGGCAGTGGAGGAGCCAGACATATAATTTGGCCATGTCCTAGCCAGGTGCACTGCCAGTCCACCCCTAGCAGACTGGGATTCTGCTGGCGGGCTTGGCCGGACCTGCAACCTAGTGTTCTTGTCCCACACCGGCAGGCCAGACCTACTTCAGTTGGATGGACAGGTGCCGGCTAGCCATTCGCACGTCAGTCGGCCGAACATGAGCCAGCCGAACGGGCCCACGCTGGAAGGCTGGACCCACACCCTTTAGCTTGGGCGAAATAAGATGGGTCGACAGGCGACACGACGGTCAAGACCCCCATCCCAACTATTCCTCCCCCAGTAAGGCCCATTGGGCTTGGTCCACGGGCTATTCCAGACCGGACCAACCTAGACCCGAAATGGGACTGGATGAGTCAGTGGAATTAAACCAGTTTATGTGGGACCCCCGTACCAAGATGGTTGGGTCGATCCGATTGGGTCGGGCCGGGCCCAGACGGAATTAGTCCTGTTTTACTAAAACACATATAACATGAAAATCAAGTGTTCAATTGAGGAGCAGTTTTTGTTTTGGGACACTTTCAATGAGGTTAATATTTTTATTGTCACTAAGAGGACTTTTGGATATATTGATTTGATAATAATGGATTGAGGAATG
This sequence comes from Viscum album, assembly GCA_963277665.1. NCBI lineage: Eukaryota > Viridiplantae > Streptophyta > Magnoliopsida > Santalales > Viscaceae > Viscum > Viscum album. The sequence continues at coordinate 1,150,477,185 of OY728122.1, forward strand.
GTTACCCCAAGCACACTATGTACGGAACTGTAAGGTTGGCTAAGACATGAATATTGATGACCAGCGACTCTGTTCGACTCGACCATGGCCTCGTTGGAAGAACCTCTATGTGAAATTGAAGGCCCATGTTGGGAGAGAGACTGTGTGATTCAGAAAACCCACATTACATGATGGGGAGGAGTATCTTAGTTGTTCATGTGGGAAGCACCTATTTTTGATTTTGCATACTCATGGTTGGAGCAAGGCTGTGTGACTCGACAGACCCACATTACATGACCGGTAGGTGTTCATAAGCAGTACACAGATAGTGGGATGTAGCTTCTCTCTGACCCGAAAAGCCCATTTTACTCATAGTGGAGGATTTCTCTAGCTTCCGAAGTGTTCGATAATGTTACTGATGATTCTTTTATCACTACCGTAGATGTATACCTGTTGTGAGCTATCTTTTTCTTCGTCCTTATGATTTCTTATTTGCATTAAAGATTACTTTGTGGCCATTCCTTTGTGTTTCAAGGTACCCTACTATGTATTTTGTTACTCACCATGCACGGGATTTACCCACACATGTTGTGTCTGGTGCAGACGATTGACAATTCGACAATGGACGCGGTGACCTAAACGCTGGTGGGGCCCATTAGGATCATGTGGAAAGGACATACTACTTTATATTCAAGTAGAAACACTAATCTTACCATCGAGTTGTGTTTTTAGTGGATTTATACCTAAATAACTTTTTACATTTCTATTTTCAGTTATTTTGGTTGGGTTTGTATTCTGGCCCCATTTTTTCTAGTTGTACTTGTACTAAACAGTTGTTTCAGTCTAATTGTTTTTTCCTTTCAGTTTGTGGGATGTGATTGGACATGCGTGTGCATAAAGGTACTCATTAAGATTCCTCTAACTTATAGGTTGATGGCTTCATAACTATTCTCTAACCCATGGCCTTCAGGAGGTGTGCTTGGGGTACATCACAACATGGATACCAGGGGATGTGTCGTGACAAATGCAAGGTGATGCGATTCATTTTACTTGTTTAAAATTAATGAAGGATTATAATTTTGTATATAATGATTAAATATTATATATATAACCTTGATTACATTCCTAAAAAGGTGGAACTATATATTATACATATGAAATGGAAGATTCATGATAAACATTTCATGACAAAACAAGGTTGTTAACACCCAAAACCATATTTAAAATGAAATATTTATAATGAACAAGAGATTATATGTTATAAAAAGACTATAAAGGATATTATAAATTTTAATATGGTTTTTCTATAAATTAATAACATTATTAATACAATTATAAATGATTTTATAGAATAATCAACTAAAGGTAATCTTGAGGAAATAGATTTTATATCAATTTCAATTCAATAGAGTGATATATGTTATTATGGTCCAATTTAAAATTATGTGGAATATGAAATTTCCCATTTATATTTTTAAAATTAATACCTATTTATTCTTGATTATTAATTTTTTAAATTAACTTTTATTATTTTAGCGCATAAAAATTTCATATATTCCTAATATGTAAGAATTTATTCTATAATCCATCATTTATTGGGATTACTCATTTAGTATTGATATATATAAACTAAAATTATTGAACTCCACATATTTTATTATCATATAGATATTTCAGGATATTTCATTATTTCTTCCAAATTTTACACTTGTTTATTATTTAATAAATTAAATTAAATTTTTAAAAAATTGATTTTACTTCTCTTTTAAATAGACATATTTTTCTTCCAAGTCCATATTTCTTCAAAATAGATTTTATGAAATAAAATTTATTTAAAAAATTTATTTATTAATTACTTTCAATGTTATCCTCCAATTTTTTAAAAAATCATTAAATGATGTATTTATAATGTTCTCATAGAGGAATATTTTCAAAAAACATTATGACAATTTAAATTTAATGTTTTTTAATGTATATTGTGATTAAATATTTCCCTACCATTATTTATTTTTAATATAATAATATTTTTATAAAAAAATTAAATGGGTTACATAGAAAACTATTTTATAAATTTTTATTATAATATGTCACTTAAGTTACTAGTATTCTTTTAACTGAAATGATTTTATAAAAAAACCTATATTCCAGATGGACTGATGGTAATATCTAGTATTTTATTAATTTTTGTAGTCATTAACATTTTCTAAAAATATTTAATTTTTTGTGATATTTGTACATTAAATTAGACATAAAAATTAATTTATTTTTCATGAATTCTATTATATATATATATATATATCTCATTTAGAAATATAGTGTTTTATAATAAAAATTATTTGATTATCTAGGGAAATACTAATATTCATTATTATTTATTCAATATAGAAATTTAATTTTTTTTAAAGAAAGTCATGCCTTAGTCAAATACCATAGAATAAATTATTATTAAAAAAGTGGGTTCATGAGTAATAAAGATGGAATTTCATTAAAATCCTTGTCATAAAGAGAATGTAAATCAACAAGAAGGTCATCCATCTATGTTGCTTCATTGCGAACTCCCTTATTAGCAAGACCTTCCAAAACCATGTTCGCTTTATTAAAGGTATGAGTGACAATGTAGATGATCTCTAGAAGCGAAATGAAATTGCATGGATCACACTCCTCATTTTGTATTCCATAAATGATGTTATTCCACAACTTCCTATGAAGTATATGAGACACTACCAAATGTGGTATATAAAAATATAACAACAACATGAGGTTTCCATGTTTCCTTTAGATGAACCATCCACAATCACTTTAATCCAACCCGTGAGTGACGATTTCCCTAAAAATTAAAAAGTGCATCTAGAATGATAATAGATTCTATCAATCCGAAGACATAAAGGGATCCAAAATCCTTTAATAGTGTTGTTTACAATTAGTCTTTTGAATCAAGAAATCCTCTAGAATGGAAATGAGAATCCACGTTCGACCTGCATTTAGACAGGATGATAAATTATTATGAAGATGAGAATTTTTATCATACCATATTACATAGAGAAGATTAGGAATTGTTTGTTAGGAAATATTCATGATTTTCTAAGTTGTTTTTATATCCACACAATGCTATAACTGAGATATTATTGAATAATTAATTAACCATATTCAATGAAAAATGTCATATAAATTCACTGATAAGGAATATTTTTTAGTAACTGACTTAATCATTTTAGAAATGAGGATGTATTTGGGAATTCAGTGATGGGTTAGACTGGAGGATAGATATAACCATAATGCATTGAAAATTATCATAAGACAATTAATTTAGAAAAAATAAATGGGAATTAGTTGTATACTAATCCATATTAGAAAATGTATTAGAGAAAAAAATGTACAGTATATATATCTTGATATATGAGATAATGATGACCAATATTAATCATTACCATCATCAAGAACATAGTTATCATTATCCATGAGTTTATTTCTTTCATATTATCCATGGATGCATTTCACAGTCAAGTTATTGATTAAATTTTCATTTTTCTCAGTTATTTTACACACCATAATAGTTATTCAATTTCTAATCTTGATATCCTCTTCTATTCTTAACTCTTACTGAGAATTTTTTGCTCAAAATTATTTTTATTTTCATTCCCTAGAAAATAATGTATAATTCATTTAATGATTTTGAGGGTGATGAATGTTTTTCTCTAATAAGCTCAATATTTTCATTCAAAGCGCTAAATGTGTATTCAATGGCTCTCCAAACCTATTAAATTGATCAGTCCTTTATTGTTAATCTCATTGGAGCTATGAAAATGTAATAAATTTCACATATGGTCAAGGTAACTAGAGTGTAGATTTTTATAAAAATGATATTGAGTTGAAAATTTTATCTGTTTATCTCAATTTTTGATGAATCAATGGTCTTTTTCACACTCCTTGGGTTTATGTTTTTCTGGTCATTAATTGTATCATTATCATTCAAATTCTTGTGACCAATGATCTCTCTCACTCTTCATCATTATTCAGGAATTACAAATATCTTCTATATCTACATTTTCACATCCCAAATTTTTTACCAACATAGAAACATTGTATTGTGTAATTATAGATGAAATTTGTAATTCACATTGTTTCTAAACACGATGATGTTTTATTAACCCTTTTTATGATGTGAGTATTCAAAAAAACATTTTCAAATTTCAAACCATTGATTATTGTTATCAAAATAAAATTGGAAGGAAACTATTTATTTGAGGGGGTAGAATGTAACACCATAATATTTAAAATAAATAAAACTATATTAGATAGCATATATGACTTGTAACACAAAGCCAAATGACCCATGAAATATTATTAATTTAATTCAACCTCTATATCATAGTAGTTAAATTGGTTGGTACAAATAGAAATAATTGGTCTATTAATTTAAAATAAATTTCTTATTCTGTTTAAATGTATTGACATATATATATGAAATAATTTCTGAATTTTTAATGAAGACATTTTATACTTCTAAAAATACATTTTATTAAAAATTATTTCTATTAATTTTGTTTGTGCATAATAAAATAAATTATTAAATCAATTAGAAATAGTATTTTTTTTAATAAATATTTTTTAATTTTTTTTAACAAAATTAACTTATATTAAAATATTAATATTTTATCTAACAAGCTTGGTTATAAGTGAATAGTTAAGAATATCATTTTAAAAAAATAACATGTATTTTATTTTAATAAATTAATTCAATGTCATATAATATGTTGTATTTTATTTATTATTGTTAAATATGATTGATATTATTTAGAATAATTTATTTAATTTCTTTTTAATCATCAATTTTTATAATTTTTTAATTTATATATTATTAAGATTAAAAACACATTTTTTAAATTCCTTCAGTGAATAATGTTTTTTTTTAATAAAATAAAAAAAATTAAGAAATATTTAGTTTAATTTCATTTATTATATAAATTTCTATGTTCATTTAAATTCATATAATAAATATTACTAGTTATATATTTATTGTCACATCATTTTTTCCATGAGAATTTCATTTTCCTGTTAAATAATTTTTTTTATAACATTTGAACAATGTTTTATAAATAATTTATTAAAAAAATTTCAATTTTTTTAATATAATGAATATAATTTTTGTAATAAAAATTTAAAAATTATCATAGAGATATTTTTTAATATTTTTATGAAAACATTTATTTTTCGATGTGTAGCAAAAAATACTTATTTTTATTTAGAACTGTATTCTCATCTGATGTAATTAAAAAGTAATGTTTTTTTAAAAACAATTAAAAATTAAAATTAGAAAAACTATATAATTTTTAACCGAATTTATTTCATTTTAATCAATTTTTTTTTGTGGAATGTTGATCAGAATTTTATTTATACGTATGAAATCATTTTCTTTCATAAAGAACTTTTTTAATCACATGTATAGGTTTAGATTTGAATTTAATAATACCATTGTCTTGAATTTGATTTGGTAAATTAGATTCAACATTTTTAATCCTAATATTTATTATTATTTAATAATTTTATGTAAATTTTTTCTTAATGAATTGAAAAACAATAAAAATTCAATACTGCTATGTTGGTAAATTTTGTTTACAAGAGTGGGGGGATTAAAAACATGATAAGGGTACCCTTTCCAAGCAATAATTTATAAATCCAATTTTTTTGAAATATTTAGAACTTATTTTATCCCAATATAGAATCTATGTCCATTTTATTATAATTCTTCATTTACAGGACTTTATAATTATGTATTATTTTATGAAATTTCTTAGTGTGTTCCCATCCCCCAACCATAAAAGGAAACCTATTCACCCATAAAATAAACACATAAGAATGAATTTTTCATGTAATACCAATAAAAAATTTCCATCCATCCCTAACTATTTCATATAGGCCTTGGTTTGGTCATAAAACCATCATAGGAAAGATTGTTTGTAAATGTCAATAGGTTGTCTGAAAATGAGTTATAGTTCATAAGAAAGAATTTTTGATATCATTATTCTTCAACAAAATTATAATCTTATTTAACCATGATTATTTAATTAAACAATTATCTAACAAATAGTGAGATTTTTTAGGTTTATTTAAGACTGTACATTCTTATCCTCTTCCATAAAATGGGAAATGAAACCATCATATGCGGGTAACATCAGACTATTTCCTTGGTAACTAATTTAATTCATTTTCAATCACCGCCTATATTGTCTATTTATACTGATGGATTCAATTTAAATATATGATATTCATAACACATCTAGAATTCTTTAATGATATTATTTCATTTATTTTATTACATTTCAATTTACTAAAAAAGGTAACATTGTTCATGCATGTGTATAGAATACTATCCCCACGAAGTGATGTGATGCTTTCATCATAACAACATCCGATGGATTATATTTATATGTATATTTAAATAAAAATATGGTATTCCTGATATTTTAATCATTTTAAAATCATAAAATAATATTTAGATTCTTTCCACAATGATCGTTGAAAAATAGAAACCTTAATCATTTTTACATTTGACATACATACTCCATGATTGTAACATAATTAATTCTTCATTAACATATTTAGTTATTACCTAAAAAAAACTATAATTTATGTATTAAAATTATAAATATGTTTTTATAATTATTCTTTATATTATATAACAACTAATTCCTTTACTAATTATCAACCGACCAAAGTAATTTTGGACACATGAATTATATATCATCATAACGAACTTGTGCACCCAACTGATTACATATATAAATTTTAAAATGTACTAAATAAAATAAATTTTTCAATAAAAACAATAATTTTATTATGTTAGTAAATAGTTAACATATGATTGTTTAAAAAAAATAGTTTATGTATATGACGAGTCAAACTCAAGAGAATGGGTTTGTTATCTAAATATCCATTTATTGTGTTATACACTTACATCATTGACTACATTATGATATGATTATTTATGAAATGATAACTAATTTACTTATATTGTATTTCAACCTATCTTTTGTTAATTTTAATTTGTTTTAAATAATGGATTCATTTATTAGTTCTCACTCAAATATTAAAATCCATGAAAATAAAATTCTTTTAAAAATAATCTTTTGAAGGATACCTTCAATATATTTTTATCCCAATCCCATGTTCTTCTATCCATTAAAAGGAAAATATTATTTATTACAAAATGGATTCTAAATTCCATTTTTACCATATATTTATTTTTTATGATGAATGAAAATGTAATGTTTGTTTAGGGTTCCTCATAAAGGACCATTTACATTAAAAAAATCATTTTTAATAATTTAAAGCTTAAATTTATAAATATTTATATTCCATATAAAAATACATAAGATTTGTTTTATTATATTAATATAGACGTGAGTGAATTATGAAGTAAATTTTTTTATCTTTGTACTCGTTCGATTTTAAACTGAATTTTTCAACATTATACAAAAATTCATAAGGATCCATCTATTTTAAAGTAGATTGTTTAAATATAATTTATTTATACTAAAAATATTATTTTTTTCTATTTATTTATGTATAAAAATTCTTCTTTCTTCAAAAGAAAACCATAATTTTTGTTTTTTCGATATATTTTAAAAAATGGATTTAAATAGAATAAATGTTATTCAATATGTATATGTTTTGGTTATGGGTGTAATAGATCTCCTTAAACACCCATTTCTTTGGGTTATAGACATTCTCTCTCTAACTCACTCTCTCAACCACTAAATTTTATGTTCTATAATGAATATAAAGTTTGTATATATGTATCTAAAATGCATATCTAGCATAATATACCTTAATTCAAAAGGATAATACATACTGTATATTCATCAAAACAATTACATCATTATTAAATTTCCATTGATAATGATTTTTGGAAAAATTATGCAACCCATTTTCTTTCCATAGGAAGATCTTATTTTCTATACCTTGTGAATAAAATTATTTATTAGGAAAAAATAATGATGAAAATTTTATAATCAATCCACCTAAATTGTGACCCAATTTATTAGATAAATCTTTTGTCACATAATCCATTATCTATGGGAATAGAGAGTAAACCTAATCAATTTTAGGACCTTGTCCACAAAGTGATATTTTATATGATATTATTATAGAAGAATCATGTTTAAGTCATTATATTTTTTCACCACATTTCCTATGATTATATGATCTCATGATACCATGTTCATTATGTTATACATCCATATGAATTATCATGGGCCATTTATGTTATGATATCATGTAATACCTTTTACTCACACATTATGTTTATTTATAATGTTTATTCCCTTATTGGTAATTATAGATCACTAAATTAATCTATTTATTCCCACATATTTCTCATTATGTGTTATGAAATCATTGATATTTAGGAGAACACTATAGATCAAATAAAAGTGTTGTTATATTTTAGTTTCTATTATTGTTTTATGTACCTAGTCATCCATAGACGCTAGGACTCATGTCTTCGGGTAATAATGAATAGATTTTTATGATTATAATCCTAAAATATTATGTTTAAAATTTTTAGGTCCCAATATTTAGAATATTTTTTCAATTTAATTTAGATTTATTGTATGGTGACTAGGTCTTGTTGACTGTCTATCCTTGACAGGGTCACTGATACCTTTGAAAAAGGGGGAATGTGGAACTATGTTAAGTGGGATATTTTTTTGTTTTATATAGGATTCATAATTTCGTATAATATATCTTCGTTCCAAAAAAATGAATTTGACCCATAAAATTTTCTTGTGTCTTAACTCAAGAGATATCTTCCACACATCAATCATTTTTTAAATTGGGAGGAAAATATTGTGGAACTAGATATGAATATGAATGAGACACCTATTGAGATACTGTATTATCAAGTTAAGGATCTATATAACAATTATGTATATTTTTTCATCCTATAAAAATATCTTTTAAATTATTATGAGATGTGGGAGCATGAGATGATGATGTGATACTAGTGGACTCATATTATTGTGGACCAATCTAATTAATGGGGGTTTTGGGAGGAAAATAATTTTGGTGTGGATAATTATAAAATCTTTACATTGGATCTTAAGTATAATCTGTTATTTCATATTTTTCTCTATTTTTGGATTAAATATAGTCTTTTTTAAATTTATTTTCGGTTTTCCCTATATGTTGTTAGACAATGAGGATTTAGGGGTGTGTTTCTGTTTCTCATTTGAGTGGTCAAGAGGTGGTCTATGAGATTGGAAAAAATATGGATGTGTTATTTTATCTGAACTAAGGAAATTTTGTCCAATGATGTTTTAATGACACCCACTATCTAGGAAATGGATTAATAGATGTATGGGTTTTTTGTACGATGCCCACTGGATTGAAGATGAGGTCCACTAGCCTGAAAATGTTTGGATATTGGAATGGAATTCTTAAAGGAACTTTACAATTCTATCAGTGGAATACCCATGAAAAAATAGACAGTTAACTAGAGATTCAAGAAATATATTTAGAACCACTAGATAGCCATTGGAAAATAGTAGCAATTCAGTGATGTCGATTGTGTTGTGAAAAAGGGTTGTATCATATTTTTTTCTATGACCACCAATTTTTTATATTATCTCTTATCATGATCCAAGTTTGACCCATATTAACTTGAAGAAACTCTTGAGTAATATTTGGACCTATTATCCATGAATCATTATAGATCAATGTTTTTATTAATGGGATGAATGAATTTTGGTAACTATAGACTATATTTTACATTTAATTTATATTTACCTCATGTATCCTCTTCTCTATGGTATATAAATTCCTAGGATATTATGAGACATAGTGTTTGGATTGAGAATTATGTTACATGAATCACCTCTTGGTTGATTCGATCCCCTCACCTCTATGTTTTTGGAACCCCTATTTGTTGATTGAAAATACGATGATTTAGGTAGGATGTTTCATAATGTCATCCCCATAAATTGAAACTCTTGTTGGTTGTTTGATTTGAATTTTTTGTTAAATGGATTTCATAATCTTGAATAGTGAATCGTTTCATGTTAATTAAAATTTCAATTCGTTCAATTTTATTGGAAATTTAAATTAATTTTTACTTCTTGAAATTGATTTCCAAATTATATTAATGATTTATAAAACAACATGGGGATTATTTTTGGCCCCAGATGTCATGAAATGTTTTTTGGATTTTAATTGAGATGATTTGTTTCAAAAGTAATGAGTTTTTATGAAAACTAGTTGATAATGATTATTGAAATTAAATTTAATATTTGAAAACATTATTTGGGAATGTTTCAATGATTATTTATGAAAATAATATGATATGAATAATTTGGATATTGATTTATTTCTCGATGCACATGGATGCTTGGGTAGTTTTGTGGGATGTCTCAGACATGAAATCTTGAATATTATTTTCATTATCTTAAAAAAGATTGACGATGAAAAAGAACAAAATCTATGTTGAGGGTAGATATTTAATTCATTTAGGTACACCCTTATCCCCCTTCGAACAACGATCTTGATATTTATTCAAACCTAGATCCATATTTTACTATGATTTCTGAGGATCATTGATGTATAAAATAATTGACCATGGTACTTATAAACATATATATTTTATTTAAATAAATTCTCAAGCTAGTGTTTATCAAAATATTTAATCATTATTATTTTTATTGAGATGTCTAATCAATTAATGTTTTGACAAAAAATATGATTCAAGGATAATCTTATAAATTCCATTAAAATTATTTGAATCACATGATTCAGTGTTGATTTTGAAAATATTACCCTTCAATTATTTATTAAAAATTGTGATTTTTTATTATTTAATTTTTATTAAATAAATGGGTGGGATCCTATATGGTTAGTGTTTCCACACCCTAAATCATCCATTGAGATTATATAGACGTTTTTTAAAATATAGGGGCGTAAGCCTCACTTTTATTAAAACATATGACATTATTTATGGGTAGAGGAGACATATTACATGTCCCATTGGCCTAGTGGGCATGGAAGCTCATTAAGTGGCCTTAAAGGCCCATTTTATGGTGAAATTGTCCAATTGTGAATAGTAATGCTACAGTAATCCGGCTTCTACAATACCTGATACAGTAACACTACCACTACAATTTATACAATAGTTCCTAACACTACAACAGTGTTGTCAGTATTATAGTTTCAACACTACTATAGTACTACTACGAGGAAGCTACTATACCTATGTCCAATTGGTTTTGAAACCCCATTCTGATGCAGAATTATATGGTTCTTATCACTATGCCAAACCCCAATGAAAAGGATTTTATAGACCTTATTTTTCCACATATAGGTAATGGAAAATCACCCCAGGGATAGGATGGGTGCTTAAGAAGTGGGGAATTGGATGCTGGATGAGATATGTAGATTCTATGATCTAAATGTTTAATGGAGATATTTATATTGATTGAATCATTGGATTATGTCATTTTATAGTTCTCCATTTACACTTTGGTTTAATTACATTCCATTACTATGGTGCATTACTTTGGATAACGCGTGTATAATACCTTTAATTATTTCTTTATTTACGCTTTTCGGTCTTGTTGAGTTGTTATTATGGTGAAGTCATTTCATTTTGATTGTTTTTTATTCCCATGTGCTAGTCACTAGCACATGGGGATTTCCCTTCAAGCCATGCCAGAGATTCCTCGAGTTCTCATACAAATAGTTATTGAGGCAGAGTCATGACAATTTTTATGCCATGTAATTATGTTTTTATAGCTATATTAATTTAATATGGTGTACCTTTTCAATTGATGGATGGTTGTGATATATACGGATTATCCATTAATAGGTCATAAGAGGATTAAAAAACGTACAATACTATGTGTAACATTAGTGTCAAATCATTTAGACCTAGGAGGATCTTTTTAGGAAAATTTGGAAGATCTAATGTATCTCAAATATGCATGTCACAAAGTATTATTTTTGATAGGATTAATTTACATTTTGTTTTAAATAAGTTATCAATTTATAATTTTATTTATGTATATTTACATAGGTTTACTAATTATTTCATTCATAATGTAAACCAATGTTTTAATGCCCTTCTATAGGATAAACTGATCCAATGATCTTTGATCTTGCCCCACATGACCTCGGGCGAACCTCCCGAAATTCAATAGACTAAAAACTATAAATTTGGTTCCAAGAAGTTATGGTAGGTAGATGATTCCAACATATCATTGTCATTATAACAACATAATAAAAATAAACATATAACCCATATGTAACAATCATCATAGATAAATTAGGGAATATACCAATAAATATAAATAATATAAAATTACATACATGTAATAAAAAATACATAGTTGGTGAATCACATACTAGGTACAATATCAATAATAAAAAAACATTACTTTCTCTAGCTCTGATTCCTTCTTGATACCAACACCCACACTCTATCGAACCCACAAAAACCCAATGTGTCAATACCTCATATTCATTCTAAATCATATCATAATAATGTAAATAGAATTTTTCTAGGGAATCCTAGTGACATTGTATCCCATGAAGGGTGTGATTATAAATAATTTGGAAACTAATAATGGAATCCCTAAAACTATCATTTACCAATAGAGTTCATGTGTTTGTTTACAAAATATATTATTAATATTTAGTAGTATAACTATTAAATGATGTAATAATATAATTAAGATGTGTTAAAATAGTCATTTATTATTGGTTTCAATGGAGAAAACCAAAATTAGTCTATACAAGCTTCATCCATCACTAGGGTAACTCTGATTAGGACGTCAAATTTCATAATTCATGCTACTTACAAGAAAAATAACTATGGAAACAACATCCATGAAAAAATAATCGAGTCCTTAGTAAATCCCCTATGAATTCCAATAACACTTAGTCATTCTGTAATTCGAGGAATCTATCCACAAGGTTCAGATCCATTCTATCAAGGTGTATCTGTGGAAACCAACCTTTGAATTCTCTAAACTGAATCTGAGGATCCACTAGTCCATGGAATTTATAGTATCTTGATTTTCTGAAATATAGTCTTACACCCATGGTATTTGATCCAATTTAATGAAGTTCAAATCAAGGTTTTTATCCCATATATTTAATAAGGGTACCCTATGGAAAACTACATCATTAATTAATGAAATTCAAGATATAAGGAATCCCCCAAATTGAAGGGGGATCCACCCCACAACATTCATAATATCTTATGGAATTATATATATTTGGATAATATCTGATACAATGATATATCCTCACATGGTATTTAAGAAATTTACCTAATTAAATCCTTTCCCAATCAATATATTCCACCAATTTAATTCGCACAAGGGAATCAAAGGGGTTTTATCCATGCAATTCCTTACATAAAATCAATAAACTCTAAAGAGTCTATGTAACGAAAAACCAAACCATCACTAGATCCCATTTAATTTAACATTTTCACTCACATTTATCAAAACCGTATTTTTCATCAGGTTTAATTAAATATAATTTTATTGACAAGATATTGAGAAAATTATTAATAGGGTTCTTATTAACACTCTATTTAATGAACAACATCATTTTTCTTTTTAAATAAATTTACCATAAAACATTTCCCCTTATTATAGTTGATACCCATTTTAATAACCATGGTTAACCTCCTTGAAAAAATATTGGTTCATTCCATCCTCAAATATAATTATCATAAATGACCATTTCAAACTTAATTTGTCATTTCTATACTCACATATGGAATTTCCTGAGAATCATCACAAGGGTTAAACCTAGTATACAATTCAACACTCATAACCAAGAATTATTCATTCAACAGTCTAAATTATTATTAAATAATCAATATTTTTTATATTATATTCCCGAAATAATGATTTCAATTTTTCATTATCACTAACAATTAGACTATATAATAACTACTCAACCTAATACCATTAATTGTTAGACCTAACTAATTTATTCTCTCAACGATACATCCCTTTCCAAAATACATGTTATATATAAATGAAAAAATTACTACAAAGAACTCAAATTAGTGAATTTAATTTATATTATTTCAAAACATTATAAAAATGGATTAACCATATCATGAGATCACTTATATAATCGTAAGATTATAAATTAGGTATTAAGGAAACCTAGCACAATTCTACTAAATCAGGATCATCCGGTATCATCCATGAGTTCATCATGAATAAAGAGATTGTGAATAACATGTTTTACACAATGAAAATATGCCATATTGGAAAAACATTTAACTCCACTATAATACAAAAGAAATCCAATATAGAGGGGATATGACTCATATCCTAAACTGAAATATTAAATCAAATGTGAAGACTATTGATTCATGCACCAGATGATGGAGGATCATATGAGGGAGAGTAAAGGAGTCCCACAAACCTATAGATGGAATAATTGATATTTTTGGGGGACAGAACCCACATAATAATAAGAGGGGTAGTCCAAGGTAAAATAACTGGTCTTCAACAAATTTAAAATTACCCATGTGGCCAACCAATTCCCTAACCCCCTGACATGCAGGTGAAATTAAAATATCCCTTCTATAGTCCCTACCTAACAACCATATCTCAAGTGATCAATTCATGATAGCTAGTTTATTAAATTTGCATTTATAAAAGGGATATAATCCTATGTTACTAATTAGTTTAGTATTCTTGGAGAACCTGATGCATACATGATACCCATTTTACATTGGGAATAAAAATATTAATCAAATTAATCAAAAATTTTCAACATACTTAAAGTCATTAAATGAATTATTCTTCTTATCCCATTGAAATAAAAAACAAGTATCATCTAAAATTATCATAAAAAATTATGTAAAATAATATATTTCATGATTAGATATGGAATAATAAATATGGAAGGTTATATTCCCCAAAAAACATTTTATTAAATCGATAATTTGAGAAAAAACTCCCCAAAAGACAATATTAATGAAAAAATATAATGGATAATGATAATTGATTTATTGATGAGTTAAATTATTAATATAGAATTCCATGAACTTAGAAGTAATAATATATGTACTAGTATGACCTTGTGCTAAATTTTTTTAATATATGGGTTGCTATACATAGAAAAACCCATTTAATTTATTCATCTAATCTGTTACATGACCACATCGATGCATCGATGGGCTATCTATAAATGATCCTCACCCATCACTACAATTCTAATGCATTCATAAGATAATAAATGATTAACTAAATTCGTAAAAAGTATTACTTATCAATAAATATATAAATTTACTTATGAAAATTGATTTATAATTATTTTCCCCTTATAAAAAAATAATTTTCATTATAAAATTTCATATGTAAAAGTGCTATACATTTTATTAAATAATAAAATTCCTGTTATATATAATATAGATATTTATTATAAATTAAATTTAAAATTAGCATAAGAATTTAATTATTTTAATATGATGTTATTAACATCAAAATTAATAAGGGATAATATATGATCATTATTTTTTTTTGGAATTATTAGATTTTTAATAAGAAAATTTCTCTAAAAAATTAGTTAATATTGAAGAGAAATATTTAAAAAATAATTCATTAAAGAGTTCCCCTTGTGAAAACATAGTAGAAAAATCTAATTTTTTAGAACATTTAACGGTGGTGGGGATATATGTTATTAATGTATACATTAAAAGACATTTAATTTAGCTTTTTTATGATGGTAGAAAACATTTCATTTTAAAAAATTTAGAAATATTACTTAAAAATAGTTAAAAAAATTCCAGTACAACATAATATTTAATTAAAAAACTATTTTATTAAATATAATGAAATTGTAACTTTTTTGAATTATATGGACATGGAAGGAAAATATATCTGATTAAAATAGAAATAAAAATAGTGTTTCTTTAATATTTTCTAGAATGATTCAAGTAAAAAAGAGATTAAAAATTGGATAAAAATGTCGAGTCACTATAAATATTCAGTTGATAATGAAAATATATGTAATTTGAGAAGTATTTTTTTATGTCACCTTGAATGAAAATTAGAAAAATCCATTAATTGAGATTGTTAAACTAATTCTTACCTCTTTGGTTACTTTTAAATAGTAACACATTGAAAGAATATAATTTATTTGAAAAGTTATTCATCATGAAAAAATATTTTTTCATATTAAATACAGAATAGGGGACCTATATACATCTCATAAAAGTTATAAGGTTTATAGTAACAAATATATCTCAATGGAGTGTAAAATGAGATGATATCCCATACCTCATTCTTCCATTAATTTAAATGTCGTTTAATAAATTGTATAATTTATTAAAATATTCTTAGTGTATGTATAAATATAAAAACATTTATAGAATAACATATTACCATTTTATAACATCTTATCACTATTTTATTCGCAATATTTCATTACTAGTATCCATTAAGATGTTAACATGTTTTTTTAACCACCATATTTTTTCATAACAAAACATGTTTTTATAGGATATAGTAAAATACTCTGAAGAATAATATAAATGACATAAATTAAATATTTATTTATTATATACGTGATTATAATCATTCCATAATGTTTGAAAAGGGAAATGAATCACATCGATTCATGGAGATGATGGGCTATATATATTCACTCATGTTATAGTAGTCCATAAAACACATAAACCAGGGTTTTATTTCCAATTTTCTAGGGAAGGATATGAATAAATATTATTCCATAAACAATATAAAGACACATAATTATTGGGATACTTGTTTTATTTATTTTTAATAGTTAATATATGTATCTATTTATTAAAAGAATAAGTAAGAAAGAAATAGATTTGTGAAGATAGTTACCTCTTATTACAAGAACCTCCATTTGATCTCTTATTAAGGTACATAGGGATTGTATTTTTGTATGAACATAACCTATAGACTATGTATAATGATTTTGGGGTAATATTTTGGAAGGGTTTTGTTGAGAAAAATTTCTTTAGTGTGGTGAAGAGGTTAGGGGAGTGGGCCATTGTATAATTAAAGTGAGGGGAACATTCAAAATTTTCAAGGTTTTTTATTTATCTCTGGTCACATTTATAGACATATATCCTGAAAATGGATCTTATATGGAGGGTATATGGATAATGTATATATAAAAACATTAAATTGGTTTTTAAAATTTGTAAAATTTATTTTGACACTTATCATTATTGATTAACCCAACAGTAAACGTGTTTCTACCTTAACTATGGAAATTAATATGTACTATTTGAGAGTACATTATGAACAAAAATTTATTTTAATATTTTAACTAATATTAAATATTATTTTTTTAAAAATTAATCCATTTTATCAAATTTAATTCAACTAATTTGTATATTTAATTTTAAAAAAACCTGAAAATCACATTCAAAAATTGTGTTTTATGAAAATTTTTTTTGATACATAAGATGATCTTATAGTAACTATATATATATTAATCATTATTATATATATTTAAATTAATAAAATTTATTTATAATCTATATATTTCACTTAAATCATTCATTATTAAATATTTATGAAATTAACTGTAATGGGATGAAATTTGTTTTTTCTAAAAAGAATAGCCTTTTTAGAAAAAATCCCTTTTTACCTCTAAATTATATTATCTATATATATTTCAAAATTATTGTCCATAAATTTATAATTACATATAATATTCTAAACTATTATAAAAAAATTAGGAATATTTAATCAATAAAATTTAAATTTATTCATAAATTATTATTTGAAGTGAAAATATAAAAAAGTCATTCTAGGCTTATTGTGAAATAATAAGTTCAAAATATATATTTTCCATAAAAATTTGATTTCTTATAACCCAAAAATATTACAATTTTAATTTAACTATATATTTAGAAAAATATAATATTTAGTTTCTATTACTGACACTCGGGTGTTATGATTATCTCTCCTATAAAAATTTCATCATAAAGAATTTCATTTATATTTCATTCTAAAAAATAGGGTTGTTATTAATCAAAACATACACTAGTT
Source organism: Viscum album (assembly GCA_963277665.1). NCBI lineage: Eukaryota > Viridiplantae > Streptophyta > Magnoliopsida > Santalales > Viscaceae > Viscum > Viscum album. Next base: position 1,150,495,217 of record OY728122.1, read on the forward strand.
CCCACATTTTTTTCTCCATTTAAAGATTTATCTACTATAACATATTTAATAATGTAATATTATTCGTAATACCATCTCATTAGTGTCATAATTATAGACAGGTTCTTTACAGTAATATAGATCAGTTTCCAATTCTAATCATTCAAAGGTGAGTACATGTGTTTTGTCTTCCTTATACCTCATTAACACTAACATATGAAACACATCATGTAACTTAAAGACTCTCAATGGTACTTCCAAATGGTAATTCATAGCTTCAATTTGTTCTTAAATATAAAAAGTTCTGATTCACATGGGGCTTAGTTTTCGTTACTTAATATTCCTTATAACACCCTTCTATGGAGACACATTAATGAAAATGTGATCTCCCATATGAAATTATAAATATTTATTTAGTTTATCAATATAAATCTTTTGATTACCATGAAATACAATAATACGGTTTTTAAAAGCCTTTACATTTTCCATTCTCTCCATAAAATGTTTTCGAACCTATATGTTTCCTTTCACTAACATCACCCCAACAAGTTAGAGAATGAAATATCATTCCATATAATTCATCATACGACACCATTTGAAAACTTTTATGAAAAATATTTTTCTATAAAAACTTCACCAATGTAAAATAGTGATCCTACACACTTTTGAAGTCAATCGATAATGACCTTAATTCATATTTTAATGATTAAATTGTCATTTCAAATAGATCATTGGTTTGAGAATTATATGAGGTTATAAAATGATTCAAAATATCCAGATCTATAATACGAATCTCCTAGAATTTTTATGTAAATCATGGATCATGAATAGACACAATTTAAGGATGTTAACCATGAAGTCATACAAACGTATTAATATATATCTGGGAATGGAAATCAAGATGGAAGGATTTTCTTATAACATAGAAATGTGCAAATTTTGTTAGCGGATGAATCCTAACCATATAATATCATTGTTTTTCATAATGTTTGGTAGTTTATGAAAAAGAAAATAGGTATTTTAACCAATTTACACATCATGATATATAGAGGTTTGATGAATCTTATGGGATGATGTCTCTCATCCTTCACCTATTTACAAATTATGTATCTTAATTCAAAATTATTAATTTCTAGGGTAAGACTACAGTTTTCAATGAGTTATGTATGTGTTATGTTTTTGTTTAAATATATTTTAATTCATCAATTAAATGATTACCTGTGGTATGAGAGTTAGCAGTGGTTTGGGGGTTCAGGGAAAGAAAGGATGTAAACCTAGACCAACAGGTGCAAACTGCACGATTTTCATACAATTAAGGAAACTTTGAGGCCTCCCCATGCATCCTTGCATCCTATGAGAGTGGAATTATGCATTATTATAGCATATTTCTTCAAATTTTTAGGGGTATAAAAAGTTTCCATGAAACCAAAATTACCTTTCAAAGTTCCATATGCATAGTTTGGAAAACTGTTGGTCCCATTAAATGTTGGAAAATTTACACTCCTTCCACCTTAGGATTTTTATCTACCCACCAAATTTCTTCCTAATTTCCTAAATTTTAGACACTATGGATGATCCATATTTACCGAATCATCCCAATGGTGGTTATCCTTTAATTCATGGATTTTTGGAGTGCTATTGGTTGTATATTGAAGAACGTGAAATGTCTAATTTTCCTCTTTCTTCTTTTTTATGGATTAGGGTTTATAGTTCCTCCAATAAATTTCTGAAGCCCCAAACCATATTTTTTTTGTGAATACTATGTTGAGGATTAAAAGGGTGTTTCAATTATTATATAATGTTATGATTAAAAGTACATTCATCATTGTATTTGAGGTAGGTGGTCTAAAAATTATATTACATAGTACTTGTGTGTATTTGTGCAAGTTTGGTTTTGTTCTTGGTTATATCTTTTTGTGATTTTGAATCAATTTACTCGATTTGGTAAAATAAGAATCTAAATTATTAATGGAACACCTAATGATAACATTTTGAATGTGTTGTGGTTGAATTGAACGATTTATGTCAACATGTGGGGTGCACAAATATTCCAAAACCTAGAAAGTGGAATGGTTAAGTGTATAGTAAGGTTTGATAACATAAATCCCATGAAGAACATGATAATATATATGGATTAGATGTAAATGAAATAATTATAGTTATACTATGGTTGTTAATGGAATTAAGGGTTTTTTGACCTGGAATGAAAATGGGTAAATTAGGTTTATTGATATTTTTGTCAGATGGATTATGAAATATGTTGAAATACCTAAAAGACTTAGTTCATATGAAATGATGAAAATTTGAAATTGGTATTGGATTGAGTATTTAAGAATATGTTACTATGTTTTCATAAGGTATTTGATGAATATTTTTAAGGGGTTAATACATGGTAATTATGGGATATACCTAATGGGATGAATGGAATGGAGTGGTTGTCCTATATGGCTTATGAATTGTACATAAAAAGCATAAGTTTCCAAACACTTGTGAAATGTTAGATGTTCTAATGGGAGAATGTATGTTAATTGATGAATATAATCATTTTTATTTGAATTGTTTAATATACATAGTGTTTTAAATCCTGAGAAAGGGAAAGGGGTTAAATGGGATATGTTATATAAATGGAAAGTGATTTAATGGGTTATGGAATATTATTAATTACCATGTTTATTGTTGTGAATTTTGTTTGTTATTAATATAGTCTTTCATGGTTGGTGATATAGTGTGCGTGGTGAATAGATATATACAAATAAGCATGTGCACATGGCTTGGTAGTGTGGAAAATTGACTGAGGGTCTACACCCAGGGATCGAGTAAGACTGAGGCTATAAAATCCGCCCTGTAATTCATAGGCTATGTAATGGGATCAAGAATTATTCTTCAAATGGTTTCATTCAACCTAGATTGATGCTGCGAGGTGAAGTAATGTGTTTTTTGTGATATGATTATCCCTTGTGAGACAAGAACAAGACTTATTCCCTTATGAATTGTGATGAATTCGTTAAACCCCTTTGTGAATTATGTAAATTCATATCCCATGGAACAAATGTTAATAAATAATTATGTAATATAGATGATGAACATGATAAATATTATTGTAATGTTAATAATGGTTAAAGAAAATATTTTTAATTAATGGTACCTAAGATTTATGTTTTCATTTTTTATTATTTTTGGGCACATAGAATGGATATTATTTAGATACTATTGTTTGTGGTGTGTTGATTTGTACTCACACCCTTCTCGGGAGTCATTGGGTACCTGACCGAATTCCATACTTGAAGTTCAAGAGAAGGGTAATGCCCAATGTGGGGGTGTTGAGTCAGGCTTGGTATGTTCATGGATGGTTTCCCAGATGTAGATCCCAGACTAGTTTGGGGATCCAAGTTTTGGAATTTATTTTTGGGTTTCCTATAGTTTTGGAAATGCTACCATGAAATGGAATATTTATTGTATGGTTTGTGGTCTTTTCTTAGTTTTGGGAGATTCTTAATTATGAATGGTCAGTTATTATTTCATATAATTTACACTATTTAATATTTTATATTATATGGATTAGTCTAGTAAAGAGGGTATAGTATCCCCACATGAGATATTATAACCTCACCACTAGTCAGCAAACTTGGGAATATGAGGGGACACACTTAAAGTCACATAGAGGCTCAGATCATTGAAGAAGTTATTGAATAATTGATTGGGGAAATTACAATGTGTTATCAAAGGATGGTTATTTTCAATGGTATTATTGTTTAGGTGGATAGACGTGAGGTATATAGGAGTCATGGTAATGTAATGAGCAATTGTATTGGAGTAGCTAACTTATGTTGGAGGAAATACCCATGTACCTCAGGTGTGAATTCTTATTAATGATATGTTTTTTTAAATTTTAATGAGTTTTTAGCATTAGATGATTCACATTTTATGTAATATTACTATTTAATGACAATTTTATCATTTCCAAAATGAAATGAGGTTCTAAATTCATCCGTCATTATAATAACATATTGAAATAGGCGACATGAATCATTGTAAGAACACAAAATATGGGTGCATTGGAAATGAAAGGGTTTGATGCATATTACATCTATAAAATTTAAATAAAATTTTTTAATATAAAGAATAAAAAATTTGGTGAATGAATAGAATGGAAAAATGGTTAATATAGTATTGTTCATAATGAAACATTATCATCAAGTTAAATTTTTTGGTTGTAATATATCATGTAGATGGAAAGGTGAATAAAAAAGAATTTTTCTCATTATGTTGGTAAAAATGGGTTATTAAATAATGATTTATTTGAATGAGTAAAAATATTGGTTGTATTATGTTGAAAAGTGGGATAGGTTCTCAAAGGGAAATGATTTGTGTTATGAAAGCAGAGATGGTTTTAAAAGAAGTTGTCTAATGAAATACTTTCATCTATGTTATTTGTCTTACCTCTGATTGACTATGAATCATGGTAGCAATCATTGAGGGTATTATTAGATATGTGATCATGTCTGTTGGGATCATATGTGTGGATTGGAGTGTTTATGGATGGTAGTGTAGTCTCTGTTGTGTTCTACACTGATTAGACTCCCCTTGATAAGTTTTTTTTGATGAAAATGTTTTAAAATATGATTCCAAAAAACTAGTTATTATTGTAATGTTGGGAAAATAGAATATTCTAATGTGTGGGGATAGGTTTTTCAAAATGGTGAATTTAATTATAAAATGACATTAAATGATATAAATTTTGTTGAATAATGGTATTGAGTATTACTGGTGTTTCTGATCTAACCTATGACATGGCTGGTTTTGGAAGTGAGTGTACCCTAGGTTGAGATCTAGATTATACGTTGGGAGATCATGATAAATCTAGATGTTCATATAAAGTGGTGTTTTCTATTATGTTTTTGGTAGGGTTGTGATCATGAGGTTTTGAGATATTTTTCTGAGAAGGTTATGGTTGAAACCCTCATGGGGTTCATGTGCATGGTTGTATGATAGACCATAGAATGAGTGACTTGTTTGGTGAATCCTTAGATATGGTAGATTATTTATGGGTTCGGTGACCTATATGAGTTCAGACCCCACTTTTTTTTTCGGAATATAGAGTGGGGTTTTTTTGGGGTCATGGAGCTAATGTATGCCTATGAGTATGTTTTGTGTTCATGGACTAAGGAGATATGGCATGGTGACTTATTACCCTTACACTAGTTTGGAAGTCGGTATCATTTGTTCCTCCTGTGTGAACCATGAGGATTGTCAGCCAATTTATCAGTGCTCTTGGGTGAATGAGTCTCAGATAGATTTTTTTTTGATTTGGGCATGTGCATGTGGGTCTATATGGCTATGTGTGAAGGTCAATGGTTTCTAGGTAATTACATGATATTTCATATATAGATAATATGAGACCTTAATTTAATTGTCTAATTGGTTGTTAATTTAGAAAATATAATTCTTGAGTAATTTAATCTATCTTTATTCCCTCATTTTTTCCCATTCATTGAAAATATTTATTTTTTGTTCTTATAATATTTGTATATTTTCCATCATTCAAAAATGAGGAAATTTATCCATATATTCAATGTAATGATTATGGATTACAACTAAAGTTCCCATGTTGGATAATTCTTATAACGAGTTATTAAATTCCATGAATCATTAGAATTATTATTATCATTATGTTTATATATTCAGCAATGTCTATTTGTTGATGCATCACTACGTATCACCAATCCATCATTTACAGATAGTAGAGTGAAAATTGGAGCATTGACCATTATCCTCTTCAATACATAAACAATTTATTCACATTAAGTTGTATATACAAACTTATCCTCCATACATATATTCTCACTTATTGGGTTAGAAAAATGGGGAATTTTTGAATGAATCTCCGATAGTAACCATCCTAACTAATGAATATATGTCCTATATTTATTTTAGTGGTGTATGTCATTCATTGAATTATTTTTTCTTTATAGGATCAATTAAAATTCTATCATTGGATACAATATGGTCAAGAAATGTAAATTTCTTAATGAAAAATTGACAGTTGAAAAATTGAATATATAACACGTTTCTTATAAGAGACTCTAGAATAATCCACAAGTGATTCTCATGGTAAAAATATCAATCAGAATAAACCATGATATCATTAATGAATAAAAAATAATATTTTAAATATATTACCTGAATAATTTTTTCAGGGGATATATAAAAATAGATAGTAAATTTCTCAATCCAGAAGGAATTTATGTTAACTCGTATTACTTGTAACATATTTTTAATTATATATTCATAATATATTCTTTCTTTACTCGCAATAGATGATAATTAGAATGACAGACATTCTTTTAAAAATATTTTTCTCTGTAATGTTGATCAAATAAGTTACCAATTCGATGTAGGGGATTCTTTTTGTTTTTCAAAATACCATTTATTTCACAATAATCAATTAAAAACCTTAGGGATCCATATTTTTTCATTATGAAATGAACTAATGTTCCCCATGTTAAAACACTATAATGAATAAATACCTTATGCCGTAAATTCTCCACTTTCTTATTCAAATCCAATAATTTCATAGTTACCATTCCATGGGGATTCTTTGATATTGGAATTTTATCTGAGAATAAATTAATGTAATATTAAACTTCATTCTCTAGTAGAGGCCTTAGAAATTCCTCTTCAAATACATTAATATATACTTTTAAAATAGGTATATCTTTAATTTAATGATTAAAATTAATTTTTTTATATTATGCCATATCATCTTCCATAATATTTACATTAAGAAGCAATAATTGGTTTCTTTTATAGAAATGAATTATATTAGGATGTCTATTCTATAAAGATATGTAATTTCATAGCATAAATATGAATAATACTGTGCTTCTCTTTGTAATATTTTATTTAAATCGCATGTTAAAATCCATGCCATAAATAGGATTGTATCAAAATAAAAAAAATATTTACAATAATAAGGTCTTAAAATAATGCATGTTTATGTTTCATAATTGGAACTAACTAAAACATAATTGTTGAAGTGATATATAAACTTTTACATTTAACAGAAAACATAGTTTTGAAGGATTTTGGTAAATATCAAATTTCATGGAAAATATGGGAGATACAAAAGAGTGCAAGGATCAAGAACCAAAAAAATTAAAAGACAAATTTTAGTGTATTATTAATGATACTTCCACCAAATATTTGGGAAAATCAACCTCATCTATAAGGATTTCATAATCATGGCCTTCTTCTAATAGAGTCTTCTATTGTAAATTACCTTGACACTTGGGAAATTAGTTCGAATAATTACCCATTTCATTATAGTTAAAGCACTATATAATAGTGGCATCTTTCTTTTCCATACTTTCATAATCCTAATAAAAATTATTTACACACTTATTACACACTCCCATGCCATTTTGGCATTTTATAGGATGATTCACTACACAATTTTCACTTGATAAAAATTGATCAATTTCATTCCTTTTCATTGATGTGTTCTTTTTTTATTGTTTTAGATGGACTATATTTCTATTAACTCCACTAAAATATATAATATATAGAAAATTATTTCTCTATTTTGATGAAATATAAACCTCTATCATTATATAAATAAAACGTCTGGGAAATATAATCCCATTAGAGACTTGGCATAATATATTAAAATAATTGGTTAATAATTTATTCTGTATTTAATTGAAAATCAGTATCACAAATGAATGTTCTTGTAAAGGTACCCCCTTACTCCACAACAATTTCATATTATATATTCATAAATATGGGGAACATTATCTCTATTTTAGATTACTGTTCAGGAGGGTAATATTTGTCGAATAATGTTTCATGGAATACTCTCCATTGAATGTGTTATATTTCATATTACACCATGATATTTTTAATCAACAACAATAAATTAATTTTAAAAAATGAGACTATATACTTTATGTATTTAGTTTTCATCAAATCCGAATTTTTCAAATATATTTTCGTTGGAATTAATACAAAACATAGCTACAACTAGATTACTAGTCCCACTAAATGTTGAGATCTTTTTTCACAAGAAGTGGTCATACATTAGAAAATCATGATGTTGAATAATGGGATAATACATTCTGGAATGTTATTCCTCATAACATAATTTAAATAACCTAATTGATACACGATATTCTTAGTTATAATACCATCAATATTGGATCACTAAACATGAAAATTTATTCATTAAAAATGAGTATTGATTCCATCAATTCATCCATGATCCATTTTCAAAAAATATCAGATTAAATATTATCCTAGAAATTTTTTAATTTTAAATCATTTTATATAATCATAAATCAATTTTAATATAAAACAAAAAAACATAATTAATTCCCTATTAATCTCTGAATCATAAAACTGGTTTCTTGGGTAATATCCATAAATCAATTTTTTCAAGTACTTAATTTTTTGTATTAAAACGTGACATAAGAAAACATATCACACCAAAGGAACAAAATTAGTGTTTTTGTGGTAATCCTCACCATGATACATAATGACTGATATGATATACTCAATCCAGCTCTTTTCTGGATTATTACCACTAGATACATCTATTCCAAAACCAAATCCACTACAAGCATCCAAATATTTTTGTATTTCTAGTAAAAACAACAAAATATATACCTCAAAAAATGTAGGATGTTATAAAAAAACGTGACATTTGATCAATTTCAATCAGCGGGTTATGTTCCCAAATCAATGATTTATTAATTCCAGTTTCATTGTTTCTACTAAACATCCGGTGATGAAAAAAACAACAATCTCGATACTAGTAATCTGAATATAGATTCAACTTTATTAAATTTCCATTGATACAAGATTTAAAACTCCATTTAAATGTCCATTTTAGTTTTCATGGTGAGAAAAATAAATACATGAGACCCATTTTACATTGATAGTATAATTAAAAACCATAGTAATGGAAAATATTCAGCATCCTTGATCTCATTCAAAAAATTATACTTCATATCAAGAGGAAATATAATATTATGGGTGAGCTGAAATGCTCAAAAAGGGTTATATATACTCTAATATATCATGATTATACAATTAATAACTAATATCTAAAATTAAATAATTGAATAAACATTCCATTTAATAAAAAACATGACCCTAAAATAAATCCATGAGTAATATAATGAAAAAAACCCATGGAAAATAATAACAGAAGTATCATTGAATGAAATTTACAATATTGGACTTGAAGATATCAAACATAAATATATCTATACAATTAAATCCATGTTCCCAGGAAATTTAATCGATGTGTAAGCATACACAAAAAAACCATAAATTTGGCCAACTAAATGTTCCCATCAGACCTATAAATGACTCAATGAACTATCTATAACTTGGATCCAACCAGCACTTCATGTCTAATTATTTGATCATATATGTAAAAATTAATACTATTTATATACAGTATAACCTACCAAAAATTACATGTACATAATAAAGAATTCATATTTATCCTTATTTTCCATATTTAATCAATTATACCACAAAATAAAAAATTACATGTAAAAATACTTTATGATTTTGTAAATATTCATATCCATGATAAAATGAATTTGAATAATTAAGACAAATGTAATGTACAATGATCATAATAAATTGAAATTAAAAAGTATGTTTACCTTAAAAAAACTAATTTGGGATAAGAGGCAACCATCTTTTCATTAGAAAAAAATTTTGATGTCAGATCACAACCTTTAGAAAAGAAATTAAGATAGAAGAGAAATATTAATAAAATATTTCATTAAATAGTTTTTTAAATTAAATTAAAAAAAAGTTAAAGAAATTAAACTTCATAAAATAACTACACTTGTGGAGAAGTATGTTATCCATATATACATTAAAAACATTTTTTTTCAAAATTATCAAATAATGTAAAAAATATGCCTTTTATAAAACAATATAAATATTCTATTAAATTTATAAAAAAATTTAGGGATAACATTAAATTAACATAATAAATCATTTGAGTAAATATATTGAATTTATAATTTTTTTATAAAAATAAGGACATTGATGAATAATATATCTGATAAAAAGAGAAATATAATCAGTTTTTTATTAAAAAGATGTTCCAGGATATTTTAGTACCATATAGAAGAAAACATTGAATATGTTGGAAGTATCCTATATTTCCATAGGATACTAAAAATATAGTGTTTAAAAAGGACATGTGATATTTTTTATTCAATTAATATAAGAGGAAACCCAAAAATGTGATTAAAAAACAAATTTTATCCACTTGGGTGACATTTAAATTGTAACTCATTGAAATAATAAATATTATTTGAAAAATTAATCATAGAAAATAAATATTTATCCATGATAGATACATCATGGTTAATTTCATACATGATGTAAAATTTAACAGGATATTAATAACAAATATTTTTCAATGAAATATATATTGATATAAAATACCATACCAAATGATTCACATTTGTTGAATGTGAAATCACCTCTAGTATAATGATTGGAAACTTGTTAATAATTTATAACAGAACCACATCCATATTTATAATATCATATATAATTTTTTTATAAAATATTATCACCTTTTCGTTTTCGATCATCCCGTATTACAATTGTTTTGGGTGTTAATTTCCTCGTATTCTCATTTCTGTTTTCTTAAGAATGATCGAGTTCATGTGTATATGACCATGTTTTATAATCTAAAAATTTATAATAATGTTATAAATATTATATTTATTAATTATATATATTATTTAAAACATTCATTAAATATGTACATGGAAAATGAATCACATTTCTTCATAGATACATTAGGTCATACGTATAAACGAGACATAATATAATTTACATAATGAGAGAAATTGTAAGGATTTGGGTGATATATTGATTTATCAAAATTTATATAATATAATATGTATCATATAATTATATACTTTCTATAATTATTTTTATCCATGTTAGTCATTTATTATAATAGATAACATCATTTACCGTGGTAGTAGTTCGCTATACACACAAGTGATTATTTTGTTTCCCATTTGATAGAGAAGGGGATGAAAAATAGTTTTCCATAAACATAATAAAATTTCATTATATTGAAGAAACTTTTGTTATTATATATAAATATTTCTTAATGAATTAATGGTAGCTAATTTAGTAGTATAAATAAAGAGTATGTTGATGACAATTACATTCTCTAAAAAGAACCTTGTTTGTATCTCTTATTAAAGACCCTATGGTCACTACCTCATAAACTAGGATCTCCCTATTTATCCCACCTATCCGCACAGGCTTCACTACCTCAAAATCCCATTTGTTCCACACCCATGAAGACAAAATCAACACTCTATATGAAAACCACAAAGATCTAAACTCATAGGAGCCTCAACAGTTTATACCAATACTATTAGAAACACATACCGATTCTTGGTTGCCTCTTCTATTTATAGTTCCAAAATTTCAATTATTACAAAATAAATTCATTAACATTTAATAAGAATAAAAAACTTGGTTTTTAATTAAATTTTAATAAAAATATTCCAATTAATACGAAATATAGGGTTTTTTCTAGTATTTTATTTTACTGAAAAGTTGTTTTTTAAGAACTAAAATTTCACAAGGAAATTGCACAACCAGAAGGCCATAAATTTTATAATCTCATAAAAATATTAATCTGTATTATTGTAATCTAAATGTTTGATTAACAATTATTCTATTCATATTATTTGATAGAAAACAAATTTTATTATTCTAAGTAGAAGTTAATTCAATCTAAAAAATCATACATCCGTTTATATATTACTATTCATTAAGGGATCATCTCGGTAATTTCTCAGGTAATATACCAATGTAGCCATATGTTGAAAAAACTATATACAACACTATAATCATTTTAAATACCACCCCCTATATTAATATTAAAATATTTAACATTTTATGATAGACATTTATAACGACCCTTACATTCCATATATATAGATTAAAACTTAATAGATGAATATTAATTACATGAACTTATGATCCATAAAAGATTCTTATAGGTATATTGTCTTTGGAAACTATGATACAGAAATAAATGGTTTAAAAAATATCTAAAACATCACTCATATAGTTCATCGCATCTAGAATTCTAATTAGGAACATCATAGTTCAGAATTTTTATCCAATACCAAAGGAAAAAATATAATAAAAAGTTATCTCAGATACACCGAAGTGATAAAAAAGATAGATATCATTGATCATAGAGAAATAACAAGAGAATTATGTGTACGATAACATGAGATTAATATTTAATGATAATACCCAACAATTCATAGATCATTATCATGACTCATGGAATAATACTGGGTAGTTCATATGTATTGAATAATAAATGGATTAAATGAATGAGCCATGATAACATAATGTTGATAGAGTATCATGTCAAATAATATTGTTATAAAGTGTTGAATAATCATTATAATAAAAAGTTTATGTTAAGGTTACCCACCAAGAACATTATTACTTGTTTTTATTGCTATAACATTATATATTACTAGTTTCCTATTGGGATAACATCACACGGACCCGATTTTTATCTTTGGATATCCTCACATGTACCCTATTTTTTAGTCAAGAGATGACATCCTATTTACCCTTTCGGATCAATGAACATTTAAAATTAACCAATCCATTATTGGGAAATATAATTCTAGGCCCAACCATAATGTTATCCCATATCAAATAATATTTATTCAATAATACCATAAAAACATTCATTACAACTTGACCTATGTAAAAGAACATTAATTTCATCTATATTTAATCTTTATAAAAAAACCCTTCAGGGAAAAGAAAAAAGATGTTATCATTATACCATATAAAATATTAAGATCTATAAATTTTCCAAACAATATGGAAGGATTTTAATTATAAAATAACCCTAGAAACATTTAATTGATGCTTCCAAAAATTTAGTGGTCATGATGGTGATAAATTCCATTCTTGTGTTGTATGTTGAATGAATGATTCCTTTCACATTTTTAGAAAAAAATTCCAAAATAACTCATTTATAAAATGAAAATATTATTATTTTTAAACTAATTTTTTAAAAATTAAAAAAAAATTAAAAATAAGTTCAATAAAGAGTAGAATAATCTATTTTTTTAAAAACATTTGTTTTGAAAACATGGATATGGATGATAATAAATTTTTAAAAGAAGAGATAAATATATTAATTTTAACTTAAAAAATTAATTTAGTCTTATATGTTAAATGTGAGAAACACTAAAGTAAAATAAGTATTGAAAAGAAATTTCTGTAGGGGGTGGGGAATCCTTATTTTTCAATATAGTTTAATGAAAAGATAGAATATATGTCAATATATAATAGAGGGAAAAGACACCCATGACATTTTATAAAATAATATATTATAATAAATCCATTATATAGAAATACGAATCCAAATGAAAATATATTGAATGAAAAAATGTTTATTGTATCATTATACAGTGAAATTTGAATTGGGTTCAATATCATTTTAAACCTTATCATTTGGTTTAGCCCCTTCATTATCCAATTTCAATCTTAACTACAGCAAAAAATTTCTCAATAAAAAATGTTATAAATTTTCTTATAAGTAACACATTTTACTATAAATGGGAACGTGATGAAAATATTGGCCATTTATAATCATAATTATCCTATTTCAATATTTTATTTTTTCAAACAACCTAATATAATATTACTTTTTATAAAATATCATTAATTTCATTTTTTAAAATATTAATTTACTTTTATATTAATTCCACCAATATTGTTATGTAATTTGAATCTATACTTTTCACAAATCCCTAATATGATTTGATGATGAAACAATAATTCACAAGACATAATAATTTATCAAAAAAATTGTTTTTTAAATATTTTTAAATTCATTAATTTTTACTGTATTATTAATTGAATAAATATTGTTTCGTCATTGAGTAATAATTTAATGTTAATATTATATAACTGAAATTTATAAATAAATAACCATTATAGAAAAAATAACACATATTTCAATTAAATATTTAGATCCTAACTTATCCAATTTGTAACAATATGAAAAAATTTAGGGAAAATAATTTCAAGAGAGTGACATTCTGGAAATTATTACTTAAATTAATATAAATTTTATTATCAAGCTCATATAGAACAAAAATCAAATTTTTCACAATTTTAGATTTTTGTGGCCTAATTTATTCACATAAAATTAAATAAGGGAACGTGTTTGGTTGATTTTGGGTGCTTTTATCATGTTTTTAACAATGTTTTCCCATTCCACCCACAGAAAGATAATAAATATGCCTAAATGTTACAATTAATAATTGTAAAAATTAAAAGTGACCTATTTAAAGAATTTGAAAAACATGATTCAAAACATGATATAAATTATTAATAAATCTATATACAATATTGGAAGAAATAAATTTAAATATAAATCTGTAAAATGTAATGAAATTTAGTTTCTAGATAAATGTGTTTTTAATCATAAAAATTTACTCATATAAAAAAACATGAATGTTATTATTTTAAATGTATTTAATTATATTTTTTGATTCAAAAAGATCATATTGCACCTTAATTAAAAATAAAAACATAACAAAACATCAAAATTACCTCATTTAAGGAAATGAGAAGACATTATTTAAAAACTATGTATGTTTCAACATTCAATAAAAAATATATCATTTAGAAATATTCACAAAATATTATCCTAATTTAATTATAATATATTTCCTTAAAAATGTATAATTATTTTATAAAATTAAATTTCATAAATTGATAGTAATTTATTTTTACTTCCAAGAACAAAATGAAAAAAATAATTTTTGAATAAAATTAATTTTTAATGAATAAATGATTTTAATAAAAATTTGGACCTCATTTCCTATGAAATAATCAATTTGGGAAGCAAAGTTATATAAATATGTCCTAATGTGGTTTCTCATATACAAAGACACCAATTTAATAACTATATTATATTTTTCACATTCAATTGTTAATTTATGATATATCTCAATTTTAAAAAAAATAGTTGTTGTGGGTTATGAAATAAATCTAGCTTATTATTCAGTTGAACTAAGATTTTTGTTATTCACATTCTACCCATATAGATAAATTATTCTATGAATTTTTGTCTAGGTTTTCAAATTTTCAATATTTGAAAATACCTTAATTGAAATCACACATCCTATAGATGGATATATAAAATTATTTAAAAATAGAAAAGTGGGAAACATAAAGGGGGCCTGAAATAACACTGAATGGTCCTCCCATATGAGGAGAACCTTAGTGGGAAGTCAAATTGAAAACATGGTTGAGAAAAGAATAATCTAAATAATAATATAGGTTTTGATAGAACGTGGAAATCAAAAAATTAACAGCAACAAAACCAGATATCTCTGATTAGTGAAAATCCCACAAATTCATCAGAAAGGATGGTAAAAGTATTATTTATTTATTTCAATATCATTTTTATAAATATGAGGAATTAATTTACTATCATTATTGATTACATGTGAATATGTACCTACTTGATTTATTTTAAATCCATAATCACAATTTCATCATGTGGTTGCGATCAAATGAATTTTGACATCATCTCTTACTCTAATAAATTAATATTAAAGGTGAAATTACCATGAAAAAGAAATAAATTAAATTGAAACTGATCATATTATCAATAAAATTTTTAATCTAATCAATATTGTTTATATTAATTATTTAAACCAAAATGGTTTTCATATGTTATCCAATTTAGATAAATACAATACATTAATCTCTTAGAGTAAAAAAATAGGTCCTAATATTCAAATTAATACATTACATAAATAGATAATCATAAAATGCATCTAAAATATATTTGGGAAAATTGGAAACCATGAAATAGGATTATTTCATCATATATATATATATTAAGACAATGTTTTACGTTTATCCCAAAAAAGTAGGAACAAACATATAATGTAACATAAAAAACATTTTAATACCATGTATTTTATAAAATAAGAAAATAATATGAATCATCATGAAGCCCCGAAGAACACTTATACGCCTAAAAAAATTAACAGTACCCTTATTTCTCAAATTAAATGAATGATTATTGAATATATTCCATAAATACAAAAATTAAATAAAAATAGTCAAATATGAGCTATTGAATTTTTTTCAAATTACTATCAAATATTATGGATTCTAATATTATCATATTTACCTCATAGATGTGGATTTCCCCTTTACCCCATATAAATATTGTTAAGTCAACAATTGGAATAGGGTAAGCATTTTATTTCCCTTAATTATGTGTTCTCTAAAAATATCATCTTACCACTAAATGACTATTATTGGTTTCCAGTACCATTCAACATATATTTAAAAATCTACAAGGAAAAACTTTTTTGTATAAACCATATATATTTCATGAATATTTGAAATTGAATATTATTATTATAAAATATATATAATATATTTTATTAATTCCATTACATGCCTATTTCTATCCATTCACATAAATAATGGGCATAAAATGTTTCTTTCCTTGGTCATGGATATTAACATTATATTAGGGTATCAAATTAAATAATTCCGAAGTTCCACACATATAATACTCTTAATTACTTGGAAATTATTTTCTATAGGACCTTTATATCCATATAGATAACATCTTCCACTTCATTTGAGACATTCTCATCGTATATAATTCATGTATTCCTGAAATTACCAAAATTAAACTATAATTCCTACTTTGTTATTTACAAATGAATTTGATTTAATTTAATTCTTTTTTTAATTGTTTCCATAAGAAAAGAACTAATGTTTTTTTTGTTAATCATATTTCAAGATAGTCGATTAAGAATAACAAGAACATTTTTCAACCAATTCCACTTTCATTTAGTTTCTAACAAGTAAAACCATTCAACTATCCATAATATCACTATTAAAATGAATAATCCTGGTTTCAGCCATTGTTTAAAAGAAAAAACCATTTTGTGTGAAATAATAATAACATTAAGATATCGATGTAAATAATTTATTGAATGTCCTATTGCTGACACATTCTTTGAAATATGTCAAAACATATTTTTATAATAGATTATTCATTATGATCATAAATTTAACTTGTTAATAATGTTTCAAAATTTAAAATTTGACTTAACCCAAATATATCCCCTAAGTGTGTCAATTCTAGTGTACAATAAGAGAACACTCATCATGAACAATAGTGATGGGTTGGATATACCTAACTAATTTTTTT
Source organism: Viscum album (assembly GCA_963277665.1). NCBI lineage: Eukaryota > Viridiplantae > Streptophyta > Magnoliopsida > Santalales > Viscaceae > Viscum > Viscum album. The sequence continues at coordinate 1,150,512,498 of OY728122.1, forward strand.
GGGGTTTCTTACCACTAGATTAATCTAATTCGAAATCACATTAACATATAATATCATGAAAGGGATGTTTTTATAAGAAAATCACACTATATTAATTACGATAAATTTGGATGTTCTCAAATAAATATGTTTTTACATAGGTTTCACAGTAAATTTTCCTCATCCTAGTATCGAAAGTTAACTAAACCTTTCTATGATTCCAACTATAGTGGCTCATAATTTTCATACATAGATAATATATCATAACATATGAATATTACTTAGATAAAATTATGAAACAATATAGAATTATAAAGGTTTAGTAGTTTTGGGAACATGGTTAAAAAATATTACATAATATAACCTTTTCATCTCACAATTAGAACCCTTATTAGAAAAATCATTTTTAAAATATTTCCTCACATCATGGGAAAAAATAAACCTAATAATGGAATAGACTAAATTATCATTATGGGTGATCAATAGAGATATCAATGATAATTTAAACATAAAATGTGCATAAACTGAATGATAATGTAAAGTCTCTATTTCTTCCTTGTAAGACTTTTGAATATTTCAATATATATTTGTAGAGTTCGGAACTAATATGACATGTGATTCAATGGCATAGTGTTCCCAAAATTAAATTCATAAAAATTTTATACTATTCATGTGAAGGAAATAGGGTAACTTTCAAATGATTGATCATATTGGAAATCTGACCACATGGCTGGGTATGGAACATGGTGCTTACCCTAGGTGTGATATAAAATGATTTAGCATGAGTTATTAGAACCCCACTCTAATTAGAGGTACATTAAATATTTGAATTAATTTATTAGTTAATTCATTCAATAACTAAAACACTAATACATCAAAAACATAAGCTCATATAATAAATCTGATGCAACTGTTGAATCTAGAGCTTGTTTTGTTCCCTAGGTGAGCAATAACTTCAGTCAGTTTGTGTCTTCTATTTAAAAAGTCATCAATGATGTAACCATAAATTAAATATTTAAAATATTTTATTTTATTTCGTATGCTCTTTTCAATAACTCTTGAATATAGATTTATATTTGAAATCAGAGACCGCCATTAGGTTCATAACGTAGTGTTTTACCTAAATGTGAACTAATGTGGGAGGGTGTGAGATGTTTGGATCCCTTGATTATTGGCAGGAATGGTTCAGCATTTACCATTAACCTAATCAAATGTTTTAAATATGTGATTTTGTGGATATTCTAGGGTTTCCTCTTATCCCCCAACAATGACAACATAGCTCCGTCCTTCTTCTATTGGTCAAACATGACAAATCCTTTATTCGGGACAAATCATAGTGTGTTGAATAAATTGATCTACTCCTTTGAAAAGTTCATTATTCAGGAGAAAAATTTTCATGCTTGAGTTAGTGATTTTTATTTATGTATTTTTATTCCCCATTTGTTCTATTCTTCAGGGATTCACTGATTGAGTTTACAATTTCATCACATAAAATTAAATCATCATACTCAAGCATTCCTCTCTTATGATTTGTGAAATTTTGTCAATGATGGCCATAAGAACCATGCCATCAGTTGTGGATAAATTTCTTTTACATTCCCTTTGGATTGTTGAGGATCAAAATCAGATCTGGCATTATAAGAACAAAATATGAATTTATGGGCACCGAACGTGATTGAGACGGTGACTGGTTACTGGAGGCGGTGTGACCCTCCTTCCCTAATAGCGTCTTGTGAACACTAGTGAAAAAATGTGAGTGGAAGCACCCAAAGGTCATAGTGAGAATTGGGATCAGTGCTCAGGTTAATCGGACCCAAGTTTTGATGACGGACAATAGTGGCTTAGTGGTTTTCAGATAGTGTGTGTGGTTTATGGTTCCCATTTGTGTGATATGTGAGTAACCATTGGGAAGAGGTGTCGTTCATATTACAGATTAAGAGGGGAAAGCTAGGGAAGGAAATAAAAAAAGGATTGCAGGAGGAGAATTCATGGGGAAGATGGGTGGAGGGATGAATATAATGAGTAAAATAATTAAAAATAAATGTGATAGTGCCTCATTATGTTTCCATGTGAAGTCAAAAGTGGGGGGGGGGTGGATCCATGATTCCCCTTTTTGAAAAATTCATTATTAATAAGAATTGATGAGATAATAATGTTATATTAATAATTTTATTATTATTTTAAAAATTTAATTGAAATTTCACCTATGTGGGGAGCTGTTTGTAGTGCATAGAGAGGGGAGGGGAAACCCATTTCCCTTTGTAAAAATACCCAAATATCTAAGCGACAGGAAAGAAACCTGGCCCTAAAAAATATATTACGTAAAATAAAAAATGCATAGGAAAAAAGAGTCATGGAATAGATCAAGAAAATGGGTATAAACCTCACCACAAATATCATCTTGGACAAGGCCATTTCAAAAATCAAACAAGATGCATGACAAAATAGAACTAACCTCTAATATTTCTCTCTTGGACATAGCATCAGCAACCCGATTGGCCTCACGATAAACATGTGTTACTTCAAGGGAGAGTACATCTGCAAGCCGCAGACATTCGATCCAGTCAGGCAAGATCTTCCATGGTACATTCCAAGATCGATCATGATGAATTTGAATAGCAATAGTCGAGTCGGATTCCAACAATAATTGATTCCAATTAAAGTGAACAACATACTTGATTTCTTTGGTCATAGCCAAAAGTTATGCCTCAATTTCAAGACCGTTGACAATAAAATGGAAGAAGCATCCTTTAACAAAACCACGGGAAGTTCGGAAAACCCCACCGCATCCAGCAGGGCCCAGAGCACCTGAGGCCACTCCATCAACATTGAATTTAACACAACTAGGTATGGGAGATATCAATCAAACATACATAATCATTAACGGTTTCTTAGACCTACCATGCACACCAAGTGATCTCAAAAGCACAAGATCAACAACATCATTATTCATAGAACTTGTTTGAATAAGGGAGGCAGTCTGAATTGCACGGTGGATAAAAAAAACACCATTCTGAAAGATGGATTAATGTAATTGAAAGACAAATCATTACTCACCTTCCAAATGAAAGAAAAGACACCCACAATAGCAGCCAACCGGAGCGAGTGAATCTATTCAATACAATCCTTTCTACAAATAGACTGAAAATGATCCTCCAAAGAATGAAAATTAAAGCATCAACAGAAGATATCCTGCAGATAAACCCAGAATCTATCTGTGAATCAGCATGAGATAAAAAAGTGATGATGAGTTTCACCAGCATCTAAACGGAGAAAACAACCAGGGACCAGCTGAACCCTGGAACGCTGCAGCAGGTGTTGAACTGGGAGGCACTATTTCCAGATTTTCTAGATGATGATCATTGAAGCAGGTGGAATAAAGTCAGTCCGAACAACCTTGATCAAAGAGGGTGGGTGCAGGGAAGGGCCACACAATAGTACATAATACTCCTTATTGGAAAATATTCCATTTGAATTTAGAATCCAGAAAAGGGTGTCAGAGTCAACATAATTGTAACATGAGATCTGCAGGAAAAGATGATCAGGTAATAACTCATTCATATTGACAATACCATAGATATCAGCGATAGTGTAGTTCATCCAGAATAAAGAAACATAAATATCATCACAGATGGGATAAGACAAACAAGGAGTTTTCCAGAGGTTTAGAGGAGAGTTCTCACAAACCATCCATCTCGAATTTTCCATCAGACCAACATAATCTTGCATAATGGTAGGCCAAATAGAGGAGGTCATGAAATAAACGTACCCATGCTGAATTTTTTCAAAAAAACATGGAATAGAGAAACTCCGCAGAGGGGTTAGGTCTGGACCATAGATTCCATACAAACTTCTTAATAAAATCATCATTAAAGACCCTCAGGTCCTTCACCCCCATTCCCCCCATTTGGATCGGTTTAATACAATCATTCCCATGCACTATAATGAGATTTCTCTCATTAATTGATCCAGTCCATATGAAATTTCTAATCATTCCCATCATGTATTTAACAAGTTCTCTGGGCCATATGAAAAGAGAGAAAGAGTAGACAAACATTGAGGTAATCACTGAATGAACCAAGCAACTTCTTTCAACTTGATACATATTCTTCCCATTCTAGTTCTCTAATTAATTTAAAATTTTCACAGCAATGTCCTCAAGACATCATCTATTCACTATTTCCCAAAATAAAGGTACACGAAGATATTTAAAAGGTAGAGTACCCCTCTTCATACCAAGGTTCAAAGAGATTCTATTCTATTTCGAGACGGTGATACCTTCCCCGAACATAACCGAGGACTTATTATAACTAATGAACTGACCTGAAACCTCCTCATAATGTGAAAATATACCCTTGATAAAGGAAATGGTCCCTTCATCTGCCTTTCCAAAGAGGAAAATGTCATCATCATAGAACAAGTGAGAGGGATAAAGAAGATTCCTTCCAATTTATATCTTTTGAAACCATCCAAAATTAGCAATATCATATAGACACCAACTCAAGTAGTCCTCAGCAATCGCAAAAAGCAATCTAGAGAGCGGATCTCCTCGCCTTTCCCCTCGTGTACATCGAAATAATCCTCTAGGGGATCCATTTATTAGAACAGAGAGCCTCACACTTCCCAGGATGGAGCCAACAAGACCAAAAAATCGCTACAAAAAACCATGCATTTGATGAATTGTGAACAGAAAGCTCCACCTAAGAGTTTCAAATGTATTGGAGATATCAATATTTAAATACATGTCACCAACCTCTATCCTCCTCTTCATGGAATTTACACATTTGGAAGAAGTTAAAAGTAAATTTTGAATGTTCCTTCCAGGTACAAAACCAAACTGATTATTAGAAATAAGTCCCATAGAGATTTCACCCAACCTCATGGTCATGATTTTGCTGATAATCTTCGGTATGGAGTTACCAATAGCCACTGGTTAGAAGTATTTAATATCAATGGCACCATACTTCTTAGGGATCAAGGCAATAAATTTAGAGTTCATCCCAAAATTCAAAAAAGAGTACCTATAGAAATACCTTACTGCTTCTGTCATATCCTGATTTATTATATTCTTGTAGAACATAAAAAACATGTTGTTGAACCATCGGGACCAGCCACACAATCAATATTTAATGATAAAAGAGAATCATAAATCTCCATGGCATTGGGAGTTTCAGTGAGTCTATTATTTTGTATATCAGAAATAGAGGGTTCAAAGCAGGGAATAATTTTATCAGAGTGATCATCTCTACTGTCATTACAAAGCATCTCAAAGTAGCTCATGGTAGCTTCAACAATCTAACTTTTATAAGAGAACATATGACCATCAATAGTAATGGCATTGAAACTCCTTTTATCTCTCTTTTCCTTATGAAAACAATGAAATAACTAATAATTCCTATCTCCCTCCTTTAACCATATCTAATTGAACTGATTCTGATCTAATCATTCTTTAAGAGTCAAGAGATTGTCCAGATTTGAAGAAGCTTGAATCTCCTCTAGTGAGGGGACATCATGAAGGATATTATCCTTCTGGTGGTTCAACAAGAAAATTTATGCCTCCTTAATGTCATTATCAAGGGGGGAAAATGAGGCTTTACTCTATTTACTTAATATGGAATTGACTTCTTTTAATATAGAATAGACAATATAGGAGGGGCTTCCCAAGAGGTGAGAATTACAGACAACCAAAACAATCTCCCTACAACCCAGAATGACCATCCAGGCATTATTGAATTTGAAGGGGATCGGGGTTGACCTCATTCTACTATCAGAAACCTCTACAAGAATAGGATTGTGATCAGAATGTATCTTTGGGAAGGAAATTCCAGACACATCCATTGAACTAGTCCCATTATCAACTTGCACAAAACATCTATATAGTTTACTTTCCTTCCATCCATTTATGGTGTACCTGCTCCATGTAAAATCATCTCCAGACAAAGGAACCTAAACCACAACACATTTTTCAATGAATGATAAAATATAAGAGACTGAAGTACAAAAAAAAACATTCTCTCCTGTTTTTTCATCAGGACGCAAAAATGTGTTAAAATCACCAAGAGGAATCCAACTATTACTAATATTCTCAGAGATATCATTAATATACATCCACAAATTTCTTCTCATTGAATACAGATTAAATTCATAAACAAAAGTAATGGAGAGATTGAAACAATTTATGCAGCAAGAGATAGTCATAGATTCCATGTCATAAATGAGGGTGTTAACCAGAACACTATGATGCTTCATAAACCATAATGATTCAGAACTGATACCCAATTTATTATTAGCAACATTAGAATATCCCATTGAAGACCACTTAAAATAGGACCATAATTCAAATTTCATTCTCTGATCAGCAATACCAATCAATAAAGTCTTATTGGTCAGGATGAGGTGCCTAAGGGACTTGAACATGGTAGAGTTCCCAATCCCGTGGCAATTCCAATATAAGATCTTCATTTTTTGATCTGAGCCTAGTGCTAGGCCCATCAGCATATTTTTTCATGTTTTCAATATGTGTAACATTATCCAGTTCAACATGGATAAGAGCACCTGAATCTCAATTCAGAGTAGACAATTCATCACTATCATTACGAGAAGTCTCAGGACTAAGGGATGAGAATCTATTCAAGGATTAAATAGGAGCATGCAAAGTCGCATGGAGTCTTCTCCTTCCATCCTTATATGGATGAACCTAAAGAAATTCTCCGGGATGCTTCTATGTATTCTGATCTACATCAGCATCCCCACCACCATTGGAGTGGAGGAATAGATCCTTTAAGAAATCATTAGAGTTTTCCTTATTGAGCACAACATCTCTAGAAATAGGCTCCAAAGGATCAGAAATGACCAGACCTGCTACATCATCACAGGTTGTAGGAACCTGCTCATAATTCATCTTTTCCTCCCGAACATGAGCAATGAGGTGTGCAGCATGAGAAGGCCTTGGTAGGGCGAATGGATCTGAATCTTCAGCAGCCACATGTGCAGATGATGCAGCAAGCTCTTTATCATTATTGGGATCCCCAACAGAGATCTGAACTAGATCCTACAAGTGAGCGACCCTCTCATTCTGAATACCTGAGCCACCTTTAACTTCAGAGGGATCAATTCAAACAACCTTCTCCTTAATTCTCCTACAGTTCGAGACCTCATGCCCTCTGATTTTACAGAAACTACAAGTTTTATGTCTATTTCAATCTGAGACCACATGTCCAAAGAAATGAAAATTTGAATAAAACTTCTGCTTCCACTCATAAAATATCCCAAGAGTAAGACTATCATCCTTAGTGGTTAGCATCAATTCTTCCACATGAGGGACAGACATATCAACCTCTACCAAAATCCTAGCATAATGACCAAAAAGAGGGGTTGTCAGTATGTTTATTCAACCTAATTGAATAAACAACAGATGAAGCAATGTCCCACAAAATTTGTGGATTCTAATATATCCAATTAATATTACAGACTCATATACATATCTGAGCATAAGTTTTCATTACAGAATTCAGATCAAAATTATGGTCCCATTCATGAATTCAATGAAATCCAGGCTTTAGAGGGACTGAGCCAAGATTCCATGCACACCTTTTGAGTTCATTAGATGGAAAAACAATATGATATAATCCAAGACCCATCGCCATAATTTTCCAATCAGCAAATCCCCATATTGTTGTAATCCTCTTAGTGATTTCATTGAACTTCCACGGCATAACCCCATTTAGAATTAGAACCCGAGAAATTATGGAAACCTTACAAAAATTCACTCCTTCTTAAATAGCATTTTGGTTAAGTGTAATATGCGCTATATTCCCTTTTCTAATGATCCTACATGGAAGATAATATTCACAATCCATAAACGAGGAACTCTTGTATTTTTCACCACATCCACAAAACTTTTCTTTACTCCAGCTCCATCTAGAGAAACACCTAATTTAGGGTAAACTTCCACACAAAGACTAAATAATTTTTTGTGACCAAAACATTCTTCCACCACCAATTCACAACCAGAGGTCTTTTCTAATTCAAAACCATTTGATCTGGGAGAAGAATCAGCCATAATGAGATTTCCATGTTCTGCACTGCTCTTTACTATCCAGGAGTCCTCAAAATGTGTGTAGGGTAACACTCGCCTCCCACTAAGGGGCCTTGCCATGCCCAGAGCATGCCACAAGTTCCGTAGCTATGAAAATGGATTTGAATCTCCCTTTTCATAATATGCATAGTGGCCTAGTCTGGCGGGACTCGAGACTGGGTCATTTCCCATGGAGAGCAAGAGGTACAACCAGCGGGTACCACTTCGTAGAAATATTATTTAATAATAATAATATTATATTATTATTATCTATTTTGGATGTCTGATCTATATTCTGTTTTGAATTCTTCATCTGACCTCGGAATGATGAACTATTAAGGGAAGAATTACACTTGTATAGAGATGGTTATTTTAATACAAATGTTGGATTCTTCTTTTGGACACATTCTTCAAGTAATGAAATGATAAAATAATAATAAATTTTTTTATATTGTGGCATATTTTAACTACTCTCTCTTGGTCATAATTTTATTGATGAATGGTTTGTGATGTTGGGATCCATATTTGGAGGTGGATATTTTGATACCAAAATTGGTTATTTTAATTGAGATCGAGGTGTAGGCCCGACGAAACCCATTTCGGGCATGTGGTAGTGACATGTGGACATTTCACAGGGTGGCCATTCTGATTAAACTATTAGCTGATCCCTTGTGTTTTTTCATAAGGATTGAAACCGTGTGATTTGTCTGATGTGTACCAGGATCGACGCGTGGTCTCCAAAAAGCACTATTCTGGTTCAATGTTGAGTGATGCAGCTATCTTACTGGGAGTATTTATTGGAAAAATATGTTTTTGATCATGTGAGATTTTATTCAAGGACTAAAATGATATGATATTTTTATTTATCCAAGGCCATTTGAAGAGGAATTACTTTAAATTACATTTTCACCCATGAGATCAATAATGAGCAACACGTGCTCAGCAGCCTTTTAGCTAGAGGTTTCATCTACTCTAGAGTACATTATGACACTTATGGGTACTTGAGCATAGTTTTGAACTCTATTATGGATAGGTACATGTCCAGGCGATGAGATGGGGCCATGTGTCATGTGGGACCACACGCACCGTGTACCACATTATGAATCATCTATCACTCGTATCTAGTTTTTTTGGACTCAGATTTGGGCCCATGAGTATCTTATACTAAGTGTTTTTTCATGTATAATGATATGGGTCCCTCTATAGTGTATTTCAAGAAACCATGCGAGATGTTACAGATGTGACTAATATTAATACGATGTCCGGTGATGTTAGTGATCAGGAACTAGATTATCAGTACTTTCCCAGTGGTACCATCTAGTAGGTATGGGAAGTGTAGTCCCTCCATACCTTCCATGTGTAATCCCCATACCGTGAAGGGAGTTGGTCCACAATTACCTAGGGTGGAATTCATCATTGGAATGGGGGTGGGTCCTCAATTACTACTATGTGAGTGGAATCCCCCTGACCTACAAGGGATGAGTCCTTTATAACTACTAGGAGAGTGGAATCATAGTGATGCAATAGTTCATGGTCCAGTATGACTAATATTGGTGTGGAATCTCCCTGATGTACTATAGTGTAGTTCCTCTACCTCAGGATTGCATCATCTAGCTATGGATTAGTGATGATACATGATTTGACATACCATTCAACTCACAATAAAGAGGGACACATTTCCCACTAATATGTGTCTTTGTGACCTGACCAAAAACCATGCAGGTTAGAAAGATCCTCCCAAAGAATATTGTATCAAGGTGTGGTGATTGTGTCCCTTGGACTTGCATTTTCAGTGTAGACATGGGAGATGCTAAGATTCATTGGTGTTTACTTCTGGAACTATTGGAAAAACTTTTATTTGGCCGATCTATGAGATGGATACCCCCTTACTCTATCGTTTGGGCTTCATTGAGTGAGCATATATATTTATCCAATTTCAGTACCCACTCATTGGGATTTGGTTACACTCCTTCCAAGAGAGGTGAAGATGAGTGGGGTATGCCATGTTCTTTTAGTGTATAGTGTCACATGGTTTGATGACTCTACTCCCCTACTATAAGTAGATAATACTCTATGAGAAGTTCAATTTCCTCAACATTCTAGATCCTTGGATTTTAGGTGAGTTTACATCACTACATTGTTGGGTTGAGTTGTACACTTTTTGGTACATTGTTATATCTACATATTTTCTTTTCATTTTCATACCATCATTCTCCCCCTTCACCTTTTCAGGGCTTCATACTTACTAATTTTATACTCAACCCTTCATGGTATTTACCGACACATGTCATGTCTTATGAATACAACAGATAGGTTGATCGTGACTTCATAAGAGCTTAGGGATACATGTTCATGGACTGCATATGGTGGTCATATCTTAGGATCCAGGAGTGGTGCTCTCTCAGCTATTTTATATTTCAGTTACTGCCAAGTTGTGGAACTTTTTTCATTTGATGGGTATTTTTCCGCTTTCACTTTCATTTTACTTTTCTGTACTTGTTCTTATTCGTGGCTGATTCATGTTGGAGATTCCTTTTTAAAGTCATGTTGTATCTTTTATTCCTTTTCCCACTATATGTTTTCATTGATTCGTCTACATGTGTAAGAAAATGTTCATAAGAAAATGACTCCTTGAATTTTTGTTCCTTTAGCACTAGTCACCACCCCAAGACCATTGGTGGTGGGTATGGGGTTATTGCAGCTCAACCCCAGGCATGGGTTGGGTCGTGACAAATTACATGAGCTTATCCTATGAAAACATTACCTAGTTATTATTTGACCATAAGCATGAGACATGTAATAAATCATACTATTTTTTATCTGGTGAATTGTAATGGGATCAAATATCATGATCCATGAGAGGTTAACATTGGCATAAAATCATCATTTCTCAGTCTTAATTCTTTCATTTTTAGGGGATTTTCCATTCGGTAGTTTGGGTCATCATACATTGATCATGATTTCATCATATCCATAGTGTTATTTTTGATATAAATATCATATATATCAATTCGAAAAATATTTAGAATCTCCCATAAAAGACAGAGAATGAAATAATAGTCACATCATAGATAGAGATAATATGCCATGCATATTTATGATCAATTTTTTTTACTAATTTTAAAATTGAAAAAAATTTAAATTAAATTATAATTCAGTTTCTATAAATAATTATGAAATAATAAATATAATATATTTTAATTAAATAAATACTTATTATCATCCATCTAATTCATGAAAGGAAAATAAATCACACTACCTTATCGATGTGGTATCCCACACATATACATGATGGAAGATAATGTTTTCTAATGTATGAGAAGTTAAAAAAGATAGAAATTATTTTATTTTTTTAAGAATAATAAAATTATAATTATTATTAATATATTGTAAACATATAAGAACAATAATTGATGAAGTATTGTGATGGAAAATGAATTGTATCACTATATGGAGGCGGTAGTTCACATGTATTGACTAGTGATATGATCACATCCTATTTGATGGACAATTAAGTTCCCATATAGGATCGAGACCATTGAGAGGGGTAGGGGATAATAAACGGTATATTTTTATTTCATTATGACCATTTCTTAATGTATTCAGTAAAAATTCATACACTGTCAATCTTTTTAGTGTCATGATTCAATCAAATTTAAATTTTCAACCATATAATTCATATTAAACAAATATAAAGATAAGTTAGCACAATATACATACAAGGTTCGGTACAAAGGAATACTCATTGCCATGTTGGATAGTACCACCAACATGGATTCCTTTATAATCATTCATTAGAGAATAAAAAGTCACAATAAACATATATTTCAAAAAAATAATAAATTTTTTATAGTTGTTCATACCAACTAACTATTATTTTCGTATCCACTTTCCCCAAATATAGTTGTACAACACAATATAAAAACCTCTTCATAAAAATGTATGTATACACAGTTACAAGAATTAAATTACTATTTTTATAAACTTCACAATGTTTACCACTTACACCAAAATTAATTTGAATCAAACTCTACCTATGTACAATCTTCAAGAACGTTAAAATTTATCAAAAGTTTTTTTTGCTATTAAAATGTATTCTAGAATATATGTACAGAAAACATCCTTATAAAAAGAAAGTCCAATACACCTAATCCTAGTATTCTATATTTCATGATCTCAAAATTATCTTATTCCATAAGATTATCCTTATAGTCCTTCTAATTTAATTAATTAGATACTGCATAAGAAACATTGTATTCCTCCATAAAATGGAAATCAGACTGATGGGAATCAATCCAATATATTTGAATCTGATGGAATCATAAATGATGAACTCATTCTGATGGAAATTATTAATATGTATTTGTTCCAATTTGATAACACACTAATGAGTCTTCATCATCTTCAACATGAAACAAAAGTAGAGATGGAATCTCAATTATTTTCACCAATGTATCAAGGTTCCAGCTCTCATCACACATGAACAGTAACAAGTATGAATATAATGTGAATTTCTATTTATAGGAATCCTATAATGGTAAAGGTGAGGAATGAAATTTGTATTACCTCTCAAAGAAATTCCAATATCTCTGAAGTTCATATTGATTCAAGATTCATCATTAATGACTTCACCTCGTATTAATACTTATAGGCTCTATGAGAATCATCATGATACTTCTTCAAATTTATACTTGTTAAAATTGGAAACAATTCTTTGGTAATGTCATTTGAGTCTGTTAATTATTTTTTTTAGGAATATATTTGATGTTTCTTCATCATCCTTATCATGATGGATTCTATAATAGGAATTTATTCAAATTAAATTTCTTTTGAATGAAAATCTAATTAATCATAACATCAAAACACTTCATTATTTCCTCTTTCCACAATAAATAAATATCTTTAGAAAAAAATTTCTAGTTTCACCGAGGATTAAAAACAATTGAATGAATGTTTTCTATGATTCTAAAATCAAATTTATAATGGTTGACTACATTATTGAATTACATAATTTCAACTTATAATGATTAGAGTCTCTTGTAACCAATCCACATCAACTCAAAAACTTTCTACATTATCAATTTCTTCCACAAAATGATAAAACTATTCCTGATTTTTCTCATATTGATTGAATGATATTGATCAAATAACTAAATCCACATTTTATCAAGATGAGTTAGATGAACAGATGTCATCAAATTTTTTCAATACAGTGTTTTTGACCCCATGATTTATATGTTTCAGACATAGACTGGTAGATTGTTGTCTACTTCATGTCTGATGGATCACATTCGTTGTAGTACTGATTACTCAGTCTCTACTCCCTATCAGATGTATCTATGTCAGCACCCATCCAATAAATCATTTTCAAATTGAAAATATAATAATTATATTAAAAATGACCCATCATTCACCACATAATAATTACCCAATTTTATCATATATGGAATGGTGTATCCGAATCCTTATAGATACCAATATTTTACAACATGAATCTATATTAGGATCCTTTATTCTTGATTGCTGACATATTGTGATCAATGGAGAATGTGTTGTGTCATATTGGTCTAACTGAAAAATAGAATCATTATGATGTCATGTTTTTCATCATCCCAATATATGAAAAATCATTTTAAATGACGTATATTCTTAAAAAAATATTTTACTTTGATTTTTGTTTTGATTTATTAGATATATATGATTATAAATGTATCATTAGATTTACATTTGATATTATATGACATCCCAACTTCTATTTCTAATTTAAAAAACATTAAAACATGTCTGAATCCAATTTATAGTGGCTTCTGAAATTCTATCAAGATCCAAATCTAGTGGATCGTATCTAATGATTCACTATGACAGACTATATCTAACAACACATCTAATTCAAAAACATTTATGAAATTAAAATATCGTGCCTTGATAGAATCAAATTGTTATAAATTAAATGAATCAAAGTATTGTGCCTATTCTGCAAAAATCTCACAGAACAATCTTTTTTCATAGAACATTCATCATTCATCATTTTTCTAGTTGAAAATAAATGAAATGAAAAAAAACATGGTACCTACAATATCTCCCTTTTTGTTTTTTTCAAAACACGTGTAAAATTTCAATACAATTCTTACATAATAAAATTCATCATTTTCAACAATTTTTCTTCTCTACTAACCATAAAAATACCCCCAATAATATATCTTCTCAACTATACTGAAGAACAATTTCAAATGGGTCATCATGTAATGTTTCCTACCTCATTGAAAAATTGTCCCATTTTCAACTAATTGAACTCTACATCTCAATGTCATAAAATTATTATTCAGGAGAAAATAAAAATCACTTTATTTTCAAAAAAGATAATATTTAACTAAAAAACAATAAGAATACATTGGAATACCCAATGTGGAAAATAATAGTGTATAGTCAATGTAAACAATTTTATCCATAACACAAATTTTATGTAATACATTTTAACTATTCATTCAAAATTATATTTTTTGGGGTTGTTATTAAGAATATTTTTTATGATAAAATTAACCTTCACCCCTATCAACAAACATATTAGATGGTTTAGGTGTATAAACTAAATTATCTGAAAAAAAAATTTAACCTCATTACTTTATTTTGAAAGAAGCGCAAGAGACTCATATTTTATACTTATTATTTCAAATCCATCAATTACCAAAAGGTTATTATAAATTTATATAAATTGGAAATAATAAGTTACATTAATAGTTTCTCAGAAGAATCATTGAAAAGAGAGTCCTCTCTATGTTTTAACCTTTCATTTTTCTTTTGAGATTTTTCAATGGTTGAGTTTTCATTTTTTTTGCTCATCCTTCATAAATGTTTTTACAATATACTCTTCAATTTTAAGATCATAGGATGAGTATGTCAACTTCATTTGATATTTAGTAACATTTTTGTTATAGTACATTTGTAATATATTTCTCATGCCTTCCCCTTGTGCTAGTAAGATTTTCATAAAAATATTTAGTAACAAGCCATTTGTGCCCACATCTCATGAACCTTTTCTGAATATTCAAATCACCTTCCATTTAATACTTGTTATCAAATTGATTCTAGAATCGAAAACATTTTTTCTCACCTTTTATTTACCTAATATTTGGGAATTTTCTATCATTTTACACATAGAAACTTGTTCAGAAAAAATATCAAGGAGTTATTTATTTTTCTTTTGATACTTTTTTTCTATAATCATCTATCTTAATGTAATCAAATTTCATTTGTTTTTTGTTATTAATTTTTCATGTTTAAATAATATTCCACTTATGAGTGTTCCATTTTGGTTTCTTCATGTTATTTAAATTTATTAGTCCTAGTTTCTCCCCATTCACCCTAATTAAAATGCATATCCTGCTAAATACATGTTGTACCAAAAAAAAATCATTCTATCTAAAAAATAAACAAAAACAATAGTGGCCTCTAAAATATGTTTTTGTACACAGATAGTAAAATTATTCAGAAATGTGTTGTTTTTTCTTCTCATATTTCATAGACCAATTTTCATAAGAACTTACATTCTTGATGTATTCAAATCATTATTAGTGAAAGGTTATTTCTCACAAATCATCTTATGTGAACCCTTATTTTAACCATCTTGAGATGTTTCACATTTTCCATCAACATCCATGGTGATTTTTCCCTCATATTAATTATGTCACATTTTTATTTAAGAAACATTTATTGTGTTTCTAAAAACACAGCATCCTTTTCGTAGAGAAAAATTTTTCTAACATCTATTATATTTTTGTATTCATCTATCTTCAACATGTTTTTATTACATTCTATAATAAGTTTAAACTCTTTATTATTGAGGTTCTCATTACTAGATGATTATCTTCATAAATTTTATGATTTCTTTCAAGATCACCAATATTTATTTTATGATCTCTAATAATGTTTATATTTTTCTAGTCACTCTTAATCTATACTCCATTTTTAAAATCTATATCTTTATCCTGTTTTTTCAACTTATATATTTTTTTCTTGAGTTTAGTATACAAATCAATTTATTATTACATCAATTTATAATCTATTCCATCTTAATAATCTATTCAATCAGCATCAATTTATGAAGAGTTAATTTAATTTATAACATGATAAATGAAGTTTAATTGAGGGTTGGATTCATCATTGAATACGATATCATCATTATTTCCTCTTCCCAGATAAACTTTCTTATTTCTTTCACAAGGGTCACTTTCAATATGTTTCTCCAACTTTTTTTTTTTGAGATGTCTTATCATATTTTTCAGACACATACTCTTCAAAGTTATTCCGTGGAATTTTTTATCTAAATATAGTTTCCAATTACAATTCAAATATTTGATAGTCATACATTAACATTTTCCATTATTTTATTTCGTGGAAAATAGGGAAATATTTGTGTAAAAATATTCAACATCTTTCTCTACCTCCATGTAAGTTGATTTTCATTTTACATATTTATATTTATTTTTCACATTTATCAATTCATTGATGTAAATTTCCCTATCAATATTTTCTTTGAAATAAGTGCCATTTCACATATCATATTCCACTGGAATAATCTTAACATATTCCAATGAAAAATCATCATGATCTTCTAATGATGTAACATTGGATAAAATCTATATTGGATTTTTATCATTAGTTTAAAACAAAATATATTATCATACATCATCTCACCAAACCATATGATTTTACTAATATTCCTATAAACTATTATAAAGTAACGATAAATAGATATATCATCCACTATTTTATAGTCCTTAGATATGCTTCTTCATATTTTTATCTTGGATTCCTTAATATTCTAATTTCCTTCCTAAATAATTACCAAATTATCCAACATGATCTAATCTATTGGAAAACCAATAATAATTGAATAAAAATTATCAGTATGACCAATAAATAAAAATTATGATATTTTCTATATACTTATACATTCCTCTTATCAATATCAGTCATAATAGCTTTATTAATGGGAGGAAATCCCACTATTGATGCTTCAATAAAATCATGTCTAATAGAAATAAGATTAGTTAACATCCTATTATTCTAATAATTATACCTATAAAAGAACAAGAACTCCCGTAGAGTTTACTGAATAAAAATTTTCAAGACACAATGATGAATTAGTTAGAGGGAACCTACTCGTATACCACATGATGTTCCCATGTAGGATTTAGACCATTGGTGGTGGGAATTAGTGGTCGATTTTTCTTTTCAAAATAAAAAATCATAAATAATATTTTAAACATTATTATCCTATGAAACTTGTTAGAGTCATAACCCAATAAAATATATCTTCTCAACCATGTCTTTCATATGAAAAAATATAATGGGAATTCAACACATGATATTTACAATGTTCAATACAAGGACCTACTCCATGCTATGTTGGGTAGTTCCACCAACATGGATTCCTTTACTATCATTATATATGGAAACAAATTTTATATGAAACTCAATGGTCTTGAACATAGTGTGATTTTTTATAATATATTTGGTTGTACCATGTAACTATGCTTTTCATATCAACATTCACCACAACTACATGTACACCCTAGTATACAATCCTCTTAAACTAATGATTAATATCCACTGTTTTTTATTAACATTACTTTATATTTTATAACAACTTATTAATTTTATTCATATCCTATAAAGTTAATTTGAATCAAAATTTACCAATGTATAATCTTCACTAACTTCAGTGACTCTCAAATGAAATTGTTTTTTATGAAACATTATACATAATTTGTATTTGAAAAACATCCCTAGTTAATGTCATTTTGATCTAGTTTAGTCCACTAAACTATTGTTGATGGCCTACTTTCGATTGTCTTCCAATCATTTAAACTTATTCTCTTCCTACATTGGTTGAGTATAAACTAAATAAACTACTCACTATTCCTCTTTCGGATAGAACTTGGTCCAGTGGGGCTCACTCCGAAAGATATGACTATAATAGAACTTTATCTAATGAAATCATTCCGATTGAATTTACTCTAATGTATTCATTTTGATTGAATATAACATTAATAGATCTTCCTCACCATAAACCTGAAACAATACTCGAGTTGGAATAACAATAAATATCATAGTATTATTAAGGTGTGACCTCTCAACACACATTAATAGTTTCATGTATGAATGTACTGTGCATTTATATTTATAAGAATCCCACAATAGTAATTATTGGAAAACAATTCTTTTTCTACTCGATGAAATTCATGTATATATGATTTTCATGTTTATTAGATATTCATATTTTACTACACCATCCCTTGTCAACACTTCTGGGATCTTTTCGAATCTTGATGATTTTTTTCTATAATTCATAATTCATGAAAAGTAAAAACTATTATTCAATCCGGCCAGTCTAGTTATGTCATTAATTTTTTGTGAATTCTGATTGATGTTTCTAAATTTGTCATATTTAGATAACAGTTCATATAGGAAATACATTTAAGTGTATTTATTATATAATTCCCTTCAGATTAATCTTATTTTCAAAACTCTACCTTCTTTACTTTTTTACCAATAATGATACATATTCAATGGTTTTTCTATAGACTCACTAAAAAATTTAAATAAAATGACCCAAAATGATGTATTTGAATATTAAATATTTTTATAAGAATATTAATTACATTTTAAAAATTCAAACAAGAGGACTTTATTTCATTAGTGCCATCTGAAACATGGAAAACATTATTCTTACATGTGAATGATCTTCCCCATATACCATAGAGATATTCCCATATAGTACTCATACTTAAATGATTTCTTTATAACAAGAGGAATGGAAGCATAATAAAGGGTAAATATAGACGCTCATTAATGGTATGAAAATAATATATGACCAAATAAATGTAAAAAATCATGAACATAACTTTTGAATAAAAAAATATAGAGTCATAAAATAAATCATACTAGTTTGTAAGGAATAAATCATAAAAAACATTAAACACAAAAACATAGTATTAAAGAAAACATGATCTTTGGAAAAAACATAAGCATATATAATAATTTCCATATTAACCATGTATGATAGGCAAGACCATCATAGTGGACAAAGTCCATTACTAAAATGGGTTTACATTGCATTCCATCCTAGTATTACTAAACATGATTTGCATGTAATTACATTTATATCTATCTCATGAGATATAAATCTTTAACCAATGCAATAGAAAATGATATAGGATCATCTTTCTCATATGTAAATATCTCTTTAATGTTCAACAAAAAACATTAACCATTCATCATAACATAACCCTAGGAACAAAAAATGGGTTTCTCAAATATCATCGAATCCTAATCCATATCAAATAAATTGATTTCAAAGAACAATTAAATTATAAACACCATAAAATCAATTTAATAGTAGGGATATAAATATAACCCTTTGTCATCATAGATGGATAAAATTTGATAAAATACATGTAAATAATTTTTGAGAAAAATATACTTTCTTCTTAAAAACATTTTCTTTTATCAAAATTACAATAAATTTTAAATGAAAATAATTTAACTAAAATTAGTATTGAGAAAATATTAAAGGAATATTCATGGAAATAAGGTGTTATAAATGCGTAATAATCTATTCATGCAGTATAATTTAAAAAAACATTCTCCTCATACATTTGTTAGAAAAGTCAAAAAAGTACCTTGTATCGAATAATGAAAAAATATTCCCATCATAACATTCAGTAAAAATTCACCAATGGGAAAAATTGACTTTTAAAATTCTTATAAGAATATAAATAGGGAACATGGATGTGGATTATAAATATACCCCCATAAATAAATATGTATAAACAATCTCAGATAAAAATGAGATTGCAAAATTATCCATTAACGTAGGTCTGATATCCTTAGTATGTATCTAAAACACATGTATAATGGTTTAAATAATGATATTGAACTATTATATAATAATAATAATCATTTTTTAATCATATATGATTATATTATTATCAGTTTGTTATTAACATTTCATTATCACTCGTTATTTGGAAATTAACTGATTTATGTTCTACATGTTTTTTTGGATAGGTTCATGTGACACATCTTGGGATAAAGTTATAACATTTAAAGAATTATATCAGTATAATATATATATTATTTATTCTTTCCATTAATTTATATTAACATGGTTTAATGAAGATCGTGTAGAATGAATCAGTTCGCATCGTTGAGACGGTAAGGCGTACGTACGCATGGGCAGCGATATCATTAAATTAATGGTTAAATTTGTTGGAATTGGATGGTATATTAATTATAAATAATAATATTCATATCATATACCTTATTTTAATCTATTATACTCATCATTGTACCCATCTAAATTAAGTATTTCATAATAACAAATTACACCACGATGTGATGTCAATAAGTCATATATATGAATTCATGGTGGTATTGTTATTCGTAAGATGGATAAAAGGAGGTATAAATTTGTCTCAAAGTTATAATAATTAATCATCATTTATTATATACTGTATTTAATACTTTATTATAGAAAAAAACATAATTAGAGAAAGTAAATGAAGAAACTAATTGTGAAAGAGGGGGTAAAAATGACATTTTATCGTGTATGTCCATTTTATTTTCCCAAGAGATATCAATAGGATGGCTTTCTACTAAATTTCTTGCCTATAATAGGAAGTTTGGGATTTTTTAGCTTATTTGAGATGATTTTGGATGATACAAGGGGTTTGAGAGGTGTGAGTAAGTGTGTAGATGTGGTGGAATTTTAGAAGAGGGAGGAGAGGAACCTTAGATATGTCTCGAAATAATGTTTTAATATAAATTTATTTTAGGAATCTAATTTCGAAAAATTGAGATATTTCAAAGATATGTTGAGGATTGGTATAAATCATCTCAAACAATAGGTTACAGACTTGTTTAGGTCGCAAATATAACATTATCTCTTGGATTTAACCCTTAGTTAAACAAATTATCTCTTACCATATCATCATGTATTTTTACATTATATGGTCATTATAGTCACTATAAAATGTGAAGAGAACCTCAGGTGTATCATTAATGAAAATTTAAACTTTATCTAAGTCTTTTGGCCAATTCTTATACTTTTATTACTATTATATCATTTAATAAAATTGTATTTGTTTTAAAAAGACATTTATGTCAATTTTGACACTATTTAGTAATTATTTTTTGTTAAATATATATAAACCTGATTGATTCGAACAAAATGTATTAACTCAAATATTAAATTTCATAATCATTTAAAAAATTATTGGATGGAATCAAAATTTAAAAAATTGATTATCCTTGATATTTATAATATCCTTTATTTGAATCTTTCATTAATAAGGTAATCACTTCATGATGAATATGTCATAAATAAATTTTTTATATAATGTCTAAAAATTAGAAATAAAATAAATTTATAAGGAAATATTTATATATTTAAAATTATCATTTATATTCAATTGTATCAACTATATAACCCCACCATAAAATTTTTATAGAAAAAATATACATGTTTATGTTATATTTCTATTTACATTAAAATAATTATTATGACATGTCATTTTGATACCCAAGAGGCTCACAAAATTAAAATATTTAGAATAATCATTTTTTTAGACTCCCGTAACTCATAAAAAATATTATGGTATATATTATTGTAGAATTATATTATTATAAAATTATTTTTACCCTTATTTACAAAATTTACCCTATAACCGTGGTAAATGAAAAATAATAATCACTGAAGCTAATCATCATAATTTACATAAATAAAAGGTACCAATCTACATAATTTGGAACATATGATTCCATGTATGAAATCAATTTTAAGAAATTCAAAAAAATTTCATTTATCAATTTAAAATTAAATCTGCTTGTCAAAACAAGAATGCACCTTTTTATGATGTAAACAAATCAAAAGAATGAGATGTGTTTATACCCAATTTAAATTTTAAAATAAATCCAGTGATAAAAATTTAATTATATTAATAAAATTAGAAATAAACATTAAAAAAATAAAAATATAATATAGTTATATATATAAATTAAACAAAAAGGTAGGTTTGAAATAAAATTTTGTATTTTTCACTTTTAATTAAATCAATAATTTCATCAAAAAAAATAATATTTCACCTAAGGTAAATTTGGATGTCTCTATTCCAAATAAAATGTTTATTCTGTAAAATATAACTTATAAAATTATCATAAAATGGATTTAAAAAATTTTCTCCACTAAATGTTCGTAAAATTGTATTTTCTTCTGAAACAAAATTTGGTTATCTGAAAAATTTGAATTGTTCTTATATAATATTTATAATACATATAATATTAATTTAAAACATTTAATTTAATATATTATAAATATATCCCGCAAGTAAAATATAGACAAAGTGATTTCAATTTTATATTGACTACCTTATTTTCATTAAAAAAATATTCAGAAGGAAGTTAATACTATTAATGCCCACCATTATAATGAATTAGTTACAATATTTTTTTATCAATTATACTTTATCAAGAGTGAAATTAATTCAATAAAAAGAACTTGAAATTATGTATAACACATGCAAAGAATAGTGTCGCGTCTTCTATAATCTAATGCAGTGTTGTGTATAGAAAAAGATAATCTTAGTGTAGACTACAACAGAAGGAAACAAAGAAATTAAAAAATATATCTCATAAAATCATGAGGGGTTTCATTATACCTCATTAAAATGAGTTTCGCCCTCAAAATTATTTGAAGATATAAATTGATTACTACTTCAATGTTTCTTTCATAGAAACCCATATCATAAAAAAATCATAAAACTTCAATTTAAAAAGGACTGTTAGAAACCTAATGGTTTCCCAATGCAACTCATCAATGGTTTTCCACAAAGGATAAAATATATGGGAAGTGGAAACATAGATATTGAAGAAAAATCTAACCATCATGTTTTGATGGATATTGATAGAGATCAAATTTTGGGAAAAGGTAACATCCAGAAACCCATAAATATGTGATGATTTATGGGACCATTTGATTCTTTGGATAAGAAGGTAATAATCTATCATTTTTTGTTTTCAAGATCCTTTCCATAATTTTGATGAAAATGGGAAGAAATATACACTTGACTTTAGTAAAATCTCACCTGTTTTCATTCCTTGAACAATTTTCACTTTATCTCCTAATTCAACGAATTGAAGTTCAATTTTCCATTCATGAAGTGTTAGCAGTCATTGAAATACATAAATATAATTTCATATCATTCCATCTATCTCAACAAAAAGGTTATCATTTTTTATCAAACATGGATAAGTTCATATATTCTGAAATAATAAATTATTCAGAAAAATATTCATATGATTATTTACTTTATATTACCCAAAAAATTGATAAACATTCAATCATTCTAATGGTAGAATTTGTAAAACTACAGAAAACTCTTCACAAACTAAACATACCATTTATTCCTCATATATTAAAAGGTATCGGGGTTTGGTGTGATTCATAAAATGTCAACACCTTAATCATGTATTCTATTGAGTTATGATAACAACTTGAATTATCATATATCCTTATTGAAAATATTCATATTTTCTTATACTTATGTCTAAAACGCTACAATCATCATCTGATATAGCATAAACCAAATGTCAAAAAAAATCCTTAACAAGTTCAAAGGATACTAATATCATCCAACTGACTTATTCCTATCCAAAATAACTTTATCTAAATATAATTATCCCAACATCATGTTCATATTATGGGCCATCCTTCCAAAAATCATGTCTTTTACAAAAAACATAACCTTATTACCTCAATCATTTTTCATGGTTACCAGTTCCACCATGTACATACTTTCAATTACATGATTCCACTAAAAAAATATTTCATTATTCAATAGTAACATAAAATAGATTCTACTTCATTATTATGGAATCCCATTACATAAACACACAATCATTACACCACTTAATTTTCACACTCAACATCATCCATAGTGATTGCATATGATTTTACATCATCATTGGTCACAAGAGGTTTCTGATATTGATCATCATTGATCACCCTTGTATGAGAGAATTGGTTATCACTATTCCCCATTTCCTTGTACTTTTAGCATTGAAGTGTGGGTGGTGCATTCTCTGTATCCTTTTCTCTATTCACATAATTAGCTATCTTTTTCTAATTTCTATAGAATTCAACTGTACGATGACCTTCATTTCTAAAAAATAAATTTCTAGTCCCTTTAAGATGGTATCCACCATTCTTCTTTCCACACATTGAGTATAAGGAAACACTAATCCTATATTCACCATTGTATTGTGATTTTCATCTGAACTCCATCATTCATTTCTTTTCAAAACCATGAGATTTATATGTAACACCAAAATAAATTTATACATTGATAGCACAACACAAAATTACTTCATATAAAACAAATTCTCTTATAGCTAATACACTTTCATGACTTGGTTTTAAGCCACTGAAGAACTGAACAACCTTACTTTTAGGTTGGATGATAAAGCTAGAAGCATACCTTGGAAGTCTTCAAACATTTTCCACTTTTGTACCAACAGATTCATCAAAACTTTTCTTTTTCTCAAGGAACTAATTTTTCACTTTCATTTGAATAATATGACTAATTTACTTGATGAAAAATATGTTCTTGAACTCATCCCATTCCAGGGATTCAATTTTATCTTGTTGCCTCGAATTGTTAATTAGAGTCCACCACTGGTCCTCTTTTTGTTCCAAAAGATAAACAAAAAAACAGAATTATTCATGTTATGAATACAGAAGGATGTAAAATATCATTTCAATGGAACTAATACAATGTTCACCAACAAGTGGATTAGAATACCCATGAAAAAAATGTGAACGTTGCCTCATGAAGGACTCACCAGAATATTGTTTCCATCTATGATCATTTTGAATTACCGAATGATTCATAACATTTTTAAGTATAGAGATAAGATTATTCATTACATCTTTCATACCATTCATTTTTTCGGAGGATAGTCACTACATTACCCATTGTATTGACCATTTACACAGTTCCTTTGGGGTATATCCATTGTCTAAAACCCAAATAATAATAGTGTGAGAGGCAAAATAATACTTGGAAAATAACATAATCAGGGGGGGTTATTTTAAATCTCCAACATCTTAGGTTTAATCCTAGGTTATTAATGATCATTACCATAATTCAAGTATATTAACGAATAATTATTCGCATCCTTAAAAAATACCATAGAAATATCTTTTAAGATCTCATGAATGTTTTAGCATCCGAGTTTCCCAAGGTTGAATAAATCATTCCTATAATACAAAATATAATGAACCATGAATTAAGTATATTAATATTATATATTATTAGATAAAATTTCATTGCATTTTACAAATGTATTCTTGAGGAACATAATAGTATAGTGCCTTTGGAAATATGGAAAAACATTCTTCTATATTCTGAAAGATCTTCAACATCTCTAGTAAATATCTTCCCATTTAGTACACCTACTAAAATTATTTCTTTATAACCAAAGGAATGAAAACATAATAAAGGTTAATCTTAGAAGCTCAGTAAGGGTATTAAAACAATATATGAATATATGAATGTAAAATAACATGGAAATAACTTCTGAATATCAAAATATTGAGTCATTAAATATATCATAATTGTTCATAAGGAATAAATAAAAATGGATCATTAACCATGATAGTATATCATTGGAATAAAACATGAAATTTTTGAAAACACATAAGAATATAAAATTATTTCCATATTAGTTAAATATCATATCCAAGATCATCATAGTTGACAAAGTCCCTTACTGAACCGGGTTAAACTAACGTTCCATCCCAATATTACTGAAACTGTTTTGAACTCTATTAAAGTCATGTCTATATCATGACATATAACTCTTCACCAAAGTAATTAGAGAGATATATATGTTCCACCCATCTAAAAATGAAATCATTATTACATGTTCCACAAAAACATAAACCATCCATCATAGCATAACCTAGGGAATAATAAAAAGGGCTTCTTAAAAAACATTCCATCATAATATATATAAAATAAATGGACTTCATAAAAATTGTTACATCATAATCACAATAAAATCAATATAAATATTTTCATAGTAAAATAAACCTATTTCATCATATATGTAAAATAATATTGATAAATACTTGAACATTATTCTTGATGAAAATATTTTTTCTTCTAGAAAAATGAATTATTTTCTAAAAATGCAAGAAAATATTAATAAAATTAATTGAAAATAAAAATAAAATATTATAAATAATCTTCATTTAAATAAGGAATTATTAATTCTTAAGAATCCATTCATTCCATATAATACAATAAACATTATCCTCATACTCTTTCTAGAAATGTCAAAAAAGTACCTTGTATCTAATGACGAAAACATATTCCATTCATACAGT
Source organism: Viscum album (assembly GCA_963277665.1). Lineage (NCBI taxonomy): Eukaryota > Viridiplantae > Streptophyta > Magnoliopsida > Santalales > Viscaceae > Viscum > Viscum album. The sequence continues at coordinate 1,150,539,005 of OY728122.1, forward strand.
TTAGAAAAAACACACTGATGGGTAAAATTGGATTTAAAAACATTGTATAATAATAGATATAGTATTAAATAATTAGGGAACATGGATGTGGATGATAAATAAATCCCAGTATATAATTACATATAAACAATCTCATATATTATTGAGATTGCAAAACTATCCATTACCTTTAGTCTGATATCCATCATATGAGTCCAAACCTAGTATATAATGATTTAAATAATGTTATTGAACTACTCCATAATTATTATAATTTTTATGATGTCATAAATTTTTATATCATCACCTATTTTTTATTAACATTTCATTCTCACTTATTATTCAAATTGTAACTTCTTTATGTTCTTATGCATGATTGGTCTGATATGTCATGATCCACTTCTTAGGATATATCTATATTATTTAAAAAATTATTTTATTATAATTTATATCATATTTATTAATTCTATAATTGTATAAAATCATGTTTTAATGAAGATCATGTATAATGAATTGCATTGGATTGTGGACACGGTTGGCCGTACGCACACACAAGTAACGATATCATTCACTTAATGGTGAAATGGTATAGAATTGGATAGTATATTAATTATAAATAATAATTATCAGGTTATATTATTTATTTAAACCATTCTACTCATCATTATACCCATCATAATTATGTATTGTTGAATAACAAATTACACCACGACGTGGAGAGTGTAATCCATGCACATGCACGAATTGTAATATTGTTATTCGCAGGATGAAAAAACAGATGTATAAGGTTGTACAAAAATAATAATAACATATAATAATATATAGGATTATAAAATTGTTACATTGGTATGGAAACAACATAATAAGAGAAATTATAAGAAGAATATAATTTTGTAAGATGAGATAAAACAATTACCTCTTTATCGAGTATCTCATTTTGATTTACACAAAAGGTCTCCATAGGATGGATTTGTGCCAAACATGTTTCCTATAGTAGGAATAAAGGGATTTTGGGAGGTTATTTGATCTGAATATGGACGATACACGGGGCTTGAGAGGTGTAAGTATGTGGGTAGATGTGGTGACCTTTTATAAGAGGGAGGAGAAGCACTTTAGGTACATATTGAAATATTATTTTATTAAAAATTTATTTTCGAATTATAATAGCTCAAAAGTGTCATATTTCAAGTAAAATATTATTATGAGTCAAAATAATCTCATATAAAAGGATTTATCTATGTTTAGGTCCCAAATTATAACCTTATATTTTGGATTCAAAACAAATTAAAATAAATTAATCCTTACCATGTCTTCTGGTATTTCTACACTATAGGGTCAATATATTTACAATGAAACACAACGAGAACCTCAAGTGGATCATTAATGACATTTCTAACATTACATATGTTTGTGGTAACAATATGAAATTTTTATGACTATTATATCATTTAGAAAAATTGTATTTGTTTTAAAAACTCATTTATGTCCATTTTCTCACAATTTAGCAATTGATTTTTTAAAACCTATAAATACTTGATTAATTAGAAAATACTAAATTAACTATAAGATAAAATGTCAAAATGATACAAAAAATTATTTCATGGAATCAATATTTTCAAATTACATTTATTTTAATACTTATAATATCATTTATTTGAATATTTCATTAATATGGTAATCACTACATCATCATTGTGTCAAAAATAAATTTATTTATTTAATGTAAAAATATTAAAAATAAGATACCATGATATTGGAAATATATTTATATTTATAATGAATATTTATAGTCAAATAAATAAATTATATAACCCCACCTTAAAATTGTATTAGTAAAAAGATATATGTTTATGTTATATTTCCCCTTTAATTAAATTAATTATTATAACCTGTAATTGTCACACTCATGAGGCTGCCAAATGATAAATGTTTGAACAAATTTTTTTTTTCATGCATGACTCATTGAATAAGATTGGTATTCATGTTAGTGTATTTTAAAATTAATATAATATTATTTCTACCCTTATTTACATAATTTACCCTTTAACAGTGGTAAATAAAAAAATAATCACTAAATTTACTTTTCATAATACCTAAAACTAAAAGCCACCTATTAACATAATATTTACCATTTGATTTTAAATATGGAGTCTAATTTCAGTAATCCATAAAAAACTATCATTAATTAATTTAAAATTAAGCCTTATTGTCAAAACCAGAAAGCAATATTTTAAGAAGTAAAAACTATCAAATGATTTACTTCTGTTTATGTAAAATTCAAATGCGAAATTACATATAATGACCAGTTGTGGATTAAATTATAAAAAATAATCTAATTACTTTTTAAATCCAATTTAATAGATAATATAACTATATGTATATAAATTAGGACTATTTTGGAAAGTTACATTGAATATATTACATATACATTCCAATAATAAAATCTATAAAGAGTGATTTTATTATTTTATAGATTCACTTATTTTAATTTATATTTTTTTAAAAGGAAGTTAATACTATTCATACCAAACATTATAATGAATATGTTAGAATATTTATTTATCACTTATACATGGATTAACATGAAATATATTCTATCAAATGAACATGAAATTTTTTGTAACACAATCCAAGAATAGTGTAGCGTATACTACAAGCTAATAAGATGTTTTGTATAGCGCAATCTAATCATATTGTAGTTTACAACATGATATATCAAAGAAATTAAAAGGTATATATATCATAAAATCTTGGGCTGTTATATAAAACAATAAAATTAATGTTTTCAATGATCCTCATAAAAAAATTGAAAATGGTTGACTACATTATTAAATAACAATGTTTGAACATCTTCAGATTAGAGTGCCATGGCACCACTCCAGATTAACTCAAACTCTTATTAAATTTTCTGTTTATTCTTCATATAGGATATAAATCTTCATGATTTTTCTCAAATCAATTGATTTGTTATGATTAAAAAATGAAATCCAACTCTATTGATGCTCAGAAAGATGAATTGGGGTATATAATTTTAGAAAATAAATTATTCTACAATGGATGATTTATCGGTGTTAGAAACTATCTAGTGGAACACTATATACTTATAATATGATTGATTAGTGTCAATTTCATACTGATGAATCTGTCCCTATTCTCTATCTTATGTATCAGTTTCAATTCCCCTTTAATAAATATTGACCCAGTTGAAATCAACAGAAATCATTTAAAAATGATTCATCATTCCCAACAACACAATTAATCAAAATTTCTTTCTATGGATCTCTTTATCTTATCCCTTAAGGATAAAAAATTTTATAACATAAATTTGTGTCATAATAAATTTCTATGGATCAGTGGAATATTATGTATAATGATTTTTGTGTTGTGGATTATTGGTAAAACTGAAAACTATAATCTTCAGCTTCTCAAATTTCTCAATCTATAAATCTCTAAAAAAAATTTTAAATGTCCCCCATTATTCAAAATAGTATATCATGATAATTTTCATGATTAATGAGTACTAAAAATTGGAAAATCATATTCAAATTTACATTGGAGTTCTATTCCTTCCCAAATTATGTTTCAAATGTTAATAAATTTTAAATATTTCCCAATCCGATTTCCAAAAGCTTATGAATTTCAATAAAAATATCAATTTGATAAATTGTATCCAAGGATTTATGTCGATGGACTATGTCCGATACACTATTCCTATGATGTTTCTTATTTGGATTTTTTTGAAAATTAAAATTATTCTACCTTGAAGAATAAAATTCTTATGCCCTGAAAGAATAAAATTCAAAGCCATTAATAGAATCAAGTTCTTGTGGAAATTTTCAGCAACTTCTCAAGGAAAAATTTTATATTAAAACACTCATATTTAATTATTTTGATATATAGATATTAAATACAAACAAAACTCTAGTTGTTTCTAATAGATAATAGGCTGGATAATGTTTTATACTGAATAATTATAAATTTTACTATATTTATAATAATTTATTTATATTTTTATGATGAATTAATATATTTAATGAAGGTGGAAGAATTAATAAATTGAAAGAGTTAGAGAATTATTATTACATGTTCTTATGTACGCATCCTTTATATATTTTATTAAGGATCCATGGAATGATATTTAATGAATCTATGAAGCTATAATTTATGTATATGGATTTATGTAAGATAATTTATCATGGGTTTGGTTGATTTATTTGGCACCATATTCTGTAATTAAAATAGATAAGGGGATTCATTTTATAAGGGAAGGAAAGGACACACTTGTAATTTCTTCAATGAATAAAATGAAATAAATAATTTCTCATGAAAAATTCATCCAATATCTTGATATACAATTAATAATAGTATTGGGATCAAATATAGCTACAATTTTAAATTTAGGGACGTTATTTTGTCAATTTAATCCTTATCATTTGGTTTAGAAACCTCATTATTAGATTTTAACATTAATTGTTGTAATAACATTACAAATCAAAATGAGATATTGGCTTAGAAAAAAGGTATCCACTTCCTCTCAAATGAATAAAAGACGAAATTTTAGATATTCTTTAACTATATTTTTCTTATTTCATTATTTTTATGATTTTCAAAGGAATTAATTAAATATTCTTTTTCATAAAATATAATTAATGTAATTTTTGACACTATACATTTTCATTATCATTAATAAAATCATGATATATATGGAATACGAAAATAAAATTTTGAAACATCACTATTATTTTTTTATTAAAGAAATTATTTTTTCTTAATAATTCACCTAAATTTTTATAAATTTAGTATTTTTAAATTCATTTATCTTAATTTATATTAGATGAATAAATACCATGTCGGTGTTGCATAATAATTCAATGAAGTTATTATTTAACATAAATTTTAAAATAAATTACATTAATAAAAAATTAATTCTTATTTAATAAAAGAATTTATGATTGATAATATCCTCTTTTTAACATTATGAAAAAATGTAGAGGCATTAAATCCAAGAGAGAGAAATTTTGGAATTTTCATTATGTGAAATAATATAAATTTCATTATCTTGGTAAAATGGAACAAAAATCAATATTTTTATATGTTGGATGACTACGGTCTATTGTATTCAATGAAATTATATAATTCCAAGTGGGGGGTTTATTTAGAGACCTCATCTCATTATTTTGACACAGCTTTACCCATTATTCCTTTACTAAGGATATATGTATTAATCACTGATAGCATTCAAAATGAATAAAAATAAAAGAAAATTATTTACAAAATTTGAACCTAATGATTAAATAAATGGAAATTTTTTTCATGATTAAATATATAGGTTTGGTAGAAATAATATTTAATATACATACATAAAACAATATTAAAACCTATTTTTTGAAAAATAAATTTTTAAGAATACATATTTTCTTATCTAAAAATCATAAATATTATTAATTAAAACTTAAATAATTTGGTTATTATAAAAAATGGATGTTATTTATCATTAAGAATATATCCTAAATATAAGGATGATATTAAATTACTCTATTTAATGAAATGAAAATGTATATTTAAAAAGGTTACTTTTCAATATTCATTAAAAAATAAATTTTTTTTTTGAAAAATGAAAAAATCTAACCCAACTTGATTTCTGAAATTTTTATTTAAAAAATGTTACATATATTATAAATTAAAACTTCATAAATTTTTAGAAATTAATTATATCTTCTCCCAATTACTGTAATAAAACCCATTTTAGAAAACGTATTTTTTTAAGAAAACAACGACATTACTAAAAATAAAGTGCTTATTTTCAAATAATTATTTAATTTTAGTAGGAAAATTATATATATATTTCAAAATAAATTAGTCATATTCATACTTTCAATTTTAGTTTCGATGTTAAAAAGGTCATATTAAAAGAATACTATTTTTATAAGATATATCAATTTATATAATCTCTTATGTCCCATACTCAGAAAGATATCAATATAATTATTATTTTGAACATGATTTTTTGGGTGTTACCTAATTTGGAAGTAAAATCAATTAAATATGGTCAAAACAACTAAAAATAACATATTTTATGAAATCAAAATCTAATACCCATGTTCATTAAAATATACATGTCATGTGAATTCCTAAATGGTAGAAATGATCCATGAACATAGACACATAAACCTTCCATTCAATAAAAATTATTTAAATTTCATAAACTAGTAATGATAGACACCATATGAACTACCTAAAGTGAAAATCAGATAAATATGTGAAAAAAATAAAATAACCACATGTCTTATCCCATGAAACATAGTACTACCCATGCGTGTGGGTTGATCACTCATAGAAACAAGCTCATTACCATGTACTAACACACTCTTCGTATCTTGTCTTCCATTATAAATTAGTTATGAAAATAAAATAAAAAGTGACCTCGATACAATATTGTAATACACCAGCATTGGAGGCACTAAAATAGTTTTCTAAGTTGGCGCTCTACTTCACATCATGCGAAACACCCCATAAAGTGGATACTGAAAACTGGTAGAATAAGTCCAAAGTGGTATAATGAAAAGAATATATCCTTGTATCCAAGCCATGATAACAACATAATAAATATAAAAATATAATATATATTAAACCAACATCATATATGAAGGAAGACATGTGGTAAAAAATAAACACATCATCAAATTCCATACAAGATATGATTATTCTTTCATGTATAGATCACATACTAGATTAAATTGATAAAACATAAAATAATTAAACTTTATAGCACTAATATCTTCATTATTTCCCAATCCTAACATCTACACTACATAAAAATAATAAATACCCAAGCAATCGAAAACTTTGGTATTTTCTCAAACTTATCCTTTTAATGAAAATTCTCCACTATTCGGTTACTGATGTTTCATTATGGTTTGATAAGTGTGCAAGTAAAAATTAGTTTTCCAACACTAATGGTGTCTATAAAATAATAATTCCATAATTGAGTGAATTCAAGAGTTTCATAAATAAACACTTACCCTTTAAATGTTTAATAATTAAATATTTTAATATTATAACTATGAACCGTGTAAAAATAACAAATTATTCTATTTTTCTAAAGTGACACACATCATCAATCTATTCATACTTCATCTATTTCTAGTGTAACTATAATATATGTGTTTGATCCTATATCTAATTTTAGTTCTAAGGTGTGTAACCAAGTAAATAATAAACTTGAGAACTGAAGGTATTCCATGGGGTATCCAATTGTAATTCCTTTGATACCACATTGGTATATAATAACAAGAATCCATTCATGATATTCCTTATAGTGAAATCAAGTGAAACCCAAGGATCCAAAAAATTCGATTCTATAAACTAATTTTAACGTAATGACATTCCAATTCATTCAGAGTGTCATAGTTGATTGGAATACACGTTCAAGCCAATAATTTTTCATCATGTATAATCCAGTTATATATGGGGAGATCCACCAACAACATTCATAAGGGAGACGCCATGGATTCTAATACATTAATTCATGTCATTTAAAAAATATGACATCCCAAGAATCGAAGGAAGAGACACCTTGAGGTATTCAAAATAATTAATACATGGGGAATCCTATGTAGCTCATGGAATTACTTATATATATAAATCCTTAGATCTAATGAGGAATCCTCCAATGGGATCCAAGTGGGTCCACTTATAGAATAATTTATCATTAAATGCATTACTCTAATTTTCTTCCTAGGACAGAATCCAAGGAGTGACACCAAACACATTGAATACATAAAATCCACATACATAAGAGATAATAACTATGATAAAACGAACAAATCATAAGATAATATTTGATTTTTCATTCACATTTAAATTTCATAAACATTATCATCTATCTATTATTAATTATATAAGAGTATGTTGGAAAGATAAATGGGAAAATTTCAAATATGATTTTTACTAGAACTCTATTTTTTAAAATCCACCATCAACCTTGTCAATATAATTTACCATATATAAATTCTAGTTCTATTATTTGTTATCCATATTTAAAACTAGGGTTCACCAACTTTACCAAAATATGGATCATTCCATAATAACATGCACTTCTCACAATGTGGAATTTCATAAATTATTCCATGTTTAATCATTTACATTGGGAATTTACCAGTACTTATCCCAAGCTTCAAAAAGATTCCAAAATTTAATACACTTAACCCAAAAGGCCTAACTCAGTTCTTCAACATATTCTCAAATTTTTTGTTATTTTTTAATTCTATTTCATAACATTCAATCTCAATTATACCATCACAAAAACATTAGACAAGATACCCACTATCACCCCAATTCCATTTTTTGATAAACCCAACCAAGCTCATATATTTAAGAGGTACCATTTTTGAATAGCCTAGAGTACATTTAACTAGGAAATTATATATTCCATAAATAAAATAAAATATTTAATTTAACTGATTTATACACATGAAATGTCTATTTGGAATGGATCATAGAAACACTATGGAAAGGGAATTAATATTGGTTAGATTTAAGGAGCATCTGACTCATGGATCCTGAACCCCAATTCTCAACTATCATTTGATCATTTATCATAAATTAAGAGAAATTGAGTCTAGGTAAATGCACTGAAATAGGTCACATTAGCCATAAATAATAGAAAATACACCGCAAAGTAAAAGAATACAAAAATAGAGGGAAGAGGATGTGTAATATTACCTTAGGTTTCACATCCTATGGGATGATTCTTGATTTTGAAAACTTATTGAGATGGAACATCAATAGCATATGAGATGTTAATCAATGTGTATGGAGAAATCATACTACCTTTTTTTTTGGAAAAACCACATAAGAGGAAGATGGGTCGGCCAATGGTAAAATCATGGTGATGAACTAAATTAAAAATAAACCACTTTAAACCACATAAATGTTAACCCCAATCAGTTTTCCGGTGTATCTAGAATATTATTAATGTGTCCTCAACATTCCACTAGCGAACTGGTGGGTATGTACTGATTACTCGGTGACACTACAACAACATTTCTATAGGACCAAACTCCTCCTAATGTCTTTGAAAACGTCCACCATAAACCTGAACCCTCTTTATACAACCTGAAGGACCCCAATGAGGGTCTGTAAACCTAAAAAATATTTTCTAAATATCGATAAAAAATCTAACCCCTCTACTAATCAGTATAGATATACTAATACACCAATATCATCCATAATATTGGTCCATTAATTAATAATCTATAATTTCAGTATTTCATTATTTATAATTATTAATTATACATCTGTTTGTATGTGTGAGGTTTTTTAGATAAAATTATATAATTTTTTATAGACTTTCATTTAAAATAGAGGATGAATTGGAATTATAATGTGATGTGAATGTCCTGGAGTTGTATTATTTTCTCATTTAATTCGTATAAATAATGATAAAATAACATATTGTAATATGATAATACTATCCTTTTATTTATGAATACATAATATAGATCCGTCATGGTAAAGTTATTCTATCATATATTATACATTACACCATTAAGTGATTGATTTTTGATATCCAAATATTTATTTATTTATATTATTATATCAAGAATTGGATATTTTATTTTATTGTTAACACTTTTATGGAATAATATAACTACTAATTTTTTATATATTTTGAATAAAATATTGTATTTCTTTTTACCTTCCATTGTATTATATCCTTTTATATGTGTTTGAGATCACCATTTATATTTTATCAAGTTTTTATAGGAAACCAGGATGAATAAAACATATAATCTAAGGATATGTGTTATAGGAATAAAAAATTACCATGTAATATTATGAAGTATATTTGGATTCCAATGTGATGAAATGTCAATGTCTATATGAATTATTCTATGAAAAATAAAAAATTGGATGCTGTGTATTTTCATATTATATACCTTTCAAGGTAATAAATGGTCATTGGATTTAGATTAATATAATTAATGTTAGTACTGAAAATTTTATTGGATATTCCCTCAAAAATTATGGGTTTAATTTTTCAAACATGAATAAGAATTGTTTACATGAAAATAAATAATGAAATAATAAAAAACCACAATGGATGATTATTTTGAGATAATAATAAAAAGAGAGAGATTACATTGAGGGCTTTTATAGATGGCTATCATGATGATTTTCATGAATAGATAAAGGCAACTATGATGGTTTCATTTCATGAGAAGTGAATGGAAATAAATATGTTATAAAAATGGAAATGATATGGAATATAATCATGGTAAAATTAGCGATAAAGGGAGTAGGAATATCTAACACCATGAGATTGATGTTATTAGGTTTTTAGAAGTAAAAATAATTTTTTCCAATGAGGATAAAATATTCCAAACAAAGTACAATATATAGTAATATGGTGGAAATAACCTCCGTAATGGAGAAGAATATTTATTCTATCCAATAATGAACAATGGTGAGTTATTTGATGTTTTTTAATTCATCAATGTAATTATGAATAATTAAAATATATATTATTATCATATATTGAATTTATTCAATGGATTTAAAAAATCTTCAGTAATGGATCATTATTTTATTTAAAATGTAATTAAAATTATGAAGATAAAAAATATTATTTTTTATGTGTTGAGGTTAATTTTTATAAAATTATGTAAATGATAATTATCACATATTAAATAATTCAATTCCCATTATTACATAAAATTAAATTGAAATTAATAATTTTGAGGGGATATATTTGAAATAAAAATATTAGTTAAATTTGTTACTAAATATGTATCTTACATTACCATGGAATTCGATCACAATTGGCATAATATAAATGGTTATTCCCTAAAATAATTATCCTCTAATTCTTTATCCGTGGAAGGAAAATACTAGAGTTTGTTGTATAACTATAATGTGTACATAATTTAGTTGATCTACATTTTATTTAACAACATAAAATAACAAGACTGTTGGGTTTATAAAAATAATTTATAGATTTTGTGAATCAATGGTTTATTCGGAATATAAAAAGATAATCGGTTTTAGTCATTTGGGATGAGTTTAAGGAAAATTGTACAATATGTTATAATTTTTAAATAATATGGTTACAAAATATGTATGATCAAGTGATTGAAATTTTTAAAATTTCAATTTTATAAAATATTGGATAATATATAGTTAAACTAGAATCTTATTTAGGGTTAATAATGAAGCTAAACCGGAATATAAATTATTATTGTGAACATGAGGTAAAATTTGAATATAAGGTGAATAAATAATATCATTACAGTTATCATATAATGATTTTATTATATTGACTTAAAAAATAAGAATATAAAATTAATTAGTTTCCAACTAATGTTATTAATTTTGAATTTGAGCCAGAAACAATGAGATAAAAATTTAGAATGAGTGATCGATCACTCTTGATGATAATTTAGGGATTTTGAAGATGGATATTATATTCAGAGACCATAAAAATCTATTTGAAAAAACTAAAACCAAAATGTTGAGACTGAGGATATAACATTTTCCAAACAACACTATTAGGTTTCAGGTGACGCCCATTTGTGGACTTCTTTCAAACAAAATTTCTTGCACTAAATGTATTTAGACAACAAAACAGATGGTTTTGTCATATAGCCCTCTATCTGTTATAATAAATTTTTTACCTAATAAAAAGGATAATATTTTATTAGGTAAAACAATAATTAGTTTTGAATTATTACAACTCAATCATATAAATTCTTAATAGATTTTTTATCAATATAACAATTTATCCAAATTAAAAAAGAGTGGATTCTTATTTTTTCAATGGAATGAGGTTGTAAATTGTAATTTTATTCTTTATGGGTCAATAATATCAGCTTGAGTTCTTGAATCAAAATTTCATGAACATAGATGATATAGAGACGTTAGAAAAACAAAAATTAGACAGTTGAGACACTGGAGAATCGACAGGTTGCATATTCTATCATGTTGAAGATATATCCCATAATTAAATGGGATAGTGGGGTTATTTCCTAGATTTGATATTTCTATAACAATAGTTTATTAATTTTATCAGTACACAATGAATAAATATTAATAAATTTTCTAAAAACCATGAATTAAAATTAAATTTTTATGAGTTTTCCTGAGCATGTTTATTTATTATCTCTAATATATATATATATATACTCAAGGTAGAGAAGAATAAGGGAATTACCTTAAATATTATTTATATATATATATCATATTTATTCTTTTAGAATCAATGTGTTAGTATTATATCTTATTACGTTCAATATAAAATACAAATGAATACAATAAGATTATGTATATGTTTCAATACACAATTAAAAAATAATTTATAAGATATTGGTCTTATTTTACTTATTAAAATCCAATAGAATGATTGGATAACGATAATAGATAAAGATAATTATATTTTAAAATACAAATATGCACTATAAAATAATTTTTTCTTTGGTATATTGTAAATTTTTTGAATAGATATTTATTCATTATTACAATCCATATTGTTATTGTAATTTGAGACAATATTTTGTAAACAATGTTGTGTTGGAGACAACCTATGTACATGTCTTGAGGAACATATTTTACGGGATAAAAAATATATTCCCATTATATTGGTACACTAGTTGATAATAAAAAATTATTATATGGATTTATATATCATCCACATCACACAAAGGGCTAAACAGTCACATTTTTTGGTGAATCCTATAAACATTTATCTTTATCGATCTTTTTTGATTGATTTAATTTGAGAGGTTTTGGTGTGAATGTGAAATTAAAACATACATTATCTCTCTAACATGTTATTAGAGAACTTTTATTTATATTTTAGTGTTTTTTTGTAAAATTAAAAAAATTTATGGGATCAGTGATTCTCCACTCTCTTAGTGACATGGTCAATCATCATGACATTCAAATTAGAAGGTCTAGGATCATATGGTTTGATAATATTCAATGGGGATACAAAGTTTATTAATAATGAACTATATTCATCGAGATTAAGAGAAATTTTAATCAGTTTTAATGGAACTCATTTGAATGGATATCATATAAAAACATTAAATAGAAATGATAATTAATATCATTATAGTATGACAACCGATTTTAGGGGAACAAAATTACTGCAAAATATAATTATATTATTTTTTAGATAATATTTTTTAACTATAAATGATAAGTATTCGTATATACAAATAATTAAATAGTTCATATATAATAATAACTATTATTTTTCACGAATATCATGGTCAACTTGGAGAAATAATGATTCATTAAATCATTTTAAACTAAAAAATGTTCATCATATAAGGACTGAAAATATATTTTCATGTTATCATTAATAATTAAAAATTAACATGAGGAGGAAATTTGTTTTGATACATTTCCTTAGGATGTTTATAATTTAAATTACCAATTTTCTAGAGGATTACATGAGATATATATATATATATATAGATGAAAAATTATCATTTTCATTAAAAAAACATATCATAGTTAGTGATATATATATATATCTATATTTATGTGTTATGGGTAGATATTGTATGTGATATGGGATATCCAATCAATGTATAATGGTTATTATATTCCACTATGTAAAAATGTATTTACCTTCCATGTGAGCTATCAGGTATTATCTAGTGAATCATCTAATTATTTTAAAATAGATATAACATACCTTATTAATATTTTAATCCTTCAAAAGGAGTAAATTCCTATATTGTCTGATTTTTTATGATACATGTGGTTATAATGTAAATTTTATTGATGGATAGGACTTTTAAAATGCTCTATGAAACATTGTCCTTTTATATTCCACTGTTAGATATATAATTCCTATATAATAGGATTTATCATTAGTAGGAAATCATATGAATTAAATAAACCTTAAATAGAGGAATTTTGTTCAATATATATTTGTTATTGTAAAATTTGTTTCTCACATTGATTAGAGGTGTCAGTTATAGATTAAAATTTTGATTTATATAGGTGGGGGATCACCATTTGATGGAAGAGTGATTTGATTATTACTATAAAATATTTATCAAAAAAATTGAAGAATTATATTTGAACAATAGATAGATGTTATGATACTCATTTACTTATATTAATTATAATAATCATAATGATAGATCATAGAATTATATTTTTGTTTTTTAATTATATTTTTTATATTATTATGTTATCCAAATAATTTAATGGAATCATATACATTAATATTGAATTTTTTATGAAATTTGAAATTAGGGAAATATGTAATAACCTAAAAAATGATATTGTGTGATTTAAAATATGGTTATCAAAGGCTATGATATGACATTACTCAATGTACTATCAAAAGTTATGTGGATCACCAGTTTTTATATGATTTTTACTAATTCAATTCATTAGTCATTATAACCTAAATGAAAATATTAGATATTATTTCATATTTTATTTTTGAGAAGAGAATTATAAAAAATAGTATTGTAATTCTATGACCTTATAATGAATTTGATGTTTTAATTATATATCCAAAATGTATATTTTGAATAATAATTAGTTGAGTTTTATTAATATCATCATTTTTTATATAGAAAAATAATATTGACATGGGATGACCATAATCTGATATGTGTATTCCAATATTTGAAATTATTTTTAATTTGGATAGTGATACAGATACAAAAAGAACTTAATTTGGATAAAACTATAAGTGATATTATTAAAAAACATCCCAGACACCCTCATAACCTGATACCCAAATTGGATCTGATATAGCCAAATGGGAATTCATGATCCCTAAGGGTTGGCAACAAGAACCTATCATCATTAAAAAATAACATCAATAAATATCAAATTTCATATAATCATGCGTAACAAGTAGACCTTAGCTCCTCTAGTCAGTATCACCACTCCATACTCCTCTCAATCAAGAACACCGATCTCCTTCATGGAGCTCTTTTACATTAGTCAGAAATGGAATCATAAAATATTCAAACACCCTATCACAACCTGTCCCCCAGGGCCCGTACCGTGACTACCTCAAACCCGCCTTCCATAGTCCAGGGGCTAGAAACTAGAAGCGGAAGGCATATCCCTAAAATAAGGAAGGAATTGCCTTTTTAACCTACAAACTCACACATTCATGAACACAGAAAGATAAAATCACAATGTAAACTATATAGTAATAAGGGTGACTACAGTAAGAAAAGGTGGCTGGAATACAAGTCCAACTTGAAAGTAAAAGTAAAACAAAAAATAGCTCATGTGATCACCGCCATGGATCCTACCAAAATGGTACTTATAGCTCTCGAACGGTTGTCCCTCTGGTACTTCTCGTTTAATGGTCCACCTCCGAGAAACCACCGGTCCTAGGACCCTCATCCTTGATCAATGCTTTCCATCATCTGCACAAGACACAACAAGGTGCGGGCATAGCCCATGTAGTGGTGTGTATAACGATACTAAGTAGGGACTTCGAGACCCTCGAAGGTCTCCCATAATCCCCAAAGGACAAACCAAAAATCAAGAACTCAATCTAAAAAAACGAAGCAATAATCATCAATAATAATTAGGTATATGTCCATACGTATAGCTACGTTATCAATATATACTCATCTCACATGTGGGGGAAGAATACTATAAAGGTAACACCACGATGGTAGAAGTAACACACATGTAACACCACGAAGATAGAAGTACCACAAAAGTAACACCATAAAGGTAAGTACTTCAAAGGTAACACCACATAGAAGAATACCAAGAAGGTATCACAAAAAAATAGTGTACCACAAAGGTTATGTATAAGCTCAAACCAGGTATAACTTATGTACGGAGGTATATATGATTAGCTGTGTTGCTAGATTATCTTACTTCATTGAAATGATCTACTGTTGAGCCACACAAGATCATAGATGACCCACATAGGATCTGATTATGTTCCACATAGGATATGAATATGATGACCCACGTAAGATCCAAATATGACCCACACAAAATAGGAAGATGACCTACACATGATTTGATGATGACAAATAAAGGATATGTAGATTCCTTAAGTACAGCCATCCACATGGTTACCTCTCTAAGCACACTTGATTACAGAAGTATCCACTCTCAGGCCATCCTTTGATACATCAACTACCATGAATTCCAACGAAGAAGTATTTCAAAGGACCTCCACTTCATAAGGGTCCCAACATAACAGAAGACATGTCAATCGTATGCCCGGTCTGTAAGTTATTAGCGTTTCTGTTCCAAGGGCCCAGTTAGATTTAGGTTTGATCAAACCAAGTCATACTCCAAAATTATCCAAAAGAAAATTAGGGTACACCAAAATTACTTTCTCGATCCAAGGAATCTAGTGCAGCAGACGGTTCCTCAATTGGACACTCGGTTCTCATGTTATGGCAAAAAAGGTGTATCTGGGTCCAAATGGGCCGGAGTCCAGTCCAACCCGATCCAACCCGACCCGATCTGGGATCCAACCCACTAGGCATGGCCCACAGTGCGGCCTAAGGCATGGGTGTCCCATAGTGGCAGGGTCCGCCCTAGCCGAAACTCGGGGGAGGAGCCCCCTGGATACCCGAACGAGCAAATGGCATTCAGTTTTGGCCATCACGGTGGCACCCTGTGGAGCCCCCAGCTGGCACGTTGGACCTGCCGGAGTGGTCCCACTCAGCGTGACATAGCCAGCCACCACCATCCACCACCGCGGATGATGGTCCATGACCTCCCTCGCTACCGGTGGTGTGGTTGCACGTCATCTCGGTTCTATTAAGCTGGCTGGTTGCATGCCACCACCTACCTCCACCGCGACCGATTGGTCGTGGCCTCCTTTGATGGCCAGTTGGGCCACTGAAATCATCACAGATGACTTGTGTGCCGGTCACCACCCATTCCCTATCATCATCAGTCACCGTCATCATGGTCAATTTCCACTCAACCATCGATCCGCCCGTGAAGAACCTGTCAACAAAGAGGGAGCAGAGGAATTTTTTCGTGTTTGGTTAGCCGACACCCACCAAATTACATTGATTATAGTTTGTTCGTATATTGGAATAAATGAATTGCCATGAAGAACTAATTGAAAAAAATTCCCTACCTGATTCATTCGCTAGAGATGGATTGAGGAATATGATGAACACGTCAACGTTTGTCACCCCTGCAACACAGTCCCGTTTAGAACACGAGTATCGTCCTCATCGGAGGTTCATTCTTTGTTGGAGGAGGATATTTGTTGGAGGATGTTTATCCAAATTCTCTCCCAAGTTATCTCATTTCCCAACGATTCCTCTACCACCAAAAGGTTAGGTGCCATCTTAATTATGTTAAATGTTGTCTAATTAATTGGGTTAATTCCAAGAGTTGCCTCACACTAAAAATAGTTGTTTTAAATCCAGGTGGTCCCCACCTGCAAATTCAAATAAGAGGTTTCAAATAAATAATATAATTGTCAATATTTTATTTTAGTTTTTAAACTTCCCCAAAAAAATATGAAAAATTAACTCCCACCCTTGACCTACTATGGAAAAGGTGAAGATATCCTTAAGAGAATATTGGTTTTGCGAGTTCAATGGTGTCCTCAGATTTCAATTCTGAGCAACAGTCCAAAAGGTGCAAAACACCACTCACGCGTTAGTTGAACGTACCCAAAAATATGTACATAAATCTATTCTAGGCAAACCGTGCCTCGAAATCACATGACGTCAATTTTCACAAACTCGTAATAATTCTATATAATTTAAAAAATTACATGGAAAACTTCGGGTCTTTACATTCTCCCCACCTTAGGGCTTTGCATCCCCGAAAGGCAGAACACAAACTGGGGGAAAAAGTGGGGGTACTGAGCATGGATCTGAGCCTCCCACTCCCATTTTAACTCTGGGAGGTTCTCCAATTTCCTGTTGATCCTAAATCACCACTAGAACCTCTAAAAACGATGCCCCATTTTTGATGTCCAGCTCACCCCAGTCAATGAAGTTTGAGAGATCGTGTATGTATCTCCTAAACTGGTATATGCGGAAAATTTCGACACCCAGTGCAACCAAGGGGGAAGAGATAAGAGGTATGAAACCTCACCAACTCTGCTGAGGACCTGAAAGGGTTTGATGAACCCTAGAGATAACTTTCTTCCCCATCCAAATATTCGAAAAACCTCATCGAGATGAGACCCGTAGAATGACATAGCCACCATCCTTGAACTCTAGAGGTATCTGTCTCCTATTACCATACAACTTATGCGTACTCTCTATGCAGTCTTCATCCACTCTTAGATGATCTAAACCTTCTCCATGGTATCCTAAAGCATCTATGGTCCCAGGAGTGTTGACTCCTCGGGGACAGTCCATCACAGAGATGTTCTACAAGATCGACCATACAATGCCTCAAATGGTTCCATACCAATGGTGGAGTGATAGCTATTATTGTATGAGAACTCCAAAATGTGCAAGTGATCCTCCCAGATGCGGCTGGAATCAATGATGTAAGCATGCGACATGTCCGCAAGGGTCTGAATGGTTTGCTCTCTCTGATTGTTCGTCTGAGGATGAAAGGTGGTGCTCAATTGAAGTTGGGTCTCGAACGACTTCTACATCCCCTTCAATAGCTGGGAAGTAAAATGTGCATCACGATCAGAGAAAATCATCCAAGGCACTCCATGAAACCATACAATCTTTTTCACATAGAGGAATCCTCATCCCTCTACTGAACCGTGAACTCTGATAGGTAGGAAGTGGGCTGACTTGGTGAGTCGATCAATGATCACCCATATAGAATCATGTCCCTCAGACGTGCATGGAAGTACTTTCACAAAATCCATAGGGATTCCATCCCACTTCCACTCGGGAAACTCTACTGGCTGAACTAATACTGCTAAAACCAGATGCTCTGTCTTCCCTTGCTGATAAGTGAGGCACAATGAGACAAACTCTACCACATCATTCTTCATTCTCGACCACCAATGATGACTCCGGAGGTACTAGTACATCTTCACCACTCCCTGATGTACCGCTAGAGGGGACGTATGGTACTCTCTCAACACATCCTCTCGCAGCGCCACTGATGCCATAGTATGTCATCTAATAACGATGACATACTACCCACATTCAGAAAATCTTTATGGTGCTTGTCCTATGAATATCTGAGTACGTTGTTCCTCAAAGTCAGTGTCCCCAAGCTGTGCCTCCATGACTCGCTGAAATAGTGGGGGAGTGACTGTTAGAGACTGATGGTAAGCTGCTCTATCTCGATCCACGTTGGACATATGTAAAGCAGCTAGCCGCTCGGCCGCCTCACTCAGAAATTTTATACTAGATCCCCTATTGTGTGCATCTGCTACCTCGTTCCCCTTCCTAGGAGTATACACTATCTTGAAGTCATAGTCCTGGAGGAACTCAAACCAACACCGCTATATCAATTTCAGGTCCTTCTGAGAGAAGATATACCTGAGACTCTAATGATCTCAGTAGACTATAAAATGTTTTCCTATCATGTAATATTGACACATCTTCAAGGCGAACACAACTACTTCTAGCTCCAGGTCATGGGCAGAATAGTTTTGCTCATTATTTCTCTGTTGTTGAGAACCATATGTGATCATAGCTCTCTTCTGCATCAGGACATGTCCATGATCGGTCCCTAATGCATTGCAGTAGACTATATACCCAACACCCTCCTCTATTAGTCTCAATATAAGGAACTCATCAAACTCTTCCTCAGCTCCTGGAAACTCCCTTGGTATCTCCCCATGCACAAAAAGGGTTTACCCTTCATTGTCAACATTGATAAGGGTGCCACAACTCTGGAAAAGTCGGGCACAAACCATCAGTAGTAACCGGCTTGACTGAGAAAACTCCGTACCTCTGTCACACTCATGGGGGGATCCCAAGAAAGCACAACAACAATCTTCAATGGATCCACCACTACTCCGGCCTTCAATATGATGTGTCCTAGAATGTGAACCTCTCAGATCCAGAACTGACACTTTGAGGGATTACCATAAAGCTGATGCTCTTGGAGTTTATCAAGAACTATTTGTAGATGATAGGAATGCTCCTACTCTTTAGCTGTGTATATCCGGATGTCATCAATGAAGACTACCACAAAGTGATCAACGTATGGCTGGTTGATCCTGTTCATGAGTCCCATAAACACTTCGGGGGCATTGGTGATGCCAAATGGAATAACCAAGAACTCATAGTGGCCATACCGACATCAAAAGTTCATCTTTTGAACATCCTCATCTCATACCCTTAGCAGATGATAGTTGGATCTAAAGCCTATCTTTGAAAACCACCGTGCTCCCGTCAACTAATCAAAAAGATCATCAACATAGGGAGTGGGTACTTGTTCTTCATGGTCACCTGATTCAGGATCCGATAGTCCAAAAAATGTCTCAGAATCCCATCCACCTTTTTGGAGAACAAAATCAGGGCTTCCCAAGGAGTAAGACAGGGCCTAGTGACCCCATTGCTCCGCAAGTCCTCCAGTTTTACTTGCAGCTCTCGAAACTCCACAAGAGCCACCTAATAAGCTGGTGTAGATATCATTGTCATCCCAGGGTACAAACAAATATAAAATTCCACCTCTCTGTGTGGAGGTAGTCCTAGAACATCATAAATAAAAACATCAGTGTACTGGTATACCACTATAGGATAACTTAGACTCTCTACATCATCCGGTCCGAGGGTAAGGCCATCCCACTAATGTGTGATTGGAAACACCCTCCTCTGATTGAGTCCATCTGATGCTTCCAAGGTTTCCTTCTCACTAGAGAAGGAAAAACTGGTACCATCCTCATGGAAACACTAATGTTTTCACCTAATATAGTCGATCTAAGTATGGACAGTAGATAACCAATCTATACCGAAGATGACGTCGTAAGGCCTCGACGCCACTACTAGAAGATCTCAGCCGATGCTCTTGCCTCCGAGAGTAGGTTCACACTACTAGAGATAGTGTTTTATCATTTAATCTTCTCCTATAGAAGTCTCTAGCTATTATGATTGATCCAACAAAACCACCAGAATATTTGAACTCCGAACGAGGATCATGGAAATTAACGAGTGATTGGAACTTGTTCCTATAAGTGCTATAACTAAATTGGTGTAGACATAGATAGTACCTAAAATTATCACTAGAGCATCGTGGTCATAGGCCTCCAAATCTTGGAGCTGAGCTCATCCCTATCCACCTACACCCTGTGGTCGGGGTGGACCACCTGGAGGTGTTTGCTGTAGAACCGTGAATTGCCTCCCACTGCCTATTGCATGAACATCTCCTCTACCACATCCACCTGATGCCTACGGACCACCTTGAACAAATATTCACCCTGCCTAGGAGGTCCTAAAATTGTCTGTTGGTCATCCATACGACAGGTCGGGCAGTTGCGAGCATTGTGACCCTGCCTGTGGAATGAGGAACACTGCATGCTCCTTGCCTATCCTGATCTGTCTCGAGAGCCCCGCAAAACCAACCCTATACTCTGAGGTCATCAACCTATAGGTCTAGACCTCTTGGACCTCTACATCATCTGTCTGCTACCAGATATATATGACTCTTATACGTGAAGTCTGTTGGTGGGTCTCAGTGCTGGTGACTGATCAACAAGGAAGCTATCCACTAATAGTTCTCTCTATAACACCCCTGCCTGCATCGGGATGCTGGGAGAAATCATCAAAGTGCTAATCTTCAATCTGAGCCCCTGATCGATGGACCGGGCCCGGATGAAAGGGTCCTTGACCATGTCATCTCAGTTGCGCAATAGGTCGATGAACCTCGCTAAATACTAAGCCACGATCGTGCGACTATGCTGCAAGTGGAGAAGCAGCTATATACACACAGAGTGTAAGGTCACTAAGACGAACTCTACATGAAAAGGCTCTCAAAACCCACCAAAATGAGAGTGACCTCTTCATGAACATGGAGCAACAAGTTCCACCATCTGCATGTTGTTTCTTAAAGAAGACTGGAAGCAAGGATCACAATGAGATTAGATGGTGTCCCTACCAATCAAAAATCTCTAACAACAGCATCCAGCTAGTCCCCTGCCACCTGTGAATTCATCTCTCCCTAGAACCTCAGTGGCCTCTAGTGCTGAAACGCATGCAACATGCTCATGTAGCGTGCACACTATACTACTAGGGCTGGTGGCATCTGCTGGCCAATAGGTATTGGTGCTGCCGATACACCACCTGATGGTACAACTGCCGAAAGGGGGCCTGACACCAAATCCTTGTCGCTCGGTGGGATGTCATCGCGTACTCTACATGGAACCTAGGCTAGCCATCATCATGGAGGCATCCTAGAAAGAAACAGGAGCACCATGGTCAAAAATTTATACCTAGAGAGCCGACTCAAGGAGATCCCAACGAAGTCATTTCAAAAAACACACACGTAATTAGTGTTTTTGTGCACTGAGTCAAAAATCAGATGTCAGGATCCGGGTGTATGGATACGTCGGCTGCCACAAGATGACTGGATTCCCCAAACTGATAACCACACTCATAACACTTAACACTATAACCTATTAAATGATCAGATCCCATGTTCTTCGATAGAACCGACCCATTTGATACCAATTTGACATGAACTGTCCTCTAAGACCCATGTCATGACTACCCCAAGCCTGCCTTCTATATGCCATGGGCTGGTGACAAGCACTGGAAAGGCATATCCCTTAAACAGGGAAGTCATTGCCTTTTTTTCTTGCAAACACACACATTCATGCACACATCAAGATACAAGCACAAAGTAAACTACATAGAAATAAAGGTGAGTATAATAAGAAAATGGGGCCAAAATACTAGCCCAAATAGAATGTAAAATTAAAACTAAAAACAACTCCTGTGAACACAACCAAGGAGCCTACCTAAATGGCAGGTATAGCTGTCAAACAGTTGTCTCTTTGGTACATCTCTTCTAATGGTCCGCCATCGAGTAGCCTCTAGTCCTGGAACTCTCAACCTCGATCAATGATGTCCGTCGTCTGCACAAGACACAACAACGTACAGTTGTATCCCGTGCTAGGGTGAGTATAAAAATATTTAGTAGTGACCCCAGGACCCCAAAAGGTCTCCCAAAATCCACAAAGGGTAAACCAAAAAGGAAGACCTGAATCTCAAAGCACGATGCAATAGTCATCAGCACTATATAGGTATATTCCCATACATATAACTTTGTTATCAATATAAAATGGTCTCACATGTGAGGGAATAATACTAAAAAGGTAACACCCCGATGGTATAAGTACCACATAGTTAACACCATGAAGATTGAAGTACCACATAGGTAACACCATGAAGGTATATACTACAAAGGTAACGCCACACAGAAGAATACCACGAAGGTATCACCACGCTGAGGTGTACCAAAAAGTTAAAGAGTCATCTCACACCAGGTATAACTTATGTACAAATGTATAGATGATTATTTGTATCGGTAAATCATCTAACTTCATCAAGAAGCTCTACTATTGACCCAAACAGGATCATAGATGACCCACACATGATCTGAAGATGACCCACATGGGATTTGAAGATGCTAACCCCCACATGATCCAATGAAGACCCAGACATGATATGAAGATGACCCACACAAGATTTGAATATGACCCACAAAGAATCTGCATTTTCATCTCGTACTGCTCTCCATAGGGTTCCTGTACTGAGCATGCTTGATTCCGGGAGGTTCTGCTTCTCAAACAATCGGTCGATACTTCAACTGCTATGAAGTCCCCTGAAGAAGTATCTCAACAGATCGCCACCTCATATGTGTCCCAACGCAATATATTTCATGTAAATTGGATGCCTAGTCTGTATGTAATTAGAGTTTCCATTCAGAGGGACCAGTTGGATTCGGGATCAATCTGACCCGGCCATACTCCAACTGTATCCAAAACTCAAGTGGAGTATACCAAAAAGACATTTTTGGTCCAATGAATCTAGTTCTATAAGCAATTTGTCAAACGGACACCCGGTTCTCATGGTATGGGAAAGAATATGTTTATGTGTCCAGATGGGCCCAGATCTGGTCCGACCTGGGCAGACTTGACCCGGCCGGGATGGGCTAGGCTGCGGCGGGACGGGGCCGCTGGGCACGACCTGCTGGGTGGCCTGTGTGGAGCTCGTGGCCAGGGAGGCTCACTATGGTGGGGTCCACCCTTGCCGACACCTGTGGGAGGCGTCGCTCAGATTCCCTAACAGCCAAATGGCCGTTCGGTTTTGGCCATCCCGGAGGCGCCCTATGGCGCCACCAGTAGGAATGAGGGAACCGCCAGAGTGGACCTACTTGGTGTGACACGACTAGCCCGAAATCCGTCCGACTTCCCATCCAACGGCACGATGGTGACCCTATCCTCCCACGGCCTGACGGTTGTTAGCAGCCCTGGTGCACCATTGTGGCTCGACAACCACAACATCCTCGTGAGGTGATGACGTTGATGCATACTACCCCGGTTCAACATGGTCATCCGAGGAGCTGGCAGCCACCTTCAACCACCGTGGCCAATGGGATATGGCCTACCTCGAATTTGGCGTCGCAGTTGCACACCACCCTAGTTCCACATGGCCATCCAGTTAACGTCCACCAACTTCCTCCACTACGACCATTGGGCTGCGGCCTCCTTCGATGGCGAGGTTGCTCCACCAGAATCAGCATGGCCCAACATTGTTCTAGTTGCCGCCCATAAACTCCTAGTGTAGGTCGATGACATAATGGTCGAGTTCCACTCAATCGTCGATCCTCTCATGATGAACACATCAACAAAGAGGGAGTGTAGGAATCAGGATGGGTTTGTTTAGCCCTCACCCACCACGTTAGATCGACAGCTGGTGGTTTCTAAATTGGATGCAATGAATAACCACAAAGAATGAATTGATCAAAATTCCATACCTCATTCATTCATGGCAGATTGCGTGAGGAAGACAATGAAGATGTCGACGTTCTTCGCTCCCGCAACATGCTCCCATTCTGAGCTCAAGAGCCGTCCTCGTTAGAGGTTAGTTCTTCGTTGGAGGATATTCTTCATTAGAGGATATTTCTCCAAAGGCTCTTCCAAGTTATATCCTTTTCAAACAATTCCTGAACCACCAAAATATGAGGATCCATGTTAAATAACTTTAATGTTGGCACATTAATTGGGAAAATTCCACGAGTTACCTCCCTTTAAAATAATAATTTTTTAGTCTGGTTGTCCCCACCACCCAATTCAATTGAGAGGATTAAAATAAATGAAATAAAAGTTATTATTTTATTTTATTATTTTTCTTTTAACTCTCCCATGAAAATATGAAAAACTTACTCCCACCCTCAACCTACTACTTTCATGTGGAAGGTCTCATTATGTGAATATTGGCATTGTGAGTTCAACATTGTCCTCAGATTTTAATTCTGAGCACCGGTTCAAAAGATAAAAAACACCTCTCACTCGTTTACTGAACGTACCTGAAAAAAGTTCAGAAATTCATTCCAGGCATAATAGGCCTCAGGATCATGTGCCATCAATTTTTGTAGACTAGTTATAATTCCATATAATTAAAAACAATTTTCATGGAAAATTCCAGGTCATTAAACACCCAATGTAAATGGTAGGGTTTGAGATATAATTCCATGTAGGGACTCACCATGTGTTCTATCATAGACTCCATAAAAAATGTGTATTCATCTAAATTAAATAAACAAGGTCAAATAATAATATATAATTTTCATATTTAAAAAAATTATGATTTCATTTCAATAGATTGAAATAATTACAAAGTGTTATTATAAATATTTCTATATAAAACTATTTATATATATAATTTGGTAGAAGTAATGAATTTATATTAAAAATGAATATATAATAAAATCAATGAAAAAAAACCATGTCCATCTTCTGTGATGTAGGATAGTTTCTCGCTATAAAATCATCAAATATTTCAAATCGGTGATCCTAGATAAACATGGATGCACTTGTCCCTCAATCATTAGCTAATTAGGGCTCATCAACAACCAATTGGGGATAATAACATCTAACATAGTTTTTGTTATATTTTTTATCGTCAATATATTTATGGGGGATCGTTATTCTAGCATGGAAGTGCCAAATAACCCACTATCTACCTATCCTTTAATGTTACATATAGACCAATAAATAATGGAAAGAAAATTTCATTTCAAATCAATCATCACTTACACTCAATTACCCAATTTTTAGTTCCAATATGCTTATTCAATTTCAAATAAAAAACATGTGATATTCATCATTTCATGCCATATTTCAATATTAAACTAATTATAGGTTTTGATAATTTCATTATAAAAATTCTTCTCAAAATTATTTTTAAATAATTTAATCATATTCATCATTTTTAAAATTGACCCAACAATAATTATTCTTTTAGAATTGACGAATTTTCCCAAAATCACATCCATTTCAAATTTCATAATGAAATAATTTCAAATCAAGGTTTATAAGTCCATTTAAATATATTTTAATATAAATCACGAGATTCAAGGTTTAAATTACCATTAAAATCACAAATGAATCCCCCCTCTTCAATTATTAATTTAAATGATCAACACTCACAATGAGAACACCAATGACGATCAAAGGTGATGATGATCTAAAAATCAGATCTAGAATCAAGATCTAACAAGAATTAAATTAGATACACTGAAATGGTGTTTGTATACATAAAAAACAAGATGATATAACACTATGTAAAGGGGATAGGAAGAATGATCTGATGAGAATACCTAAGAGGATATCCATATACTAGAGAGGGATCATATCTTCCACCAACATATTGAATAACCAAAGGAGGAGGTCGAAGGAGAAAAAAACAATTCATGAGATCCTAAAGTGATGATAAAATAATTTTTATAATGAAAGGGGGGATTATGAAACTTCAACTAGGGTTTCAAGAATTTGAATTTAATTTTGGGATTAATAAAATTTCATGAACTAGATTATCTTGAGGGGGGGGGGTAGGGTACATGATAAAGGAAAACTATGCACCAATCATGTTCCCCGACACTCTAGTGGAATGTTTTCCCCCAATTCGGAAAATAGTAAGGGAAACCATGATCTAATCATACATTCCCCATAGTCTAGGGGTAAACGTTCTGAATAGGGTGGGGTGCACATTGTATGGTCAAACCACACTTCAACCATACACATCACAAAAGGATCGAAAATACTCAAAATTCCACCCTAAACGCCCAAATAAAATACATGGCTAAAATGGGATAAAAATGGGTCACACAATAATTGAAATTTGGTAAAAGGATGTTAAAACCACCTATCATAAAAAATTTCATCCCGCAAAAATCTTTTCTAACAGTTTTCATATCAATGATATGAGCCAAATTCTATATCATCAATGAAAAATGCTCTAAAATCTCATGAGAATTAGAACTATTCTAGCATATAACACATACCAAAGGAATAATAGTCCCATGATGTACCCTTTTCATAGAATTAGCAATCCTATATAGGTTCTCTGTTATGTATAAATAAGTTTGAACATCAAGATCCTCCCAAATAAAGATATGAGATGGGTTTGAAATATAATTTTGAAGATAAATAACATATAACAATAAAATGTATCCCTGTTGTCATGACCCGTCCTCAGGGCCTGTGCCGTGAGTACCCCCAGCCCGCCTTCCATTGACCAAAGGATGGAGACTAGCAATAAAGGCGTAAATCCCAATGCTGGGAAGGTATTGCCTTCATAGTAGTAACACACACACAAATAGAGTAAGCTGGGAGAAAGCACTAGGTGAAAACTGTATAAAAAAGTAGTGCTGAAAGTAAAGGGGGCCGGAGATACAAGCCCAACAGTAATGTACAGGTACAATAGATAACAAGTATAACTGAATAAGGGACAACAGATGAAAAGGGAATCTCCTAGATCTTCTGCCGAGTATCCTACCCGAAGGGTCTGTACATATGTCCCCCTCACCATTCCACGTCTAACAGTCCACTTCGTGTACCGTCTCGCCATGTGGTCCACCTCCAGGTACTGTCCGCTCCTGGTTTCCTCTCTGCCTTCGTCAAAGATGTTCGTCGTCTATATCCATCACAATGAGGTGCGAGCATAGCCCATGCAGGGGTGAGTATAAAGATACTCAGTAGGGACCCCGAGACCCCCAAAGGTCTCCTAGAATCCATAATGGATATACCAAAGAAGAATAATACAACCACAAAGTATCCACCAACCTTACATAGGTATATGCCCTTACATATACCTATGTTATCAATCACATTTCGGCTACAAATCTCAAGCCCAAGCACAACCCAGTCCACACAGGAACGTAAGTCAATCACATCGATGATAATGATTGAAAGTCAAGACTCAGATCACACTGTTATATCTTTTGAATAGTGATAATGATGATCAGATGTAGTCACTGATTCATTCAAGCTGTCGAACCCACATAGGATACAAGACCAGCTAAGCTGTCATACCCAAAGGATACAAGACTAGCTACTCTATCGGACCCACACATGATACAAGTACAGAGGCCAAACTGCAGGACCCACACAGGATACAAGAACAGTTAATCTGTCACACCCACACATGATACAAGATCAGCTACTCTATCGAACCCACACAGGATACAAGTATAGAGGTAAAACTGCCATACCCACATAGGATTCAAGAACATTAGTCATTGCTGTCGAACCCACGGAGGATCCAAGTTCAATTGTCATCACGGTCGAACCCACGAAGGATCCTAGTATAGTAGTCGTCGCTGTCGATCCAACGGAGGATTCCAGAATAGTAGTTGACACAGTCGCAGTCTCCTCTAGGGTTCCTGCACACAACACACTCGATTCTGATAGGGTCCTCTCCTTGATCAAAGGGCTAAATACATCAACAATGATAAAGTCCATATTTGATGTATCCCAAAGATCCGTCTCATCAATAGGAACCCAACGCAAGAGACGACGCGTCAATCGGACGCTCAGTCTGAGAGTTATTGGATTTTCTGTTCTAGGGGCCTGCTTGGAATTACCCTCATTCCAAACCCGACCATTTTCCAATGTTATAAAAAACTCACATATAGTATCGCAAAAGGATCGCCTCATCACAAGGGTCCTAGTGCTGTAGACAGCGCGTCGTTTGGACCCACGGTCAGGAAGTTATTCACATTTAAGCAAAATGGGTCTGGCCCGTCAAGCCCGATGGGTTGGCGGGTCAGCCCGTCCTGGATTGGAAGGTCCGACCCAGCTAAGGGGACGACCTAGTCCGATGGGGCGCAACCCAGCCCACTGGGGCGCGGCCCGGCCCGGGTGGGAGTGGCCCGGCCTGGCCCAGCCCGCGGCTGGCCACGACTCGGCCAGCTGGCTGAGTGGACCGGGGGATGCGGCACCCGGTTTTCCGAAACGGCGGCTCTGAGCAGCGCTGCCCCTCCTGTTCGGCTGGCCGAAGCAGGCCGATCTTCCCCATCATGAGTAGCCCGCACATGCAGGCCGTTGTTGTCCCACACGGTACCTTCGTGTGCCGCAACCTTTATCAACCTGGTCTGCCGTTTCGCTCGCTGAAACGGCCCGAGGATGCAGGTCTCAATTCTCTATAGTGCAGCGCCGAAAGGCATCATGGTTCTCCCATCCCGGATGACTTTAGCTGGACGGTTCTTCATTGGAAGAGTGGCCCGCGGTTATGGGCCGCGGTCTCCCTTCCACATGGCACCCGTTGCCGCATTCTTTTTCAGGCTGGCGCGTGGTCACCTTTACCGTCGCCTCCTTCGTTCGTCGCCGCCACCTCTTCCAACACTATCTCCATCGCGGATAATCAACAAGACACAACAGAGGGACTTCGGGTCGTGTTCTTTTGGCCCTCGCCCTCCACATTAGGTGGTAACAAAAGGCCATGAATGATCACCTGAATTAAACATGATCGAAGGTATAATTTATTCAATTTAAATTATACAAATCCCCTACCTCGAAATTGACGTCGCACATCGACAAGCCACGGAAGATGAGCATCGCGGTAGTTAGGCATCACGAAAGACAGTGTTACAGAGAATGGTGTTGTCCCGTCAACGCTGGAGGAAGAGTTGTTGTGGTGACAAAAAATTCAAATCCGAAGATGACGTAGATTCCTTGACATTGGGGAGCATCCGAGGAAGAAGCTTCGTTGAAAAAACTTCTTCGTTTTTTTCATCGGAGATGTTCTTCGTTGAAGACTGATTTTCTTCGTTGAGTGAGGATCACCTTTCTTGTAATTTTCCAGAGCCTCCCCAATAGTATATTTTCCAATGTAAATGAAATAATAGCCTCCCAATATTATAAACATACCATCAATTTCAAATTAATTCAAAACAAGATTAATTAAGTGGAATTAATTAATCTCAAGAGTTGGCACATTCACGAGAAGGGGGAGGTGGAGAGGCTCCACCTTCTATGAGGGGAGGTGTTAAAACATAAGAGGAGTTTATGGAAGTTGAGGGGAGGTGAAAGGGTTTGGGTTCGTGTGGCCACCACCACACTAAATCCTATCATTGGAAGTTATGTGGGGTGTGTGCCCCACCCCAACTCCCCATTATAGGAAATAACCGCCTCTTAAATAAAATTGTACAATACAACAATTTAATTTAATTTTCTATGAATCCCCAAATTATAACATTCATCCTGTATAAAAAACAACTGTGGTAATGACATCCTTAAGTGAATACCGGCGTTGCGTGTTCATCGGTGCCCTCATATTTCAATTCCGAGCACCATATTAAAAGATAGAAGAACCCACACGTATGTTTATTGAACATACCCGAACTAAACTTCAGAATTTTTTTCAGGGCACACTGGGCCTGAGAATCAAGGTCTATTAGAAACTCCGGACTCGTAATATTCCAAAGAATTTATGAAATAAAATTCTTTGAAATTTTCGAGTCTTTAAATTACCCCCACCTCCGAGATTTACGTCCCTGTAAAGCTAAAACACACACTAGGGAAACAAAAGGGGTAATGAGCACGCATCTGAGCCTCCTGCTCCAATGTACTCTTCTGTAGGTTCCCATGCTACCAGCGAATGCACATCAGAGGAATCAACCATCCATGTAAGACCGGCTCTTGTTGATCCTCGATTTCCACTGGGACCTCCGTGTATGTCTCCCTGTCATCGATGTCCAGCTCCCTGTGGTTGATGATGTGGGATGGGTCGTGCATGTATCTCCTCAACTGAGATATGTGGAAGATGCCAAGCACTCGGTGCAACTGAGGTGGAAGGGTCAGGCAGTAAGCCACCTCGCCTACTCTACTGAGGACCTGGAATGGACTGATGAATCGTGGAGATAAATTTCCACCCATTCCATATCTCTGTAGACCTCGTCGAGATGGGACCCGTAGAAAAATGTTGTCACCATCATCGAACTCCAATGGTCCCCATCTCCTATTGGAATATGACTTATGTCTACTCTGTGTAGTCTTAATTGGCTCATGGATGATTTGCACCTTCTCCGTCATAGCATGAACCATCTCTGATCCTACAAATGCTGACTCCCATGGGTCAGTCCATCACAGAGGTGATCTGTAGGGTCGGTCGTACAGTGCCTCGTATGGTGCCATCCCGATGGTGGAGTGGTAGCTGTTGTTGTACGAAAACTCCACCAAGGGTAAGTGATCCTCCCAGCTATGACCAAAGTCGAGGACACATGTACAGAGAATGTAATCGAGAGTCTGAATGGTCCTATCAGTCTGACCATCCGTCTGAGGACGGAAGGCAGTGCTCAAATGAAGCTGCATCCCAAAAGCCTCATTTAACCCCTTCCATAGCCGGGAAGTGAAATGATCATATCGATCGGAGACGATAGTCGATGGCACAACATGAAGTCGTATGCTCTCCTGAATGTAGAGGTGTCTCAAGCTCTCTACTGAGCCCTGCTCTTTGATCGGTAGGAAGTGCGAAAACTTGGTGAGTCGGTCAACGATCACCCAGATAGAGTCATGCCCTCTGGATGTACATGGAATCCCTGTCATGAAATCCATATATATACAGTCCCACGTCTACTCTAGAACCTCTTAGGGATAAACCAAGCTTGCTGGAACATGGTGCTCCGCTTTCACTTACTAACAATTGAGGCATCGAGAGACAAACTCTACTACTCCTTTCTTCATACTTGGCCACCAATGCTGTCGTCTGAGGTCCTGATACTACTTCTCCACTCATGCTGAGAGAATCTGCTACAATGTTCCCCTTCCTAGGAGTATAGACTATCTTGAAGTCATAGTCCAGGAGGAACTCGAGCCATCGTCGTTGTCTCAGCTACGGTGAACCATGGGTGATCACTACTCACTCCTGCATCAGGACACACCCGAGTCTGGTCTCTGATGCATCGCAGTATACTACGTACCATAAGACCTCCTCCCGTATACTCAAGATGGGCACACTAGTCAATATCTGGCTCAGCTCATGAAAGCTCCGTTGGCATCTATTTGACCACACGAAGGGTTACCCCCTTCTTTGACAAAGTTGTTAGAGGTGCTACAACTCTAGAGAAGTCTGGAACAAAGGTAAGTCTTTCGACTCCAGAGTGATCGACCGCACCCTCTCATGCATGATTCCATCATGTGCTTCCTGGGTTTTCCTTTTCTCCGACCAAGGAAAATCCCATCCCAACATTGTAGATAAACCACAACCTTTTTGCCTAATACAGTCAATCTGTGTATGAACTATGGATCCCCAGTCAGTACCCAAACTAATGTCGTAAGGCCACGACGCTGACACCATGAGGTTCCAACCGAAACTCTCACCTCAACGGTCATATGACACCGTCAATGTAAATGTGATTATCGAGTCTCCTCCCAAAGGTATCTCCAAATGTGAGGGTCAAGACAACGGCTTAACCAAAAACTCTAGGTCTGGGAAAAGATTTGTGGAAGGAAGGAATTATTGGTACCTATTTCTATTAATATGACAGAAAGTATTAGACACAGACTGTACCTCAAATCATTTTTAGAGCCCATGGGTCACACTCCTTGATCGCATTCAACAACTCTATTCCCCTATCTTCCTGCTCCCTGTGCCTTGTAGGGACTACACATGCGGGTGGTTGTAACATGTCAAAATTTACATCACCACATGTTTTCCTCCTAGCTCTTCTTCCATGTATGCTACTATACAGATTCATCTGTCCTTAACAGTTCTTCTTATGGAAACATTTTACATGCATATGTATCTAAGACTGATGCCAGTTTCATGCTTTCCAACTGTTAACATTCACTGGCTGTATATGCTCATCCAATGAACATTCAACCACAATGGTTCTCTCTAGCACCCTAACATAAGTAGGAATTCATAGATGAAAAAGTTTTGGATCAGATATCCTTAAACACACATCGCTCAGAGGTCTATGATCTAAAGCACTGATCAAGTCATATTCGTCGAGTACCATGAAATATTGGAATGCCTTGATGAATACTCAGCTACCAACCCGTCGTCCTGCTAAAGCTGTATAAGATCTAGAAAACTCTCAACCACCCCATCATGCCATTCTTTAGCCACCTGTGGGACGGGCTTGCCTAGAAACATGAGGGATATCTAGTGATGAAACACATGTAAGTCACTTAGCCTACAAGTGTCCTCTACCGGTACTTCCAGTAGTGTCTTCTGACTAACAGGCAGTGATATAGTTAGCACACTGCCCGGAGGTACTATCTCGGAAAATGGTCCGAGTACTGAAACTTCATCATTAAGCGGACCATACTCATGGTCACTCATTGAAAAAGATTAGTAGCTATGATCAATATCTACTCTACTAGTGTCTCGACTATGAAAAAAACTCCAGTAATCGCCTCTATCTAGTCCTCTACTACCTGGGAATTTGTCTCTCCTATAAACCTATGAGTCCTCTGCTGCTGGAACTCGCGCAACGTGCTCATTCTATGTGCACCATCCTCCAGTGCGGCATGTGGAATTTGCTTCCCAACATGTGGTGGTGATGCTGGTACACCACCCGATGGTTCCAACATAGTAAGAGGGAACTACACCGGAGCCTCATAGCTCGATGGGCCGTCATCGTGTACTCTCTCTCGGGAACACTAGCAGGATGTCTTCATAGTGGAATCCTTATAAAGAACACGTGCACCACAATCAATAAGTTATACATGGTGAGCTGACTCAAAGATACCACAAAGGAATCTCTTGAAAACACACTCGCAATCAGTGTTTTCATATACTTAGTCAGAAATTAGATGTCAGGGTACTGGTGTATGGATATACCGGCCGCCGCACAAACTTTGGACTCCCTGGACTAAAAACCACACTCAATACTCTTAACATTATTGCTTCATAGTAAGACAAATCAGAGTCCTATGTTCTGCGGTAGAACTGACTCCTCTGATACCAATTTGTCAGGACCCGTCCTCATGGCCCGTGCCATGAGTACCCCAAGCCCACCTTCCATAGACCAGGTGATGGAGAATAGCACCAAGGGCATAAATCCCAATGCTGGGAAGGAATTTCCTAGATAGTAGTAACACACGCACAAACAGAGTACGATGGAAGCAAGAACTAAGTGAAAAATGTATTCAAAAAGTATTGTTGAAAGTAAAAGGGTCTGGAAATACAAGCCAAACAGTAAAGTACATGTACAATAGATAACATGTACAACTGAATAAAGGACAACAACTGATATGGGAAGCTCCTAGAATGTCCACCGATTATCCTACCTGAAGGGTAGGTACAAATGTCTACCTCAGCACTCCACATCTAACAGTCTGCTATGTGTACCATCTCGTTGTGTGGTCCACCTCCGGGTACCATCCATTCCTGTATTGCTCTCTGCCTCCGTCAATGATGTATGTCGTCTGTATCCAAAACAACGAGGATCAGGCATAGCCCATGCAGGGGTGTGTATAAAGATACTCAGTAGGGACCCTGAGACCCCAGAAGGTCTCCTAGAATCCACAAAGGATAAACCACAGAAGAAAAAAACAACCACTAAGTATCATCCAACCCTACATAGGTATATTCCCATACATATACCTATGTTATCAATCACAATTCAGCTCCAACTATCAAGCCCAAGCACAACCCAGTCCACACAAGAAAGTAAGTAAATCACATCGATGATAATGATTGAAAGTCAAGACTCATATCACATAGGTATACATCTTTCGAATAGCGATAGAGATGATCTGATGTAGTCACAAATTCATTTAAGTTGTTAGGACCACACAGGATACAAGACTAGCTAAGCTGTCGGACCCACACAGGATACAAGACCAGCTACTCTAGCAGACCCAGATAGGATACAATTACATAGGTCAAACTACTAGACCCACACAGGATACAAGAACAGTTAAGCTGTCAAACCCACAAAGGATACAAGACTAACTACTTTGTCAGACCCACACAAGATACAAGTACAGTGGTCAAAATGATGGACCCACATAGGATACAAGAACAAAAGTCACTGCTGTCGAACCCATGGAGGATCCCAGTACAATATTCGACATTGTTGAACCCATGAAGGATCCCAGTATATTAGTCATCACTGTCAAACCAATGAAGGATTACAGTACAGTAGTTGATGCAGTCGTAGCCAGCACTAGGGTTCCCGCCCACAGCACGCTCGATTCTGGGAGGGTTCGCTTCTCGTGCAAATGGGTTGATACATAAAATTTCACTAAGTCCACAGTTTATGTATCCCGATGTTCATTCTCATCAACAGGAACTCCACGAAATAGATGGCACGTCAATCAGACGCACAGTCTGAGAGTTATTGGATATTCCGTTCTAGGGTCCCAGTTGGAATTATGCTCGTTCCAAACCCGACTATTTTCCAAATTTTTCCAAAACTAACATAGAGTATCATAAAAGGTTATCATCATTAAAAGGGTCCCAATTCCATAAACGGTGCATCATTCGGACGCACGGTCAGGATGTTATTTGCATTTAAGCGAAACGGGCCCGGCCTGTCATGCCCGGTGGGTTGGCTATAGACGATTGACAACGTTGACGGAGAATCGGGGGACGTGACCCCCAATTTTATGAAATGGCGGTGCCGAGCGGCTCCGACCCTCGTGTCCTGCCGGCAAAAGCCGTTCGTTCTTCCCCTGCGCAAGCCGCCCACACAGGCGGGCCGCTCTTCTCCCAAGCGGCACCTTCGGGTGCCGCAACCTTGATAAACCTGGCCGACCGCGTGCTAGCCGGTTCACCCTCTGAAGAGGCCCACAGAATCAAGTAACGGTTCTCCACAACATGGCGCAGAGAGGCTCCACGACTCTCCCAACCAGACCGACTTTATCCGGACGGTTCTTCTTCGGCCGAGCGGCCCGCAGTTGCGGGCCCCAGTCTCCCTTCCCTACAACACCCGGTGTTGCGGTCCTCTTCGGGCTGCTGTGCGGCCGCCGTTTCCGCCGCCACCTTCGGTTGTCACTGCCACCTCTTCCAACACAATCTCCATCGTGAATAATAACAGGAAACAACAGAGGGTCGTCGGGCCATGCTCGTTCGGCCCGCACCCTCTATGTTTGGCGGTAACAAAAGGCCATGAATGATCTCTTACATTCCACAAGATCAAAGGTATAATTTATTCAATTTAAATTATACAAACCCCCTACCTCGTAATTTATGTCGCATGTCGAAAAGCCACGGAAGATGAGCATCTTTGTAGTCGGGCTTCACGGAAGACGGTGTCGTGGAGAACGGTGTCGTCCCGTCCACGTTGGAGGAATAGTCGTTGTCGTGATGCGAAAAGCAAATCTGAAGACGACGTAGATTCCTTGATGTCAGGGTGCATCCGAAGAAGAAGTATTGTTTGTAGAAGTTCTTCGCGTTCTTTGTAAGAGATGTTCTTCATTGAAGATCAGTGTTCTTCATCAGGAGAGGATCACATTTGTTCTAATTCTCCAAAGGCTCCCCAATAGTATATTTTCCAACACAAATGAAATAATAGGCTCCCAAAATTATAAACTATCCATCCTTTTTAAAGTAATTCAATACTAGATTAATTAAGTATCTTTAATTAATCTCAAGAGTTGGCATATTCATGAGAGGAGGGAGGTGGTGAGGCTCCACCTTTAATGAGGGGATGTGTCAAAACATAAGAGGAGTTAAAGGATGTTGAGGGGAGGTGAAAGGGTCTGGGTTCTTATGGGCCCCACCACACTAAATCCTCTCATGGGAGGTTATGTGGGGTGTGGTCCCCACCCCAACTCCACTTTGGAGTAAATAACTACCCCTTAAATAAAATTGTACAATACAACAATTTTATTTAATTTGCTATGAATCCCCAAATTATATCTTTCGACCTGCATAAAACACAACTGCAATAATGGACCCCTTAATAAAATACTGGTGATGCGAGTTCATATGTCCCATCAGATTTCAATTCCGAGCAATAGTTTAAAAGATAGAAAACCCTGCATGTACGTTTAGTGAAAGTACCCAAACTAATCTTTAGAATTTGTTTTCGGGCACATCGGGCCTCGAAATCAGGCGCTGTTAGAAACTGTTGACTCGTAATATTCCCAAGAATTTAAGAAAACATTTTCCTTGAAATTTATGGAACTTTACAACAATAAACAACAATAAATGTTCAATATGGAAAGGCACTTCCCCTATCTACTTAGAAACCTCATAGGTCCCATAAAATGAGAATCATGATTCCCTTCGCACCCAATATATTGATGACCAAGATGGAATGAAACTATCATGAACATCTGTTCACTAATTGAGATATAAAATGGTTTCCTTTAATGGTTGACATGAGATTTATACCACACCTATGCCATAAGAATTCTCTTATTGATCATCTGAATCTATGATATAATCGCATGGACCAAAATCATTCAATCTAAGGAACATTCAAAACTATCTGAAAAATACAATTGAGATTTGAAAGGTCAACCATACAAGGCATAAAAAATATCCATCCGAATTATGGACTAGTAAATATTATGGTCACTGAACTCAACTAGTACCAAGTTGTTGTCCCAAGATCCAAAAAAAATTATGATGGAAGCATGATACATGTATTTCGAAATCTAAAAATCCCATTCATTCTAGAAATTTCTATATAGATGATACATTACGCTTATAATCACATGAGATACCATTGCCTCCTATAATCCAATCAAGAAACTAGATGTTAATAGTAAATCTCTATCAAATAATAACACATGAAGAAATATTCAATCAAACAAACTATCTATATACAATATTCAAAATGTCTTAAATTATTTTTTATCAAAGATGGGTATAAAGTTTTCCAATTTGGTCATCTGATAGAAAAAACTATATTTTATTCTTATTATGATGTTTATGAGGGAATCCCATCATTAATTCCACTGAAA
Organism: Viscum album; assembly: GCA_963277665.1. Lineage (NCBI taxonomy): Eukaryota > Viridiplantae > Streptophyta > Magnoliopsida > Santalales > Viscaceae > Viscum > Viscum album. The sequence goes on from OY728122.1 coordinate 1,150,577,274, forward strand.
TATCCTCCCTATTCCATGTTATCATGGTAAAGATCTAGAGTAAACCCAAATGAATCTACTGAAATACCATTACATGTTTTCTAGAATAATAACTTCAAACAAAGTTAGTGATGTACATTCTCATACCTGGCTACCAGATTCTTCACTTCATATCATAGGACATATTCATTGTACATGGATACTATTCCCACTGATATCTATGATATAAATCCATTATATAATTTTTCATAGAATAATTTACAATACACTGGTTTTGGAAACAAAGGATACCATCCATGGGGAACGACAACTCACCAATGGTCTCTACATTAAAATGTGACCTCGTAGAACCATTGAAATCATATTCACGCTATTTATCCCTATGATTAATCTCATAATGGAAGGATGTCAACTAAACACAAGTACAAATTGGCAAAAACTAATTATCTTAGACTACCAATTGCAACTAGGCAAATAGATACATTACATTCAACTCTTCTGAGAATTATTTCATGTGATGGTTCAAAATTTTCCTTTTCAATTCACCATTAAAAATATTTCCCTTGATCAAGGTATAAGAAATGTTGATGTCCAATGATTGTATGTACTCCACTGATCACCTTTGACAGACATTCAAATATTATTGAGGGAAGATATAACTCGGTATATTATGATAAGATTAAAGGGTAAACATTTCCCTGAAAAGGATGTGCCACCAACCTTTAAGATAATGAATCACAAATTATGGTTTGGTATCATGGGTCATATAATTCTTCTCAGGTTTCCAAATATATCTAGATACATAAGATGTGATCTAATCATATTACATAAGATTTAAACCCAAACCTATACATGATGATTCATGTAACACCACATACCACTACCTGATCATTGGAAGAGTCATCATAGAAGCATAATTCAAAAACAATTTAAGTCTAAGAAAATAAATCTAACACTTACCATCCAAAGAAAAAATCACCCCTTTTAGTGTGAGAGTAGTCATGTTATATTAAAAAAAATTCAAATCCATGAAAAACTAGTGATAATACACTGATAAACCACTGAAGCTATGAATATAAAAATAAATTATTGACTTATCAAATTCCATAATAGAATTTCCCTTCTAATGATAAAAAAGGTACAATTTTATGAGACCACGTGGCCCATGAATCATAAATCCCAAATCTAGAAACATAATTTTGGAATAAAGGCACAAAGATAGTGATCTCTGAAAACTTCCATCACTGCTCTCATGTGACACAAATGATCAACCTCAATTATAAATTAAAACATCTTGTGATCAAAAAATAGTATAAAAAACACCACAAGGTAACCATGGAATATCATGTTCATTAAAGACATAATCATATTAGGTTCAGTGGTTAAGACAAATGGAATAAGCATATACTTTTAATGAAAAACATTTCTAGATAAGGGTCCTCAAAATGATAGATTATTTAATTTACAACTAGTGGTATCCAGATCAATAATGAATAATTGTAAACCATTTCTCCATTTTCAAATATTAAAATAGATCATATATCTATGGAAACATATACATGTTCTTTAACATAAATTAATTGATATTGTTGTAATCAATAAATAGGTCAAACACACCAACAAATTTATTTTCAAAGAGAAAAATTGCTACCTATGGTGACAAACACATTTATATAAATCCTTTCACATGAAAATAATCAAAATAAATCATAAACTATTTTAGTTTATATGGTTACATATGGTTCGATGGAATATATGTTGTTTGGGTAACAAAAACTAAATCAATATAAAACTCATCTTCTTTTATTCATTGAAAAAAATAAATTAGAATCAAAACCTCACTAAACAGAATAAAAATCTGATGGAGGTCATCACTCATTGTTTCTTAATCCATGTTAAAATCAAACAAAAATATCACCCTTCCTATCATTATAAAAGAAGGTCTAGATATACTGAATCTTTTTTCGCATTATGCATGAATTAAATGGTCCACCACACCAAGAATGGTAATGTATAACCAATGATGATAACAATACATCCAGTCATAATGGGCTATTAGAAAATCTATCAGGATAACAAAATTTAGAGATGTTATATCATGAACAAAAAAATTGATGTATGCTCTATACTAGATTAATAAAAACAAAATAATAAAACAAAAGACCATGCTCATTATTCGTTATAAGGGGTGTATAAATATAAATGACACAATGGAAAAGATCCACAGGAAGGGTTATAAAATCTACAAAAATCAGTAGATATGAAAAATTGAGATTCCCAATTATCAAATAATATAGCCAATAAAGATTAAATAATAGTAATGGAACCTTTACATGTCATTGGAACTATATCAACATCATATGGAGTCTCTTTCAATACACGAATAAGCTTTATTTCACATACCCAAGGATGGAACCCTATTGTTCTTGAAGCATATTATTAGGAAACTGTAATTTTTGGTGATGATGAGAAAATGAAACTAAATTAATGTTAAAATATATAATAGAATTGTTGCAAATGACTTGGGCATCTGAAGGACCCTTGGATTTTTGGGGCCACAGTAGAAAACTGTTTTGAATTCCCAACCTTGAACCATATAAATAATGTCAATGGGAATATACAAAGCATTTTAGGAGGTCTTGAATGACCCTTTTATCAAGATCACCGATGAATATAATCATGATTACTATTTCCATTAATGTAACACATGACACATCCTCTAGGATAAAAAGTTACACCCTTCAACCCTGACAAACCATTTCGGTCAAGCCCAACCATCAATGATCTATCCTAAAGTTCAATATAAGAAGCCATCTATAGTATGAAATACTAGGATCAAATATCATCACTACATCCCATCTGAAAAGTTTTTTCCTTCATTTTCAAATTAGTGAAAATATCAATAACAATTACACCATCTTAGTAAAGAAAATTTTATACTGAGTCATTATATTTTCAATTTTATGAAAAATTATGAAAGTCCATTATCTTTTTTAGAAAATGTAAACTAGATATAATTGATTGGTAAAAATGGCCTTAATGTCTTCAAACTCCATTCCATCATGATTCTTCCCCATCACCATAAAATCCAACCATCTTTGTCTATCCCTATCATGAATCATGGAAGAACACTTAAATATAATTGAGTCATTCATATCCAATTACTCAAAATATCACTCAATTCCTTTCAATCAATTAACAACCTATTCATTATAATTAGAGTATTAGAAATCTAGTGTCATCTAGAGATGAAATAATTTTACATGATCTATTGATTCATCCCTTTAAGGTTCCATAAATTGACCCTAAATTAGAATGGGTGTAGCTCTATGTCCATGAGAATAGAAAACAAGTACCACTATTTCAGTGTTATTTTTTTAGTTGGATGGTTATCATGCAATGGTTCATCGAAAGCTTCCCCCACATGTTGTTTCAAAAATATTATTGAAGGAATGATGATGCAACCATCAACAAACAATAATAGACACTATGGGATATAAATTCATTTATACAACCAAAATGGGAGTCAAATGTCCCTAATATTTAGAACACTCTTCTCAAAGAGGGAAAAAACTAGAAACATATCAAAATAATCATCATATAATCTTTTTACCCAACTACCCAAGGTGACTTATGGCGTGTTATGATAAGTGATTGACATGAAATCACTCATTACTACATCCCAATTCCCATAAACCCTAACTTGAATCTAATAGGATAACACATACCACATACTAACTTCATGGAATGATAATTAACCTATACCACTGATACCACATTTTCATGAACCATCATGGACATTCAGGTTCCCTAATACCCGATCAATATCTATAATATCACTAAAGAAATTCTTGATCCCCACTGGTTGGAAACAATAACCAAAAATCATAAAAAATCTAAAAGGAATGATATTTCTAAAAAATAGTAGAATATAAAAATAATACATGTAGGTATATAAATATTACATAAGAAGAATGTCCCATAAGTCAAACAGGTAATATAGTACCCATGCAGATAGAGAAATATATCAATGAAACATCATCCAAAACTACAATCGATAAATTATCAAATAAGTGATAAGGTATAAACATGTGTTCACAAGTACCTTTGGCTCTATATAAACAAGAATCATCTATATTCCATTAGGGAATTTTTTTTTGAACTATGTTTTTATAGATTTTTCATCATCAATCCATTTCTAGGGGAGCACGAAGCAAATATTTATATCCCAAATAACACACTAACTAATAGGAAATGATATTCAAAATTTCAATTCCATTAGAATTGGGATTTTTCAGTATATTTCATCCCATTTTAAAATACATACTAAAATAATTTAAAATATTGGTTTATAAATAAATTAAAACATATTTTTGAATAAATAATGAAATTAAATGCTTCAATTTTTTGGAAAATATAAAATAGAAACACCATCCTCTAATCACAGAATCAAAAAATCAACACCGATAATGGGAACACCAATTAAAATCAAAGGTGACAAAAATCTAGTAATTTTATATAAAATAACGATTTAACATTAAAATGATTAAAACTATAGAAATGGAGTTTAGTACCATACAAAAAATGAGGATATAATTCACTTTATGTAGTAGCGGAAGGAGGATCAGAAGAGAATATCCAAGAGGAGATACACTTACTTGAGAGGGATCAAATCATCCACTAGAAATTTGACTCACCAATGGAAGAGTTTGAAAAAGGTAAAATTGATTCTTGAGAGTCTCCAATTAAGAGAAAATAATATTAGGGATGAACATTTCAAAAGCCTATAAAATGCTCCAAATTACATTATATACTCCATCAATAAAGAACCTGATAAAAGGGGGTCAAAACAAAGTTAAAGGATGATTTAGAATAAGGGTAGTTAATTTTTTTTACCTCAGTGATATATGTTTTTAAATGGATTTTGACATGGAAAATAGTAATATTTGTAATACTCTATATATTATATATAATGTTATATGATGTGATTCTATAATATTTATATGAATATATATTCAATTTAATGATTTTTCTGAAAATTTCTTTCAAAAAATAAGGATCGTATTATATAGGTAATGTAATAATTTAATATGAAATTAAAATATTTATTACATACATAGTAATTTATTATTCTCATAATTTATTGAATGTATTTATATTTTTTAATTAATTTTTTTACAATATTGTTAAATAATTATTACTTTTTTTGTTAAATATATGTAATTTTCATATATTCTAATGTATAAATTTATGATTTTTTGTTCATTTTTTCATTTACTTTTACTATTAAATGTTTTCATTAAAAATTCTATATGTATTATTCAAATATTTTCTAATAAGCATCATACAAAAAAATTAAAGATTCTGACTATATATATAGTAATATATTTAATTTTTTGTAACTATATTTTAAGTACATTTTTAGAATTCCAAAGTATGATATTTTTAAGATTATTCACACATATTTTTATGTCATATTAGGGTAATGATTGATATATAACCTAAAAATAATATATATATATATATATTTGTTCATATAATAGTGTGTGATGTTGGTATATCACATTGTATGTTATAGGAAATAAAGTCATATCACATGCCTTAGAAAGGAATTTCATTTGGTGTAGAATATAGCTATCATATTATTTTTACATAACCATATTATAAGGTTTGATATAAACGTATCATAAGTGTTATGATATTTTTAAATAATATTCTATGAATGATAATAAATTCACATATTAGTATTTTTATCATTGTCTCTTCCATGAATGTATATCATTTAATTTATGAAACATAAATAGAATCCAAAAAAAATTAACGGTAAAATTCGATAACCAATGGGTTGATAAGCATTTGCAACTGAATATAATTAATCACATATTATAAAAAGTTTACTTAAATGATTTAAAGTCAAAGATATATTCTTTGATTCATTGATATGTTAGGAATATATTAGTAAGTTGATTTATTTGGGCCTATATGTGATAGTGATTCTATTTATTTTGGTTATAACCTCTCAATATATTAAATAACATATGAAACTAATTAATTTGGAGGGCTGATGATCATACAATGAACTTATAAATTATTAACACAAATATTATCATGTATACCTCATGTCTAGTGTGCAATATATTTAAATTTAATTCTTGAGGAAGTTGAAATTGAAATTGAATTTAAAAACCATCCTTCATAGGATGAAACATAACCATTATAATTGGTGTGGTCCACATGAAGAATCCTAAAGCAAAAATGGAATTATAAAACCTTATCCAGAATGGAAAATGAATAAAACTAATAAATATATCTTCATAATGGAATGAATATTTACTAAAAACACCAATATGAAGGGTCATATCCTTAATATAGACATGCTCTATTTGATGAAGGGGATCTAATTCAAGGGACAAACATTTGGAAGTAGGCATACATTTCCTCTAAAATATTATTATTTTTTGGTAATGGTTATTGAACAATTTAGTAACCATAATTATAATCAATAATCCATTAATTGTATATATTTTTAAATTTTTTGTCATGATAAACCATTTGGAAAATGTATCAATAACTCATATGACACTATATAATAAATGATAAAGCATTGGAATATCATATGAAGTGACATAGGTTTCAAATGACTTATGATACTAACTCATATTTTATTATAATATTTATATCAAATTCAATAAATTGATTAAAATATACTTTAATCAGACAATAAAATTATTATTTCTTAGTTTATATCCAAAAACACTAACATTCAAAAATATCTCATAAATGTTTTATACAAAACATAAAAACTCATTGTGAATCCATCAAAACACATTTTTGATATAATTTATCAAACACTACTCACATAGGATTTTTTTAGTCTTTACCCCTTTTTATAAGGCCTAATTATTTGACCCCACATGCCATTATAAAATTTATTAAAAGTAAAAATTAACAAATTTATTAATGTATGGTATGAATGGATTCAAGAAAAATGTCATTCTTACACAAAATAAAAAGGGTTCTAGAATGATCTCGATCAAACAAACTAATATCTGAAATTGAACATGTGAGACATAAAATATATCACATTTGTTATATATATACATTTATAAACACATTATATTTGAAATTATGTGAACACTATACACAGATCATGTCAATATAATGTAATATTAATAATTTTTCTTATTCTTTGAGTAAATTTATAACATCAAATGATTATATCATATATAAACAATAATAATATATAAACTCATAACATGTAAATAATTTATAATTGACATTAATTTCATCAGTCACTTAATTGATGTCTCAGTTGTATTTGATTCTTATTTAGGTGGAATATACTATCTCTATTTATCTTTACTGATAACATAATATAAAATATACCTGACCACCCCTAATTAGGTCATCCTCAAGGATAGTGTAATAATGGTATCAGTGAATAAAGGTAAAAATTCTTGGTACATTACTAAACATGGTTAAAAAGGAATAGATAATAATTATACACTCATATATTTATATATGACCATATTAAACTCCATATGAGATATTTTCAAAGTTCAATAAAGATAATAACACTTTGACTAATTTTTAATAAGTTTTTTTTGAATTTTATAGAACTATTTTACTCAAGTTATTCCTTAAGTAAAATCACAGCCAATTATAATACATTACCGTCATTGATATGGGAAAAATAAATGCCCATGTAGTAGACTGAGGTATTTTTATAATTCCATTTTTCTTTCTCAATATGATCAATTTAGTTGAATTAATAATAATGGAAAATTTCCATCATTTTAAAATCATGATAATTATAATAAAAATTATATAAAATCTCCCATGTATCCAATTCCAAGAGATAAAAAATGATCCTCTTCTTTTTATGGTGATATTATATTTATAAATAGTTTTACTAAATTAACCTATTTATCCATGATTTATAACATTTCATCTCCCCAATATATTTTTCACTAAATTAATATTGAAATTTTTAGGGTTTTTTAACATTTAGGAACATTGGGGATCCATAGCATGAGTAACAGGACCATTGCATTCATAATAAATACCAATTTATCTAAATATTATATGAACAAAACCTTGTTCTATTATAACATATAGGTTGAAAACAATACTCATTTTTTCCATAAGACCTATAGATATTATTTTCTGCTATTGTCAACTGTTATATAGTGTATTGTTTTTAAATATTTAAAATAAAAAAGTTATTAGAATTAAAAGCCCAAATTTATTTCTCATTTAAATTTATTTATTCCAATAAAATTAAACCCTTTAATGAACGAATAATCACCTCAAAATACAGTGTAAATTTTCTTACATCTCAATCACCAAAGTATGTTTTCTTTGGACCCCATGACATTGACCCCCTTTAGATTGGAATATACATTTTATTAAAAAATAATAAGAAATAAATATATTTGTACACAACAGGAAAGTTGTGAATGATAATTTCCATTATGTATAAGAAATCATATCTAATCATTCAGAAATATTATAGGGATCATGAATCATTCGAGGATTCATGCCATGTAATAGTGTTAATGTCCTAATTTATGAGTTTTATTTTCTAACCCACTTTATCATTATACTAATATATGTGTTTCAAATGAGTAAAAAATTCCACATTTATCTATCTCTATTCTTCTTCACACCTAGTTTATATTCTATTTCTCACATTAATTTCACTAAGAATCATTTTTTCCAACCATAAATTTAAAAAAATTAATATTGGGAAAAAATTTAAGATAAGTACTACGTCATACACATAAAATAATAGAAATACCATGACCATCCCATTAAACATATAATATAGAGATTAATCAAAAAAATTTAATTAAGAAAAATTATTTTAATTCATCATTATATAAAATATTACAATTCTATGAAGCATGGATCAATTAATAAATGGATTGGTAAAACTCAAAATAATTGTTTTAAAGGATAATGGTTTCTAATTACATTTGATATACCTTTATTTATAATTGGTTTTTTGGATCGAAATATTTTTTTGAAATTTATTATCACAACAGGATTATTATTTTTCCTTATATTCAATTACAAATTAAATCATCCATTTTAACCAACATAAGATTTATAGGTAGAAACTCAACCTTCCATGTTGGTTTTATATTGGAATACTAAATTTGATTATGTGTGTCCTAACGATTATAGTGGGTCAACTATGTTCTAAAATGTATATGTTTATGTGAATTACATGTCAATCTTCATAGACCCTACCAATTTCACATAAAGTAATATCTCTATGTCTTTCAAAACTTAACATGTTCCTCATCTATCAAAATCTTTCCATCATTGTTCACTATAAAAAACCATTTCACTTGAGTTAATTACGAATCCTTAAATGTATTTTTTGTTTTTTATAAGATAACATGGATTTTAGTTTATATATCATTATGTAATGGATTAATATTCTATCTCAAGAACAATCCATAATCATTGTTCCAGAAATTCTCAATGATCATATTACCTCATTATCATTATTTGATTCATTTCATACTTCTCAACAAAAACCCCGTATTGAGACACATTCACATTTTTTTATATTAGAATAATAAAAAATATTCCATAGGTTGATGGTGATAATTGGAAAATTGGAATATATTCATTTAATTCCGTCTATTTTGTAAGATAATTTTTACAAATATCCATGATATCAAAAAATACACATAAAATAAAAAATAAGATACATCCCCTTTAATATCGTATATGGTTTGTTTAGAACTAAATTAGATGGAAAAATTATTTTTCAAAATTTAAAACATTCTATAGCATATACGTGTAAGGTTTTGAGATGCTCATGATGAGTGTTCACTGATTTAAAAATTTCAAGCGAGGTAAACTTCTTCAAATTGGAGACTTTATTCAACCATGAAGTTCAAGAAGGTGTTAGTTATGGTATAACAAAAAATCTCCAAAAAGTTAAATGAATTGTTTTCTAAATTTTTCAACACCCCATTCTGATAAGAAAATATTAATACAGTTTCCCTATTTGTTTTGTACATCAATAATGAAAACCTATAACTTTTTAATGATTGAAAACCTATATATCATATGAAAAAGACCACACACGTTTATTTATTTATTAATTTTTATGAGGTTAATATAATTATTTCATTTTTGTGAACTCATTTTTCTATATACATCATTGTTCATACTATCATATAGTATACAAGCACTTTTAAATTATCTATTAAAATTTTACTTTGTTGTATTTATTAATAAAAAATAATCTTCATTATAAAACTATTCATGATCAAATTAGTCCAATAATATATCTCATTTGAGACTTTGGATATTTTTGTTAAATTTTTATATGGGTAATTACATAGATGATTGATTTTACAATCAGACATAGAATTTTATTTTAAATTATATAAATTATATTTTCAATATTAAAAATATATAAACCATCTAATATATTCTCAATTCCATAAAAATTTAATTAAAATATATATATATATAACAACTCTTTCCATAATAATGATTGAAAATCCCCTCCTATCCAAAAAATATATAAAAATAAAATTTTTATTTATAGAGAAAAAATAGTAACAATTTTCCAATTCTAAAAGTTCACTTACTATAATTATTGATGATAATGAATATTATTTTTTGAGTGTAATGTTTTGGGTCTATTTAAAATATTTGTTCTAATTAATTGGTTTTTATATTATAGGAATTCATATTTTAGTTTATATTTTATAGGATGAATTATTTAGTGATTATAGATGAGATATGAGGCTCAATCATGCATTACAAATTTGAGACACCTAAAAATTAGTGCCACCTATAGTTTATAATTATAATTAAAAATGGACACTTTATAGCCTATAATGTTGCCCAGGTCACATGGGTGTTCCACTAGGTACATAGTTTCCCTATTCCTGGTACCCGGTGGGCCTTTAATATTTTAAAATAGTGGGGGATTCTTGTTATTTTAACTCTAAAAACATTATTATCCCATAATTGTTAAAAATTGATACATATTCCTTATAGATGAATGGGATATAATTTGATCACATTCTATGGTATCTTATCTCCCCATTTATTGGTCTAATAATTCATCATTAATTCCAGGAGGTATCATCACATGGAAAAAAAATGATAATCCCCATTTTTTATATTGTTCTTTAATATTCCCAATTTTTTTATTTTCATTTGTAGTTAAGGGTTATATTATAAATTCGACCAGAATATGGTTGAATTCCCCTGAAACCCACAAAATTCACATATTATACCTCCAAAGAGGACTGTGTTAGTATAATATTTATCTATCATCACCATTTTGGATAATTATAAATTTTTTCCACTTTTTTTTCAATTTTTTAGATTCCATTAGTCTATATTATCATACAGTTAGATTGGTATTTATATTAATTCTATTGTGGAAGTATTTTATGATTAATTCAATTAGGTTTCCATTTTTTAGTCCTCCATGATTACGATGTTTAATTTTTTTCATTACATTAGTATTATAAATTGGTGAAATGGTTTTTACATTGTATTCAAAAAACATTATGACATCTAAAATCTCTCCATAAATAATTGTAGGTTTTTTTACCTCCCTATTTAATTCTTTTGTTATTCTAATAATAATATAGCATTTGGTTTTTCCTTAATTAATAAGGAAACCTATTATTACCACTTAAACTAGAATAAACTATAATTCAATTAACTAAACATAACCAAAGGCTAATATTATGATTTATTGGTAATGTGGTTACTATATTCATCTATTTTTAAAAAAATTTCATTATTAAAAATAAAATGGTTCTATATTTACGTTCAATAAATTTTATGTGATAGCCATGGTAGTTATTTTAAAGGATAATGTCGGTATATTTTTAAATAATACCATTTTCTAAATGTGTATACCTTTAAAATAAAATTAAATTGAATTTATTTTTTCAATCATCTCTAAATTTTTCATATAAACATGGATATATATCCACATTAAATATTCTATATTCCCTTGTATATTTTAAAATAATTGTTTATATACAAGTGTTTCACACATATAAGAAGACTGTTTATTTAAAAAGTGAATTCTCAAATATCCTTCACATATTGTTTTTCAAGAGTTAAGAGATATTTACTTTTGGAAATTGTATTTTGTGTTTTTTAATTGAAAACCAAGACATATGATAAATAAATTATAATTTATAAATCCTTAAATAAATGTTTATATATAAAAGTAAACTAATGAAATGTATTTATTCTTAGATGGTATGTAATAATTAATACTATTTTTTGTATGTTTAAACTTTCCTATATTATACAATCTGATAACATTAGTTGGTATGGTTAGTTTCTTCAAGTGAATGTTTGAACGGAGTTTGATCTATTACATTGTCTTTTATGTTGACTATATTTTCAACTAAATAATATTTATTAATAGTTGAGTATATCACACTCACAAAGTTCAATTTTGCTATGTGCATCATGGTTTTTATGAGGTAAACATATTTTTATAATTTTATGATAGAATAATTTATTTATACATATTATATTAATGATGGTTTCTTCTATTGAATTTTTAATTTCTAGTTGGAAACACTATTTATGGTTATATTGTTTTTTTGTTATAATAATATTATAAAAATATTGAACAAATCATGGTATGTAATTTAATAAATAGTTGTTTTAATGAATTCTTTATTTTTTACTATATCAATTTTTATTATTTCAAAAGTATAAATTACGTTGTTGTTGTTATTTTTTGACACCATGACCGTGGGTACTAATTTGATTATTGATATGTACAATATATGGGGTCTATTAAATTTTTATAATCTTTAATAGTAGGTTTATCATTAATTAATATACTCAATTTAATTGGACATCTTTTGATCCTTTCTCTATTATACCCCATTCCCCTAACTCAGAATAGGGAGGATAACTTCATTCTCCAAAATCAATAAAAACAAATACTTCCTCCCCAACATATGGGTTTTTTGTAACAATATTAATTCAATAAAAAGGATTTTTGAATTACCCTTGGTTCAATTTATAGTACATCATAGTTTCTATGTTAATAAATGAAAAAGGCACTATAAGTATAAAACATCCTATTATAGAGTGTTATTATTTAATGTAACTATGAATACATGTAATAATTCAATTTTGATATGATACACTAAATTATTGTCAGTGTACTTATATACTCTACTTGTTATCAATTTTTTTTAAAAAAAATATGGCATGTTTATGAATAATATAATTTAATTCTATTATGTAGAGACATTGCTGGTGGTTACCTATTAAGTATTTAAGCACACACCCTACAAGAATTTCCTAGTGGAGACGAAACCAATCTTATGCTGCATTTTGAAAAATTAATGGTACATTGGTATCTATTAGCTCACATTGAATGGTTTTTTATATCATATTTGGAATAAATATTAGTTCTCACTTTTGAGATAGAGATTTTAGAGATGGTTCGATGTCTTATTTGAATCATTTATTTGACTTGTTAGGGTTAAACCTATGTTATGGTAATTTTATATTCAAAATTTAATAGTAATTGGTTTCAAGAGGGGTTTTAATTCTTTTTTATTGTTTTTTAATTCATAGTGATAATGTTTTGAACTATTTATATCCTTATTTATTATGTTTTAATCTATTTATTTGTGTTATCGTATTAGAATGTTTTAATTATGTGTTACCAATAATATATTCATGGTAGAATTCATACATTCCAGTCAAATATAATTAATGATGGTAAATCATTCCCTTAATATTTTTGAAGAACTGTAATGTAAATAGGTAAAATCATGGGATCCATAAGGACACTAAGTATAATAGTAGTGTTATTTAAGAAGGGTGAATGAATCCAAGTTCTAATTACTAAAAAATGGTGTAAGAATGATATTTGGATTTAAGGATATTTTATTCATAATTAATATTATTAACTATAGAGTGCGCTTGAGAAGTAACACATAATAACTACTCATAATACAATTTATTATATAATATCATGCTACTAAGGGATATCATGATTCTCATTACCCACTAATGGTCTACGCGAGCCTTTCAAATGTCATTATTGGGTAGGATGAAATGTAATTTGAAAAATTTAAATAGTACATGACAAGGATTCATCTCTTTTTAGGATAATTTATCATTTTAGGCACTAATATTTGGGAATACGTATGATGACATACAATATGGAATTCCATTTTTATGTCTGGTTTATAATCGTCTAAACCAAATTATGGATTTATTATGTAAAAATGTATTAATATATATATATACATGTATATTAGGGAATAAATATTCAATATAAATAAAAAATTCTATGCTTTGATTTGGGAATACATGTTTATTACAACATACGCAATTATTCCATATCTAGTAATATATTTACCGAGTCCAACCATTATTATCTGCATACATTATTACTATTGAGAATGATCTATATATTTTAATTTATATTGTTATTCATCTTGTTATTGAATTATTATTGTAATCTATTTATCACTCAATTCAATTTCATATTTCATTATATTGTTGATCATGATGGTATACATCAAGTGAAAATGTTGTTTTCTCCTAGTGAACTAATGTATGTTAAGATATATTTTAAAAATTAATTAGTCAAATATTAAATCCATTTGGTAATGGTAATGTCCATGTGGAAAATATTTCATAACGTCTAAAAAATTATGATTCCTTTATAATTGTATTTTCATGTCACTCATCACTATTAACAACATTTTATTTAATTAATGGGTTTTCTATCTTGTATATCCAAAATTTAATGGGTCTTTAAATTATTTAATTTATCCTAATCTTGGTATGAAATTGGATAAATCCAAATTTTGATTGGGAATGGAGATTTTATTTTGAATGGTTACACAATTTTAGGAGTCAAATGATTTATAATTTGACATGTTTCAAATTAATAAAAATTATTTATTTTAAAAAAGTAATGCAATATTTTCAAAATGGAATTGTTGGTAATGTGTTTTCTTATAATGGGGTTATATAATAACAATGATAAGAAAAATATATATTTTATTAATTAATTGGTATTTGAATTTTAAAATAAATGAGGCCTTTATATATGACTTTTTAATTCAATAAGTTGTACAAACATAAATACAATGGTAAGAAAGGTATTGACATACCATGTAGAATCTTATGTTAGGGAGTATATTAGAATATATTTTTACTAATTAATAATATTTAGAGATTAATAAGGTTGATATTACAACCTTTTGTATTTATTTTCCATGTTATTTTCTAATTCATATTTTGGTTTTTGGATTCTTGCATAAAAAATGAGGTGTAAAATTTAGTTTTGTATTACATTGATTGTTGTGGATGATAAAATTTAATGGTTTTTTGGGATTTGATATAATTTTGAATTATATAGTTTAGATAAGATATTTTATATTTAACATTTGAATTTGGGTGTGTTTTAATAATTATATGTAGACCTATTTTTGTATTTTTTATTTTGTATCCAATATTGGTTAAATTTGGTGATTTGATTTTAGTTGGATATATTGTTTCATGCATGGCTTGGATTCTTCAATTGACATATTGAAAATTCATGTCTAGTGAACCATTTGGTAGGTATTATTTTTTGAATTCTTAGGTATGAGATGTTATATGGTGGTGAGATAAGAAAACCAATTTCTTAACTATAGTGATTAAAAATCAATGGTGTTAAAATTATAGATTTAATATACATGACTATTTGAATTTTTTTCAGATTATGAAGCCAGTTTTATTTCAATGATTTATAATTTATCTCAGGTGTATGAAAATGAAGTCAAAATAATTTTTTGTTGAGGTTCCAATACATGTTCTTGATTTTGATGTTCATGGTACCTACAAAGGGGTTACCCTAATTGATTTAAAATTAAGGGACATCACATACCTAGTCATAGAGAACATGTTACCCTATTTTAGGGCCAGAGGACTAGATTACCTTATGGTGCCATTGGGTACCCAATAGACCCAAGATATATCTACGGTGGACCTATACTTCTTTCATATGTGGGGGATTTATATTCATTTCACCTCCACCAAATTATCTCTCATTCAATCATCTTTTTTATACCCCATTCCATTATGCTAAATGGGACAAAACATCACAGAAATGTGTGGGATCCCATTTCCCCTCACATGCATTCATTTTATTGAATTGTTCAGGTTGTTTTTATCTAATCGAAACAAATTGTAATCATCCATTTTAGACTTGTCTTATTTTATGTTTATTTTTATACTTATTTTAAAAATATTATTAGAAATTAAAATTATAATTCCATTAGATAATGGTGAAATTCATAATAGAAATTAAAAATTCACTATTATTACTTTAATGAGGCTCTTATAATTTGATTTCAAAATATTTAAAACCATTTTAATTAATGATAATTGTGGTGAAAATTTCATTTATTTCGATTGTTAGATGAAATAAATTGATCTCGTCATAGAATTTTTTTGTAATTTAGTTGCTTGTAATTACACATAGATTTATTTACATGTAATCGAGGATGGATTTGAGAATATTAATCATTAATATTGGTGTGTGATTTATTTAATTCCATTACTTCCAAATAATTATTATTTTTTCATTAGATATCTTCCAAACACTAAGATTGAAAAAATCTCACCTCAATTAATGTTATGTGGTCCGAAAACACTTTTTAGATCTTATAGTACACATAATATTCATTCCTTTTATTTTATCTAAACTAATAAATACTATAATTTATAATTTAATGATATAAATGATGATATTAAAAAAATATTTTTATATTATATCTTAAATGGTTTCTATGGAATATTTTTGGAACTATAGAATATAAATCAATCCCCTTTTGATTAAATATTGAATTTAAATAAATCAGTTTGATATATGAGCACTCATTGTAAGAATTTAATCTTATTTCTTTTGTTTTCTTTGATGTGTTGCTGTATATCCCAATCATATGTTATAGAACAATACAGTGTTGTATATTTTTTTAGAACATCCCTATATATTAACCAATTGTGGAAATGGAGATCCATGATGTATATCTAGAATAATACCCTTTGTTGGGATATTGTAATTAAATAGTCTCACTTCAAGAAAAACTATCATGTATTGTCAATATTTAACTAAGGTTAACATTAATATGTCCTAACCATTTTTTTTCAATAAAATCATATGATCCCATTTAATCCCAAAACAAATATATCTTAATAACCACGCATAATACTATGTAAATATTGTGATTTTGGGGTGATGTGGGGGCTCGGTTGGATGATTATGAAGTACCTATTAGCCAAAAACATAATGTTACCTCTTTTCCCAAAAGAAATTAATATAAAAATAAATATGGTCCATAGATACATAGGTTTGGATTAATTTAAAACAAAAACATTATTTATAAAGATTATTATTTAAAAAAAATTCTATATTAATTTCATCATTTACATTTTATCTTAATATCTTCTGAAAAAATGGTTACATAGCCACCCACCCTTTTTTCTTCTCACTTTTCTCTTTAAACAGATTATTTCATAAACACTTGTTTTAAATTTTTATGATGAATTAATGTTTTCTAAAATCTATGGGGGACCAAAGATAAATATTTTTATCCTAGTAGATCATTAGAACATATTACTTTGGTTATCATATTTCCCTTTTATCCTTTAGAATATGTCATAAAATTATTAGGTTTTGATTATTTCCACAAAATTATTATTTATTCCATGTTTAAACAAATATACTTCCTAGTGTTTTTTCTATTTTGGATGTAAGCTTGATTTCATTAATGCTACATTTTTAACTATCATTTTGTTCAATTTTCGATAGTCTATCAATTTTTCTAGGATTATATATTTCCTTATAGTTTTGTAATAGAAATATTTATTTATTTGTAAGATATATATGTTGGTTATGTCCATTTGGGTGTAAAACTAATGTTTTTTAAACTAGTTTTTACTATAATTTAGAATTTTTAATATCAATATTTTTTTTAAACTCATGTTGTTTGGAATTGATGGTTTTATTTCCCATGAATGTCTATAATTATACTATACCACATATGTCTATGTTTTTCAATCTTGACATATTTTCTAATGTAACTAGTCAATTCTATATTGAGCAAGGATACTACATTTATAATTGATATTAATGATAGAATGTGAGTAATTCAATTAATATACACAATTAAAGATGGATCTTCACTATTGGGGAATATGATTTTATGTGTTAGTTTTTACATGAAACAATATTATATCTCGTTCTCTATGTTCTAATGTTATGTGAACTAGGATATATTAAATCTACTATAGATACTAAATTTTTTAAAGAAAATATATTTGTAGAACCCTAAAATTTGTAAAAGTTATTGGTGGTTCACCCAAACATCAATTTAGAGTAATTTTCATATTTGGATATAAATCATGAAGAAGGTTATATAGGTGTAATGTCCCAATTTTGGTTCACATCAACGATGTCCAAATTGGCTCTCTATATTCCATATGTTATCCTTCAAATATTTAAAAGGCTATATAATAGTGGAAATTATTGACATATGATAGGTGAGGAGAACGTTTACCTATGTATAGATAACCATCAAAACAACACACACAAAAATATCATGATGTAGTGATAATAATATAATAATATTAAAAGATAAACCACACAATTAAATTCCAACAAATAGTAAATATTAAAATCATTTTATATCAATATGAGATACTGTAGTTTTCATTCAAGTAATAAATGTATTAAAAATATCTCCCTTGGAAATCTATATACAACAGATTAAAAAATAGGAACAATTAATGGATACATCAAATAAAAATATGATTCAATGATTGGAAATATATCTTTAATCCAACCACGATCCACTGAATCATCCATGAGATGAATATGGGGCCCTTCTATTCATATCTTACTAAAAAAGACATGTTCTTTAGCACAATGTTTCGTGTGATGGCTGTGAGTACAAATCATTATGACCCAAAAAAAATTTACATACAAAATATATTAAATACATATTAATCTTAATTATGAAGTGACAGTAAATAATGGAAATGATTATCCTATAAATCTCTATAGAGATCAACCACCATACAACATATGAACATACATTATTTATCCATTACAAGAATAACACAATATCCAATTGGTTTAAAACACATTTAAGATGAATGATATGTTACTCATAACAAAGTAAATTAGGTGAACATGATATCAATATAAAATCAAATATGTAATTATTACGTCATAATTATATGCCACCCAACATATAGTTTTATCACCAATCTAATTTCAATAGTGAACAAGTCATTTCCTATTGAATGACTCAGCACCAACCCGAGGTGGATGATACAACAACACAACCTATGAAAATGTAGAAAATATACCCCCATAATATAGATTTTTTAAATGATATAATAGTTTAGTACAACTCATTTGTGTTATATACTAAAGTTTAAAAACATACATGGTTGACTGCAAACTTGTATAAAACACAAAGGGTATAAAATTCACCACAAGAATCTACACTATGGGTCAATAATGAACGTTAACGAACAATCACGATATAGAATGTTTACATCAATTAATGGTCTACATATGGATTAAACACCATCTATAACATCATATTGGTGGATGATATATGAAAACTGCAGGTGTTAAGTGAATGCCACACAATGAGATCAATTTTCATATATGTGAGTTAGCCAACTAGAATAAGTCTCCATGTGGATGATGCTACACAAGATGTAGTCTCAGTAGTGGAAGGTATAAAACTGAAATGAAAACATTTGTTGAAGATGAATAACCATCCAAAATCTAAAAACAATGTATATCCCATTATAGAAAATATTCAACTGGATATTACCCCATTAATATCCTGAAGATGTAACGAAATAACCCTCTACCATGTTTTATGTACACTATGTACTAAAAAAACTCAAGGGTGGATGAGGAATCATCAATAAAACATAAAAATTAAGTGAATAACCAACATATATAATGGAATATAATTAATAAATAATAATAACATAAATGGGATACACTCTAAATACACTACAAAGCTCATAGACTCAAGATTAATGTTCTGACGCCTATACTGTCGTATTTTAACGTATTTTCTGACCAATGGTTGTTCCAAGACCCCAAATGTGGTTTTTATATTATAAAAATAAGAATATATTCCCACAACAAGACTTATGTTTTCATTGAATATTATGGTAATGCAGTTCTATGGTCATTGTTGAGATGAAATGTAGTTACATAGCTCATTAAAGACCAATAAATACCCAATATTACCCCACATGGACAAAGATAAATAAAGAAGGAGTTATATAACTTCATTTAGGGATTTCAGTATATCTTCTACATCATACATATCATATAATAAATTATACGTAATTAAATATAAATAAAAAAAATTATATGATCAAAAAGTTTCATGTATTGTCCAGCTTATTATAAAACACAAGTTATTAAACCTTAATAAGTAAAATTTATTAATATATACAATGTATAAAAATTCGGAACCATCCATAATGTATGATTAAATAGTATAGAAATTGAATATTCTATGGAATAGAAGTCATATCCTTTCTACTGGTGAATTATTGTGAAATATGACACTCAAAACGGATCAAGAAGTAAAGGGATCTACCTTCAAGAAAGAGAGAAAATAAAAGAGGAGGTGAGGGGGTGTTTTTATTCTATTTGAAAAAGAGGGGGAATTAATTTAATAATATTTTACAAATATTTTCATAATTTATGTTTAGAAAACATGAAGATTCAACCCATCCACCCTCTTACCTTCCAACAGGTACATTCTCAGAACTACGTACCCACTTAAGGGTCACCAACCACCCAGTCATGCACATAAAGCTATTTTCAGTCCTATGACCCCTATAAGTCCGTTGATACTATCCAATCTAGTACCTAACTGCCTAAAAAAATTGACATATGTCATAGTACCAATTTTTTATCCCAAAAAAATTCATAATCCCCTATTAACGCCACTAATATTAAAATTCCCTTAAAATAAATTTGGTTTTCTTAAAAGAAAATATAAATTATACGTTTTTATGATGTGGGGTGTTATTACCACTCCTACATATAGAAAATATTCCATGATTTGAATAATATAGCATCATGAATATTTTTTACTTAATATATTTGTCTAGTACACGAGCATATCTGACTCCACCTCCTTGGCATCCTTCATGATGAACACATACTTACACTGACATAAAAAGGACTATCATCTAGTGTAGAGTTGTATCTCTCAATTCTACTATCCAAATCAGTAACTTTGAATCTGAAATATCCAATTATAGATCATTCGTTTTTACTCTAATCATATCATAGAGGCATATATGGTAACATTAACGATGTGAAATATTGAATAGACCAATAAGAACTTCCTATAAATATGAATGTTCATACTAATACACAACAACAATGATCCTATTGAAAGTATAATAGTTCCCCCATGATCTTGAAAATAAAATTCCTTAATCTATAGAAAACCCTATATTCTAACTAAGGTGTAAAAAATAAATACGAGGTCCTACCCCAAAACTCAAGGGGATGCTATTATAAGTATATATAACATCTCTACCAAATTAATGTAGTCTTTAGCCATATTGTAGTTAGTTTAGTATGATTTGAAATATTTTTTATGAGACTGTCCTTGATTACCACTAATTATAATAAAACAAACATGCATAAAGTAGATTAATCCTGATCTAGCATAAAAATCCTAAAAAGAATTTTATTAATTTGTTCTATATAAAACATATTATAGTTAAACTCTACATGTATGATACATTACTCCAAATAACCATTGAAATCATGGATGCATTCTTATAGTATATACTATAATACCTAGATGGTATTCTTAGAGATATTTTTGGCTTCAGGATAGAAGGGAGTGATCATGTGAACCTTTATATTGTATACTCTCCATAGACCTAAAAAGTGTGCTGTGAGATAGTTTCCCCTTTTTATAAAAATATTATACATAGAACATGAGGGAATACAATACTATAGATTTATATACACCAAAAATTGTTGATAGAAAAACCCTCTCCAAATGATAGGTAATTTGAATCATTCACTAACCAATATAAATAACTCACAAATCATTTCATTCAGAAGATGACCATTCTAATCCCATAACAATGGATATGGTCACATCATCGACCTCCCACTATACAATGGATATGTAATGTAAATGAATTATGGGCCATTGATTCATGACTATAACTTAGTTATATTTGAATAATTGTTAATGAATCATCACTATGTACTTTGTTCGTTTTGGTCCACTAATACTATCATCATATGTACTGATATATATTGGTAATCCATTTGTGAATAAACATTATTGAGGTGTTTCAATCCAAAATTAACTCCTCATGGGAGAATATATGGACTAATAAAAAACCCCATACACATAGGATCTCTTCAGCATAAACAGACAAGTCCTATGGAATTTATCCTCTCTATATATTTCCTTTGATCACTATGAAATATAACATAATTGATTAATTGTAACTAACTATTTCATGGATTGAAAATAAAATACTAATAGATGTATGGTTCTCTTTTACTTGATATTCTTGGACAAGAATGAAGATATCAGTTAAATGTCTTATCATCTCCCATTTATTACTAGCCACCAACAGCACCAAAAAATCATTCTTCCAACAAAAATGAATCAAGAAGAATGTTCATGTTCGCATGTGTCTATGCTATCTCAATATCATACTATTGTAAGTAATCCACCAAAAAACAATAATAATGATTTAAGTTAATTATAGAATAATTATTCATAAAAAAATTACGGATAGTATTGATTTGGACATGATTAACTATATCAATGAGATGAGGAGGAGGTGAATTAACAATCTAGTTCGTTTTTTTACAATTTATTTCATTTAGGAAAACCTAAATTAATGGTTAAGATTTCCATACACTCTTCCTATGTCCCTAAAACCTACCAAAACATTTCATAAAACAAAGGTAATATTTATAGTCATTTTTAGGGGATACATATTTTTTGAGATCATGATACATGCTATTTTTTGTACCTATTTCAATAAAATTATTTATAAAAGAAATTACCAGGAATACATATAAAATCTATCTCAGGAAAACCTAAATAGATAATATCATGAAATTTGTCGTTCACAAGTTAATGTTGTGATCACCGCCCAAAGATTTATTTATAATGGATCCCTCCAATTGAGTTATCTCTTAAAAATATCATTTTTGTTTACACATACACATAGCAAATGCTAAAAGGTTCATTCAAGTTGACATATTAAAAGTTCTTCGACTGCTTTTTCCTTCTCATACAACATGCACTACATCTTTGGTCGTCTTCATGTATATAGGATATGATATTTTATAGATTAATTATGACCATAAATGTTTATTATAATTATCAAATCAATATATCATATTATATCTCACTCTAAAATATATGTAAAACCGTGTATTTTTCTTCTGGTAATGTAATTTTCATCTTCTGATGTTTTCAATTCTAATGAACTAATAGAATAAAATAAATATTCGTAAACTTCATTAAGTGAATAATCCCAAATAAGGTCATATATAATATTTTTTAACAATGTATTACTCATGAAACCATCTTACTACATCCGAAACATATACACTATGGTTTCCAGTATATCAACTAAAAAAATAAGCAAAACATGGTTCTATATTTTAGAGTAATTCATTAATATATTTTTTATTATTCAATTTATTTCTTCTAAAATCATCATGAGATTATGTTAATAGCTTCATGAACATAGAATTTTATACATAAACATCTAGCATGTGTTATCATATGTTGATAAATTATGAAAATATCTGGGTGTCTTCACACGTGTTTTGTTTAGATTTAATTCACTAATGTAGTATTACAAAAACCATTCATATAAAAACATCATGTACTCCAATAAAATTTTAATCCAATTTATTTCAAAAAATAACTCACTTCTTCCTCATCAATATATTTATTTACACAATTATTATCATTACTAAAAATTATATATATAAAAATAACTTTTGACATAGTCATGATGATACATTGAGTAGATGGATTCTAGTACATGAAAATAGAATAATCACCATATAACACTAAAATTTCCCTATATGTAATTGTATACTATT
Source organism: Viscum album (assembly GCA_963277665.1). NCBI lineage: Eukaryota > Viridiplantae > Streptophyta > Magnoliopsida > Santalales > Viscaceae > Viscum > Viscum album. The sequence goes on from OY728122.1 coordinate 1,150,601,455, forward strand.
TTTTATCCATGGATAATATTGAAGAATTGGTTATTCTAGTGTCCAAATGTTCACATGATATCAAAGATCTTATTATATCACTATTTTTTCAATCTCTATGGTTATATCATTCCCTCTCACAATTAAATCCACATGATGTAGAGGTGGGGGATCATGTACATAAGGATGTTATTATTGATAATTCAATTTAAAATATGAATTTATTTACATACAAAAAATTAATAGCATCTTTTTTACCGTGTATATATATATATGTTTTGTCATTAATTTCATCTTCTCACAATATTCATTAACAAGACTAGTTTCTACAGAATGTCTGTAATTCAAATAGAATCTCTAGAGTTTTTATCTTTTACCCCATGAAAACATGAATCCATTATGAGGATGTGTATTCATGTTCATTTATAAACGCTACAAGTCCATAGAGAAGAGACCACTTTACAATGTAATTTTATTAAAATCCTATAAACTATGAACAAAATATTTATTCACATATCCCCAAATCAAAACATTCAGAGGGATAATTCATCATTATCATATCATGAATTCCACCACATTGATTTATTCCTCCCCTACAGCCACTTAGAATCATTATCACTAAACAACCATAAAACCCTAAACATTGTATCTTCTACTACTAAACACTACCACATACTAGGAATACATTCCTTTATCCAATAATGTGCTAATTATAAGATACTCCAAAGTCTGCTTATAGATGGATGTATTTTTAGTATAGTAAATGTATATTCATTTTCTATTCTTATATGTTCTTAAAAATATCATGAATACTTTTATTATAGGTTCTATTTATAATATTTATAATTAATATCATGAAATAAATTCAATATTAATCAAATTTATTCATTAAAATTTTCTACACAGAATATAGACCAATTATTAATTTGAATCAAATTCATCTCAATTATAATAAAAGTGTCAGTCCAGGTTCCACTAAATTTGAATTAATTAATTCAACATTCACCCTATAACTCTCAAAATACATGTTCAAAGACATTAGAATTTAGATCATGAGAAAATTATTGTTATGATTACCGCTTGATTATATTTACTCTCATGATCTACTCAATAATATTATATTCAAATTGGATGAAATCCAAGAACAAATCTAACTAAATTTTCTACGATGGAGAATATAATTTCATCCTAACGAAATTTCCTCAAATCATTTATGTATGATTGGAAACTACACTAAAAAAATATTGATTATATTTTTATGACATATTGACACAAGAAAACAATCATCTTCAGCATACAAGATCTCTTTAATCCCCAAAACTATATTTATTCCAATATAAATTAACCATAGAAATTAAATTTCATTCCCCCATTTAATGAAAATAAATTCCACAGAAAATCAGGGAAGGTATTCCCGATATAATCTTTTTTGAGTTTCATTTTTTCCAAAAAAAATATTTACACATTCATTTTTTAGAAATATAGATTTAACTAATGTTTTCATTGGATAGATGATTACACATTTTTCTAAGAATTGGTCCATCAGTAAATAAATAATGGTTTTCTTGGTATATCCTTATTTGAAATAAGAGTTAAAAAATTGAAATCAACGTTATACATTATTCAATTTACCATGAAACAGAACATTATATTTCACATTTTATGATTTATAAAAAAATCAAGATATTTATTTCATTCACTAATCTTCTAAGATGACATAAAGAATGTTCATGTTTATGAAATACAACTTCCACTTAAATATAATTTTCATCAAACATAATTAGCTAAAATAATTAGTTTTGGTCAAAATAATGCAAGAATAATATGTTTGTTTTTCACACCACATCATCTAATTTGTAAGGGATGTCTATATTTTACATATCAATGAAATGAAACAATTCATGTACACTCATTTTCATGTTATCTTCCGTTAAATGGGTACACTATATTCTTTTCAAAGGAAAAAAATATATCATATGATTATGATCCATTACTGATATAAAACATTTATATACCTCAATCATATTCTACCTCTTTTATAAACTACAATTCATTGATTTTTTTTCCAAAAAAATACAATTTAAAAAGGAAGGATTTTTTTCCCTTATTTCAATGGGGAATTGTGGAAAATATACTAAAAATAATGAAATTATGTTATTTTTACATTCATACCTTGAATTTTTATTTATGGAATTAATTTTCAATTAAATTTATACAGAATTCATAGAAATCATGATGGTATCCCTTTCATGGAATTTTTGATTATTAGGGAAATCATTATTTGTAGGTTTCATAAAAGTTCAGGCATATGCTTCTTTGGGATTTTAAAATTTAATACGATTTTATTCTTATTTATGTATGATAACCACGTATTTTTTTAAAATATATTTCAAAATACAAAAAATACAACAAATAAAATCAAGATATTGTGTTTTTTCATGCAAGATTTCTATTTACAATTTAGGAAAAGAAAATTCTCTGTTATCTCTCCATCATTATTTTCTGATAAGAATTTCATTGTCTAGAATGGTAAGAAATTTTCTCAATTAATTGATATTTCATCACATTAGTAGCATATAATGAATTTCCTTGAACAATTTCCCTGATAACATTCATGCAATGACCATTTTGGTCACAACTATCCCAGTTTTTGTTTAGGAAGTCAAATTTATTATGAGTTGACTACCTTATTGATTTATCAACTATGAACTAATGGATTCTAGTACTATTCCTCATTATGAGAAAATAATCTTTGATTTTTAGTGTTTCTATCCATTGATTTCTTCTATTTGGGAGGATGTGACATGTTATACATTTAGTTATATATAGTTTTAAATAATTTAATAAAATAGTTACAATAACCTATAAATCGCTATCTGTTGTAATTTTTATTTAACTATTGTTGAACAAGTCCTTGTTTCATAGGGCCATTACAAAAAAAATTCACTTTTTTCATTGACTATTATTTTCTCACCTCAAATTCTATGACCCTTCATATAAGGGTTATGGGTTATGTATCTCCAGCTATAAATTTATTTCTCATTTTTTGTCTCTGAATCTAGAACACATGATTAAATAGATTTATGATCACCTTAATTATAAGAATCAAGATAAAATACTTTCATTATAATATTAATCCAAAATATTGTGATGATTATTTGTGAACATTCATATATTTATTAATGCCTTGTCGCATCTTTTAAATATTGTTTTTAGAAATAATGAGCATATATAGCACCTTAAGTAGTTCTTTTCTTTTGATTATAGTTTTATTTAATAGTCATTATGAATTCTACCATGTTTAAAAATCATCAACACGATAACATTAATCTGTTCAATGAAATCATATTCCTAATCATATAATTTTATTCCTTACTCCTAAATTAAATTGATTAATTTATTAAGATCTTTATTATACCCATGTCATGTTACGAATTCATATGTCAACATATATTAAGTACATTATTTTTCTTATTTTTCATTGTTAATGATTGATATGTAATTTGGAATTGTATCTTGCGAGATGATGTTTTAGATATTTGAAGAGGTATTTCCATCTTCAAACTCACTCAATGTCCATTAATCATAAAATCTCATCATACTTATTACTTTTTCTTAAATTTTATTCAAGAAAACCGTTATTTCAATTTTCACTATCATATATAGTTTATAAAGCCAAATAATTCATAATATAGTAAAAATATAATATTTTGTAGTTCATTAAGGGTTAAATAATGTGATTCATATACTATAGATATTTTAGTCTCAAATATTTCATGAAAGATGCTCATTATATTTTTTTGATATAAAATAATCTATTAATATCTCTCCGTACCATCAAATACGTTTCATCATATTGTTTACTCTATAAATTCAACCGTCAATGTTTTATTCTTCATCCGTTTTTTGGAATAATTATATTTACTTCTCTTTATATAAATCTTTCACTCAATTACCTTAACATTCCCTTCTAATATTAATTAAATTCTCTTCTATGACTCATTAGTTTTCTAGATACACATCACTTTCATATCCACACTGTCTTATAAGGTAATGTATATTTAATTATTTTAAATTGAAATGACATAAATGTTATTCTAATATAGAAAATTAATCAATGCATATTATTATTTTGTGATAAGACCCATGGTTGAATATTCTATAACATTGTGGAAAAGAGGGAATATACATGGGATCATCCTATTCTTCTAGACCTGATATTTCATTAAATATTATTTTGGAAAATCTATTCAATTGACATAATTTAAACTATATATCATCATCCTCTATAAAATTATACCAGTTAATGTAAAAATGATTATCTCTGATAATAGATGATGTTCCCATGTTATGCTAGATTGCTGAGGGGGTGATGGTGTCAATGAATGATCTAGTTTATTTTTACGATTTATTTATTTGAAATAAATTATTGTGACTTTTTACAGTCTTGATCAAAACTTCTTATGTTTATCAACCATGATCCCATACATTAATAATGAAAGTAATATGACCCATTCATATTTATAGGGTTCAACCTCAATGTAAGATCAAACACCTTTCCAGGTTTGGCTCAAGCTATGAGACCAATATTTATATAAAAAATCATTATAAATAAAATAAAAAGTTGTCTATTGAAATTCCTTACAGATTTTCTCCCCAAATAAATAGTTTATATATTAATATAGTGGATGCCTTCCAAAAAGTTGTTAACATTTCCTCCCTCAGTTAAGATATATGACAATGTTTGTGAGTATTTTTATACGATATTACACCTTTTCTTTATAGAATACATCCAATATTCCATGGAATAAGAATTTAAATTTGTATACCTTATGATATAGTATACAAATTAGAATTCTTCCATTTGAAGTCAAGATGAATGGATCTTTTATAAAATTTGAATCAGTGTATTTTCTGACTTTAGTTATCAAAATATTCAATATATATTTAAATCTAATTATCTAATATATTGAAATGAATATTAGTCTTCTAGAAAAAAATCAACAACTTATTTTGGATTTTTTAATTCTTGTGATCTCTCCTCTATAACACAATATTATTTAACTAATTAACACAACTAATAAAAAATACCAACTTAAAAAAGTATCTTTATCTATGTGTGTTTCATTCAATATTCTTACAATATCATGTATACTCAGAACAATACATCAATTATATCAACATAATAGCACACTAAAATTTATCTATATTCAATGAGAGTATTTGATATTACTTAATATCGTAATCTAAACATTTTTAAATACTATAGAAACAACTTTTTGTCAATATATTTCATGTGTAAAATGGTTAATACATGAAATTATTGAATGTCTATGAACACAATGCTATAGAAAGAAAATATCTGGGTGCCTCCATATATGATCACATCTACGTTAATTCACATATCTAATTATCTCAATAACGTTATAAAAAAACTACATGAACATCAAAAATACATTCTATTCTCTTATTATGAATAGCTTGTTACTTCATCTTCAACTTAATACAACTTCAATTAAGTATCAGTTTCCCAAATACATTAATCGAAAAAACAGATTGCTTTTATTTCATGATACTTTGAGTACATGATCCTATTTTCATAAAAAATAAATTGACATCACATAAGACTAGTTTGATCTGTTATATTTTCGAAACAAATGTTTTCTAAACAATAATGCAATATTTTAGTATTAATTTTATGGATGAATGTTGAGCCATTTTCATTATGTTCTTGATATATACCGCTCTCCTAGTACCTTTATCACAAAAAATACACTACACATGACATGTTTTGAGTATTTATAGAAAACTAAAATGATATAATACTCAAAATATATTATTGACCCATCAATTACATTATGACACAAAAACAAGGATATCTTCTAACTATATACTTCTATGTTCAGTGTGCTTCAACAGCACCCTAACATGGTTTTAATTTTTTGGATATACAGGAACAACATTATTCGAACCCACATGAATACCCTAGACAATATTGTTGATCCCCTCACAACATCATGTGTTGGTTTATTGGATGTTCATGTTTGATGTGTGGAAAAGACTATACGACACATGTGAATAAAACACATAACAATAATATTTTTTTAAAATACCATATATAATGATCAATATGCAGTTATCATAGTCAGACATTAGATTTTTTTTGGGTTTTTTGTTCATTATCATATCAAGTGTAACAAAAATATCACTATGACTTTTTTATGGAAACTATATTGCAGGATCACTTATATGACATTATTTCCTACACATTTCCTTTTCCACTACTCAGTGCCACCCCACATCTTGAAGAATCTCATCCTTACATGGTATTCGTGATCCCCTATGATCCCAAAATCAGACTATGGTATTCTCTTTTATTAATATATATATATTTCTCAATGTGTGTGTATATCGTTGTGTTTATTTCTTTTCCATACGGAAATGTTCATTTAAATATCAAACATGTTTTATATATAACTTCCATTATTGACTCTATGAATTCTAATATTCAAATGTAATAAGAATTTATCCCAATTTATTCAATACATTTACCACATGGAACATAAATCTATTGAAAATTTATCTTCAAATTTCAATATATTGGATCAAATTAGTATTCCAAATCCCTTTAAAAAATAATTCATTAATTATTCCCTCACATTGAACATGTAACACCTTAAAATTCGAAAGTAAGAACATTATATTTTATTTCATGTATCACATACATAAAAAAGCATCTATGAGAATATAATTCCCCGAAACAATACTTTATACATAATATTTTAAGTAAATTAATTATATTATATATCATTAAATAAACATGAAATTGATTAAGTATACATTTTACCCAAAACAAGTTATTTTAAATGACTTACGTTACACACAAGACTGAGTTTTTACCAATTAACAATATATTATTAAAATATTGTTTAATATATCATATCTAATAAATTATTAGTTTTGAAAACTGAAAACTATCTTATGAAAATACAAGTTTTACACATATATATCCATTAATTACAAGTTAATTTCAAATGAATATGGAAACCGATGGAATATAATGAATTTTTTTATTATTATTTAATCCCACAAAGATGTTTTACCCTATTAAATTAAGTTAATTTATATTATATAGTGACATTAATGAGATATATAAATTAGTTATTTTTTACATTCATCCAATATATTTAATTATGTTATGACAAAAACAAACCCAATTTAATGCGTAAAATAGTATATTTTATTAAGATATTTTTAGAGAACTATAATGGTGAACCTATTTTACATACTATTTGAGAACATTAATTATTAGATATTTAAAATTATACATCATATATGAAATATAAAAATAATAATTAGGTTAGGGTAATTTTTTTTATTTTTCTGTGAAGTTAAATTTTTTAATGTATTATAAAAAATATTAAAATTTAATTCATATATAATTTTTAATTTAATTTATATATTAGGTTAAATTAATTTTATATTGGTTTTAAGGTTTAATTAAATCACATTTTTATCAAATTTATTTAATTTTCTTAATTAAAATCAATTTCAAATTTCAATTTAATAAAAAAGTTATTAACTTTTTTGATGTTTTTACTATAAACTTGGGCATTATCATCCATCCTATAGAATGATTTTTAAATTAATTTCTATGACATTTGTGATATGAAATTGAAAAAATGGATTCATTATTTGTAATAATAATATTTTATAAAGTATAATAATGTAAAAATATTTTTTTAACAATATTATTAGTGAAATTGATTAAAAATAATTATAAAGATTATGTTTAAATTGAGGTTAGTAAAAGACTATACCTCTCCCATAAGGCCCAAAATGACCTATACACATTTCAAAAATATATTTTATGGAAATATATAGACCATATCATTTCAAGGATAGAATTTGGTAGAGTATTTATTCCACATGTATCTTTGAAAATGTTGTAGGAATTCTTTTTTAAAATTATTACTAGAGTTCCACTCCTCCATAAATATTAAAGGCCAACACTTATCCCCATTCATCACACCTATAAAACATCATTGGGTCTACCAATATCAACCCAGATATCTTAAAAATATATCTAACATATTCCTTGAATAATCCATTTTTTCATAAATAATTCCAATGAAGCACTTTGTTATAAACCTAAAAGAATTCCCTGATTTAAATGTAACATTTTCGAATGATCTCTTTTATTACATTTTCTTCTCTTCTCCCTATACTATTGTTATTTTGTTCTAACATAAAAAAAACCATACTATGAAATGATGTTTTTATTTTATGTTTTATATCTAGACTTAAACCCACACACATATAATGGGTAAAGAACATACTCATTTTATGTATGATGATATATTTCCCTATGAAACAATGATTGTTAATTTTTCATTTACCACATTTCATAGTGGAAATTATGATGGAAAATCTATTTATATATGAAATATATGATATTTATAATATCTTTATGGAATTTTAATTTTATGTTTTTACACACCATTATATGGAATCTTACCTTTTAATTACATAAACATTTCATTACATTATAAGAAACAGATGTTCTATTATTGTTAGTTTTTGGGATATCAGGAACATAAAACTAGAAAACATAAAACATTATTATGATAATATTGAATAAATTATTCAAAGGTTCATAATACGTAAATTACTACATATCATATCCTAATTACGTACATCAAATGAAGGGGTCAGCATAAGGCCCAACAATGGAATGGAAGGGAAACAATTTACATGTGATCATGAAAATTATCGATATGACTATAAGGATTAACATAAATGTGTGAGAATTAGAAAAATAGTAATATAATAATAAAAATAACATTATTAATAACATATATATATATATATGTGGATTAAATATTTAATTAAGTCATTAATAATAATTTCACTAAGTTTCATCACTGAGGTGTCAGAAAAAATACCAAGGTTATTTAGAAAGGTATCGTAAAACATATTATATCTAGATATTAAATTTTTTACAAATGCATTCGATAGATATCAGGGATAACCATTATTATTTACTAACTAATTTTACCCAAAAATATAATAATTTAAGGTTTTATTAATAACATGTGTAGAATAAAATAAACATGTTTCATATCAAAATCACGGTGTTTTAGAAAGTGTATAAAAACAATATCATTTTGTCATTTTAAATGCACAAAAAAGTTAGGTGGGATTCAGGTATGTTAATACAAGAGTTATTTATATCATTTTGAAATATATTTGAATACCCTTAGAGAATAAAGTGGTTTGATTATTCATTGAATAAATTAAAATAATTTCTTGCAGAAAATATAAATATTTTGAGAAGTATAATTGGCAGTACAACGGGAAAAAAACATGGTTTTAGAAAATATACAAATGAGATGGGAAAAAAGGTCTCCCACTCATAAAATAAAATCAATAATGTAATTGTATTTAATGAAATGGATTTAATAGAATATTTTGGAGACATGAAATTCATACCTCATAAACAAGAGAACATGAAAGGAAAAGAGTTGTGGGGATTACCTTACCTTGAAGAGTGACTCCTAACACATGAGGATTGAGACCATAGTGGATTAAAAAATTAATGGGAGTTAATAATATTAGGAATTTGTTTGTAATTAATTACCATTTAATTCAAGCTATGATATGGGTGGGTATTTATAGAAAATGTGAGGGAGATTTTTATTAATTTCCTATGTCACCTCGATAGTGGTATTTTTCCAAACCATGGGCTTGGAAATGGTAGTATCTCATGGGATTGGCTAGTTGTGACACCTATTACAATATTTAAATCCACAATATTGGGCCACAATATTATATTAATTATTACCTCATTATTATTTCACTGAACATACCGAAAAGTCAAAACTGTATTTTTTACTATTTAATGAAAAACAAAATAATTTTTTAGAAAATTATCATAAATTCACCCTAACCTAATTTTGATAAATATATTAAAAAAATATTTTTTATTTTATCATAATAATTCTCAATGTATGATAAATTTATCTTTTAAATATAAAAATCATTATTTATTAAAAATAACAACAGATAGAAAATTCACAGTGAAATTAATAGAATTTTTTTTGAAAACCATCAAATTTTTAAAATTCAAAAAACATTTAAGAAAAAAGAAAATTTTCAAATTCACCAAATTGTAATGAAAACATAAAATCAAAATAGAAATTAAGGAATGAAAAAATTTATGCATCAAAAATAAAATAAAAAATATATAAAAAACAACTCGACACAAAACCCATTATAACACCTACATATGAGCTAATGCTGATTTGTGTTATTGTGATAGACTCATGGTGTTGTTCATCTAAAATAGCCAGAGTGGTATTATATACTAACATGAAATTATCCCATAAGATATTTCACGAAAGAATAAAATGATGAATCCCATCTTGTGTTTGGTCAATAGAGGATCTTAGAGACACTACCTCCCCCCATTTTTTGGAAAATGGGATTCATGTTGCACAACTATAATGGATGAGCCCACATACTCTTCTTTATGAATTAATTAACAATTATGATTTATATATATATAATACTAATTATAACATTATTATTATTATTAAAGGTATTTTTTCCAAATGTCATATTGACAAAAAAATCATATAATGGTCGAAAACCAAACATCACATTTCAATTATACTCCCTTCATTATTAATGTGTTACAGTTTTGTTGAGGACAAAGTATTATAAAACAAATTATAGAGGAAAATAATTCAAAAACACTATGTGATATCATTATTTCCCCCCGAAAAAAATTTAATCACTAAAATTTCCACGAATTATTTCATTTGGGAAAAGGTTTGGGTACTTATGTTTCATTTTTTCCCTAGTTACCCCATGGATTATTAGTATATGTGGTTCTTAGACAACATATTAATGTGGTGTGAAGTATTGTTGAATAGATCATTGTCTCTACTATCCATGATATCCACAAGATTCTCTTCATAATGGATGTAATTTTCCAGGTATTCGACTACATGATTTACTACATGTGAAGCGTTATGTATGTACTTACAAAAGAATGATTCATTAAAACATCATGAATATGAGCTTTATTTGGAGTAAGTGAAATCCAACAAGCCACTACTTGTATGTGATCAAGGATTTAACAGGGCCAATATACCTAGGGAAGATATTCCCTTTTTTTCCAATTTTTATAACTCTCTTCCACGATAATTTTTTTTGGAATGAATTATCTCCAACATCATTCACCAAGTCCCTTTGACTATAATCAACAAAGATCTTCTGCCAACTCTGAATATACTTTATATTTTTTTGGATGGAATGAACCTTTTTGGTCTGCAATTTTATCATTCCCAAGATTCTTTATCTCAATATCATCGTTGAATGATGTAGTATTTCTACATTTTTTCCCTTATAGATCTTTATAGGGTTCCATTTAAATACTCGAATGAATGCTTTTGTTGTATGAGAACTCAAAAAATGGGATATGTGGATCCCATTCTCCTATAATTTCCATTGATCATGTTCTTATCATGTCCTCATGTGTTTCAATTTCCCTTTTATATTTTCTATCTTTTTGGGGGTGATAGGTCTTATTGAAAATAAATTTATTAATTAGAACATTTTTAAGACTTCTCTACATCATTTATGTGACCTTGGATCCAATCCAAAGACCATAAAAAGTGTCACTCCATGAAACATCACCACTTACATTATGTATATCCACGTTAGTTTACAATATAGATATGTCTTCTTGAATAGAGATTAAATGGGTAATCTTAATGTGATGGTTCACAATAACCCATATCATATTATTTCCTCTATATGTTTTCAGGAGACCAATGACAATGTCCATAGTGATATTTTCCAAATTACCTGATAGTGTGTGTAGTGGTTGTAATACAACATTATGAAGTTGTCTCTCATCTTTCACTTGATGAAACACCATGCACCCTATTCTGTTGTCAACAATCTCCCTTTTTTATGTTAACCCACGAATACGACTACAAAGGTCCTTATAAATTTTATTTCATCCATGATGAAAAGAGAATGTAGATCTTTGAGCTTCATCCATGAACTCCATATTTATTTATAGAAGAGATGGAACACATATAATTTTAATACATATATTACACCTTGTTGATCAATATTGAACTTGTGAAACCTCCCATTTTTTATAGCATGTTACTCATTCTTTAGTAAAGGATCTTCTCTTTTATATTTTTGTATCTTCTCTAGTAATGATTATTGAGATCCAATTTGGGAAAGGTTTGATGATTTACCTTCCCTTATGATCCCCAAGTTGAGTTTAACTAGATATTTGATCAATGGATATATTTTTATCCCTATTATTTCCATAAAAATGAGGTCTTTCTTACTTAATGAATCATTGACATTTTTTGATATTCTATTATGACAATGAATTAAACGATAATAGTCATTATGAAGTTCAAACCACTATATCTATCCCATGTTAAATTATTTTTGTGTGAAAATACATTTCAATAATTTATTGTCTATTTATATACCACAGTTCCCCCTAAAAATAGTTCAGGAATATATTGATAGGAAAATAAACTCGGGCTTGCTAATGTTCATGTATAAGATATCTCTACTCATGAGGCTTCAACTATCAATATTCATCAGCCATAACTGTATTATTTTTCAGGAGGGAACACCCAATCCCATTCAGAGATGCATCACTAAACGTAATTAATTTTTTTTTCTGATAGAGGGTAGAGTAATCCTGGCTATAGTTGAAAATATCTTATCTATCTATTGGAACTTTATTAACAATAATTTTTCAATATGACATTGATCCTTTTTGGGATAACATCGTTAGTGGACTGTAAAATAATGAATTTTTTTTCACAATCATCATAAAACCTCATGATATTCCAACAAAACTGCAAATATTATTTATATTCGTATGATTAGGCCACTCATTCAGAACTTTTGTCTTTGAAATGTTGACTGAGATTCCTTCACTAGTTAAACTATGAACCATGAAAGAAATGATTTTCTACCAAAATCCAAAATTTATTAAGATTATATATAGTGTCTCCTTCCTTATAGTTTTTAAAATAACCATTAGATTATCCTCATTCCCTACCTGAATTTTTGATTATATAAAAATATCATCTGAAAAACAACCATAAATGTTACCCAGGTAGTCCTTAAAGAATAAATTCATCAAATATATAAAAATAAAAAGAGTATTAGTCATGATCAAGGGCATGAAAAAAATCATAATGTACATATCATTATTAGAAGGCATTATTTGGAATATCCTCTTTCTCCACCATCAATTTAATATAAACAGAAAAAAGATCTATCTTACAGAAAAATTGAACCCCACAGATATGGTCAAATAAATCTTCAACTCTTGGAAGAGGGTACTTTTTATTCACATTAATCCCATTAAGATATCCATAGTCAATTCATAGCCATATTGATCCATCCAACTTCTTCACAAAGTGAACATATGGTCCCCAAGGTGAGACACTTAGTCGGATATACCACTTCTACAACATGACTTAGAGTTGTTTCTTTATTTCCTCTTACTCCACATTATCCATTCTATACAAGGTCATTTAAATAAATTAGGAACCATGAATGAGTTTAATGTATAACTCTACCTCTATTTATTGGGTAGGTCTAGGTAATAACTCAAGAAATATGGAAATTTATCCTATAATGATGGTTACATTCCCTATTTTTGGAACTTCACTTCCTTCTTCAACTTTAATGATCAACTATATAAAAAAGGCTATGGGTAGTGCTTAAATAAAAAGATCAGGTTTTAATATCTATCCTTTGAAAACAACCCCCTATTCCCCATTCAACAATACTATGATTTCATAAATTTTGTAGCTGGTCTTAGTATTATACTTTTAGAGCCATCATATCCATAATATGATGTTTATTTCCATAATGGGAATGAATAATATATTTTCAATGAGGTAATTCTCACCAATTTAATTACTATAGTTTCTATACCATTTTGACTCTTCGATTATCCTTCTAAGAGTCTTTACAGATTACTCAACTTCTAGTAGTTCAGAGATTGAATATTTATTATTTTCAAACATAGTGGAAATAATGGAATTAGTTGAACTAGAATAAAATAAGGTCCTTTTAGCCATGAGAGATCAATCAGAGTACCGTAGATCACATAATTTGGAACTTCAACTTTATTCATAATGATAGAAAATGAAGTACCATGCTCCCTTGTCCCATATTGATGTAGATAGTGATTCTCCTCCATTAACATCATATTTTGATAGTGATTGGAAATGGGCCCATGTTTTCCACAAATGAAGTATCCGAATTATGGATGGGACTTCAATATCATCCCATTATTTCTGTTGTTTATATGTTTTCCCTTCACCTCATAATTAATGTTATGAGAAATATGGACTTCTCTTCCACACTTGTAATAGTTCACCCTCCTAAAAAAGAAACTCCCTGAATGATTCTTCCCACAATTGTTTCATATTGAATGTTTTACTTTCTTTCCTAATATTACATGATCAAATATTCTCTCCATGATTGGCTCCAAATATATCTTCTTTTCATTCGATTTATGGGACTGGTAATTATCTTTGATCTCCGGTTCAATTTTAATAGAACACTTCACGATCTCCACATAGTTTTCATAGTATCAATTGGAAATATTCATCTATATATGATGACATAGTCCACTAAAGAATCTATCAAACATCCCATTTGTATTTCTTGTGAAATTCATCTCATAGCTTACAATATATTTATTTTTCTTCTACTTTATAACTCTTAATATTTCTCCATTTTCATTCTCATTGAATGAGGGAATGTTTTTTGAAAAACGATCCCATGAACTCCTACCACTCTATTGAATCAATACCCTCTATTGTACATATTTTTTATCCTATGTCCACCCCTAATCAGTTTCTCCCTCTAATAGGTACACAACCAGGGTGACATTTGCATAATCCAAATAATAGAGTAAAAAATATTTATTTTCTATAGATCATATCAAATGTTTAATAATCATTGGGTTGGCATATCTACCAAAAGAATGTGGGAGTAGATGTATAATGGACTCTAAATAATGTTTAAACTTCATGGTGAATTTGGTCTCTTAGTGTGATTCAATTTATTTCCCACAAAATGAGTAAGTTGAATCATTATTCTCATGAAATGGTCTGTCCTAGATTCTACCATAAGGTTTTCAATGTCAGCTCTGTTGTTCTCACATTTTACATGGTTTATCCTATTTCCCACCATTTTATAAACAATAAAAACATAGTGAATTTTTTTATTTAATAAATTTATTTTTATTAATTTATTTCAAGATTAAATACATCATTCTAAAATATATTATTGATTTAAAAAATACATTTTCTATAAATTCTTTATAATGGTTCATAAAAATATTATGATTAACAAAAAAATATCCCCTATGAGTGTCAAACTAGGAGTAATGAAAATACCATTATCAAGTACTAGTTCATTTTTGAGTCAAGTTCATAGAGGTTTCGTCTTATATTACCCCTAGATACAACTGTCTTAGTGACACATCCACTTGTTTGTATGAAGAGATGAATTTATGTTCATGGAAACCACTCACTTAATACTTTCCCAAAATATGTTGTTATTTTATTATATTTAAACTTTTCTATAATGTTATTCCCATATATTAAAACTCTTAATCCCCAAAAATAACTAAAACATTTTATGAAACCAACTATAAAATCCTGACATTTTATTAACCAATCTCTTCATTACATTGTACAATAACAAAGGATCATTTAATGGTTTTAGTTTTGGAAAAAAGGTATATAATTAATGAAAATGTAATTTTTTTTGTCAAATCCAGTTTTATTTATTATTCATATGTTAATCATATGTAAAATTACTACATCTCATAACCTAGGGACATATATAAATGTTCATGGTGATAATAAGTTCTAGTAAGAGAAAGCAAGGGAAACAAATTACATGCAATCATGATAATTATAGATAACAACATTAGGAATAACTTAATGGCATGATAAATGGTAATGTAGGATTATCATAATGAAAATAATATGATTAATAACATATAAATAGATGTAAAAAAATTAATTGTGTCATTCATATACATATCACCCTCATTTTTCACAGATGCTTCATAAAAACTATGAAGGTTATTAACCATAGTTTCGTAAAACACATCATCTATAGATATTAAAGTCATTACCCATTGTATTGGAGCGATATTAGGTAAAACCATTAATATATCATAATTAATGTTTTCTACACATTTCATAAAAAAAAATCTCATAAATAACCGGTGGAGAATAAAATAATTGGGTTTTATATCAAAATAATAATGTTTTAGAAGGTTCTTAATACATGATCTTTTCCATTTTAAAACCACAAATGGAAGGTGGGATTCATCTATGTTAATACCATAATTAAATACATCATCATTTAATATATGTGAACACCCTTGGATGATAAATAGGTTTTTTGTATTCAAAAAAATAAAATAAAATAATTTCTTTCGAATAAGAGTGAAATTTTGAGAAGTAAAATCGGTTGCATAATAGCTATAAAAAAATGTTGTAAAAAACATTAAAATTTTTACAAGGGATATCTAATAATAAAAGAATCATAATATATTAATTTTATAGTATAAAATATAAATAAGGGAATATTTTGGAAACAATGAATAAATACTACATAAAATGGAAACCTCAATGGAAAATAGAAGTTGAGATTTCCCTTAACTAGAAGAGTGACTTCCAAAATATGCTGATCGAGACATTGATGACTAGATGGAAAATTTGTACAAATCCATAGGAGGTGATACTATCAGATATTTTTTTGTAAATAATTTTCATTGAATGGAATCAATGAAATCAGTGGTTATTTATATCAAAATGGATAGTGTTTTCTTATTAATTTCATTGGACAGCCGATAGTGTTTTTTGCAAAAACATGTGATTACCTAGGGTATTTGACCATGTTATTTTCCATATGGTAAACATATTATAATATTGTAATCCATACGAGTATACTATAATTTTATCTTAATTATTATATAATTATGATTTCATTAAACATACTGAAAACCCAAAAATGTATTTTTACTATCCACTAGAAAACAATATATATTAAAAAACCATCATATATTTATCCTAACATAATTTCTATGTGATGATTTAAAATATGATGTTAATATTATACTAATAATTCAATAATAATGATAAATTTCACTTTTATTTAAAAATACTAGTTTATTTGAAATATTGGCGAATCGAAAAGGTTTTTATAATGCATAATAATCTTTTTAACACTTTTAAAAAATAAAATTAATTTATCATTTATATTTAAATAAGAGTTTTTTAATTATAATATTTCAAAAAAATATACATTATTTATAATATAATATTTTATTATAGTAATTATAATATTTCTAGAAAGTAAAATTTTCTTTTAAAAAATAAAATTTTCAAAATTTTCATATTTTAAAGAAAAATTAAACTCAAAATGGAAGTGATAGAGTAACATTTTCCTTTATTCAAGGGTGTTATATAGTAAGTATCTAAGGACTTGAGAAATTATAATGTATAACACCAACATATGACCTAATGGTGAGATGTGTGATAGTGATGGACTCATGGGCTAGCTCATCTAACATCACATGAGTGATAATCTATACTAACACGAACATTTTCTGATGTAGATTTCATTCAATATTAACAGGCTGATGTTCACAATGGGGTTGGTTAAGAGTGGATCCCAAGGATTCTACCTCTCTCCCAGGTTCTAACAAACCAACTTCCTATGACACAACTCTACTAGAGGAGGCCATCAAATATTATATAGAATTAATTAACCATTACAATTTCAATTTATAATACTAATTATAACAATAAATTTATTATTATCAGTATTTATTATGGAAATCATATTGACCAATGATCATAATTATCCAATGATCGTATAACATATGAAACCCAAATGTATCATTCAATTATAATCAATTAATTTTTAATGGTTTATAACTTTATTGAGAAAAAAATAATATAACACAAACATTATAGAAAAAAATTTATTCAATGTGTTTGTGTAATTACACTTTATGATTTAAATATTGTGTAAATATGATAATTTAATTTTAGGTTGTCTGGACAATCACCCAATCTAAGCGATGTGACTCGTTCATGCCAAATATAAAATTTATAAAGTATGACCTTAGTAAACAAATGAAACATATATAATAATGATATGATTCTATAATTATAATATAAATATAAAATTTATTTATATTTATTTTAATTCAAAAATTAAAAATGTTTAATTTATGTATACGTACGACCTACCATCTCCCAGAATGGTGGATTTCATTTCGTATCTCCAAAATTTATATATTATAATAAATAAATATATAATAAATATATATTTTAATTAAGTTATTTTTTACATTATGTATATAACGAAATAAGGATCTAATTAATAGGGGTAATAGTTGAAAATTCAATAACATACATGAGGAAACTAGAAAATTAACAATAGAAAGTGTAAAAATAATAAAAAAGTACAAACAAATGGGTAATAAAATATTATAAGGAATGAATAAGTTATATTTTAAACATATGTATGGTTCTGTTATAAGTATGTAACAAAATTTAAACCACTATATATGAAGATAATGAGAACACAAAAACAGATGTTTATTGTAAGGAATTTCATGTCAATATATAGTTAATGGAGAATTATTTGTTGTTGTGCACCTACTTTATTTTATATAGTGTATGCAATGGACACATAATATCTGAAATATTCTTACTCAAAGGATATTATATGATTATATTAATTTCATACCATACTGGGGAATATGATTTAGATTTATTAATGTGTGTTGGGTAACTTTGGAAGGTTAAATGATTATTATCCAAAAAAATGTTCTTAAATTTTATCATTTATAATTTCTGTCCCATTTTTATTTTTAACTTTCTATTTAAAAAATGAATTTATTTAAATCATTTAAAATTGAATATTTATTTAATTCTTGTTTTATGGATATTATTTATTCATTAGCCATATAATGTATTACATACAATATTTACATTGAACATTATTTGATTGATTGAGAAATTATTGATAAATCTGTATTTCACAAACAATAATGTAATTTGATAAGGAATATTATATATTTTGATTGTTCAATATGTTTAATATTTTAGAATGGATATGAAAGGTGGATCTGTGACTTTATATAACCCTTTGATGGATTATCAGTTTGTCATAAGACAAATATATTGGAAAAATTTAACTTATTTCTATCTGTACTTTCAAAACGACTTGTTAATAGTTTTGATGGTATAAGTTTTAATGTGCCTTTAAAATGACACATTTTACGAAATAATTTTCTTAATTTAGTTTCATTTATTATTCATCCATTTGATTTTTCATCGATATATCTATGAATACATATAATTTTCTATTAATTGATTAAATGGCATGTGTTTCAATTGTTTTACCATATTTATTATTTATTATCTAGTTATTAAATCGATTTTTTTAGTCAATAACTATTCAATGATGATTTATTTTGGTCAATTTATTATTTCTTCTTCTTCACGTAACCTTGATGAGAATTTGATCTCACCCTTGTTGTGTTTTCTTTTCCTGAGGATATGAGGAAGAAATATTTATATAAGCATTCAAGGATTCTATTTTTTTATTTTAATTATGAATCATGTTTTTATTTCCAATTTACTAGTGTATTATGAGTATCATGTATGTGATAGGCATTTCAATAATTTCTAAACTAATCAGTCTTTATGGATTAGATTTATTATAATAATTCCAATTTAATAATATAATTCACCAACACTAGGATTCAGGGGTTTGGGCAGTATAGTTGGTATCAAAATAAGTCTAACAAAAACTGTAGAAACTATATTTTTACAATGTAGATTATGGGTCACATACATAATAAATACATTCAGGATCAGTATACAAGAAAATCCTTGAATTTTATTTAGGTATATATTATTTTGGTATTCTTAGAAATAAAAACATGTCTGGATATTACAAGTGGATGTAATTCTTGAAAATATATGCCTATGAATAAAAACTCAGACATGGTGTCCCAGGCCTGACTTGGGGTAACATCATGCATGAAAATGGACCTTATTGTGTACCTAGTTTGACACTCCTTGGATATAATCTTCAAATATTTCACATTTTTTATACATATAATTATAATGGATTTGATTGTAATTATTTCCCCAATGTATACATGGTTTATGATTCAAGGATTCACGATGCATATATTTATGTTATGTTCTATACCATATTTGGAATTATACATTATTTTCTGACTTAATATAGTATATTAAATTTCTAGAAATAGTGCCTTGTAGAAGGAATGAGAACTCAACCACTAACTTGTGATTCAAAGATTAAGATGGATCGTATCTTTGATGGTCTTATGAAATCATTTTGAAGGGAAATAGTCTCCCTATTATTCTCATCATATTAAGAAATAGTATGAAGTTATTATGAGATAGGTAAAAAATTATCTAAGTCTTATGGTAGTGAACGGTATAAATTGGACAAGTGGATGATATAAAAAAATATGGATGAAGGGAATAAAGAAAAAATAGTACTTTTCCATATGTGATAATTATGGAAAGAAACACCCTGGTACATTCTTAAAAGGAATGGGATTTTTTTAAATGTTTTGATTGAAAGGACACAATGATAGTGATTTCGAGGTTAATAAAAAGGTTTCTAATGTACAATGATTCAACTTCAAGGAGGTTGGAAACTATGAAAATAAATGTGTTAAACATCCAATCGTTATAACCTAGATGATTATATTGGATAATGATCATGTTTTTCTTCTTCCGTCATTGAATTGGGATAATTAATATTCCTATTCAATAATTGTATTATTTGAATATTTTATCAGCAATGTACTAGTTATATGAGTTATGGAATATTTGAGGATTTCCGGTTAAATTTTTTTTCATTATGGATTTGATAACATATTCAAAATGGTACCAATAAATTATATTCATTAGAATGATAAACTTTTTAGAAAAGACATGATTGAGTGAAATAGAACCCTTAATATTCTCATCATGTTGACTTAATGACGAATAAATGATTTATTTGGATAAGTTATGACTATTTGAAATAATTAATGACTTTTCGACCAGTGGTCAATTCTTTAACTATTTGAGCTTACTACACTATTTGGATTCGAGGAATATATCCAATAACAAGTGTCTTACTTAAGGAATAAGGAATAATGGATGTTCCAAATAAGGTCTTATAGTGATTTGAGTAATTACCTAATTCCAAGAGGATACATGATGATGTTATTCAAATTCATGGAATGTGAATATCTAGAGTTGCTAAATATTGATTAAGGGATAATGATAAGTTCATTTTTTAAATTCATTGAACTTCTTTCTAAATTGTTGGAAAAAATAATTTTGAAATGATAACCATTTAGGAAATAGATTCTGTTGATCTTTGGAAAAGTTTTTATAGATTACTCTATTACTTCACAATATACATAAAAAAGTATAAATAGTTCAAGGATAGAAAAAAAGATAAGATTGTTCTTATAGAAACGTATTATGTATCTGTATTTACATATATCCGTAAAGATTTAAAGAATTACTAATCTCCCAAAAAATGATATGGAAACAAGAAATATTTCCATAGTACCTTCATTTCTATGGGATAAAATGGCCCTTAGACCCTCATTGATTTACAAAATTTAGATTATTAACTTTATCCTAACTATGTTCTCTATCCCTTTCCATCAGAAAATGATTGTTATATTTTTTTTCTCTATATCAATGTTTCCATTTCTCACCAATGTTCTCATACTACGTAACATTGTTACATGATCATTTAACATTAATTTCAATATATCTATGAACATGTGATATTAACCCATTTACAATGTGTGTCCTTCAAAAATAGTTTAATTTCAATCCTTCTATTATAGATATGGCATTTAAATAATGAGGATGCAATTTGATTCAGGTGTGGAGAATGTAACACCACGAAATTCTAAATTACGAACACTATATTTGATAGCGTGTGTCAAACACATCACTAAGAATGTAGGGTCAATAATACCTATAACCATTAATATATATTTAAAATTTTATGATAATTAAATTTTGACATATCTTTAAATTAACTTGATACCAAGTTGGCATGCATCGCACCGAACAACGATTTTTGTTAAATGACATGGGTCTCATGCAAGGCGGTGTTCTTACCAAATAATGATATATAATTAAAATATTACATAATATAAAATATCCGATAATTTTTTTATGAAAACTGTTAACTATCTTTTGAAAAATTATTGTTTACACATATAAATCCATTAGTTACTAGTTAATTATAAATGAATATAGAATCCAATTGAATTTATAAGAAATTTGTTTTTATTCTCACAAATCTGTTTTAACCTAAAAAGTAGAATTAATTAAAATTAGTGAATTATATTAATTTGATATATGTTATATATTCTTGATATTAATTTAATTTATTTTATAGGGTCATGAATAAAACAATCCCAATTATATGCATAAAACAATATAAGTTTTTAAGGAATTTTTATAACCTATCAATCGAAAACTGATTTGAAATTATATTTTTGGAATTTTTATAGATTATATATGATTAAATAAACATAAAATTTGAATGATAAAAATAAAAATTAGGATATCATAGATTTTTTTTTAAAATTTTCATAGAAGTTTCATTTTTTAATTAATAACGAATAATTCAAAAATTTAATTCAAAACCATTTTATCAAATTCATTTATAAAGTTATATTTTTTTATATTGGTTTTAAATATTAATAAGAATATATTTTTATTTAAAAATACTATTATAGTTATTAAATTCAATTTCACACTGAAATTAAATACAACACCATTTGAAACATTTTGATGTTTTTTTTGTTTAAAACCAGCATTGCTGTAATGACATACTCATTCTCATAGGCTTGAGAGAACAATGAGTAATTACAAGGACATAGGCAACACCCCAAGACACCAATGGCTGGAAATAAATTCTGAAGGGTTTCACATACAAGTGGAGGATGATTTACCCTTTCAAAAATAAAATAAGGAACCAGAAAAACATAACCAAACGATATACTAAATGATGCATGAACCAAGGAAATACCACTAATGAACATAACATATCTCAAAACCACATCAAAGTGTGAAATAGAGGAAACTAGACAAAATATCAAAGTACACAATGGTTAAATAACTAAAGACTCTCAAAAGACTACAAGACTCCATGATCCACAAGCTCTAAGCTCCACAATCACTGAACAACCCAAACATCAAGAGGTAGTGCTAAAAACACGGGGAACGTTACCTTTGCCACTAACCCTTCAGATAACATCTGTAAATGCAGCAAAGATACAAAGAAGAGGTGAGTATAAAACTACATAGGTTTCCCCCCCCATGTCTTCCCTAAACATTCCACTAGGATAGAATATTTGGCTACATTATATAAAATAGTTTAAATAAAACAATTATACCAAAATGGTTTATAACTAAATATAAACTAGATTCATAAACAGTCTGCAACCAAGTTAAAAAAAGTAAATGAAACCTAATTTAAGTAAGATGAGTTTATAGAAAAATAACTAATCCTAATTAAATCCAATTCTTTTTATCATTTGGCATACCCATTTCATTGTTCACCACACACCCACACATGCATGCTTTGTTTGAAAGATCCATACTCATGAGCGGTCTATCATCCAATAAAATTGGGTCCCAATGACACACACCCCCATCTAGACTCATTTCCCATGCACCTCAATGGTACTCATCTCTTTTTAAGGCCCCATTAATCATAAACTCACACCAAAACCAGTTATTCCAAATATTTCCATTGCCAAAACAACCAAATTACATATAAATAAAATTTTATTAAAAACCAAAGCACATCCAATTCCAAAGAAAAATTTCATTTCAATAAAACATCACCTTTTTTGGAAAAAATCTTATCCAATTTATGTCTTATCAATCTAGAAAAATCCCATATTTAAAACCCATGTTTTAAACCCAATAACTAAAGCTCTCATTTAAAATCTCAAATTTTCTAGATTTCACAACCATTATCAAGATGGTTAAAAACATGTTTTGAAAAATGAAATCCCAATAATTTTCAATGATGAAAATTCAATTTAAAACAATTCCATTAAATTCTACTATGTGGATTTGAGAAAACATCCTCTTACCTTGAAGGTTTTGACGAAAACCCTCAATGAATGAAGAACACACAAGAAAACCGATTTGGTTATCCAAGAATCTGCCTTAGATATATTTTCCTAGAATGATCAAGATCATATATCATCATATTTTGAATCCCTAAACCTATATCTACCCATAATGGGTGTGGATTTATAAAATCAGGAAAAGAGAAGATGTAGATCTACATATATTGATGAAATCGATGAAGAACAATGAACGATCACATATATCAATAATTCATCTTCGATTCACTAAGGGAAGCCTTCAGATCATCTCCAAAACACATGGGAGATATACTACTAACCTCAATGGAGAGTAATCTTGAGTTATGGATTCTTAGGAGAAAAAAAGAGGCACATTGAGGAAAAATGTAGAGACCCGAATCTTGACGTACATGGACATTACATTACTTTTTCAGAATACTTAATATATATCAAAACCAGGAACCAAAGGACCGTAATAGTTTAGTGTCTTTTGAAACGCGGAACATAATCTTCTAATCGTGGTGAATGATATTCAAAATCTCCCATAAAGATCTTCCCCTTGTTGTTTTTTACCTAAAACCTTTATTTAAATCCTGTGGAAAAGAAAACATATAAAAGGGTGAGATCAAATGCTCAGTAATGGTAAGCATGGATAAAATAAAACAAATCATATACAATTGAACATGAAAACATGAACATAATGTTTAAACATAAAAACCTTGAGCAATGAAATAAAACATTGCAGTACATAAGGAATAGATCATAAAGAAACGTTAATCATGATAAAATAGAAATTGAATAAAACATGTGATTGTGGAAACCATTAAGAAAATGATGTGATTTCCATAGTAGCCAAGGCATTACTGCCAAGACCATCTTAGCAGACAAAGTTTCTTTCTGAATCGAGTTCGCTCCTCGTTCTAGTCCTGTATTAATGAACCAGATTAACTTATCATTCCAGCCATGTCTATCTCATGAGATATAAATCTTTACCCAATGCATTGGGGGTAGATATAGGTCCCACCCATCTCATAATGAAATCATTCTTACTTGTGCCACAAAATATACTTAAAACATTTATCATAACCCAAAGAATAAAATGGGTTTCATAAACATCATTCCATCATCACATAATCTATATATGACAAATGGATATTTCATCATAAGAAAAGTGAAACCATGTAAATCATAGAGACATTATACTTTAAACATACACATATGAAATAATTTCATCTTACATGGAAAATGGTTTTGATAAAACACTTGAAAGGAATTCTTGAGGAAAATATCCTTTCTTCTTCAAAATCATTTTATTTTACAAAAATGCCATGAAATTTTAAAATAAAACTATTTTTCTGAAAATATTCATAAAATCTTGTAAAGTAAGATTCATGAAAATGAGGCATTATGAAACCGTAAAAATCCGTTCACACCGTATAAGTTAAAAATAACATTATTCCCGTACTTTTTTTTTCAGAAAACTCAAAATGTTCCCCGTGTGGTAAAAAAAGTAATATTCCTTTCATAACATGTGGTAAATTTAAAAAATGGGTAAAAAGGACTTTAAAAAGAGATGAAAACATTTTTAGAAGACATGGGCATGTATGATAACAATAACCCCAGAAAATACTTACGAATAAACAATCTCAGATAAGAACGAGATTGGAATAGTTATCCCTTACCTTACGTCTGATATGATTCGTATATATCCGAAACTTCTGTATAATGATTTAAATAATGTAATTATCTTATTACCTAATCATATTAGTTTTTATGATATCATATATGGATAACTAATGACTTTATATTACTCGGTCTTTTGTAAATTCCATGTTAAAGCATCATTTTGGGTAAAATCGTTTCATTTTTCGTACGTGTTTCAACTTGTTGTTCTTGATATTATTACTTTTATAATGATTTACATAATTACAGAATTTAAAACATTATTTATATATAATATATATTCAGAATATACATATATATATGATAGATCAATAAATGGAATGAAATACACCGTTCATGGAGACGGTAGGTCGTACGTACGCATGAACGCTGTTTTCGTTTCCTTATGGAATTGAATGGAATTAAGTAGATGACATAAATATATATATATACATAAATCCAGTATCATTATTAAGTCATATATTTCATTATTATTCATTATTTATACTTTTTAATCATTCATGAATGGTTAACACAGAGAATGAATCACATCGCGTCGTGGAGACGGTAGTCCGTACGTACGCACGAGCAATGATATCAATCCCATGATCATGGAATTGTATTGAAGTGTATGTATAATATTTCAGAATAAATATTAATTTACAATAATTATATATATTTATTTATTTACAACATTATTCTCATCCATGTAAGGTGGTGGTTGAAAACATATTACACCACGGCGTGGAGACGATATTCCGTACGTACGCACGCACGGTGAATTCGTATTCTGTAGGATGGATAGAAGGTGAAATAAGCTTATTTCATATTTATAATAACATATCAGTATATAAGTAATACTAATGTTATTACTTCATAATGATACAAATAAAGAAGAAGTAGTAGAATAAGAAAGAAACTTGAGAGAATCGGAAGAAGATATTACCTCTTCTTCGACGCACCTCCTATACGCTTCCTCTTAATGAAGTAGAGATGGTCTTTTGAGGAGACCAGAACCTCAAAAATGTTTCTAGGGAAGTGTTGAAGATAAATGGGCAGGGGTTGGAAGATCTTCAAGGCTAAAAATGGTGTGAAGAGAAGAGAGGGAGGAGGTGACCTTTTATAGGGGAAGAGAGGGGAACCTTAAGAAAACATAAAATATTATTTTATTATAAAGTCATATTCGGTTTTTAATAGCTCCAAATTAATTTATTTCTTAGATAAGGTGGTTATGGGTCGAAATCCTCTCATACAATAGAATTTAGACAAGTTTAGGTTTCTATTTTAACATTATCATTTAGATTTAACTTTAAGTTAAATAATTTTACTTTTACCATGTCTTCTTGTTTTCTTACACTATAAGGTTTATAAACATACTATAACAATAAAACGACCCCAAGTTGTTTATTATTAATATATATAGCCTTATCTATGTAATTTGGACGAAAATAAAATTTTTAGGAATAAAATAACAATTAATAATATAATATATTTTTTAAAAACTATTTTATTTCAATTTTGAAACTATTTGGTAATTGATTTTTTTGAAAATCATAACAGAATTATTATTTCTAAAAAAGTTAATTAAATAAATACTAACATGTCATATTAAACTAAAAAATTAGTGGATTCATAATAAGACTCAAATTACATTTATTTGGGTATTTATAACATCAATCATGTCAATATTTCATTAATGAGATAATTACTGGATCATCATTATGTCATAAATAAATTAAATTATTTATGTCTAAGAATTAAAAATAAAATACCATTATGTAGGAAATATTTTAAGATTTCTAATGAATTTTT
This sequence comes from Viscum album, assembly GCA_963277665.1. Classification (NCBI taxonomy): domain Eukaryota; kingdom Viridiplantae; phylum Streptophyta; class Magnoliopsida; order Santalales; family Viscaceae; genus Viscum; species Viscum album. Next base: position 1,150,629,185 of record OY728122.1, read on the forward strand.
ATAGTCTAATTCATCTTATGTATAACCCTATATTAAAATTTTTTTAGTTATTAAACTTTGATTTTAACTATTTTAACTATTCTTTAAATTAAATAATATTAAATGTCCTAATCTAATCCAAGTGGGCCTAAATGGTCATATTTTATTCCATGGGTTAATTTTGGTAAAATTAAACTTATCCAATAGAATTAGGACATGTGTTAGTGTAATAATAATATCATTTTTACCCTTAATTACCCTATTTACTCTTAACCGTGTTAAAAAAAGTAAAAAGTTACTATTCACCAAAAATTATTTTCATCTCATTGAACCCCATTCTAGCCCTTGATATTATCTGTGTCTCTCGGATTTTTGAAATTCAATTCCCAGAAGTGGTAAAGTTTCATTTAAATGAAATGGTCAGTTTTTAACTACCACTACATGGTTTCACTATTCATAGAAAATTGAATTTTTTCAGAAAATTACCAAAAAATCAGGCTAAGAATTATTTTCTTATTCCAAATTCAAAATTGATGTCTATTTTTCCAAATTAAAAACATAGAAGTGGAATTAATTAATTTTAAAATTAATTCCCGTTATCAAAACAAATAGCGTGTTTTTAAAAAACAAAAACTATCAAAAGATTGATACTTGTTTATATCCAATTTCAAAGTGAAATTAATTCCACTAGAAATCATTGGATTAAATGTTAAAAATATATTCAAATTACACTTTAAACCCAATTAAATAGATAATATTACCATATAAATTATTGTGATGAAAAAATTGTTTTTAATTAATTTATAGCATGTTTTACTATTCATTAAAATATGAAAGTTATCAGAATAATATGAAAAATTTATCAAAAGTAAATTTTTATATACTGATTCCAAAAAAAATTTCTTTTTTCAAATTGAACTTATAGACATGTCAAAACAAGATTTAATTTCGGTGCGCCATCAAAAGGTGTGAAAACTGTAATTTTTGAAAAATACATATTTTACATGAAAAAATTATTTTTTTCTCATACCATATTCTAGAAAATGTTTAAGATGAATAATAATTTTATAAAATTATAAATATAGTTAATAATATTCATAACGGCTAGTCCATAATAATATTATAACAATATATCGTTGTTTAGTGAAACCCGATATTTCGTACTACACACGCTATCGAGGTAGGCTGCGATTGCGTGTAATGAAAGCCAAGAATAGTGTTGCATATACTGGATGCTAATGAGGTGTTGTGTATAGTACAAGCTAATCTTGGTGTAGTGTATAATAGAAGATCAAAGAAATTAAAAATAATATATCTCATAAAATCTCGGGGTGTTACATCCTACCCCTCTTAAAATGAATTTCATCCTCGAAATTCATTGGGGTTATAAATCGTTTAATATTCATAGAAACCCACATTGTAAAAAGGAATACTAAAACATAATTTTAAAATAATAAAGTATCAAATGTAATGATTAACCAAAGTAACTCATCACGGGGTTTCCATATAAGAGAACATAGGTGAAAATATGGATATGGAAGATAAATCTAACCATCTAGATCTAATGGAGAGTGGTAGGGAACATGGCTATGAAAAATACAACAATCACAAAGCCATTGATTTGGGATGATCTAATGCACCAGCTGATTCATCAGATATAAGGGCACTAGGACAACATTTTTGGTTTTAAAGATCATTTCCCTAGAGTTGAAGAAATTTGAATTAGAAGAAACACGTTCTTGATATTGGTAGAGTCTCACAATTGGTCGTTACTTGGAAAATATCCACTTCATTTATTAAAGAAATGTAGTTGAATTTGTCATTCGTGAAGTGTTAGCAGATCATGTGATAGAATGATGGGTCATCCCATCGGTTTCAAACAAAAGGTTAGCAAAAGTTATCAAATATACATAATTCCATTTATGGTGAGGTTAATCGTATTCGATTCCAAAAATGAACACATACTTCATATATCAGACCGCTTAATATATAAAACTAGTTTCTACTAACCAGGGACTTCCTGTAGGCCAGTGGTAGGTGATAAAGTCCTGTCTCACATCAGTTGTGGGTTCGATTCCAACACCCTTGTCCGACACGACGGGTTGTCGCCCATCCTGTGGGTTTGTCTTTTTCTAAAATTACATCATTATGACATTCCATCAATAATATCAAAAATAGTTATAGCCTTAAACAATACTAACTTATGTCCAACATAATCCATTTCAAATCTTTAGGCTTATCCAAAATACTTCTGTCTAATATTATAGTATAAAGAAAACAATTACTAGAAATGTCATCTACCGAGCATGGGAATACCATCATTTATCCCTGATATATCTTGTTGATCACATTCCAATCATGTGAGTACCCAAATCATGTATTCTCTGGAAAAATGAATACCCAATGAACCTTAGTGAAACCACGAATACTATCAAAAGTTAACTCTTTCCACATACCAAAATCCCAAATAAAATCTATATACTCAAATCATGAAATCACATTGTCCTTTTATCAGCCATGAGCTCATGAATACTATCAAACATAATATTTTCTCCTTATCCCTTCATTATGTGAATATTATCTTTATTCCAAAAATATCTGAATATACTTTCATGGTTACCAGTAAAATTCAACATATACTTTCAAATAATTTAGGAAAAACAATAGTTCAACAATCCTTAGATGATTCTTTATTCCATAGTACCATGCATTATTCTTGATAAACATAAAATCATTACACTAACTTCTTAAACCACTAACTAAGATTCATCATTTCTTTCATATCATATTTCAATTATAGTCTCTTCATCATCATCCACATAAATACTGCCCATATAACCATTCTGATTCTCTTCATGAGATTTTCCCTTAGGGCATTGGTTTGAATAATGCCCATACATTCCACATTTAAAGCATCTAATGATTTTTGATGTCATAGAAATACCATTATCCTTGTCCATGGTCTTAACTGAACCTTTTCCATTTCACTTACCGGATTTGTGTCCTTCTTTTCCACACCCAAATCATCTTCTAGTTCCATTGAAACTATCTCCCTGATGCCACTTCCAATAAGATTTACATGAAGGAAATTGAACTTTCATTCCTCTATGATCATCATGAAACTCCATCTTTCTCTTATTATCTGAGTCAGGAAACTTACCAAATTTGAGATTATTGACCATATTATGAGATTACTGATTAGGCATAATAACGATGTTTGGACTTCCAAATCCCGTTTCATTTGGCTTCTCATGAAGAATATCATTCCATTGTCCATCATATCCTACATTATCATGAATCTTCCTGTTTCCAGCCATTTTCTAAAACCCAAAAAGAATAGTGTAAGAGGAAAAACTTATGCTAGGAAAACAACATAATAAATGTGTAGTACCTTCAATATTTAACATCTTAGGTTAAATTCTTAGATTGTTACTGTAATTCTAAGACTATAACCTATACGTATACTTAACCTTAGGGACATCCCTAGACATACCTTAGAAATATCTCTAGGAATTTCACAAAAGTTTTCGCATCCTAGTTTTTAAAGGTTAACTAAACCTTTCCTCTGATACCAATTGTAGAGAACCGAATCTTGATGTATATGGACATTACATTACTTTTGCAGAATAATTAATACATATCATAACCATACACCAAAGGACCGTAATAGTTTAGTGTCTTTGGAAACTCCGAACATAATCTTCTAATAATGGTGAAAGATCATATACATCTCTCACAAAGATCTTCCCCTTTTTGTTTTCTTACCTAAAACCTTTCTTTAAATCCTGGGGAAAAGAAATCATATAAAAGAGTGAGCTCAAATGCTCATCGAGGGTATGCATGGATAAAATAAAACAAATCATATACAATTGAACATAAAAACATGAACATAATGTTTAAACATTAAAACCGTGAGAAATGACTAAAACATGGTAGTACGTAAGGCATAGATCATAAAGAAACATTAATCATGATAAAATAGCAAGGAAATAAAACATGTGATTGTGGAAACCATTAAGAAAATGATATGATATCTATAGTATCCAAGGCATTGCTGCCAAGACCATCTTAGTGGAAAAAGTCCCTTTTTGAATCAAGTCCACTCCTCGTTCCAGTCCTGTATTACTGAACCGGATTAACTTACCGTTCCAGCCACGTCTATCTCATGAGATATAAATCTTTACCCAATGCATTGGAGGTAGAAATAGGTCCCACCCATCTCATAATGAAATCATTCTTACTTGTTCCACAAAATATACTTAAAACATTCATCATAACCTAAAGAATAAAATGGGTTTCATAAACATCATCCCATCATCACATAATCCATATAAAAAATGTATATTTCATCATAAGAAAAGTGAATCCATGTAAATCATAGAGAAATTATACTTGAAACATACACATATGAAATAATGTCATCTTAGATGGAAAATAGTTTTGATAAAACACTTGAAATGAATTCCTGAGGAAAATATCCTTTCTTTTTCAAAATCATTTTCTTTTTACAAAATGACATGAAATTTTAAAAGAAAAGTATTTTGCTGAAAATAGTCATAAAATCATGTAAATTAATCTTTATGAAAATGAGGTGTTATGAAACCGTAAAAATCGGTTCATGTAGTATAAGTTAAAAATACCATTCTTCTCGTACTTTTTTTCGGAAAAGTCAAAAAGTTCCCCATGTGGTAAACAAAAGTAAGATTCCTTTCATAACATGGGGTATATTTCAAAATTGGGTAAAAAGGATTTTAAAAATACATGAAAACATTTTTAGAAAACATGGGCATGGATGATAACAATAACCCCGAAAAATACTTATGAATAAACAATCTTGGATAAGAACGAGATTGGAATAGTTATCCCTTACCTTATGTCCGATATGCTTCGTATGTATCCAAACCTCCTATATAATGATATAAATAATGTCATTGACTTATTACGGAATCATATTAATTGTTATTATATCATATATGGTCCACTTATGACTTTATATTACCTGTTCTTTTGTAAATTCAATGACAAAGCATCATTTTGGGTAAAATCGTTTCATTTGTCGGACATGGTTTGACTTGTTGTTCTTGATATTATTACATATATACTGATTTACATAATTCCGGAATGTAAAAAATTATTTATATATAATATATATTCAGTATTTACATATATATATGATATATAGATAAATGGAATGAAATACACCGTTCATGGATACGGTAGGCCGTGCGTACGCATGAACGTTGTTTTCGCTTCCTTATGGAATTGAATGGAATTAAGCAGATGACATACATATATATATATATATATATAGATAAATATGGTTTCATTATTATGTCATATATTTCATTATTATTCATTATTTATACTTTATAATCATTTATGAATGGTTAACATGGAGAATGAATCTCATCGTGTCGTGGAGACGGTAGTCCGTACGTACGCACGAGCGATGATATCATTCCCATGATCGTGGAATTTTATTGAAGTGTATGTATAATATTTCAGAATCAATATCAATTTTCAATGATAATATATAGTTATTTATTTACACCATTATACCCATCCAAGTAAGGTGGTGGTCGAAAACATATTACACCACGGCGTGGAGACGGTATTCCGTACGTACGCACGCGCGGTGATTTTGTTTTCCGTATGATGGATAGATGGTGAAATAAGGTTGTTTCATATTTATAATAACCTATAATTATATAATTAATACTAATTTTATTACTTCATAATGATACAACTAAATAATAAGAAGTAAAATAAGAAAGAAACTTGAAAGAATCGGAAGAAGAGATTAGTTGTTCTTCCACGCACCTCTTTTAAGCTTCCTCTTAAAGAAGTAGAGTTTGTATTTTGAGAAGACCAAAACCTCAAGAATGTTTATAGGGAAGTGGAGAAGATAAGTGGCAGGGGTTGGCCGAGATTCAATGCTAAAAAGGTTGTGAAGGGAAGAGAGGGAGGAGTTTCCCTGTTATAAGGGAGGAGAGGGGCACCTTAGGAAAACTTAAAATATTATTTTATTATAAAGTCATATTTGGTTTTTAATTGCTAAAAATTGATTTATTTCGTAGATAGGTGGGGATGGGTAGAAATCCTCCCATACAATAGAATTTAGACTAGTTTAGGTTTCTATTTTAACCTTATCGTTTAGATTTTACTTTAAGTTAAATAATTTTACTTTTATCGTGTCTTCTTGTTTTCTTACACTATAAGGATAATAAACATACAATAAGTAGAAAAAATAACCCCAAGTTGTTTATTATTAATATATATAACCTTATATAAGTCATTTCTGGAACCTTATATTTTTATGAATAAAATAACAATTAATAATATAATATTTGTTTTAAAAACTATTTTATGTTAATTTTGAAACTATTTGGTAATTCATTTTTGTGAAAATTATAACAGAATTATTAGTTCGAAAAACGTTAATTAAATCAATAATAACATGTCATATTAACCTATAAAATTAGTGGAATTCATACAAAGTCTCAAATTACCTTTATTTGGGTATTTATAACATCAATTATGTCAATATTTCATTAATTCGCTAATTAATGCATCATCACTGTGTCATAAATAAATTACATTATTTAATGTATAAAAATTATAAATAAAATATAATTATGTAGGAAAACGTTTTATCTTTCTAATGATTATTTATAGTCGAATTTATCTTATGTATATCCCTATATTAAAAATGATTTAGTTATTAAACTTTGATTTTAACTATTTTAACTATTCTTTAAATAAAATAATATTAAATGTCCTAATCTAATCCAAGTGGGCCTAAATGGTCATATTTTATTCCTAAGGTTAATTTTAATTGAATTACACTTATCAAATAGAATTAGTACATGTGTTAGGGTAATAGTAATATCATTTTTACCCATAATTACCCTATTTACTTTTAACCGTGGTAAAAAAAGTAAAAAGTTACTATTCGCCCAAAATTATTTTCATCTCATTAAACCACATTTTAGTCCTTTATATTAACCGTGCCTCATAGATTTTTGAAATTCAATTCACAGAAGTGGTAAAATTTCATTTAAATTAAAAATTCCGTCTTTTAACTACCACTAAGTGGTATCACTATTCATCGAAAATTGAAGTTTTTCAGAAAAATACAAAAAATACAACCTAAGAATTATTTGATATTCCGAATTCAAAATTGATGTCTATTTTGTCAAATTCAAAACATATAAGTGGCATTAATTAATTTTAAAATTAATTCCCGTTATCAAAACAAATAGAGTGTTTTTAAGAAACAAAAACTATCAAAAGATTGATACTTGTTTATATCCAATTTCAAAGTGAAATTAATTCCAATGAACAAAATTGGATTAAATGGTAAAAATATATTCTAATTACACTTTAAAACCAATTAAAAGGATAATCTAACTATATAAATTATTGCGATGAAAAAATTCTTTTTAATTAAAATATAGTGTGTGTTTACTATTCATTAAAATATGAAAGTTATTAGAATAATATGAAAAATTTATCCAAATTAAACTTTTATATCCTGATTCCATAGAAGAATTTTATTTTGTCAAATTGAACTTATATACATGTCAAAAACAATATTTAATGTGGGTGCGCTATCAAAAGGTAGGAATAATTCAATTTTTGAAAAATACATATTTTACACGAAAGATTTATTTTGTTCTCATACCATATTTTAGAAAATGTGTATGATGAATAATAATGTTATAAAATTAAAAATGTAGTTAATACTATTCATAAAGGCTAGTCCATAATAATATTATACCAATATATCATTGTTTAGTGCAACCCGGTATTGCGTACTACACACGCTATGGAGGTAGGTCACGATTGCGTGTAATGCATGCAAAGAATAGTATTGCATATACTGCAAGCTAATGAGGTGTTGCGTATAGTACAAGCTAATCTTGGTGTAGTGTATAATAGAAGATCAATGAAATTAAAAATAATATATCTCATAAAATCTCGGGGTGTTACAAAAAACGGGTGAGGTCAGCTTTTTTTAGGTTCTCACAGAATCCATCAGCATGGTTAGTTTGCGCGGTTAGAAAAACCATGCACTATCTGTGCGTCAGATACTACCAAAACGGACCCTCGCAAGGATTCCTTTAATGGTGTCCTTGACTGCGTTCAAACTGTGATGGAGCCACTACCTCAAGAGGACCAATTACACCCGGTTTGGAAACACGGTTAGAGAAATTGTGTGTCGCCCATGCAACATCCATTTTTCTTCAAAATAACCTCCAAAGTTCATATTTATGTTCCATTAATTTCCATTTAAGTTTATAACCACAAAAATCACCATGTATGTGTTACATACCTGAAACTGGGGGTACTACATTCTCCCCACCACTGGTCTTTCCTTCCTTAGAATGTAAAAAACATTTGCTGCCCAGAAAGAGTTATTGCCACTGCTCTTTCATTACCTTCTTACATTCCCAAGACTATTCCTAAGTCCGATCATGCTGCAAAAATCCCAAACTAGACCAATTATTTTTCAAAGCAATACTATCTATTTCCTATCAATAATATGTTCTGGAAATGTATCAATGAAGCATCCACATCGTGGTCCAAGTGATCCCATCTAATCACATCGTCAGGATCTGGCTAATACTTTTTTTACTCGGATACATAGAACAAATTATGCAATGAACTAAACCATGGTGTTAATTCCAACCTTTATGCCACCTCTCCAAGCCATTCTAGTATCTCAAAATGGCCTATGTATCTAAAATATTGCATGATCTTCTTTCCAAAATGATGATGTCCAAGTCCTGTAGTGATCTTTATGAAAACATGATCACTCATAGTAAATGGTAATTGACTTCGACGGTGATCTACATAAGACATATGACAACTCCAGATCATCTCCATCATCTTTCTGATCAGCTAGATCTTCTCCGTTGTTTCATATACATGGCTCAAAGCAACTAGGGAAGTTTCACATATTTCCACCCAGCATAGTGGATAACGACTTGGATGCCCATACAATGCTTCAAATTTAGCCATATGTATCGAGGCCTAATAACTGTTATTGAATGAGAAATCCACCAAGGGAATATGAACCTCCCATGAGCTGCCAAATACATTACACTAGACTACAACATGTCTTCCAACATTTGTATTGTCCTGTCAGACTGGCCGTCTTTCTGAGGATGACAACTCATACTCATAGTCAACTAAGACCCAAGGGATTGCAATAGGGATATTCAGAAACAATATTTGATCCCTAGATCATAGTCTAAGATGACTTCCATGAGTAATCCATGCCTCTGTACATCTTTTTGGATATAGAATGTTAAATGATCCTCCCCCATATGTGTTTCACAAATTATAATGAAATGGGCAGACTTGGTAAGGTGATCAACTATCACCCACATGACATCGTGTTTCCAGACCGTTATTGGACGAACTGTAACAAAATCCATCAATATCTACTATATTTTCCCCACTGGGATAGGGAAATACTGCAACATACCTATAGGTCTCTAATTCCCTGCTTTAACATGCTGACAAGTTAAGAATCACGAGACAAAATCAACCACTTTATTTTCAATGCCTCTCCACCAAAATAGTTGCTTCAATTCCTTATAAATTTTCAGTGTACATGGATGTACAACCCATCTCGAATGGTGTTTTTCATGAATGAATTATTCTATACAAGACACAGGTACAACAATTGGATTTATAAATAACAAAAATGAACACCCATCATGTTTCCATCCCTCAATGGTCTCCCCTACATTGTGTTTTTAACTCATAACCGAACATTCTGAATCATATATTTGAGCCTCTTTGACCATATTTAACAAATCCGTAACATGGGTAGATGAAAATAAAACAACAACATCACCTCTGGTTTCACATTCTACATGCATGTCAGTTAGGATTGACATTGACTGATGTCTATCTTAAGCTTCTTTTGACAACTGAGAATATGACTTTCTACTCAATGAATCCACCACTCAATTCCATTTCCCTAGTGTCTAAATCATGTCAAAGTAAAGTAATTTGAGGTAATATATCCATCTTCATTGCCTCATATTCAAATATCATTGTGAGGAAATGTATTTCATGCTTTTTTAAACTGTGAACACAATGAATTTCTCACCAAATAGATAGTCTCTCCATGTTTTCAAGGCATGGTCCACTGAAGCTAACTCCAAACCATGTGTGGGGTAATTATTTTTGTGCACCCTCAACTTCCTTAAACCATTAGAAACCACATGGTCTCCTTGCATGAGAACACATCACAACCCTGATCCCAAAACGTCATAGAACACCACATACCCTTACCACCATTATTGAAAAAACATTATTGGTGCTGATGTATGCCTGACTTTCAACTCATGGAAAGACTTATAGAATTCCTCTATCCGTTGGAATGTATTTTTCCTCATTTTCAATGGTATCACTGGTGAAGTTATTCATGATAAGTCACGAACTAATCACCGGTAGTAACCATCTAGATAAATAAAACTATGTATCTCGAAGAAATTCTTCGATTTTTTCCAGGATTTGACATCTTTAATCTATGTAAGATCCACATAAACACCATTTTCAGAAATGACATGTCTATGAAAATGTACACATGTATCCAAAAATCACACTTTGATAATTTGGAATATAAATAGTGAACTCTTAGTATTTGTAATATTTTTTTGAGGTTCTCTTCATGGTGAGCCCTTATCTTTGAATACACCAAGATGTTTTACACAACTGCCACAAAAAAAGGGTCCAGATATCGCTGAAATATCTGATTTATCAAATCGATGAAGGCTACTGGTGCATTCAATGTACCAAAATGCATGACTACATATTCATAGTGGTCATATCTGCTTCTAAAATCTGTCTTTGGAATATCCTCCTCAAAACTCAAAATTGGTGATATCTAGATTGTAAGCCAATCTTGGGGAACTGCTGAGATCCTATTAATTGATCAAAAATATCATCAATGTGTGGAAGGGTTTATCTAATATTTATAATAAATTGATTAATCTTACTATAATCTATACATAGACAAATAATTCCATTTTCTTTAATCACGAAAAAAACCCAGTGTTTTCCATAGATATTTACTTGGCTAAATGAAAACCTTGCCTTCCAGTTCCTCAAATTGAACTTTTCATTCCTGTAACTCGACTGATTCCATCATATATGATGGAAGGTAAATAGTATTAGTCCCTGGATGGAGATCAATAATAAAATCCACTTCCCTTATTAGTGGTAACTCTAGGAAGTTATCAATAAATAAATCTGGAAAGCGATTCAAAACTACTGGAAAAATAATTTCCTCGATCTCTTCCATTGATTCCAAAGTCAACCCTGACAACTAATAAGATATCATTTTCACTATTGGTTACATCATGCTATTTTCCCCATTCATTATCATGCTCTCTCCTCTGAAGAGATGCTCCATGAAATCCTTAGTTGTGAAACAGATTGTTCCCCTCTAATAGTACATGTGAGTATTAAATGTTGTAACTCATTCCATACAAAAGATTACATTATAGACATACATGTCCAACATCGAGAAGTTCCATTTTAGATCATCTTCATCAACAATTATAACAGATCCTCGACACAAAAAGTCCTAACATTCACCTTCACCTAGAGGATTTTGAATTTTTAAAACAGAAGGCATCATTCCAACATTAATTATAGCATGACAACAACACAAGAAAAAATTAATGAATGTGATGCACCGGTTGCAAAGAGAACTTTCACAAGGGTATAATTTAAAAGAATCGTACATATCACTACAGATATTCCATCCTGATAATCGATTACCATCTGTTTAGCTCTATAAAATTTCTTCGTTACTGCACTATTCTCATTGTAGCCTTTCTGAGATTACCCCGGTTGAAGAGTCTTTGTATTTATAGAATCAACATGGGTAACTCTTCTATGCTAACGAGAATTATTCTGTTGTCCTCTTCATGTCAATGCATATAATGGTTGTGATTTATGAGGAGTGTCTCGAGCACCTGACCGTGGATCAATGCAACATGAGTGCTGAATACGCCCCATATTATTGTAGTTATGGCATGATCTAGGTTGTTCCATACACTCTCGCTTTATATAGTCAATTGCACCATATTGAAAGTAACCTACTTTTCTCTGGTGTCATGGAGGAAGGTTCACTAATCTATCAATCTGGATCACATTCCCACTTCCATCTTGGAAATAGGTGTCTCTTTTCCACTTAGTTTTAGTGTTTGTGTTCCCACCATTCTCTCTGGGTAACATCATACCTCTTTCAATAGACCCTAAGATATCACGTTCAACCACGTTCACACTATCCATCATATCCATATAATTTTTAATATATAGTGCTACAATCTTCGATCGAATCTCCTGCAGTAGCCCTGATTAAAAGATTCGTGCCTTTAAGGACACACTTTATACAACATCTGGTGAAAAATGAACTAAATTCCTGAACATAGCCGAATAATATGTGATAGAGAGACTCTCTTGTTTTCGGCTGAAGATGTTTGTCATTTTCTGGATATTGAACGTGTGAGGGTAGAATTTTTTGTTGAACAATTCCTCAAAATGCTCCCATATAAGGCCTTCATCCAATTTAGCTTGCACTTCAAAATCTCACCACTATCATGTAAGATCATTGAGCATGTACACCGCCAGCTTGACCTTTAGCTTCACTGATGTGCGGATGAAATCAAAAATATGATTCACCTTACTTAGCCACACCTCCTCTTTCTTGGTTTCATCATCACCTCAAATGTTCAATGGATTCTGCTTCATAAACTGGATGTTATGATCTGTATGCCTTTGATCATTCCTCTGGTTCCCCGTATCAACATCTTGAAAGGCCTGGATGATACTCTAAACCAACTCGTGGTTCTCCCGTGGTTCAGCTGCAACCATATTATCCACCGCTTCATCAGGTTGATTTCGATGACACTTACCATGTTCCATATTTTAATCCAACAAAAAAAATAGTCAATCTCACTTTCTAGCAATGGATGGATTATAATTTCAAATTATATCACATAATTATCACAAAATTGTTTTCCAAAACAACATTTTGTCATGTTCAACTATTTTTGAAAACATTTAACATGATTTTTTAAAATTAATCCATTTTCAAAATACCCTGTATCCTTGTTTCAAAATATTTCATTTGAAAACAAATTCATTATTTTTAAAAAAATATTCACCTTATACAAATGCATAAATTATTACTCTAAATGAAATATGAAATCCTAGTGGGATTTTATTTTTCTATAATGCATGTCATGCTCGTCTCATTAGCTAAACCCATGATAATGAGTAACCTAAATACTAGAAGTTTCTCTAAACACTTAAGTACACAACTCCCATGTAATAATAATTTCAGCAAAAAATGGTTTTCCATGTCCTTTTAAGTTAATCATTTCATGTTCTAAAAATCAAACTATTCCCTAAGATTATAACCCAAGGAATAGACATGAAATAATTTCCTCTCCAAGACAAAGAACACTAATGACCACTTTTTATATAATGACTGAACAATTTAATAACATGTGTACCAAAAAGAAAGGTCCATGCTAATACCATTTTTAATAACCTGCTCATTCTCATTGGCTCGAGAACACAACAAGTAATTTCATGGCATTAAGCAAAATCCCCAAGACACCAAATGCAGGAAATAAATGATGAAGGGTTTCATATACAAGTGGGGGATGAATTACCCTTTAAGAGATAAACCAATGAATCAACAAACCAAAACATAACCATTTAAAAAATAAAGCATGAAACAAGAAAAAACAACTAAACAACTACATGTATATTAAAACCACAACAATGTGTGGAAATGCAGAAGATAAACCAAGTATCAATGTAAATAGTGGATAAAAAATTGAAGAATTTAAATGACCACAAGAATCCATGATCCACAAGCTTCAAGCTCCAAAATCACCGAACAACCCAAATATCACGGTGTAGTGCTAAAGAGGCAGGAAATGTTACCTTTTCCCTTATCCCAAAAGATATCATCTAGGGTATCACCAATGTTCCAAAGAATGAGTGATTATAAAACTCAGTTGGTTTTAACCAATGACTTCCATACTGACAAATCTAGGATAGAAATTTTAGCCACATTATATAAATAAGATTGTATAAATAAATTTCACCAAAACTATTTATAAGTAAATATAAACAAGTTTCAAAAACAATTTCAACCCCGTGAAAACAAAACTAAATGAAACCTAATTTCATCAAGTTATGTTTCCATAAAAATAACTAATCCAACATAGAACCAGTTTCTATAATTATTTGGCAAACACATTTCATGGTTCACCACACACCCACAGATGCATGATTCGTTTGACAGTTCCATACTCATTAGCGGTCTCTTATCCAACATCATGTGTCCCAATGACACACGCCCTCGATCCAGGGTCACGTACCATGTACCCCAATGGTACTGATCATTTATTATAGGCCCTTTAAACATTAAGTCAAAACGACCTAATTTATGCCAAATATTTACTTTTCTAATAAAAACAAGTTCAATAAAACTAAACATTTATTGTACACCAAAGAACATCCAATTTCAAAGAAACCTTTCATTTCAATAAAACATCATCTTTTATTGAAAACATAAAATACCATTTATGTACCATAAATCCAGAAAATTCCATTTTTAAAACCCATGTTTTATTTCCAAGAACCAAAGCACTCATTTAAAATCCCCAAAATTCAAGATTTCACAACCATCAATGAAGAAGGTTTCCAAGAATTGTTTGAAAACCAAATCACTGTCAATTTCAACACCACTCTTTCAATTTTAAATCATGATAATCATTCATACTATGTGGAGTCAACAATAAAGGCCACTTACCTCGATGGTTTCAATGAAAACTCTAAACGAATTATTAATGCACAAGAATCATGGGTCGGTTCTCTGTGAATCTGCCATATAAATCTTCTCCCAGAAAGAGCAATACCATATATCATCATATTTGGTTTCCCCAAACCTATATCTACCCATAACAGGTGTATATCTATGAAATAAAGATAAGAGGAGATGTATATCAAAGTAGATCAATGAAATCGATCAAGAACAAAGAAGGATGATCATATACCTTAAGAATTTGGCTTCGATTCACCAAGGGAATCCTTCAAATAGCCTCTATAAATGATTTGTAGATGTTATACTACCTTATATATAGAGTAATTCTCAGTTATGGCCACATAGAAACAAAAAATAGCCATGTAGAGGTAAAAAACATGTGAGATCCACTTTTTTAGGATCTCACTTTAACCATCTTCATGGACAGTTTCCACGGTTAGAAAAATCATGCACTAACTGTGCATTAGATACTTCTAATGTGGACCCTCGCATGGCCTCCCTGCATTGTCTCACTGACCATGCTCCAACCATGCTAGAGCTACTTCCTCAAGAGGACCAATTATGCATAGTTTGGCTACACAGTTTGACAAACTGTGCACTGCCCGTCCGACGTCCATTTTGCCTAAAAACTAAATCCAACATTCTCCCAACTCTCCCATTCATCATACTTACACTTTATAACCATAAAGAGAATCAATTATGGTAACATACCCAAAACAAGGGGTACTACAATTTTTGTCCCACCTATGTGATTATATGAAATTTACTTTCATCCATTTCTATGATTATAATTTATTAAAATGGATTAGATATTTGGAATAAGAATAGTTTTTAATTTATAATAATTACAACACATTTTTGGACAAAAAATACCAGTGAATCTGATTAAAATTTATTACAAAGAATATGGTTAAATTAAGATTATTAAACGGATAAAAATTATACTTAAGTCTAAAAAACATATAAAATTTTCCAAATGATATCTTATGGCCATATTTACACCTTGTATTCTCTTGGATATTTTTAGGTCAATTATTGGATCCACTTTCAACAAGAAAAAAATTGTAGGAATTCCTTTGTCAAAATATTACAAGAGTGACACTCCTCCTCCACTATAAAAGGCCACTAATTCTACCCATTACATACACCTCTAAGACCACTTCTATTTAGACAATATCTTTCTTAATAGCTTCCCAACATCACGCCCATCGACATTGATTCCTACCTTTTTTATGAAATCCATCCAAGGAATGCCTTTGGTATATACCAAAAGTAGTTCCTCGATTATAAGGTATCATTTTCCAACAATCTCTTTTTTTTCATTTACCTATCCTCTCCCTATACACTTATTATTCCATTATTACATTACTAAAAGAATATCCTAAATATAATATGTTGTTTTATGTTATTATTCATACCTAATATTACACCAAACATCATCTAATGGGTAATGAAAAGACTGTTTCTGTATATAATAAGCTACTCCCTCATGAAAGAATGATTGAATGTTTATCATTCAACTACTCTCATAGTGGAAATTATGATAAAAAATAGATTAATATATTTATATATAATATATATGATATTTATAATGTGTTTATTCTTCTATAATTTTTATTTATAACATACATTTATTCTTCCAGTATTTTTTAAATATGATAATTTTTTTGAGGATGTTTGGACTACCGCCCACTCAAGGCAACATGACTCGTTCATTCCATAACTAGAATGTATAAAGGATGGTATTAATAAAAATATGAAAAATATAAAACAAAGATATGATAATGTTTTTATAAAATACATATATCATTTACTTTTAATTCTTTTAATAAAATAAATAAATGAATATAGTGTTAATTTGTATGTATGACATACCGTCTGCATGAACACTATATTTCATTTCATATCTACAGATGTTATAGATTACTATAAATAAATACATACTGAATACATATGATAATTAGTTCATGGATTAAATTCTATTATTTTTTAAATAATGATCTAATTAATAGTAACAACAATTGACATGTCAAAAACATAATTGAGAAAAAAAGGAAATTAGCATTCAAAATAGTTAAAATAATGAATGAATGATAACTAATGGGTAATAAAATATTTTAAAGAATGAATATATGATATTCTAAATATTATTATTCTTTTCTTATTTGTTAGAAAGATATTTTAAACCACTATATTTGAGGATAATGGACAAAACATAAAAATAATTTTAAGTTAATGGATTTTGTCTTAATTTATATTCCATTGAGACTTATTAGTAGTTATGAACATAGTTTCTTTTATATGGTGTATATACATCCATTAGAAAAATAATATAATGAATATTATTATTATCATGATATTATAATTTTAATTTCATTTCATACAATCATGGGGATTATGATTTGAATATTTCAATATGAATGAGACACTTTGGAATATTTAAATATTATTCTCTTTAAGAATGTTCTTAATGATAATCTTTACAACATCACTTGCCTTTGTCATTTTAAAATTTCTCATCAAAATCAATTTAATATAATAATATATCATTTTATAATTCCTTAATTATGTGATTATGTATATTTTTATTTCCTAAAGAACATAACATCTTACATGTGGTGTTTACGTTGAAATTTATTTGATAAACTAGAGAATTATTGATAAATCCATATTTCTCACTCAATATTGTTATTTAATAAAGAATTTTATTTATAATGATAAATAAATATGAGGAATTATTTTTAATGGAAATTAATGGTTGGTCCTAGATGTTATATATCTCTTTGATGCATCAATATGTTCTCATGAGACGAATTAGTTGGCCAGATTTAACGGATTTATATCTATAGTTTTCAACCATCTTATGAATGGTATGAAAAATATAGGTATCAATGTGTTAGAGACATGACATCAATTAAGAAAGATTTTACCTCATTTAGTTTTAGATTTTATTAATCTATAATATTTTTCATTGTCATATCTATGAATATATTTAATTTATTTTTATTGATTAAATGGAATGTGTTTGAGTTTCAAATATTCTCATATTGATTTTTTATTATTTTTTAATTTAATAAAATGTATTTTAAGTTTATAACTAGTACTTGTTGATATATAGTCATTATTCATTATTTAATCAACTTTACATACTAATACTAAGCATCTAATGTCACCGTTATTATGTTTCCTTTCACCAGGTTATGAATAATAAATATTTGAATAAGCATTCAAGGATGTTGTTTATTTATTTCTATTATGTGTAATGTTTTTATTTTCTATTTCTCAATGGATTATGGGTATAATTTATGAATTATATATTTCTAAAATTGATAAACTGATTGGTCATTTGGGATTGATTCCTTGAAATCATTCTAATTGAATAAAATAATTCACTAGAATTGGGATTTTGGGGTCGATGCCTTAAACACATCCCAAAATATATGTTTTGAGACTATGGTACTTAGTTCATAAAGAAGATATATTTACCTTTATAAATTTAAAATCATCTCAATAATTATTATTTTATAAATCATATTATTTAAATAAAATCTATCTATGAACTTATCTAGAATATTTTTCTAAGAAAAAGCTTTAAATTTTCTCAGCATGAAATTTTATTTAATAGTTCATATTTGAGAAGCAATATCACTAAATATATATTGAATTTATACCTCATAGTATATTTTCAAAAAAACAGTCCTCTTTATCCAACATGTTCTCTTGATGTATACACCATGGCCCCCTTTCCAAAAAAAGTATTTATTTGAACATTTTATAACATGCACTATTTTTTCTAGATCGAAATCAGGTATCTCTTGGTTCCACTAATGTGATGTCGGCTTACATGATCCATATATGTCCACTCACCATTATTATATATAAATTTAAAAAATATAACATCCAATGGAATCAAAAACATTATATAATCCTTACTCAGATATGGGATGGTTATAATCAACATAGACATCAATCACCATTTCTAGTCATAAAATCAACTCTCAAAATAGTTTGACCACTTGAGAATCCCCACGTTGTTGATTGAGGATTCCCTTAGAACATTGAGATAGAATATGTCACATACATGAATTTTTTAGAAGTTAAATTTCATTTATTTTCCTTTCATTCTTTGTTTTGGATGGTTTCCAATGGTTTTATGGAGAAATAGATGAGTTTTCATGAATTGGGCCAAACCGTGAGCCCAATTCCGGATTTAAAAATAAATTTTGTTTCCTTTATAACTTTTTCATTTTTTAATATTTTTCCTTCATTATAATTCCTAAATTGTCTCCTCTGACCTGTTAACACCAAAATATAAATTTGTAGCCTTTATAAATCCATAATCATGGTGGATATGGGTTTTTATTTAAGATATTGGGTTTGCCCGATGGCCCATTTCCTACATTAAAAATAATTTTTAAATTTTTTATATCTCCTTCAATATTTGCGTATTTTCAGTGATTCCACCTCCCCCTCGACCCTAAAAAAACCCAGGTGCGCTCCCATTGCCTTACCCCCCTCCTTGGAGCTCTTTGATATCGTGAATTAGGGCTGATATTCATAGGGTGTCTCCAATCATCCATAATTGAAGTGGTAACTTCATCCCTTCTTAACTCTATCAATTCTTACTATTTTACCTCCATTCCAGTTCCCAAATTACCTCCTATATATTGTTCGAAGAATCCCTAAATTTTGGCTGTTTTCAATTTCAGAAACTATTGTTTTTCTAGTGATTAATTCAGGATACTTCAAGTAGGTGAGTCTATTTCTTTCCTCTTTCAAATTACTTAGGGTTTCTTCCCGAATTCATGAATTGTAAAAAATCCAGAAGTTAGGGTTCATGCCTAGGTTCTAATATACTGTATTTTGGGTGAAATATTGAGGTTTTAGGTTTCTTTTAACTTCCTTGATGTGCGGCGGTCGTGCGGTTGATGTTTCGCCCCAATATTTGAGGGTTTCGACACATTCGGTAGGTGATTCCATGGATAACCATTTAATGATGAGTTAGTTTGCTTGATTAAATAATTTTACATGTTCCTTATGTGCTGTGAATTATGAGAAAACCATGTTTGGTAGAAATAGTAATGCATTTGTTTTTAAAGTTTCATTTTTTCTTGAAGTGTGTATTTTTCAAATGTATTTCATGTGTTATCTCTTGTGGTAGTTTTGTAAAATGTAGAAGTGGTTTATTAGTTGTTGAAAGGGTCTGCCAATTATGGTTGGGCAATGATATAGTTCCATGTGGTCCTAAAAAGGGGGTGTATTTGAATGGTTTTATTTGTATAACCTTGTTATACTCCTTGAAAGTGTTTTATGGATTTGTGTGTTCTCATGGATATATTTTGTGATATTATTCAAGGTGATTATATAACATTTGAAATTGTGTTATTACATGTTTATTGGGCTTAAAATTCTATTTTGGTAGGGTCTTGGTGTGCTTTTGGCTTAAAAATAGGTTTTTGAAACGGATTTTATGTGCAAAGTTTGGGTATACTCCTTATAATTGTTTTATGAAAGTTTTGAATGGTTTATTGGGTTGTGTAATAGGTGAAAATATATCACCAAACTGTTTAGGTAGGAGTATATTTTTAAAAGGTCCATTTCATTTGTGAAAATGTTGTTATGTGATGTGTATCATCTTGGAAATATTTTATTAAATTGTTTGAAGGAGATATTGAGGAGTCAAAGTGATGTGAAAGTGATGTGGAGTGTTTTGTGTGAGTGTGATGTGAAAAATTGAATTTTTTATTATGAAAGAAGTGTTATATTCCATGTGTGTGGGCTTTTATATGAGTTTAAATATCATATAATTGTTTTATGAAATTGTTTAATGGTTTTGTGGAAGTGTTGAAGAAATGTGAAACATGTTGTGGGCTATTTTGGTGTGATTCGGATTTCAAAATCATATTGAATGAAAAATGGATTTTTGTGACTTGTGTGGTATACATATGGACTGTTTGGTGAATTTTTGATGTGGAAATGATATTTTCATGTTCAATGTATATTTCTTGACTTGTTGAACTTGTTTGAGCACAAGGGGAAAACCTGGGTATCTAGGTGGGTGGACGTGTACTAGTATGCTAGTGAATCCGTGGGGTTTGGCCTTAGTTTCACTTAGAAAGATTGACACTTACAAATCTAACTAAACTATGATGATGATGATTAGGGACCACTAGGTTATGGGTATGTTCCCTACTAGTGGCTCGTGCACGAGAATGGATATTTGTGATGGTTACTCTCACCGAGATACGAGGTACCTGGGACCCACAGCTAGCTAGTGCCTAGGGGTTACTTCCTATTTCTTGTGCTCATTATTTACTTTGTACTTACCGTCGACATATGGTATAGTTGGCTGGAAAATTCAGTAGTGTTGACATTATTTTTAAAAGTGTTGATTCTTAATTATAGCCCACTTGAAAACTGTTTTTATTCAAAGTTCCATCTTTGAGAAATTGTAACTATCTTTTCATGTTTTTGAAAACTTGCATGCTTTTCGTCTTTAAATGTTTATCTCATGGAATATCTTAGTGGTTGTATCCTACTGGGAATTGGCTCACGCCCTACTTACACCCTTTGGTGTAAGTAGACTTGGTTATTTTTGTTGTCGCAGGTTGGGTACAGTTTTTTTGTTCCAGTGGTTCGGGTTTCTAGCAAGTCCTTGGTGGTGAAGTCTTGCGGAGGTGGCTTGAGGGCGGTTCCCCTTGACATGAGGGTTATTGGGCTGTCCTTATTTGGTTTTTTACCTTTGGTATAGACCTTTTTAGTTGTTTTGAGCTATGTGATTCAGTTCTGATTTTTTGTAAAAGATTGTTTGGTTTGAAAAATCCAGATTTGTTTCATTGGATTCTTTTGTTGTTTTATGTTTATAAACTCGGGTAAATCGTTCCCAATTTTAATTTTATGATACCTGGGCACTTGTGCCAGCCCGTGGGGATCGGGAACACCCTTCGGGCCTTGTCACGAGCTGGGTTTGGTGCCATTTTTGGTGGCGATCGATTCGGTTCGTGACAAAATGGTATTAGAGGAGGTTCAGGTTAACTCTTTGGGTCATGTTATTTGGGGAAGATTCAGGATAGTATGGAGTTAGGAATGTTGGGACATAGAATTATAGTTATGGGTAGTGTTCCTGATCACCACACCTCATAATGGGATTCAAGTTTCCATGAGAAGTCGGTATTTATCTAAGTCCTTCGGTTTTCTTGGTTCGATGATGATTAAGGGAAATGAAAAGAGAGTTGGGTTAATGGTCCTAGTGAGCTCGCAAGGCCTAGCAAGCCCTGTGGAGCCAAGGATATTCCATAGAACACTTTCTGTGATAGTGAGGTGATTGGAATATGGCTGCCAACCATATTTCCAAGTCACCCACTGAAACTAGTTTCCCCTTGCACTGTTTTGTGCTTAGGTTTTGAAACCTTAACACTTTGGTTTTAAGAAGTGTAAAGTTTTTGTGAAATGATTTTCAAATAAAGAGGGAATGGTTTGGTTTATGAAATGGTGGAACTTAATTTTCAGAATTTTTTTGAAATATAAAATGGTGTGCTTACAACTCTTTGAATGTAGGAACTATATTGATGTTGGTTTTGAAAAGTGTTTCCAATAGTTTTTTCTAAACAATCAGAGTGTGTTTTAATGGGATGAGATGTTTTGAAATTAATGTGAATATCTTGAAAGTGAGTTATTTTCTAAATGTTTGTGACTTTCTGAAAATTTTTGTAATATGTGAGTTGGGATTTTGATCTCATAGTTAGCAGTTATGAGAAAAAAGGATGTGTTGGTTGACCATTTTGGTTTTGAAAAGTGGAAAGAATTTTTTTTTAACCTTTGGTATTTCCATTAGCGACCACATGCATGGGGTTATAAGGGATGATGGATGGTTGATGGCACGACTGGATGAGTGCCGGGATGGATATGAGGAGGGTGTCTGGTGTGGCACAAAAACATGCATGTGTGAGGCCCATGGGGTACCATTGGTGGATATGCTTACTGCTAAACTGTTTGTTCTCAAAGAATTACTTTTAAAGAAAAACATGATGTCTTGATGAATATTTTTGTATGGTTTGTATTATGGGTTTTTGAAAATGTTGATGTTGTGGGATGTTTTGATTCCAAGAACCCCTTTTGTTTGAACTGTGTTTTGGATTTGTGTTTGGTCGGTAAGCTGTGTTGTAGGGACAGTTAGTGGTCTCTTTTGAAAAATGTTTTGGGATGCCTTTACGGTGGTTCCCTTCATGTGTTTGGAGCTGGATTATGGATTGTTTTGACCAATGGACCAGGTTGGTTGGGTCCTTGGGTTCTCTCATTGGATAAGGTACACCCCCATTAAAGGTTAATGCATAACTGAAGCACAACCCAGATTGTTTCTCCATTGGAAAATCCTCTATTTGATCAATATAAGAAATTCATTTCTTGAGCTTTTTAGATTGAGTATACACCCTTTCCTTTATTGGTTTTGTGTATCCTCTTGGAGTGGGAGATTGATTATGGATGGTTGAAAGTGACCTTAGCCTCTTAAGTTTCCTAATTTTTCGAAGGTGGAAGTGTTCTGGGTTTGTTAGCATAGATGAGAATTTGGATAGTGTCTAATAGGAACTCTCGGTCCTTCATAGTCTCTTCGAAGAAGGAATTTATGTTAAACTACTATTGTTGGAAATCTGGTCATGAGAGGATATTATGGCCACTTTCTAGAATTGTGGGTTGTTTTGGGATGTTGTACAAGTTCCCTCTCTATTCATTGTTTATATCAGTCGCAATGGTCATGTTCGGTGATTCCTTGTGATGGCATGTGCTCGATTGACTATAAAGGTGAAAGTTGGGCAATCATCTGAGAGTCTCTATTATGTTGGGAGAATGTCTCCTTTGAAAAAAAACATAAAAAAATATTCCATTTTAGAGGAAGGTGAGTATAAGTGTTCTTTACTTCTATTGTTTCTCACCCGAACAAACAAGGTGTGATGTGTGTACATCTTCTAATCCATTATTTTAGTGAAATATCGAGTTAGGGTAAAGTGAGTTTTGAATGTGTTATGTCTTGGAAAAAAACTTATCGGGTGGATTGCGGTGTAGTTGTTGTTTGAAATGAAAGAAGAATTCTCATTCAGGTAGTTTCCAAAGACTAACTGCGAGGTTGAAGATGCTTCAATATTTTGAGCTCTAGCCGTAGGTCCCGGAGAGAAGCTGGCGCGTAGTCAGGGGAAACCCTAGTGTCATTTAAAGCCTTGTGCAAAGTCCAATCCTCAATATGAAAGATAAGAAGAGTTTAAACCTATGGTGTCATCATATTTATTCTACTGTTCATGTTATGTGGAAATATGTGGAGGTCCTTGTACCCATGTCATTGCCCAATGTAATTCCCTCCCCCTTTGGTTTCCATTGAGTCTTTAGAGAATGGTATAAAGTTTAGCTAGACAGGTTGACCACACGGTTTGCACTTGGTTAGTAGTGACCATGCCCGAAAAAAAACCATGTAGATAGAAGAATCTCCACTTTTAGTTCATGGTTTCCCAAACCGTGCAGACTAACCATGCGGTCGTCCCAACACTTTATATTTTGGGGTCTTTCTGTACTGGCCGATGCTGGTCGATTAAGATTGTTGGTTCTTATGGTGGGGAGCCTTTTTTCCCGTACCAATAACTTAGTCTTATCCATGGTCAAGGATTGTTGATAGGTAGTCTCATTTGGATCTATCAATATACCTAAATCTTGTTTGAGTAACCATTGATATTGGAGAGTGCCCAATGGTTTAGTTATAGCAAGGTATGTCTAACCTTGTTCGATGTTGTTGTTCGTTTGAGTGAATTTCTTGAGTCTTGTTCTGATAGTGTTTGAGGTGTTTTCCTTTGGGATAAAGCCTGAATGTGATTTATTGTTTTAGGAAAGTAGTGTATGATTTTGTTGTGAATTATTCCTTCCTTAATTGATCAATGGAGGTGTTTTGGACTTTGGGGGCGAAACCTGGAAAGGGAGTACATCTTGGTTTATCAGTTCGGTTTGGCTTTCGTATCTGGCCTTTCTATAGCTTTCCGGGGACGGAACGTTTTCATGGTGGGGAGAATTGTCACATAAATGACTTTTTTAGAAGATAAATTTCATTTATTTTCCTTTCATTCTTTGTTTTGGATGGCTTCCAAAGGTTTTATGGAGAAATAGATGAGTTTTTATGAATTGGGCCAAACCGTGAGCCCAATTCCAGATTTAAAAATAAATTTTGTTTCCTTTATAACATTTTCATTTTTTAATATTTTTCCTTCATTACAATTCCTAAATGGTCTACTCTGACCTATGAACACCAAAATATAAATTTGGAGCCTTTATAAATCCATAATCACGGTGGATATGGGTTTTTATTTAAGATATTGGGTCTGCACGAAGTCCCATTTCCTGCATTAAAAATAATTTTTAAATTTTTTATATCTCCTTAAATATTTTCTTTTGTTCAGTGATTCCACCTCCCACTTTACCCTAAAAAACCCAGGCGCGCTCCCATTGCCTTACCCCCCTCCTTGGAGCTCTTTGATATCGCGAATTAGGGCTGATATTCATAGGGTGTATCAAATCGGCCAGAATTGAAGAGGTAACTTCATCCCTTCTTAACTCTCTCAATTCTTACTATTTTCCCTCCATTCCATTTCCCAAATTACCTCCTATATCTTGTTCGAAGAATCCCTAAATTTTGGCTGTTTTAAATTTCAGAAACTATTGTTTTTGGAGTGATTAATTCAGGATACTTCAAGTAGGTGAGTCTATTTCTTTCCTCTTTCAAATTGCTTAGGGTTTCTTCCCTAATTCATGAATTGTAAAAATTTCAGAAGTTAGGGTTCATGCCTAGGTTCTAATATACTGTATTTTGGGTGAAATATTGAGGTTTTAGGTTTCTTTTAACTTCCTTGATGTGTGACGGTCGTGCGGTTGATGTTTCGCCCCAATATTTGAGGGTTTCGACACATTTGGTAGGTGATTCCATGGATAACCATTTAATGATGAGTTAGTTTTCTTGATTAAATAATTTTACATGTTCCTTATGTGCTGTGAATTATGAGAAAACCATGTTTGGTAGCAATAGTAAAGCATTTGTTTTTAAAGTTGCATTTTTGCTTGAAGTGTGTATTTTTCAAATGTATTTCATGTGTTATCTCTTGTGGTAGTTTTGTAAAATGTAGAAGTGGTTTATTTGTTGTTGAAAGGGGCTGCCAATTATGGTTGGGCAATGATATAGTTCCATGTGGTCCTAAAATGGGGGTGTATTTGAATGATTTTATTTGTATAACCTTGCTATACCCCTTGAAAGTGTTTTATGGATTTGTGTGTTCTCATGGGTATCTTTTGTGATATTATTCAAGGTGATTATATAACATTTGAAATTGGATTATTACATGTTTATTGGGCTGAAAATTCTGTTTTGGTAGGGTTTTGGTGTGATTTTGGCTTAAAAAGAGGTTTTTGAAACGGATTTTATGTGCAAAGTTTGGGTATACCCTTTATAATTGTTTTATGAAAGTTTTGAATGGTTTATTGGGTTGTGTATTAGGTGAAACTATATCACCAAACTGTTTTGGTAGGAGTATATTTTTAAATGGTCCATTTCATTTGTGAAAAGGTTGTTATGTGATGTGTATCATCTTGGAAATATTTTATTAAATTTTTTGAAGGAGATATTGAGGAGTTAAAGTGATGTGAAAGTGATGTGGAGTGTTTTGTGTGAGTGTGATGTGAAAAATTGAATTTTTGATTATGAAAGAAGTGTTATATTCCATGTGTGTGGGCTGTTATATGAGTTTAAATATCGTATAATTGTTTTATAAAATTGTTTAATGGTTTTTTGGAAGTGTTGATGAAATGTGAAATGTGTTGTGGGCTATTTTGGTGTGATTCGGATTTCAAAATCATTTTGAATGAAAAATGGATTTTTGTGACTTGTGTGGTATACATATGGACTGTTTGGTGAATTTGTGATGTGAAAATGATATTTTCATGTTCAATGTATATTTCTTGACTTTTTGAACTTGTTTGAGCACAAGGGGAAAACCTGGGTATCTAGGTGGGTGGACGTGTACTAGTATGCTAGTGAATCCGTGGGGTTTGGCCTCAGTTTCACTTAGCAAGATTGACACTTACAACTATAACTAAACTATGATGATGATTATTGGGGACCACTAGGTTATGGGTATGTTCCCTACTTGTGTCTCGTGCAGGAGAATGGATATTTGTGATGGTTACTCTCACCGAGATACGAGGTACCTGGGACCCACAGCTAGCTAGCGCCTAGGGGTTACTTCCTATTTCTTGTGCTCATTATTTACTTTGTACTTACCGTCGGCATATGGTATAGTTGGATGGAAAATTCAGTAGTGTTGACATTATTTTTAAAAGTGTTGATTCTTAATTATATCCCACTTGAAAACTGTTTTTATTCAAAGTTCCATCTTTTAGAAATTGTAACTAGCTTTTCATGTTTTTGAAAACTTGCATGCTTTTCGTCTTTAAATGTTTATCTCATGGAATCTCTTAGTGGTGGTATCCTACTGGGAATTGGCTCACACCCTACTTACACCCTTGGGTGTAAGTAGACTTGGTTATTTTTGTTGTCGCAGGTTGGGTACAGTTTTTTTGTTCCAGTGGTTCGGGTTTCTAGCAAGTCCTTGGTGGTGAAGTCTTGCGGAGGTGGCTTGAGGGCGGTGCCCCTTTCCATGAGGGTTCTTGGGCTATCCTTATTTGGTTTTGTACCTTTGGTATAGACCTTTTTAGTTGTTTTGAGCTATGTAATTCAGTTCTGAATTTTTGTAAAAGATTGTTTGGTTTGAAAAATCCAGGTTTGTTTTATTGGATTCTTTTGTTGTTTTATGTTTACAAACTCGGGTAAATCGTTCCCAATTTTAATTTTATGATACCCGGGCACTTGTGCCATCCCGTGGGGATCGGGAACGCCCTTCGGGCCTTGTCACGGGCTGGGTTTGGTGCCATTTTTGGTGGCGATCGATTCGGTTCGTGACAGAATAATATATAGATAAATAGCAGGATGTATCCTTCTAATCCCATTATATTGAAAATTCATAGATTTAACTATGATTATTCAAGTACAGAGGGTTGGTGGATTAGTGTTGTTAATTTTTTTCTCCGAAACATAGATTCCGTCCAAATTTGTAGGCAAAAATATCTTTAAATCAACATGGATTATTTATAACATAAGAACAAAAGTATTTTTTAACAACATTCACTGCAATTATTGTTGAATATATCGCTAGTTTATGGTAATTTTTATTCCATGAAAAAATGGTCTTATTTTATAATCAATTAATAGTAATAGGAAAGGGTAAATCCTGGACCCTATTAAATTTGACCACACCAAATCATTTTTAAAAAGAGTAATCAAGATACATGCATAAAAAGGAAAACTAATTTGAAGAATAATCACCCATGTACTTGTGTATCACATATCAATAAATTGTTGTGATCTTATTTTTTCTATATAGTACTGACATATTTAGATATCTCGCGCACTTCATAAACTAATACGCATTATATATAAAAGAATAATATATCAAACTATTCTCATTTACAAAAAATCATTTCCATCCCTTCTTCTACAATGTATATTAAATAATAATATCATTGGGATAAACTTCAATCCATATTAATCCTCCCCTTTGATGCATATAATATTCTTTCCATATATCATCATCTTCATGGATTATATCTTTTGGAAGCACAAAATTTGATATAAAATTGTAAATTTGTTAATTATCATTTTTCATAGAAATGTGTTTCTTACCCAACATTATTTTTTTTGTAAATTCTCGTGAATTTCATTCTAATAATATAAATTATAGAAATACCATTAAATTTTCAAGTAATAAAAATTTATTAAAATTTATTGAAAAGGATTCTCTACAAAAGCATCATTATTGAGCGTAAAAAACTTATTTACAATAATCATATTTTAAATTAATGAAAAAAATGATTTTAATATTATAATAAAAACATAATTATAATTAATGAATTTTTGGATGAGTATATGTTACAAATTTTTTATAATTGAAATTATAATAATATAGTATCCATCATCCATAAATATCACTTCATCCTCCCAGAGTGTGTGATTTTATTCATATAGGTTAAACCATATTCATCAAATCTATATGTTATCAAGTTCAATGTCAAAATAATCATTATATTTATGTTTTGAATATTATGCAATATTCTTATCAATTTGAAAAAAAAAATATTTATATTTTTCAAACTACAAATACTATATGTACCATCTTGAATCTACCATAAATTTTTATGTATACATTTTAGTGATCCAGTTATACCCTTATCTGTGAGTATATAAATATTATATATTAGATATACACCATTAAGTTTTCTCAGTTGAATCTTATATATTCCCAAAGGGGTGAGTTATATAACTTTTGACCTATGAATATATTTCCAAATTATCAACTAGATCAACTATAAAATTAATGATGAGTACCATTATCCATGCACTAGATAACCGGTACGTATGATTTGAAAAATCAATATATTAAAAATTACATCATTTAAATTAATTCCTCATTTGAGGGTACTAGAAAAAAAAACTATCCATGCACACCATAACACCTTAGGCATGCGTCCCAATATTAAAGTGGCTACAAAATTGAATTGATGAGTGACATAGTCATGGGGAGACTATTTCCTATGAAATATAGTTCAAGGGACATGATCAAATCTGCTAAAAATTAACCATGACTCCTTAATATAACTGCCACCCCAAAACCCTATAGACATAAAACTAGGAGCCTCATAGGCCCCCACATTATAGAATAAAATAAATAAATAATAAATATGATGAAGGATACAAAATAGAAGAACAATTATAAATAATTATAGCATAAAACACAATAAAAATAATTTCATCTTCTTATTAAACTAAAATACATTTACCAAAAAAATTAATGAAGTTTCCTAAATAAAATAAAAACAATTACCTTAAATCCATAATTGTATCAAACTATTAACAAAACTATGTTTATGTTGAACCATAACTGCACACATATGTTCCCTGTTGAATCCTTGACCTCTAAAAGATTCTAAACCAATAGCATTAGTTTGTATGTTTGAAGTACATATGTCTTCAGGGAAATAGAAATTTATACCTATGTACATAGAACCCCATACCATGCACATTGTTTGGGTATGGATAAATACCTAGTAGTTATCCATGGTGATTCAATGAATATTAGTACTGCTATGATAAAGTGAATGTTTATATTATATATATAAAAATAGTGAAGTCATGATCCTGAAACAAAGTAACTCGAAAACATAAAACAACAGGAATATTCAAACATACAATTCATGTCATCGTCTGATAACTAGTCCACCATGTAAAAATACCCATCTTGATTTGGCTACATTATAAAATGAATATTTTAATTCTTACTATAAACCATATAATACCATTTTTAAATTCATGTAAGAATGATGTTTTCATGTGCCACAACACAATTTATACCAGAATATTTTGGGTGGATATTCAACCAAATGATGTCTAACCACTTAAAAATAATCAGGATTGTGAATCATCTTATCCTAATCCTAATAACTATTGGATTTGGGACCATTTTTACATTCAAAATCATTATACCATCCATTTTCACTTGATGGACATTTATGATGGACCCCAGAACACCCTCAGAGGATTAGGGTGAATTAGAGTGTCATATTTTTCTTGTAATGTGATTGATGTTGTTCCCACATTAGGAGAATCTTATTAAACCAATTTGAAGTGAATTCATGGAAAACAAACAATCACATGTTAAGAGACCACACAATAATGGTACATGGTTCAAAATTAATGGCTAGTCAAAGGGGAATACACTAACAAAGTTTCAGTTGTATAAAAATCAAATAATATTCACTATTTTTAAAATACAGATGTTTTGGAAACGTTTTTCTATGCTGGTAATATTGAATTTACCTGATTTTAGGGATAGCACACTGCATCCCTCCAAACACTTCAATTGACCCCCCTTTCTCACCGGTTAAAGAATTCATACTCGGTTAATCGATATGAAGGTAGCATTGGAAAATTAGAATTAAATACTTTTCTCGTGACTATCTTGAAACACTTAAATAACTATTTAAATAACTTGATGCACTTTGAGCCCACATTTAATTGAAAACCAATTTTCAATACTACTTTTCAGGATGCTCTATCAAGAATAAAACATCATTCGTGAAAAAACCCTCACAAATATCATTGGCCCTTCAATAAATAACCTATCATCAAAAATTTCTTATTACATAGAATAATTTTTATTAGTCATGTTTATGTTAGTATTTTCACAATGCTCAATCTCGTGTTGAATGAATGATTTTGATAGCTCCCTACCATTACAAAATTAGAGCGATTTCAGGTTATCTGGGTTTTTTTCAAGAGATGTGGGGGTAGACTTATATATATAATCTCATGCTTTCATGATCCTCCACAACCTCAAACACAATTTTCAACATCTACATTTTATGTAAACAAAGAAGACAACCACAGTGGAAGTCCTCGTTTCAGGAGTCACTCAATGTAGTCTAATAAGAATAATGAAATATCCCTACAGAATCCAGCGATTTTCATTAATAACATCATCTGATCTCCATTAACATCATCGTGGCCGCATCCAAAAACATCCAGGATATGGAAAATATGGAATTTAGCCATCTCATAGCTCACAAACATATTATTAGGGTTTCAGTACCTTGATATAAAATTTAAAATATCAAATAAATTTGTGACCCATCTTGACCCTCCATGTGGTCCTTAAAATCTATCCAAACCAGTGATCAATTTGATACAATAAGAAAAGGTATCGTGTGGTTTCCCACACAACACACGAATACTCTTGCATCATGAAAATTCAGCATTGAAAACAATAAAAAATTTAAATAACTCACCATTTAAAAATAATGCCTCACCCACATAAGATCAAATTGTCCAAATAGAGTTCAATAAAGTCCTACTGGATTCCTTGGAAAACCAATTTAAAATCCCCATTATAACCCATTTACAAATAGAAGAACAAGTTATATTTTACTAACATGTCACCCTTAAAATTAGGGTCATAAAAAGTATCTTAAAATACACCCCTGAAATTTTTTTACCATTTTAATAAAAATTTACATATGATTACATTTTCCATGAAATTATATTTTTCTGATGAATCATTTTTAAAATAAATTATTATATGGAAACCAGTAGACACCTTTAAAAAAATCCCTGATAAAGTTAACATGGCCTCATTCATCCAAGGACCCTCTATCAAACCATTTATAATGTTATAAAATCTATTTTTACTATAATGATTATGTGAACCCATCCCATTAATATGAATAAATTCAAAAAAATAGGAAATACGTGGATATATAAATTAAACAATTCACAGGAATAAAAAACCAATTAACCAAGATACACAGGATGGTAAAGGTTCCTTACATAATCCAATGTTATGACCAATCCATTAAATCCTATACTTTCTTAAAATGAGTCAACAATAACCCATTTCTACAACCAAAATCATTTAAAAAATAAATTATTTTTTATAAAATAAATTCCAATGTTGAATAACAGGAACCAACTCATTAAACCATGTAATGATGATATAATCATTACCAATTGGTGAGATATATTCTTGTAGAGTCAATATGGAAATATAATCATGGGTAAATTGGGCTAATTGAAAATAATTAATAATTTTTTGTGCTATGTATATTAGATTTATAATGTTAATGCAGTGGAACTAAATTAAAAAGAAAATAAAATATTTTTAAAGTTGTTTCGATAGAAATGATCTTACTCTACTCTTCACACCTCTCACAATCTATGAGTATTGACACCCACCATAACCTACCTAATATAATCATATAATAAATTTTCACACATAAATTCAACAAAAAAATATAATGCTTTTCCCCCATAAATCATAAAAACAAACTCACATGCCATTATGTATGTAGATGCACACACTGTAAAAAACTATCTTTTCCCCAAGAGGAACAACCCAATGCATGTATTTTCTTTTAGAGTTAGAAACCAGTATCCTATATTTTATTGCGTAATATAATATTTATATATTATAAAAAATGAAAGTGTATACAAATAATTAGTTCCATATATCATGAAAATAGATTTAATTTATGAGAATAGATACATTAATAAACACTCAAGTAGTAAAGGAATAAATAATTAATATTAAGTTGAGAGTAATAGGTTATCATAAAATATTTCACAACCTATATATTTCAAGAATATTCCCAACCTCCCTATGTAGAACTAATTATAATATATACATATATATATTATATTTTTATTGTGAACAATGACATTTTAAAAATTAGAAGACTATTGAATATTTTATTTTCTTGATGAATGATTCAAAAATGTAGCTTCAACAAACTACTTTATAGTTCTCCCAGCCTATTTCCCAGATGATATTACACATTAATAACATTTTTCAATGAAATACATCATTTTTTAAAGTGAACTATGAAATTAAATCAAACAAATACCACTACACAATGGACCCTATTAGAAAATTTATTATATAACTTAATAATAATCATTACTATCCTATAAATACTCCATGATAACAATCGAGACTGACTCTTCATATTTCGTTCTGTTTTATTTAAAATATATCATGTCACATAGTTTTGGTTTGAATAGCCACGGATGCATGACCCCCTAAAAAATACCTTTTAATTCCTTATAAAACAATTGAATATTTGTTTTCACAACATCTAAATAATTAATAATTAATTATAGATAATAGAAAATAGTTATTATATCTAAAATAATAATTTAGAAAATTATACTTACATGTAATATGTAAAACATGTCACATTTTAAGGTTTTACAATATTATATTGAAATTCATAAAAAACATAGTCAGTTCTATATAGGGGATTCCCATAGGGGATTCATATAGGTCAAAAACAAAGGTGATTCACCACATAAGAGAATCCATAATGTATTTTAAAATAAATTTATATGAAATAAAAAAAATATATATATAAAGGATTAAAACTTTTCAGATAATAAAAAAATAAATATTAAATAATTTTTAATAACTCTATTTTAATTATTTTTATATTATTTCATTAAATGTCTATATAATCTAAAATAACATTTTTAGGCAGCTACATCAAATTTTACTCTTAAAATACTATAGAAAACTAATTTAGATAATTTTTAAATTCAAAATGATATACATGTAGTGAACTCAATTTAATTTGGAATTTATATGTATCGATACAGTGCTTGACATATTATAACTAAAAGTTTATAATGTTTTTATATTTCAAAATTTATAAGAATAAATTATCTTTATGTCTATTTAACAATTTATGGTCAATATAAAAAGATAAGTTCTGAAATTATTATTTTTCCTGGTAGGTTCTAGACTTTTCCAAAAGTTTATTCATGGTCAGATCTCACTGTTAGTCCAACAATAATTAATTAAGGTCAGATGAGATAGTCATTTTATAGGGTCAGTACAAACGGTCTGTTGATGTAGTTAGTATAGTTTGTTGACATGTATATTTAAAAAATATGACAATTTTTTAATTTATAAAATTTTACCAATTTCAATTCCATATTAATTAAAATGATATTTCTTTTCTCAAATGATTTATTTATCCACAGAACACCAAAAATCATATTTTACTTGTTATGGATTATAAAATTGAAAAAACTATAATAAACATAAACAAATAAATATTACGATATTATCAATAATAGGAATGCATTAAACAATACACAATTCAATTTATTATTAATTATTAAGGATATAAAAATAATAATGATTTGTAATTTTGAAAATATAAAGTAGTTCAAGGATCCACTCAACTATATCACTTGTTTTAATAATTAAAAATAAACTGAATAGTTCAATAAAATCTCCACATCTATGAAATTATCAAAATGTTTTAATATAGTAATAATCCCTTACAAAGTAATATATAAAAAATCCATATTCATTAAGGAAAAACTCACATGAAAATAACATTATATATCATAACACTTTAAAATATTAATATTTTAAAAACATTATCCAGGAGATACAGAAAATTACTATAATTTGAAAATCATGTATCAATAAGTCACTTCTACAATGGGATGAATCATGAAAATACTTATAAATAAATTAATAAGTAACCCATCATAAAATATCATTCTATACTTACTAAAATTTTATTGATTAATTTAAAATATTACATACTGTGTAAGATATGTAAAAAATATAATATATAACAAAAATTTGGACAGAAATTAAGCAATAATAATATTTTTTTCTCTAGAATTCAAAATTTTATATAAATATGATTCTTTCAGCACATAAACACTACAATATTCCCACTAAATTCATTCCTTATAATATTAAACCTCTATTATATTATGTTCAAACATGATTTTTGAAATGATATTAAAGTCTAGAGTATTAGTAATCATATCATGTAGTTTGTTTTCTATATAAATAAATTACAAAATAATATTTCCTTTGAACATTATCTGTATGAAAGATACATTTATCACAAACGAGCATAGTAATATTGTTCTATATGGTATATTGAATGATATAAATAGCTGAATTATTGTCCCATGAAATAGTTATCTTATAAAAATTGAAAAAATTCATAATTTGCTATATATATATTAATATTGAAAAAAAGATGATTCATTGAAGATATATTCATATTTGGATGTTGAAAGTGTAATCGAATATTATTTCATTGATTTCCAAGGAACAATAATTTACCTTATAAATTTGTACACCTGAAGTGCTCATCCAATTAGAATTGTACCATGAAGTTAAGAATCAATATAACTTATTATAAAATCTATATTTCTAGAAGAATAATATAATTAAATATTCAATAAACTTTTAACATATATACTTTTATTTTTAAATTATTTAATGTGATGTTTTTGGGATCTATTTCATATATAGAAAACATAGAAACTGAAACCATTAAATAACACCAACATAAAAAATAATAAAATTCTATTCATTCCACTATTTGTTTTATGAGTAATAGATTTTACATATTTACATACATATTTCGTTAATTTACTAATAAACAGAGTATTAAAATATTTATAAGGTTCTAAACCAAATATTTTAAGAAACACTTTAACACAATTACATTAATTTAGAAAAAATGGCATAATTTCATTGTAGTTTTTTCAACCAAGGTAGAATTTTATTTCCCCCATCGTAGTCATATGAAACTAAAAAGTCATAAAAATGAAAATTAATAACATTCATATTCATTTTAATATCCATATATGATATCAGCTACCAAAATATGTGAAAAAAAATCATTATATCTTTTCATAAGAAAATAATTTAGATCAACCTTTCTCTACACAAAATTGTTTTTCAAAATAAAATTATTAAACCATTCATACCAAGCTCTTGTTTCTTATTTAAAATCATATGAATCATTATATTGATTAAAAACATAATCAATATTTGTTTTAATTTTAAAAAATTTAAATATGATTAACATATATGTATTTATAAATATAATAATTTTGAAAATATGTTTTGATATTCATTATTAATAAATTTAGACCATGAAAATTATCATAAGTCAGAAATATCCTAATTTCTTCTAACCTAGAAAAAAGTGTATTTTTTTCAAAATCAATCCCTTATTATTATAAATTAGATTGTGTTACTAATATTTAATAATTTTAAAATATATTTTTAGATTTATCAACATTATTTATAATGATCAATTTCATTCTAATAACATGATAATTAATTGGTTTATAAACTAAAGTTCACACAATTTTAATTGTAAAAAAAATTAATTCATCTTTCAAATTAATGATAAAATTTTTCACAACAAATGCCACATGAGTATTATAAAGTACTAATTTTGAAATAAATTCATGATAAGAAACATCATTCATTACAGAATTTTGTGTTTAAATTTTTATTCATCATTAACAATGATATAATATATTGGATGATCTCTATTTTTCTTTCATTAATTTTCATGACAATGAACATATTGAGAATAAATCACCCCATCTTAATATGTGTTTCTTTATCTTGATATAATTCATCTTAAAAATTATTTCTTCCAAATTAATCATCATTATGTTAAATATCGTAACGTAACCCCCAAAAATTATTAATAAGAACGTGTTTTTATAGTCTGTTAAAAAAACCGTGTTTATATGAAATTACAGCACATAAATACTTTATGATATATTTATTATCAAAAAAATTCATTCTCTTCAAAATATTTTATTTCACACACCATCGATATTAAATGAAATGGTGCAAATTATTAAAATATTATTTTTTAATGAGATAGTTATCACCTAGTAGTTAGAATATAATGCATTAATAGTATTTAATAAATTTTGAAAAAATATATTTTATAATAGTTAATTTATTATTTATTTATTGGTAATAAAATAAGAATTACATTTGTGAAATATATATGTACTCTGAATATTGTATTTAATTATTGATAGATTACCCATGATTTGAAAATATAATCTAAAATACCCCATTAAAAAGTTTAGAAAATTAATTTGATAAAATTTAATTAATTTTTAAAATAATATTATCTAAAATATATTATGGTAAATTTTTTACAATCATCGATAATATTTCATTTATCTATGAATTGTTATTGATAGCGAACATAAATTGAAAACTAATTTTTAAATTAACAAATTTATTTTGATAAATTATAAATATAACTTATTTTAAAATAAAATTAGTTAAATTTTACATGAATTAATCTATAACATTAAATTTTTATCATTTTCATATTGAATTTTTATATAAAATCATTATAACATTTTTAACTTTTTCTCTATAAAAACCTATATTCTGGTCACGTCTCCATGTGCAGTTTAAAATTAAATTATTCCAATTATGTGAGATGAATTTAGTGAAATAGATTACATATTTGGGATTATAATAATTTATAATTTATAATAAGTTTAAAATATTTTTTCCCAAAATTATTAGTTATAATATTAAAAATTAATTATTGCAGTTAAGGTAACAATGGATTTACATTGGGGTCAATATAAAAGGTTAATGGGTAAAATTACATAGAAACACGTCAAAATAATATTGTCTAAAAATATTTGTAACATACCATTCAAATCGTAGAATAAATTTCCATTTGGAAGCACTTACATGTGAATTAATAACAATTTGGATGCTTTGGAAAATGTTCATGAAATTCCCAATAATGTTATAATTCCCCACTTATTAAAAGGTACCCTCTCTCCTAAATTCATCACAATTAAAAATACCATTATCTTGACCAAACACTTCAATATTTTCTCACAAAAATCATTAGATACTTAATAGATATACCTGTACTTATAAAAGGCCATATTTAGGGTCATAGAGAGGAGATCCAAACGAGGATTCACTTAGAGAAGGTATTATCTTAGCAAATCATTTTGTTATTATTTTTTCTTTTCCAATGATCAATTATGTTAAAACACTACCGATATAATAAATTTATTATCTACCAGAAAATTATATGTTATTATGTTTATTTCATAATAATTACCTATCTCTACTTCTATTAAATGTGTTATGAAATCATTAATCATGTTTATCACACACTATCGCCTCATGAACCAAAGTCATTTGTTTTTACATTACCCCCTCTAATAGTGGGATATAATGATGGATATTACATATAAATTTATGTTATTTATTATACAAATTTTCTTATATTAACTTTAATATCACATATAAATATTTACAATCCATAAAATCTTAAATAAAATAATACCACTCATGTGTAGAATAGACTATCAGCTCGTGAGGGTTTGTGACTCCTTTTTCCATTACACAATACAATTAATGTAATAAGGATAAAATTACTGAACATATGTGATATATATAAGATGAAATTGATCCTAGAAAATTAAAATATTTCTTAATTACTAACAGTTTAAATCATTAATTGAATGGTATCATCGTTCTATGTATGTATGACCTACCATCTCCACAAAGAGAGGTGATACATTTCAATTATTCAAATTTCATAAATTGATAGAATAATTTATCTTAAGAGTAAATATGATATTGATAAAAATAATCTTCTTATTGACATTATGGATTTATATTATATTTAAATAATATATAACATTAATGTCCAATTGTGCATTATAATAGATTACAGTTAACACCCGAAATTATGAAAATAATTAATATTTCTAACAAATGGATGGTGAAATGGAATAATAGGATAATATAAGGATATTATACATATCATTATGGTTCTTTTATAGTTTATTAATATTATTCAAATCATTATTCATTCGGATAATGTTTTTGTCTAGATAAATGCATGATGTAAGGGACTTCATCTTAATTTCTCTTCATTGAGGAATATTGTATTATTATGCACCTGATTTATTTTATCTTTAATATATACAACCCATTTGACGTATAATATCATAGATAATTCATTATTAAATGTGTTTAATAAATCAATTTGATTTATTTCTTTTATGGGGTCTTAATTTATGATTTACCATGTGGAAATGAATTTCTTAACTCAATTGTGTTTCCATTTAGTAATAATACATCATTATTATCATTAATTTTGTAAAATTATTTGTAGAATGAATTTTTTTATCTTATTTTTTACATAACTTTTTTTTCATTTGTACTTATTCGCTATAAACATAAAATAATCATTCATTAATTCTCTATGAAAGGTTATGTTCTTCCCAAGAGATTACTTTGAAATATCATTTGAATTGAGAGTGATTAATATTGAATTTCAAGGAGAGGAAATTATTTTATAATTAATTAAAAAATAAATTAATTTACTTTTCATAATGTAACCCATTTTATTTTTAGGTAATATTACCATTTATCCACACATTATACATAAAATAACTGATGATTTTTTAAATAAAATACAACTTCATATCATGCTTCGATCAAAAAAATATTTTCATCCAAAACCATGTTTTCCCAAACCACTTTCAAAAATATCTTTATCATTTTTAAAATGATTTATAAAAGGAATTTTAAATCATTTTCACACATTAATTTCTTTTCAAAGGAGAGTAATTTCATTTAAAAAAAAATTATTATGATTTTACATAAAATATTGTTGAAAAATTTCGATCATTTTCAAAATAAGTAAACCTCCAAATAGTTTTACTAAAAAAATCACAGTTCATTTAAAGTTAACGAATTATAAAAAAAACCCACCAATAATAATTTATATTTCATTGAATCTTGTATTTAATTTTTACAAGTATATTTTTGATGAATGTTATTTTAATTTTTATTTTCAATGAAAAATACTATCAATGTATTTTTTAAATGAATTTTGTTTTCAGAAAATTTCAAAGACCATTTTATTGAACTTTAATTCATCAATTACAATAAAAAATTATTTTTAATCCATTGTGTATATGTTTATTCAACATTTATTCTTCCTCAGGATGGAAAATTATTATTTTTAACAAGGCTAGTATTGAAATTCACTTACATGAATCATTTTTAGTCATTTTACAAACCTTGAAATATTCAATTTTCTTACGATCATAAGGCAATAAAAATCCCCTAAATATCAAAATTATTTTTTATTATATGATTATATAATGAAATATATACCATTTTACAAATTAATGTATATATTTAATGTTATTTACATACCTTGGGAAATATTGATAAATATGTATTCATTATACAATATATATATATTTAAAAAATGAACATTTTTTATGAACTAAATTGATTATTCGATATAAGAGGAATGCATTGGTAATTCAAGGCATAGGTTTAGAGCCTTTAATTGAAATCCCTTATATGTATCATTAGACTCATGAGATGAATTTTTTTTCCCAATCAGATGGGTTTTTACATACTATTTTTTAAACTATTTTCAGAATAGATTCCAAACGTAAATGTATCTTGTTGAAGGGAAACATGGAATTTGATAAATAAGTAGTTTCATCATTCCTAATTTTATTATTATTATAAATCATATCTTAAATATGATATTATCTCTGGATTAATTTAATTATACATTTATTGATTATACTGAATGTGTATGATGTTTTTTACCTTCCCATATTTGTTATACATAATATATTCATGTACTCATGTTTTTAAAATGGATTTTTTGTTCTATTATTTACATTTATATTTGGATTTTGCTTATTGATTTTTAATATCATTTGTTACAATGAACCATTATTAATCAATTGAACTAACCTGTATTTTGAATTCTTTACTAGGAATCCATGAAGTGAAATATGTTAGATATTTAATGATATTATAGAGGGATGAATGTTATTCTCTAAAATAAATTCATAATTTTTGATTTCCAATAGTTTTTAAATCTCTAGTATATATATTGTTTACTAATACTAATAAACTATTTAGACCTTCATAATGTGATTCCTAGTTTCTTATACCAATGAAATAATGTAACATGCTAGATCTAGGCTACTGGGGTTGGGTCTTTACACGTGGTATAAAAGGATGTTTAGTAGAAACCATGGGAGCTGAATTTAGGAAATCATAGATTAGATAACATATCATAATGGTAAAATTTGACGATAATTGTATATTAATATCTAAAAGATTTTATAAGGTATATATTATGTATAATTTATTACCAATACATATTTTAGGGATACTAAAAGTGGATGTGGTTTAGGATCAGATATACAAAGGGGTAATAACATGGAAAATGGATTATTGGGCTAGGCCATATCATGATGTATTGCTCAAAAATATTACTTACAATCCACCTATTATGTAACTCATGGGTGATATTATGAATAAAATTCAAATTTTATTTATAAATAATTACAAAGTATTTTGAAATGATGATATCCACAATGAAATAAAGTTTATGATTATGAGGTTAGATATGCACAAAATATTCATTATATGTTATGTATTTTTCTAGTTTTGGGATTATTCATTATATTTCATAATGATATGATCTAATCTAGAATATTCCATAATTTAGAGATGGAACCTTGAAGGAAGAAGGTAATCAATACCTCTGTCCATTGTAGATATTTCCCTACCAAAGAAGTTAATACAACATTTTTTATACCATAGTAGATTATAGATATATTATGGCAACCAAATCATGTAATGGAAAATAATCTTTCCAAAATGGAGTAACATATTCCATTACATGATTATACTATAATATATCCAATTCTGTTCTTGAGGCCCTAATTATTTAGCATGTCTATTAATCCAATTGTAGCTGATAAAGGAATTAAGTCTCAATAGATGATATTTATGTGATTGAGATGTGGTGAAAAGTAATAGGTTACACTTGCATGGTGTTGTATCAAATTCCATTATGATAAATAGACGATGTTGATCCCAAATTATTATTAAGAAGAAAATAGTAATCTCATGGAATGTAAATATTTCAACGTGAAATTATTTGAAAAATATTTCCTTTGGAGGAAAAAAAATAAATTATGAGAAATTTACAAGATTATGGAAAAAATACGAAGAATGTGATTTAGAGTATAAATATAATTTTTAATATTTATCGAGGTATGATATGGAATACAAGAAAAACATGGTTTAAATTAATGATAATTTTTTGAAGGGATTTATACAAATCTCCGAACGGTTCTGGTCTCCCAAATTTTTTATTCATTCCATGATATTGTTTTCCTTACTATTATGATAGAAAAAAATTTATTAAATTCTTATTTCATAAAAGGGAATAAATATTAGAAGAGGATGGGTGAGTAATAAATGGATAATATTAAGAATGTAAAAATTGATTTTCCAGCTTGTGATAATTAGGGAATGAATCACTCGGTACATGGAAAAAGGGAATGAGAACTTTTAATATGTCTGGAGAGAAAATAAACCAATATATTTATTTTAAGAGTAATAAATAATTTTTACCTTTAAATTATTAAATAGTAAGGATATGAGGAACTACAAAAATCAATTCCTCATACGTGAGGTGAATATAACAAAGAAAAGGAAAATTGATTAAGGTAAATCTTATTATATTACCATAAATTATGTGGAATAATACATGTTTTTGTGTTTATATTAATGAATTATGTCCTTTATTTTTTTTATCAATGATATCATGGTTAGAAGAATTATAAAATGTACAAGTATTATACTACATTACTTTTTCATTATGGATTTGAAATCGTATATTGAATGTTATCAATGAAAAAGAAAAATGACTCAGTGATAAGTTGAACTTCATAGCAAAACATGATTAAAGGTAATATGACCCTTTGTATGTTTCTGATGTTGGGGTAATAATGTTGGGATAAATAGATGATTGATATATATTAATTAAAATGGGAATTTCTGAATACCTTGGAACTTATTAATGATTCATTGATAGAGTGGTTTATGCTATCCTTGAAAGAGTTAACAACATTTTTGTATTTATGGAATATATCCTATAATATTTGTGTTATTAAAGTAATAATGAAGTGTTAAGGTTTTCAATAAGGTTTTATTATATTTCGGGTTACTACCATGTTTTGAAAGAATTCATGATGAATGTATTCACATTTTTCACATGTAATGATCAATTGATATTTAATGTTTTTGAGGGATTAATGATAAAATCATTTATGAAATTTAGTGAGCATTTTTTCAAAGTCATGAATCTTAATATTTTTGTTGGTCCATTTAGTAAAAATTTATGAAATGGATTATATTGAACTTAATATGTGGTTTTAGATATTAGTTCATTACTTCACTATATTGTAATTTATGCATTTTTTATAACATGTTCTTACCGTATTGCTTTTGGGAGATTTTTCGAGACCTACATAAATACTCGTCACTCATTTATTGATTTTACAATCAATTAAAAGCAAATTTTAGAGATTTACGATGGTAAATTATTAATGGGTATTCATTTCACTGAGAATAAGATGACTTGGAAGTTAACTGAAGCACAACCAAAGGATGAAATTTTTATTATGAAGTACAATTGTATCATGTATGTATATTTTGTTATATGTTAGACAGTATAATAATCCATCAACTATAGGAAAAGGATTGTAAAACATAACTATTATGCTATTTCATTCATATACAATATATCAAATGGTATTTTAAATTATCGTAGATTTATGGATTTTAGAAGAATAAAATTACATT
The DNA here is from genome assembly GCA_963277665.1 of Viscum album. Classification (NCBI taxonomy): domain Eukaryota; kingdom Viridiplantae; phylum Streptophyta; class Magnoliopsida; order Santalales; family Viscaceae; genus Viscum; species Viscum album. The sequence goes on from OY728122.1 coordinate 1,150,673,207, forward strand.
GATAATTTAATTTTTCATGATCAATGACCTCAATCACTTTATATAATTATTTAATATTTTATTATATTTAAATATTGTCACATCAACTATTATTCTCTAACAAAGAAATTTTTTTAAATGTTATTCCATATAACTTTTTCTCCTCCATTTCACTGTCATTTAGATGAGGAATATGAAACCTTATCATGATATAGGATATCAATAAATGTATTTTAAGTTATCAGACACTTGATTACAAAAATTTATTTTAAATTATGAGGACCCACATATTTATGTTAGGGAGAATTTGACACCCCAAAATTCAAAAATAAATACATTTTTATAGAGTTTGTGACAAAAAACAACAACCATAAAAGAATATAAACAACCCCAAGACTTTAAGATATATTTATTTTAAAATATGTTCAATATATTTAATATTGTTTGTTACATGAAACACTATATTTATATTACATTACGTGTAAGAACTCGAACATTCGTTCAGGTATGTTTTTTCTTTTTTGTGGAGTTTTTAAGAAAAATGGTTTTTCTAGAAATTTTCAAAATACACGCCATATAATTTCTTAGTACATGCCGTGTACTCTATTCTAGCTTGAAGCCGTGTGTTGGCCATGTCCGGGCCACACACACGGTGTGTATGGCTGAGGTGGAGGCCGGTTATTTCAGAGTATGGAAAATACGAAGTACACGCTGTGTACTCTAAAAGTACACGCCGTGTACGTTTTTTCATTAAATGGACCGAGGTCACGCCTAAGCCCCAAATACATCTTCTTCTCCAGTTTTCGATCGTCTGGGAGTGTCTGTACGGCCGGATCTTTGACAGAGTCCTGCCTCGTCGTCCGTTCTCTGATTCGAGCACGGTTGATTGCATTGGAATCACAGCGGTGAGTTCTTATTTCTGCTTGTGCCTTGTTTCTTGATTCCTCATTGTTTTCATGTTTTCAGGGGATGAATGTTTTGTGTGTTTTCTCAGATCTTTGTCATTCTAAGGGGAATCTGTCATTGAGGATCACGTATATCGATCTCCTAGGATCGAGGTAGGTGGTTTGTGCCTTTCCGTAGAATGTTGATGGATATTTTGTGAAATTTCCACCAATACCTTTGAACGGGGTATTGCGTGTTTCCTGTTTTTCCCTTGTTTCTTGCCTGATTTTCTTGATTGCTTTGGTAGTGGTTATTGCTTGTGATTATAGTAGTTTGTTTGTACTCGGATTGTTTTTCCATTCTTGTTTTTCTTGTTTGGTGTTTGCCAGTTTCCATGCCTAGTCGTAGGATAGTGGAACTTTTGATTATTTATTTCTGTTGAGCCTTAGTTGATATCCAAGTAGTTCTTGAGGTTTACATGGACGATACACACGTGTTGAGCATGTTTAGTTACTCCGGACTGTGAGAACCTAGAGTAGTAGACCAACGGGAGAATTGACGGAAGGGCTACTCCAGAGTTTCTTTTAAATCACGATGTGAGACCAAGTGGAGAATTGAGGGAAGGGCTTCTCCAGAGAGTCTTTTAACTACGACATGGGCCACAGGGGGAATTGACATTGAGTGGTTCCCGAGAGAGCCTTTAGCACGATACGAGACTATATGGGGAATTGACGGTGAGTGCTTCCCCAGGGAGTCTGCTTAATTACGTAGCTGAACCAGAGGGGTGAGACTATGTGTGAATCCCAGAGGGTTTCTAGTACATAGAGGTTGGAATATAGGGGTTAGAATATGAGAGCTACCCATAGGGTTACCTATTTTCTTCTTGTTGTTGGTTTCAGTCTTGTGTACCTTACTTGTTGGAACTATGGATTATAGCTGCTTGTACTTTTCTGTTTACTAATTCTTGTTTATTTAATTCCATGTATTCATTGACTGTTAGGCACAAATATTTGGGTGATTTCCTAATGGGATTGTATATCACCCCCTGTTTGGGCCATGCTTTTGGGCCCAAGCAGACTATGTTGCTGCAGGTATAGACACGGGCAAGCGCCCTTCTACTTGAGGATCTTGACTGCATCAGAAGCTGGGGAGCATGGATCCGAGCCGTGGCTCTCGATGCTGAGGAGATTATTTTGTTTTTCTTTTGCACATGGTTTCAGTTGTATTCCAGCATGTTGTTGTGTTTTCTTCTTTCCATAGGTACTTGTACCTACTGCATTATTATCATCATTTTTATACATCTACATTGCTTCTGTTGTTTTGGTTTCTGTTGTTATGCATGTTTGTTGCTGTTTCCGATGTTTATTGTTATTTCTTACCTTGTATACCTTATAAAATGAGGGCATAGTTTCCCCAACAACTCACCAAGGCTCTCGCTGCTAGTCGGCAGCCTCTGGCGTTCGGGGAAACGTGCTTGAGGTCATGTGGCGAACAGGGTATGGTAAACCAGTGGAGGGGCTCTGGACTCGGGACGTTACAAAGTGGTATCAGAGGAGTTATTTCCACTTTCATTACTGTTTGGAGACCTTAGTCAGGGATAGGACAGATTTGGTACTTGGCATTAAGCTGTGCTCTGGACTAGCTAACCCGTGTATAGGGAAAAGCCATACAACCTCGTTAATTGCAGTTTTCTGGTTTTGAGATTTTATGGTTGGTATGTTTTCACCTAGAGTGATTCATATGAAATGTGTGGTTATTGTTTTGATATTTCAGTTGTATTTCTATCGCAACCCGATGAGATGAGGGTATGCCATCTCATGCATCATATATGCACTTGTAGAAATAACATGTCATGCATTCTTACCATGCCATCTAGGGTGCATTAGCGATTTCATGCTGTTGTGATAGACTTTATCTAGATTATGCATGTTGTTGTGATAGTTGTTTGATAGATTCTCTACTGTTGTGTAAGAAAACTATTTCTTTGTTCCTTTCTTAAAATGAATGCCAAATTTTGGTTCTTGGGGTGTTGCGGGCCCTCACGGATCAGAATTTGGTATCTGTTCCCTTGTTTTAGTGTTTCTGGAATTCTGCGCAGTTTCTGGGCTACTGCCCAGAAAAACCCCGAATACACGGCGTGTACTTTTTGGATACAAGCCGTGTAGTTTTCAGGCAGTGTCACTGACTATGTGAGAAGAACACAGTGTTGTAGGGGTAACATTGGGAACACACCGTGTACCAGTGGTACACTCCGTGTGAGTTCAGAGCCGTGTACCCAGCCGTGTCACTAACAACATGGGCTAGGGATGCTCGGGTAGAACACACCGTGTCCGTAGGGAACACACCGTGTTGTCCTATCCAGGTGCCCAGCCGTGTCACAAACAACACGGGCCGGTGTGACCTTCCTTTCCACACGCTGTGTTTGTTCAGAACACGCCGTGTAGTCTTTCCCAGGTACCCGGCTGTTTCATGAACAACACGGGACGATATCACCTTCACATATACACGCCGTGTTTGTTTGGAGCACGCCGTGTAAGGTTCAGCCGTGTAGACTGTTGTGTTCTTAACAACACGGGCCGCCGAAGCCTTGTCTAGTGCACGCCGTGTTTGTTTCGAACACGCCGTGTAGTCTCGGGTTGAGTTGCACCGTGTGGGTTAGCCATGTAAGGAGACTCGGGTAGGGGAATATTTTTCTAAGTACACGCCGTGTGTGGGGGTCAACAAGCCATGTAGTTTGAAGTGTACATTAATTATAGGGTGAGAGTACACGCCCATGTCTGTAGCTTCAGAAGACACGCTCTGTAGTTTTTATAGACATTGTGTAGTCGGGTTTTGTAAACTTTTGTGTTTTTCTTCCCCTGTTCCCATTTATACCCTTGTGTTCTTTGTCCTTGTTTTTCTGATCTAAGGTGTTCTTTTGATCCTTCAGACCAATTCTTCTGAGATTTCCTCCGGTCGTACGTCTGTCATCAGGTAGTAATCAGATGCCAGACATGGCTGATCATGGACTTCCTGTCGATCCCCCAGCCGAGCCAGCCTTGGCACCGGTTTTTGTACCAGTCGCGGGCACTGTTGCGCAGTTCATGGAAGGTTTCATGAGGATGATGCAGGCCTTCCAGGGGGCACTACATCCTGCCTCGTCTATGACAGACTTGATGCGGGTCCTTCAGCAGTAGCATCCTCCCACGTTCTTGGGGGAGGGAGGACCTGAGGCTGCAGAGTCATGGCTGGAAGCCATGCTGACTATCTTCGAGCATCGGGAGACGCCTCCAGAGAGGCGGGTCAAGCTCGTCACCTACATGCTCCGAGACTCCACCAAGAGGTGGTGGGACGTGATCCAAAAAGCGGGTCAACAGCAGGCTATGACTTGGGCGGAGTTCCATCGCGTGTTTTACGACTACTTCTACCCGGAGACCCTGAGGGCCGATCGAGCCCAAGAGTTCATGAGCTTATATCAGGGTACTCTATCGGTCATGGAGTATTTCTCTCATTTCACTGAGCTGCAGCATTTTTACACCCCTTTGGGATGGGAGTGGGGTGTTTTGACGAGGAAGTTTGAGGATGGACTCAGGCGCTTCCTCGAATCACCACGCTTCAGATGATAGCAAGAAGTGTCGTAGGGAGCCTACGCGTGGTGATTCGAGGAAGCGAGATTCATCATCAAGAAGCCAGGTGACGTGATATCAGTGTGGCCAGGCAGGGGACACGATGCCGTAGTGCCACAGAGACCCCGTGGAGTGCCGATATTATGGCAAGATGGGTCACCTTCAGCATTTCTGCTAGGTTTTCCCACAAGCAGCAGGTTACCGGGGTTCTTCCATGACTCCTCGTTCAGGAACAACCCCACTAGTCTCTCACCAGTCAGGGAACTGCAGTTCTTTCGGTCATTCGGGTAGAGGTGGAGGTCGAGGCCATGGTGGTCATCCACCAGTTCCTCAGCACCAGTAGGGAGGTTCAGCTCAGAGTGGTCAGTCAGGGGCGCAGGGCCGCGGTACAGGCCAGTCTTTCTCCGTGGAGCAGACTTATCACGGTCATGATCCCGACCCTTCTACTGTTAGAGGTACGATATTAGTAGCCTCAGTTTTATATTTATCCCTTTTTGATACAGGCGCTATGCATAGAATTATCTATGTCACTGTTGTGGAGAGCCTTGGACTCTGCATCATTTCTTCTGCCGACTCGTTGACACTACACACACCATTGGGAATGAGGACATCTAGTGTACGCCAGTGTAGAGAGTTCCCCCTCGAGGTTGTAGGGTATCGTTTCATATTGGAACTCTATGTCCTAGAGATGACAGACTATTATTTCATCCTTGGCATGGACTTGTTAATTCCCTTCCGAGCAGTCATCGACTGCTATCACCGCAGAGTCAGTTTCATTTCACTAGAGGGTGAATCTTTCCTTCATAGAGGCGAATGGGACGTTCGGGCGAGTCGCGCAGGGATCGAGCATCATGGGCAAGGAGGAGTGACGACCCAGATTTCTAGTCCTTACCTGGATGATCAGGGGACTCTACATTTGGACTTCCCTCCAGTGGTGGATCACTTCCGGGATGTCTTTCTAGAGTACTTTTCAGGTTTAACTCCGGAGCATGTGGTAGAATTATCTATTGAGCTCGTTCCATGAGTGGAACCAGTGTCCATTCCTCCCTATAGGATGGCCACACCTATGTTGCAGGAGCTCAAGAAGCAGTTGGAGGAGTTACGGGCTAAGGCTTTCATCCGACCCAATACTTCTCCTTGGGGTTCTCCAGTCCTGTTTGCAATGAAGGAAGACGGTACCCTTCATCTTTGTGTGGATTATCGGAAGCTAAAACAGTTGATAGTAAAGAACCAATATCCTTTTCTGTGGATTTATGACCTTTTAGATCAGGTTTGAGGATCCTGAGAGTTCTCAAAGATCGACTTGAGGTCTGGTTATCATCAGTTGCGCGTTAGACCATCATATATACCTCTGACAGCCTTCAGGAGCAGGTATGGTCTATACGAGTATACAGTCATTTCGTTCGGTCTCACGAATGCACCTGCAATTTTCATCGCGCTGATGAACCGAGTTTTCCATCCTTACTTGGACTCCTTAGTCATGGTCTTCGTGGACGATATCTTGGTGTACTCTCACACTCGACATGACCATGCCACCCATCTTGAGATCGTTCTGAGTACACTGAGAAAGCATCAGATTTATGCTAAACTCTCGAAGTGCCACTTCTGGATAGATCAGATTCACTTCTTGGGTCACGTCATCTAAGAGACAAGAGTATCTGTGGACCAAGAGAATGTGAGAGCTATAGTTTCCTGGGAGCAGCTGAAGAATGTTTTTGTGGAACAGAGCTTCCTAGGGCAGGCTGGATACTACAGATGCTTCATTTGGTACTTTTCTCGTCTAGAAGCTCCCTTGACAGGTCTTACCATGAAGGGGGCGAAGTTCTTATTGTTAGATTCTTGTGAGTCAGCTTTTCCGGAGCTGAATGGGAGGTTGACGTTAGCACCAATACTAGTCTTGATAGAGCCAGGCAAGAGCTACACTGTTTACTATGATGCTTCAGATATCGGGCTGGGAGCTGTGCTTAGGCCGAGATATGCAGTCGTTGCATATGGGTCTCGGCAGTTGAGGCCACATGAGAGGAACTACCCTACGCACGATCTAGAGTTGGCAGCTGTTGTTCAAGCCTTGCGCTTTTGGAGACACTATCTTCTGGGAGAGCACTTTGTGGTCTTCACTGACCACAAGAGTCTCAAGTATATCTTCACTCAGCGTGATCTGAACATGATGCAGTGCAGTTGGTTTTAGTATCTACATTCTTTTTACTTCGAGTTTGCCTATATGCCGGGAAAGGGAAACACCATGGTAGATGCGTTGAGCATGAGAACTCAGATTCAGGCAGTTCAGGAGGCCAGTAGTGAGTGGCAGCTGATGGCTCCGTTCTCCGAGATGCATCTAGAGGTGTACGGAAAACGGGGATAGACTTTTCTATCTTCTGTAGCGGTTACCTCCACGCTACTTGATCGGGTATAGATGAGTCAGCTATCAGACTCGGAAGGCTTAGTCCTGCGGGAGAGTGTGTTAGGAGAGGACCCTCTTCCGGGATGAACAGTGGGAGAGGATGAGATCTTGCGTTTCCAAGGACGTGTATGGGTGCCAGCAGACATACACGGGGAGATGATGCAGGATTTCCATTCCTCAGTTTGGGCAGTTCATCCAGGAGTCACCAAGATGTATCAGAATCAGAATCGCCAGTACTGGTGGCGAGGTATAAAGAAGAATGTTGCTGGTTTTGTCCTGAGATGTTCTACTTGTCAGTAGGTGAAAGCAGAGCATCAGCGACCAGCGGGGCTCTTACAGTAGTTACCCATTCCAGAGTGGAAGTGGAACGATTTTGCGATGGAATTCGTGACTGGGTTGCTGAGATCACCTCAAGGGAACGATGTTGTTTCGGTTGTCGTCGACAGGCTTATGAAGGATTCTCACTTATTTCCGATCAAGGACACCTTTATTGTCGATAATCTGGGATGACTTTACATCAGAGAGATTGTGCGTCTGCATGGAGTTCCATGCTCTATTGTTTCAGACAGAGATGCACACTTTATCTCTCTGTTCTGGCAGGGACTTCAGAAGGCCTTCGGTACACAGGTACTATTGAGTACAGTATACAATCCCCAGACTGATGTCCAATCCGAGCGCACGATCCCAGTGCTTGAGGATATGCTCTGAGCTTGCATCCTTGACTTTGGCGGTTCTTGGGAGAAGCATATTCCTCTGGTGGAGTTCGCCTACAACAACAGTTTCCATGCGACCATCCAGATGGCACCATACGAGGCTTTGTACGGTAGGCCATGCCGATCACCCTTATGCTGGCTGGAGGAAGGAGAGGCAGCTTTGCTGGGACCTCATCTTGTTTAGGAGACTTCAAAGAAAATAGAGCTGATTCAGAAGAGGATTTCTACAGTGTAGTCTCGACAGAAGTCTTATGCTGATCAACAGAGACGACCTCTGGAGTTTGAGGTCGGTGATCAGGTTTTCCTATGTGTCGCACCTAGGATGAGACACAAGAGGATTCTGAGACAGGGTAAGCTTTCGCCGCGGTACGTCGGGACGTTTGAGGTCTTGGAGAGAGTGGGGCTAGTCGCCTATCGGTTGCAGCTACCTCAAGGGTATCGGGCCATGAAAGACGTTTTCCACGTCTCTCATCTCCCACGTTACGTTTCAAACCCATTTCACGTCTTTCATCCTGAGGAAGTTGAGCTTGAAGCAGATGCATTGTTCGAGGAGAATCATATCCAGATTTTCGATCGTAGTATGAAGGTTCTCCATGGGCGGTCTGTTTATCTGGTACGAGTGTTATGGCAGCACGGGCGAGTACATGAAGAGACCTGGGAGAGGGAGGCCGATGTACGATCACAATGGCTGGAGCTGTTTTGGAATCCTTCTTCTCCACCTCTTTAGGAAAATTCGGGGAAGAATTTCTTTAGGGGGGGATGTTTGTAAGAACCCGGACCTTTGTTGAGGTATGTTTTTCCTTTTTTCTGTAGTTTATAAGAAAAATGGTTTTTCTGTAAATTTTCAAAGTACACTCCGTGTAATTTCTTAGTACACGTCTTGTACACTGTTCTGGCTCGATATCGTGTGTTGGCCGTGTCCGGGCCACACACACGGTGTGTAAGTCTGAGGAGGATGCCGGTTATTTTAGAGTACGAAAAATTCGAAGTACACGCTATGTACTCTAAAAGTACAAGCCATGTACTTTTTTTCATTAAACAGGCCGGGGTCGCGCCTAACCACCAAATACGTCTTCTTCTCCAGTTTTCGACCGTCCGGGAGCGTCCGTATGACTGGATCATCGACAGAGTCCTGCCTCGCCGTCCGTTCTCCAATTCGAGCATGGTTGATTGTGTTGGAATCACAGCATTGAGTTCTTGCTTCTGCTTGAGCCTTGTTTCTTGATTCCTCCTTGTTTTCATGTTATCATGGGGTGAACGTTTTGTGAATTTTCTCAGATCTCCATCATTCTAAGGGGAATCTGTCATCGAGGTTCACGTATATCGATCTCCTAGGATCGAGGTAGGTGTTTTGTGCCTTTTCGTAGAATGTTGATGGATATTTTGGTCAATTTCCATCAATACCCTTGAACGGGGTATTGCGTGTTTCCTGTTTTTCCTTTGTTTCTTTCCTACTTTGCTTGATTGCTTTAGTAGAGGCTATTTCTTGTGATTAGAGTAGTTTGTTTTTGCTTATATTTCTTTTCCATGCTTGTTCTGCCTGTTTGGCGTTTTCCAGTTGCCATGCCTAGTCATAGGATAGTGGAACTGTTGTTTATTTATTGCTGTTGAGCCTTAGTTGATAACCAAGTAGTTCTTGAGGTTTACATGGACAATACACACGTGTTGATCATGTTTAGTTACTTAGGACTGTGAGAACCTAGAGTAATAGACCAAAGGGAGAATTGATGGAAGGACTTCTCCAGAGTGTTTTTTAAATCACGATGCGAGACCAAGAGGAGAATTGACGGAAGGGCTTCCCCAGAGAGTCTTTTAACTATGACGCGGGCCACAAGGGGAATTGATGTTGAGTGCTTCCCCAGAGAGCCTTTAGCACGATATGAGACTATAGGGGGAATTGACGGTGAGTGCTTCCCCAGAGAGTCTGCTTAATTACGTAGTTGAACCAGAGGGGTGAGACTGTGTGTTCCTCCCATAGGGTTGCTAGTACTTAGAGGTTGTACTATATGGGTTAGACTGTGAGAGCTACCCAGAGGGTTACCTGTTTTCTTCTTGTTGTTGGTTTCTTGCTTGTGTACCTTACTTGTTGGAACTATGGATTGTAGATTCTTCTCCTTTTCTGTTTACTGCTTCTTGTTTATTTACTACCATGTATTCATTGAATGTTAGGCACAAATCATTGGGTGATTGCCTACTGGGATTGTATCTCACACCCTGTTTGGGCCATGCTTTTGTACCCAAGCAGTCTATGTTGCTGTAGGTATAGACAAGGGCAATCGCCCTTCTACTTCAGGATCTTGACTGCATCAGGAGCTAGGGAGCATGGGACTGAGCCGTGGCTCGCGATGCTTAGGATATTATTTTGTTTTTCTTTTGCACTTGGATTCAGTTGTATTCCAGCATGTTGTTGTGTTTGCTTCTTTCCATAGATACTTCTACCTGCTGCATTATTATCATCATTTTTATATATCTGCATTGCTTCTGTTGTTTTGGTTTCTGTTGTTATGCATGTTGGTTGCTGTTTCTTCTGTTTATTGTTGTTTCTTACCTTGTATACCTTATCTAATGAGGGCATAGTTTCCCCACCGACTCACCAAGGCCCTCGCTGCTAGTCGGTAGCCTATGGTGTTCGGGGAAACGTGCTTGAGGTCATGTGGTGAACCGAGTACGGGGCACCAGTGGAGGGGCTCCGGACTCAGGACGTTACATTACGTGCAACACAGAGATCAAATGAAACACGTTATATTATGAAAATATTATTATTTAATGTGATAAATAACACCAAATATTCGAATGGTGGGTATGAATAGGATTCACTAAATTATTAAAAAATGTATTTTACACATGTTCATTTTTTGTTTATTTATTAATAGAAAAATGTGAATAAATTCGTGAAAAATAAATAATTTTAGAAAACTTGTATTTTCATAAATGGTGGATTTTTCATACATTGGACACATAACTAATATTTATTTTTAATAATTCTATACCATTTTTCTAATAAAATTAAATTAATTTTGGAAATTATAATATCAAAATAATAATAGGGTGAATAATTGGAAATATTATGAAATGTTTAATGTTTCGATGACTATGGTAAAATAATGAACTTTAATTGAATAAAACCTTTTCATTTAGAAAATTTATAATGATAAATGAATATTTTGATTTTTTTTATGTAAAATTAGTTAAATTTTATATGAATTAATTAAATTTGTTCAATTTTTTTTTTTTTTTGAATTTGCATATACATACTTTGTAAACACTTGAAAATTTCCTCTTTGAAACCCCACTTTCTCATCCCTTGTGTGGGAAAAATTTTTGATTAAAATATTCAACTTATGTGAATTGATTTGGAAACATTGAAAAAATACTTGATATAATCATAATTTATTATGTATAATATGATCAAATTAATTTTTGACCAAAATTAATAGGTAAATTAGAAAAATTTAATTATCACAGCTCAATTAAAAAGAGTATTTTAGTGGGGATAATCAATAATAGAAATTGTTAAAATTATATAAACAATGTAAAAAATGGTTTTCTTGGAAATGTTTCCTTCCAATTTTTTATATATGTAAATATGGAAGCATTTACATGTGAATTAATGTAACATTTCATATTTTTTGGGAACATTTCATATAATTTCTATGACTATTTCCATTAACTAATTATAAAAATGAACTCCATCCCTCCAACTATTCTCACCTCATATGAAATTATGATTGAACAAACCCTGTTAAATTATCTCAACAAAAATATTATTTGAAATCTAAAGCTATTGGTCCTTCTAATAGATTATACCTTGGAACATTAAGAGGATATCCAAAGGAGGTTTCAAATATAATGTGTAATTATCTTAATAAAGACCATTAATATTAAATCTTATTTTTTGACATTCAATTATGTCTTTTCACATACAATATAGAAATACCCGTGACACCCCGAAATTTTATGAAAAAAATTATTTTTAATTTCATTAATGTCTTTTGTTGAACGCTACACCAAAAGATGCTTTCACAACACGCATCCTTGACTTGCCTTCCATTACACGCAATCGTGACCTTCCTCGATAGCGTGTGTAGTACGCAATAACGAGTTTCACTAAACAACAAAATGCTATTAAAATATTATTAAAACTAGCCGTTATGAATAGTAATAACCACTTTTTGAAATTTTATAAATTTTATTTTTCAAAATGGGCTTCATTTTTGGATTCGGAATACCAAAATTAGCCTAGGGTAAAATTTTGGTATTTTTCTGAAAACTTTCAATTTTTGATTAATAGTGAAACCACTAAGTGGTAGGTTAAAAACTGAATTTTGCATAAAACATAATTTTACTGCTTATGTGAATTGAATTTCGAAAATCCGACAGACACGGTTGATATCAGTAAGTAAAATGTGGTTCAATGACATAAAAATAATTTTTTGGTGAATAGTAACTTTTTACTTTTTTTTACCGCAGTTAATAGTAAATAGGGTAACTAAGGGTAAATATGATATTACTATAACCCTAACACATGTACTAATTCTATTGGATAAGTTTAATTCGACCAAAAACAAACTTAGGAATAAAATATGATCATTTAGGCCCACTTGGATTAGATTAGGACATTTATTATTAATTTATTTAAAGAAGGGTTAAAATAGTTTAAATCAATGTTTAATAAGTAAATCATTTTTAATATGGGGTTATACATAAGATAAATTCTACTATAAATATTCATTAGAAATATAATAAGATTTCCTACATAAGGGTAGTTTATTTTTAATTTTTAGATATAAAATAATTTAATTTATTCATGACACAATGATGATGCAGTAATTATCTTATTAATGAAATATTGAAATAATTGATGTTATAAACTCCACAATAAATGTAATTTGAGACTTTTTATGAATTAAACTAATTTTCTAGGTTACTATGATATATTAGTGTTTATTTAAGAAACTTGGTTTGAACATATAATTCTATTATGACTTTCACAAAAATCATATATCAAATAGTGTCAAAATTGACACAAAATAGTTTTTAAATCAAATATTATATTATTAATTGTTATTTTATTCCTAAAAATCTAAGGTTCGGCCAAATGACATAGATAAGGATATATATATTAATAATAAAAAATTTGGGGTTCGTTTGGCATGTTATAGTAAGTGTATTAACAATATAGTGAAAGAAAACAAAAAGACATGGTAAAAGTTAAATTATTTAGCTTAGAGTTAAATCTAACTGATAAGGATAAAATAATACCCTAAACTTGTCTAAATCCTATTGGTTGATATTATTTCGACCCATCCCCACTTTAGCTTCGAAATAAGACCCTTTGGAACCATTATAAAACGATTTTGACTTTAATATAAAATAATATTTTGAGATATTCCTAAGGTGCCCCTCTCCTCCCTTATAAAAGGGAACCTCCTCCCCCTCCTCTTCATACAAATTTGAGCACTCATGCTCGGCCAAACCCTGCCAAAATACCTTCTCCACATCCCTAGAGTAATCCTAGAGGTCCTGGTCTTCTTCAAAGACCAATCTTAGTTCCCTATGTGGAGGATTCAAAGAGGCGTTCCAAAGAAGAGGTAATATCCATTACCGATCTTTTCAATTTCTTTCTTCTTCAACTTCTTCTTCTTTAGTTGTTTAATGATAAAGTAATAACATCAGTATTAATTAAATTCTGATATGTTATTATGAATATGAAACAACCCTAATTCACCTTCTATCCATCCTATGGAAAAAATGAAATCACCGCGCGTGCGTACGTACGGAATACCGTCTCCACGCCGTGGTGCAATCTGTTTTTCTACCACCACCTTAATAGGATGGGTATAATGGTGTAATGAGTAACTATATAAGATTATTATAAAGCTATATTGATACTGAAATAGTATACATACACTTCAACACAATTCCACGACCATGGGAACGATATCATCGCTCGTGCGTACGTACGGACAACCGTCTCCACGACGCGATGAGATTCATTCTCAATGATTAACCATTCATGAATGATTATAAAGTATATATAATAAGTACTAATGAAATATATGACATAATAATGATACTGGATTTATGTATATTTATATGTATGTCATCTACATAATTCCATTCAATTCAATAAAGAAAGGAAAACAGCATTCATGCGTACGTACAGACTACCGTCTCCATGAACGGTGTATTTCATTCAATTTATCGATATTATATATATATATATATATATATTCTGAATATATATTATAAATAATTCATGTTTTACATTCTGGATATAAGTAATCATGATCCAAGTAATCATATTAATAATTACAAGTTAAAAACACGAACGACAAATGAGACGATATTACCCAAAACGCTACTTTAACATGAATTTACAAAAGAACGGGTAATATAAAGTCATAAGTGGACCATATATGATATAATAACAATGAATATGATTCTTTAATTAGTCAATAACATTATTTAAATCATTATACAGGAGGTTCGGACACTTACAAAGCAAGTCGGACCTAAGGTAAGGGAAAATATCACAATCTCATTTTTATCCGAGATGGTTTTTACATTGGCATTTACTGGGGAGTATTTTATCATCAACATCCATGTTACCTCAATATTTAATATTGTTTCAATCCACTTAAAATAGTTTACATCCAATTTTACCCTTCGGTGAGTTTTTAGTAAAGAATATGAAAGGAATCTTTTGTCGTTTTTCGTACGAGGTACTTTTTCACTTTTCTGACAAAAGTACGAAGAATGTATTTTTTTAACTTATACGGAATGAATGGATTTTTAAAACATTATTTACAAGAAGATTACTTTACAAGTTTTCAAGTTTATTTTTTATCAAATTCTTTTAGTTTATGATTGTACGACATGTTATGAAAGGAAAAATGTTTTTGAAGTAGAAAGGATATTTTCCTCAAGAATGAAGTTCAAGTGTTTTATCAAAATTATTTTCCATCTAAGATAATAAAGGGTTCTGTTTTTATCCCTATTATTACATTGATTTGATTATGTTGTGGTGGAATTATTTTTATGAATTCCATTATCGTATATGAATTGTTTTATGATGTCATGATGAATAAGATTCCCATTTTTATTACATGGGTTATGTAATGATGTATGATTTATTATTTTGTGGCACACATAAGAATGGTATCATTATGAGATGGGTGGGACCTATATCTCCCTCCAATGCATTGGGTAATGATTTTATATCTCAGGAGATAGACATGGCTGGAACGGTAGGTTATACCAGTTCAGTGAAACAGGACTGGAACGAGGGTGACTCGATTCAGAAAGGGACATTGTCCACTAAGATAGTCTTGGCAATGAGTCTAGACTAACAAGAAATGATTCTCTATGATTATGTGTGTATGCCACAAAGTTTCATGTTTTAAGTTATGATTATTGGGATTACATTTCACTTCTATGATTTATCCCATGTTATGATATTATGAGCTCTTTTGCAAGTTAAGATTTCCAAAAGCTATGTTCTTACGTATATGATGTGATTGATATTTCTTTTGTTTACCCTTACTGAGAATTTGAGCTCACCCTTTTATGTTTTCTTTTCCCCAGGATATAAATAATGGTTTTAGGTATAAACAAAAAGGAATATAATTATGGGAGATGTTGAAGATCTTTCACCACGATTAGAAGATTATATTCCGAGTTTCCAAAAACACTTAACTATTACTGTCCTTGTGTGTGTGTTTTTGTTATGTACTAAGTATTCCGAAAAAGTAATGTAAAGTCCATGTAAGCCAAGCTTCGGGTCTCTACAGTTGGTATCAGAGGCATAGGAGGTAGGAATATATCCAATCCTTGGGAACTCTCACATGTGAGCGTTGGAAGAAGCATGGCTCTCAGCCCCAGGGCTTCATGAGAAAATGGCTGCCACTGGGGATGGTGGTGTGTCCCGCCCAGGGGGTGTAGCCACCCATGGAGTGCCCTGATTGGTATCAATTATAGTACACTAGAATTAATTGCAGACTGTTATAGTTTGTATCAGAGGAAAGGTTTAGTCAACCTTTGCAAACTAGGATGCGAAAACGTTAGTGAGATCCCTAGAGACATTTCTAAGGTATTTCTAGGGATGTCCCTAAGGTTAAGTATACGTATAGGTTATAGTACTAGAACTACGCTAACGATCATAGAATTAAACCTAATATGTTAGATATTGAAGGTACTCCCCCTTTATTATGTTGTTTTCCCTAGCATGATTTTTTCCACTCACACTATTCTTTTTGGGTTTTAGACGATGGATGGAACCCGAAGGAACTGTGTTGATCAAAGCAATGGACAATGTAATGATTGTCCTCCTGAACAAACTAATGTTATGGGAGATGGAGTGCAAAATCTTATTGCTATCCTTACACAAGCTATGAATCATTCTGGGCTTCCAAATGAGCAGAGAAGGGAACAATATTATATTGAGTCCTTCATGAGGCAACGTCCACCTTCTTTCAGTGGGTCTTCTGATGCACTTGTTGCTGAATAATGGATCAGTACCACTGAAAAGATATTTCCAGTTCTTCAATGTTTGGAACATGATAAAGTCATCTTAGCAGTATATCGTTTGGAAGGTGAAGCTGATCAATGGTGGAATCTTATCAAGAATACGAGGCCAAGAGATGAAATTGAGTCCCTGGAATGGGACGAGTTCAAGAACTTTTTTTCAGTAAGTACTTCCCTCGTATTCTTCGAACAAAGATGGAAAAGGAGTTTCTTGAGCTGAAGCAGAAGGATGATGAATCTGTTGGTATATACGAAGAAAATATTACAAGACTTTCAAGGTATGCATCTGAAATTATCATCTAACCTGAAAGTAAAGTTGATCGATTTTTCAGTGTCTTAAAACCATGTCTTCGAAGGGGATTAGCTATAAGAGACTTCAGTAGCTATGAAGAAATTGTGCGTTGTGCTATCAAGGAAGAAATGGAAGTTGGTGTTACATATCCATCTCATGGTTTTGACAAGAAACGAAAGATGGAGTTCAAGGAGAAATCTCAGAATAATGGTGAAAAGAAGATGAATGTTTCCTTATGCACAAAGTGTGGAAATAAGCATGGTGGAGATTGTCTTAAAGGGACTAGAAAATGTTTGAAGTGTGGAAAAGAAGGTCATCGAGCAGCTGAGTGTCAAAGTAATGGAAAAAGGGTTTCTAATGATGTGAATAAAGTAATGACTGCAGAGAACGCACCACCAACACTTCAATGCTTCAAGTGCAAGGAAATGGGGCATTATGCTAATAAATGCCCTAATCCAAGGGTTAGTAATGATCGACATGAGAAACCGCTTAAGGAAAAGGACAAAGGGAAGTCACATGCCATCACTATTGGCAATGTTGAATATGACAATGATGTGGTAGAATGATTAAGTGTTTATGTAATGAGATTCCAAAAAAATGTTGTATCATGGAGTATTGGAATATTTATGTATTGGTCTAATGTGGTATTCAAAGTGATTGAGATATTATGTGCATAATGAAGGGAAAACGAGAAAATGAAATGTTTAATAGTATTCATGAGCTCATGATTGATATAAGGACTAAGTGATATTATGGTTTGAGTATATAGAATTTTGAGGATTTTGGTATATTGAAAGTGTTAACTTTTAACTGCATTCAAGTTTTCACTATGGTTCAATGGGTAATCAAGAGAATACATGATTAAGGCCTTTTATTTTTTGGAATGTGACCAACAAGACATATCTTATGATATATGGGGATCAAAGATGGTATTAAATCTCTGGTAATCGTTTTCACTATATTATGACAATGGACTACAGTATTATGGATAAGCCTAAAGATTGGAATGGATTATGATGGACATAAGTTAGTATTGTTTAAGGATAGAAGTTTTTTTCGATATTATTGAGGGGATGTTATAGTAATATAGTTTAAGAAAAAGGACAACCTGTAGGATGGGCGACAGCCCATCGCAAGTCTGTGGAAATCGAACCCACAACCGAAGTGCGACTGGCCTATATCGCCTACCACTGGCCTACAGGAAGTCCCTGTTTAGTAGAAACTAGTTTTATTATATTAAGCAGTATGATATATGATTTATAAGTCCATTTTAGGAACCATATATGATTAATCTCACTATAGAATGACTTATGTATAACTTTTCCTAACCTTTTGTTTGAGACAGATGGAATGACTCGTCATTCTATCACATGATCTGCTAACAATTCACGAATAAAATATTCAACTTCATTTATTTAAGATATGAAGTGGAAATTGTTCAAAGCACGAACAACAGTGACATTCTACCAAAATAAAGTAAGTATTTATTCTAATTCAAATTCATCAACTTTAGGGAAACGATCTTGAAAACCAAAAATGTTGTCCTAGTGCTCTTATATCTGATTAATCAGATGGTACCTTAGATAGTCACAAATTTATGGATTTGTGATTGTTGGCTTTTCCAAAGCCATGTTCTCTACCACTCTCCATCAGAACATGATGGTTAGATTTTTCTTCCATATCCATATTTTCACCTATGTTGGAACCCAGTGATTAGTTTATTTGGGTAATCATTACGTTTCATACCTTTTTTTAAAGATTGGTTTTGGTATTCCTTTTTACGATGTGGGTTTCTATTAAATAAACTTTCGAATAGTAAACCATTTATAACCCCGACGAATTTCGAGGGCGAAATTCATTTTAAGGGGGGTAGAATGTAACACCCCAAAATTTTATGAAAAATATTCTTTTTAATTTCATTAATTTCTTGTGTTTTATGCTACACCAAAAGAAGCTTTCACAACACGCATCCTTGACTTGCCTTCCATTACACGCAATCGCGACCTTCCTCGATAGCGTGTGTAGTACGCAATAACGAGTTTCACTAAACAACAATATGTTATTAAAATATTATTAAAACTAGCCGTTATGAATAGTAATAACCACTTTTTGAAATTTTAAAAATTTAATTTTTCAAAATGGACTTCATTTTTGGATTCGGAATACCGAAATGGGCCTAGGGTAAAATTTAGGTATTTTTCTGAAAACTTTCAATTTTTGATTAATATTGAAACCACTAAGTGGTAGGTTAAGAACTGAATTTTGCATAAAACATAATTTTACCGCTTCTGTGAATGGAATTTCGAAAATCCGACTGACACAGTTGATATCAGTAAGTAAAATGTGGTTCAATGAGATAAAAATAATTTTTTGGTGAATAGTAACTTTTTAATTTTTTTACCGCGGTTAATAGTAAATAGTGTAACTAAGGGTCAATATGATATTAATATTCCCCTAAAACATGTCCTAATTCTATTGGATAAGTTTAATTCGACAAAAAACAAACATAGGAATAAAATATGATCATTTAGGCCCACTTGGATTAGATTAGGACATTTATTATTAATTTATTTAAAGAAGGGTTAAAATAGTTAAAATCAAAGATTAATAAGTAAATCATTTTTAATATGGGGTTATACATATGATAAATTCGACTATGAATATTCATTAGAAAGCTAAAAATATTTCCTACATAATGGTATTTTATTTGTAATTTTTAGACATTAAATAATTTAATTTATTTATGACACAATGATGATGCATTAATTATCTTATTAATGAAATATTGACATAATTGATGTTATAAACACCAAAATAAATGTAATTTGAGACTTTTTATGAATTCCACTAATTTTATAGGTTACTATGATATATTACTGTTTATTTAATTAACTTGGTTCGAACATATAATTCTGTTATGACTTTCACAAAAATCATATATCAAATAGTGTCAAAATTGACACAAAATAGTTTTTAAATAAAATATTATATTATTAATTGTTATTTTATTCATAAAAATCTAAGGATCAGACAAATGACTTAGATAGGGATATATATATAAATAATAAACAATTTGGGGTTCGTTTGGCATGTTATAGTAAGTGTATTAACCATATAGTGAAAGAAAACAAAAAGACACGGTAAAAGTTAAAATATTTAACTTAGAGTTAAATCTAATTGATAAGGTTAAAATAATACCCTAAACTTGTCTAAATCCTGTTGGTTGATAGGAGTTCGACCCATCCCCACTTTAGCTTCAAAATAAGACCCTTTGGAACCATTATAAACCGATTTTGACTTTAATATAAAATAATATTTTGAGATATTCCTAAGGTGCCCCTCTCCTCCCTTATAAAAGGGAACCTCCTCCCCCTCTTCCTCATACCAATTTGAGAACTCATGCTCGGCCAACCCCGGAAAAAATCCCTTCTACACTTCCCTATAATAATTCTAGAGGTCTTGGTCTTCTTCAAAGACCGATCTTAGTTCCCTAAGTGGAGGATTCAAAGAGGCGTTCCAAAGAAGAGGTAATATCCATTACCGATCATTTCAATTTCTTTCTTCTTCAACTTCTTCTTCTTTAGTTGTTTAATGATAAAGTAATAACATCAGTATTACTTACATACTGATATGTTATTATAAATATTAAACAACCTTAATTCACCTTCTATCCATCCTGTGGTAAAAACGAAATCACCGCGCGTGCGTACGTACAGAATACCGTCTCCACGCAGTGGTGTAATCTGTTTTTCCACCACCACCTTAATAGGATGGGTATAATGGTGTAATGAGTAACTATATATGATTACTATAAAGTTATATTGATACTGAAATATTATACATACACTTAAACACAATTCCACGACCATGGGAACGATATCATCGCTCGTGCGTACGTACGGAGTACCGTCTCCATGACGCGATGAGATTCATTCTCAATGATTAACCATTAATGAATGATTATAAAGTTTATATAATAAGTACTAATGAAATATATGACATAATAATGATACTGGATTTATTTATATTTATATGTATGTCATCTACTTAATTCCATTCAATTCAATAAAGAAACGAAAATAGTGTTCATGCGTACATACGGACTACCGTCTCCATGAACGGTGTATTTCATTCAATTTATCGATATATTATATATATATATATATATATTCTGAATATATATTATATATAAATCATGTTTTAAATTCTGGATATAAGTAATCATGATCCAAGTAATCATATTAATAATTACAAGTTAAAAACACGAACGATAAATGAGACGATATTACCCAAAACGCTACTTTAACATGAATTTACAAAAGAACGGGTAATATAAAGTCATAAGTGGACCATATATGATATAATAACAATTAATATGATTCTGTAATAAGTCAATAATATTATTTAAATCATTATACAGGAGGTTCAGACACTTACAAAGCAATTCGGACCTAAGGTAAGGGAAAATATCACAATTTCATTTTTATCCGATATTGTTTTTACTTTGGTATTTACTGGGGTGTATTTTATCATCCACATCCATGTTCCCTCAATATGTAATATTTTTTCCATCCACTTACAATAGTTTAAATCCAATTTTACCCTTCGGTGAGTTTTTAGTAAAGAATATGAAAGGAATCTTTTGTCGTTTTTCGTACGAGGTACTTTTTGACTTTTCTGACAAAAGTACGAAGAATGTATTTTTGAACGTATACGACATGAATGGATTTTTAAACCATTATTTCCAAGAAGCTTCCTTTACAAGTTTTCAAGTTTATTTTTTATCAACTTCTTTTAGTTTATGATTGTACGACATGTTAATAAAGGAAAAATGTTTTTGAAGTAGAAAGGATATTTTCCTCAAGAATGAAGTTCAAGTGTTTTATCAAAATTATTTTCCATCTACGATAATAAAGGGTTCTGTTTTTATCCCTATTATTACATAGATTTGATTATGTTGTGATGGAATTATTTTTATGAATTCCTTTATCGTATATGAATTGTTTTATGATGTCATGATGTTTAAGATTACCATTTTTATTATATGGGTTATGTAATGATGTATGATTTATTATTTTGTGGCACACATAAGAATGGTATCATTATGAGATTGGTGGGACCTATATCTCCCTCCAATGCATTGGGTAATTATTTTATATCTCATGAGATAGACATGGCTGGAATGGTAGGTTATACCAGTTCAGTGAAACAGGACTGGAACGAGGGTGACTCGATTCAGAAAGGGAGTTTGTCCACTAAGATAGTCTTGGCAAGGATTCTTGACTAACAAGAAATGATTCTCTATGATTATGTGTGTATGCCACAAAGTTTCATGTTTTAAGTTATGATTATTGGGATTACATTTCACTTCTATGATTTATCCCATGTTATGATATTATGAGCTCTTTTTCAGGTTAAGATTTCCAAAAGCTAAGTTCTTATGTATATGATGTGATTGATATTTCTTTTGTTTACCCTTACTGAGAATTTGAGCTCACCCTTTTATGTTTTATTTTCCCCAGGATATAAAGAATGGTTTTAGGAATAAACAAAAAGGAAGATATTTATGGGAGATGATGAAGATCTTTCACCATGATTAGAAGATTATATTCCGAGTTTCCAAATACACTAAACTATTACGGTCCTTGTGTGTGTGTTTTTGTTATGTACTAAGTATTCCACAAAAGTTATGTAAAGTCCATGTAAGTCAAGCTTCAGGTCTCTACAATACCAGTATCTCCCATATATTTACATTTTATTATTTTTAATTAATAATAATTATCCAATTCACTTTGATCATATCTTTTAAAAAATCATCATTCGTTTGTACGACGGATAACCGTCTCATGAACTAATGTTACTAAATTTTCCATTAAAACCTATTATAGTGGGTCATAATGAAGAATTTGAAAATTTTATATGATATTTATGATATATTTAATCTTATTTAATTTTAATTTAGAATATAAATTATTTTGTTCCTTTCAATTTTAAATAATATAACATCACTCGTGTGTAAAGAGGAGTACCGCCTCGCGAAGTGATGCGATTCGTTTTTTAATTAAAATTTACATGAAATATTAATAAGGATAAAATTAATGAATATATGTTATATATATGATAAGATATTAAATTTTTATATTTAATAAATCACCAAAATCTAATCCCTTCCACTAATTAATTTAATGATATCGTCACTCATACCTATGTACAACCCCCCATCTCCGGGAATCCATGCTTTTAATTTTCCATTTTAAACATTCCTAAACAGTTTTAATATACTATATAATAACGTAATATGATATTTATAATATTAATATTATTATATATATTTTGTATATATATATTATATTCAATAAAATTTGAATATTCATGAAAAACACGGATGAAAAAATCATGAAATTTACACCTGAAATAATGAAAATATTAAAATATTAATATCAAAATGTGGTAAAATAAATAAAAAGGTTATATTTAATAATATAAATAATATTTTAGTTATTTTATAAATTAATAAGATTATTTAAACCATTAAAAATTATTTTATCCCACATTCCATTAAAGGAAAGTGTGAGTTATGGGTCTTCAACTCGTTTCTATTTATTGAAAAATATTGTACTTTTATGAACATAATTTAATTTCATGGGATATGTAATTAATTTTTAACATATAATATAATTAATAATTAGTTATTTATAGTATTTTATGTTTCAGGTTAAATTATTTCACCTAAGGGTACTTGAATGAACAGTTACGAATGGTTAAAAATTTTCATAACTCAATTTCCTTTCATTTGGTTATAATGATTCCATATTGTATATAATATTTTATGATTTTCTTTATAATGAAATCAGATTGACATATATTATTTTGAATTTTTTTTATTTTTATTTAATAATTACCCACATAATCGGTTCATTATTTTTTTCCCAATTTAATGTCATTATATTTTCAAGGGTTTATTTCATAATCTCTTTTTAATCACGGTTCTTTATTATTGAATTCCAATTAATGAAATTATTTGATAATGGAATAATAATACCGTTAATATTATTATACATTTTTTATCCATGATATTTTTATCCAATAGTTCCATGTTTCTAATCATACTCAAAAATAATAACAAATGAATTTTTTTTTAATAAAATCCAACATCATGTCTCTCTTTGGTCATAATTATGCTTTCTTCCAAAATTAGGTTTTTAAAAAATGTTTTCAATAATGTTTTTAACCATTCAAAAATGAATTATCAATGGGGGTTTAAACCTTTTTTCTAGATAAAAAAATTTATTCAATGTAATATTATTTCATTGTAAAATCATTTCCAATTTGAATTTTACCATAAATGTAAATTAAGTATTCTTTTTGTTATATATAAAAAGAACATTCCAATGATGAATACAATGAAAAATTATTTTTCTTTTAGTATGTATAAAATGAATGGAATTACCTAAACAAATATAACCATGTCTTTGAAGATTAAATTGATTGTTTTTGTGAATATTTTTAATGATTTTTTTAAAAGTGATTTACAATGAAATGGTTGTTGAAAATGTTTTTTCAAAATTAAAAGTATGTTTTCCTTTATATTTATTTAATGAAATTTTTCTGGTGTATATATTCATAATTGAAAAAAATATTTGATCACCCTAATTTGTATAGGTTTATACCATAATTATTCATCTTTTAGAGGGTTTATTATTATTTTGATCAATGATAGTATTGGAATTCACTTTCGTCATTAATTTTTAGTCATTAACATGCCCTTAAAATATTCACATTCTTTTGATCATTAGATATTAAATTTATCCTCGATATACTTATAATTCATATGAAAATTATTATTTTTGAATAATATACCATATTATTATATGATATCTACATTGAAAGTTATTTGTTTATTATAGGAAATATTTATTAATTCCTATTAATTACTCAATATACTTATTTTATGTTAATGGATATTGTTTAAAAATTAAATTAAATTTTCTATATTTGAGTAATTATTTGGGCATGCATGAAAATGAATGGGGAATATTTATGGATATCCAAAAAATAAATCTCTTGTCTCATTAAATGAATATTTTGGCCAAACCAGACGGGCCTTAACCAAGTATTTTTTAATTTTCCTGAGGATAAATCTTGATGATAAATTTATCATGTGTTTGGGAAGCATAATTTGTGATAATTATGAATTTTCATCATTCATAATTAAGTTATTATTATCTGTGATATTTTTTCTATGAAATTATTTTTGGATGTATTTAATTATCATTTTATTTATTATATGTCATCGGTGGTTATTTATTTACCTTTCCATACAAATTATTTTTTATTTATCAATGTAGTCATGCTATTTAAAAAGAATGTGTGTCATGTTATTTAAAATTCCATATTGATTATTAATATTGATTCATGATAGCATGAACTGTACTTAACCCTTATAGAGAATTTTATCTCACCTTTATTTTTTCAATTATACGGATTCTATGATTTGTATTATGTTTGATAAGAAATGATATGCTATAGGGAATTATGTTATTCCGGAAAAAATTTATTTTTCAATTTGTGATTTCAAAATGAATCATTAGACTCACTTATTTATCAGGATTACCCACCCTATTAAACAATTTGGTAATTTGGGATGTAATTAATTGTATCATATTCTATTTTAATAAGGTAACACATCGGCTGCTGGGTATTGGTGTCGGGGTCATTACATATCATCCCTTTAATTCTAAGATTCATCAGAAAAATTTTAATCTATCTATTTTACAAAAACAATGGTTCTATAAGTGTACAATATCTACTCATTTATATTACATGAATATCCTCTTGATATTCCATTATCATATATTACATCAGATTCAACTAAAGTAGCCATTGTATTTAAAATGAAAACTCTATAACCATAGAATCTAAATTAATAATTTTTTTGTTCCCTTCTGATCCAATGATAATTGGGTGTACATTTTAAGAGAGGATTTGAAAATAATTCTATTAGAGACATAACATGACATATTCATAGCTTTTACCTAGAAATGATTATGTATTTTATTCTCAGTTACCTTAGTTTTAAGCATTTTTTGATGTGTTCAATTTTTCATCTCTACTAAATTTTTCTGATGTTGTGTCCAAGGGGATGAAAACTTATGAAATTTAAAATTTTCCATAAAAAATAGATTAATTATATATTATAGAATTGACCACCAAGATGAATTATTATTTATTTAATTAATTTAAATTTCTTATTATGAACCAATTTACAGAAATGTAAAAATTTAGGTAATGTTTCTTGAATTTTGTGTATAGAAGTGAACCCATATGTATCCTGTAAAATAATCTATAAAAACAATATATCCAACCTCCAAATGGATTTTTATTAATAATACCAAATAAATCTAAATTAATAGGGTCACGATCCCTTGTAGTTATATTTCATTGACATACCAAAAACTAATATTTTGTTGTTTACCATTAAAGAACGAAACAGAAAAAAATTGCCATCATCTATAATTTATGGAAACTACATTAAATTGGATAAATGATATAAATATTGAAATATCACTAGATATGTGTCTTGAGACTACACCATCCATGTACAAAAAAACCCTTCCGATTCCCTTAATACATTGTTCCTACAAAATTATATTTACAAAATATTTGGTTCCCATAAAATTTTTGTTTCCGATAGGATTATAAAATAAAATCTTTTGAATAAAAATAGATTTCACACATTATTATTGAAAATATTCAAATATAATGATATATAAAAAAATTCATATTTCCAATAGTGTTTGAAAGTCTCAATGTACACTATTTTTCATAATGACCAATCATGTAATATATAAAACTTGCAGCAGAATATGATCTTCAAATAGAGATTAAAAAATGGTCTTATTCATTTTATGTAAATTATGATCAAAACTAATAAAAAAATATCAATATGTTCCTTTTTTTTAAAACTCATTATTTATCATGGTTTTCACTTCCTTGAACAGAAATTGGTGGATTAAACATTAAACATTCAATTTCATTTTGAGAATCTCATTATACGTTAGAATTGTATCAATATTCATTATCTAAAATTCAAGAGTTTTTTATTTTAAATAAACTTCTCTTTTTAAATAAAAATTTTCAACTAGTAAATTTTTTAGAATTTATTGAGAATTTATTTGATCTGAATGAGTAGAGGATTTATGATCCTAATAGATTTAATCAATATTTCACCTAACCATAAGAACATAATTTTATTGTCTCTTAAAATTATTATATCAAATAGTACATTTTTAAATATTATCATTAATTATATAAACATAATAATGAAATTAATCAAAATTCGGTATTTATGTGTCAAATTAAGAATAATATTAACAAGTAGAATTAGCTACACTATATAAAGAAGTTTTCAAACTCTATTTCAAAATATCTATTCTATAACCATATTCCTTAGTAGTATAATATTCTTCAGTGTAAATACATTCAAAAACAATTTTCATATTTTCATTTATATTTTTACTACATATTATTGTGAAATTATTCTTGATATTCCCCTTTTCTAGTACTGAAAAAAAATTAAATCTTGATAATCATTATAAATAAATTTAACTTTGTTATTCCCTTTGTGATCATACATGTGATAGTCTTTTAAACATATCCTTCAGTATTTTTTCATCCTTATACACCCATAGTTTTTAACCCAGGTTGGATCATTCATATCACCACTCTACACCTCTAATTGTAAGAGTAAGAAGATATATTTTATTTAAAAGTAAATCCATTATTCATTGAATTTTACTATTCAATAATATTTTGGAATTATAACACATATTGTTAATGGGATTTGATAATGTCATTGTGATTACATTATGTGACATCATTAAATCCATATATAGCTAGAATTTTAGAATTTCACTTCATAGGGAGTTCAATTTAAAATATTTCAATATGAACTTGACTATACAAAGTAACTCCAAAAGAAATCACACCATTCACAGAATAATGAAATCCTATGATATTTTATTTATAGTTTCATCTTCACCCATTTTATATTAATTATATTTAGTTCTCAACATACCTAACTTATTTATAATGAATTCATGAGAACCATGATGAGTATATTTTTGAATTATCCAAAGTCTTAAATATGTTTTACGTTATAAAACATGACTATACAAATTCCAATATTTTCTTCATATAATATATTCATAACATTATAATTCAGAAAATAATTTATCGCATCATTTTTAACTAAATATATAAGTTTCCTCCAAGATGGTTTTATGGACTTTCCATAATTTTACAATGATTAAAACAAAGTATCTTTAGGAATGATCCCATTTGATATTTCCAATAACCATAGTTATTTCCATTAAAATGAGGTCGTTTTTTGAGGTATCCAACCAACATTCAATCATGCTTCTTCCATAATAATGAAGATATATTCCCATTGATGGTTATGTAAGGAAATGTTTATAAAAAATAATATATATAGTGCTATGATCCACCTCTAATACCAATTGTTGGACCAAAATTAATATTGAGATATATCCAAGTGGGGGTGAAATGGAAATTATTAAATTAATTTATATATTTAATGGTTATGTAAATCAATGTTATAATGTTAATGTATCATAAAATAAATGAAAAAGAAGATAATGTGTTTTTATATTGGTTCAGATATAAATTATCCCACTCCACTTTTCAAACCAATCATGAACTAAGAGGTATAGAACACACTATTACCCATATAAAGGAATCTTGTAAGGTGATTTTTCAACTTAGTGTCACAAAAGAATATTTTTTTCCCATTAAGGCATAAACCAAAACATACACAAATGTGTTTACCTGGAGGGATAGCCAGAACAAACATCCTTTTCACCTAGAGGTAGAAACCAATTTTCAATTTCTTTTGGAAGTCAGAACAAATTTACCTAATTTTTGTTGGGTAATATTACAATTTAATATTACATGCATAGAAACAGGATTTGAAGCAGTAGAACCAAAAAACCAAATGTACATATTTAGTGTTTGAGTGTCGAGGAATTATTGAATCTCTTGTATAAAAGGGTTAAATAGTTAATTTCTAGTTGAGAATAGTAAGATGATGATTATTATTTCTTCCCTTGTATATTTCATGAATATTCTAAACCTCCATATATAGTATCAGTTCTATAAAATCTTTATAAAGAAGAGTTTTATTACACATAATAAATTTTTAAAAACAAAATACAGTTGGATCTCTTATTTTCTGGAAAGAAGATTCATTAATACAACATTAAAAAATTAGTTCACAGTTTCTTATGCATGTTTTCATAATAATAATACAAATTCATATAATTTTTAACTTAAAAAACTTATCTATATGATCAGATATATATTTTATAAAAAATATATTATGGAAGAAGTGTGTATATTGAATAATAAAATTCAATAAGAAGCATTAATATCCTATAAATACTACCTAATATATTTTATTCTAACTCATCAAAAATATATTTATTTGAATTTAAATATCATGTGCTCCTTAATATCAGCATAAACATACATGCACAATTGAACACATGATAATCCATTTTATTTCGACCTAAAATGATTTAAATAGTTCCACAAGGATTATAAGTAATTAATAAGTAATTATTGAATAAAAAAACTAACTCTATCTATAATAAAACTACTTCAAATTAAAATTCCACATATTACGCAAAATAGAAAATATTTATATATTCTAAAATATTATTGAAAATTCATAGAACTATGTAGAAAAATTCACATAGGATATTATTGTAGGGGTATCTCATAGGTGACTCTTTTAGGTGATTCACCATTCATGTAAACTCATCCCTTATCAAAAAATTAACACTGTCAAATTCTAAAAACTGTAAACTCCATGACTTATACAATTTTCAACATAAACATGAAAAAAATGAGATAATCAAATTTAAATATAATTTAATTATATTTATATAATTTCATTATATTTCAATATGGTCAATAGTAACTATAATCATACTCTAAGAACCCACATAATCATTATTATTTAGTGAAAAATAATTCTAGAAAAAAAATATACTGATAAAAATGTGGTGAATTCAATTTAATAATTGTAATTATAGGGATGGATTTACATTATTATTCCTTCTACTTAAATATATAATTTTTTAATTTTAAAAATCAATTAAAATAACATAAATTTTTATTATTCACAAAATATAAATTTAAAAATAAAGATGATAAATTTAGTCATGATCAGTTCTCACGGTCAGTTCCATGTTTTTCCAAATTTTCAATTATGGTGATTTTACAATATCATATACATAGTCTTTAATTATTGTTAGTAGAAATGGTCAACTAAAATGGAAATTAATAATAATATGTTAAAATTTTCATACATGTGGTTAGTTTACCTTGTTGGTTCCACAATAAGTACTCAAGGTCAATTGACATGGTTTGTACTTACGGTCAATTGACACTTTGATTTGACATGGTCAGGTGAAATTGTTATTAAGATACATTTTGAAATTTTTTATTTCCATACTTTTCCAAATTTACATCCACAATAAGTAAAATGATAATTTATATCTCAATTGACTTATTTATCCTATAAACACTTCATGAAATATATAGTACTTGTTATAACCTTTTAAAAGTAAAACCATAAAAAAATAAGTAAATATATATTATGATATGATCATTATTATTAATAAATTATATAATACATAATTCAAATTATTAATATATATGATGGATATAAAACATATAATTATTTGATGTTATCAAAAAATATAGTGGATAATGGATCCACTCAATACGATCTACTCTTAATTCACCCTTGAACATTGATATTAAAAAAATATATAAATTCAATTCATGAATCAATGTTCAATTTAATTCTAATTTTTCAAAAACAATAAAAAAATTATTAGAACCATATACATAACTTCATAAGATGATCATTAAATTGTTTATATATTCTCTAGTAGTCCTGAATGAGCTACATATGAATGACCCATCATGGTCAATGTTTTCTCTATTATCTATGGAAATAATTCATCATTACCTTGTGAGAAAACACCCATGAAATGAGGCAAAAAATGGGGGAATATAACTAGGTAGAAAAAGTATCAATCTCAGATTTTGTGAATTTCATTAAATTAATTTAACCATTGTAATATTTTTCATTTTAGATGACACTAAAAATAGTTTATTTTATATAAAATCAATATGTTTGGATAGTTTTATAGACAAAAATGATTATTTTTCTCTATAGGAACCATAAATTTTAACTTCCTCCACACTGAACACCTAGGATAGCTATGTTACATATAACAATGTCTTTCCTCGATTGCTTGTGTAACACGCATGGCTGAGTTTTACTAGAAAATAATATTTTATTAAAATATTTTTATCTAATATAAATATCTATAAAAATGCAAAAAAAAGTTATTAATAGCTATAACTACTTTATTAAAATATATTTTTTACAAAATATAAGATGAATTAAATTATAGGTTTCTAATTAATTACAAAAGAATATTAAAAACGATTGAATTAAAAGGAAAAAGCAAGAAATTAATATGGTTACAATGATAATTTACCCATATAAATTATATTAATTAAAAATCTTATTGAAAATAAAGTAATATATATGTTATATATTAAACCAAACATTTTTTTGTGTTCATTTAATATATTTTATATACATAAGATAATGAACAACCCCAATTTCAGGATTAAAAATATATTTTTTGTATAATTGCAGTTTTACCGCTTTTTTAATGGAGGTCCCTTTTTGAAAATTTTTTTGAACCTTTTATTTATTTAATATGTAAAAATAGACTTCATATTTGTAATAGAAACATAAAAACTATGTTAGTATAATTTTGATGTCTTTTTTGGTAATGTTTCACTTTAAATGAATTGTTAAAAATATTATATTTTCATTCAAACCCATATATGGTATTATATATAAGAAAATGGTTCTATGAAAGATGTATAGTAAATTTATATTTATTATATAGGTGCTTTGAATGATAACAACTAATGTCATGACATAAGGTAAAGGGATTTAATCTCTCTTTTTTTCAGGAGATGTAGGCTATTTTCACCACTCTTTCTTTTTGTGGGTTCTATGTACTGACCATGGTTGTATTCTATGAAAAATATAAATAAATTTATTTGTATTCACACAACAATTTTTTTATCTTTATTTCGAGAGGATTATGTTTTTAATTTTAACAAATGTGTTATATAATTTAGTGTCAATTATCATTCTCTGAGAGTAATGTTTTGTTATGCACCTAAATTATCTTTAATGGTGTATATAATTACATTTTTCATGTTACATAATGAGTTTAAATATTTTCATGATATTTTAGGTTTCATTTAATTTCAATTTCTTACAAGGAGAGTATGATCCCATTTTAAGATGTTATAAGAGTTTATTGAAACAATTTCATCACTTTATGTGATTATTTATGTTTAGGATTCCATTGACAAAATTTTATGTTCTATCCCAAAAGAATATTCATGAAATTAATTCTCCATTGGTTATTAATGATATATTCATATATAGGTACCATTAATTCCACTACATAATTCATAATATAGTTCACAAAGTGTTTTTATGAAATCCTTACTTTACTTTTTCTTCGGTAAGAAATTTGCGTTCCTTTAAAACCATGTTTTCCAAATAGGGTGTCCAAGAATATTCTACTAATCTATACTAATCATTAATATAAAATTGTAACCATTTTGTTTTTTAAATTATTTTTCAATAGAATATTATAGTAAATTTGAAAATTACGAATATTTATAACCTTTTATCCATGTAAACATAATGTTCTTTTTACCTCATACGGCATGTATGGATTTATCCTCTGTCAATCCTTTAAAGCTTTATTTTCATATTTAATGTTTAATTTTTATAAAAATGGTTTTAAAAGATATTCCAATGTAAAATTTTTCTCAATACATTTTCAAGATAATTTTATAAGAATTTATTTTAAGGGTTTTCAAAATGCTTTTAAGCTCAATATATAAGTTTTCAAGAAAAATGGATTGAAAAACGTTTTCAAGATTCTTTTACATGTTTTCATGGATAATGTTTTTCAATGTTTTTTTATATTGTCTTATATTTCTTAAAGGAAAAGTGTCTTAAAAAAAATTTCTGAATTTTTTCATCTTATGAATGGAAAATTCTATTCATGATTTAATTAATCCTTATTTATATGTTTTTAATGTATTTTAAAGAAATTTCTTTAAATACATTTTCATGTATTATATATAAATATTTTCAAAGTGTTTTCCAAGAAAAATCTATTCAAAATTTTTTGAATCATATTTGATAAGCCATCTGGAGAAAAGGTTTTCAATATGCTTTCATCTATCCTTTATTAGTTTCCGTTATATTTTCTAGGAAAATGATTTTTCAAATGGTTCCAAATATCAATTTTCAAAGAAGAAATTATATTTTACTCAAAAAAATATTTTTATAAGATATATTAAAATTATTTTACATCTATGATGACATTAATTGATGTTACTCAAGCCCTTCTATGAAATAATATAAAAGGGAAAACTTATATTATTTCTATTAATGGGTTATGATTAATGTCATAGACATTATGAAAAACTTTTCTCTTTAATGGGTTATATGTTAATAATGTATTATTATCTTTTAGTAGTTATATTTTTATAAAATAGATTTCTCTTCAATAGGTTATGAATTTGATTAAATGATTATGAAATCTATCCCTTTTCATAGGTTATGATGTGATTATAGGTGTGTGATAAAAATTTCATTTCATGGGTTATGATGTAATTGTTTATTATTTTTTGGGAACATTTATGTATGACTTACCTATTAGATTGGTGGGACCTATATCTCCCCTTATGCATTGGGTTGAGATTTATATCTCATGATATAGACAAAGATGGTCTTTTAAATGTACCACGACATCAAATATGGTAATGAGAGTGAACAATGACTAATATGATTGTAGGAGGAGCGAAATAAATATATTAGGATGGCCTTGGGACTGAACCACAACTACTAATATGGTATGTGGTGTGAAACCATACTACCATGATGTTCTTGGAATTGATTCCTTGGATACAATTGAAATCATATTATATTCTTATGTGTTTGTAGAAATTCAATGTTTTTTACCATTGTTATCCTTTTATAGAATAAATTCTTTATTTTCATTATGATTTAGGTCTTGTTAATATTCATGATTTATGCCATGACTCATGTATATGGTCTTTGGTATAAAGGGAATGATCTTATAGTTTCATGATTCTATTCCCATACACTAATGCTCTTAATTTATCTTACATATCTCCCTTATATACCCCTAATTGCAGTTTGAGTTCTCCCTTTTCTTATATTTCATTTCCCTAGGATTTGACGAAAGGTTTTATGTAGATGTAATGATGATGGAGAACATTATGTGAGATGTTGAAGATCATTCAACAAGATAGATTATTTTTCTTCCATATTTCCAAAGATACTATATTATAATGGTCCTTGAGAATTTAGTTTTTTAATATAGTATTTATTCATATAAAATGATGTGATGTCCATGTATGTTAAGTTTGGGTCACTATAGTTTGTATCAAAGGAACTGTTTAGTAATCCTTTGGTAACTAGGCTGAGAAAACATTAGTGAAATCCCTTGTTATAGTTATAAGGATATGTCTATGGATATCTCTAAGGATATCTGTAGTGGTGAGTCATCATTTAAAGAATTGTGTTTGTGTTTTGATGAAAGATAGAGTGAGTGGTTTCATATAAATACATACCAATATGGATACTATATATAGATTTCGCTTTGGCATAGATTTACATAGGGATAATAACTCTATAATGTGGTTTTGTTCTTGACTTATGGAAATCTTGTACACGACAACATACCTTAAGGGACACATAGTTTGATAGTCCTGGGGGTTATTCTTTTTGATTTCATAATATCTTCATACCCATAATAATGGATTAACATATTTGATATCTATTAATAGACTTGGAATAAACTCTGGTGTCATACATTATGGAATGTGTCGTGATTTAGATATCCTTTATGTAATTTTTCTTCATAACTATGTGGTTTTATGGTATGATAAGTAAATATAGCACTATGTTTCTGGTTTTAGTAAATTGTTGGAGATAGAATGAACTAGATTAATGTTTAAGGTTATGGAATATTTTATGATGAGATTTTATGGGGAATGATCACTTGAGTGAGAGATTTTTAATTTTCCTAATCAGTTTTCAAGGAACATGATTAACAACATGAACCCCAAGTGAGTATTGGATTCACAGATTAAGATAAATAATGAGTTTAGTAGGAGATCATCCCATTGAGACTATAAATAAAAGAAGATTTGGTATCCTTTGTGTCAATAATAAGGAAATAATCACATAAGATAATGATATATAGAAACAAGAATATATTTTTACATTGGTGAAGAAGGACACAATTCAAGTTACTAAAAGGGAAAAAGAAAGAGTTTATTTAATGAAATAGTTGGTAAAATTGGCCTCCCTAAGACATAATTTATGATTAAGTGTTATATGTGTAGAATAAATGGTCATTATGCAACTTAATGTCCCAAGATAAAGCTCTCGAAGAGGATTAGTAAAGCGATACGAGTAATGATTATATTGTTGATGATGAAGAGACTACAAATGAAATGTGAAATGAAAGAGGTAATATGATGAGTATGAATTTTAAATGGATTAAGGATGAAGCAATTGATGTTTTTATGTATTTAGATTCATGAATTATGATTGGTAAAATATATAAGGATTGTTTAGATATGGTTTTTTGCTATGTTTTTTCAAGAACAGGTTGAATGGTTCTTATAGAATAGAAATGTGATATAATGGCATGGTGATGTCATTATAAAACCCCATATTAAGTGAAATATAACCCGAAATATGTCACTTATGATATGATAATTTTTTTGGATAAATATATGTAGGATATGAATAAGTAAATTAGATGATAATTATTACCTTGGAACTAATTAAGACATGTTGACAAATAGTTTAGTCCATTATAGATAGAGTTTAAAAATTATTGGTTTTATGGAATATATCTAGTAGTCTATAGAATAAAGAATAAATCATGTTTTCTAGATGTATTTATAGAAATTCCGGTTGTTACTATGATCAATGATAATTTATAATGTTGTTTTTAACATGTTTGGAATGTGACAACCAAGTGATACTTTTTGATATAAGAGGGAATCAATGTTAAGCTGATTTCGTGAATCTAATTCTATTGTTTTGAATTTTCATATATGAGAAGGGTTATATGGTTAACCATTCATGAAAATATTATGTTAAACTTTATAGGTTGTATTAATGCACTATGTTTGTATTTGAAACATTTGTTAAAATGATACATAGTGATTAAAATTATTTCAAGGATGTCCATCATATATTGAAAATTATATTAGAGTGGTTTTAGAATAAGCATATTGTATTTCTGGTCAAAACCAATCATGTACGACAAGGACATGGTTCTTGAACTTGTGAACGAAGGAAAAAATATGGTTTCACGCCTACCACTGATCTGTGTGATGTCCTTGTTAATGAATAATTTTTTATGAATAATTATTTATGATGAAACTGTAGTGTTACATTATAGGTTCAGATATTAATGTTTTAAAAATATTTAATTTTATAATTATTTATAGATAAATAAATATATATTTAATTCTTTTATGGTCCTTAGTATCTGCTAAAAGTGTATTTTAGTGCATGTGGCATGAGATTTCGTTTTTGGACACCCATTTTTTAAAGTAATGGGTGAATTAGAAATAGTTAAATCACAACTAATGAATGAAAATTTATTTATAGAAATGTATCATGTAATTATATTTAATCATATTAATGTTCAATTATGTAATTTCTCAATGATAGGATAATGTAAAAAATAAAATGTGTTGTCATAATATAATAATTTGTTTGAACTAATAGAATTTTAAATCATCACAGATTTATAACTTTGAGGCCCTAAAATTTTCTTTGGTAATTCACTTGTTTATGATTGATTATCGCATTAAACCCCTATAAATATTTACAATTCTACTCCATTTCCATTATTTATGCACATCCTATGTTGTCTTATGTCGTAACCCAGTTCTATGTTACTTTTGGTAATTATTATGGTTCGATATTGTCCTATTTAAGGGATATTTTAGTATCATTTTTGGTGATGTATGTTTCTATGAATGAAACATTCTAGTATTAAACCTTTTATAAGATAGATTAATTTCTAGAGAAATTTTAATTTTTAGTGTGGAAGAATGTAACCCCCAAATATTTTGTGAATTTTTATCGAATTAATTTAACATTTTCTATATTTTTCATTTCATAGAACACAGATAATAGTTTATTATATATTAAATAACTATGTTTGACTTGAATTATACACAAAACCAAGGTAATAATGGAGTACTTATAACATACATATTATCTTTCCCTACATAGAACACCATAGATAAATTGTGGTACATTCAACAAGGATATTCATCAATGTATTTCATAACACACTTGACTGAGTTTTACCAAACAACAATATATTATTAAAATTTCTATTATATAATATAATAAGATATGACCTAATTTCTAAATTAGTATTTAGGAATATTATTAAATAATTTATTAAAGTATACAGTTTACATAAATACATGATTTATTCATAGGGTATAAATCAAATAGAAATGAATATGAAAACAGATTGAATATAAATAATAATATTAATATTAATATGGTCACAAAGCTATATTAACATAATAAATAAAATTAATTAAAATAAAAAAGTGATATTAATGTAATATATCTATTATATATTCATGAAAATATTTTTGGTATTTATTCAATAATTTTAAAGACATAATATAAAGAACAAACCCATTTTCTTGTTTGAAGACAAATATTTTTAAAATGTTTTTTATATCCTTTTAATAGAGAACCCATTTTAAATTCATTTTTTGAGGATTTTTTAGATATAACAGGTCGAATAAAAGTATATCTATTTATGTAAAAAATAAAAATTAGGTTAGTATATTTTATTGGTATTTTTCTATAAGGATTAAATTTTTAATGAAATGTTAAATATACAGGATTTTAATTAAAAACATATTTTTCATTTAATTATATTTTAACGTTAATATATAATATTAATTGTATTAAATGTTTAATGATATAAAATATTTTTTCAATTTATCCATTTTAAATCAGTTTAACCAATTTTTCATAGAAATTGGATATAAAATATGAATAAACATTAGATCAATTTTACTATAAAATCCCACAGTGTTATCCCATTAGTGGGAAAAATAAAAAATTAATATATGACACTAATATAACTGGAACTTGGAAAAATGTATTCAATATTAGGAATCAGAATATTTTATAATGAATAATATGTTCAACTTAGTTTTCTACAAAATATATTATTGAAAGAAACTAAAATTAATTACAACAGATAAGCATAATGTAAGATTATTAACGGAATTAACCACAACCTTATGGACTAAAACAACCAATATTCTTGTCCAAAATAAATTATTTTAACATATTTAGACATAATACCCCTTTTAATCTACTTTGGATCATTATTGGATTCACAAACAACATGAAAAACGTTTGTTGAATTCTCTTTTCAAATATTTACAAGAGTGCTACTCATCCTCCACTATAAAAAGGGATCCATTACATCTTATTACTATAAAAATTAAAGACCTGTGGATTAGAAAATATATTCACTAATAATCTCATAAATATCCTCCATTACTAGATGAATCCTCCCTTTGGGAATAATGTCGTCCCTGGAAGCCTTTTCGCACAAACCAAAAGTAGTTACCCGATTAATAGGCAACCTCTTCCATCAAGTCCTTTTTTATTTTTATTCTACACAAATCCACCATATTTAACTAATTATTTTATAACAAAAAATGTATCATAAATATACTAGGATTTTTTTAATAATGTTTTTACCAACACTTATAATCATGTCCATATAATTGTAACAAATATAATGTTTGCGTGTACAGCGAACATCCGCCTCACTACATGGTAATTGTTCAATTTTCCTTACTGCATATCATGGTAGAAATTATAGTGGAAACTATGATTGTGTATATAATATAATATATTTTTTATTTCATTATGATTAGGTATTAATTTTCATAACAGATATATTTTTACTTTCCATTTTGTGTTAATATTATAATTTTTCTGAAGATGTTTGGACTACCACCCCATTTAAGCGATATGATTCGTTCATACAAAATATGGAATATAATAAGTATGGGTTTAGTGATTATATGTGATATATATTATATCATAATTATTATTTAATAATGATATAAATATATAAATATATTTCTTTTTCTTTCTTTCTTTCAATACGATTATAAAAATGAAAATAATGTTCGTCTGTACGTATGACTTACCGTATCCATGAATAGTGTATTGTATTTTGTACATATATATTAAATATTTAAGGATAATAAACATATAATGGATATAGATTTCATTTATATTATGGTTTAAATTTTGGGAATCATGATGATATAAAAATTTAAGACCCATGTAAAGATTAATTGGAATATTACCCGAAGTGAATCCTGAACATATGATTGTTATGAAACAGGTAATATATAGTCATAATTAAACCATATATGTTATTATATATATAAGATTATGAATATTTAATATATTTTTATCAAATTTATATATATTATACAGGTGTTTTTAACGTGTATAACAAAAGGAAAGACACAAGGAAATGGGATTTCATATCACTTTTTATTTTTGTGAGATACATGCTATGTTCACAACTCATTCATATTGTGTGATGTTTGTACATCCCATTAATTTTAATATATATCTTATAAATAAATTTATGGGTATTAAAATATCTATTTTATGATCTTTCAATGATTTTTATTAATTTTAAAATGATACAAAATCTGTGAAATAGATTTGTTTCAATTTTTCTTTTCTGACACTCATGTTTTGTTATACACCGAAATTATATTTATATGTGTATATATAAACATTTTAAATTTTATATCATGAATAAAAATCATTTAATGATATATTACTATTCATGAAATTTTATATTCTTACATGGAGACTATGATCTCATGTTACTATGTTAGAAGTGTTTATTGTAACAATCTCATCATTTTTCTAGGTTATTTGTGTTCCAGATTACATTAAAGAAATTTGATGATCCATATATCAAGAAAACTCATGAAATTAATTATCCATTGGTTATTCATGATTTTTTAATATATAGGTATCATTTAATCTACTATTTGGTATATAACATTTATAAGAAATTATTTTTTAGAAAGCCTGTGTTTTCTTTCTCTTCGGTGAGAAATATATGTTTCTTTAAATTCATGTTTTAAAAAATTGGTTTTTGTAAAATATTATTCGAATATCCATTAATAATTAATATATATAATTTACAATATTTGTTTTATACAAAATATTTCAATGGTTTCTTTTCCCCCTTTGAAAATAATGGATTTTTTGACCTTTTAACATGTAATAGGAATGTTGTTTTTACCTCATATGACATGTATAGGCTTATCCTTTGAAGAATTATTTTCTTGTTTAAAGGATAAAATGTAAGAAAATATTTTTAAAAGATATTTTTATTTAAAAGGTGTTTTATTTCATTTTCATATCCCATTTATATGTTTTATAGAAAATGGGTTTCAAAACATTTTCAAGATCCATTAATATGTTTTGAAGTAAACTGGTCTTGAAAACATTTTCAAGATCGTTTAATAAGATTTCAAGGAAAATGGTTTCAAAATTTTATTAATATCCATTTATAATATTTCAAGGGAAATTTTTTCAAATTTTTATTGTATAATTTTTTAATGGAAAATTATTTTCAATATTCATTCAATTTTATTTTATATTTTTTGTAGGATTTTTTTAAAATTATTTTAACGCTTATTTATAATTTTTCAATGTATTATCAATGAAATACTATTTCTTAAAATTTCTTTTTTAATATATAGGTTTTCAATGTTATTTACAGAAAATAGGATTTTAAAATTTTTTGAGTGTAATTTTATATGTTTAAAAGAAAAAATGCATTAAAAATTATTTGAAGCCTTATTTATATGATTTCAAGGTATTTTATAGGAAAATGATTCTTCAAATAGTTTAAAACTAATTTAAAAAGAAAGATATTTTATTCAATAAACACTTTTCAAATATATTGTAAAATTATTTTCCATCAATGATGACATCCACTGATATAAGTCATTCCCTTTAAGGGAATGATATATTGGTTCCATTCATATTCTATCTATAAATGGGATACGATTAATGTCATGGTCTTTATGAAACTCATTTCTCTTTTATTTTTTATAAGATTATGAAATCCATTTATACTTCAATTGTTATATGACTATTAAATCCATTTATCTTCCACAATATATGATATTAATGAAATCATTTTGAAATCTATATCTTTTTATAGGTTATTATATGTATACAAGTTTATGATGTGCATTTCACATCATGGATTATGACATGATTGTTATTTTGTGGCTCATTTATGTTTGATTTCACTATGTGACTTGTGGGACCTATATCACCCTCAAATGCAATGGTTAAATATTTTTTTCATGTGAAAGACTAAAATGTTCTTCAAAACGATCATTTAATACTAAGATGACTATGTGAGTGGTTTATGACTACCAAAATGGTATGAGGAGTGAACTCATTCTAATATGATGTCCATGAGAGTGAACCATTAATACAAATATGGTATGGGGAGTGAACGCATACTACCAAGATGGTTTTGGCAGGGATGGATTGGCTACTATAGAAACCATATTGTATGATTATGTGTATTCCATAATTTAATGTTTTATTCCCATGTTATGATTACATGGATTATGTTATCTCTTTACTAATTATTAATGTCTTATGAACTACCATAATTTCTTCCATTATTAATGTACATTATCTTTGATATGCATAGCATGATATTCTATTTTCATTATCTTGTTCCCATACAATTATTCTCATAAATGTTCTTACATATTTCCCTAATTTACCCTTACTGACCATTTTAGCTGACATTTTATTATGTTTCCTTCCTTAGGTTATGAATATTTGTTCGGCTGAATTACTAATGGTGGATATCATTATGGTATATGTTTAAGATCATTCCCCAAGATAAAATAATTTGATTCCATTATTCCAAAGTCACTAAATTATTTTAATATCCATGTATGTTAAGGATGGGTCTTTATAGAAAATTGAGTAATACTAAATCAAAATAACATAATTAACTTTCATGAATTATCATAGAATAATGGGTACAAAATGACTGGTGGAGAGTTTGAACATCCCTATATTATGTGTCCGTCCGAGTGAAAATCGACAAGGCATTAATATTTTAAGAAACAACGTTGTTTATTTATAAAAATATATCATATATTTTTTAAGATGTGAACCATAGTTCACACTAAATTTTTTTTTTGTATAATCCTACATTTCTATAACACCATGTTCACATCATGAAAGGAACATCATGAGAATCATTCCCATTTTGAATGAACCACTTTCACCCTAAATTTCCTATAATGGAACTTTTCAGCATCATGGTCCTTAGAAAGCCCTCAAAGGACGTCATAAAACCCCAAGTAAACACCCAAGGCATAAACCTTATCCAAAAAACCCATGGACAATTTTAAAATGATTGGAAACAGGTTTGAAGTCTCGATTCTCAAAATGAACATTGAAAATTGAAATATTGAAATTAAATTGGGAATTTAGAACAAGTAACTACATGGTTCATTAAAAATTCCAATCCATAATGCTTCACATTATTGATATGTTTTGGTAGTATTACAACCATGAACCATAACCTACCCCTATCATAAAATCGACACTTATTCTGAACAATTGACCTCTAATTTCCAACAAGATCTTGTTGGACTACTCTCCATCAAGACCGTTTAAATTTTCTTCCATATAAATAATTAGGTTCGATCCTTGAATGACAAAAATACCATTTAAAATAACACCCATGGTATTTTTGAACTCACTACATCTAATTACATAGAACAAATATTTTTGGTATTTCTATTGATTCATTTTCTAAAAAATTCTATGACACTCTTGTAGATACATCACTAAAATCACCCAAATTGATTATTTTTCCAATGAGGCATACGAATTCCAACTAATAAATCACATTAACATTCTATCATACCCTAATACACAAAAACATTTTATAATTCCTCTTTATGATTTGGGTCCCCAATCCAAAGCCATTGTAATGATTCATCACATGATTCACTACCCAAAATATGCAATGAATGACATTTCACCCCCTGAATCAAACAAATATGATTACTTTAATCTATATTCATCATCACACCATGAAAACACCCAAAATAAGTATCATCCCTAAGCGTCAGTGTAATTCGTCGATTGGTCCCTGAACCAATCCATCCAACTGCTACACATACTCATAAGAATCAATGCATGTTGGATCTAAATTACCCTCAAATCTTGATTCATGCACTCTATAACTATTTAAAAAATATATAATCCAGCAGAAACCAACCTTAAAACCCTTAAATGGGCCTATATTATCAAAAATGTCCTACTACTACATTAACCATCCATTGACCATTTTCAATGGGTATATTATCCTTCTAACATAATTCTTATACACTCTGATAAATTGGAAGCTCCTCTCTATACTATTATCATTTCTGTAAACTTTATTAGACTAAACATCCAATATCCACCTCCCATTTTCTAGATAATGATGATTATAAAGACATAGTGTGGCCTCTT
This sequence comes from Viscum album, assembly GCA_963277665.1. Taxonomy (NCBI): domain Eukaryota; kingdom Viridiplantae; phylum Streptophyta; class Magnoliopsida; order Santalales; family Viscaceae; genus Viscum; species Viscum album. The sequence goes on from OY728122.1 coordinate 1,150,716,474, forward strand.
TATCATATCTAAGAAACAGTACAAAACACTGAATATATCACACGAAGATAGCATCCAACCGAACCCCTCAGTTTCAAAACAATGAATTATTGGAAATAAATTCCTCATAATAATAAGGTAATCTCCAACACAATATTACATTTATATTTGATAATTACACCCAATGGTGAATAACACCATTGAAATAACTTACTGAATGTATATGACTAGTGGGATATCATATTAAATTTTTGAAACATGAATCAAGGGTTATAATCCATGAAATCCTAAAAAGCACATCCTGCTATTGGGCCCTAATCAAAAACTACATTCCTAGTATGAGATTCACCCACAAATCATCTTTTCATATATGATATCTCCGCATGTATCTCTCATAAAAAACTATGTTACAACTATCGAACTCACAATCAAACACCCATGTAACTACCAGTTAACCCAAAAAAGGATAGAAACCGAATCTAAATTGTATGTTGTTACTTTTCTTATAAACGAACCACATTAGGTCGAAACCCACCAACCACACCATTCAGTTGCAATCCAAACACACAATTCACCCATCCAGGTTACTCTTTAAACAATTAAGACCCATGTAGACCCGTAGACACTAGTACATATTTCTAATTTCTACATCCCCATTCACAACATTATATAAAAACAAAACTATACCATTTTTTCAAGAACAATCCCTCTAATCATAGTGTTTTCGCCCAAAATTTTGTCACTATAAATCCAAAATAGAGCTCTCATTTTTCCAATAACATTTTTTTCAAAATATATTTCGAAATCAAATTTAGATAATTATTTTTTTCATATCATTAGAAAACATAAATTTCCAAAACAATTTCAGAATCACATTATCCATGACCCATTTCATGTAAAACTGACTCATAAATCTAATTTACACACATCATGTTCCTCGACATTAGTTTTCTTTTCTAAATCAGGTTTCCCTCAAAAATAAAAAATCCACTATAACAATATAATATGGAGATCAAAATAACATATAAAGTCCAAATAAATCAACCATTACCATCATACCCATTTAGTTATAATCACAAATTATAATATATGTTTGAAAAAATAACTTATATTCTAAATTACATCAGTTAATATTTTAACAACCCTATGTTTTATCTATAAAATTCCATTCTTATAATTATGTCTTATAGTATAATTATTTAATATTACATACCGAACAAAATAAGAACCTTATAAACAATGAATGAGTGTAATAAATGGTATATCAACATGTTAAGTAACACATACCAAATAAATAGTAATGTGACCTTTGGAATAGTAATGTGACCCGTATGAATAATATACCGGACAATTGAACAATAACCTCACTCATTAGAGTATAATGAATATTCATCTATCTTATAATTGAAAATATTATATAATTATATCATAGTAAAATTATGTAAAATTTTAAAAAAATATTAATTATGTGTTGATATTGTTGTAAGTTGTGTGTATTTAATTACAATTTTATGATTATTGTGACAATTTCAAAGAAAATTTATTTTCATAAAACTTATTCATATATAATTATTTTTATGACCTATAACTATATTATTATATTAAGATACCGTAAATAATTATTCAAATTATTTGAAAAGAAATTTCAATATAAAAATCTGTATTTTACAAATAAATTATGAATTTAATTAAAAATTAAATTTCACATATTAAGAAAATTATTTTCAAAAAAAAGAGTATATTAAGGAATTTTATATATAAAAAAATTTTGGGGTGAATTTTTGGTATTTTTCTAAAATATTTTAATTTTCAATGATTACTAATATACGATAATTTTTTTAAATGCTATAACCAGAATTTATGAATCACGCTTTAGTCATAGATGATGTAAATGACTATTGGCTTGAATGAACTTGCTCCTTTTACTATTTTGTCAAAATAATCCAGACTATTCATAGTCTTGAGAAAAAATTATTAATCTAGCAATTAAAATAATGGGAAACCCCTCTTATCCTCCACTATTAATACAACACCTCTTTACAACTTCTCATTACTCATATCAAGAACTATTCCTAGTCCAAATATTTCTCAAATATCTTTCTAGGACCCTCTATCTCGTCCAAAATCCCATGGAATCTTATATAGACAAAATATACTCCCCTAAAGTGGGTCTCATGGAAGATATATTCAAGAGTTAATTTCTCTATTCAATTCATTTATTTTCTTTCATGTTGCATTCATTATTTTTATTTCCTCACCTACATTCATACCAATGTTATGATAAATCTTATACATTACATGTATTGGAAATTTTTAATGATAATGTAATAATTCATTATTTTATCTCATTTACCCCATTTATAATAAAAATTAAAACATTATCTGAGATGTGTTAAATTTTCACATTTATGTACGGTGAGTTTTAAAACTTCTATTATCGTCTTAATTTTTTTTCATTAAATCATTTTGAAGGTTGAATCAGACTCTAATATATTTAATATTTATAATTTAAGGATCTATAATCTATTTTAAACATGATATTAATTTATGATGCATAATGGGTTTTATGTGATCAGAAAATTCCAATTATCCAAAATGATTATAAATAAAGTTTTATATAATGATTCATGTTCACTCCAAATAAAAACAATTATTGTATAACCATGTAATATTCTGTATGTTCACTAATACAATAATAATTCAATTATATACAACCATTATCATCTTTCATGTCTATCATTACACGTATATATGTAAACCAATCATGAAAAACAAGGAAACAAATGCTCCCAATCATTGAAAATCAACCTTAAAACCCATAAAAAAGGACATTAATGAACATAATAAGGTTATATTAAATCAATTAAATGAGTAATACGTTAATTTAAATATTACACAAAGAATATAATTTTGTTATAAATGACATTAAGATCATGTTAAGGACACATTCGAACATAAGGTAAGGGATTTTACCCAAACCACTATTTTTCATTCAGGATGCTCTATTTTTCTTTCCACCCTAATGAATTTATTAATTTTTTTCTGAACATGTTCAAAATTATTTTTATATTCTCTAAACCCATTTATAATGATCCATTAATCATTATATTTTGGGGATATATAGGTTTTCAAATGATTCCCTCCTCAAATATTCCTCATAAGAAAGCTCGTTTCAATGAAACTTCTTGAATTCCTAACCAATTTAATATACACTCTACCATATGTTTTAATACACCATTGTTTTTATAAAATCAGTATATTTATTATGAAATAATTGTGAGTAAGCATATGGTTTTATGTAAAAGATTATTCCCTTTACTTTTTTAAATTCTATTTAGTATTTTTCTTTAATACCATAGTAAACTGTTTTAATGCTAAAATTTCTTAAATACTCTTCTTACATGTTGTCACTTCTATCTAACATAACATACAATGATATATTCTTATGAATATACATTTATGGTTTAATCCCTCTATTTCATGGACACTAGTATGATACACCCATTCATTATTCTTTATGACATGATACCCATTTCTATCCATGGGTACCCTTATGTTTATTTATGATTGATTATGTATCATTATTTATGTGGAAATTATATTAATGAAAATGTTTTTATTGGTTCACCTAGATTGATCTCCAATTAATTGTGTATAATTGAGTCTAATGAGATGTTATTTTCAACATTCTTGGTGGGTAGCCTTGACTTATGCTACCATGTATAATGGTCTTTCTGGTTAACACTGACTTGTGCTCCACTATTTCCAATGAGGCTCAACTCAAGGTAAAGTGAATTTTTATGTTCCTTACACATTATTATGACTCAAAATTTATATCATTCCATGACTATATGTTATGATTCCATATGTTTTAGGCCTTTAAATATTTTTATGTTATGCCTTCTAACACTTGTGTTAATGCTTTATACATATATTTATTCCCTTACAAGTCATTTTAGCTCATTCGTTCATTCATGTTATCACAATGTTATAAAATGAAGATGTATGAGATTAATGGGAGTTAGGATATCGTTATGAATAATAAATAAATAAATGTTTCATTTAGTCCCATGTTTTATGTTTTATGTTCCTAGTCTTCCATGATTCTATATATTATGATCCTTGGATTGTAATATGGTACTTTTTATTCATAAAATCATGTAATGATATGTGTAAAAGGATATGGTCTCTATTTTTGGTATCAGATGATTGTCTAGTTATTTTTGGAGATTACAAATAGAGAACATTAGTAAGATCCTTAAATATGAGACTATGTATAATAAAACATCCCTAAAAATTATTATTTATAGAGTATGTGGTTTATCAAGAAAATAAATCCCTCTCTAGTTACGAAAATGTTGGTATGGCTCATGCATAGATGTACCTAGGGGTAAAACAAGAAAAAATGACTTTAATCTAGACTCAAATGGGATCTAGTGTGCCAAAATGAGGCTTGTAGCACTCCTTGTTCGGCACTCTCGTGGGATATGGTTTGGTAAATTCCTGATATTTTTACCTAGCATTATTAAGGGATTAAAAAAATATCCCATAAGAATATAATTTATTTTATTGATTAAGGATAACCTAGTTTTATACCTATTTAGTCATAAGTTATGATATACTTCCCCATTACAAGTTTATCATTTTATGTTCGATGTTTCCGTAATGCTTATTAGATATGTATTCAAGCCCCCTAATTGAATGTTATTTTTATTAGTTAATGTTAGAAAATATAAGAACACGTTCCAAAAATCAATTTGATAGGTAATGTGAGGATTTCCTCAATGTTATGACAAATATGATAAGAACAGGTTCTCAAAACCACATGATAGTACTCACTCAGCTGGCTCACATTATGTATAATAACTTGAATAATGTGGAACACCTTCATCCTCTAAGTATAATGAAAATTTTCATTGAATCCTTCAAACATAAAAGGCCTCCCATGATTAGTGGATATTATGATCCCTTCCTCCTAGAATAGTGCATTGACTCTATTGAAAAATATATTCTCTATCCTACAGTGACAAGAAGAAGTGAAAGCCATACTGGTGGTCTATAATTTTGATGAGGAAGCTTATCAGTGGTTGACGGTGATCCAAAATATGACAACCCATTAGGAAATTTATTCCATGTATTTGGAGTAATTCATGTAAATGTTGTCCAAAAAATATTTTCCCCAAACCCTCTAACTCATGACGGAAAGAGAGTTCCTCAGACTCATGTAGAAGGAAGATGATTCCCTCTAGGTGTATGAACCGAACATCACAAGGATTCCCAGATTCACATTTGGGTTTGACTTAATCACTTAAATCAATATGGATCACTTCATTAGAGGAATAAATCCAAGTAAACAAAAATTGTTCATAATTTGTGACATTGACTGTTATGAATAGATTTTATGTTGTGCCCTTAAGGATGAAATGGAGAACATAGGCTCTGAGTGGTCTCAATAACCCAATTATGAAAATTTGAAAATGGAGTCTAATATGGGGGGTTCAGAATATAAATCCATAGATATAATGATGATCGAACGTCCCACATTTCAAAATTGTGGGATGAATCATCTTTGGAACTGTCTAAAGGGAACCATGAATTGATTAAAATGTGGAATAATGGGTCATATAGCTTAGAAATTTGGGTGGGATATGAAGAATCCCACAAATATGGAAGAATAAATAAATTTTTAGATCAATACTCAGCCTATTGTTTAGTGCTACAATTTTAAGGAGAATAGCCATTATGAGATCAATTTACATATGCAAAGGGATGTCATAGAAATTCAACAACAACCTCCCAGGTAACCTAAAAGGGCTTATTCTATCACTACTGTTGAAGCAGAGCAGGAAAACAATGTCATGACATGTAATCCAATTATTCATCCAATAATAGTGAACATGCTATTAGATTCTGGTTCCACACAATATTTTATATATTTAATTTTTAGTGGATCTATTTAAACCCCACATCAAAATTTGGAGGTTGAGTTATCAATGTCAACAGAAAATGGTGAAATTACTGCATCCATAGAATATAACTCCATCCCGGTAAATTTTTTTGAACTAATCCTCTCAGATAATGATGAAATACATCCTTTTGTGGAGTTCAATGTTACCTAGGGATTTGACTATCTATCTTTATACAATGCCAACATCAATTATTGGGAAAGGGATATTACTCTTCGCATACCAAGGAATTCTCTGGTTCATTATAAGTGTTAGTAAGAAGATGAATATTATATATAATCATTGTCTCAAGTGTGGATATTAATTCATTATGAGTTATCATATCCAGCTCAAGTGATTTATGCATTTGAGATGAAACTTCTTGATGATATTCTCATTACGAGGGATTACATTTATGTATTCCACAAAAATAGCATGGTCTTCCTCTTAATTGAGAGGTTTAGTTCTAAATTTTACTTATTTCTAGACCTCTTCCTATATCAAAGACACCTTATATAAATTCCACCTTATAGTTGGAATAAATGAAGTAGTAGTTAGGGAATAAACATTAGAAGGGTTTTATATGCCCGAGTGCTTGACCATGGGTGTGCTAGGCCTCTTCATCAAGAAGAAGGAAGGATAAATGTGTTACTTCATTGATTATCATGAGCTCAATAAAATCACGATAAAGAACAAGTATCCCCTACCACAGATAGATGATTTGTTTGATCATCTTCATGGGGCCAGTTATTTCTCTATAGTGGACCTTCCGTTAGGATATCACCAATTAATGGTGAGGAAGGATGATATCCCCAAGTCTACCATTAAAATGAGGTATGGAAACTATTATTTCATAGTGATTCTCTTAGGACTCACTAATGATCCCGAAATATTCATGTATTTAATGAATAGAATCATTAGTGATTACCTCGAAAAATTTGTGGTAATTTTTATTGATGATATTCTAATATACTCGAAGAGAAATGAGGAACATGAGGAGCATTTTAATATTGTGATAATGAATATTCCAATGTAAAAATGATATAAAAATTGTAGTAAATGTGAGTTCATAAGGTATGAAGTATCATTATTGGGTTATGTTATCACTAAAAAATAAATATCTCTGGATTCTTCTAAGAAAAAGCTAATTGATTAGTGGCCCAAGAAAATATCATAAATGAATATCCATGGATTTCTGAGTCTAACTAGTTATTTGTTGATGATTTTTGAATAACATATCATTATTTTAAAACCCAATGAATATGCTGACGTGGAAGGGTGTGATGTTTTTCTAGACTCATGAATGTTAGGAAAGATTTAAAGAGCTCCAAAAGAGCTATCAATATTCTAGTAATCACAGTCCCGATAAGTAGAGAATTCTTTTTAGTGTACATGATGGCTCAAAAAAGGTCATAGGAAGTCTGCTAATAAAAAATGATAAAGTGAAATCATACACCTCATGGGAGCTAAAAATACACAAAAACAAATATCCCATGCATGATCTAGAGTTGGCGGTTGTGATCATTGCGTTGAAAATATGGCATCATTATCTCAATGGGAAGAAATGTGAGATATATAGTGATCAAAAGTGTCTTAGATATATATTCATAGTGAAAGAGGATAATATTCACCAGTGAAGATTATTATATATCATCTTAGATCATTACTTCTTAACCAACTACCATCATGGTATGGAAAACAGTGTGGAAAATGCTCTAAGTAGAACAGATCCATCATTTTTTTTCAATGATTAGAGTATTGAAGGATCCAATTTTTTAAGATTTGTAGAGGATATAAGGTGAAATTATTTAAGGGTTAACACCATCAATACTGTCTAAAATGGTTGATTAGTCATCCTTCATGGAGAAAATAATGGATTATCAATGAAAAATGTGGAAATTCTAAAAAGGTAGGAATCTATCAAAACTGGAAAATCCTCTGATTTCAAGACTGATAAAGAACATGTTGAATGATTTGGTTAAACATTATGTATACCATCTGATCCAATGATAAATAAGGGGAATTTCAATTATTCAAATAGCTCAACCTTTTCTATTCACCCAGGGATCACAAAGATGTATAGAGATCACTGAGATAACTTTTGGTGGGACAATATGGAGATGAAGATTGCTGAATATTAATCAAATTGTAATATATATCAAAACATGAAGTATAGAAACAAAGGTATAAGTGGATGATGAAGTCATTATTCATACAAAAATGAAAGTTGGAGATAATTACCATATAATTTGTCACTATAATTTTAAGGAAATCCAGAGGAAATAATTCTATATGGGTCATTGTGGATTGTATTACAATGAAAACTCAATTCACCCCAAGTTGAGAGGACTTCCCATTAGTTCAAATAGCACTAACATATATTAAATATATGGTAAGGCAACATGGATTAACACTATATATTGAATTTAATAGTGATCCAAGATTCAAATAAATGTTCTAGAAAAGTCCTCACCATGCTCAATGCACTTAATAGAACATCAGTATGGAATATCATTGTCAAATGAATACCAATATGAAGGAAAGGTTTAGAAACACGATAACACATAAAGAGAATGTTCTACCAACTTCAAAGGAGGGTTTCACTTAGAGCTTCTACTGGTATAATTATCCAACAATAATATTTCCCACTCAAGAATACGAATGGAACCATATGAATCACTTTTAAGAAAAGGTGTTGATCATCATCATGTAGGGATGATGTCAGTGAGCGTAATCTGCTAGGACCTGCAATTGTTGATGAAATTGTGGAAAAGGAGAAATAAATTCAGCAGTGCATCAAGGAATCCCTAAGTCGATAGATGATTTATGTAGACAATCATCGATGGGACATTGAGTTCAATATTGGATACATTTTATTCCTCATAATATCTCCATGGGATAAGGTTATGATGTATGGGAAGAAAGGATAACTATATCCAAGGAACATCAGACCCATCGATATTCTAAATCTTGTTGGAGTTGGGGCCAATAAACTAGAGCACACACCTACCATGTCTAATGTAAATGAAATATTCCACATATCCTTATTAATGATGTACATACCATATCCTTCACAAGTACTGCCTTCAAAAGTGGTACAATTGGAAATTTATATTTCATACGAGGAGAATCCAGTGAAGATCATGGATTGTAGAGTGAATGTTACACAGAACAAGACTACTCACCTTGTCAATGTACTTTGGATGTACCATACGTACGAAGTGGAAACATGGGAATTGTATGTGGTAATTAAAGAAAAGAACCCAAGAACTATTTTTATCTTAAAATGTAAAAAATTAGGAGGGAGAAACTTCATAAGGGGAAAGAATGTAACCACCCAATGATTTATCAATAAAATTCACTTATTATAATTATTTCATAAACTATAATCATATAAGATTACATATAGAACACAATACAAACCTTATAAATGAATAATGAGTGAAAAAAGGTATATAAAGAAGTAAGAAACACATAGCGGTGAAATAGTAACTTGGCCTTTGGAATAGTAATATGACCCATATGAATAATAAACTAATCAATTGAATAGTATCCTCCCAAATTAATGTATAAATAAAATTTATCCAACTTAAAATTGGCAATATGCTACAATTATATCATAGTAATATTATGTAAATATTTTTACAATTTTTAATTAAGTGTTGGTATTTTTGTAAGTAATGTATATTTAATTACAATGTTATGGTTAATTTAATAATTTAAACTAATATTTTTTCATAAAATTTATTCAAACAAATTATTTTTATGACTTCTGATATATGATAATTTTATGATACCTTAATTAATTTATCAATGTATAGAAAAGTCAGTTTTAAAATAAAATTTTGTATTATTAAAGTAATTTATATTTTTTATTAAAAATTAAATTACAAATTTTAAAAAAACTAATTTTCATAAAATGGAGTTAATTTTTGATTTATAAACATCAAAAAAAAATTTTATGATTTTTTTGGATTTTTAATAGATACTTGAATTTTTTATATATTGTATAATATGACAATTTATGATAAATGATAAAATCATTATTTCTGCGTAATTCTATAGTCATTTACAATGTACATTACCATTGGTTCAAACACACGCGATCTATTTACTATTTTTAGCCACATTAATAAAAACTATTCATATTCTTGAGAAAAAATATTAAACTGATGATTAAAATAATTTGAACTGCTGCTCTCATTCACTATAAATACCACCCCTCTTTACCTCTTCTCTTTACCACTTTGAATCCTTGTAACCTGTCAAAATTATACTCAAATTACTCCATGATCCACAATCCCTCATCCATAATCCCTTTGCCTCTTCCAAAGACCAAATACTCTCCCCTAAAGTGGTTCTCAAGGAAGATATTTTCAAGCATCAAATTCCAATTTTAATTTCATTTACATTTTTTCAAGTTCACTTCTTTCTTTTCTATTTCTTACATCATTTCATCCAAAAGTTATGTTAACTATAGTGACTTACATGTAATTTAATGTTTTTATGATAAGGGAATAATTCTTTATCATATCTTCTTTCTCCTCCATTTATAATATAAATGAAGACACATCTAGAAATGTGTTAATGTATCACATTCATGTAAGACTGGTTTTAAAATATATATTACCACCTTCCCTTATTGTAATGAAACCATTTATATGGTTGAACCGGGAAATTATATATATATTATTTTTAATGTATGGTTATGTAATCTCTTTTCAAACGATTTAATTTTATAAATCAAAATGTGTTAGATGTGATAAAAAATTACCAATTTTCCAAAACTGTTATCATTAATTATTTATATAATGATTCATATTCACTCAAAATAAAATAAATGAATTTTATATCCATGTAATATAATGTATATTCAACAATTAAATTCAACTCCAGTTATGGTCAACCATTCTCATCGTTTATATTTATCCTTACATGTATATAAGAAACCCAATCCTGAAAACCAAGGAACTAAAAGCCCCCAAACCAAGAAATTAACCATCTTAACCCATCAAAGAGTTCATGAATGAATAGAATAAGGTTATATAAAACCATTTACAAGAATAATTGGTTATATAAATATTAATTAATTAATATAAATTGTTTATCTTGGACATTAATATCATGTGTTGGACACTATCATACTTAATGTAGGGGATTCTACCCAAACCGTTATTTTTTCTTCGGGTTGCTCTATCCTTAATTTTACCAAAATAAGGTTATCTAATTGTTTTATGGACATAATCCAAATTTTTTACATATGCTCCAAAATAATTTATCATGATCCATTCATCATTATATTTTGGGGATATTCATGGTTTTAAACCATTCCATCTTTAATTCTTACTGATAAACAATTTAGTTTCAATGGATCATCTCGATTCCTAGAAAATTTCAAGTAAACTCTATCATCTATTTTATGCCACAATTTTTTTTATAAGATCATTATTGTTATTGTGAAATCATTCATATTCCACTTATGATTTTATGTAAAACAACATTCTCTTTTCTACTTAATATTCACTTTAGTATTTTTCTTAAAACCACACTCTACTGTTTTAATTCTAAAATTCATAAAAACTTATCCTACATGTTGTCACATATATTTGACATCAATTACTATGATATATGACTATGAATTTCCATGTATGTTGTATTCCTTTTATTTCATGGAAACATGTACGATGTGCCCATTCATTATTCTTTATGATATGATACCTATTTCATTCCAGGGGTACCATTATGTTTATATATGATTGATTATGTTTGATTATTTGTTCAGAAATCATATTAATGAACATGATATGATGGGTGTTTCTAGATAGATCTCCATTTCATTGGGTTATTTTGAGTCGCATGAGACGTTATGTGTAACGATCTCTGTCGTTAGCCTTGACTCGTGCTACCATGTGAAAATCTCTTGGTGGTTAACCATGAATTGTGCACCTTTATGTGTAAGGATCCTTAAATCGTGCTAAAGTCACGTTTTATGTTTCAGATAAATTACTATGAATACCTATTTATATTATTCCATGTTTATATGTTATGAATCCATATGTTTCATGCCTTTTTATATCATTATATTATTATTTATAACCCAAGTTCTAAAGCTTTATTCTTATCTTTATTCCCTTACTGGAATTTTTATCTCATCCCTTTGTTCATTTTATCCATAGGTTATCCTATGAATACGTATGAGTACAATGGAATTTTTGATATCATTATGAATATTATATAATGAAATGTTTTATTTATTCCCATGTTGTATGTTTTATAAACGTAGTCTTTCAAGACACTAGACTTTACGATCCATGGATTGTAATATGATTCATTATTATTATTAAAATCATGCAATTATATGTGTAAAGGGCTTGGGTACCTATAAATATGTTTTCTAAAGGGGTTACATGTCATAAAAATTACAACTCATTGGTACATTTATCATTCCCTAAGCATGCATATATCATGATAAATTATCCAGCTAATGGTTCTTTATCAATCCCTATGAATCATCTAGAATCTCTTCCATTCCACATTAGGATTATCAGTCCAACCATCACCTAACTTGTCATATAGTTTGTAAAACTGAAACATGACATCACTAGGAACGTCTACTATCAACAATTTTCATTTTATATTGTCATGAAGTTGATGTACCTCTAAATTTTCCTAATAATAACCTCATCTCGAACAATACCACACTTACCAACATAAAATTGTGATTCCATTTTTTAATTCCCCATATTGGGACACCTAAAAGGAGGATAAACAGGCACTCCACCACATCTCTGGTTACCCTACTAATAAATTAAAGGCCATTTACAAGTGTAGAGCACAGAAAATTGTTGTGGGATGTCTATAGACCTTAAAATAAATCTTGAATTATTTTAATGAATTTTAAAAAATAGCGCATGACCCATCCATATTACATAAATAGGAAAACTATATTTACCTAATTCTTGGAGTATAAAATTCCATTATAGTCTAGAATGGAAGTCACTAAAGATTCTATCTATTACAAACTACTATATAAAGAAGAAGCTATAAATAAGTGGAGAATTAAACCAACAAAACATAAGTCCATCAGATTCTGAAAAACAATTCACTTCATAACCATAATTTTACTAACACATTTATTAATATTTAATTAAAATAAAAAATATTACACCATCAAAAAATAAACCAAACTATTTTTATACTGAATCATAGATTCTTATATACCTACTGTATTCATTCCCAATCCTTCATAGCTTTTTATACAAGTACTGTGACTTCAGATCCATGTGGTACGTATTTCGTGATAGAGAAGACGAATGGATACCCATGTATATCGAATTTTGTGTTGTGTATGTGGGTATAGGGTAATTCCACCAATATTGAGGGGTATCAAATGTTCTACAGTGATATTAATTATTTCTATGAGTATGTGGATTTGAATGAAATTCATAAAAATAGGGGGCATTGTACCTTGGAAGCACACCCACCAAGAAACATAACACACAATGAATATACAAACATATAATTCTGGTCATCATGTCCTATTAAAGAAATCACATTTAATAAACCAGAATTCCCTTTCTTCCACATGGGTTAGAAGATTTATCCCTATACCACAACCCATCCAATAATTACTTTGAATATATTTTAGAATGAATGTTTTATGTGCTAAACCCAACCCATACTCAATGATTATTGATATAGTGTCAATTTATTTTTGTCCATTCCACACCTGTATCAAATCTGTTGGGAATAATCTATATATTTAACCACAACCTAATGGAACATGTAAAATTATATTTCCATAACACTAGAATATAACCTTTCACTTCATAGAGTTCCATCATCTATGAATTATATTTTCCAATAAACTACCTCCAAATGATGTCCTTGTCCTCATACTCATATGACATGTTCCAAAAGGCACATCAATTTATCCTCATATGTATCATCATGCATCATGAAATCAACGTAGTCACAATTGGGGAACATACAAAGAACACATTCATTAAGAAATAATGTCTCACTCTAACATGATCAAAAAGACAAAAATGATTTCAACTGATCTCTTTTATATTCATTTTATAAAAATGATAACATCCAATTTAAATCCCATTTAGAAAAATAACAACATGCCCTATTTAAAAAAAATAAACATTATCCTAAATTCTTTCAAAATATATCTACAAATTTTCCATCTCCATTTTGAAATACCGTATTAGTATTTGTTTTAAAATCGCCTCTTTTTCCATGGAATTCAATTTTTCCAAAATACTGTTTTTGAAATTAAATTTTAAAAAGGAAATATTTATTTCTTTAGAATCCTGACACCCACGTCGAACTAATCATATAGAGAACCACTAATTCTCATTAGAAAAAAATCCATTATAAAAGAAATTATAAATTTCTATTGTCCATGTATACTAATAAGATAATGTCATCTATTTCAGACTATAAGGGAAACCCATAAAAATATGTAATAATTACATATGTATACTAATTAAAGTACATGAATATAAAATAACTAATTTACCATGAGACTTTGAAAATTCAAGTTCCACTTCTTCTTTAGTTTTTCTTGGATGTTAATTGATTCTCCTATTGACCTCCATCAGGTAGAAAACACCTATCTCAATAACCAACATGATCTAGATCGAAATACGAAATAGTAGTGATTAATTATGGAATAATAGTTTTCATAAATAATTTCAACTAGAGAATCAATCTATAAATATATTACCTTAAAATATAGAAATAAGTTTCTATCAATGAACGAAACCCACTAAAGAAATATATTAATTTTTTTAAAGAGCATACATTTTTTACCTATATATATTAATCCACACCTTTTTAGTAGTAAAATCACAATATACAATGTAGTGGACTCTCATAGAATGTATACATTAGTGTTGGGAAATGGGACACACTCCCATTTTTTGACTCATCCAATAATATAAAATTGATTGATGTTTTTTTGCTAAAAATATCAGTAATCAAATAATTTGATAGAAGAAATTCACGCTTAAATTTGGTGTTAAATACATTATACTTTATAAAATTATAAATAAGATCAAAATTATTTGATATGGGATGTGGGAAATTATTTTCTAATATATTTATAGAATATTGTATATCAAAAATATTTACTAGATGATATTTTCCATCCACGTTTATAGGATCAAATAGAATTCACATCCAAGTCATTTGGGTAACAACAAGTGAAATTTCTATTATATTCACCTTTAATAAAACTATATGTTATCGATTTTTTACTTATTTGAGTTAAACATCACACATATCTAACCTAAAAATAATGATACAAATTGTGGTGGTGTTTATAATCAATTCAAGTAGAATACTGAGATTCTATCAGACCCCATAAGTTTTGTTCAGATATTGTATCATTATAAAGTCCATAATTAGAATAATTCAAGATATATTTAATAATCCTTGTATATTCAATTAAAATTTATTTTTTTGGATTGGATTGAACCTGAGTTAAAACAATACCATCTAACAAAATTTCTACCCTTTCCCTAAATTTTCACCATAGCAGTTATCTCTCTATGAACAAAACACCCATTTATAAAAAATTTAATAGTTGTGGAAACACCTATTGAATATTCAATTCCTAATAATTTTAATAACTCATTGAATTTTTATCTCTTGAGAGATTAAAATGTGGCCACTATCATTGGAGATCTATAGATGCTAGAAAAATTTAATCTCTATAAGAAATTATAGCTCAAACTTCTATATTTGTCTGATAAATTCTATAGTTAAATTATCCATATTTATCAAAATGATAATTTCATAGACATTGAAAATCATAATTAGTGATGTGGTGTTGGTAATGTTTAATATTTATGGTTATCAACTTATAATTTTATAAAAAACATGATTTCTATGTACACATATTTCTAGAAAAACAAAACTATTGGATATTTATTTGATCTATAAATGGAATTCCCCAATATTTAAACCCAACTTTTATCTTCATCAACAATAAATTCCTTTTATTTCTATATATAAACCACTTCATTTGATTCTACATTCAGAAATATTTTCATGATATCAATTTAATAAATATTTAATCTTATGTTGTTTGAAATTAACCGAATATTTTTTATGGTCTCAATGATGGAATCATTGGAAAATGATTCATCAAAATCAATTACAATTATCTATTAATACCCTATTACCATAATGCTTTATTTGATTCATAAAACACCACCATTCTAATTTGGATCATTCTTAAAAATCCATTTTGTGAAAATCACCGTCTTATATTTATTCATTGTGATAACCTACCAGGTTTCATAATTTTAAATTTGATCCATCTATTTATTTTGGTGTTTAATATTTTCTAAAAAAATGAATCACTAATAGTTTGGTGTAGAATTTTTGAAATCATAAAATTGTAAATACAGTCCATGATTTTTCCCTTTACATATACGCACTTTTATGATCTCTAATGATATTATTTAAATGAACAAGTTTTGTTAGTCTATTATTTTTTCTGTTCGACATAAAATCATTGTTATCAACACTATTTTAATCATCATCAATTTCATTGTAGAGCCAATAGACTAGTTATGTACCACTTAGAGGAGAGTTAATCAATTATAAACTATTTTTTTTGAATTCTTCAAATTTTTATTCAAACTATATGACTAGAAAAATTATCAATACATCATCATTATTTACTAAAACTCCTCTAACATGAAATAAAAAAATCTAAGTCAATAAAATAGATGTTTTAATTGGAAATAAATACTTCTCACTACAACCAGTTATGCACACAGGTTATAAATTCTTCACTGTATGAACAAGATGTTTCAAAAACTGGTTATCCACCTAAAATAAATTAATCCACATTATTTTTTAAATTCACTATCCACTTTAAATATAAATAAATTGTTATACAACTCAAAAAATTCTACATTCCAATATTCATACGACGGTTGAATGATTTTTTATTGCTCTATGATGCTTTTAGACTAGTATGAACGATCCTTCTCGACAACAAAATATGTTCTAATACACTTATGTACATCAAAATGAATATGTTTTATATGTATATTATATCAATTAAACATGTGGTATTCAATATATAGCTTTATGGGTAACCCCATTTATAAATGAACTTGTGATAGAGTATACCATTATAATAATTTTTTAAGATTGGACGATATGAATTATATTAACCAAAAAATGGAATATATATTGAAATTTTTTTCTAAATTATATTTATATATTAATTTAATTGAAACAATCAATAATTTTTTAATAAAATAATTTAATTATTAAGTGTAAAATTTTATTTAAAAAATTAATTTTTTCTAGGTGTTATTAATTTTTATATAAATTAACATATAGATCATAATGAAATATTTATTTTATTGAAATTTATTCTTAATGTATGAATATTAATATATAAATTAGTTATATAAAAATTATAAATATATATAAAATCATTTAATCTTAAAAACACATATTTTAAAAAAAATTATATTTATTTTAAGAATATGTTATAATCATTGAAAATTAAAGATAACATTAATGATTTATAGTTTTAATGATATTTATGGATTATATATTCAATGAAATATTTTAAATTCATGTGATTTTTACTAGTAATTTATTGAAATTGAATTTAGTTTTATGCTTAAAAAGATGTCCATAAATGGGGTTTCAATATGATTTTCGTGCTTATTTAAAAATAATATTTTCTAGTTATATGAAATTGAATTTGAATAAATGATTCCATATTTAGAATATTAATTTCCAATTTTATTATTGACTCTAAATTTATTTTCGGTCATAATAAATAGAAAAAAAATTTCTTAATACATTTATGGTTAAAACTAGTTTATCAGGTGTTGAACTAACAAATATAAGTAGGAATAAATGAAAATTATTGATAATTATTTTTTATTTTTGATATTTCCGCCCCATATAATATTAAATTAATATAATGTAAAATTATCAGCCGCATTCAAAATAATGTGACTTTATATTATTCAATCATTTTATGTAATATTTTATCCCCGACCATACTTATAAAAAGAATCCAATTTTCCATCATATTCACAAATTTTGAGCCTTCTAGAGAATACAATAAAAACCCATAAATATTACTATATTCCTTACATTGATCTAATATCCCTTCATATCATCCTAATACCAATACATCAATTGTTTAGTTTTATCCCAATAGAAATCTCTTGATGAAGAGGTATAAATCTCTACTAAGATCTTTCAATTTTATTTCTCTTCTATAATAAATAAAACTATTTTATCGAGCATAACAATATGGACATGTAATCCACAATATAATTTTTTTTTATTATGATCATTTCAAAAATATTTTAAACATTATTTACTTATAATGAGAAATGAATGTTTCACTCATTTGTACAAAGTGGACTCCAACCACCACATAGCCATTCAATTCATTTTTCATCACAACCTTACATTAATGGATATTATCATTAATATAATTATTACATAACATATATATGATTTATTTATGTTTTTTATTGAAAAATAATAACTTATCTTTCTTTCTTCCATTTCATTATAAGATCAAAAAAAGAGTTGATCTGTACATATGAAATACCATTACCATGAACTGTGAAATTCATTTTATATAACTACCTTTTATAGATGGTTATAAAAATTTATATAATTAATATATATGATATCTATAACATGATTACATTGATTTTATAAAATTATATCATAAATTTCCCAGTTTATCAATGCTTAATCTATTTCACAATGAATTGTTTTATTAATACTCTATATACTTATGAAAACATTTTCATTGGAATATAATTTTTTCATCTTGTTTATGTGTTTAATTTAAAAGTAAATTATACCACTTCTTTAAATTTAATATTGAATATTGGATTCTATATTTTTAATAAAAAAATAATATAATATAATATCATCAACTTAATTATTCACAATGATTAGTAATACTTGCAATAGTTAAATAGTGTTGTTACAGTCCAAATGAGTTTACAGTGGGGTTTGACTAAAAATATAAGTATTAAAATGAATTAATTACATGTTAAACACCAATTTTATGGGAATATATTTACCGTATCTCATATATGTTTTCATAATGATCCATATTGGTGGTGTCTTTTATATTGACACACACTATTCATTATTTGATATTAAATATTTATATACGAACATATATTATATAATTATTCAGATCAGGTAAGAATTATTTAGTTCTAATATATTTAGATCCTTGTAACATATAAAATGGTAAATAAAATATCTAAATAGTATTCCAACTAATAATTTTTAATATAACCCTTGTTATACATATCATATTTACTAAAATTCATCAGAACCATGGGAAAGGAATAAAAAAAAAATTCTGAGAACATTTTATTAATAATGGTAATTTAGAGAGATATATGAGATCATATAAGAATAATATGAGAATAAGTGATTATGAAAATTTAATTCAAATTTGAAAGACATAAAATGCATTTAAAATTTAATTAAATAAAATACTAATATAAATATTTACTGTTCATAAGACATGAATCAAAATAGAACAAAAGAACATGAGCCATGATAGCATAACATTGGTATAACACATTTAATTGTGGCACATATATAATAATATAAAATCACTTACATTGTTATCAGGGATCATTTACAAGGCTATCATTGTGTAATTTCTTGTAATGTCTCAAAAATTCGGTATAATTTTTTTTAATTATATGGAATTATTTCAAGACTGAAAAATCGGATGGTGCCCAATTATGAGGCCCGAAGTGCCCTGAATGATCCATCAATGTTTTGTTAAGTTTTAATTAGTGCGTGAAATAAGTTTTCTTGAAAAAGTGGAATAAATCTTAAATAGATATTCATATCAGAAATTTGATGGCACCGTTGCGCTCAGGATAGCAGGTTTAACCTACGAACAACTTAAGTTTAGTCGGTGTAGGCCTCATGCAAGGAAACCTGAAAATGAAATAACCAAAAATAAAATAATTAAATAAAATTATTTTAATTTTCAAATGCTTATAACTCACAAATGGTAACTCGGATTAAAATCATGACACCACTACTAATCTCATGAGGGTGTTATCTCTTTTGGAAGATACTAACATTGGTTAGAGTAGACCACTGGTGAATGTTAGTTTTTGGATGTAAATAAAATAATTATGTGACAATTATTATATTGTAAAATCTCTAAAATATAAACATTAAATTTGATTGGGAATCCGAGTGTAATGTTGGGTATGTTGTGACGTGTTTCACTTAGGCATAGCCTAACCTCGACTGGTTCAGGTTGAGGGTGACTGTTAATAATTTTATGAACTTTTTTTAGATACGTTCAGTAAACATGCTAGCTGCGTTTTGTAACTTTTGAACCGATGCACTGGATTAAAATATGAGGACATTGTTGAACTCGTAGTGTCGATATTCACTTAAGGAGAACTTCACCTCGACCGCAGTAGGTTGAGGGTGGAATTTAGTTTTCCTTATTTTTGTGGGAGGTTTAAAAGAATAAAATTAAAATAAAACAACAACATTAATTTTATTATACTGAAACCTCCATTTTGAATACTTGGTGGTGGGACCACATGAAATACCTTTTTATGTGAGTTATCCCTGGTAATTCTGCCAAATTAATGTTACAACTTTAATTGAATAAATAATCTTAACTCAATTAAAGTTGTCTCCTCACCCTTTTGGTTGGGATCATTTGTAAAGTAGAGAGCGTGGGAGAACATAGAAGGACAACCTCCAACGAAGAATGACCCTCCGATGTGGACGATGCTCAAGCTCGGATCGAAAGCGTCTTGTGGGAGTAATGAACACCTACGTCACCATCATTATCTTCCTCCTCATGAAACCTCCAATTGATGATTGAGGTTGTTTTTTTTAATTTGGAGTATGATTAAATCTATTCGTTGATTCTTCATATTCTTGATTCACAATGATGATGTCCAAACAATCATCGCCATCATTCCCACATATACCTTGAACCTTTTATTTTTTTCTTCACGCATTCTTCGTGCGTTCCATGACGCCAAATAATTTAGCATGGTGAAAACAATATGTCTCATTGAGCGCGACATATGGACGCAAAGATGTCGACATGTGGATTGTGAATATTTGGATGTCACAGGCTTGGAATGAAGCTGTAATGACGCGTGGAAGAAGAGCGGCACACATCTGCACCACCGGTAGAGAAGGATGCCACAACTATCGAGCCATGGCAGCGTATCGAAGGGTGGAAGGCACCCGGAAAGTGGTGGTTCAAGAAGGCAGCGTACCAGAGGGCATTTGGAAACCATCTGGCCTTGACTTGAGTAAGTGGCGCTCCTAGATAGCGGCCGACACCTGGTCAGCCGCAGGAGGATAGTGGCGATGTCGCACCACTGGGAGGAGAACCGGCCGGAAATCTGATTAGCCATGATGCACCGAGAAGTTCCTTCTATGGTGGGTCCCACAAGCTAGCAGGGTGAATGGTCTGTTGGACCCTTCAGGAATCCCAGGGGGGGATCCCCTTGGGTGGAGGCTAGGGCGGACTAAACATAGCCGGGCGGACCACACGACAGCAGGTCGGGCCTAGTGGGCTGGGCCACCCCTTAGCAGACCAGGCCGGTCCCCGTCCTGGCGGGCTAGGCCCACCATAGCCCAGCCCAAATGAGTCGGGCCCATGTCGGGCTGGGGGACCCATGTAGGGTCGAGTCAGGTCGGCCCAGGCCGGTTCGTGCCAGGATGGTCCGAACTGGTCAGACCAGAACCGGGGCCAACCAGACCCAGTTTGGCCTTTTTGGCCACATCATGAGAAACATGCATCCATTAGAAGAACCATCTTCAGTACCTAGATTCTTGATCGAGATGGACATTTTGGTATACTCCACTTGTTGTTAATAAAAAATGGAGTATTGTCGGGTAGGATTGAACCTGAATCTAACCGGGCCCTCATAATGGAAATGCTAATAACATACATACCTGATGTCTTGATTGATGCGCCGTCAGTCGTGTTGCGTCCCTTTTGACGTGACAGACCATTGGGATGATTCCTTGTTGGACTTTGGGGATGCTGAAGTAACAATCGATGGTGTGAGGAGTGGAACCTACCAGAATCCAGCATTATTAGTGCGGGAACCCTGCGACTGGAAACACTTGAAATATCTTTAGATCATAAGTGGGTAAGCACTCATCGATCCTTTGTGGGTCAACGCATACTGATCCTATGTGGGTCAGCGCTCATCGATCATGTGTGGGTGAGCACATATCGATCCTTTGTGGGTCAGCGCGCATCGATCTTGTGTGGGTCAGCGCATACCGATCCTGAGTGGGTTAGCGCTCAACAATCCTGTGTGGGTCAGTTCATACCGATCCTTTATGGGTCATCTCCATATCCAATTTGCGAAATTTTTAGATCCTCTTTTGTGTCATCTTTTATCATGTGTGGGTAAAAATAAATTCTTTTTGATGAAGTAATATATAAACTACAAATACTGCTAATCATATTTACTACCATACTAATGTTATACATGATTGTGAGCTGAGTCTTTTACCTATGTGTAACTTCAATCTTTTTGTTTTTACCTATGTGGTACTTCTATATTCTTAGTGTTACCTGTGTAGTACTTCTATCTTCATGGTGTTACCTATGTGGTACTTCAAACATTGTGGTATCGTCTTCATGGTGTTACCTGGGTAGTAATTCAATCATCGTGGTGTTACTTATTTTGTATTTCAATCTTCATGGTGTTACCTGTGTGGTACTTCTCTTTTTTTTGTTACCCATGTGGTACTTCTACCTTCATGGAGTTACCTTCATTGTGTTATCTTAATGCTGTTACCTATGGGTTACTTCTACCTTCATGGTGATACCTATTTGGTGTCCCTACCTCATGTATGAGATGATTATATCCTGATAAGTTAGGTATATGTATGGGAATATACCTAAGTAGAGTTGATGTCTTTCTTTATGGGTTTTCCATTGTGGAACTCTAGGAGACCTACGGGGGTCTTGGGGTCCCTACTGAGTATTGGTATACTCACCCCTGCACGGGAATCGCCCACACCTTATTGTGTCTGGTGATAACAATGTACAACACTAATCAAGGCAGAGGAAGCTAAGACTGGATGGTGCTTAGAGGTGGACCATTCGGCATGACGTGACGTGTAGGAGGCTGATGGACGTGGAGTGGTGAGTAGGCGATATACACCTACCCTACAGGTTGGAACCTCGAAGAAGACCTAGTAGTTGTTTTCCTTTTTTTTTAGTTGTATTTTACTTCTAGTCGTACTTGTACTTTTATAGTTGGTCTTGTATTCCTACCCCTTTTTTCTTTCGTCACTCTTTTACTACAATAGTTTACTTTATGGTTTAATATTACTGTGTCCATGTCTATGTTCTTGATTCTTGTTGTGTTCTTAGACTGTGAGTCTATACATGTTAAAAAGGCAATGACTTCCTGTTTAAGGGATACTCCTTTCTGGTGCTAGTCTCTAGACCTTGGCCTATGGAAGGCGGGATTGGGGTAGTCACTACACGGGTCCCAAGGGACGGGTCATGAAATTTCTTCACTCCCAATACCATTATAGTATTCAAGGTTCACTCCCAAGAATATCATTCTGAAACAATTCCCATAATGAACTTAGTTTACACCCCATTCAATTCCAATTTATCTCATGTGATTTTAATTTCTACCCAATGCATTGGATGGAGATATAAGTCCCACCCATATAATAATTTAAATCATACATATTTCTGAAACATGCTCATAAAATTTAATTATATCAATACACATGATAATTTTTTTCATGAACATTTCATTGTAACATAATCCATGGAAAAGAAATGGGTTTCATAATCATTTAAAAAATAACCCAACCCATTAAATCAATGGGTTTTATAAAAAATTCATATTTTCATCGAAAACATAAATGATCAAAATAAAGAATAATGATTCTATCCTGGGATGATATTTATAGTAATCATTATTTAACATCATTAAATACCATCTTAGATGGAGTAGTATTTTAAAATATCACTTGGATTAATTCTTGATGAAAAAAACTACTCCATTTTGAAATTACTTAAATTTAATAATCCCTGAAATTATAAGAGAAAACATTTTATTTTCAAATAATATTGAATTTTTAAAAAGGAGTATTCTATGAATAATTTTCTCAAAAAGAATTTAAAATCCATTATTTATATATAAGTTAATAAAACATTCCTTCTAATTTATTGTCGAAAAAGTCAGAAAGTACCTCATTTGGAAAACGATTAGAAGATTCCTATTAATACATTTTTTTAAAATTAAAACATATGTTAAAATTCATTTTAAATTTAATAGTTAAATGATAAAAACATTTTTATAAATCATTGATATGGAAATGAAACATTCCTTCTATAATATAATGATAAACAATACAAAATATTGATGATGTTGTGAAATAAACTCTTACCACTAGAATTTCATTTCAATCATATTCCCCACTAAAGACCATAAAATAAAATGAATTGTAAAATATCATTTTTTAGGAGATTTTCATGATGTAAGATATGAAAGGGTAATTATACACCACATAAAAAATACATAAGGGATGAATTTGGGATATGTCTCTAAGAATTAAAAATGAGAAAAGAAACCCATAAAATGAGTTCACCATACTTCAAAATAACTCTATCCACCTATATAATAAACTAATATTTATTATAATTTAATAAAATGATCATTTTAATTATTAAATTATCATTATTATCCTATTTTAAATTCTCATAATCCCCTTTTTTTAGTAATTTATTATTAAAATTATTATATATAGTTGTTAACAATTTCAGTTATCATGAGTATATCAGTTCAGTAGTTCAATAAATTTTGAATTATTCTTGCTCCAATATTCTATATAATATTTATCTTGATAAAAAACATATTTATTTTTTATCTATAAATTTAGTGTTATCCCTATAAGTTAGATATTGAAAATGAATTACAATATCCACGTAGAGGGTTGGTCGTACATATTCATGAACAATGCTATGATTTTTTCATAGATTAAACTAATGAATGGTCAATATTAATTCACCATTATAGAGACATTATTATATTATATATACAAGATATATTAAAAATGTTATCCCTCATTACCATATAATTAATATATAAATGAAAAGCAAATCACATTGCATCAGGGAGGTGGTAGTCCACACTCACACACAAGTGACATTATCATTTCTCAAATGGTTGGATGATATCTAGGTAGATGTGATCTTATAATTAAAGAATTATAGTTATTTTATAATTATAATATATAAAAATTAAACCCATCATAATATCCATCTTTAACAAATGGTGATGAAAAATTAATTGTATCGCCATGTAGAGATAGTAAGTCGCACATACGCAAATGAGATACATTCACTTATTGGTTGATGGGAAAAATGATGTATTTTAGTCTTTTCATTATAATAAAAAGAATTAATAAATGATTGGTTAATTAATTTATTATTTAATTAGAAATTAGATATATTTGTAATAGGTATAAGAGTATAACAAAATTAGGTCAAATAAGAATATTTACAATTCTTTGGAATAACAGTTTTAGATATCATCTAAAAGGATATAAAGATATGTTTGTGTGGAGAACAATGTATAGACTATAGGTTTTCCATGAAAATCGTTAGAATATTCCTAGTATTACTTTTAGAGCCATGTTCTGAGATGATTTGTGATTATAAGGCTTGGTGAGTGAGGAATTAATTTTATAATAATATAAAATATATTTTATATTTTGAACACACTGTTTTCCTAAAAAAACTAAAATCTCATGAATGGAGTATATGATTATCAATATAAGACCATGGTTGGATTCTTAGCACAAGTATTAGCCAATGTGTGACATAATTCTGTCGTCATGGAACATTCATTTGGGGTAGCCGTTGGATGGTGTATTAGATAAATTAAATAATTTAGTGAATTAATTTAATGTTATTCATGAAAATAAATAATAAACAGACACTCAGATGATAAATTAGAGTCCACTGTTGATTCTGGAATATTAGTTTTACCCTAGGTACGACATTACATGGATTTTCATCAGGGGTCTCACTTGAGAACCATGGAAGGAGAAATATTTATGTAAATAAATTACAATTTATATAAATTTTTTCATTTAATGATAAAATATGATTTCCTATTTAAATTTACAATTAGGAAAAATCTACATGGTATCCACATAACCCTACTAATGTTTAATGGAGATTTAATTTTCATTCATCGGTGGATCATGATTGGATGATAAATTGTGATCAGATCGAGGTGGAATGATAGGTGATGGATGCTCCAGATCATCTCCCTTGTTAGTGGATGAATTCTTCACGAATGATCGATCCATAATCGAGTTTTGACTCATCAATTGTTCTTTCCACCACATTTGATTAAAATATTGAGCATGATCATATCTGTTTTCTATGATTTGCATTTAAATAAATCTTTTCATTAGCTGATCTATCGAATAATTTATTATATCGATTTATTTCTTATCTATGCTTTGTTTCTTATCGTGGTTTACCCACATTGAAATTGTAGGACCAGAAAACTGTTCCAATGATGATTAATACATTTATTTTTAAATTTTACCCACCGTTCTTCGTATTTTTCATCATTAGAACGTGGAAACATGATTCATCATTTTCAGTGAGCACCTTAGTGTGATTGAACCCCCAAATTAAATTTTTTAGAACCAATGAAATTAAAATTGATGGTTTTGGGATAGATTAATAAATGATTGGGATTGTTATTTTTGTCTATGGATCATATTAGAACTATTGTCATTTTTTTATTGGAGGTGGTTTGTGATTTGATCAGGGATCCCTATTTTCCCAATTTACAAGAGGTGATAACTTTTTCTATGATGAGATCTGTTCCTATAATATTCCATGTGTGGGGTCTCATGTCGAGGGTTTCTCAGCATGAACATGACTATCAAAAGACTCAGATCTCTGGCAAGGTTGCCAAATGTGGTCAACACAATTTGTGTTAATTTTATTATTAGTAATAATAATAACAACACTAATGATTTGATAAAAAATAAATGATAAATTATTATTATTAATATATTTGAAAATAATAATTATAGTGGAAGAAAAATGAGTGTTGGATAAAAAATTAAATTAATTTATTTTAAATTGGAGTTGGGTTATTATTATTATTGTTAATGATAAAAGTGTTGTATTACGATTATTATTTTTTATAAATTTAATCTTGTATTATTGTTAATGATAATTATAATTATAATGTTGGACAAAAATATACTAAATAAGTTGGATTAATGTGGAAATGGTAGGACCTAATAGGGATGCATGTGTGAGTTAATTAGCGAATTTCCTCTTCACAAATTTGGAATAACAATCATGTTATGAAATGATGCAAAAAAATTAACAGGGAATGAAGATGGGGTCAGAATGATGTTGGGGAATGGGGGGTGTGCATTTCCACCCACCCCAAGAAAATGATTAAATCATATAATAATAATAATACCGTTATTATTATTATTATTATTTATATGAATTATAATTCCGACCATAACATCTTCATATGATATAGGATTGACGAAACGTTTCTAGAAGCAAGAACCTGGAATTTAGAAGATTATTTTATGATCGATGTTGGATATAATTTTTTGAATCGTGTCTACGGTCAATGAAATCACAAATAATAATAAAATTATTAGTATTATTATTGAAATTTTTATCTGAGGTATCTTATTCATATAATGTTTCAATGAAAAACATTCAGTGGCATCATGACCCTGAAATTGAGGTGGATGTTTCAAGAACAATAAAAGATATTTAATTCAGGTTTGGCACATGGGTCCAAAATCACTATTCATGAATTATATGGTGAAATGATAATTTATCACTGGGTTTTTGATATGGGCATGTTAACAACCTACCATGAGTGTTGTCCCATGAGAATCACTAAAGTGTGATCCTTTCGTAAATCTGGGAAAGTTTCTACTAGAACTTTAGTTTAAATTTGTTTTCCCCATCGGAGAGATGATGATACTTACATTTTCATATGTCTTTTGGCAGATTCATATCATTTAGTACAATTAGATCTATTTTATTACTAAATTTCCAAAAATCCATGTGTTGGTGAGGATATGAACAGACTGAAGTTTGGGGCCACATGACATGTGTGGACCCCTTTCACATCTTCTACGTTAAGAGAATATTCAATCTCTTGTATCATCTTCATATTATCTTGGATTTTGGACCATATATTGTCAATTCTAATTTTTTTATATGTTTAATGAAATATTGACCTTTGTTTTGGTTTTTGAGATATCTTTTGAGATTTTTTAGAGCATTTATTTTTTATGAGATGTGTAATGATGAAAGTGATTGTGCATGATCACCATATGAATTCTGAGTGGAACCTTCCATCTACCCTACCCATGGGTCCTCAATGATTAGAGTGGAACTATCCAACAATGTTGGGAATGGGTCTATGAAGACTATATTGGGACCTTCTAGCCATGCATTATAGGGGTCCTGTATAAAATCCTATAGTGGGACCCTCCAGGTGAGATGGGAATGGTTCCTCTACTATTGTCATGGAACCCTCCCATTGGTAATTACATTAGTCCTATATCAACTCCTTGAGAGGAAACCTCAAGTTGTGATTGTCAAGGGTCCTCTGCTGATATCATAGTGGGACCCTCCAGCTGGGCTGGGCATGCATCCTTTACTATCTGAGTGGATACCTCTTAATGGATAAGGCATGGGCTTCAATAGACAACTATAGTGGAAACCTCCATCTTGGCTAGGAATGAGTCCCCATCTATCATAGTGTAACTCTCTTAATGGTCAAGGCATGGGTCATTTATATTCTCTAATTGTAGAACCCTATAATAGGGCTACACATGGGGTCCTCTTCAATTATGGTGGAACCCTCCTTTTAGAAAGGTAATGGGACCTCTATTATCTCCCATAGTGGAATCCACAAGCATGGTTAGAAATGAGAATTCTATAGACTCTTTGATTTGAACCCTCTAGTTGGGTAGACTTGGGTCCTCTACCACAAGAGTGGAACACTCTTGTTTAATAGGGAATGGGTATTCTATTTACCCATTGAGTGGAAGCGTATAGTTTTACCATGGAATGAGTCATATTCCTATAGAGTTTGAGCCCTCCTTGTGAAACATAGTGATGAGGAGTGTATTTACTTGGATAATATTTTCTGGTCACATGCATGAGAAGCTGAACAACTTTGTTGGTCTTGTAGAACTATTGGAGGAACATTCCCTAGGATTACAAATGAGATAGTGATCCCATTTCTCAATAAGTTTGGATTATTTTAATTGAGTATATATATATGAAACACATGTATCATAGGGAATGGAAAAAAATTATTTAAAAAGTAAAAAATGCATTAATTTTGTTTAACTAAGATGTCTCCCAAAGAGGTGTGCACACAAAATAGTTTGTCACTTTAAAATAAGGGTAAAAATGTTGTGTTTTTAAAGGAAATTTTATGTTCAAATGATTGAAAAATTATGATGTTAAAAATATGATTAGGTTGGTGTAAGTTTCATAATTTTAATTCTATCCTTGTTCAATTTAATTATAACTACTTCTTCTTAGTTGATTAATGTGAGTTTCCACAATCGTTTCCTCCCACTTCCTTGGTGAAATTATGATGGTGAGAGAAAACCATACCTAGATCTCAGTTTGGTCAACTCTCCTTCCATGTGAAAAATAGTTGTATTGAATATCCTTTATTGACATGGAAAATACCTGATCGGGTCTTCTTTATCACAAACAATCGAGAACATTCAATGCTCCTTTTACACGTACTGACGATCATCGAGTACTTCACCACTAATCTCTAGTGTATTCCATTGTATATAAACCAGAAATTTGTGGAGGGAGATTGTAATTATTTTACCAAGGAAAAATCAATAACGGAATTAAAATTCAAGAAATATCACACTTGATAATAAAATCCTCTATATGAAATTGAAAAAAACATTGAATAAGAATGAAATTTCGTTCAATTACTTCAAGGAACTCAAGCATTACAATGTTGAAAACCAACCATTCCGCAATCACTACAAATGTTTATCCCACCATGGGAAGGGTAATAGAGGAGAATGTGGAAGAAAAAGGAATTAAAAAACTATGAAAATAAATAAATAAAATAATAAGCCAAAAATTTCCCCTTCTTGGTGTCCCTGAAGGAATGGGGTGGAATGAGAGATGCGTTGAGAGGGAGGAGCTCTGCTCCTTTTATAGCCAGAATTTGTCCCCCCCGAATATTGAAACGTTGTATCCCAATTAAAATAAATCTTCACTTGTTTCAACTTTCTTGAATGTTGTTCATAATTTTCTTTGGCCTTTCCCCTAAAAATCTCAGCAGATCTTGACAAGTAATCCGATAGTTATGCCAGTTTTACTCTAACAGTTTATTATGTTCAATCAGACACAGCAAATCAAAAACCTCTGGATTAGGATGACATAATGACCCATAAAACAGTGGACTCTCACAACCTTCCCTTCCTGAAAGATGTTAAAACATCTTTTTCTCATCCACCCACCGAATATCAAGACAATTGGGCCAACCATGTACTATATAGGGACGCCACAAAAAAATGGAAAATCTCTAATTAGTTATCATGATCCCAATTTTGTGCTTCATTGGAGCTTATATATGACCGATTCATCTTTTGATCAAAAAGGATGAAATGAATACCAATATGATTAAATTCATAAAAATAATAAATTTTTCTATTTTTATTAGTGTAGATAATGGTATGGCCAATCTACTGATATAAGTTAATATAGTTAAAAAATATAAAATGGGAATTTTTTACAATTAAGCTCAAAATATTACCAATATCATAAAAATGCAATAGTTAATCTTAAACTAAAACTTTGGTGGGATTTCAAACAATAATATTCACTGTAAATTAATTGAAAATATTTGACCTATTAATTCCCTCACACTTAGCACTTGGACTCCTGGACAAGTAAAAATCAAATCAAATCAAATCCCAAACACATACTAATGAGATCTACCAAATCCATAAAATGAAACAAAAATATATCTTGTCTCATGAAAAAATATTATTTCAAGTTCTCCATTTTATATTATATAATACATTTCCACTTCTTTTCTTATCACTTTCACATGAAACACCAACGTAACAGAATTTTCTCTTATCTCACAAATGTAAATGTTCAACAAATATTTTCTCATCCAAACTCAAAAAAGAGTCACCATAGTATTGATAAATTCCTACTTCTCCACTTGATGTGAGTCATGGAGATGTGTTTCTCATGAAGAATTTTCAGGGTTGTTCTGTGCCTTTCGGTCAGTAGGATTTAGATGTTAAAAAATCTGAGGCTAAAAAAGGAGGTCTTAGCTCTTTGTGAAGAAAAATTACAAGATCTTATTTTCACACAATAATGGTCTCCTTCTCTTCCCATTTTAAAAAATAGGCTCCATAATAATTCAATCAGCTTAGGATTTCAGCAACAAAAATTTTGATCTTTTCAAACATTATTTTTCTTGAAATATTCAGATATACACAACTTTATTTATACATTGGATTCCCCATAAAGGTACAAATTCTCTTATCATTAATTTTCAAGAAAATTCAAAACATTCAATAGAATAATATTCAGGATTACACACATCTCTTCAATAATTGATTTTCTATCCAAATATTCAGCATATTAGGTAGCACAACACAAGATAGCTTCCCCCACACGTAAGTTCTACTAGATGATGCAATTTCACTTAAAGAGAAGGTTGGATAGAGAAAATTGGCTTGTAATGTGTAAAACCTAACAGGCTATTCATGGATTTAAAGGGATACAAGGATTTATGTAAGGTAGGCTGTAATAAAAAAGATTATTTTCAGAAGGGGTCATAAAACCAAATAAATTCCTTAATCATTTAAATCACATGTACCCCAAATTTTCAAGATTTAAAAAGAATAAACTAAAATATGGTTAACGGAAGCATGGTCTCGTTCTCTAAAGAAATTAGGTGAATGAAAGGAATATGAAAAAATGGTTTAAATTCATCATAAGAAAGTGATTTCAAAGATATAGACAGTGAAATATGGCTTGGGAATCAAAAATGAGTGTACGTTTCATGAAATTTCAAAACATTTGAACATAAAACAAAGTCATTTCATCATTCATTTAATCTCAGTTTCATGGAATATAATGGTTAACTCATTGACATGGGTATCAAAATTAGAAATGATAAAAACATTTCTCAAAAGTTTTAGAAATACACAAGAAATTGAAAAACAAATACCCAAATATCTGAAAGACAATAATTTTTTATAAAAACATTAAACCAAACATCAAATGAAAATCGTAACCTACAAAGGTTCCCTCCCCCAAAAAAAATGATGCAGTGTCCTTAGTGCATTAAAATGGATTTAACATTTAAGAATACTTCAAAATGAATCCCATTAAGTAAGAAAATGTAATAGAGAGGAATGACCTGACTTATTGGCAATGCAACGTTTAGTTAAGCTCATAAGTGTTTCTCTTTGAAAACCTAAAAAAATGTAAAAATATAACATAATATAATTATTAAATGAAATAAAAATATAATTTAAATGATAAAATAATGATAAATCTTGATTTTAATCAATAATGTGGGCCCTTGGTTTTTTCAGCCTCCAGAGGGGCGGTTCTAATCGGTTATCCCCAATCTAATAGTGGGTCAGGTTTCTTGCTCGTGGACCAACAAAAATTCTTCTTTCCAGCTTGTACTTTTTCATTTTTGTTGAGGACGCCAAGGATATAGCATACCAAGTCCACTCCCATTATAGTGAGATACAATATGCATGGTGGGGTTTGAACAATGAATGAGTCCTCTAGTTTCATAGATTCAACTTGCGTAATATCTTCTTTGTTCACCAATGATTCCACAAGATATGATTCATCCATGGAATAATCAAAGATGATTTTTGATTGTATGTCTATATGAACAAAATTTATGCATGAAGAATCAATATCAAATCCATCCCATTTAATGTGAGTATCATGCATCTCATTCAACTCATGAAATGTCTCCTTTGTGTCCTCTTGAACTGCTTCTGATATGTGTTTAACAAGATTAGGGGGCTCTAGATGATCTTCATGAGGGGAATCTTCTTTTTCTTCCTCAACCACCAAGGTAATAGAAGTTTTTACCGAATCTGAAAATTTAAAACAAGAGGAGGTGATACAAAATTCAGTATTAACAAGATCTAAATATATGGAGTTAAGGAAATTATTATCTCGCCATGTTTTTATGTCTTTAATCACATCTTCATTTGAAATCACCTATTAGAGTGGAGTAGTAGAATATAGAGGCAGGTAGTAAAGCTATGTTTTTTGTTCCTCAAATTCCACTACGTTAGTGGTTTCTCCCTTTAATGGTCGAAAATATTCTTCTTTTGGGAGGCTATGTTGTTCTTCACACTCATTCCAAAATTCATTCAAATCATATTGATCCCCACCATGTAGCTCAGGATATTATTTCTCTTGGTTAGAAAGGACATATTCGGTTAGCCATTATATTTGACCCTTTAGTAAATCCATGGCCTCTTTGAGTTCCTTCAGATGAGATTTGTTATACTCTAAAACATATTTTTCTTGTTGATGATGTACCTATGAAATACTATTTTGTACCTCAACTATTTCTTGATAAAATTATCGAAAATAATCCTATAGTCCAATTAATTTTCTATCCAAAACCTCGAACACTGTGTATTTGAGGTTCTCTTTAAGGTTTTGAATGAGATCGTTGAATTCATCCTCCTTGATGATTTTGATTCGAGCTCCCCAAATTTGATTAGCCTAGAAAATATATATATAATCAATAGACCAAGATGATTCATTAATTGGTTCTTTCAATTGTGGGTAATTGTTGCTTGAATTAAAGAAATAGTCATTTGAAAACAACATGGAAAGTGTTTTTTTAATTTCAAATGAGTTAAATATTTATAATTAGGTTGTGTTACTACCTCCCTAGAAACGATGCCATGTTTTGACACACACATGTCATATGGCATGGAAAAACAACTATTTACTAAGTTAAAAATATATTAACATGGTTTACCTGGGATGTATCCTGAATAAGAGTGCACACAAAATAGTTTGTAACTTTAAAATGAGTGTAAACATGTTGTGTTTTTGAAAGAAAATTTGATGTTCAAATTATTGAAAAATTATGATATTAAAAGGGTGATTAGTTCGGGGTCATTATCATAATTGTAATGCTACCCTTGTTCAATTTAATTCAAACCTCTTCTTCCATGTTGATTAAAGTGAGTTTCCATAATCATTTACTCTCAATTACTTGTTAAAATAATGATGGTGAAAGAAAACCTTACCAAGATCTCAGTTTGGTCAACTATCCTTCCATGTGAAAAATAATTGTATTGAATATCCTTAATTGGCATGGGCAATACCCGATTGGGTCTTTTTTCTCCCAAAAAATCAAGAACATTCACTACACCTTTTACAGATACTGACAATCATTGAATACTTCACCACTAATATCTGGTCTATTCCATCATTTATAAGCCAGATATTACTGGAGGGATATAATGATTATTTAACAAAGGAAAAAATATATAACGGAATTAAAATTTAAAGAACGATCTCATTTGATAATAAAATCCTATATATGATATTGAGAAAAACATTAAATAAGAGAAAAGTTTCATTTAATTACGTCCAAAAACTCAATCATTACAATGTAGAAAACCAAACCCTCCCCAATCACTCAAAATTTATACCCCGCCATAGCAAGGGTAATTGAGATGAATAGGGAATAAGAAGGCATTAAAAACTATGAAAAATAAAATAAATAAAAATGAAAGCTGAAAATTTCCCCTTCTTGGTGTCTCAGGAGGAATGGGGTTGAATGAGAGATGCTTTTAGAGGGAGGATCTCTCATTCTTTTATAGTCATAATTTTTCCTCCTAATGTTTACGCATTTTATCTCCATTTAACTACATAATAATGCATTTCAACCTTCTTTAATGTTGTACAATATTCTCTTGGGCGTTTCCCCACAAAATCACAGAATATTTGGACAAGTAATTCTTGAGTTATTCCCATTTTAATCTTCCAATTTATTCTATCCAGTCAGACACGCCAAATAGAAAAACTCTTGATTAGGATGACTTAATGTCTCTTGCAATGGCCAATTACCATGGAATTTCCTTCATGAAAGATGTTCTAATACTCCTTGCGCGTCCACCCACCGAATTGAAGAAACATTGGGCTCCCCAAGAATTAGTTAAGGACCCCACATCAAAACATGGTAGATCTTTAATCAATTTTCATGCTCCTACATGTGAGTTTTGTTTTAGATTCCATATAACTGATTAAGATTTTGGTCCAAAAGGAAGAAATGAAACCCCGTATGTTTGGATTCTGAAAACAAAATAATTTTTCAGTTTTAATTATTGTAGAACATGTTATGTCCACACTACAAAAATAATTTAAAAAAGTATAAAAACCTGAAATGGACCATTTTTACAATTAATCTCAAAATGTTAGCAATATCATAAAATTTAAAATATTAATCTTAAAGTAAAACTTTAGTGGGATTTAAAACAATAATATTCAATGTATATTAATTGAAAATATTTGATCAATCAATATACATATCCAAACATTTAATCTTGTTACTCCCCTCCCATGGGTTGTGATGACCTACATAGTATGCCATGTGTTTTTAAAATTTATAATATCATGGATTGATATGGTTAATAATTTACTATATTGTGAAAAGACTCAATGTGATGTTCATGTACACCCCATGTTGAGCCCCTTGTCTTTGGATGAGATGAATATCTTTTTCTGGGTTGAACTTCTTTATATTCACTGTTTCCATTTTAATGTATATTTATATTGTTTATCTTACTCATTCCCCTTTAGCTTTTGGGGTATCATATACTGTATGTATATGCTCACACCAATGTGTAATTTCCCGCATGTCCCATGTCTGACATAGATGATTGATAGGTCAGCAATGATTATAGTGGAGCTTAAGGATACGTTGTTCTGTGGACCATGTACAGTGTCATGGATTAGAGATCAAGAGCTATAATCTCTCAAAACATTTACTTTACATTCCATTTTATTCATATTAGAACATATTTATAGTGTGCCATGTATTTTTCCTATTTTATTTGAATTATTATAGAACCGTACTCCTATACTTTCAAGAGGGTTTACATGTATGGTTATTCCTCTTGTATTTTTC
Source organism: Viscum album (assembly GCA_963277665.1). NCBI lineage: Eukaryota > Viridiplantae > Streptophyta > Magnoliopsida > Santalales > Viscaceae > Viscum > Viscum album. The sequence goes on from OY728122.1 coordinate 1,150,752,703, forward strand.
AACTTTTAATTTTATTCCTATGCAATTTTTCATCTAGAACATTGTATAGGTTTGTAATAGTACATAGGAAAATGCCTCCCTAATTTAGTTATTAATTCATTTCTAGTCTCCAACCCCTTGCCAATGGGGGATGGACTGGTGTAGTTATGGCTCGAGCCCTACTAGTTCAGGTCGTGATAGATTATTATTAGAGGTGGATCAATCATTGGGATGGTGTTGGGAGTTGTCCCCTTAAAATTATTTGGTTGGGGTATAGGGAAACAACATAAATATGTCTCATGTGTGGCTCTTAGGCCAGGGAACTGAGTGTTTTTCTAGGCAGCTTACATTTCTATACATTAGGACTCTGATTACAATTTTCCAGCTCGACATACAGAGGCATTGGTTGAATGGAACATTGTTACATGCATCATATAAGATTGGGTCATTGGATTTCCTTCACGAGTCATATATCCATTGATATATAAATATATATATGGGAATTTGAAAATCATATCCCTCGATCACTTTCGATATTCCACCATGAAGAGAAACAACTAGGTTATCAATTTCCAGATCATGATGATGACCCAATTAGCGATGTGACCTCATTTCTGGCCCATCCTGTGATATGATTTTTCTCCAAGTGGGAATGTAGTAGAACACCCACATTTCAATATGTAGATGGTAATAACATAATAGGATGATTATTCATATAATCTTAGTAAAACAATTCATTTCTAATGCAATTGCTATAGTCCTACGACGAGATTGTTTTCTAGATAGAAGAGTGTTATCTTGAGTTCGTGATCCATGGTTTCAAATATTTGTGGATCCCAACTGATCGTAAGGTTTAACTCACAAATGATTCTCTTTGTAGAGAAGCAGTCTGTTCCAATAATAACGACAGATGACATAACTATATTGAGTTATCATTTTCCATTATTATGAAAGATATCTCCCTGGCATCATGAAGAGATAGAATCCCTTCCCATGTTTTTGAGCATAGGTCTAATCTGAATGTTTGAAAATCCAATTAAGATGGAACCCCTTTCATATGTTCTACTCAGAGTGATTCATCTCATGGGTGAAGTAGTGCCTCAATAGAGACCAATGATTATGATCTTCAATGTGAATTTAGACTGTAAAAGAGAGAGAGAGACATCTGCAACTGAGCCACATTATTACAATGTAATATATAGACCATGTGTCTAGTTATTTTCATCCCAATGTGGATAGTATCAAGGTGTAGTGGATTAGATCATTTGACATCTGTGTTGAGGTTCTTACAGGGTGCTAAGGTGTCATAGAATTCCCTGGTCCCAGAGTAGGTGTGAAAGGTAAAGGATGATCTTCCATTAAAAGAGGCTTCTAGCAAGAAGTCTTGAGCATCTTTCAGGGTAAAAAATTTCATCACTAATCAAGCTATAGTCAATAACTTAGTATTCAATAGTTGCTGATTTCCAACACAATCCAATATTTGAGACCTAAAAATATCAGTACATTCTTTTTCTAATTGACCCATCTATTGGGGGACCCTATATCGCGGATCTATACTCCTTTATCTTTAAAAATCGATGAATCTTTCTATATGATGATGGATATATCCACACACAAAATCTCTCTATATGGGAAGTGGTAACCTATAAGGTTTTTCCTTAGGATGGGATGTTAGTTTACTAGGAATTGTGATAATATTTCTTCTAGTGTGTATGACAGTATTTCCTTGTCATGAGACTGACTTTTCCTCCCATAAAGAAATTTCTCAGGACAAGTTAATATGAACTCATTAAAAAGAGGTTACTACTGCTTGCTTTTTTTTCTAGAATTACACTTGGAAAAGTGAAATCCATGCAATTTAAATTTTGTACTACGGTTGATGAGTATGAGAAAATCCTTATTGAGGATGTGATGAGTTTAACTGACCATCAAGAGTTATATTTCTACATTGACTTGCAACAGGGAAGAACTGATATCTATAAAAGAATATCAAATAAACCAATATAGTTTTGATAATTGGAGGTGCAGTAGGAGGAGTTTGAAGAGGTAGGGTATTGTAAGACTCAATGTGTTCACCAACATAGCCCTATTTTTTCTCCAAAGAGGAGGATGATAACATGGTGTCTAGGGTAGATTATCATAACTTTATCCTGGTGAAATGAGGAATATTACCAATCCGTGAGAATTATTGAGTCCTTTGACTAGTGGTTTGGGGAGAAGTGTATCTCAGAGGTTGACCATAAGATGGGTCATCACAAGATCATGGTATGAGAGGTGAATGGACCTATAATGGCATCCTTGAGAATATTTAGTTTCTTTCTATTCTTAGAGAAAACCTTTGACTAGATGAACACCACATCATAGTTCTCATGTCATACGAGCCTGATTCATAACATTTATTGTGTCAATTCATGTATTCTATTGTAATGGTACCCTCAAAAACGCAGTGTTAGAGTTATATCATACAAGATATAAGAGTATGGTGGTACACATGCATTAGTAGTACGCAACACCGGGTTCAAGCGCACCATGATTCATAACATTTATTGTGACATTGGACCCTATAGTTGTAACACCCCATGATTTCATAGTGTTTTATTTCTTCAAAATAATTTAATAACTGGCACTACACGCAACACCGGGTTCAAGCGCACCATGACTTACCAAACAAGCCGTTCAAAAGAGGTTATTAATAGTATTAACTAAATTTTAAACTTTTTATAATCCTTATAATTTTAGAATCCATATTATCAGTTTCATAGACATAATGTAAGAACAAATTCATTTTCAGTATTGCACTTTTACCAACTTTTAATAGTGAACCTGTTCTAAATACAATATTTTAAACTTTTTGAATAAATGGGGACATCAAATATTTAAAATTTAACACCCCAAACTTCTACGGTACGCTTCTCTTTGAATAATGAGATAGCGTGTGTTGTACGCAACACCGAGTTCTAACACACCATAACCAATCAAACTAGCCGTTATGAATAGTAATACATAATTTTTGAAATTATATATATTTTATATTTCAAAATGGACTTCATTTTTGGATTCGGAATATCGAATTTAGCCTAAGGTGAAATTTTGGTACTTTTTGGATAACTTTAATATTTTGATGAATAGTGAAAATTACTAAATTTTAATTAAAAACAACTTTTTTAATCAAAATAATTAATAGTGATAAATTATTAATTTGAGTGGTTTTATAGTATATTTAAAATATATTTTTACCATTATATATAATTTTGTTCATTGGACATAATTTTACTATTAAACCGGACATAAACAAGAGTCAATCTTTTGATAGTTATTATCTCTTAAAAACACGCTTTTTGTTTTAACAACGGGAATTAATTTTAAATTAATTTCTTCCACATATGTGTTTCGAATTTGAAAAAATGGATTCCATATTTGGAATCAGGATTTTCATATTGTGTGAATAGGTAACTTTTATTTTTAAATATTTTGTATAATTACTGCGGTAAATATTTTATTTACCATGGTTAAAGGGTAAATCCGGTAAATAAGGGTTAAAAATAATATTATAATAATACTAAATTAACCTAAAATGTGTACTAACATTATTGGTTGATACATGTTCGACCATAGGCATCATGGGTCGATTTTGGGACCCCATGGATCCACTTGTAGGTGATAGGGACACTTTATTTTAATTAAGTTAAAATTAATAAAAAAAATGACATAAGCATATATCTTTTAAAAAACCAATTTTTACATAGGGTTATATATGTTGGATTTTCGACTATAAATATTCATTAGAAATATAAAACTATTTCCTACATAATTATATTTTATTTATAATTTTTTATACTTTAAATAATTAAATTTATTTATGACACAATGATGATGCAGTCATTATCATAATAGTGACAAATTAAAATAATTGATATTATAAATACCCAAATAAATATAATTTGAGACTTTTAATGAATTACACTAATTTTATAGGATAATATGACATGTTATGATTTATTTAATTGATTTTTTTTGAAGTAATCATTCTGTTATGAGTTTCACAAAAATCAACTATTGAATAGTGTCAAAATTGACATAAAAGATTTTTTAAAACAAATATTATATTATTAATTGATATTAAATTTATAAAATATAAGGATCAGCCAAGAGACTTATATAATGAAAGGATCATCTTTAATGGACCACTTTTGGGTCTCTTGGATGTATATAGTAGGTTTAATAACTATATATTATAAAAATACAAAGTGACATGGTAATTGTCAAACGAATTAACTAAGATTTAAAACTAAAATATAAGGTTAATATAGTAACCCAAACCTGTCTAAATTCTATTGTATGAATGGTTTTAGACCTATCCCCACCTTAAACGTTTAATAATCAACATTGGAGCCATTAGAAACCGAATATGAATTTATTATAAATTAATATTTCTAGCTTTTCCAAAGGTGCCCCTCACCCCTCTTATAAAATGGAACTCCTCCTTCTCATTTCTTCACACATTAAAAGCCTTTGGTTCGGCTAAAATCTGCCCAAATACTCTCCCTCCTTCCCTCAAGACAATCTAGAGGCATTAGTTTGATCATAAAGCCAACCTAAGGAGCCCTTTTGATCAAATAAAAAGGTAGAACCCGAAGAAGAGGTAATGATTTCACCACCCTTTTTCAAGTTCCTTTCTTCTTCCACTGCTTCTTACTTTATTATTACGATTCTAAAATAATAACTCCAGTATCATATATATACTGTGATGTTATTACAAATATGGTACAACCATATTCAATATTCTATATGTCCTTTGAATAACATGTCACCATACGTGCGTACGTACCGCTTACCGTCTCCACGTCGTGGTGTAATTGTTATTCAATAAATTATTATTTGGATGGGTATAATAATGATGTGTAACTCATGTAAATAATAAATATAACATGATAAGGATTCTGTATATTTGATATACCATCCAATTATATATCATTTTAATATCAAAAGAATGATATTATCGCTCCTGCATACGTACGGACTACCGTCTCCATGAACGTGATGAGATTCATTCTCCATCGTATCCATTCAAGTATAATTCTCATTTGATGATTAATAATAGTATCTAAGGACTTGATATCATTATGGATATGAATGAGATACAACCTATCCATTACAAACATGGCTTATGTAACAAAATATATAAAAGAAAATGATTAAGTTAACACCCGAAATGACGATAATTCTTAGATATTATTAACAAAGCAATGTTAAAAGAACATATATGATATCATATTAATGTATATGATTATTTAATAATTTAATAACAATTATTTCACCATTAAACAGGATTTTAACCTACCCGAACCAAGGAAAAGTGCAAGGTAAGGGTTTATTTCACAATCTCTTCATTTTCCGAGGTTGTTTATACGTAATAATCTACTGGGCTCTCTTTATCATCCACATCCATGTTTCTTAAAAATGTATTTCAAAACATTTATACTATTTAAAAGAATATGGGTTAAAGTCATTTATACCCTTGTTTGGATTTTTATAAGAGTTTTATAAAGGAATCTTTTTGTCATTTTCTAAACATGGCGCTTTTTAACCATTTCGACAGAATTAAGGTAAGAATGTTTTTTAACTTATACGACGGGTGCGGTTATTTTCCGTCGTTATAAAATCGTTGAAGCTTCCCTTACCAGCTTATAAGAATATTTTCAAAGAAAATGTTTTATTTAATAAATATAAGACTCTTAAATGATTTCAAAATAGAATGAGGTATTTCTCTAAAAAAGTTTTGATTTCATCTATGTCAATATCCTTTGATGGATTTTACGCTTATTTGAAGTTGATTTATTATGATACAAAACTTCTATATTGTATTGAAGGTTTTGTGATATGTTTGACTATGGATGTGCTATTTTTATACCGTTCATAGTTTATGGTGAATATATTGACATTTCGTATGCTAGTTTTAATACGAATGTTTATGTTATGTTTAAACCTTTTCATATGGGAATGCATTGGACTTAATATGTGACGGGTGGAGCCCGCTATAGCTCCTCGATGCATCGGTAGGTCTCATGAGACAAACTACTGTCTTGGAACAAGGCCTTGGAAAAATCTTATTTGTAGTCTTAGCACGAGGCCTTGGCTATGTGGTTATGATAGTCTGGAATTATGCATTCCATTATTATGAAAGTGGTTATTGATATTGCATGTGGTTATTCTATTAGTAGAATATCCATGTGAATATGTAAATGGAATTATTTCATTTTACTTTTTCCATACTATGTTGAAGTTCAAGTTTAAAATGCTTTTGTTTTAGTTATACATTGCCTTAAATTATTATGCTTATTTTTTAAAGTTTCCGCTATATTGTTATCCTTACTGGGCATTTGAAATCACCCATTTTCTATGTTTTATTTTTCCCAGGAAGTGAAGAAGTAAATTATGAATGACCTGTAGGGATATTATGTGGGGATATGAGTGTGGAATATGGATACAATATGTTGTTGTTGTAGTTTTTCACTTTATGATGTAATTTAAGACTTATGAATATGTCTAGTATTTCCAAGGCTACTAAACCAATCGGTCTTTAGAGATTTTATCTTTCTTGTGATCATGAAAATGTTATGTAATAATGCACTGACTCTGGGTAACTGGGGTCGGGGCATTACAGTTAGTATCATAGGAAGTTTAGTACAAACCTTGGAAGCTAGATTTAGATAAACTCTGATTAGAGAACATATATTTAAGATGTACATTGAGGATTAGTATTGGAGAACATCCTAGAATTTTGGTATTTTAGAGATTTTGTGAGTTCTCCGAGCAATACATCCCCATCTGGATACGAGCAGGTAGAGGCGGCTCTGGCACAGATGTACCTAGGGGTAAAACCCGAAAACACTGCTTTGAGCTAGACTCGAACGGGAACTGGTGCACGACAACAGGCTTGCTGCACTCTTGGTTACGACACTCACATGGGATATGCTTAGGATAATTATCGTTTTCTTTACAAACCATTATGAAGGGTTTATGAGTATATAATTCCTCAAAGGAGACATTTTTATGATGATGGATTATATCTATAAACTATTTAATTTATGATATGTGTTTTACCAGTTTGGGATTAGGTATTGTTATTCATAAACTAATCTAGTGTATGCCATTGTTTAGAAATGGCGCCCAGAAGAAGGAATGAGAACTCTATCAATACACATGATACAAAGAGAAAGAAGGATCATATATTTCATGGTATTAATTCAGAATTTATAAGAGAAATAGTCTCGCATGTATTATCATCTTATGAAGAAATAATATCATGTGTTGACAAGATAAGTAATGAGTTTACTGAGTCCTATGGATTTGATGGGAAGCAAGAGAAGAAAGGATGGAAGAGATAAAGATGGATAAAGGGAAGAGGGAAAAGAAGAATTTTCCCATATGTGATAACTGTGGAATGAAACACCCTTGAACTTGCCTGAAAGGAATGGAAGATTATTATAAGTGTGGAGAAAAGGGGCACAATGTACGTGACTGCAAGGGTAAGAAAATGGTTTCAAATGTACAATGCTTCATTTGCAAGGAGTTTGGACACTACGTTAACCTATGCCCCATTAATCAGACTATGCCACAAATGATGCTATTGGATAATAATAAAGTTATGATACTACCACAGATGAAGACGAACGATTAGAGTTCTTATGTTGATTATGTCATTTGAGTGTTGTATCAACAATGTACTTGTTATAATAATTATGGAGTATATAAGGATTGTACTACATTACAATTTCATTAAGGACTTGAGATTGTGTGGAACAAAGAAAAGTGACTCAATAGAAGGGTAAATTTTTGGAAAATATATGGTTGAGAGAATGATAAACCATAATATGGTTCTGATACCGAGGTAGCTATTTTAGAATAATACATGATTGATTTGGATAAATTATATTGGATATTCTTGACTACCTTGAAGCTGATTAATGATTTTTATATTCCATCATTGTTGGGGATAAATATTTTTTTTTTGATTGATGAAGTATATCCAGCATTCTCTATGGAATAAGGGAGCATGAATGTAATCAATAAGGATTATGGTAATTCAGGATGTTTCAGTGTTTTAAAAGAATACATGATGAAGGTATTAATATGATATTACGGGGTAAAAAGGATCTACATTATGTTTACCTTCCTTATAAATGTTGGACTATGAGTTTGGAAAGATGTATTTTGGATAAATTCTAGTTTGAGATTAATTTTGGATTTCCATAAAAGGACAACCTGGAGGTCGGGCACCAACCCGTCGCAACCGACAAGGCCGCGAGACATGAACCCACAACCGAAGGGCGAAAAGGGTCTATCACCTACCACTGGCCCACGAGATGTCCTGGATTAAATAATGTAGTTTTTTTAAAAGATCTGGTAGATGAATTATAAATTCATTTATTTTGGAACCCTGTACGAATAGTATAAATATATTTTTTTTACGTTCTATTATCTTTTAGAGTGAAAGATGAGTTTGTGGTAGAAATTTATTAATGGATAAAACTATAATTACAAAGTATGTTTATGTCCTTATGATCTTAACCAATCTCATAAATAAATTCCTCAACATTAAGAAAAGGAACTTTGAACAAAAATGTTGTCCTAGATGGTACCTTAAATCATTACTAATTTATGGCTTTGGGATTGTTGTCCATTTCATAGCCATGTTCTCTACCACTCTTCATCAGATAATTTATGGTTAGATTTCTCTTCCATATCCATATTTTGTTACATGGAACCCTAGTATGTGTTATTTTAGGTAATCTTCATACTTTCCACTCTTTATTTTAAATAGAGGCCTCATTAATTCATTTTTTGATGTGGGATTTCAGCTAAGATATTTTGAAACGTCAAAAATGTTCTATCCTAATACCCTATGTTTTATTGAACCGATGGTATTTCAAATAATCATAGATTGATGAATTTATGAACCCCAATTTTACACTTGTTTGTGATTGATTACCTCAATCACTACCTATAAATATTTACATTTTCCCTCCAATTATATGTCTCTAATTTCCACCAATGTTCTCCTAATCGAGATCATAATTTGGTGGTGACCCTTTCCTTTCTCTTTTCCTCATATCAAGACTAAATTTTAGTAACTCAATTTCTGATGTGGTTTTTACCACAAATATATTTTCTATTTTATACATTTTATTTTTGAAGAACAATTTCAAATTGCGAGGACGCAATTTATTGAAGGAGGGGAGAATGTAACACCCCAAGATTTCATAGTGTGTTATTTCTTCAAAATAATTTAATAACTGGCACTACACGCAACACCGGGTTCAACCGCACCATGACTTACCAAACAAGCCGTTCAAAATAGGTTATGAATAGTAATAACTAAATTTTAAACGTTAAATAACCCTTATAATTTTAGAATCCATATTATCAGTTTCTTAGACATAATGTAAGAACAAATTCATTTTCAGTATTGCACTTTTACCAACTATTAATAGTGAACCCTTTTTAAATACAATATATTAATCTTTTTGACTAAATGGTGACATCACAAATTTAAAATGTAACACCCCAATCTTCTACGGTACGCTTCTCATTGAATAATGTGATAGTGTGTGTTGTACGCAACACCGAGTTCTAACACATAATAACCAATCAAACTAGCCATTATGAATAGTAATACATACTTTTTGAAATTAAATATATTTTATATTTCAAAATGGACTTCATTTTTTGATTCTGAATATCGAATTTAGCCTAAGGTGAAATTTTGGTACTTTTCGGATAACATTAATATTTTGATGAATAGTGAAAATTACTAAATTTTAATTTAAAAAAACTTTTTTAATCAAAATAACTAATAGTGATAAATTATGAATTTGAGTGGTTTTAAAGTATATTTAGAATATATTTTTACCATTTAATATAATGTTGTTCATTGGACATAATTTTACAATTAAACCGGACATAAACAAGTGTCAATCTTTTGATAGTTATTATCTCTTAAAAACGCGCTTTTTGTTTTAACAACGGGAATTAATTTTAAATTAATTTCTGCCACTTATGTGTTTTGAATTTGGAAAAATGGATTCCATATTTGGAATCATGATGTTCATATTGTGTGAATAGGTAACTTTTATTTTTAGATTTTTTGAATAATTACTACGGTAAATAGTTTATTTTCCATGGTTAAAGGGTAAATCCGGTAAGTAATGGTTAAAAAATAATATTATAATAATACTAAATTAACCTAAAACGTGTCCCAACCTTATTGGTTGATACATGTTCGACCATAGGAATATTTGGGTCGATTTTGGGACCCCATGGATCCACTTGTAGGTGATAGGGACACTTTATTTTAATTAAGTTAAAATTAGTACAAAAATGACATAAGCATATATCTTTTAGAAAACAAATTTTTAAATAGTGTAATATGTGTTGTATTTTCTACTATAAATATTCATTAGAAATATGAAAAGATTTCTTACATAATTATATTTTATTTATAATTTTTATACATTAAATAATTTAATTTATTTATGACACAATGATGATGCAATAATTATCATAATAGTGACAAATTAAAATAATTGATATTATAAATTCCCAAATAAATATAATTTGAGACTTTTAATGAATTAAACTAATTTTATAGGATAATATGACATATTAGGATTGATTTAATTGACTTTTTTCTAAGTAATCATTCAGTTATGAGTTTCACAAAAAATCAATTATTGAATAGTGTCAAAATTGACATAAAAGAGTTTTTAAAACAAATATTATATTATTAATTGATATTAAATTCCTAAATTCTAAGGATCGTCCAAGAGACTTATATCATGATAGGATCATCATTAATGGACCTCTTGGGGGTCGCTTGGATGTATATAGTTTGTTTATGAACTATATATTATAAAAATACAAAGTGACATGGTAAATGTCAATCTAATTAACTAAGAGTTAAAACTAAAAGATAAGGTTAATATAGTAACCCAAACCTATCTAAATTATATTGGTTGAGTGTTTTGCGACCTATCCCAACCTTAAACGTTGAATAATAAACTTTTGAGCCATTAGAAACCGAATATGAATTTATTATAAATTAATATTTCTAGCTTTTCCAAAGGTGCCCCTCACCCCTCTTATAAAAGGGCACTCCTCCTTCTCATTTCTTCACACCATAAAAGCCTTTTGGTTCGGCCAAAATCTTCCAAAATACTCTCCTACCTTCCCTAACTACAACCTAGAGGCCTTATTTTGATCATAAAGCCAACCTAAGGATCCCTTTTGATCAAATCAAAAGGAAGAACCCGAAGAAGAGGTAATGATTTCACCACCCCTTTTCAAGTTCCTTTCTTCTTCCACTTCTTCTTCCTTTGTTGTTACCATTCTAAAATAATAACACCAGTATCATATATATACTGTGATGTTATTATAAATATGGTAAAACCATATTCTCTATTTTATCCATCCTTTGAATAACATGTCACCATACATACGTACGTACGGCTTACCATCTCCACGTCGTGGTGTAAGTCTTATTCAATAAATTATTATTTGGATGGGTATAATAATGATGTGTAACTCATGTAAATAATAAATATAACATGATAAGGATTCTGTATATATGATATACTATCCAATTATATATTATTTTAATATCAAAAGAATGATATTATCGCTCGTGCGTACGTAAGGACTACCGTCTCCACGAACGCGATGACATTTATTCTCCATCGTATCCATTCAAGTATAATTCTCATTTTATGATTAATAATAGTATATAAGGACTTGATATCATTCTGGATATTAATGAGATACAACCTATCCATTACAAACATGGCTTACGTAACAAAATATATAAAATAAAATGAGTAAGTTAACACCCGAAACGACGATAATTCTTATATATTATTAACAAAGTAATTTTAAAAGATCATATATGATATCATATTAATGTATATGATTATTGAATAATTTAATTACAATTATTTCACCACTATACAGGATTTTAACCTACCCCAACCAAGGAAAAGTGAAAGGTAAGGGTTTATTTCACAATCTCTTCATTATCCGAGGTTGTTTATACGTAATAATCTACTGGGATCTCTTTATCATCCACATCCATGTTTCTTAAAAATATATTTCAAAATATTTATAATATTTAAAAGAATATGGGTTAAAGTCATTTATCCCCTTGTTTGAATTTTTAAAAGATTTTTATAAAGGAATCTTTCCGTCGTTTTCCAAATAAGGTGCTTTTTAACATTTTCGACAGAATTAAGGTAAGAATGTTTTTTTAACTTATACGGTGGGTGCGGTTATTTTCCGCCGTTATAAAATCGTCGAATCTTCCCTTACAAGATTATAATAATACTTTCATAGAAAATGTTTTATTTCATAAATATAATACTCTTAAATGATTTCAAAATAGAAAGAGACATTTCTCTAAAAAGAGTTTTGATTTCATCTATGTCAACATCCTTTGATGGATTTTACGCTTATTTGAAATTGATTTATTATGATACAAAACTTCTATATTGTACTGAAGGTTTTGTGATATGTTTGAATGTGGATGTGCTATTTTTATACCGTTCATAGTTTATGGTGAATGTATTGACATTTCGTATGCTAGTTTTAATATGAATATTTATGTTATGTTTAAACCTTTTCATATGGGAATGCATTGGACTTAATATGTGACGGGTGGAGCCCGCTATAGCTCATCGATGCATCAGTAGGTCTCATGAGACAAACTAGTTTCCTGGAATAAGGCCTTGGGAAAATCTTATTTGTAGTCTGGGCACGAGGCCTTGGCTATGTGGTTATGATAGTCTGGCATTATGCATTCCATCAATATGAAAGTGGATATTGATATTACATTTGATTATTCGATTAGTAGAATATCCATGTGAATAAGTAAATGGCATTATTTCATTTTACTTTTTCCATACTATGTTGAAGTTCAAGTTTAAAAGGATTTTGTTTTAGTTATACATTGCCTTAAATGTTTATGCTTATTTTTGAAAGTTTCCTCTATATTGTTATCCTTACTGGGCATTTGAGCTCACCCCTTTTCTATGTTTTATTTTTCCCAGGAAGTGAAGAAGTAAATTATGAATGACTTGCAGGGATATTATGTGGGGATATGAGTGTGGAATATGGAGACAATATGTTGTTGTAGTAGTTTTTCATTTTATGATGTAATGTAAGACTTATGAATATATCTAGTGTTTCCAAGGATACTAAACCAATCGGTCTTTTGAGATTTGATCTTTCTTGTGATCATGCCAATGTTATGTAATAATGCACCGACTCTGGGTAACTGGGGTTGGGGCATTACAATAGTGGCTACAGATTCATGAACATGACGGACACCACAGAAATGGTTGTGGCAGAAGATGCTCACATCAAGGTTTTCCATTTATTTTTTAGCATGGTGACACAATATTTATTCTCTTTGCAGTTAGACCGGGTTCTTGGGGTTCTCAGCATTCCAAAGATAAAGTGGAATGTGTAGGACTCCTAAAATGATACCTAACAAGGGATGTTTTGTCATGATAGTGGAGTTTCTTTTTTAAATAAGCCAATGGTGTTGAGAAATGAAAATGATAGACTCTTTGTGTGAATGTTTTTCTCTTTGATAATTTTTTGTTAGCTATATAATAATCAATCAATGAAGCATTGGGGAGTATGAGAGAAAGATGCATGATCAATGTCCCATAATTTTTTTCCCATATTGTTTGATTTATTGGGAAAACATTTTAGTAAGGGAATAATGTGGAGACTTTTGTTTTATTTTAATGAAATTTCGCACATTCAATGAAATATTTTGGATTAAAAAAGATGTTATAATGTATGATTCTAAGACACAGTGAGCTCGAAATTAATTTTTTGAAAATATGAAATATGTATTTTATACATTAATGTGGTATTCCGAATTTTTTTAATATCTCCTAAATGGAGTTTTATAAAAGTAATATTTAGCGACATTTGAATCCATTATGTAAGGATAGCCCTAGGTGAAACCTATGGTTTGTTAGTCTGGATCATTTGCATGTAGAAACCTTTGGCTGGTCAATTTGACAAATTAATTTATTTTTTTAATAATTCGAATGGAAAGAACACATAAATATGGTCTCATATAAGAAATGAGAAACCACTTTGGAGTTCATAACATTGGTTTACCCTCTGTGTAACATAACCTCGATCAACATTGGGTGTTTTACTTGAGCACCATCATAGGAAAAATATTTGGATAGAAACATTATTATTCAGTTAAATTGTTTCATTTAGTGCCCAAAATTGACTTTCATATATAAATGGTCCATTATAGAAAATATTTGGGGTTATCTGTATAACAATGAAATTATTGAGAGAATATTCTTTAATCATTTATTGGAGGATAAATATTGGACATCAACCAATGATCGAAACATGGTGGGTCAGTAGGCGATGGATTTTGTAGATTATATTTATCTCAAGTTGATGTGTTTGTCACAAAAAATCAATCCATAATCGAGGATGAACTAATCAATTGTGGTTTTATCCCATTCTTAATAAATTATTTAACATACTCAAAAAAAATTCATTGATCTGCGATTAAATGAATCCTCTCATGATCCCGTGAATCAAAATAAAATATTCATTCAATTTATTTTTTATCTATGAAATATTTGTATACTTCTTTTCTCCACAAAAAAATTATTTTCTATGATTACTTAGAAAATAAATTTTTAATTGTGATTTTCCCCATCATTGTTTTTGTTCTTTATAATTATATTAAAGGATCATGATTCGACATTTCCAGGGGTGGGTCTAAATATGATCAATACCCTAGATTCATTGTAGTACCATAAATGACACACACGTCGTTGGTTTGGGGAATTATTGACAAAGGAGAGGGATTTTATTTTTTGAAATGATAAGATCAATTAGAGGTGTGGGATAATATTCAAGATAGACCCCATACACGCGATGTACTTCTTGATAATTTTATACCTATCTTATCTTTTTTGACATTAACTTGAATTTTTTCATGTGGGTATCAGATCATAAGTGTTTTTTTCATGAAGAATGTGGTGATGAACATAATTGTGGATTTTAGGATATTATGTGAGATTTTTTCTAGGATATTTCATGTTTAGGTGATGCTCATTGATGGTCGTGATCATGATAGATCACCATAGGCATTTCGAGTAGAACCCTCTAGATATGTTGTTCATGGGTTCTTAATGACTACAGTGGAACACTCCATCTGGGCTAGGATTAGTTCTCGATGTATAGAGTAAAACCCTCCGACTTGGATTTAAATGGGTCCTTTATGGACTCATTGAGTGTATCTCTCCTCATGGAATTGGTTTGAGTACTATTATATTAGATAGGTACCCTCATATTGAAAAGGGAATGAGTGATCTATTGACTCCTAGATTGGAACCCTCTAATTGGGATATGAATGGATCATCTTCTATAAGATCTGAACCCTCCAATTTGAAAGGGAAAGGATCCTCTGTCAACTCCTAGAGTGGAATCCTCTAGTGGGGTTATGCATTGGTCCCATAATATTGGAGTGAAACCCTCAAGTTGGACATGGCATGGGTCCATTAATGATCATTGAGTGAATCCCTCCCATAGGATAGGAATGGTTCCTATAAAATGAGGGTGTAACCCTCCTTCTAGATAGGTAATGAGTCCTCTATCAACTCCTAGTGTTGAAACCGTAGGCTAGGATGGACATGGATCATCTACAGACTCTTAGATTGTAACCCTCTAGCTAGGCTTGGAAATAGTCATCTACCACCATAGTGGAACCCCATTTCTAGTCAAGGCATGGTTATATTATATATAAATTAAGTGGAACCCTCCTCTTGTACTAGTTAATGGGTCCCCTACCTATATATTTTCCCCCTTAGGTGTGTAGTATAGTGATGTGTTGTGTATTGATTGGATAGTTTTTGTTGGGAAGAAACATTAAGTGAGGGGAATTGTTGTATAACATATAGAACTATTGGAAACACATTTCCTAGTTTTAACTATGATATATAGACCCCCTTTCTCTCTCTTTTGATATTCATTTCACTGATCATATATAAATCTTTATCTATACCAAGGATTCTTTTACTCTTTATCCATGGGCTGTGATTATACGTGAAGTTTCCCATTCCATTTTGGTGTTTATATTACCATGTTCAGATGAGGTTTTTCTATTTCTATTGGTGTAAAACACTCATTATATAGTTTATTTACAATTTTTGTTGAGCTCTATGTATTTTGATGAGATTACTATCTTGGTTTAGGATGATGTTCTCATTTTTCAGTAATTAAATTTTAGTATATATTTTATTGGGCCTCTTACTACTCCCTCCTTATATTTTGGTGTGTCCTAATGGGTATTTATATAATCACCCCTATGTGGGATGTTCCACAAGGCGTCATGACTTACACCGATGACATATGGGTCACCAGTGATTACATCTGAGATTTTGGATACATAGATCTATATACCACATATAATGGTCATAGAGTGGAGATCGGGTTCTAGAATCTCTCAACAATAATACATTACATTCTAGTTTTTTCATGTTGGGACATATTACCAATTGTGGATATATTTTCCCCTTTTTTGTTTCAGTTTTACACTACCGTAGTAATGTTATTTCAAGAGGATTTACCTGAATGGTTGTTCAGATAATATTTTAATATTTTACATTTATTATTATATAGAATTATATCGAGATAGATGTGTGTCTGTGTGTGTACATTTACATATTCATTGGAATCTTCATGATAGTTTTACCTTTGGCACTTTTCTCTAACCCGTGGCCTATAGAGTCTGGCTTGAGGTAGTTGTAGCTTGAGCCCCACCAGGTCTGGTTTTGACAACCAAAACCTCTAGTATATGTCTTGGGAATATGGGAAGGGATATTTTGTATAGGTTTGTACAGTTATAAGACTCAATGTTTTATACAAAATTTATGGATGAGGATCCCATTTTATAATATTGTCGTGGGATGCTTTTTTGGAATTTTCAAAATATTAAATTATAATAAATTCATTCTTAAGAAAGGGTTCTCAAAATACCCACATATTATAGATAATCGTTGCATGGGGTTTTTATCCCATCAACCATAATTGTTGACATATTTTGGTGTAATTTTAAAACATATCATTTTGTTTAACCCTTAGTTGAGTTAATTTAATTTTAAATTTGGTATTATGTTTTTTGATAATAACATTTTTAATTTTTACTTATAACGTGACTATTGGACCATAAATGGGAAATTTGTGATTTTTCCCTATCATAAAATCCTTTTAATATTTCAATATCATTATGATTTTGAATATTTGTTATAATATATTATTTTGAAAAATATTATATTAGACATTTTTGAGTGTATTCATTTAAATTTTCTGAAAATACATTAATAGAAAGTTTTAATTAGAATATTATCTTCAAACACAACACTAATATGTCATATTCACCTATTAAATTCACTTAAAACTATAAATTATTGAGATTATAAATATCTTTAAATTTTTCTAATAACATTTTCCCATTAATTCAAGAAATATTCATTTAGCATTGTGTAATAATTTATTGAAATTATATTACATCTAAAAATTATAAATAAATTTACTTAATGTATAATTATTAATAATTCACATAATGCATTCTAATATTCTTCCACAAATGAATTTTGTTTCTGTGGGAACACATAAAGGATATTGAAAACCAAGAGAGTGATATTTTGTAAATATAATGGGATAAAATATATAAGTCATTTTCAGGGAAAATATTGCATTCACAAACTATAATTCTATCCTAAGGTATGAACAGTTGAATTGATATCATTAAATAATAACTTTGATGAATAATTATTTCTTTATCACTTATTTTTAATATATGTTATCCTAGATTACACTTTATCGATGAGATATACATTAACACAATTACTATTCTTATTGGCCAGAAAATACAAGCAATATATTTACCAAATTTGAGAATAATTATTACAAATATGAAATTAATTCTATCTAATTCATAAAATATAATGTTTAGAAATTAATTTTAAATTAATTTTAGTAAAATGTGAAAAAAAATGATTTTAATAAAAGTAAATTTTCAAGAAAAGATCTGAATTTATTCTTTCCAGATGGGTAAATATATATATATATATTGATTGACTAAAACATTTTATCATATAAATATTTGATAAATTCCATTAAAATAATTCATGTACTGGGATTAATAAACTTTTTAAAAATATATTTCATGTGTGAAACCCGTTATCTGGAAAAATATTTCTTTTTATTTGAAATTAATATTTTTAATTTTCATTTATAATTAATTGATAACCAAAAAATTTATTTAAAAAATATATAACCATAAATTTTCTATAATATAGTTAGTAGTATTCATACCCACCAATCCCATGGCATGATGATAATAATCATTTAATTTATAATATTTAAATTTCATGTCATAATATCTTTTACCTTAATGTTACATATATCCAAAGCAATTGAATAAATCTAATTTATTAAATAGAAATAATTCAAAAATATTAGGGAGTGACATTATGACCCCTTATAGTTAATTCATTCCTCTAAACTCATCACTCAGATACATATAATAGATAATACCACTATGTAATCACATCCACATGTTCCCTTACAGCTTCCTCAAATGGGTGCTTTCACCATAAAACATTGACATGGTGAATGATATTGATTCATATAATAGTATCTCTAATATACATAATAACAAAAAGTTTCACATTATAAGAAGTAGCATCTCCTATTGGTATGAACTAAATGTCCATTACTTGTGAAGGGTCACACAATTACTTCTAGGAGAGGGACACATGGAACTCATCCTGAACATGGGAGAGATTTGGTGGAAGTGAAATTTGATAAGCTTACATAAGTATGTGATTAATAATTATAAAGGATAGATATATATAGGTATTATCTTTCAATTTTTTCTAATATAATCACCCCTGTATATGGATATATTAATAGGTATAACTTGTCATAAACATTAAACTGTATATAATTTTGATGATTGTCAGCATAACGTTTTTCTCGATTATGAGATTATCTTATATGTTTTTCAATATGCCTATATTTTTTCCACTTCCCCAATTACAATAGGTCACAATATATTTTATTCTATGACTTCATTCTAGCATGTTGGAGTCATACAGTTCCAAAAATAGAGGGTTTTATAAAGAACCGTGTAATTGTTGTAGTGAAAGTTATTATTATTTGAAAATTACAATAATGGATGTTTTTAATCCCAAAAACCATTGATATATATATATATATAACACTTTCAATATATCCTCTAATGTTTGAATTTTTATATCTAACTAACAATCTATCTAAGGATGATAGATAGTGATGAAACGTAACTCTATATCTAGTGAATGATGGAAACATCTCCAAAACGTCAATGTTAATGTCCAATCCCAAAAAAAACAACATTGTTATTGCTACAACATGAAGTATTAAAACTTTTTTAATATTTAATCATATAAGATGATAAATATATAATTCTAATATAATGCAAAAGATGTGTTATGATGTCTAAATCTGATCAACTCCAACCAATATAATATTATGCCCTTTACATTTATTCAAGATCATGATGGAAAAAATCCATTGTGATGTTTTACCATTTCGATTATGGTATAGGTAATGGTTTTACTATCCCCTGATATTTTTTTCTCTAATCCTTAACTAGCTAATAATCCAATAATCAAGAAACCTACTCTTTAACAATTACCTTCACATCATCCCAACAAAAATACACTTTCAATTAAAAATTCATATTCTTACATCTGGGATGAATAGATAATAATAAAAAATTAGGGTCATCCATTATCTTATTCTTCAATTATTATTGTTATGGGACACATATTTTTTCATAAGCCTTGTTATTAAATCACAATAAAGGATGAAATCTGACACGTTCCTCAAATTATTTTATAGATCTACAAATACATTCTGTGTCTCTGTAATCATCACCTAGAAAGGTTGTTAAAAAATCATTTGATATTTAAAATATGTCCCTAATTACATCAAAATTTCAGACTCATTCGTTTCATGTCTCAAGAAATTGAATATTTTCGGATCCTTGTCAATGATAAATAAGAAATAAACTATGAACTCAAATCATATTCCAACTTGTTCACTTTCCTTGGGTAGTAATGTATTGATAGTTAATAATATTTTAAATCTGTAACCATCTTCTTTGGATAATGTTCATCTCATTTTGAGTAAAAATATACTTTAATTATTTTTGATCTGTTTGTATTTTCCACCTTTAACTAAAGAGATAATTCCCCTATATCAGTAATGAATTAATTACTACATATAACTCCACATAAAGAGTGGGTAAATTGTTCCCATGGATATTAAATTTTCATGTGGAAGATGATAAATAGATATCTAAATACATGAGAAAAAATCCATGTATCTTCTTTGTTGAATCACTATAATTAATATCCTTCTCTACTAACAGGTAGTGTAAGAACAAGTGAACTAACTTGTATTCTATTTGGTTCCTAAAAATCATCCTAACATTCTTACATCCAATGGAACCTAACTCCCTTTGGTGTTAACAAGGTAATTTAATTAGATAGTAATGATAACTTCCCCACATTTTTTGATAATGTCCTTCCAAACCAATAAAACTATGGATCTCAATCATAATGGTTTTCATGGACCAATTTTAAATAATTTTTTTAAGGTTTTATTGATATACCCATCCTTGATATTATGTTTCCTAAGGATGAGACATTCCAAATACAAAATTAAAACATGGAAAATATTTCATAAATATTGTCATTACATAGGGTCATTAGTACTATTCTCAGGTTATCCTAATTCTCTACCTTACTGTTCTAATACACAAGAATATCATTCATAAGTTGTACCACCAACTAATAAAGACAATATACACAGACTCCATTAATTAAATAGATGAATATATATTGGTAATTAGAATGACTAAATGGAATTATTATAAATTAATAGGGACTATACAATGTATGAAATGTTGTTCTGGGTACATCCCCTATCTGGAAACTCAATTGGTGATATCTTGAATGAATATCATTAAAGGAATTGTAATTTTCCCTCCATAGTTGATAAAACAAGAAAGCAATATAAGGTAGATTGTACTTTTTCTTTATAGTTATCTTTTTTATGTTCTCTATAATCAATGGAATGTAAAAATAGTCTTTTATCATTCATAAAAAAGAGAATTGGTGAAACCTATATTGATGAACATGGCTATATGAATCCATTTTTCTGATTCATTGGGAGTTTCTTCTTTAATTATGGCATCACAAATTAAAAAAAATATACTGGGTCTTTTAAAAATATTTATCACTTGATATTAGTTCTACTGAAAAAAAACATTACTATTTAGTAGAATAACGAGAATCCCTTCCTAAATGTTACCAATAAAACACCCACAATAATAATATCATATATATTTCATTTTTTCTTATAAATATGAAAAACACCCATTTTAATTAAAATCACAACCTATACGATGGATGTAATTTACACAAGATGATTATATTTATCATCACACAAGTTGATGATTAATGTTTTTTTGAATATTAGACATAATTTCACTTACAATAAAATTAATGTTGGATTTATTTAAAAAAATTCAATCCATTCCAAAAATAACATCTAAGTCAACATGAGGACGAGTGACATGCTTTTTAGAAAATAAGTTACAACAATCAAAAATTGTGGAGGAATCATATTCTTGGGATGCTATAATCATACCATTATGGGTTTTTATTACTAATATAAAATCTATTTTTCAAGGTGGTCAAATGATACCCTTAGAAATGTATTTAGATATACATTAGTGGGAAGATTGATAATTAAATAAGACATTAGTAGTTATATATTGGATATAATGTGTACATTTCAACACTTCTTCATCGTTCACCTAATTATAAAGAGTTATCACTTGAGATTTAAATTTATCTATATGCTAAATATGTTATTTAGATCGTTCACCATAATTAACCTTTGTATTTAGGAACTAGTTAGCATAATTTTTCTACCTTTTTCTTTAACAACACTAGAGTTTATGTGATGATTTCTCTAGTGATTTCTCTTTATTTTCATAACTACTTACCATCATACAATCACTTGAACATTTAACTTCCCGATAAAATTATTTTCCACACGTGAAACATTTTCCAACTTCCATCAATTAATATACTATATTTTTCCATACATATGTTGATAACAAAGGTTTGTTCATCTTTATATCTCCTTGGTTTTGAGAATTTTATTTCTGGTTAATTTTATTTTCTTGTCCAAGCAATGATATCTAAGGATAACTCAAAATTTTTTCTCCACCTTAATTGAAATTTGAATGATAAATTCATAGCTAATGATTCCCCTTATGCATAACTCTCTATGGATAATTGGTTTTAAGACATTGAACAATTGAACAAACTTAATATTAAGTAGTATGGTATAACATAAGTGTACCTCAAATGTCTTCTGAAATTTTCCTCATAGGTACATATGGATTCATCATCATACAAATTTAATAAAAGAAATTATTCATCAATTTTTGTAAAATTAATATTAGAAATTTCCTTTTTTTAAATTTCTTTTAAAATTCAACCCAATCCACGGATTCAATTTCATATTGTTCCCTCATGTTCTTGATAAGATTCAACCAGTGATATTTTATTATTTTCAAGGGATAAATAATAAATATTACTTTTTAATGTAACAAACATTAGAGATTATAAAATATTTCTTCACTATTACTGATCCATTTCATAATAACTAGTGTATTTTTAGACCAATAAAAAGAAGTAGGATTTTTTACATTAGAAATACCATACAAAACATTATTCCTTAATTTTCTCAGTCGGAAGATCATCATGACTTATAGTTTAAAAATTCAGTTTGATCACTGAAAAATATTTTTTCATTCCATCTCTGATAACATTTATATTTTCAAGAGGTCTATATTTTTGTGTCCATCTAATTTAGTATTAACATGAATTTTTTGGGATCCACCCAATGAATGAAACTAAAAAGCATAGTGTGAGAAAAAATAATAATGGTGGTAAACCACATAATCATGAAAACTTATTTATGGAAAGTATAGTTCTTTACACATTCTTCAATAAAACCTTAGTTTTAACCTAGTTCATTCGTGATCATTACCAACACTTTAAGGTTTTTTATATATACATAGACTTATCCATGGGGTTTTTTTATTAGAATTCCCTCATCCATGTTTCAAAATGTTAACTAAACCATTCCTTACTACAAACTATAGTAATAAATACCTTTCAAACATATATATTACATCTTAATATATTAATATTTATTACCTAATATTTTGATCCATGCATTAATCATTTAGGACTGGTATCATTGGAATGTTTTAAACAAAAAGTATTTGTTTATAAAATATATACATCATCGCACTTATTTTTTCATAACTATAATCCTTTTTAGACATGTGATATTTAATTCATTTCTTCACAACCTGGGGAATGTAAACATGTGAGATCAGATTCTTAGTAAGGGAAAACAAGTGAGATATAAAGGATCACATATTAATAACATTACCATAAGGGTATAAAAATATGTTATTAATGTTTTAAAACCATTACGATATATATCAATGATCATAATCTAAAATTCATGGCATAAATGTTGGAAGTTCATAGAGTCTCTTATTAAAATGTGTTCTCTCCCCGTTCAACTCTTGTTTATCACATTAGATTACAATCATTAACCAATTAATTTGATGGATATATTGGTCCTAGTATTCACATAATTAAAACTATATATGTGTGTTCAAAAGATTAGAAACAATTAATCATATTATATCCAATGAAAATAAATGTGATTCGAAAACATTTCATCATAACATAATCCATGTAAAATAAATGGGCTTCATAAATATTTGATCATAACATATCCCATGGAAAATAAATGGGTTTCATAAACATTTACTCCTTAAATCTTATAAATAATGAATCTAGAGAATAAATAACCATTGTATTATTAGATCATATCCAAAATAAAGAATTTGAAAAATCCTATAATTTTATAACAAATGGAAATGGATTTTGAAATATCACATGGGATATTTCATTGTAAATTATCCTTTCTATTTAATAATATTTGGTTTAAAGTGATATGCAATTATAAAGGGGAATATTTTCATCGAAAATAAACTTGTAAACTTTCATTGGAATATTAAATGAAAATTGTATTCATTGTGTGGGGATAATTGTTTTTATTCCATATAAGATAAAAACTTGACTTCTATAATTTTTTTTTTAAAATTCATAAAGTAACTCTATAGGAAGAAGTTAAAAAAGTTCATCAAGAAACATTTTTTTTAAAATAGTCAACTACAATTTAAAATGATATTATACAACAATTAGATAATGGTAAAAGAATTTGTCAAATTGTTTTTAAAAACATGTATATAGGATATAAAAAATTCCAGTGGAGACTTAAATATATAAGTCCCAAATTTTTCTGAGAGTGTCAAATAAATCCAAACCACTTGGGTTTCTTTTTAGTCGTAGGTACCATGAGGGATAGAAAATCAAATGAAACATTAAATACCATAAATAAAAATAGATTCATGATATATTACATCAAAGGGGATTTATATTCACCACACGAACAAAATATGTGGTGAATATGTCATATGTCTCATAGAAGTAAAAGTATTAGGAAAAAACATTACAAATATTTATTGTTTCTTAAAAATTTATCTAACCTTTTGTATAATAAATTTTGTATTTTAAAAATTTTATTATAAAGTTATTTAATTAATTATAACATCTTATATGATTCATTTATAACTGTTCAACATCCCTTTTTAAATAATTCCTTATTAAGATTGTTATTTTTGGGTGTTATATATTTCGTTTGTCTTCGGTATATCATATTAGTAGTTCTGATCATTGTAAAATTATCATAGATCCAAAATATATATAATATTTATATCGATATATATATCACATATTTTCATTATATTTTTATCTAGATTCGTCCATACACATTATAAATATAAAAATGAATTACACCATTCATGGAGATGGGAAGTCATTAAACGCATGCACACTGTATGAATTATCAAAATAATGGAATTAAAGAAACGTAAATAATAATTCTCATTTATTGGATAATTATTATATCATATATATCATATATATTCATTGAATTGTCCCTCATTACCATCCACGTAAATTGTAAATAAAAAATGAATCACATCACTTTGTAGAGGCGATAGATCACATGTACAACTGAACGACATTATCTATTCCCTATAGAAATGATTATAGTTAGGTATATTAGAAATTATAATTCTAGAAGATTAATTATGTGTTTAAAATATATAATAATATTAAACCAATTATAATAATGATCCTAATAATATTTTGATGAAAGATTAATTGTATCACTATATGGAGATGATAATTTATTCATACGCAAGAGTGATCCATTCAATTATCATTTTATAGTGAACTAGGTCTATAGTGTGGTTTTCATAATCACAATATTGAATTTTAATACTCAACATACAGAAAATTTTTGGTTATTAGAAATAAAATATATTTCAAATAGTAAAATAATTGTTGAAAAGAACGTGATCTGTTAGAGATATTCACTCTTCTTTTGATCAAATCCCTTAGGTATCCCACAAAGAGATATGTGGTTGGTATAATGATAAGTCCAAAACCTCTTTCATGTATCTAGGGAAGTTGATATTAGAAATTGGAACTGATAGGTCAAGATATAAGGATAATTGTGTTTTCAAAAAGTAAAGGAGTAGGTGTAGAGACCCGAAGCTTGACGTACATGGACATTACATTACTTTTGTGGAATACTTAATACATAAGAAAAACAGACACGCAAGGACCGTAATAGTTTAGTGTATTTGGAAACTCGGAATAAAATCTTCTAATCGTGGTGAAAGATCTTAAACATATCCCAATAAAAATCTTCCCTTCCTTACCTAAAACCATTCTTTATATCCTGGGGAAAATAAAACATCAAAGGGGTGAGGTCAAATGCCCAGTAAGGGTAAACATAGAGAACACACAACAATCCATAATCATTTGAATGCAAAAACTTGAACATAAAATCTAAACATCAAAATCTTGAGCAAAGACATGATTATTAGAAGTAAGTAAGGCATGTATCATAAGGGAACATCAATCATGATAAAATAGCATGGGAATAAAACATGTAATTGTGGAATCCATTAAGCACATGTAATGATTTCTATAGTAGCCAAGGCATTGCTGCCAAGACCATCTTAGTGGACAAAGTCCCTTTCTGAATCGAGTTCACTCCTCGTTCCAGTCCTGTAATACTGAACTGGATTAACTTACCATTCCAGCCATGTATATCTCATGAGATATAAATATTTACCCAATGCATTTGAGGGAGATATAGGTCCCACCCATCTCATAATGAAATCATTCTTACTTGTGCCACAAAATAAATATACATCATTCATAAAAACCCAATAAATAAAATGGGTTTCATAAACATCATCTCATCATCACATAATCCATATAAAAGAAATTGATATCATTTCATAATAAGAAACGTGAAACCATGTAAATCATAGAGACTTTAAACTTGAAACATACACTTATGAAATAATGTTATCTTAGATGAAAAATGGTTTTGATAAAACACTTGAAATGAATTCTTGAGGAAAATAAACTTTCTTCTTCAAAATCATTTTCGTTTAAGAAAATGCCATGCAATTTTAAAAGAATAGAATTTTTTTTAAAATAGACATGAAATATTTTGGAGGAAGCTTCATAAAAATAAGGATTTACAAAACCGTAAAAATCCTTTCATGCCATATACGTTAAAAAAACATTCTTCTCGTAGTTTTGTCAAAAAAGTCAAAAAGTACCTCATAACGTAAACAAAAGAATGATTCCTTACATACCATGTAGTAAATGTCAAGAATGGGTAAAAAGGATGGAAACACTTTTTTAAAATGAGGACATGGATGATAGAAATAACTCCAAAAAATACTTACGAATAAGCAATCTCGAATAAAAATTAGATTTCAAAAATTATCCCTTACCTTAGGTCTGCTTTTCTTCATAAGTTGCTGAACCTCATACATAATGATTTAAATAATGTGATTGACTTATTATAGAATCAT
Source organism: Viscum album (assembly GCA_963277665.1). Lineage (NCBI taxonomy): Eukaryota > Viridiplantae > Streptophyta > Magnoliopsida > Santalales > Viscaceae > Viscum > Viscum album. The sequence goes on from OY728122.1 coordinate 1,150,779,905, forward strand.
GTTAATTGTTATGACATCATATATGGTTCACGTATGACTTTATATTACCCGTTATTTTGCAAATTCCATGTCAAACAGCGTTTTGGGTAAAATCGTTTCATTTGTCGTCCGTGTTTTGACTTGTAATTAGTCATATGATTACTTAGATCATGATTACTTAATTACAGAATATAAAAAATGACTTATATACAATATATATTCCGAATATACATATATATAATATATTGATAAATGGAAAGAAATACACTGTTCATGGAGACGGTAGGTCGTACGTACACATGAACGCTGTTTTCGTTTCCTTATTGAATTGAATGGAATTAAGTAGATGAAATAAATATATATATACATAACTCCAGTAGAATTATTATGTCATATATTTCATGATTACTTATTATATATACTTTATAATCCTTCATGAAAGGTTATCATGGAGAGTGAATCTCATCGCGTCATGGAGACTATATTCCGTACGTACGCACGAGCGATGATATCATTCCCATGACCGTGGAATTATATTAAAGTGTATGTATAATTTTACACAATCAATATCACTTTACAATAATCATATATATTCATTAATTTCACCATTATACCCATACATGTAAGGTGGTGGTGGAAAATAGATTACACCAAGGCGTGGAGACAGTATTCCGTACGTACGCACGCGCGGTGATTTCGTTTTCCGTAGGATGGATAGATGGTGAAATAGGGTTGTTTCATACTTATAATATCATATCCGTACATGATTGATACTGATGTTATTACTTCATAATGAAAAAAACTAATAAGAATAAGTGGAAGAAGAAATAAATTTGAAAGAATCGGTAACAGACATTACCTCTTCTTTGAAGTGACTCTTTGAGTCCTCCTCTTAGGGCACTAAAATTGGTCTTTGAAGAAGACTAGAACCTCTAGGATATTTCTAGGGAAGTGGAGAAGAGAATTTTTCAGGTGTTGTCCGAGCATTAATGCTCAATGTGGTGTGAGTAAGAGAGGGAGGAGGTTCCCTTTTATAAGGGAGGAGAGGGACTCCTTTGAAAAAACAAAAAATACTAATTAATTATAAAGAAAAATTCGGTTTTAAATAGCTCCAAATTGATTTATTTCGAATCTAAGGATGGTATGGGTCAAAATCCTCTCATCCAATAGAATTTAGGCAAGTTTAGGTTCCTATTTTAACCTTATCATTTATATTTAACTTTAAGTTAGATAATTTTATTTTTACCGTGTCTTTTTTTGTTCTTCCACTATAAGGTTAATAAACATACGATAAAAAGCCAAAAGAACCCCAAGTTGTTTATTATTAATATATATAACCTTATCTAAGTCATTTAGCCGAACCTTATATATTTAGAAATAAAATAACAATTAATAATATAATATTTGTTATAAAAACTATTTTATGTCAATTTTGACATTATTTAGTAATTGATTTTTGTGAAAATTATAAAAGAATGATTAGTTCAAAAAAAAGTTACTTAAAGCAATAATAACATGTCATATTAACTTATAAAATTAGTTCAATTCATAAAAAGTCTCAAATTACATTTATTTGGGTATTTATAACATCAATTATGTCAATATTTCATTAATAAGATAATTAATGCATCATCATCGTGTCATAAATAAATTAAATTATTTAATGTTTAAAAATTACAAATAAAATACCATTATGTAGGAAATCCTATTATAATTCTAATGAATATTTATAGTTTAATTTATCTTATGTATAACCCTTTATTAGAAATTATCTACTTATTAAACTATGATTTTAACTGTTTTAACCCTTCTTTAAATAAATTAATAATAAATGTCCTAATCTAATTCAAGTGGTCCTAAATGGTCATATTTCATTCCTAATGTTGTTTTTGTTTGAATTACACTAATCCAATAGAATTAGGAAATTTTTCAGGGTAATAATAATATCATTTTTACCCTTATTTACCCTATTTACTTTTAACCGTGGTAAATAAAAGTAAAAAGTTACTATTCACCAAAACTTATTTTCATCTCATTGAACCACATTTTACTTATTGACATCAACTGTGTCTCTAAGATTTTTGAAATTCCACTCATAGAAGTGGTAAAATTAAGTTTTATGAAAAATTCATTTTTTAACTACCAATTAGTGGTTTCACTATTCATCAAAAAATGAAAGTTTCCAGAAAAATACCAGAAATTAGGCCTAAGCTATATTTGATATTATGAACTCAAAAATGATGTCTAATTTACAAAATTCAAAACATATCAGTTTCATTAATTAATTTAAAAATTAATTTCCGTCGTCAAAACAAATAGCGTGTTCTTAAGAGATAATAACTATCAAAAGATTGACACTTGTTTATGTCTGGTTTAAATGTGAAATTACATCCAATGACCAAAATTTTATTAAATTGTAAAAATATATTCTAAATATACTTTAAAAACACTCAAATTAATAATTTATCCCAATTAATTATTTCGATTAAAAAGTCTGTCTTTAATTAAAATTTAGTAATTTTCAGTATTCATCAGAAAATGAAAGTTATCCGAAAAGTACCAAAATTTCACCCTAATCTAATTTCGATATTCCAAATCCAAAAATGAAGTCCATTTTGAAAAATAAAATTTACAAAATTTGAAAAAGTGGTTATTACTATACATAACGGCTAGTTTTAATAATATTTTAATAGCATATCGTTGTTTAGTGAAACTCGGTATTGCATACTACACACGCTATCGAGGAAGGTCGCGATTGCGTGTAATGCAAGGAATTTCAATGATGCATGTTGTGCAAGCTCATTTTGGTGTAGCATAATACACAAGATAGAATATTTTTCATAAAATCTCTGGGTGTTACATTCTACCCCCCTTAAAATGAATTTCGCCCTCGAAATTCATCGGGGTTATAAATGGTTTACTACTCGAAAGTTTCTTTAATAGAATCCCACATCGTAAAAAGGAATACCAAAAAAAATCTTTAAAAACAAAAGTATGAAACGTAACGGTTACCCAAATAAAATAATCAATGGGTTTCCACATAGGTGAAAATATGGATATGGAAGAGAAATCTAACCATCATGTTCTGATGGAGAGTGGTAGAGAACATGGCTGTGGAAAAGCCAGCAATCACAAGGCCATAAATTTGTGACGATTTAAGGTACCATCTAATTCATCAGATATAAGAGAACTAGGACAACATTTTTGGTTTTCAAGATCATTTCCCTAATGTTGATGAAATTGGAATTAGATGAAATACTTTCGTGATTTTGGTATAGTCTCACCATTGGTCGTTCTTTGGACAATTTCCACTTCATCTATTAAAGAAATGAAGTTGAATTTGTCATTCGTGATGTGTTAGCAGATCATGTGATAGAATGATGGGTCATTCCATCTGTCTCAAACAAAATGTTCGAAAATTTATCAAAAAATACATAAGTCCATCTATAGTGAGATTAATCATATATGGTTCCTAAAATGGACGTATACTTCATATATCATACTGATTAATATAATAAAACTAGTTTCTACTAAACAGGGACTTCCTGTAGGCCAGTGGTAGGTGATAAAGGCCAGTATCACTTCGGATGTGGGTTCGATTCCCACAGCCTTGGCTGACGCGATCGGCTGTCACCCATCCTGCAGGTTGTCCATTTTCTAAAACTACATTAATATAACATCCCATAAATAATATCGGAAAAACTTCTATCCTTACACAATACTAACTTATGTCCAACATAATCCATTCCAATATTTAGGCTTATCCAAAATAATACTGTCTAATATCATATTATAGTGAAAATGATTACCAAAGAGTTCATACAACTAGCATGTTAATACCATTGTTGATCCCCATATATCATGAGATATGTCTTGTTGGTCACATTCCAAACATTCTAAGGCCTTAATCATGTATTCTCTTGAAAAAAATGAATACCCATTGAACCTTATTGAAAAAATGAATGCGGTTAAAAGTTAACTCTTTCCACATACCAAAATCATCAAAATTCTATATACTCAAACCATGATATCACTTCGTCCTTATATCAATCATGAGCTCATGAATACTGTCAAACATTTCATTTTCTCATTTTCCCTCCATTATGCGCATATCAACTTTTTTTCCAAAAATATCTCAATCACTTTCCATGGTTACCGGTACCATTGAAAACCACAATAGACCAATACATAAATATTCCAATATTCTACGATACTATGTACATCATTATTTTGGAATCCCATTACATAAACACTGAATAATTCTACCACATAGTTGTCATATTCAACATCGCCAACAGTGATCGCAAGTGACTTCCCTTTGTCCTTTTCCTTAAGTGGTTGCTCATGTTGATCATCACTAACCCGTGGATTAGGGCATTTATTATCATAATTTTCCATTTCCTTGCACTTGAAGCATTGATGTGTTGGTGGTGCGTTCTATGCAGCCTTTTCTTTATTCACATCATTAGAAACCCTTTTTCCATTACTTCGACACTCAGCTGCTCAATGACCTTCTTTTCCACACTTAAAACATTTTCTAGTCCCTTTAAGACAATCTCCACCATGCTTTTTTCCACACTTTGAGCATAAAGAAACATTTATCTTCTTTTCACCATTATTCTGAGATTTCTCCTTGAACTCTGTCTTTCGTTTCTTCTCAAAACTATGATATGGATAAGTAACACCAACTTCCATTTCTACCTTTATAGCACAACAAACAATTTCTTCATAGCTACTAAAGTCTCTTATAGCTAATTCCCTTCGAAGATTTGGTTTTAAGACACTGAATAATCGGTCAACATTACTTTCAGGTTGGATGATAAATCCAGATGCATACCGTGCAAGACTTGTTAAATTCACTTCATATATAACAATAGATTCATCATCCTTTTGCTTTAGTTCAAGAAACTCCTTCTCCATCTTTTTTTGAAGAATATGAGGGAAGTACTTATTGAAAAATAAGTTCTTGAACTCGTCCCATTCCATGGACTCAATTCCATCTCTTGGCCTCATATTCTTGATAATATTCCACCATTTATCAACATCACCTTCCAAACGATACACTGCTAAGATGACTTTATCATGTTCAGAACATTGAAGAACTGAAAATATCTTTGTAGTAGTACTGATCTATTGTTCAGCAACATGTGGATCAGAAGACCCACTGGAAGAAGGTGGACATTGATTCATGAAGGACTCAATAGAATATTGTTCCCTTCTCTACTCATTTGGAATTCCAAAATGATTCATATCTTGTGTAAGTATAGCAATAAGATTTTTCACTCCATCTCCAATTACATTTGTTTGTTTAGAAGGACAATCATTGCATTGTCCATTACATTGATCAACACGGTTCCTTCGGGTTCTAGCGATCTTCTAAAACCGAAAAAGAATAGTCTGAGAGGAAAAAATCACACTAGGAAAAACAATATAATAAAGGGGGAGTACCTTCAATATCTAACATCTTGGGTTACCGTAATTCTAGTATTATAACCTATACATATACTCAACCTTAGGGACATCCCTAGACATACCTAGAAATATCTCTAGGGATCTAACTAAAGTTCTCACATCCTAGTTTCCAAAGGTTTAAAAAACCTTTCCTCTAATACCAAATTTAGATACCTGAAGCTTGAAGTACAAGGACATTACATTACTTTTGATGAATACTTAATACATAAGAAAAATATACACACAAGGATCGTAATAGTTTAGTGTCTTTGGAAACTTGGAATAAAATCTTCTAATCGTGGTGAAAGATCTTCAACATCTCCCAATAAAGATCTTCCCTTTTTTTCCTTACCTAAAACCATTCTTTATATCCTAGGGAAAAGAAAACATAAAAGGGTTGAGCTCAAATTCCCAGTAAGGGTAAACATAGAGAACATAAAACAATCCATAAACATTTGAATGCAAAAACATGAACATAAAATCTAAACATCAAAATCTTGAGCAATGACATGAATCTTGGAAGTACGTAAGGCATATATCATAAGGGAACATCAATAATGATAAGATATAATGGGAATAAAACATGTAATTGTGGCATCCATTAAGCACATGTAATGATTTCTATAGTAGCCAATGCATTGCTGCCAAGACCATCTTAGTGCACAAAGTCCCTTTCTGAATCGAGTTCACTCCTCGTTCCAGTCCTGTAATACTGAACCAGATTAACTTAACATTCCAACCATGTCTATCTCATGAGATATAAATCTTTACCCAATGCATTGGAGGGAGATATAGGTCCCACCCATCTCATAATGAAATCATTCTTACTTGTGCCACAAAAGAAACATACATCATTCATAAAAACCCAATAAATAAAATGGGTTTCATAAACATCATCCCATCGTCACATAATCCATATAAAAGAAATTGATATCATTTCATAATAAAAAAAGTGAAACCATGTGAATCATAGAGACATTATACTTGAAACATACACATAGGAAATAATTTTATCTTAGATGAAAAATGGTTTTGATAAAACACTTGAAATGAATTCTTGAGGAAAGTATCTTTTCTTCATCAAAATCATTTTCTTTTCACAAAATTCCATGAAATTTTAAAAGAATAGAATTTTGTTTAAAATATTCATTAAATCTTTTAGAGTAAGCTTCATAAAAATAAGGCTTTACAAAACCGTAAAAATCCTTTCATGCCGTATACGTTAAAAAAACATTCTTCTCGTACTTTTGTCGGAAAAGTCAAAAAGTACCTCGTAACGTAAAAAAAGAAAGATTCATTAAATACCATGTAGTAAAAGTCATGAATGGGTAAAAATGATGGAAACACTTTTATAAAACGAGGACATGGATGATAGAAATAACCCAAGTAAATACTTACGAATAAGCAATCTCGGAATAAAATGAGATTTGCAAAATTATCCCTTACCTTAGGTCTGATTTGCTTCGTAAGTTGTCGAACCTCCTATATAATGATTTAAATAATGTTATTGACTTATTACAAAATCATATTTATTTTTATTATATCATATATGGTTCACTTATGACTTTATATTACCCGTTCTTTTGTAAATTCCATGTTAAAGAGCGTTTTGGGTAAAATGGTTTCATTTGTCGTCCGTGTTTTGACTTGTAATTATACATATGATTACATAGATCATGATTACATAATTCCAGAATATAAAACATGATTTAATAATAATATATATTCAGAATAAATATATATATATATAATAGATTGATAAATGGGAAGAAATACACCGTTCATGGAGACGGTAGGCCGTACGTACACATGAACGTTGTTTTTGTTTCCTTATTGAATTGAATGGAATTAAGTAGATGAAATAAATATATATATATACATAAATCAAGTAGAATTATTATTTCATATATTTCATGATTACTTATTATATATACATTATAATCATTCCTAAAAGGTTATCATGGAGAGTGAATCTCATCGCGTCATGGAGACGGTATTCCGTACGTATGCACGAGCGATGATATCATTCCCATGATCGTGGAATTGTATTAAAGTGTATGTATAATATTACATAATCAATATCAATTTACAATAATCATATATACTCATTACTTTCACCATTATACCCATACATGTAAGGTGGTGGTGGAAAATAGATTACACCATGACGTGGAGACGGTATTCCGTACGTACGTACGCGCAGTGAATTCGTTTTCCGTAGGATGGATAGATGGTGAAATAGAGTTGTCTAATATTTATAATAACATATCAGAATATGAGTGATACTGATGTTATTACTTCATAATGAAACAACCTAAGAAGAAGAAGTGGAAGAAGAAATAATGTTGAAAGAATCGGTAACAGACATTACCTTTCTTTGAAGCGCCTATTTGAGCCCTCCTCTTAGGGAACTAAACATGGTCTTCGAAGAATACCAGGACCTCTAAAATGTTACTAGGGAATTGGAGAAGAGAATTTTTCGGGGTTTGACTAAGATTTAAGGCTCAAAGTGGTGTGAGGAAGGGAGGGAGGAGGTTCCCTTTTATAAGGGAGGAGAGGGGCTCCATTGGAAAAACTAAAAATATTAATTTATTATAAAGCCAAATTAGGTTTTATATAGCTCCAAATTGATTTATTTCGAAGCTAAGGTGGGGATAGGCCGAAATAATCTCATCCAATAGAATTTAGGCAAGTTTAGGTTCCTATTTTAACCTTATATTTTATATTTAACTTTAAGTTAGATAATTTTATTTTTACCGTGTCTTTTTCTGTTTTTACACTATAAGGTTAATAAACATACTATAACAAGTCAAATGAACCCCAAGTTGTTTATTATTAATATATATAACCTTATCTAAGTAATTTGTCCGATTCTTAGATTTTTAGAAATAAAATAACAATTAATAATATAATATTTGTTTTAAAAACTATTTTATTTCAATTTTGACACTATTTAGTAATTGATTTTTTTGAAAATCATAACAGAATTATTAGTTCTAAAACAGTTACTTAAATCAATACTAACATGTCATATTAACCTAGAAAATTATTTTAATTCAAAAAAAGTCTCAAATTGCATTTATTTGGGTATTTATAACATCAATTATTTCAATATTACATTAATAAGATAATTACTGCATCATCGTTGTGTCATAAATAAAATAAATAATTTAATGTCTAAAAATTACAGATAAAATACCATTATGTTTGAAAATTTTTTATATTTCTAATTAATATTTATAGTCGAATTTATTTTATGTATAACCCTATATTAAAAATTATCTACTTATTAAACTATGATTTTAACTATTTTAACCCTTCTTTAAATAAATTAATAATAAATGTTCTAATCTATTCCAAGTGGGCCTAAATGGTCATATTTTATTCCTAAGGTTGTTTTTGGTCGAATTAAACATATCCAATAGAATTATGACATTTGTTAGGGTAACAATAATATCATTTTTACCCTTTATTACCATATTTACTTTTAACTGTGGTAAAAAAAAGTAAAAAGTTACTATTCACCAAAAATTATTTTCATCTCATTGAATCATATTTTACTTACTGACATCAACCATGTCTCTCGAATATTTTAAATTCCACTCACAGAAGCGGTTAAAATAATTTTTATGAAAAAATCATTTTTTTAACTACCACTTAGTGGTTTCACTATTAATCAAAAAATGAATGTTTCCAGAAAAATACCAGAAATTAGGCCTAAGATATATTTGATATTATGAACTCAAAAATGATGTCTATTTTACCAAATTAAAAACATACCAGTTGTATTAATTAATTTAAAAATTAATTCTCGTCGTCAAAACAAATAGCGTGTTCTTAAGAGATAATAACTATCAAAAGATTGACACTTGTTTATGTGTGGTGTAATTGTGAAATTACATCCAATGAATAACATTGTATTAAATTGTAAAAATATATTATAAATATACTTTAACACCACTCAAATTAATAATTTATCACTTTTAATTATTTCTATTAAAAAGGTTGTTTTTAATTAAAATTTAGTAATTTTCACTATTCATCAGAAAATGAATGTTATCCGAAAAGTACCAAAATTTCACCCTAATGTAATTTCGATATTATGAATCCAAAAATGATGTCCATTTTGAAAAATAAAATTTACAAAATTTAAAAATGTGGTTATTACTATACATGACAGCTATTTTTAATAATATTTTAATAGCATATCGTTGTTTAGTGAAACTCGGTATTGCGTACTACACATGTTATTGAGGAAGGTTGTGATTGCGTGTAATGCAAGGCAAGTCAAGGATCTGTGTTGTGAAATCTCCTTTTCATGTAGCTTACAACACAAGACAGAATATTTTTCATAAAATCTCGGGGTGTTACAGTAGGTCGCCTTTTATAATTGATGTGACAGTTAATTTTGGAATTTCTAAAAATATTAAACTATAAAAAATAGATTTTCACGAAAAGTTTTCTCAAGATTTCGATGGATTATATGATTATATAAAAAAGAATTTTTATAGCTAAAAGAAAAGAAATTGAACATGTTTTTGTGCTATATAAAATCTTATCTCTTTGATTATCCCATAATTAACCAATTTAAATTTTAACTATGACAAAAACATTTTAATATTAATTGTTATAATATTTAACAATAAGCTAAAAATTTGATCCTAAATAAAACATTTATGTGATTTTATACTATATCATAATAAATTATATTTATTTCAATATTTTTTTGAATTATAGATTATCTAATAAAATATTATTTGGATTTAAAAATTATACTTTTTAATTTTGACACAATTCATTCAATTTGTCAAAAAAAACATAAATACAATGATTGAATTATAATATAATCTATTAAAACTATTTTAATTTTTAATATTCACCAATTAAAATTTAAAGGAACCCTGTTAATTAATGAAATTATAAAACATTATTATTTTTAATAACATTTATTTTTTACTTAAATTAATTGAATAAATATTTTTTTTGGAATTGTGTATGAATTTAATTAAATTATATAACAGATAAAATTAAAAAATAAATTTATATAATGATTTTAATTTTTTTATCAATATAGGTATGAAGATTCATTCATAAGTATTTGTTTTCTATATCAGAACACATGAAGGATATTAAAAACAAAGAGAGTGACATTTTTTAACGTTCTTTTTTTATTTAATATATAACTCGTTTTCATTGGCATGCCTCCATTGAACTACTACATTCTCAGCTATAGGCTTTAATTATATATGTAATTTCATCAAATATAAAATTGGATTTCATTAACAAATATAGGTTATCGTCAAAAAAGGCACCTGACCCGATCCACAGTAAGACCCAAGTGGCATTCCCAATCCCCACGAGCTGGAACAAATGCCCGAGTATCAATACATATTAGTGGTAGTGATTTAACCAAACATTAAAATATAAAACAAACAACAATATACAATTAAAAAATATGGAAAGCCAATGAAAATATGTAATTACAAGGTTTCTAATTTACGTATAAATGTTATACAAAAACAAAAGAGAGTTACAACAAAAATGGAATGAAAAACAATCTCCAAAACCCCAACATGGTAAGGGGAACATCTACCTCAAAGCATATCCCCAACACCGCTTAAGAGTAATAGTAGCATCCTAAACCACCCTCACCAAAAGCATTACCCGTACCTATATCAAACATGAACAATTCAACTTACAACCAAAGGTGTAAGTAGGGTGTGAGCTATTTCTTAGTTGGATTCCACCCAAAGGTATTCCACGCTCTAAAAATTAAATGAAAAATAAACTTACTATATTTAAATTTTAAAGGAAGTGATATAACCATTTAATTGAAAGAAGTTTTAATGAAAAACAACTTTTTATGGAATTCTATTTTAAATGATATCTACTTCTTCCTCGAAATAAACCAAAGCCACAGTGAATGTCAATGGAGAGAACATAATAGTTCAATATAACCAACATAGGAGAGGACCCATGGGTATTAGCTATAAAAAAGAAGGATAAAACCTTGTATTTTGGCGCTAAGTGGTATATGAACCACAACAATCCATGTTCTATTGAAAAAGATAATATAGAGGAAAATAACCCAATATTCTAGTGGTCTATGATCATCATCAATGATTAGTTTGTGTTTTCATCATCAATCCATCTATGTGAATCTTGTCCATACCCACATACGTATCACTAGAAAACATGTAACAGTCCAACATCCTAGGTACGGAGGATTCCCATATTGCTCAATCAGATTTCTTATGCCACAAGATACATCACATTCACACACACAAGTCCACCCTGGAAATATGAACCCCGAAAACAATAATATTCAAATGCAAAACCGCTTTCAAAAATAAAATTCACCCCAAAAAACATTCCAACCATGATTCTACTTCCAAACACAACTTAATAACACATTTACTCAATTCATAAAACATTTAAAATACATTCAATAAGGCCTCACTTCAAGAATACACAAATTTCACTTGAAAATTTTATTTTAAAATCAATTTCAAATTAAAAATCGTCAAAAACAACATTCAAACCACAATAATAATTCCTAAAACCTTTTAATTGATTCATTCAACCCCCGTAAATTCTTCAAGAAATGATTAAACACAAAATCATCTACCATCATTGAAGAAATACACAAAATATGGTGAAAAAGTCCCACCGCACATCGGTAGTACAAAAAGGAGGAAACATCAAGACATTATTGAATATATCGAATCATGAACATTAAAATGGAACCCTTAACATTGAACTCTGTTATGGAGAAGATGAAACCCCCAAATTAAGAGAAGGAAACCCTAAATTAAATAAGGCATCAAAGAGAGGAGGTACATTTTGGATGAACCGAGAAGGAATCATGCCAAATCTGGAACAAAAATGAAGATTCATGGGAGTATAAAGGTTGGAATGGCACACCTTCAATGAGGGAGCCTATATAAGGAGAGAAAAGGGGTGATTTTGGGGGTTGAACATGAGAGGATATATAAATTTTTATGTTTTGGAAGATAAGTATGGTTAGTCCCATCATTTTTGGAATCCATGCAGTAAATGTGCAGACCATTCATTCCTGAAAAAGACCTCCACATGGTAACCTAGGTAGAGACAATGTCATATGGAGGCTATGTTGTAGGTTCTATCTCATACCACATGACTTCTTGGGTGGGAACATGGTCACTACTAACCGTGCGCTAACTGTGCACATGCACCTATTTTCTAGAAATGCCTCCATTTTACTCCAAAATAAAAAGGGAAACAAAGGGAAAAAGATAGACCAAAAAAATAGAACAATACCAAAAAATGAGATCACAGATAAGATAATTCCCCCCACCATAAAAAAATTCTACCCACAAAATGTCTACTTGAAACATGATCAGAATAAAGTGGGCACTCTTTCTCATCCCAAGTCTTTATCTACCAAGTATCATCTGTATCACATCATTTCGTCCAAAGAACAAAGACTAACAGAATCAACTTCCACCAAATCACCTTCCATTGAGATTCCAGTATTTTAACATTCCTTTAAAACACAGATAAATCAGGATATATCTCCAACTCATCCCAATTTAGCATATTAGATGGGTATAGGTTATACATTTTCATTTGGGATACATGAAACATGTTGTGAATCGACACCAATTGGGAGGGAAATTCATTCTAGTATTCTACCCTAAAAATTTTCTCAGTGATCATGAAGGGTCTAACATCCCTCAATGTTATCATCCCTTGCCTCCAAAAATGACGGTGACCTAAAAAAGGGGACACTTTCAAGAATATTCAATCACCCACAATGAAATCCTGATCATAATTCCTCTAAAAGGTATAATATTTATGGTGACTAGGAGTTGTCAATAACCACTACCTGATCAACATGAGTTTCTCATACATCTGTTGATCGATGCTCCATCCCAAAAGAGAGGTCCCACCTACCTCATCCCAACATAATGAAGACCAACTAGGATGAACATACAGAATCACAAAGGGAGCCATATGAATAGAATATTGAAAACTAATATTATAAGAAAACCAAACCCTTACAAAATTATTATCCCACAAACCACCTATGTCCAAGACTCGCGCACAGATCATGTCTTTTAAAATCATATTTTTCTGCTATCTTTGACCATTCATTTAATGTTGGTATTCCATGATATTTTTAATATGTTACCCCAATTCCTTTTGAAGGCCTTCCCAAAACCTAGAGATGAAGCTGAGGGACTTTGTTAGAAACAATTGTTGATGACACCCCATGATGCCTAAAAACATCCCGAACATACAAATTTCCCAACTCATCCTCCTTCATAGAATCATAGATCTAAATAAAATGGGATTATTTGGGCAAAAAGTCAATAAATATCCTAAAATATTTCTTTCTTAGAGCTCTATGATACAAACCGATGATGAAATCCATGATGACCTCATCCCATTATATATAGGAATGGGTAATGGTTGGAGAAAACTAGAGGGCCATCGATGACATGCTTTCACCTACCGATTAGTATAGAATCATGATTAAAATAAATTTTGTCCCATCTCAAACAAGGACCCAAGAACTATCAAAGAACATCATAATACATCATAGAAGCACCAAAATGAATGGACAACTAAGAGTGGTGTCTATAATGCATCACCACCTTCCTCAAAACTAACGACACCACGAAATGGATCTTGGAACATAGAATTCCCTTGATAGACAACTATCAATAAGAGGATGTCTCCCAACCCCTAAGAAACATCATATTCCACTGATAAAACATATCCCCATGCTTCTCTAGCTGAATTAGTTCTAGATGGGACGTATCCAACAACACACTCACTAGGAGTGCAACTAAACTGTGATTCTTTGTCTTAAAGTACATCTAGGAAAATAGACCCATCAAAGTCCACTCAATGCAAGACCACCTCAATTCATGGACCAGAACATTCCTTATTAGGGAATCATCCACCACATTACCCCTTCCTTGGGTATATATGATATCAAAATAAAACCCCAGTAGACACTCGAACCATCGATGCTGCCCCAGATTAAGATACTTCTAGGAGAAGATGGAGGACAATATATTATGATCCGAGTAGAACAAAAAATTATACAAATAGATTTATTTATAGAATGTCTTCAATGATCACATCACCACTACAAACTCCATTTCATGTGTTAGGTAATTCATCTCATGTAGTCGGAGTTGGTGAGAACCATATGCCACCATGTGATCATCCAGCATAAGCATACACCTGAGGCCCATACATGATGCATCACAGTAAAACACATACCAATTTACTAATTCCAAAAAAACCAACATGTGTACAATATCTAAACACCAATTAAACCCCACAAAGGATTCCTTCCATTATGGTCTCCAATAAAACTTCACCACCTTTTGGGTGAGTGTGGTCATATATGAAGCTATATGTGATAAATCCCGAATGAAACACCTGTAATACCCCACTAGGTCGAAGAATATCCTAATCTCAGAAACATTGTTAGGATATTCCAATGAAATAACAATAATTTTCTTGAATGGGGTCCACTGAAACCAATTGTTCTATGATGACATGGAGTAGAAACATCACATCACTAATCTAGAATGGTCATTTTTAGAGTTTCGTGTAAAGACGCTATTCCCGCAAGGTTCCAAACACGATTTGTAAATAATGCCCATGTTCTTATTCATATATTAAGTTGAATATGATTTAATAAAAAAATAAAACAATTTAAGAGTCATGATACTGGTGAAACACACTTTTCATTAGTTCCATAACTACTGTTGGGTAACTTTTCAATCCGAAAGACGTGACCAAATACTCAATGTGGGTGTACCTTCTTTGAAAAGTTGTTTTAAGGATATCTGCCTCTTTTAAACTGACTTCATGGTATCCCAACTGTAAATAGATTTTTGAGAACCACATTTCCCCCTTGATCTAGTCAAAAACATCATGAATTCTAGGAAAAGTTTAGTTATTCTTGATAGGCACCTCATTATGCTTTTAGTAGTTGGAACACAACTAGAGATATCCATTGGCCTTCTTTGAAAAATAATCATGGAAGTCCCATGTAGAGACTCTCGGGCAAATGAATCATTTCGATTATGAATTTTCTATTTTTTTCATTAAATCCATATACTCGGTGGGGGTCATATGATATGAATGAATAGATATCATATGTGTTCTCGGTGGCAAATCAATTGATAATTCCATGTCCTATTTTGTGGGAATACCAAAACAATTAGCAGGAAATACCAAAGGGAACTCATCCACCACATGAGGTAATATTTTCTCAGAAGAACAACCATGGTCCCCCAACATGAGTTATGATAATTTAAAATAATGATTACACAAAACTAGTATAGGAGGCCTATCACAACTTGACTGTGGATCCTATTCACCCGGAAAACCTGAGCACTTCCATCCAGTGTCATGAAGCTAACTCACTGCCCATAACAATCCATATGTTCTTGGAAATGCACCATCAATTCCATTTCAAGGATCACATCAAAAATGTCCATATCCAAGACCAAAAAGTACCATTACATCTCAACCCCTGACATAGAATATGCACATGATGGACACCTGACTCACCCCTCCTCGTTCAGTCAAAACATCGTCACCAAATCCCTCACAATATACCACAACTTAGTAAGTAGATTAAACAAGATCAAAATATTAGTAGATATAAAGTATAGATATTAAAAAATTCCAATAAAACTACAATAATAGATGATTAAACCATTATAGTACCTCGGACAGTTTAGAGACATGCATCCTATCCAACAGCTGCCTTCCCCATGGCAAAAAGATCCATGGTATCTGTCTGAGTTTGACCCAAACCACTGGTATGTGGCTCTATCCAAAGCTGAAAATGACTAGAAGAAGATCTCATCTTATCGCCCCAATCACTAAACCAAGATCCCAGGATCCTGGATGGTTCTGAATGAGTTGTCATACCATTTGAATCCACTGATCCTGCACCTCCCAGATATGAATTTGTAGCTCTGCAGAATCCCTGCATCATCCCCAATTCTCCAAAACAGTGATAATATTTGGGAGGAGATATACAAGAGGGTCGAGTGTACCCCACCTTCTCCCACATGAGGCATATAACGAACCCTACATTGGATTCCATGGATGGAGGATGCCTAGAAGGATGGCCTGAGCTTTCACCTCACTTCTTCCCATTTTCCTCATTGTTCACATTCTTTTCAGATGAACCACTAGTACCCATCACTAACATGCCCCCAAATACACTTGGCCTTCCTTTATTGTCAATCATAACCATAAATAATTGATCTACCACATTAGATTAAGTCTTCTCCTTGTATAATAAGTCCTGGGAATATATCTCTAGATAAAATCCTTTCCAAAAGCATTGATCCTTCATTTGCTCATTGGAGACTATTTTGGGGGAATACAGAACCACCTCAACAAAATAGTTGGCATACTTCATCACTGAATGGTCCCCTTGGAAAATATCCATGAACTCTTGGGAAACCACATATTCCAAAACTGCAGGGCAGTACTGGTCATTGAAGACCACCTTGATGTCATTCCATCTCACATGATCATGATTCCCATCTTGAATCACTATGTCCCACCAACTTCAATAGGGACACTCTAGCAGAAACAAAGCACACTTCACCTTGACCTCTTCAAGAGTGTCTGGGAACCCAAACATACACTCTATATTTATGATCCATTCCTCCACATCGTGAGTTTTTGAGCTACATAAGAAAGAAGGTGGTTTACTAATTGAAAATTTGTGGGCTTTATCTTAATGGGACCTAGTAATAGCTTCCATGACTGTAGTAGGACAAGGAATCAGTCCCTATTATTTATCCTTAATTGCTCAAACTATAGCATCTACAATAATCTAATCATGAGGTGAGGGAGAACACTATCCGGTCTCTTCCTATGGTGGTAGGGGATCTCTATGTGTATGCATATTTCTACAAAAAGAAACAGTCACATGAGAAAATAATTAATAAAACTGATCTAATAAATTTCAGAAATAAACACATAACCGTTTAATTACACATGAAAAAATAACATAATGACCAAACCAATTCACCACCACCCAATCCACATACAGTCTAAAGCAAGCCCATCCCCACATAGAGGAGAAGACAAACCAATATCCCAACATCCCATTGAATCTTGAGGTCTATCGTATGGTGTTTCAACTAGACACCGTCATCACAAATGGAACTTTGATCCCTGAGAGAACTCGATACTTTATATCCAAACTCATCCCAAATAACATGAACCAAAAATCTCATACACTTTCTAATATCATTTTTTTACAAAACCAAGCTGGTTTCTCATCTGAACACCCACCCAACACAGCCTACGACAAGGCCCGAAGGGCGTTCTTAATTCCCATGGGTTGGAAAAAGTTCTTGGGTATCAAATACAATAAGGTTAAAATGAATTACCCTAACATAAAAATTTAAAAAAAACAAAAATATAACATGAACCAAAGTATGTAAACCCATCAAAAAATACCTTACTAGGTTTTAAAATAATGTATAATTGTTATGAAAAATAGAAAGAGAGCTACAATCAGAAGTGAACCAAAAACCATATACAAAACACAACAAGGAAATGGGAAGATCTCCATCAAGACATCCCTGCAAGACAACACAAGAGGAACACTAGCTTCGCATACCACCATCACCAGAAGCATTATTCTTACCTGTATCAAACATGGCCATATATGATTACATCCAAAGGTGTAACCAGAGTGTGAGATATTTCATTGAAGGATTCCACCCAAAGGGATTCCATGCCATAAATGTCAAATGAAAAATAAACATGCAGTTGTAACAAATTAATGTAAGTGGGAGATCAATTTAATGGAATGAAGTTTTAATAAAAATAACATTTAATTGAATAAATTTTAAAAATAAAACTCATTCCCCTTGGAATAACCCAAAGCCACTATGTTTGCTGAGGGGTAGTTCATCATTGTCAAAGGGAACCAACCTTGTAGAGGGATTTTGGGTATTACCTAGAAAATGGGACCCTAGAACATCATGTGTCTGTGTAAAGTGGTGTATAAAGCACAAACATCCACATTCTCGTGCACCAGTAACTAGAGAGGAGATACATCAAATATTCTAGTGGTCTTTTATCATCATCCATGTTTAGATAATGTTTTCATTATCTATCCCACTATGTGAAACTAGGTCATATCCAATTTTGTATCACTAGCACACATGTCCATGTACACACTCAAAGTTACCCAATCTTCTGTTAGTGCTCAATAAATTTTCACATGCCACGATAAACATTACATTAACATGTACATGCCCACCAAGGATTTACACACACACAAAACAAAATTTGCACTCCCGAAATCTCATTCAAAAAAATCTAACATATAAATAATTCAAAACATGATTCATATTCAATAAATAATGCAATGAAATATTTACTCAATTCATAATTTTTTTCAAATTACCACAACAAGCCTTACTTCTAGAATACATCAATTTCACTTGTTAGTTCATTTTTAAAATCAATTTCATATCAATAATCTTAAAAAACTACATTCACACCCAATTTATAATTAATTAAACATTTAAAATAACACAATCAATACCAATAAATTGATCATGAAATGTTAATTCACAGAATCACCTACCTTTAGGGTAGAAATCCCCAAAATATTATGCAAAACTCCAAGTGCACCTCGATCAAAATTCAAGGATTCCTGATTTAAACCAAATCAATGATATCAACACAATAAAATAAACTATGAACCCTCAATTGTCCCCTATGGTTGGAGAAGATGAAATCTATAAAAGGAGTGAGGGATACCCTAAAATAGAGGAGGAATCAAGTTGAAGAGGCACTTACTTGAAGAACTGAGGAGGAATCGATCCAAATATGACAAAAAATGGAGATGCATAGGAGGTTGAAGGAGGGAGAGGTACGCAAAGGGTGTGGTATCCCATTAGAGGAGTTAAATGAGGTATATAAGGATTATACATAAGTTTATAGATTCATTTTTATGTGTCATCTGATCTTCATGCTTAGTCTTCATGGATTTGGATACCGTGCGGTAATCGTGCAGACTATTATGAACAGATAGTGACCTCTGTAGGATTACTGAGACTGAGTGTAGAAAACCAGTCCTCGATATTCAAGAGAGAATGTCTACTACTAAATACATTAGCATGATTATATGGAATCAATCCATGAAGGAACGATCTGTTTAGTTGTCTTTCTAAATGAGATACATAATTGACTATTGTAAAATAAATGAATATATTGATTACATCATAATTTTGTTTATTATTTATAAATAAAAAAATATGAGGATAAACCTAATCCATCCATCGAATCCCTATATATCATTCATATTAAAGATCTTGGATTCATGGGTAAGGAAACATAATATGGGTGAGATCAAATTCTCTATAAGGGGAAAAATATAGGCGAATCAACAATGAAAAAATGAGAATAGTCAATATGGAAATGTAAATAATAGAACACAATATAATCAATAAACATAATTTATGAACATATGAAACATGTAAAGGTAATAACATAAGACACATGCTACGTAAATAACTAGATAAGGAAAAATAAATATGGCAAGGTAACAAATAAAATCACCTGACACATTGTTAATTGAAAATGAAATGTACCCATAGAAATGTCAATGAAAAATATCATTGATAAATAATAACTGAAATCTCAATAACTCTAATGCTTATTTATCAACTGCCATGTCTCTCTAAAACATGATAAATTTACCATCAAAAGGAAGATTATGTAAAATGTAATATGATTTATGCAGTAGAAATATCCTTGATAAATGAGGTGGATAATTTATGGAAATTTCAATGTTCATTGATCATAGAAAATTTAATATTTTTAGATTAATAAAAAATAAATCAAGGAATTGAATTTGAATACTATCCATGAAAAAATCAATAATAAACCATCAATAAAAATAATATTGAAGGTATCTATTTAACCAACCATGGAGGAGTAATATAGAGGGTTGTTTTCATTGATGAAAAAAAAATAAATTTTAAAATATTGTCAAGGAAAATATACATTGATTTTAAGGAACCGTTTGAAATTTTTTTATTTTATAAATAATCCTTTTAAAATTTATAATTAGGATTCAAGTAAATAACTACAGTAGAATCCATACATTTCGTATGAGTTAAAAACATTCATTTTGTATGGAAAAAGGTTAAAATGTCATGTTTGGAAAGCGATGAGAAGCTTCTATTGAAATATTTTTCAATGAGAAAATTTTAAACATTTCATTACCAAATATTTTTAAAATAATTTTGTAAATTTTCTTTAATAAAACCTGTTATTATAAATAAAACATTTTGTCTGACTCGAGAGAGATTTAATGTCGGGTTTTCGGAAAATCATTTTCTTAAAACAACAATGTAACGAAGAGTGGAAAAAATGGTAATAACACATGAAATGTGTAATGAATTACATGATAAGAGTGAAATTGATTATTGAAAAATCGTTATATAATATCATCGAATGTAAATTATATTGAAACAACACTTTGGTTAGTCTGGAAGAAAATAACATTCAAAACATTCCAATGTGTCATATAACACATTAAAACATTTTTTAAATCATAAACCTGGTGAAAATATAATATTAAATGAAAGTCTTAAATAACATGAAAATAATGGGTTCATTATATTATATGTCAATATTCTATTATGTACACTATATATATGTAATTAGGTTAACAACAATTATGTTTGCCCCATGAAATGAAAATGATACAAGAATCCCTTACTACATGGGTATATTTTCAGTCTGGGATCGATGAAAGAGATAAATAAATTGAAACCTTCAATATCATAAATGAAATTAATGTCATGATATAAAGTATAAAAATGGGTAGTTTTTATGGAACAAAAAATAGTTTTTTGTTAATATGACATTAATATCACTAATTAAAAAAGTGAGATGAAAATCCCTTACCATTGGTTTCTGTTTGGGTGAGCATCCTTTATCATCCTATATAATAATGTTTTGTTAACTTTATACTTTATTCATAAACATTTTCAGGTATATAATTATTTTTATTTCACTTATTAACATTCAGTTTACAACTACATGTATGATAAATGTTATGTCTTGTGTTTTTTTGGTTAAATTCGCTTTATGTGCCAAAATACTAATTGTTGGTCAAATATGGTCAATGGAGTAATTATATAAATTCTTTTGAATGATATAAATGATAAAATTATAATATTTTTACATGAATTATAATATTAAAATAATTAATTAAATATTCTTATGAAAATGAGAATATGTTACAATCATGGAGACGATAGGCCGTGCATAAAGATAAGTAACATTACCATTTTTAAATGATCATTTATAAAAGAAGGAAAGTAACTATAATCATTTAATAATGTTAATTATTGAATAAATACAATATTATTTTATCACATATAATTATATATAGAATCATACGGTGTAAATGGAATCACATCATGTCTAGAAGGTGGTAGTCCATATGTCCACGAATAACGTTGTCACTTTTTAAGTGTGGAAAAGGGTAATAAAGAAAAATGATATATATATATATATATTTCCAAAAGGTGATTATTTCATGAATAACCAATAGTTTTTTATGTCTCATATTTTTTATTATATTCATTCATTTATACATTCCACATATCATGCGAACGAATCACATCGGTTAGAGATGGTGGTCGATCACACATCCTCAAACGGTATTATCATATTAACAGAACATGGAAATCATAAATTTAGATTATAAATAATATTTACATATGCTTAAAAAAATATAAATAAAATATATATCATATATAAACATATTTTCCATTTTAATGGACACTATAAGATGCAGTAATGGAGAATTGAACAACCATCATTTCATGAGGCAATAATTCACTATTCACAGAAACAATATGTACATTTCCCATTAAATAGAGGTCTGTGTATATGTAGGTATAAATATTAGAATAAAAATTACTAGTATATTGAGGATACAGATGTTGTTACACAATAATATAATAGTGATATGTTATTGGTTGCATAATGGAAATGAAACTCCAGAGATTGGGAAAAGATATTACCGTTTAATCGGGTAACTTGTTTTGGTTTAAACCAAAAGCCTTTCTTGGAAGGGGTTCATGAATTAGGGATAATTACAGGTAAATATGATGGATTTTTGGAGTCTTTTTGGTCATATCATGTTCTAACATAAGAGGGTTTATACGTGTGGGGAATGGAAAGAGGAGGTAGACCATTATTGGGAACGAAAATGACTCACATGGTATGCATGAAAACTAGTTAGGTGTTCACATGTTCATTCCTAATAAAATTAATAAAAAACAACAAAAATTGTTTCATGTAATGTTAATGGATAATATAATGCTAAAAAAGATGTTTTGGAAAAGTGGATATGTCATTTGGGCCCTTAAAACTCATGGTCGTAGTCCACTTTAAGCAGAACAACACATTAATCTCTGTAATTAATTTTAATCGCTTTCATGAATCATTTTATGTCAAAAATAATTCCATATTATTATACCACAAATATAATCATTAATAAAATTGTTGACTGTAACATTTTCAAAATTAAAATCACATATGTGAAAAAAATAAGATTAATGTTAATCTCACAGGCAAATGGATTAATTGGTTTTAGTATAAAAATATTC
The DNA here is from genome assembly GCA_963277665.1 of Viscum album. NCBI lineage: Eukaryota > Viridiplantae > Streptophyta > Magnoliopsida > Santalales > Viscaceae > Viscum > Viscum album. The sequence continues at coordinate 1,150,803,025 of OY728122.1, forward strand.
AAAAGATTGTTATATTTTTATATCCAATTTAAAGGTTATATTGATTATAATTAAAAAAAGTATATTAATATATTTATTATTGATATAATTTGACTTTAAAACTAATTTATAATATAACTTAACATTAATAATTGTTTAAAAGAAAAGGTTGTTTTTTATTAAAACATGGTATTTTTCACTATTCAATATAAAATGAGTTTTCTCATAAAAGCACAAGAAATTCATAATATGATAATTATATAATTAATAATTTAAAAATAATTTATATTTATTCAACTTAAATTGGAAATATTTTTAAATTTATGAATTAAAATACGATTTCCATTAAAAGGAGTTTACAACATCATAATAAAAATCTTGGTTTTTATATCAAATATTGGGTTTTCTCTTATGTAATTTTTACAAAATATATTAGAAGAATATTTATTATAATTAATTAAATTTGTAATAAATATATATTACATTAATTTTACTCACTAGTTGTAATTAATTTAATCAAATAGGGTGAAACTTCATTGTAAACATAAATGTATTTTTCTATAAAAATATATTTTTTATAATCCATTGGTTGTTATATTAACATTTAATCCATTAGGAATGAAATTATTTAGTTGTATAAACAATATATTTTCATAATTTAGTTAGTAATATTAATAATGGCATGTTTTTATATTATTAAATGAAATAATAATGTTTTATTTACATATTGTTTCTCATAAAGACTCGGTATTGTGTATATCGTAAGCCATCGAAGAAGGTCGCTTTTTCTTGTAAAAAAATAAATATGAGGAAGTTCATTATTAGATATGATGTATTCTAACCCAATGTTTCATTCATTGAAATCTAACTCGGTGTTTCATGTGTTGAAATATATTGAATATATTTTAAATAGTAAATAGATTATAAAGTATAAAAATATGATATTACCTTATGTGCTTAATGTCGCCTATCTGACACGTTATGAAACACAATGTTATTACTTTTTTGAGGAATCAAATATCCCCACCATATATAAATTTAATCTCCACAATTTAAAATTATTCACTGTGATATATAGTTTGATACATATTATGATTTAAATCCCACTTTGTGAGAAGGGTTCATAAGTAATCATAATTAAAAGAGATAATAGAAATTACAAAGGTCACATGGAATACTATGTAACTAGGTACCTATACTGGATAACATCAATGGAATATATAGATTCACAAATTGGGGAAAAAAATAAATATTTTTATAGAGTTAATTTTGTAATCAATCAAAAAAATGTGAATGATTAATGGATTTTTGAGGTCGTCCAAGCCATAAATGATTGAGGATTTTGTTTGAAAAGAAATTTTTGTTTTAAAAAATCATTTTATTTCAAAGTCATTTTTGTGATGTTGTGTAATAATTTTACAACCAATGAATATGATCAAATATTCTTTTATGATTGGTTTAAATATCATATTAACAATCCTCACATTTGGTTGTTCTTTGATATAAATCTAATTCATTGGTTTAATCAAAAATATTAAATAAAATTAATGGATATTTTATATTCTTGATGAACTAAAAGATAATTTTAATGGATTGTAAATATTATAAAAGAGTGAAATGTATAACTATTTATCCTAAAAAATAATTAAAAACTAATATGGTTAATGCATTATTTTATAATCCTTAAATTCCTTACTACTTTTTCATCATTAATAATTATTTTTGAAATTATTTAACTAAAAAAATTAAAATTTACATTGAAGTTACATAGGTTAGTGGTTTTCATGAAACCATTATCTTCATTCAGTCATGGGTTCAAGTCCCTCATCTTTGCCAGATTTGATTAGTTGTCACCCACCTTACATGTTGTTCTATTTTAATTTCTAATTACAATAAATTACAAATATAAATATTATGGACATCCTTGAAATTAGGTTAATCTCTAAATATAATTATAACCAAGGTTTTCAATATAGCCTCAATGCATAAATACGTCATCCATTTTATTTCCACATAGGTTATTCTATAGTCCAGATCTTACCTATAATATCATTTGTTACATTTATAAATCATGAAAACTTATCTTCAATCTAGAATACCGTTGGATTAGCCTATGTTACATATGATGTTTCCAAATTTTTCATAATGGGTTGTAATGAAAAATTAGATTAACATATAAATATCCCTCATGAGTGTCAAACCATGTGCATAGTAAGGCCCATTGTCATATTCCAAGTTACCTGGAGTCAATCCTGAATCACTTTTTCGATTTTGTTAGTGCTAGAAACATCTGTGCTGGAACCACGTCTACTTTTCATATTTAGAAAATGACATATTACTAGTAAGACCCACATAATTTAAAATTTACCAAAATTATGGGGTTTTCATATATACATCCTCAAATTCTACCTTATGGGTATGTATTATAATATAGGTTTTCATAAATCTTGTTCCTAAGGTTGCTACAAAACATCCTTCGACACCAACTGTAGAGACCCATCCCCCGATAGCCCAATGTTGGTGTCTACTACTAATTACATTGGAATGATTATGTGAAATCAATCCCCAAATGACAGATCAATTTTGTAGTCTTAGTAAACCATATATATAATTTTTTATTTTTTTTAAAATGATTATATTTATTAAAACATATAATTTTTAAATCTTCAAAAATAAATAAATCCAAGGATTACTCTAATACTTAAAGTAAATCACATCATATATTTCATTGTAAACATTTTGGATTCCAGGGGATGGAATCATAATTATGGTGAGCTGAAATTCCCAGTAAGGAAAATATATATTGTCAAAAATAAATAATCAATGAGAATTGTTAATATGGAAGAGTAAAGAACAGAACAGACATGGCATGTAAATAACTATAGAAGAAAATATAAATAAGGAATGGTATAAAACTAAACCATAAGACATCAAGATATATGAAAATAAATGTATCCTTAGACATATCAATACAAAATATAATGGTCATATGAAAACTGAATTTTAAATTAAGGAAATTACTATTTTTTGGATGTCATATTTCCTAGTTATATGATTCCTTTACTATCAAAAGGCAGTTTAACCATACCAATTTTTGACACTAATTCGTCCCATGATAATACTGATGCACCATTCTCCAACCCATGCATTAAATGTCATACTCATTCCTCAAATATCAAATAAATAATGTTCATTATCAAATATCTATGTTAAATAATATATATAGATTTATCAATATTTCCCCAAGCAATAAAACGAATTTCAATGTAGACACTATATGTAAAATTGTATATGGTTTAGCCAATAGAAATATCCATGATATATAAAGTGGATAATTTTTTGTAAATTCAATGTTCAATTATCATATAAAATTTAATACCAAATGGTGACTAAAAAATAATTCAAGCAAGTTAAGGTGAATAGTATCCTTGGAAAAATTAATAATAACCCATCGAAATGATGAATAAGGATGGTTTCAATACTGCAAACCGATGTGGAGTCAAATAGAGGATCATTGTTTTTGATGAAATAAAATATTATATTTTCAAACTATTATTGAGGATCATAACATTTTGTAAGAACACAGATCTTCTTTTCAGGTACGTTTTTCCTTCTCCTGGAGTTTTTGAGAAAAATGAATTTTTTGGAAATTTTCGAAGAACACACCATGTACTTTCTGAGTATACACCGTGTACTTTTTCTTGCCTCAAAGCCTTGTGCTGGTCATACTGGGCCACACACATGGTGTGTAAGGCGGAGGTGGAGGACGGTTAATTCGGAGAACGGAAAATTGAAGTACACGCCGTGTACTCAAGAAGTACACGCCTTGTACATTATTTTTTTTCATTAAACGGACTGGTGTCGTGCCTAACCCCAAAATTTATCTTCTTCTCTATATTTCATCTGCCCGGGAGTAACCGTACATCCAAATATTCTCCGAGCTCCAGCCTCGTCGTCCATTCTCCTATTTGAGCAGGGTCGATTGCGTTGGAATCGCAGCATTGAGCTATTCTTTCTGATTTAGCCTTGTTTCATGATTCCTCCTCGTGTTCATGTTATCATGGGATGAACATTTTTTGTGTTTTCTCAGATCTACATTGCTCTAAGAGGAATCTGTCATCGTGGTTCACATATATTGATCTCCTAGGATCGAGGTAGGTGGTTTGTTCCTTTCCATAAAAAGTTGATGAATATTATGTGCAAATTCCACCAATACCGTTGAACGGGGTATTGCTTGTTTCTTGTTTTGCCCTTGTTGTTTTCCTGCATTGATTGATTGCTTTAGTAGAGGTTATTTCTTGTGATTAGATTAATTTATTTTTTACTCAGGTTGCTTCACCATGATTGTTTTTCATGTTGGGTGCTTTTCCAGTTGCCATGCCTAGTTGTAGGATATTGGAACTATTGTTTTATTTATACTGTTGAACCATAGAATGATATCCAAGTAGTTATTGTGGTTTACTTGGACGATATATGCGCGCTGAGCATGTTTAGTTTTACTCAGGACAGTGAGAACCTAGAGTAGTATACCAAAGGGAGAATTGATGGATGGGCTTCTCCATAGTGTCTTTTAATTACGATTCAAGACTATAGGGGAAATTGACGTTGAGTGCTTCCTCAATGAGTCTGTAGTTCCATGACTTGGGACATAGGGTGAATTGATGTCGATTTCTTCCCCAAAGAGCCTTTAGCACGATACGAGACTATATGGGGAATTGACGGTGAGTGCTTCCCCAGAGAGTCAGCTTAATTACGTAGCTAAACCAGAGGGGTGAGACTGTGTGTGCCTCTCAGAGGGTTGCTAGTACTAAAGGTTGAACCATAGGGGTTAGGCTGTGAGAGCTACCCAGAGGGTTACCGATTTTCTTCTTGTTTCTGACTGCTTACATGTGTGCTTTACTTGTTAGAACTGTAGATTGTAGCTGCTTATGCATTCCTATTTACTACTTCTTTTTTATTTACTACCATGTAATCATTGACTGTTTGGCACAAATCATTGGGTAATTGCCTACTGGGATTGTATCTCACACCCTGTTTGGGCCATGCTTTTGGGCCCAAGAAGACAATATTGATGTAGGTATAGATAAGGGCATGCGCCCTTCTACGTCAGGTTCTTGATTGCACTAGAGCTGGGGAGCATGGGACCGAGCCGTGGCTAGTGATGCTGAGGAGCATTCTTTGTTTTTCTTTTTCACTTGGTTTCAGTTGTATTTCATCATGTTGTTCTGTTTTCTTTTTTCCTTAGATACATGTACCTGCTGCATTATTATCATCATTACTATATGTATTTCATTGCTTCCGCTGTCTGGTTTCGGTTGTTATGCTTGTTGTTACTTCTTCAACTATTTAATGTTGTTTTTCCACTGTATACTTTATAGAATGAGGGCATAGTTTTCCCATCGACTCACCTAGGACGTCGCTTCTTTTCGGCAGCCTCTGGCATTTGGGGAAACGCACTTGAGGTCATGTGGTGAACTGGGTAAGGGGCACCAGTCGAAGGGATCCGGATTAGGGTCATTACAAAGTGGTATCAGAGGATTTTTTTTCCTCTTCCATTACTTTTTAGAGACCTTAGCCAGGGATAGGATGGATTCGATACATTTCATTAAGCTTTGCTTGGGATAAGCTATCCATTGTATAGGGAAAAGCCATACTACCTCGTTAATTGCAGTTGCTGGTTTTGAGATTTTATAGTTGATCTGATTTCACCGAGAGTGATTCACATGTCTTGTGCTATTACTGTTTTGATATTGCAGTTCTATTTCTGTCGCATCCCGATGAGATGAGGGTATGGTGTCTCATGCATCATATAGACACTTGTAGGAATCACATGCCATGCATTCTTTCCATGCCATCTAGGGTGCATTAGTGATTTCATGCTGTTGTGATAGACCTTGTGTAGATTATGCATGCTGTTGTGATGGTTTCTTGATAGAATCTCTGCTGTTATGTTAGAAAACTGTTTGTTTTGTTATATGTTTAATGTGAATGCCAAATTTTGGTTCTTAAGGTGTTATGGCCCATCACGGATCGGAATTTGGCACTTTTTTTCACTTCGTTTTTTGTGTTTCTAGAATTCTATGCAGATTCTAATCTACTGCCCAGAAAAACCAAGAATACACGGCATGTACTTTTTGGGAACATGTCGTGTAGTTTTCAAGCCGTGTCACTGACCATGTGAGCAGAACTCGGTGCCGGGAAAGTAACTTTGGGAACACGCCGTGTATGGTAGATAGACGCCGTGTATGCTTGGAGCCGTGTACCCGGCCGTGTCACTAACAACATGGGTCAGGGAAGCAAGGTTTTAACATGCCGTGTCCATAGGGAACATGCCGTGTAGTCCTGTCCAGGTACCCGGTCGTGTCACGAACAACACGGGCCGACATTACTTTCCTTTCCACACACCGTGTTTGTTCGGAACAAGCCGTGTAGTCTTGCCCAGGTACCCAGCCGTGACATGAACAACACGGGATGGTGTCGCCTTCGCCAATACACGCCATGTTCTCTCGGAGTACGCCGTGTAAGGTCTAGCCATGTAGATGACCATGTACTCAACAACACGGACCACTGAATCCTTGTCTAGTGCACACCGTGTTTGTTTCGAACACGCCGTGTAGTCCCGGGTTATGTCAGACCGTGTGGGATACCAGTGTATGGAACTCGGGCGGGGGAATAGTTACAAGTACATGACGTGTGTTGGGGTCAACACGCTGTGTAGTTTGAAGTGTACAAGACTTGTAGGGAAGGAGTACACACCCATGTCAGTGGCTTAAAAAGACACGTCGTGTAGTTTTTATACACGCTGCGTAGTCGTGTTTTGCAATATTTTATGTTGTTCTTCCCCTGTTCCCATTTTGTACTTTTGTGATCTCTGTCCTTGTTTTCCTGATCTAAGGTGTGCTTTTGATCTTTCAGTGCTATGCCTCTGAGACGTCCTCCGGTCGTACGTCTATCGTCAGGTAGTGATCAGATGCCAGACCTGGCTAATCAGGGACTTCTTGTCGATCCCCCAGCTGAGCCTTCTTTGGCACCAGTTTTTGTACAAGTTATGGGCACTGATGCGCAGTTTAGGGAAGGTCTAATGAGGATGATGCAGGCCTTCTAGGGAGCACCGCCTCCTGCCTCGTCTATGGAAGACTTGATGCAGTTTTTCCAGCAGCAACATCCTCCCACATTCTTGGGGGATGGAGGACCTCAGGCTGTAGAGTCATGGATGGAATCCATGCTGACTATATTATCACATTTGGAGATGCCTCTAGATAGGCGTGTCAATATCTCCACCTACATGCTCCGAGAATCCACCAAGATGTGGTGGGATGTTGTCTCACAGGCAGGTCAGCAGAAGGCTATGACTTGTGAGGAGTTCTAGCACATGTTCTACGACTACTTCTACACAGATACCCAGAGGGCCGATCGAGCTCGGGAGTTCATGAGCTTAGAGCAGGGTACTCTATATGTCATGGAGTATTTCTCTCGTTTCACTGAGCTGCAGCGTTTTACACCCCTTCGAGATGGGAGTGGGGTGTACTTGGCGAGGAATTTTGAGGATGGACTCAGGCGGGAGATCCGCTCGCAGGTGAACATCATCCAGTTGACTTTCATTACTTCCATCGTCAACCAGGCACTGATTGCAGGGTGTAATCTGAGAGACTCCGAAGTTTTGAGCCAGGGCGGTTCTGCTTCCAGAGTTAGCTTTCCTCCAGATGATAGCAAGAAGCGCCGTAGGGAGTCTACACGTAGTGATTCGAGGAAGCGAGACGCATTATCTAGTAGCCAAGTGACATTCTACCAGTGTGGATGGACAGAGCACACGAGTCCACAGTGCCAGAGGGACCCCATGGAGAGCTGATATTGCGGTAAGATGGGTCACCGTCAGCATTAATCTCAGGTTTTCTCACCAGTAGCTGGTGACCGGGGTTCTTACATGACTCCTCATTCACGAGAAACCCCACCAGTTTCTCACAAGTTTGGAAACTGGAGTCCTTCCGGCCGTTCAGGCAGAGGTGGAGGTCGAGGCCGTGGCAGTCAGCCACCAGTTCCTCAGCACCAGTAGGGCTGTTCAGCTAAGAGTGGTCAGCCAGGGGTGCAGGGCCGTGGCATGGGCCAGTCATTCATCATGTAGCAGACTTATCATGAGTAGGATCCTGACCCTTCTACTGTTTGAGGTACGATTTTAGTAGCCTCGGTTTTATCTACAGCCCTTTTCGATACTGATTCTACGGATAGCTTTATCTTTATTTCTGTTGTGGAGAGCCTTGGACTCTGCATCTTTTTCTTCTACCAAATCTTTGACACTAGACACACCTTTGGGAACGAGGAAATCTATTGTACGCCAGTGTAGAAAGTGCCATCTCGAGGTGGCAGAGTATCACTTCTTATGGGATCTCTATGTCCTAGAGATGACAGGCTATGATGTCATTCTCAGTATGGACTAGTTGATTCCCTTCCAGGAAGTCGTTGACTGTTATCGCCGCAGAGTCAATTTCATCTCACCAGAGGGTGAATCTTTTCTTCATAGAGGCGAATGGGATGTCCGGGTGAGTTTGGCGAGACTCGAGCATCTTGGGATAGGAGGAGTGATAGACCAGATTGATAGTCTCTATCTGGATGATCAGGGGACTCCACAGTTGGAATTTCCTCCATTGGTGGATCGCTTTAGGGATGTCTTTATAGAGGACATTTCAGGTTTTCCTCCGGAATGTGAGGTTACCTTCTCTATTGAGCTCGTTCAAGAGAGGCACCGGTGTCCATTACTCCCTATAGGATGGAGACACTTGAGTTGAAAAATATCAATAAGATGTTGGAGGAGCTACAGGCTAAGGGTTTCACCCGACCCAATACTTCTCCATGGGGTTATCCTATTCTGTTTGCGAAGAAGTCATACGGTACCATTCGGCTCTGTGTGGATTATCGGAAGCTGAACCAGTTGACGGTCAAGAACCGATATCCCTTGCTGCAGATTGATGACCTTTTCGATCATCTTAGAGGATCCCAGGTGTTCTTGAATATCGACTTGAGGGTCAGTTATCATCAGTTGCACGTTATACCATTAGATATACCTCTGGCAGCCTTCAGGAGCAGGTATGGTCTATATGAGTATACAGTCATGCCTTTCGGACTCACGAACACACCTGCAGTTTTCATGGCACTAAGGAACCGAGTGTTCCATCCTTAATTGGATTCCTTCGTCGTTCTCTTCATGGACAATATCTTGGTGTACTCTCACACTCGACAGGACCATGCTACCCATCTTGAGATCGTTCTGAGTACACTAAAAGAGCATTGGGTTTATGTTAAACTCTCGAAGCGCCACTTCTGGATGGATCAGATTCACTTCATGGGTCATGTAATCTCAGAGACAGGATTATCTGTGGACCTAGAGAATGTGAGAGTTGTAGTTTCCTGGGAGTAGACGAAGAACGTCTTTGAGGTACGAAGTTTCATAGGGCTGACCGGATACTACAGATGCATCATTCGGGACTTTTCTTGTCTAGCATCACCCTTGACAGGTCTGACCAAGAAGGTGGCGATGTTTATATGGTCATATTATTGTGAGTCATCTTTTCAGAAGCTGAAAGGGAGGTTGACGTCAGCACCGATACTAGCCTTTCCAGAGCCAGGAAAGAGCTACACTATTTATTGTGATGCTTCAGGTGTCGGGCTAGGAGCTCTGCTTAAGCAGGGAGATGGAGTCGTTGCGTACGAGTCTCAACAGTTGAGGCCCCATGAGAGGAACTACCCTACGCATGATTTGGAGTTAGCAGCTGTTGTTCAAGATTTGCACTGTTGGAGACACTATCTTCTGTGAGAGCACATTGTGGTCTTCACTGCCCACAAGAGTCTCAAATATTTCTTCACTCAGCGTGATCTGAATCTGAGGCAGCGCATGTGGGTTGAGTATCTAAAGTCTATTGACTTTGAGCTTGTCTATACACCGGGAAAGGGCGACGCCGTGGTAGATGCGTTGAGCAGGAGAACTCATATTCAGGCAGTTTAAGTGGCCTGTAGTGAGTGGTAGTTGATGGCTCTGTTATCTAAGATGCATATGGCGGTGCACGACAGAAGGGGACATACTTTTCTATCTTCTGTAGCTGTTTCTTCCATGCTACTTGATCGGGTATGGATGAGGTAGCTATCAGACTCGGATGGCTTAGTTCTATGGGAGAGTGTGTCAGGAGGGGAGCCTCTTCCTAGATGGAAAGTCGGCGAGGATGAGATCTTGCATTTCCAAGTATGCGTATGGGTGCCAGCAAAAATACGCGAGGAGCTGATGCGGGATTTCCATTCCTCTGTTTGGGTAGTTCATCCTGGCGTCACCAAGATGTATCGGGATCTTCATCTCTAGTACTGGTGGCTAGGTATAATGAAGGATGTTGCTGGTATCTTCATGCGATGTTTTACATGTCAGCAGGTGAAAGTAGAGCATCAGTGACCAGCGGGGCTTTTACAGTAGTTACCCATTCCGGAGTGGAAGTGGAATGATGTTGAAATGGAATTCATGACCGGGTTACCGAGATCACCTCAGTGAAACGATGTTGTGTGGGTTGTCGTCGACAGGCTTACGAAGGTTTCTCACTTCTTGCCGATCAATGAGACCATTAGTGTCGATGATCTGGGATGACTATACATCAGAGAGATCGTTCATCTGTATGGAGTTCCGCGCTCTATTGCTTCAGACAGATATGTGCGCTTCACCTATCGGTTCTGGCAGGGACTTCAGAAGGCCTTGGGTACACATGTATTTTTGAGTACAGCATACCATCCACAAACTGATGGCCAGTCTGAGTGCACGATCCAGGTGCTTGAGGATATCCTCCGAGCTTTCATTCTAGACTTTAGCGGTTCTTGGGAGAAGCATATTCCTCCGGTGGAGTTCTCCTAAAACAACCTTTTTCAGGAGACCTTTCAGATATCAAAATACGAGGATCTATACGGTACTCCATGCCGATCAACCTTATGCTGGATGGAGGCAGGAGAGGCAGCTTTGCTGGGACCTCATCTTGTAGAGGAGACTTCAGAGCAGATAGAGCTGATTTGGAAGAGGATGGATACATCACAGTCTCGAAATAAGTCTTATGCTGATTAGCGGAGACGAACTCTAGGGTTCGAGGTCAGTGATCATGTTTTCCTGTGTGTCTCACTGAGGTTAGGACATAAGAGGATTCAGAGATAGGGTAAGCTTTCACCGCGGTACGTCGGGCCATTTGAGATTTTGGAGAGAGTTGGGACGGTCGCCTATCGGATGCAGCTACCTCGGAGGTATCGGGCCATGCACCATGTCTTCCACTTCTCTCAGCTTCGATGTTACTTTTCAGACATGTCTCATGTATTTCAGCCTGAGGAAGTTGAACTTGAAGCGGATGCGTCATTCAAAGTGCATCCTATCTGGATTTTCGATCGTAGTACGAAGGTTCTCCACCGGTAGTTTGTTCCTCTGGTAGGAGTGCTATGGAAGCACTGGTGAGTACAGGACGAGACCTGGGAGAGGGAGGCCGATGTATGCTCGTAGTGCCCGGAGATGTTCGGGGTTTCTCCTTCTCCTCCTCCTTATGGAAATTCGGGGACAGATTTCTTTAAGGGGGGAAGTTTGTCAGAACTCAGATCTTCTTTTCAGGTACATTTTTCCATTTTCTGAAGTTTTTGAGAAAAATGAATTTTCTAGAAATTTTTGAAGTACACGCCCTGTACTTTCTGAGTACACCCTGTGTACTTTTTCCCAGCTCGAAGCGGTGTTCTGGTCATGTCGGGCCACACACATGGTGTGTAAGGCTGAGGTGGAGGCCGGTTAATTCAGAGTATTGAAAATTGAAGTACACGCCGTGTACTCAAGAAGTAAATGCCATGTACTTTCTTTTTTTCATTAAATGGACCAGGGCCACGCCTAACCCCCAAATTCATCTTCTTCTCTAGATTTCGTCCACCCGGGAGAGACCGTACGGCCGAATCTTCTCCAAGCTCCCGCCTCGCCGGCCATTCTCCGATTTGAGCACGGTCGATTGAGTTAGAATCATTGCAGTGAGTTCTTCCTTCTGCTTTAGCCTTGTTTCATGATTCCTCCTCATTTCCATGTTATCATGGGATGAAAGTTTTGTGAGTTCTCTCAGATCTACATTGTTCTAAGAGAAATCTATCATCGTGGTTTACATATATTGATCTCCTAGAATAGAGATAGGTGGTTTGTGCCTTTTCGTTGAATAGTGATGAATAGTATGTGAAAATTCCACCAATACCCTTGAATGGGGTATTGTGTGTTTCCTGTTTTTCCCTTGATGTTTTCATGCTTTTCTTGATTGCTTTAGTAGAGGTTATTGCTTGTGAGTATAGTAATGTATTTTGTGCTCAGGTTGCTTCGCCATTCTTGTTTTGCATGTTTGGCACTTTGCAAGTTGCCATGCCTAGTTGTAGGATAGTGGAACTGTTGGTTTATTTTTTATGTTGAACCATAGAAGGAAATCCATGTAGTTCTTGAGGTTTACTTTTACAATATATGTGCGCTGAGCATGTTTAGTTTTACTCAAGACTGTGAGAACCTAGAGTATAAGTCCAAATATAGAATTGACGGAAGGGCTTCTCCAGAGTGTCTTTTAATTACGATGCGAAACTATATGGGGAATTTATGTTGAGTTCTTCCTTAGAGAGTCTATAGTTCCACAATGTGGGCCACAAGGGGAATTGATATTGAGTGCTTCCCCAGATAGCCTTTAGCACGATACAAGACAATAGAGGGAATAGACGGTTGGTGCTTCCTCAGAGAGTCTGTCGAATTATGTATCTATACCAGAGGGGTGAGACTATTTTTTCCTCCAAGAGGGATGCTAGTACTATAGGTTGAACCATAGGGGTTAGGCTGTGAGAGCTACTCAGAGGGTTACCTCTTTTCTTCTTTTTGCTGACTGCTTACGTGTGTGCTTTAAATGTTAGAACTGTGGATTGTAGCTGCTTATGCTTTATTGTTTACTGCTTCTTGTTTATTTACTACCATGTATTCATTGACTGTAAGGAACAAATATTTGGGTGATTTCCTACTGGAATTGTATTTCACACCCTGTTTGAGCCATTCTTTTGGGCCCAAGAAGACTATGTTGCTGTATGTTTAGATATGTGCAAGCGCCCTTCAGCGTCAGGTTCTTGATTGCACTGGAGCTGGGGAGCATGGGACTGAGCCGTGGCTCGTGATGCTGAGGAGCATTCTTTGTTTTTCTTTTTCACTTGGACTCAGTTTTATTTCATCACGTTGTTGTGTTTTCTGTTTTCCTTAGATACTTGTACCTACTGCATTATTATCGTCATTACTATATGTATTTCATTGCTTCCACTATCTGGTTTCTCTTGTTATGCATGTTGTTTCTGCTTCAACTATTGACTATTTTTTTTCCGCTATATACTATACCGAATGAGGGCATAGTTTCCCCATCAACTCAACTAGGCCCTCGCTGCTAGTCAGCAGCCTCTGGCGTTTTGGGAAACGCACGGCAAACCGGGTACGAGGCACCAGTGGAGGGGCTCCGAATTCGAATCGTTACAAAGTGGTATCAGAGGAGTTTTTTCCCTATTTCTTTACTATTTGGAGAACTTAGCTAGGGATAGGAAGAATTTGGTACTTGGAATTAAGCTATGCTTCAGAGAAGCTAACCCGTGTACAGAGAAAAGCCATACTACCTCGTTAATTGCAGTTGCTGGTTTTGAGATTTTATAGTTGATCTGATTTCACCGAGAGTGATTCACATGGCTTGTGCTATTACAGTTTTGATATTTCTATTCTATTTCTATCGCAACCCAATGAGTTGAAGGTATGTCGTCTCATGCATTATATAGACACTTGTAGGAATCACATGCCATGCATTCTTGCCAAGCCATCTAGGGTTCATTAGCGATTGCATGTTGTTGTGATAGACCTTGTGTAGATTATGCATTCTGTTGTGATAGTTTTTTGATTAATTCCCTTCTCTTATGTTAGAAAACTGTTTGTTTTTATCTTTGTTTAAAGTGAATGTAGAATTTTGGTTCTTGAGGTGTTATGGCCCCTCACGGATCGGAATTTGGCACTTTTTTTCCTCGTTTTTAGTGTTTCTGGAATTCTATGCAGTTTCTGAGCTACTACCCAGAAAAACTCAGAATAAATGGCATGTACTTTTTGGGAACACATCATGTAGTTTTCAGGTCGTGTCACTGACCGTGTGGGCAGAACACGGTGTCGTGAAAGTAACTTTGGGAACATGTTGTGTACGGTAGCTAGATGCCATGTAAGATCAGAGCCGTTTACCCGGCCATGTCACTAACAACACGGGTCAGGGAAGCACGGGTAGAACACACCATGTCCATAGGGAACACGCCGTGTAGTCCTGTCCAGGTACCCGACCGTGTCACGAAAAAAATGATCTTGCATTACCTTCCTTTCCATAGGCCGTGTTTTTTAGGATCACGCCATGTAGTCTTGCCCAGGTACTCGGCCTTGTCCGGAATAACACAGTACGGTGTCACCTTGGCCTATACACGCCGTGTTTTCTCGGAGAACTCCGTTTAAGGTCCATCTGTGTAGACGACCGTGTACTAAACAACACGGACCACCGAAGCCTTGTCTAGGGCATGTCGTGTTTGTTTCGAACACACCGTGTAGTCTCGGGTTATGTCAGACCGTGTGGGTTACCCGTGTAAGGATCTCGGGCAGGGGAATAGTTACAAGTACACGTCATGTGTTTGGGTCAACAAGTCGTGTAGTTTGAAGTGTACATGACTTGTAGGGCAGGAGTACACGCCCATGTTAGTGTCTTAAAAAGACACGCCATGTAGTTTTTATACACGCCGTGTAGTCGTGTTTTTCAATCTTTTATGTTTTTCTTCCCATGTTCCCTTTTTGTACCCTTGTGATCTCTGTCCTTGTTTTCCTGATCTAAGGTGTGATTTTGATCTTTCAGAGCTATGCCTCCAGGACGTCCTCCGGTAGTACGTCTGTCATCAGGCAGTGATATGACGCTAGACCTGGCTGATTAGGGACTTCTTGTCGATCCCCCAGCCGAGCCAGCCATGGCACCGGTTGTTGTACTAGTTATGGGCGCATATGAATAGTTTAGGGAAGGTTTAATGATGATGATGCAGGACATCCAGGGAGCACCGCCTCCTGCCTCATCTATGATAGACTTGACACGGGTTTTCCACCAGCAACATCCTCGCACGTTCTTGGGGGAGGGGGGACCTCAGGTTTCAGAGTTAGGGCTGGAAGCCATGCTGACTATATTCGCGCATCTGGAGACGTCTCCAGAGAGGCGGGACAAGCTCACCACCTACATGATCCGAGACTCCACCATGAGGTGGTGCGACGTTGTCTCACAGGTGGGTCAGTAGCAGGATTTGACTTCAGAGGAGTTCCAACACATGTTCTACGTCTACTTCTACCCGGAGACCCTGAGGGCCGATTGAGCCCGGGACTTCATGAGCATAGATTAGGGTACTCTATCTGTAATGGATTATTGCTCTCATTTCACTGAGCTGCAACGTTTTACACCCCTTCGGGATGGGAGTGGGGTGTTCTTGGCGAGGAAGTTTGAGGATGGACTCAGGTGGGAGATCTGCTCACAGGTGAACATCTTCCAGTTGACTTCCATTACTTCCATCGTCAACCAGGAACTGATTGCAGAGTGCAATCTGAGAGACTCCAGAGTTGCAGGCCACGGTGGTTCTACTTCCAGAGTTAGATTTCTTCTAGATGATAGCAAGAAGCATCATGGGGTGCCTACACGCGGTGATTCGAGGAAGAAAGACGCATCATCTGGTAGCCAGGTGACGTGCTACCAATGTGGCCAGACATGGCACACGAGGCCAAAGTGCCAGAGGGACCCCGTGGAGTGCCGATATTCTAGCAAGATGGGTCACCTTCAGTATTTCTCCCATGTGTTCTCACAAGTAGCTGGTGACTGGGGTTCTTCCAGGACTCCTCATTCAGGATAAGCACCACCAATTTCTCACCAGTCGGGAAACTATATTTCTTCCGACCATTCAGGCCGAGGTGGAGGTTGAGGCCGTGGCAGTTAGCCACCAGTTCCTCAGCACCGCCGGGCGGTTCATCTAAGAGTGGTCATCCAAGGGCGCATGGCCGCGACATGGGCCGGTCTCTCACTGTGGAGTAGACTTATCATGAGCAGGATCCCGACCCTTCTACTGTTCGAGGTACAATTTTAGTAGGCTCGGTTTTATCTTCACCCATTTTTGATACTAGTTCTACACATATCTTTATCTCTATTGCTATTTTGGAGATCCTTGGACTCTGCATCTTTTTTTTCTACCGACTCATTGACACTAGACACACCTTTGGGAATGAGGACATCTAGTATACACTAGTGTAGAGAGTGCCCTATCGAGGTGGTAGGGAATCACTTCTTATGGGATCACTATGTCCTAGAGATGACAGGCTATGATGTCATTCTCGGCATGGACTGGTTGATTCCCTTCCAGGCAGTCATTTTCTATTATCATCGCAGAGTCAGTTTCTTCTCACCAGAGGGTGAATCTTTTCATCATAGAGGCGAATGGGTCATTCGGGTGAGTCGGGCGGGACTCGAGCATCATGGGATAGGAGGGGTGACAGCCCAGATTGATAGTCTTTATCTGGTTGATCAGAGGACTCCAGAGTTGTACATTCCTGTAGTGGTGGATCGCTTCAGGGATGTGTTTCCAGTGGACTTTTCGGGTTTTCCTCCGGAGCGTGAGGTAGACTTCTCAATTGTTCTCATGCCAGGAGAGGCACTGGTGTCCATTCCTCCCTATAAGATGGCCACACCAGAGTTATAAGAGCTCAAGAAGCAGTTGGCGGAGCTACATGATAACGGTTTAATCCGACCCAGTACTTCTCCTTGGGGTTCACCAATTCTCTTTTCGAAGAAGGAAGCCAGTACCCTTCAGCTTTGTGTGGATTATTGGAAGCTGAACCAGTTGACGGTCAAGAACTGATATCCCTTGCTACGGATTGATGACCTTTTAGATCAGCTTTGAGGATCTGGCTTGTTCTTGAAGATCGACTTGAGGTCTGGTTATCATCAGTTGCACGTTAGACCATCAGATATACCTTTGACAGCCTTCAGGAGCAGGTATGGTCTATATGAGTATACAGTCATGCCTTTCGGACTCACGAACGCACCTGCTTTTTTCATCGCACTGATGAATCGTGTGTTCCATCCTTACATGGATTCCTTCATTATGGTCTTCATGGACGATATCTTGGTGTACTCTAACACTCGACACGACCATGCTACCCATCTAGAGATCGTTCTCAGTACACTAAAAGTGCATCTGGTTTATGCTAAACTCATGAAGTGCCACTTCTGTATGGATCAAATTAACTTCTTGGGTCATTTCATCTCAGAGGGAAGAGTATTTGTGGACCCATAGAAAGTGAGAGTTGTAGTTTCCTGGGACCAGCCGAAGAACTTCTTTGAGGTACGAAGTTTCCTAGGGCAGGATGGATACTACAGATGCTTCATTTGGGACTTTTCTCGTCTAGAAGCACCCTTGACAGGCCTAACCAAGACGGTGGAAATGTTCATATGGTCAGATTCTTGTGAGTCAGCCTTTCAGGAGCTGAAAGGGTGGTTTACATCATCACCGATACTAGTCTTGCCGGAGCCAGGTAAGAGCTACATTGTTTATTGTGATGCATTAGGTGTCAGGCTAGGAGCTGTGCTTATGCAGGTAGATGGAGTTGTTGAATACAGGTCTCGGTAGTTGAGGCCCCATGAGAGGAACTACCCTACGCACGATCTGTAGTTGGCAGCTATTGTTCATGCCTTGTGCTGTTGGAGACACTATCTTCATGGAGAGAACTTCGTGGTCGTCACTGACCATAAGAGTCTCAAATATATCTTAACTCTTCGTGATCTAAATCTGAGGCAACACATGTGGGTAGAATATCTACAGTCTTTTGACTTCGATCTTGCCTATACAATGGGAAAGGATGATGCCGTGGCAGATGCGTTGAGTAGGAGAACTCAGATTCAGGCAGTTCAGGAGGCCAGTAGTGAGTGGCAGCTGATGGCTCTGTTCTCTAAGATGTATCTGGAGGTTCATGATAGACGGGGACAAACTTTTCTATCTTCTGTAGCTGTTACCTCCATGTTACTTGATCGGGTACGGATGAGGCAGCTATCTGACCTGGAAGGCATAGTCTTGCGAGAGAGTGTTTCAGGAGGGGACACTCTTCCTATATGTATAGTGGGAGAGGATGATATGTTGTGTTTCCCAGGATGTGTATGGGTGCCAACAGACATATGCGAGGAGCTGATGCGGGATTTCCATTCCTCTATTTGGGTAGTTCATTCTCGGTCACCAAGATGTATTAGGATATTCATCGCCAATACTGGTGGCCAGGTATGAAGAAGGATGTTGCCGGTTTCGTCATGTGATGTCTTACTTGTTAGCAGGAGAAGGTAGAGCATTTTCAACCAGCAGGGATTTTACAGTAGTCACCCATTCCGGAGTGGAAGTGGAACGATGTTGCAATGGACTTCGTGATTGGGTTGCCGAGATCGCCTCTGGAAAATGATGGTGTTTGGGTTGTCGTCAACAGGCTTACGAAGGATTATCACTTCTTGCCGATCAAGGAGACCATTAATGTTGATGATCTGGGATGAATTTACATCAGAGAGATCGTTCGTATGCATGGAGTTCCACGCTCTATTGTTTTAGACAGATATGTATGCTTTACCTCTTGGTTCTGGAAGGAACTTCAGAAGGCCTAGGGTACACATGTAATTTTGAGTATAGCATACCATCCCCAGACTGATGGCCAGTCCAAGCGAACGATCCATTTTCATGAGGATATGCTCCGAGTTTGCATTCTAGACTTCGGCGGTTCTTGGGAGAAGTATATTACTCTGGTCGAGTTTACCTTAAACAACAATTTTCATGCGACGATTCATATGGAACCTTACAAGGCTTTGTACGGTACACCATGAATATCACCCTTTTGCTGGATGGAGGCAGGAGAGGCAGCTTTGCTGGAACCTCGTCTTGTACAAGAGACTTTAGAGAAGATAGAGCTGATTTGGATGATGATGGCTATAGCGCAGTATCGATAGAAGTCTTATGCTGATCAGCGGAGACGACCACTGGGTACGAGGTTAGTGATCAGTTTTTCCGACGTGTCGCAACGTGTTTGGGACACAAGAGGATTCAGAGACATGGTAATATTTTTGCATGGTACGTTGGGCCGTTTGAGGTTTTGGAGAGAGTTGGGACCGTCACCTATCGGTTGATGCAACCTCAGAGGTATTTGGTCATGCAAGACGTCTTCCACGTCTCTCAGCTTCGACATTACTTTTCAGACCCGTCTCATGTCTTCAGCGTGGGGAAGTTGAGCTTGAAGCGGATGCATCTTTCAAGGAGCATCCTATCTAGATTTTCGATCACAGTACGAAGGTTCTCCGTGGGCGGTCTGTTCCTATGGTACGAGTTCTATGGCAGCACAGGCGAGTACAGGACGAGACCTAGGAGAGGGAGGCCGATGTACGATCACAGTGGCCAGAGCTGTTCAGGGGTTCTCCTTCTCTGCCTCCTTAGAGAAATTCGGGGACAAATTTCTTTTAGGGGGGATGTTTGTAAGAACCTGGATCTTCTTTTATGTATGTTTTTCGTTTTTCTGGATTTTTTGAGAAAAATGAATTTTCTGGAAATTTTCAAAGTACACGCTGTGTACTTTCTGAGTACACATCGTGTACTTTTTCCCAGCTCAAAGCTGTGTGATGGCCAGGCCGGGCCACACACACGGTGTGTAAGGATGAGGTGGAGGCCGGTTAATACGGAGTATAGAAAATTGAAGTACACGCCATGTACTCAAGAATTGCATGCCCTGTACTTTCTTTTTTTTTTTCATTAAATGCACTTGGGTCGCGCCTAACCTCCAAATTCATCTTCTTCTCCAGATTTCATCCGCCTAGGAGTGACCGTACGACCAAATATTCTCCGAGCTCCTGACTCGCCATCCATTCTCCGATATGAGGATGGTCGATTGCATTTGAATCATAGAGGTGAGTTCTTCTTTCTACATTAGCCTTGTTTCATGATTCCTCCTCGTTTCCAAGTTATCGTGGGATGAACGTTTTTTGAGTTTTCTCAGATCTACGTTGTTCTATGAGGATTCTGTCATCATGGTTCACATATATTGATCTCCTAGGATCGAGGTAGGTGGTTTGTGCCTTTCCGTAGAAAGGTGATGAATATTATGTGAAAATTCCACCAGTACCCTTGAACGGGGTATTAAGTGTTTCTTGTTTTTCCCTTACTGTTTTCCTGCTTTGCTTGATTGCTTTAGTAGAGGTTATTGCTTGTAATTTGAGTAATTTATTTTGTTCTCAGGTTGCTTTTCCATGATTGTTTTTCCTATTGGGTGCTTTTCCAGTTTCCATGCCTAGTTGTAGGATTGTGGAAATGCTGTTTTATTTTTGCTGTTGAACCGTAGAATGATAGCCAAGTAGTTCTTGAGATTTATGTGGACAATATACGCGCACTGAGCATGTTTATTTTTACTCAGGAATGTGAGAAACTAGAGTAGTAGACCAAAGGTAGAATTGACAGAAGGGCTTCTCCAGAGTGTCCTTTAATTACGATGTGAGACTATAGGGGGAATTAAAGTTGAGTGCTTCCTCAGAGATTTTGTAGTTCCACGACGCGGGCCACATGGGGAATTGACATTGAGTGCTTCCCCATAGAGCCTTTAGCACGATACCAGACTATAAGGGGAATTGACTGTGAGTGCTTCCCCATAATGTCTTCATAATTATGTAGCTGAACCAGTGGGGTGAGACTGTGTGTTCCTCCTAGAGGGTTTCTAGTACTATAGGTTGAACTATAGGGGTTAGGCTGTGAGAGTTACACAGAGGGTTGCGTATTTTCTTCTTGTTGCTAACTGCTTACGTGTGTGCTTTACTTGTCAGAACTGTGCATTGTAGTTGCTTATGATTTCCTGTTTGCTGCTTCTTGTTTATTTAATGACATGTATTCATTGACTGTAAGGAACAAATATTTGGTTGATTTCCTATTGGGATTGTATCTCACACCCTGTTTGGGACATGCTTTTGGGCCCAAGAAGACTATGTTGCTGCATGTATAGATAATGGAAATCACCCTTCTACATCAGGTTCTTGATTGCACTAGAGCTGGGGAGCATGGGACCGAGCTGTGGCTCGTGATGCTGATGAGCATTCTTTGTTTTTCTTTTGCACATGGTTTCAGTTTTATTTCAGCATGTTGTTGTGTTTTCTGTTTTCCTTAGATACTTGTACCTTCTGCATCATTATCATCATTACTTTATGTGTTTCATTGCTTCTGCTGTCTGGTTTCTGTTGTTGTGCATGTTGTCACTGCTCCCGCTATGGACTGTTGTTTTTCTGCTTTATACTTTACCGAATGAGGGCATAGTTTCCCTATCGACTCACCTAGCCCCTCGCTGCTAGTCGGCAGCCTCCGGTATTTGGGGAAACGCGCTTGAGGTCATGTGGTGAACCGGGTACGGGGCACCAGTGTAGGGGCTCCGGATTCAGGTCATTACAAAGTGGTATCTGAGGAGTTTTTTTCCTCTTGCTTTAATTTTTGGAGTCCTTAGCCAGGGATAGGATGTATTAGGTACTTGTAATTAAGGTCTTCTTCGGAGAAGCTAAACCGTGTATAGGGAAAATCCATACTACCTCGTTAATTGCAGTTGTTGGTTTTGATATTTTTTAGTTGATCTGATTTCACTGAGTGTGATTCACATGGCTTGTGCTATTACTCTTTTGATATTGTAGTTATATTTCTATCGCAACCTGATGAGATGTGGGTATTCCATCTCATGTATCCTATAGACACTTGTAGAATCACATGCCATGCATTGTTTCCATGCCATCTTGGGTGCATTGGCGATTGCATGATGTTGTGATAGACCTTGTGTAGATTATGCATGCTGTTTTCATAGTTGCTTGATAGATTCTCTGCTGTTATGTGAGAAAAATGTTTGTTTTGATCTTTGTTTAAAGTGAATGCCAAATTTTTGTTCTTTAGCTATTATGGGCACTCACGGAACAGAATTTGGCACTTTGTTTCACCTCATTTTTACTATTTTTGGAATTCTATGCAGTTTATGAGCTAATGCCCAGAAAAACCCAGAATACACGGCGTGTACTTTTTGGGAACAGGTCAGGTAGTTTTTAGGCTGTGTCGATGACCGTGTGAGCAGAACATGGTGTTGTGAAAGTAACTTTGGGAACATGCTGCGTACGGTAGCTAGAAGTCGTGTATGCTCGGAGCCGTGTACCCCGTCATGTCACTAACAACACGGTTCAGGGAAACATGGGTAGAACATGCTGTGTCCATAGGGAACACGCCGTGTAGTCCTGTCCAGGTACCCTGCCGTGTCACGAACAACACGGGCCAGCATTACCTTCCTTTCCACATGTCGTGTTTGTTCAGAACACGCCATTTAGTCTTGCCCAGGTACTCGGCCGTGTCACGAAAAACATGGGACGGTGATGCCTTCGCCAATACACACCGTGTTTTCTCGGAGCACACCGTGTAAGGTCCCGCCGTGTAGACGGCTATGTACTCAACAACGCAAACCGCCGAAGCCTTGTCTAGTGCACATCGTGTTTGTTTCGAACACGCCGTGTAGTCTAGGATTAAGTCAGATCGTGTGGGTTTCCCGTGTAAGGAACTTAGGCAGGGGAATAGTTACAAGTACACACAATGTGTTCATGTCAACACACAATGTAGTTTGAAGTGTACAAGACTTGTAGGGCAGTAGTAAACGCCCATGTCAGTGTCTTAAAAAGAAACGTCGTGTAGTTTTTATACACACCGTGTAGTCGTGTTTTGTAATATTTTATGTTTTTCTTCCCCTATTTCCATTTTATACCCTTGTGATCTCTGTCCTTGTTTTTCTGATCTAAGGTGTGCTTTTTCTCTTTCAGAGCTATGCCTCCGAGACGTCCTCCGGTCGTATATCTGCCGTTAGGCAGTGATCAGATGCCAGACATAGCTGATCAAGGACTTCCAGTCGATCCCCCAGCCGAGCCAGCCTTGGCACCAGTTTTTGTACCAGTTGCGGGACCTGATGCATAGTTCAGGGAAGGTTTAATGAGAATGATGCAGGCCTTCCAGGGAGCACCGCCTCCTGCCTCATCTATGGCAGACATGACACTAGTTTTCAAATAGCAGCATCCTCCATCATTCTTGGGGGAGGGAGGACCTCAGGCTGCAGAGTCATGGCTGGAAGCCATGCTGACTATATTCGTGCATCTGGAGACACCTCTAGAGAGGAAGGTAAAACTTGACACCTACATTCCCTGAGACTCCATAAAGAGGTGGTGGGACGTTGTCTCATAGGAGGGTCAGCAACAGGATATGACTTGGGAGGAGTTCCAGCAAGTGTTCTACGACTACTTCTACATGGAGACCCTGAGGGCCAATCGAGCCCAGGAGTTCATGAGCTTAGATAATGTTACTCTATCTATCATGGAGTATTGGTCTCGTTTCATAGAGCTTCATCCTTTTAAATCCCTTCAAGATGGGAGTGGGGTGTTCATGGTGAGGATGTTTGAGGATAGACTCAAGAGGGAGATCCGCTCGCAGGTGAACATCTTCCAGTTGACTTCCATTACTTCCATCGTCAACCAGGCACTAATTGCATAGCACAATCTGAGAGACTCCAGAGTTGCGAGCCAGGGCGGTTCTGCTTCCAGAGTTAGCTTTACTCCAGATGACAACATGAAGCGCCGTAGGGAGCCTATACGTAGTGATTCGAGGAAGCGAGAAACATCATCTGGAAGCCAGGTGACGTGCTACTAGTGTGGTCGTACAGGGCACATGAGGCCGCAGTGCCAGAGGGACCCCATGGAGTGCCGACCTTGCAAAAAGATGGGTCACCTTCAACATTTCTCCTAGGAATTCTCACCAGAAGCTGGTGACTGGAGTTCTTCCATGACTCCTCATTTAAGAGTAGCCCCATCAGTTTTTCACCAGTCGGGAAACTGGTGTTCTTCCGGCTGTTCGGGCCAAGGTGGAGGATGATGTCATGGCAGTCAGCCACAAGTTCCTCAGCACCAGCTGGGTGGTTCAACTGAGAGTGTTTAGCTAGGGGCGTAGGGCCACGGCATGGGCCAGTCTTTCGTCGTGGAGTAGACTTATAATGAACAGGATCCTGACCCTTCTACTGTTCGAGTTACGATTTTAGTAGCCTCAGATTTATCTTCATCCCTTTTCGAAACTGGTGCTACTCATAGCTTTATCTCTATTGCTATTGTGGAGAGACTTGGACTCTGCATCTTTTCTTCTACCAACTCGTTGACACTAGACACTCCTTTGGGAACGAGGACATCTAGTGTACGCCAGTTTAGAGAGTTTCCTCTCGAGGTGGCAGGGTATCAATTCTTATGCGATCTCTATGTCCTAGAGATTATAGGCCATGATTTCATTCTCATCATTGACTGTTTGATTCCCCTCCAGGCAGTCGTTGCCTATTATCGCCATAGAGTCAGTTTCATTTCACCATAGGGTGAATATTTTTTTCATAGAGGCGAATAGGACGTTCGAGTGAGTCGGGCGGGACTCGAGCATCTTAGGCTAAGAGGGGTGACAGCCCAGATTGCTAGTCTTTATCTGGAATATCAGGGGACTCCACAGTTGGACTTTCCTCCAGTGGTGGATTGCTTCAGGGATGTCTTTCTAGAGGGCATTTCAGGTTTTCCTCCAGAGCGTGAGGTAGACTTCTCTATTGAGCTCATGCCCGGAGAGGCACTGGTGTCCATTACTCCCTATAGATGGCCACACCTGAGTTGCAGGAGCTCAAGAAGCTGTTGGAGGAGCTACAGGCTAAGGGTTTCATCCGACCCAGTACATATCCATGGTGTTATCCTATTCTTTTTGTGAAGAAGGAAGACATTACCCTTTAGATTTGTGTGGATTATCAGAAGCTGAACCATTTGATGGTTAAGAACCGATATCCCTTACTGTGGATTGATGACATTTTCGATCATCATCAAGGATCCCGGGTGTACTTGAAGATCGCCTTGAGGTCTGGTTATCATTAGTTGCACGTTAGACCATCATATATAACTATGAAAGCCTTCAGGAGTTGGTATGGTCTATATGAGTATACAGTCATGCCTTTCGGACACATGAACTCACCTGCAGTTTTCATGGCACTGATGAACCGAGTGTTCCATCCTTACTTGGATTCCTTCATCGTTGTCTTTGTGAATGATATCTTGGTGTACTATCACACTCAACATGACCATGCTCCCCATCCTGAGATCGTTCTGAGTAAACTAAATGTGCTTCAGGTTTATGCTAAACAATCCAAGTGCCACTTCTGGATGGATCAGATTCACTTCTTGGGTCATGTCATCTCAGAGGCAGGAGTATCTGTGGAACCAGAGAATGTGAGAGTTGTAGTTTCCTGGGAGCAGCCGAAGAACATCTTTGAGGTACGGAGTTTCCTAGGGCTTGCTGGATACTACAGATGCTTCAATCAGGACTTTTCTCATCTAGCATCACCCTTGACAAGTCTGAAAAAGAAGGTGGCTAAGTTCATATGGTCAGATTCTTGTGAGTCAGTCTTTTAGGAGCTGAAAGGGAGGTTGACATCAGCACCAATACTAGTCTTGCTAGAGCCAGGCAAGAGATACACTATTTATTGTGATGCTTCAAGTGTCGGGCTAGGAGATGTCCTTATGCAGGGAGATGGAGTCATTGCGTATGGGTCTCGACAGTTGAGGCCCCATGAGAGGAACTACCCTACGCACGATCTGGAGTTGGCAGCTGTTATTCATGCCTTGCACTGTTAAGGACTCTATCTTCTGGGAGAGAACATTATGGTCTTCGCAGACCACAAGAGTCTTAAATATATCTTCACTCAGCATGATCTGAATATGAGGCATTGCATATGGGATGAGTATATACAGTCTGTTGACTTCAAGCATGCCTATACGTCGGGAAAGGGTGACGCCGTAGCAGATGCATTGAGTATGAGAACTCAAATTCAGGCAGTTCAGCAGGCCAGTAGTGAGTGGCAGCTGATGGTTCTGTTCTCTAAGATGCATCTGGAGGTGCACGATAGACGGGGACAGACTTTTCTATCTTATGTAGCTGTTACCTCCATGCTACTTTATCGGGTACGGATGAGGCATCTATCACACTCGGAAGGCTTAGTCCTGTGGGAGAGTGTGTCAAGAGGGGACCCTCTTCCTAGATAGATAGTGGGTGTGGATGAGATCTTGCATTTGCAAGGATGAGTATGTGTTCCAGCAGACATACATGAGGAGCTGATGTGGGATTTCCACTCCTCTGTTTGGCCAGTTCATCCTGGCGTCACCAAGATGTATTGGAATCTTTATCGCCAGTACTGGAAGCTAGGAATGAAGAAGGATGTTGCTGGTTTCATCATGTGATGTTCTACTTGTCAGTAGGTGAAAGCAGATCATCCGTGACTAGCGGGGATTTTACAGCAGTTACCCATTATGGAGTGGAAGTGGAACGATGTTACGATGTACTTCGTGACCAGGGTCCCAAGATCACCTCGGGGAAACGATGCTATATTGGTTGTCTTTGACATGCTTACGAAGGATTCTCACTTCTAGCCGATCAAGGAGACCATCCGTGTCGATGATCTGGGATGACTTTACATCAGAGGGATCGTTCGTCTACATGGAGTTATGTGCTCTATTGTTTCAGACAGAGATGCGTGCTTTACATCTCGGTTCGGGAAGGGACTTCAGAAGGCCTTGGGTATAAAGGTACTTTTGAGTACAGCATACCATCCCCAGACTAATGGCCAGTCTGAGCGCACGATCCAGGTTCTTGAGGATATGCTTCGAGCTTGCATTCTAGACTTTGGTGGTTCTTGGGAGAGGCATATTCCTCTGGTGGAGTTCTCCTACAACAACAGTTTTCAGGCAACCATTCAGATGGCACCATACGAGTCTTTGTACGGTACGCCATGCCGATCACCCTTATACTGGCTGGAGGCAGGAGAGGCAGCTTTGATGGGACCTCGTCTTGTACAGAAGACTTCAGAGCAGATAGAGCTGATTTGGAAGAGGATGGCAACATCGCAGTCTCGAAAGAAGTCTTATGCTAATCAGTAGAGATGACCTCTGGGGTTCGAGGTCAGTGATCAGGTTTTCCTGCATGTCGCACTGAGGTTGGGACATAAGAAGATTTAGAGACAGTGTAAGCTTTCACCGCGGTACGTTGGGCCGTTTGAAGTTCTGGAGAGATTTGGGCCGTTCGCCTATCGGTTGAAGCTTCCTTAGAGGTATCGAGCCATGCATGACATCTTCCACCTCTCTCAGCTTCGACGTTACCTTTTAGACCCGTCTCATGTCTTTCAGCCTGAGGAAGATGAGCTCGAAGTGGATGTGTCGTTCAAGGAGAATCCTATCAAGATTTTTGATTGAAGTACAGAGGTTCTCCATGGGCGGTCTGTTCTTCTGGTACGAGTGCTATGGTAGCACGGGCGAGCACAGGACAAGACCTGGGAGAGGGAGACCGATGTACGATCGGAGTGGCTGGAGATATTTGGGGTTTCTCCTTCTCCGCCTCCTTAGGGAAATTCAGGGATGAATATATTTAAGGGGGGAAGTTTGTAAGAACGTATATCTTCTTTTCAGGTATTATTTTCCTTTTTCTAGAGTTTTTCAGAAAAATAAATTTTCTAGACATTTTCAAAGTACACGGCATGTACTTTCTGAGTACACGCCGTGTAAATTTTCCTAGCTCAAAGCTGTGTGCTAGTCATGCTAGGCCACACGCACAGTGTGTAAGGCTGAGGTGGAGGTCGGTTAATTCGGAGTACGGAAAATTGAGGTACACGCTGTGTACTCAAGTAGTACACGCCGTGTGCTTTAGTTTTTTTCATTCAATGGGATGCGGTCGCGCCTAACCCCTAAATTCATATTCTTCTTTAGATTTCGTCTGCCTAGGAACAACTATATGGCCAAATCTTCTCCGAGCTCCCGCCTCACCATCCGTTCTTCGATTTGAGCACGGTCGATTGGGTTGGAATCGTAGTGGTGAGTTCTTCCTTCTTCTTTAGTCTTGTTTCTTCATTCCTCCTCATGTTCTAGTTATCATGGGATGAACGTTTTGTGTGTTTTCTCAGATATACGTTGTTCTAAGAAGAATCTGTCGTCGTGGTTCACATATATCGTTCTCTTAGGATCGAGGTAGGTGGTTTGTTCCATTCTGTAGAAAGTTGATGAATATTATTTGCAAATTCTACCAATACCCTTGAACAGGGTATTGCGTGTTTCCTGTTTTTCCCTTGCTATTTTCCTGCTTTTCATGATTTATTTAGTAGCGGTTTTTTCTTGTGAGTAGAGTAATTTATTTTGTGCTCAGTTTGCTTCACCATGCTTGTTTTTCCTATTGGGCACTTTTCCAATTTCCATGCCTAGTTGTAGGATAGTGGAACGGTCATTTTATTTTTGTTATTAAACCGTAGAATGATATCCAAGTAGTTCATGAGGTTTACATGGACGATATACGTGCGCTGAGCATGTTTAGTTTTACTCAGGACTGTGAGAACCTAGAGTAGTAGACCAAAGGGAGAATTGATGGAAGGGCTTCTCCAGAGTGTCTTTTAATTACGATGGGAGACTATAGGGGGAATTGACATTGAGTGCTTCCTCAGAGAGTCTGTAGTTCCACGACACGGGCCGCAGGGTGAATTGACGTTGTGTGCTTCCCTAGAGATCCTTTAGAACGATACAAGACTATAGGGGGAATTGACGGTGCATGCTTCCCCAGAGAGTCTGCTTAATTACGTAGCTGAACCAGAGGGGTGAGACTACGTGTGCCTTCTAGAGGGTTTCTAGTACTATAGGTTGAACCATAGGGGTTAGGCTGTGAGAGCTACCCAGTGGGTTACCTATTTTCTTCTTGTTGCTGACTGCTTACGTGTGTGCTTTAATTGTTATAACTGTGGATTGTAGCTGCTTATGCTTTCATGTTTACTGCTTCTTGTTTATTTACTGCCATGTATTCATTGACTATAAGGCACATAACATTGGGTGATTTCCTACTGGGATTGTATCTCACACCCTGTTTGGGCCATACTTTTGGGCCCAAGCAGACTATGTTGCTGTATGTATAGATAAGGGCAAGCACCCTTCTACGTCAGGTTCTTGATTACACTATAGCTGGGGAGCATGGGACCGAGCCGTGGCTCGTGATGCTGAGGATCTTTCTTTGTTTTTCTTTTGCACTTGGTTTCAGTTGTATTTCAGCACGTTGTTGTGTTTTATATTTTCCTTAGATACTTGTACCTACTGCATAATTATCATCATTACTATATATATTTCATTGCATCTGCTGTCTGGTTTATGTTGTTATGCATGTTGTTATTGCTTCTGCTATTGACTGTTGTTTTTCTGCTGTATACTTTACCGAATGAGGGCATAGTTTCCCTACCGACTCACCTAGGCCCTCTCCACTAGACGGCAGCCTCTGGCGTTTGGGAAAACGCACTTGAGGTTATGTGGTGAATCGGGTACGGGGCACCAGTGGAGGGGCTCCGGATTCGGTTCATTAATCATTTTTTGAAAATTATTTAGAAAAATATTTCATTTTAAAAATAATTATTTGAAAGATAAAAATGAGTCTTTAAGGAAATTAAGTTGGATGAATCTATACATGTTTTAAGAGGATAAAAGAACATTCCTTTTTTTATAGAAAAATCTTAGAAAATCCCTCATTAGGTAAATTTCAAGACGATTCCATTAAAACATTAATAAAATAATAAAAGGGTAATAATTTCCATACGAAGTCATTTTCAAAATAGTTTTGAAATAATTTATATAAAAACATTGGGTTTTTTTGATAAAATAGGTTCTCAGACCAAAGAGATATATAAATTTGGGATTTCTGGAAATCATTTTCTAAAAACATATTAGTACCAACGAATGGAAACAATAGTACTAAAACATGAAAATTTAATTTATAACCAGTTAAGAGTTAATGATATTGTTGAAAAATTATTATATAATTCCCTCAAATGGAATTCCATTGAATGATGGATAGGATTAGTCTTGAATAAAATAACCTTTAAACATTCCAAATTGTCCCATAAAACATTGAAACATTCATAATTCATAATACTCGTGAATGGATAATATAAAATGAATGTTTTAAATACCAATAGGAAAATGGGAATATTCTATAATAAGTCAATATGGTTTTATGTATACAATATATATGATATTAGGTGCAAAATAATTTTTTATGCCACATAAAATGAAAATGGGACAAGAATCCCTTACTACATGAGTATATTTTGAGTCATTGGTTCCATGAAAGAGTAACATCATTAAAAAATTTAATATCATGAAATAATTGGAAATTATGACATAATATATCAAAATGGGAAGTAGTTATGGCACAAAAAATAAGTATGTACTGAATATGGAATTAATCTCATTGATTTTAAAAGTGAGATAAAAATCCATTACCTTGAGTTTCCATTCGAGGGAGCTTCCTTTAACATCATATAAAATGAACTTATATTAATTTTATACATTCTTCATAATAATTATTATGTTTATAATTTCATTAATTTTAATTATTACTATGTTCTTTACAACTACTTTACTAAAAGATTTACGTCGGGTGTTTTTGGAGATATTTGGTGTATTTTTCAAAACAACTATTGTTGGTCAAATATGGTAAATGAGGTCATTATATATAATCTCTTGAATGGTAACCATGAAATAATTATCATATTTTTAGATAAATTATACTTTTAAAATCAATTGTTAAATATTGTTTTAAAAATGATAATTTGTTACAATCATGGAGACAATAGGCTATACATACGTAAGAGTAACATTCCCATATTTAAACGATCATTAACCAAAGAAGGTAAACAAATGAGATAATTAAAAATTTTCTTTATATAATAATTTAAAAGTTATTTAATCACATATACTTATATATATAATTATGTGGTGTAAAATGAAGCACATCATATCGAGGATGTAGTAGTCGACACATCCACAAATAACTTTATCACTTTTCAAATGTTTGAAATGGTAATAAAGAAAATTATATATATATATTATTAAATATAATTATTTATTTAATATAATATATATTTTGTGTATGTCTCATATAATTAATTACATTCCTTCATTTATACATTACATGAATCATAAGAATGAATCACATCGCTTTTAGGGGCGGTAGTCCACACTTCCCCAAACAAGATAATCATATTTACACAACATGGAAAGCATAATGTTTGTAATAAATGAAATTAAATAATTTAAAAAAATTATAAATAAAATATCTATCTCATAAAAATAGATTTCCCTACATAATTTCAACCATAAGAGGTGGTAATGGAGAATTTACCAATCATCGTTTCTTGGGGTAGTAATTCTATGTTCAGAGAAGTAGTATGTTCATTGCCTAATTTATTGAGGTTAGTGTAAGTGTAGGTCAAAATATCAGAATTAAAACATCTTAATATATTGAGGATACTGTTTATATTACACAAGAATAGAATAATGAGATTTTATGGGTCGGATAATGGAAATGAAATTAGAGATATTGAGAAAAGACATTACCTTTTAATTAAGTATCTTTTTTTGGTTACAAACACGTTTTTTGGAAGGGTTTATTCCCAAATATATTCTTATTGTTATATGAGAAGTATATTGGGATTCAATTTGGGTAGGTATTGGTCTAAATTAAGATTTTTTGGAGATGTGTTAAATGGGTAGAATTGGTGGCCTTTTATAGGGAAGGAAAATGACTTACATGGTATTCGGGAAATCAAGTTTAGGTTTTCACATGTTCATACCTAATAAAAGTCATACCAAACCTAAAAAACCCCTTAATTTAATCTTAGTAGTTGAAATATGTCCATCCAATGATTTTAGGACCAGTGGATATGTCATTTCGGCCCCTAAACATAGTGTTTTAGTCCATTTTAAATCATAATTTCACCTAATCACTATATTTAATTTTAATCACTTTCACTAATATTTTTTTTGATAAAAACTATGTTTATATTATTAGTCAAAATAACTACCTGTTTTAAAATGGTGTATTTCATATTTTCAAAATTCAAATCACATAAACAAAAAAATATGGTTAATTCTATTCTCATGGACAAACAGATTAACTGGTTTTAGTAGTTAAATGTTAAAAAGATTGTTATATTTTTACATTAAATTTAAATGTTGTATTAATTGTAAGGAAATATATAATAGTAATATATTAATAATTTATCCAATTTTAATTTTAAAAAAATTATTATATAATTAAAAATTAATAACTATTTCAATGAAAATTCATTTTTAACTAACACACATAATTAATTATTATTCAGTTAAAAATGAAGATTATTGGAAAAATCCAATAAATTCATAATGAACTAATTATTAAATTCAGAATTTAAAAATAATGTTTATTTTATCAAATTAAATTTATAATAGTTTTAATATATATATTTTAAATAGGATCTCTAGTAAATGGTACTTAAAATGCCTTAATGATATATATGTTTACGTCAAATATTGGTTTTGCACTTATATTATGTCAAAAACTATTGTATGAATATCAAATATAATGTATTGAATATTTAATATATGTATATTACATTAATATCACCCACTTTTATTGTAATTAATTTGATCTATTAAGGTAAAACAGCTTTGTCAACATAAATATAGTTGTATTTAAAAATGTTATTTTTATATTCAATTGGTTCTTATAGTCACATATAATTAATTTAAAACCAATTATTTTGTTGTATAAACCATATATATTCATAATTTAGTATATACTATTCATAAATGCTAGTAGATATATTATTATATTAAATAATAATGTCTTAATTACGTATTGTTTCTCAGTTATACATTGTATTGGGTATAATGTAATCCATTGAAGAAGGTATATTTTGTGTGGAACGAAAGATATAGAAGGTGTTAGTTTATTTATATGATCAATGATAACCTATTTTCATATTCATTAAATGACAAAAAAAATTTCATGTGTTAAAAAATATATAATATATTTTAAATAGTAATTATATTTTAATGTATACTGATATTATATTAACTTCTGCACTTATTGTCATGTGTCATAAACATTATGGAACATTAAGTTTATAAATAAGTTTCCCATGGTGTCAAAATGAGACTCATGGTTGTGATGAGGTCGTGGAGTAGGTTGTGTATCATATTGCATGTTTCAATAGTGTGTGCATAATTTCTACTAATCATCCGCCAACCGTGCGCAGGGGCCCATTTTCTTATAATTTTTTAATTTTCCTCCAAAATTTAAATGAAACCCCATGGAAAATAATAAACCAAAAATGAAATAGAATATTATAAGAAAACGAGATCACACATGTGACATTTTATTAATAATAATGGCATTATAAATTAATTTTGTTCTATATTATCCAAATTTACCCATTATTGTGGAGAAATACTTTATCATGGATATTGTTCATATTGAACAAAAAAAATCCATTATATTTACCAAATTTTAACCTCATTATTAAATATATATAATTAATTATCTAATTAAATACATATAAATTCCTTGAATTATTTTTAATGTCAGTGGAGAAAACATTAACAATTATTTTTTAGAAAAAATACATTTTATAGCATAAATAATGATTTAATATTATTTCATTACTTTTAAAATATTTTTGAAACTTTTAAATGATTTTATAAAGTAAATAATATATTAATTTTATTAAAATTATTCACAAATATGGATTACATTATTTTACTATAGATCATTTTTTATAGAAAAATACATTTTTTATAAAAATATATATTATTATTCCAAAGGGTTTTTTATTTTCATTTCTATGGAATTGTTACCCATTGAATTGGTTATTTATATATATAACAATAAAATTTTTATAATTTAATTACTTCTTTTATTACCATCCATTCCAATGTACATGTAATAATTTTCATTTTAGATAATAATATTTTAATATTACATTGAGGTTAGGTAAAGTCAGTGGTGCATTTATGAGAAGATATGAAATGGAAAGTATAATGTAAATGGAAACATTTCGCAAAATTATTTGGGTGTTACATGTGTCATGTGAAAAATGAATGTATATGTTTTTATTTTCCAAACATCCATGTTTGATCTTGCCATTATTAATAAAAGGGGACCCCTCTCATATCCACTACACTCTTAAAATCCTTTTGGTTCATAAAATAAAAAATACCTTATTTCAATCTGAAACCACATACTAGAGGCATTTTTTTGTTATAAAATCTTTATAAGAAGGATTTTTGTTTTATCCTAAGAGGTTTTCAAAAGAATATGTATCAAACCCATCCAAAAATATTTTTTTATTCTTCCCCATCCATAAATAATTATTCAACTATAACGATAAACTGAAATATGTATATCCCATATAATTAACTTTTATTATGTTGTTGGCATAACCTAAATCTATCAACTGCTACATAAAATGGTAATCAAAAAATTCTATTGCATGCTTAATATGCTTATAACTTCTGAACTAATTTAATTTATTTCCATCTTCATATCCCATTGACGTACATAATGATGTATTAAATGTTTATATATGATATTAATTACATATTTATAATCTTTTATTTATAATAGCAGTTATAAATTTATAAAATTGAATCTTTTGTAAATGATAACATCACTTGTGTGTACATGTGGATTGCAGCATCCATGAAGTGATGTGAAATGATTTTCATTTTATTTTGAAATGGATGGTGATAATGATATATTAATTGAATATACATGAAATATATAATATAATAATTTTTATATAATGGTTAATTAATATTAACATTTTTTATTAAAAATTTCAATAAATGGAAATAACATTCATTCCTACATATGTCATACCATCTCCATGAATAGTGTAATTAATTTATATCTGTAAATTATATGGATGAATCTAAAAATATATATAATTAATATATATGCTATTAATATCATGATTATTGTTTTTTATAATATTTAACCATGATCAGTTAAATAAAACTAAAACTATCAAACAAAAACATATATGAAAATGATGTAGTTTTTACCAAAATGGTGATTTTAAAAAGGAATTAATAATAAAAGGGTATATAAGGTGACAACGAAATCATATATTCTATGATATATTTGATTATAGTTCTATTAAATATTTAAATTGAACTATATTTATTATAAAATATTTTATAATTTTTAAAAATGATAACCAAGACTAAATGAATGTGATTTACAGTATTACTTTTATTTTTTGGAGATAGGATACATATTCAATATACATCTCATTTGTGTAGTGTATACAATTATCTTTTTAAAATGTTATTTGATGAATCTATTTTATTTTCATTATATATATATTGTTTTTTTCATTATTTAATGGGGATTATGATTCAAAAGTTACTGAAGTGGTAAATTTTTTAAGGTACAATCTCATTGTTTACTGAGATTTTTTTAAGATTATAAATATGTTGATGACAAATTATTAAAATATATAAAGAAAACCCAGAATTTTATTATTATTAGGTTACATAATGAAAAAAAATTTCTATTTCATTTTAATTTCTTTATATACCAAAAATCCCTAAATAATTTTCTAAATAAAATTCACTTCCTTTCTCTCATTGGTAAAAAAATATTATTTATTACTTATCAGTTTTTTTAAAAATGATATAAATAATTTTTTTACTAATACATTATTATTTATTAAATTAATTTTTTACCAATGTTTTTATTGTTCAAAAATGTTTTAAATGGATTCTTCCTGTCTTTTTTCGAATGATGTACATTTTTACATCTTATATAATATTTGACTATAATATTTATTATAATGTGTACGATATGAAAGAAAATTTTCACTATAATGTAAAATAAATTTTTAATGAATTTTTTATTCTTTTAAATGATTATTTTCAATGAATATTTTTTTAATTTTTTTGATATGTTAGATTTATGAAGATGATTTTCAATGTGAAATCTTTATTTTTATGAATTAATGTCCCATGTGTTATTTGAAAAACATTTTCAATATATAGTGAAATACATTATTATTATATAAAAATTATTTTGGATATGACCAATGAATATTATCCTTAATATTTCCCTAGGTTATTTTTGTGATGATGAAATTACTTTTATAAAACCCATTAGATTTGCAGTATTTATGTTATGATGAAATGTGAATTAAACCAATTTATTTTCATGGGTTATAATATGAGTAATGTTTTCCGAAATTGGTTCTGTAATATGGATAGATTTATTCTTTAATTGTTGGTTATGTTATAAACCAGTTGATTCTATCCATTATTCCCAATGAGGGTTGTTATGTTATAAACATGGATGGTTTTCATGTTATAATTGAGGATGGTTGGGACCTATATATCCCTCCAATGCATGGGGTAAAAGTTAATATCGCATTAGATAATTAGGAATGGAATGGGATGTGAACCAAGTTTACTAATTTAATTTTTCCATAGTGATAGTCTTAGGATTGATATTTCATTACTTTGAATATTTTGGATGTAAACCAAATAAACTAGGATATCCTTTGAAATGATCCTGAACTACTATGGAAAGTATTTCCTATTCTTGTGTTTATGGAAGAAATATATGACTTATAATAATTTAATATTATCATAGCTGATCTTAATTAAATTATTTATCAATACTATCATATTTAATAAAAATATTTATTCCATGACTCATTTTTGTGATCTTTTATATATTGGGTATGGTTTTGAAATGTAATTATCATGTTCACATATCCTTATTTTGATTTTATGTAGATATATCACTTATTTACACACACTAAGTATCTGAGATCACCCCTTTATATATTTCATTACTCCAGGTTATATATAAATGAATAAAATATGACATGATTGTTCTAGTAATTAAGAACATATTGTGGGATTATGTATTTCACTTATGAACTATTTTTGTATATCTCACTTTCCAAAGCAACATGACCAAAATTATTTGGGTTTAGTACATTTTTTATCTAATGAATATTAATCTAATCATATTCAATATATATGTATGAAAACTATGGCCCGTAGTTGATTGTTTTAGAAATATTTATAGTTAATCATTAGAATAAAGGTTGAGAAAACATTATAGAGAACAATAATGATAAATCAATGATTATGAAAATTTCCACAAAATTTTGAAGAATGATATATTGAGTGGATTCATTGAAATTAAATCCCTATTTGGATAATATTAGAGGATTATTATATGGTATATTTTATTCTTGTGGTAATAAATTCAATGTTGGTGAATTGGGATTGGACCCAATCATAATATGGTGCTTGAAAACATGCCTTGATGAACACCAGGTTTTTACACTGTTGAGGAACATGTTTTGAAATTTTATAAACTCATTAAAAATCATCATTAATTATTTGAATATATGATGACCATGTATAACCTAGGTTAAACCTAATGTGTTATTTTTCTAAAAGGTGATTTCATTATATTGAAATAATATAATTTATCATTCATGATTATGTGGTTTCCCAATATGAATATTTTTCTCCAATTATCCATTGTTGTTTTTTAATGGTTGTATCTAGGAGGAATCATATTTACAAAAATTGTTATTAAATATTATTACTATTCAACACATTAACACCCTCTAAAATAAAACGTGGTGGATGATGATTTCAGTGCAATGGATCATTCTATATTATCTATGATATGGAACACTAATGGTATGATATTTTTTTATTTACAAAGGATGGAAATAAAAGTATTAATTGAAGGAATTTATCTTAACTTACTCAAAGGTGTTTTCAACCATCTATATATTCAATTATTAAGGGGTGTGAAAGAAATATGTATAGCTATAAAAGATGGTAATTTTTTTTGAGAGTAACATTGACTATGATGAAATTATAAGGTTCAAGAACCATGTATGTGTCCTATAAAAACATGATTTGAAGAAGGATATTTTAGAGGATCCTCATATTTATTCCTTCTCTATTTGTCTTTGAAGTAAAATGATGTATTGATAATAGAAAGAGTATTTCTTGTGGGATGTTATGAAGAGTGATGTTGTAGAGTTTTTATATCATACATTAAATGTCATTACGTTATGTTTAAGTGAAAAAAGTCTATGGTTTTGTGATAATGATTACCCATAACTGAATGGAAATGGGAAAACATCCCTATTTATTTTATCATTACACTTATAAAATCATCTAACGATCATGATGATATGTGGGATGTAGTCATTCACCTTATGTGGTTAGAAAACATCATCATTATTATCGAATATTTAAAAATAAATTATACTTCCTTGATATATATGAATCTAGTGGTAAGGTTTATTATAGTAACACACTCTAATATATATGATTTCGATCCGAGTTTTACCTATAAGTTAAAAAATTATCTTTAACAAGACATGGATACAGAGTTATGTTTTATCAGAGTATAACATCCAAAAATTTAATGTTCATCTAAGTGAAAAATTCAAGCCCTAGATCATATTATTTAATTTCTTAGGTTGTTGTTATGTAAACCATCTACCACTTTAGTCATCATACAAAAATAGAATTCACTCAAGCATTCAAATGGATCCTTATGAACCACTATATCGAATTAATTGAAAAAAATATATCAAATGAAGTTAGATAAAAAAGATATTGGGACTTAAAAAAGAGGAATAAATGGAAGATAAGGTGAGATTTATTTAATGAAATTATTGATGATCATAGACTCTAGAAACATTATGATGACAATTCTCACCGTAATCTAATGTTTGATGTTCATGAGAAGGGTTTTCAACAAATGTAATCATGTAATAAGATTATGTTATTTGTGAAGAATATAAATAAGAGTAATATGTAAATTTTCCCTTTCCATATTCTTTCTCAATTATGTATTGTAATAAATCTATTTTTTCTTACACCAAACGTCTCTCATGTCCAAAATGTGTTGGATGTGTCTCTCTAGAAGATGTACATAACTGATCCTTCACAAGTAATGAACTCAGATTTTATATCACAAGATCATGACCTTTCATATTATGAAAACCCAATTTATATTATATATTATAGATAATGTTATCCGAATCAAGACCCCTCATCTGGTCGTTGTTTTCCAGTGAAACCGCAAATATGAGGAAGCTACAAGGGAAATTTATGATATGATGATCTAGAATTATCCTTTTTTATCTATACATGTGTGGTATAAATTCAAGAGAGAAATTAATTTTATGTGGGTTATAATATAACACCATTATATTTTTTAAAATATTATTTTGAATCCAATTTAATTTTATTGATATCTTCTATTAAACATAACACTATGTTTTAACAAAACTACGATATAATATTAATGTCATCATTTTGACAGGACAATTATAACATAGATATAAAAAATATGAATATGAATGAGAATAATTTTATAAATTAGATATATGAACGTTTTAGATAAAAATTATTATCAATAAATATGTATAATATTTTATTAAAGTCTTTATATACTTCAAAGATAAAATTTTCCCAAAAAAATGTCTTTAATTTTTTATTAAAAATAATATTAATTTTTTTACACATGTGAAATTTAATTTCAAAACGTAACATCTTGTTTTTAATCAAAATGTTGAAATTAAAATTTATTGTATTTTTGGGATTTTTTTCAAATTTTTAATTTTTTTAAATGAATAGTGAAAATAGTGATTTTAATTAAACATTTCCATTTGGTTTAAACAATTTCCAATTTCCAAATTGGTTTTTTGTGGATATAAAAGTAAAATCGGTTAAATTATATCATAATTAATCC
This sequence comes from Viscum album, assembly GCA_963277665.1. Taxonomy (NCBI): domain Eukaryota; kingdom Viridiplantae; phylum Streptophyta; class Magnoliopsida; order Santalales; family Viscaceae; genus Viscum; species Viscum album. Next base: position 1,150,842,805 of record OY728122.1, read on the forward strand.
AATTTGGGTAATTGAATTGAGTTTCAAAATGATTTTTTATTATAAATGATTCTATACTCATGAAAAGGTTTTCTTTGGAGATCCATTTTTCTTCACATATTTATGATAAATATTTATTAAATTATACCAATTAAGTGATTTGAATTTGGAAAAATGGATTCTGTATTATGTATTACCATAATTTATAATATAAAATATGTCCATATTAATATTTTTTTTATATTTATATGTAATAACAATAATATTTAATTTTTTTCACCTTAGGTTAAAAAGAGTTTATTTGGGGTTATACTAAAAATATAAGGTATAAAATGACCTGAAAAATGTATAACTCACATAAGATTAAAATATTTTGATGATATATCATTTATTGTTTGATAAATCAATTTTTAATGTAGTTTTTCATTTGTAAATGTTTAGAATATATTTTTCATTTTAAAAATTCCATGTTTGTCCTCTCTCCCACTTATAAAAAGTCCATCTACTTTCCTCTAATATTCACCCTTCAACTAAATATTGGATAACAAATAAAATATAAAAATAAACTATTCACATCCTTATCTACATCGTAGAGTAATATTTATGATTATAAAATCATCTGAATATCGATTTTTGTTTTAACATATGGCATCGTTCAAAAGAATAAGTATTACTCATGAATATGAGTTTTTATTTTATTTCATCTTACACCACATTAAAATGTTCATAAATAGTTAATACATAATAATATAAATATATAATATAAAAATATATGTTATTATGTTATTGTAATAACCAACAACCATATCCTCCAACATCAAATGGGAAATGAAACTGACGATAGTGTGTACGACAAACTACTTCCTCGTAAACAGATGTAATTCATTTTCCATCACCACCTCTCACTGATGAAGATAATTATGGATTTAATATTTATTTATTAGATTTATGAAATATTTTTAATCTTTTAATTATAATATCACATATACCTTCATACGATCGAATACATTGAAAATCAATGACATTGCTCATGTGTACATGTGGGTTACTACCTCGACAAAGTGACTTGTTGCATTTTTCATTTTATAATGAAATAAATGATAATAATAAAAGATAAAAAATTTATTATTTATATGATAATAAAATTATTATACAATTTTTAATAAATATTTATCCTTCTTACATTCTATCCATCATTGAAATAAAAATAGTGATCATGTGTACACATGCCCTATTATCTCAATATGTGGTGCAATTAGATTTCTATATCTCTCTTTATGTATTGACATAAAAACATATATAATGGATATATATGATTTTTATAAATTATTTTAATATTATTGAGATAATGATGCCATGATCGATTGAAAAGGACTAAATCTAAAAAATCGTAACTTAAGTGAAAAAAGTAGTTATTAACATACTCATTATTTTAATAAGTAATTTTTTATACACTGTTAATTAATATTCATAAGTAAATCATATATTTTAATATATATATCAATATTTTTTTAATAAATTTATCATAATAATATATTTAAAATATAGTTTGTTTGAATCTGCATGAATAAAACTTAGTTGAATGGAAATGAATTTATGGGTTCTCTTTTACTTCTGGGAGATATATGCCATACTCACCAATCGTTTATTTTATTGTGGTGTATATAATACCTCATTGAAAAGTTTATTTCATGAATATCATTATTTTCATGACATTTAAATTTTATTTTGATATTATTATTTATGTTGTCTTATAATTAAAAAGTTACTAAAGTGTTAAGTTTTTTATGATACAATCACATTGTTTTTTGGGAGTATTTTTTATTTTGTTTTTGAAGATAGAGTCAAATAATATAATTATCATGAAATTCACTAATATTAATATATTATAGTAATTTCATGAAAATACATTTTTCCCATTACATTTAATCTCTTTATGTACATTGGTTTTTAAAATAATGTTTTAGAGTAAAACTAACATTCTCTCTATATTTAATAGAATAACCCTTTTCCTCCATGTACATGTTTTAAAAATATATTTCCAATTTTTTTTTACTAATATCAAATAAAATTTTATAGAAATTATTACCCATGTTGTAATTTTTTAAAAATTATTTTTACGTTATACTCTATTAGGTTTTTTAATGAAGAAATTTTTGATATTTTTACCAAAAATATGAAAATAATCGTTCTTCATGTATAAAAATAAAACTACATTCTAGAGACATGCAAAATAACTGATTTAAATATTTATTAATAATTTTGAAGTGTTAATTTCAAATAATATTATTCACAATATTTTGGGATGTTTAGTTTTAAAAATAAGAATTTCAATTATAAAAATTTATTTCCCTAAAAAACATTCCCATGTGATATTTCAAATTAAATTTCCATATATGATTACATCATTTCATAATACTGAATTTTTATTGGGGATAATATCCAAGGATAAAATCCTAATACATTCTTGGAATTTTTTATTTATATAATTATAAGATTTCTTATAAACTAACACCTCATTCATGGGATAGACTATATTGAAATGATAAAAATTTTATGAAACCTATTTCTTTTCCACGGGTTATGCAATGATGAAATATTAATTAGAAAAATTATTTTAAAACACGGTCATTGGTTTTGATATAACCAAGGATGGTGGTTAGTTTCTAACTAAATATGGTAGTCTACATTATAGATGATGATGGGTGGGACATATATCTCCTTCCAATGCGTTAGGAAATTATTAATATGTAATGATATAAACATGACTAGAATGTGGAGTTGTCCATGTTATGTAGAATAATTTTTCCATTCTGATATTCTTGGAAGTGAAACATGACTACTATGATGGTTTATGGAGTTAACCAAATATACTAGGATAGCCTTGGAAATAAGCCTGGAAAACTAATGAAGTGATATTCTATACTTATATGTATCCAAAAAATAAATGTTATATTCCCAATTTATGTTATGATAGATCATTTTCACTGATTACATTAGGATTATTCTCCTATTTAATTCAAAACCTTACACCATGAATCATGGTTTTGTTCATTTAATTGAAGGGTATGGTTTTTTAATGTTATTTTCATTTTTCTATATCATTAATCTCTTGTTATATTGATATGTGTACTTTTTTCCTTACTAAGAATCAAAACACGCCCTTTATTATGATTAAATTACCCCTGTTATTAATAACTTTGTTTTTTATGATATATATAAGAAGGGTATTAGTTAATATGCACTTAGTGGGAGATGATGGCATCCAATTATAAATTGGTCATCTATATATCTATGTTTCCAATGTAACTAGACCTAAACGTTTCAATCATGGATTATTATGTTATATAATGACTATTAATATAATGCTGTGTAATTTCAACAAATGAAAATCTTAGTTCGCAATATGAATTCTGACATAGATTTAGGTAACATAATAACTAAATAATATCATTCATGAAAAAATAAATTAATAATCATTTGGAATAGTGATAGTAAAAAAATTATTATAAATTGAGTGATAAGATGTTATATATTAACTATATATAGTATAATATTTATTAAAATGCTTCATATAGAAATTTATGATAATTATGAATTTATTACAAATTAGTTTAGAGTGCTTATAATGCATTTAAAACTCAAGATAGGAATATTATGTAACAATACAAATTTGAAATAGGATTGTTTATGGTTAAATTATTGATAATAACATTTTATGATATATATATATATCTAATATTAATTTTTTTATCTTGATCTCAGGTAATTTCTATGATTTATATTTTTTCCATTTATTTTTCAATCTCTATTTACTAACAAATTTAAAAGACTACTTTTATGGAAAACTAATTTATTTTTCGGTCAGGAATATTTTTTCCAATGTCCAAATATTCATTAAAATGATTTTGAGAATGTTTTTACTATTAAATATTTTATTTCTAAATTAATTTTTAGACATTCTTTTGTTTATAAAAAAGAAATAAAAATAATCTTTTTTCCTTTTTTAAAATGAGGTACTTCATACTTTTTACCAAAGGTGTTATTGAAATATTAGTTTTAATCTATACCATTGGAATTATTTTTCGATTTACGTGTCCACTTAATGCATCGAAGAATCCATTAAATGGTTTGTTGAATATTTTTTAAATATATTTTTCTTAATAAATTTGAAATTTATAAATGGAAAATTAGTGATTTCAAAATAGAAAGGGTGTTTTCCAGAAAAATTATTCCAATTATCATTTAATAGAATTTATCAAATGTAATAAAGTCATTTTATATTACATTTAATTCACTTTGGTCATGATCATATATATCAAATCCCATTACTTACCAATAAGGTTTGTTATTTTAGTGAGTAAATATTGACTCCACGCATTTTCATTTCTCTCCGTCAAGATGTGATGAAATGATAAATGTTACATTATCTTGTGAAATAAATATAATTTGATTATGATTATGAGATTGATGATCCATTTATATCCCATAGACATACTAGGTATACATAATTTTTTTATTAGATTAAAGGGTACATGGGTAATTTTACATGGAACAAAAGAGGGGGCATAATAGCTAATTCCAATACAAACTAGGGTACCTGAGTGTTTAGTTCAATCCTAAAATGTGATAAATGTCATTCTTAGTATCCAGGAGAAAATATTTATATTATTATAATTATTCCAAAATGTATGTAACTCTTTTAGGACATGATCATATTAAAATATTATTATCTTCCAATACATCATATTATATTCCTTTATGATTCATGTTATATGAGCTACCATTATTTACACCATGACATGTGATTATGATATATGAATTGATTATTTTATTAAAATTTTAATCTCGTGTTCTTATAACTTTGTTTTAATGTAATTACCAGAAATGATCATTGACTCATTACTCCCATGTTTACCTACACTTACAATATGATATCACCATTTATTTTGTCTCCATTTACCATGGATATGATGAATTTTTTATCCATGATATGCCTATGGATGATGATAATTACGAAGAAATTAGTTGGAGATGATATAATTCCTCTATGTTCTAGTTTTTTTGTATCCATGTTTCCAAAGATGCACAAACCTTATGGTTTTGGAATGGGTCATAATGATATGCATTGAACATTAAATTAATACGTTTTTATAATTATTAATGTATTTTTTATGATGAATTAGTTATTATATTTTTAAGGATAACTTATTTCTAGAAATTTGGATGGGAAATATATTATTAGAACCATTAGGATAAGCCTATGTATTGGATAAAATCATATTTTTGGTAATGAAATTATTTAATTTGTGGAAAATAAATCCCTTCCTATATAATAGAATTTGGATGTGGTTGGGGAACAAATTTTCATTGGGGTAGTAAATATAAAAATTGTAGATTAGGTATTAAATCGATAATAACAAGTGCATGATTAGTGGGTGTAAAACGAATCTCCAATCTAGGCTGTCTCATGATACAATGTTGGGTTAATTCATATTTTCCATACGAACCATTATGAAGCATTTTAATAAATGATGACCATGGATGACCTAGGATTAATCTATGGTTCCATATTTTGACTATAATTTTTCATTATTTAGATTTATAATATGTTATTTTAATTAATATATTGTTTCTCACTTTGATTATTTTTTATCAAATTATTATTTATAGTTAAATTAAAGGAATGGAATTCAAATTTTCAATGTTAAAACTGAATTTGGCTGAACGTACAATGATTATCCCCCTATAAAAATTAATGTTATGGATATTTGAAAGGAAAATAGGTTTATTATTATTACACAATCTTATAATAAATGAATCATGTTGAGAATCCAAATTGGAAATTTGGGAACATTGTTATTTTGATTATTTCATGAGAAGAAATATACATTAATTTAGTGGGTTCATAGTTCCACTAACTGATTATTAATTCATTAGTACAACAAAAATTATTTTTCCTATTATATGCTTCTTTGAATATAAAATGTTTATATTGGTTGTTTATCATTTGTATGGAAATGATAATCAATTATGGAATCATATTAAGAATAAATAGAAACAAAAAGAAATTTAACCTGTGTATTCAGATGAATTTAAGATGTTATTTGATAATAAGTACATTACTCATATACATCATATTTAAGTCGATGAACAATGACATATGATAATTTATATATATGATTAATCCTTTAGTACCGATGATGAAACTTTTATAATACTTGTGAGGTATGCATCAAGATTTATTATCTAACCAGAATATAATATTTATTGGTTCTACATTGGAAAAAAAATTTAGAAGGGTTTTACCCATAAGAGACTTCAGTATGTATGAATATATTATTCTATGTTTTATATGGGAAGAAATAGAGATAATACTCACCCATAAATAATAGGGGTTTTGTTAGAAAATAATGGCAGAATCATTGTAAAATTATAATAATAAAAACCATTGAAGGAAGTATATGAGACTTCCCTTATTCAAAAAGTGTATAATGAAAAAAGTAGGAAATTATCCTAAGGGGACTAGTAAATTAATTATGTTTAAAAAAGAAGGTCATCAGAAAATAATATAATAAATTAATGTGAATAATTTATCTAATTATGTGAATAAATAAAATAATCCATAGAATGAACACCAAAACTCTAATGATTCAAATGAATGGATTATGTATGTTATGGAAATAAGTTCTCAAATATTAGGGTTAATAATGATGATCGATGTTAGTAACCTATTATGATAAAAGGTAATGGGAAAGATAACATGATAAGTATTGTTGATGTGGGTTATGAGAACAAGGTGTTGGTAGGTATAAAAAAGATCCACTCAGGAACTACTAATGTCTTTACTATTTCTAGAAATACCGAGTATTATTTGTGAAGTATATTCTATGGGTGTCACATTACCACATTAATAATCAAATATTTTCTTAGTAGTGGAATCTTATATTGGTATAATGATAAAATATCTTGTCTATTTTTCTTTTCTAATTCACTCATATGGGACATTTCTACTAGAAAATTTCATTATTCTATATATATTTGAATTTGATGTGTTTTTAAATTTATTAGATTTAATGATATACTACCCGTATCAATTATAGTGGAAGGGAAGTCATGTTTTATATTTTGAAGAATCATGTGCTTTGTCTATTAGTTTGAATATAATTTAAAAAATACAATGGAAATTACATTAATTATATGTGTATTGATTCTTAATAAAATGGGGTATGTTTCCTTGAAGGTTGGGTGAAATTTAATTTTTAGTATATTCCTATTGTATGAGATGTTGTTAACATATTTACAATATATTTTTCATATCCTCCTTGAAATTGTGAGGTTGTCTTTTACAATGTTTTCATACTCATTGTTTCACTTATTTAAAATACATGAATTAGAATGGATCATCTTGAATCCTGGGAATTGATGTATAATGTTTGTTGGAATCATGATATGAGATTCATTTCGAAGAGTGAAAGTATATCTCAAGTTCCATGGAAATATAAGAATGGTGGGTTTATAACCCAATTAGCCACCCCCAATACATCCCTAAAATAAAAAATATTTTAAGAAATGAATTTATAGTGCCTTACATTATATTAGTTTATGAGAAATAAAATAAAAAAAATATTTATTCCATGGCTACATGGTGAAGCCCTAGGCCTATCCTACCAAATTTGACTAGTTTAATTATGTCTTTGAGCTTGTAAAAATTATTTTAACTCCATAGGTACCTTAATTTAATCAAAATATTCATCCAAACATTCCATAATATCATCAATTATCACATGGAATTTGATTATTCATCATTCCATTTCCTAATAATAAAATTCATATATAGTGATTAACCAGATATCATGAATCATGTTAAATTATTGCACTCAACCTAATAGTTCAAAGTATATGGTAACATGTAGAATAAAAATATATCATCTAATAATTCCTAATTATGTATTTCATGAAATCCATGTAACATCCCATATAAAAAAATAAATACTATGTATGAGTGCATACATGATATGCCACGTCGAGCTTAATAAAACAACTAAATATTAAAATTTAAATGTTACCCTAATAAAATAACTATTAAAATGGGTCTAAGGTAAAATATTTAATCTATTAAGAAAATATGGTTTACACAAGTATATATAAATAATTAATTGGTAAAAAATTAATTATAAATGAAAATGATACTCTTTTCCAAATGAAAGGATATGTTTTTCTAAAAACCTATTTAGATGTTCCCAAGTGTGTTTTACACAAATAATTAAAGAAATACAAAATTTTGATTAAATTAATGAATTATATATAAAATATATAAAATATAATTTTCAACATTCATTTTATTTGTTTTCTATACATGAAAGTGGAACAAATCAAAATTTACGCATAAATTACCTTTCTAAAAACAATGTTGTATCGCATTTTGATGGTTCAATTGTTTTGAATATGTTTTTGAAATATTGATAAATTATATTTGATGAAATAAAAAATATTCTTTGAATGAGATATATCTAAAATTATTTTGGACTAATTTTTGGTATTTGTATGATAAATTAATGGTTTAATAAATAGTGAAAAACTACAACATTTTAATTTAAAATTGATTTTTCATAAAAATAGTTAATGGTGATATATCATAATATTAGTAGGTTTTAAAGTATTTATATATATATTTTGTAAAATTTAATCCAAATTATGCTATTATAATAATCTTCACATTGAAATTGGATTTAAAAAATATCAAGATTCTATCCATTTTTATATTAATACTCCATTATTTCATCCTGTATGCAGGATTAATTTTTAAATAATTTCAGAAATTTATGTGTCATGAATTTTTAAAAATAGAACTCATACCTAGAATAAAAAGTTCCAAATTTCATAAATATTTCCACTATATTTCATCACAATATGAATTGTAATTTTGTTATTTTTTTATTTCCACTATTAAGGACAAATCAGGTAATTAAGGGTATAATATAATATATTAAAAACTAGAAAGTTACCCTAAAACTTGTCCTAATTTTTATATGTTATTAATTCTTTACCAATGATATCCTTGGTATAATTTTATGTCATTTTCGATCCACATGGTTGACTTTATTCTATTTATAGTATTTTATTTTAATGAAAAGTCAATGATGTCACACAAACGTTATAATAATTATTAAATTTTTAGTATTATGATATTTAGAATATATATTAATATGTAAATACTCATTTGAAATATAAAATATTTATCTACATAAAGATAATTTATTTATACCTTTTATGTTATGAAATAATTATCTTAAATGATGGCACAATGATGATATAATAATTGTTTAATTGATTAAAATGTCTTATAAATTAGGTTAAAATATGAAAATAAATACAATTTAATTAATTAGTGACATCCATTAATATTAAAGATTACTTTTAAAAGTGATTTATTTTTTACAATAATTCATTATAATTTTTAGTATTTCTATTATATTTATAAAAATTTCATTTAAATAATATAGTCAAAATTGAAATTAACGATATTCTAAAATAATTAATATTATATTTAATTATATAAAATTAATAAAAATATAAAATATATCAAACTTACTAGTATAATATTAAAAATTATATCATGGAAATGTTTATGGTTATTTTATCATTTTATAGAAAATATATAAATCTTCAAAGAGTAAAAACACATGTTGTCAGGATAATAATTAAAGAGGATAAATAATGTTTACATCAAAAATATAATTCTGAGAAAATATTAAAAATATGTATAAAATAAATATTAAAAAACATCATATAATATTCTAAATAGATCATTTTGGATAATTTTTGAAGGTAATTTTAATTTATATTAATTAGTATCTTGCTAAATTTTAATAGTGCCCATGCTCTCTCTTATATAATGGAACGTCTTCTTTTCGTTGCATCACTCGTAAAACATATTTTTTCATTATATATGTCCCCAAATCGATTAATATAATCCCTCCCCACATTCTAGATTTCATGTTTTATGTATAACACCACCCCTAGTGGTCATAATGTGTTATGAAAATGTGATTTTCCAACGAAAATGTATCATATTTAATAAGTATTTATGTTTTATTCTCTTTATAACTCTATAAAAACATCTTCACCCATGATTAAATAATAAATCTAGTATATCCAATATATTTATATCTTATTGTATTAATATTATCACATAAATTTTTCTCCACTTCCATCAAATGAGAAAATAATTAATCGTTAGTGTACGACAGACTACCACCTCACGAGCCGACATTATTCGTATTCCATCACATATCCAAAGGATGGTTATAATTATGTACCAACATTTCATATATTATATTAATTAAATATTTATCATTATTAAAGAATATTATATCCATTGTTTTCATACCATTCCATTTACCTAAAAACGAAAATGACGTTTATCTGTATGATTCAATTATCACCTTTAAAATGCGATGTGATTCATTTTTCACCACCACATCACATCCATATTATATATAATTATATTTAAAAAATTAATATTATAATAAAAATATCATGATCATTCTATAGAGATAAAATGATATTACTATTGTTTCAATAATTATCATTGTAATATAGAAATGTTACTCATGCATACTTATGGCCTACAATATCAATGATTACAAGATAGTTTGATATTAAGAACTAAAAAAACTGGTTTGATTTAATGTATAATTTATTTAAAATATTTCTAATGATTTCATGAATATTATTCTGTAGATGATAGAATAATGACCAAGTTTACAATTAACATCATACCAAATTCATTTTGTACTCAAGTATTGATTAATGTCAAGATGTCCGATATGAAATTTGATAATTAAGTCATTTTTATTGCCTGATAATAAGGGATATAATAAAAAAATAGAATTTAAAATGGTTCTTAATCTTCTAAATAATTACTATATTATTAACATTTTTGATGAAAAATATTTTACATGACATGTAAAACTCGAGTTAAGAGAATTTCTCTAAATATCATTTTGAGGCATATTTTGATATTAAACACCATCATTATTTTATGGGGTGTATATACAAACCATTTTAAATATCAAATAAGGAACTTATTTATTCTCATTTTCTTTATAGTGTTTTACATTTTATTTCTTAATTCATCATATGATTCATATATTTCATTGTTTCATTGGTCTCTTCGATATAAAATACTTTTTATAATGTTTAATGATTTAATATCAAAATTTATTTATATATATCAATGTTATTGATATTATAAAGTGAATATTATTTCCTTTTTTAATTTCATTAAGTTTTTGTTAAAAAAAATATTTTCACATTTTCTATATAGTATGTTTTAATAAATTACTAAAGGAATGTTCTATTCATGATGTACATGGTGACATAGACATTTCGGTCTATGTGTCTATTATTTAATTAGAAACTTTCTTTAAAATCCTACATTATTACGTAAATAAAATTACCATTTTTCTATTTTCACTACTTTGAAATTTAAAATGGTGTTTTAGAAGAAAATGATATTTTTATAAGAATTTTTTTTCATATGGGATTCAAATAGTTTTTTGAAGAGTTTGATAATAAAATTGTTTTAGTCATGAAAATGTAATTGAAAATTATATGAAATGGGTAGGCCTGATTAAACTTATACAATGGGTTATTTTCACTATAACTCATTATTGAGGCCTATATATATTATAAAATTGATTAATCACTATTATAGAAATTGAGATTCATGTTATCCTAATATAGATTATACAAAGTGTGATCCCCATTATAGATCTCTAATTGATTGGGTAATTATAATATTAGATGTTGTCTATATCATTATTCAAATTAAATATATTTTGATAGGATAGTATATATATTATGATATAGGAGTCCTAAAAGTATTTTAATTTCTTTCTATTGGTTTTAAGGTCTTTCTTGTAGAAAAACATTTAGATGTTTTTCATGTTAATTTTTTTAATCTTATTTCCTTAAAAACATATAATTTTTTTAATGTTTTTCAGCCGAAAAATTATTTTATTTATTTTTCTGTGCATTATTGTGTTTTTTGTGCTCATACCATATTTTAAATGTTTTCCACGGTTTATGGAAGTTCATGGAAAATTATGAGGTCTATATAAAAATTGTAAAGAATTAAAATTAAAATAAAAAGGGTTTCCTTTAGTGATAAAATAGATACTAAATATATGTATTCACTTGTAAGGTATTTATTATTTTTACAATAGTATTTAGTAATACTCTAAAAATATAAACTAATATGATCTTTTTATAGTAATTCTAGTAAAAAAATGGGAAGTGTAATATTTAAGGCATAATCCATATATTTGATATCAATGGTTGGTTTATACAACATTAGAGTTTAAGATTTTTTTAAAACACATGTCAAGATTATATTTATATTATTTTAGTAAAATCTTTATCTACACAATTTTAGATAATGTAAATATTTATACAAATGGAATGATGGGGATCAGAATCCCCATTAATATATATTCTAGATTAATTTCGCACAATAATTATTACAAAGTCATGTAATTATGATTCTAATACTTTTGTTAACCTAAAACTCTCTTAAAAATGTTTATGAAATATCAAAAACCTACAGTATATATCAATAGCATAGTGGTTCTTGGTAAGTTTTTAAAAAGCTCCTATTTTCTAAGGATTCAAATATTTTCAAAACAAATGTAAATATTAACTAATTTTTTTAAATATTTAACATTATCAAAAGATTTTGATGAATATTGTGATATGGAAAATCATTCTAATAAATTGTACACTTTAAAATATATTTATATTTGGTTATAAAGTTTAGTATTTTAAAAATAATTAATAATATTATATGGGGACCCTTGAATAATATTTTCAATACAATCTTTCTTTTAATATTTTCTTAAAAACAAGTTTTATTATATTTTTATAAATAATATTACATATCAAATTATTTTCCGGAATTATTTTTCTTACGACACCCCAAAAACCTATACTGTAGAATGTGAATTTGGAAAAATGAATAATGGGAAATTGAATAAACTATAATGCATTATTGTAATGCATGTAATTTTGTATACTTGATATAATATAAAATGAAATCAGATGGACACCACGATCAAGGTATGAGGTTTTTTATTTTTTATAATAGTGTTAGTAATTAATTTATAGATCAAATGATAAATTTCAGGATATAAATAATCAGAAATTTTAATGTTTGAGGTAATTATTGGTTAGGATGATAAATGATTATTACAAAATAACCATTGATTCCAAAACATTATATTAAAGAATTATACTCAAATTTTCATGTATGTATATTTATTTATGTTCTTATTCTTTGATGTAATTTAATTCCTTAACTCTTTGAAATGATCTTAAAAAATGGTATCCATTTAATAATCTCACTATGAATGAAATGACCTTTTAGAAATCATTGATTTATGGTTAAATGAGTGGTAAAATTCTCAAGATGATTATCTTTAGTACATACAATAAGATCATGATATATAGTTTTCTCTTTCATGCCCATGTTTTCCTACATGTAACCCTTTCATGTGTCTTATTAGTTGACCTTTGTATACCCATTTCATTATTTTAAAGTGGATGTTTTATAGAATCTTATTCCGATGTTGGAGTTCAATAAAGGTATTTAAAAATTTGATATTGAGGTTAAATTCAAAATTTAGTGAAAATGTTTCCAAAATGGGGGGATATAATGTAACATCCCAAGTTAAGAAGATGAAATCCTATATTTGATATCATACATGATATGGCACATAGAGCTTAAGAGAAAAATTGTTTATTAATATTTAAATGTTACTATAATAACAAAGCCATTATATTTTATAGAATTAATATTATTATATGAATTATGAAATTATGGTGAGAAATTTTATATAAAAATATTTCATTACTGACTAGTTAATTATAAATGTATATAAAAACCTTTTTAAAAGAAGGGAAATATTTTTCTGAATAACTATTTAAATGCGAAGCTGTAATAACCCAAACATTTATCCATTCAATTTATCTCATATTATAGTAATTTAAGATATTATAACTCACATTAATATCACTTATTGTCTATAATAAAAGCCTTATAAATGAACAATTAATTGAAATAAGAAGTATTTCTAGAACATAAGGAACCAATACTGAAGAAATTGTAACATGACCATAGAAATATAAATATGACCAATATTAATAGTAACCCTACCAAGTAAATAATAGAACCACCCTTGAATGTATAAATAAAAACGTTTCATCTTATAAGTGATATTATGGTATAATTATAGAGTAGACTATGTAAATAAATATTTTAAAAGAATTATTAATTACTTATTGAAGTTTTTTTAAGTTAGAAATATTTAATTACAATTTTATAATTAATGTAATTATTTAAAAGAAAATTTATTTCAACAAAATATATACATAAATTATTATTTTCATGTCTTATGATTTTAAGGAAATTATATGAGGCCTTTTGTAATATTTCCAAATATAAAAAAAATAGTTATAAATTTTAAATCTATATTTTCCATTTAAATGTTGAGAAAAATTAACAAATAAATTAATCATATCTAGAAAACTATTCTAATAAAATGGATTTAATTTTTTAATTCTAAATGTGGAGAAACAGATAGGGTGAATTTTTTAATTTTTCTGATCTACTTGAATTTTTAGGAATAATAAATTACTATAATTTTCGATAAATGTTAAATACATGTTTTTTAGTCATTTTTAATGTAATGATAATGGAAGAACCTTAATTTATAATCATCCATCAAAATTATATTACTTTTAGAGAAAATTATCCAACTATTTATAGACTTCAGCCAAAATAATAAAATAATGAATATAATATTCAGAAAACACCTTTCTCTACCACTATAAATACCTCGCCTCACACCCTCTTCTAGTCACACGTCTCATGCAATGAGAATTTCATAAATTCTACGTAAAACCCTTCCCTAGAACATTCAACATGTAAATTATCTCTTTATCTCATCAAAAGACCAAGCCTAGGTGCCTTAAAATGGATCTTAAGAGGATAATTCAAGAGGAAAATCCTCTCTTTCTGTATTAATTTTCTTTCAATTTCATTTCATTTCTTCAATTATCCACACATTATCATATGAAAATATAATTATAACTAAATTGTGTTTTATATTTTGTAAATATATAATATTAATGGGATATTCATATTTAAACATCTCATTCTCAATCTTTAATTATAAAAATGAAATTGTCGATCGTGATGTGTTAATTTACTGACATCATTGGCGATGCACTTTCATATTACGTTATGAAAATAAAATATATTAATTAAAACATTAAATAGATAAAAATAATTTTGATGTGTATGATATAATACATTTTTTATTATGCAACTATCATATATACATAATACAATATGACAGAACAAAACATGTTAGTTGTGATAAAAAATACCAAAATTATCCTAAAACTACCATCATTATTTTTTATCTAATGATTCATCCTCATTACATATATCCAAATTATTAATAATACCATTAATTTGTATGGAATATCTTTAATAAAATATATTAATAGTTATGGTTCTTTATCTACTTTTCACATGAACTTCCATTCATGAATACAAGTAAACCGATCAAAAAAACTACAAAAACAATCCATCCCTAAACGACGAAATTAAACTGAATAACTCATTCAAAGGCCTAGAAAAGAACATAATAAAACCATAATGAACTAGATTATGGTAAAAAGTGTTATTTATTTGATAATTAATTAATCTAATCTGATTATACAAGATATTAGTTTGAAAAAATCATTCAGACATAATGTAATGGTAATTCCAAAACCCTACACTCTTTCATTTTGTTTTCCCTCTTCCACCCCATTTTCACTATGGTTATTCATTAAAAAATTACACCATAATTATCACAATTTTTTTGGGATATACATAATTTATATTGGAGTTTATGACAAACATAATGTTTTCCAAAAGAACTTTTACATCTTATTAAATCACCTTTTACTTCTTGAGATTGTTTATTCTTCAATCGAGGTTAATTATTCTTATATCAAGTATGTTATTCCCTCATGGGAACCAATGTTATGAATGTATTATTTTTTAAATCAAACACATTATGACCAATTATCAATTTTATATCCATTATTAATATATATTCTATGTGGGAATCATGATAATGTAATTGTTATGTTTTGGAAAATGAACCTATAATTATATGGGGAATATAAATGATATGATGTTATAGGGGAACAAAAAATTTAATAGATCTCCAATTATTGGGTAATGTGTTTTATCTAATGATAAATGTAATATATGTGTTACCATGATGATATCTTTGTTCAAAACTATGTGTAGAAGTTTAGCTCTATGACATGATGTTTCATTTTTTTGCATTTCCATATTCCATGTCTTTTCATAATTCTTAATAACATTATTAGGATCATATGAATATGTTATGATGATAATTATTTATCTCACACCATTTTATATTGTTTCATGTTCTTATCTATTATCTTATTTGGCCTTTAACTCACCCATTTTTTGATTTATATCATCAGTTTACTAAATGTAATAAATAGAATTCAAGTGTCAATAAGATTTTAGAGAAGAAATAATTAAACAAATATTTATGTTTTCTTAAATGTTATTTATAGTCCTAATTTTAACGAGAAACTACAAATTTGGATCATCATGGTGTAATGATTTTTTTGGGTTTAAGTTGTTGTACAAGTAATGTAAGAAATATAAGAATTTTTAAATTTTGTATCAAAGGAATGTTTAGTTAATTTTGGAATTAATATTAGTAAACCATTGTGAAAAAACCCTTTGAATAAGAATATGTATAATTAAGAACCAAAGAAGATTTATTTTATAAAATTCTATATAAAAATATTCCACATGGTATGAATTATTTTTAAAAAGGAAAAAATTATTTATTCATAACTTTTTGAATTATGTTCTGTTCTAAACTTTTCAATTTTGATAAATGGTACGAACTAGGAGAAATCAATCCAAAAAACCATGTGAGGGAGAATTCAGTGATTTTTTAAAATACACCCCCAATGACTAGGGAGGTGGAGTGCTAAATTTCTTGGTGATTATAACCAATCTGTCTCATGTTTTAAAAAATAACCCAAATAATGTGGAACATCCTACTTCACCTAAGATGTATCAACTAGCTATTAAATGTTTTATGCGGAAATAACCAGTGATGTTTATGGGCTATTCTAATCCAATAGTTTTGGAATAGTGTGTCAACATGATGGATAATATCTTTTCTGTTCTCCACTGTTCTGAAAAGTAGAAGGAAAATACTTTTGTTTATCATCCAGATAGGGAGGCCAATCTATTGAGGGTTTTGACTAAGAACACCTAACTGATGGTTAAAATTAATTATATTTAGTGGGTATACATTATGATAATGTTTCATAACATGTATTTCCCTAAAAATCATTAAACTAATATAGAAATATAATTCATATACTTGGAGAAAATGGAATGGGAATATATCATGGCCTACAAGGAAAATTTATATGTCCGTGCAATGTAAACATTGAGTTTTATTTTAGAAAATGATAGATACATTGATAGAATATTTAGAGGTTTAAAACAACACCTTTGAAAGACAATTTTATTTGAATACTCTGAGAGTTTTTAAGAATTTGTTCAATGTGATATAAAAGGTGAGATGGAGATTGGAGAATTTTCCCATAGCTATGGTGATAAGAAATAAAAGTTGTATTTTAAAGATGGAGGATCTAATGAGAAAAGGGGAAAGGAAACTGAACCACCCACATGTCAAAAATTTATGAATGAGAAAAATGAAAAGTACCTCAAAGGGAACGAGAAAAGAAACATGTGTGGGAGTGGAAGCCAAGCTCATGCATGTCGAAAATACATAAAAAATCTGGATAATGTGATGGAGGAATGGAGGGAACCACTCATGGTCTAGTACTACAACTATATAGAAACTAGAAGTATGGAATACATTACACTACTCTATGAGTCCTCAGGAATAATCATCATCATCATCTAGAAAATACAATGGAGGAAGGTATGGCTTATTGTATCACTATTGTGGATGTGGAGTAAAATAATTATGTTGTACAAGGTGCATATACTATTGACTCGTGACTGGAAAAATGTTTTATTTGATTCTATTTATACACATTCGTTAAAATCTTTCACATTTTTAGACCTATTGAATAAAATCCCTAAAACCCTAAAGTATATATATCTATTAAAATAGAAGGTGTAGAAATCAATGCAACTTCTGTGTTGTTATCTTCTCTTGTTGGATAATGTGGGGACATTCTTCAAGAGAATCTCATAATACATCCCTTGTTAGAATTAGATGCTATTATGGGGATGGATTGGCACTAGTTATATAGATAACATACCAACATTCAGGAAAAAGAAATATCTAGTCATATTCCAAACCATCCCATGCTTATCATCAAATGAAATAATTCTCATGAATATCCTTTTGAAAATCCTTCAACAGTGAGGGTTTTTATTCCTTTTGATGATGCATACCTCGATCAAATGGTTTAGTTAATGGTAAGTGTCATCCTGGTGGAAATTCCCATTGTGAGGGAATACAATGATGTATTTCCCAAAGCGTTACATGTACTCCCCCTAATTGAGAGGTATATTAATCAATAAAACTCATACTCAAAAACACTCTTATAGCAATGTGTCCCTATAGGATGGATCCTATAAAACTATATGAGTTAAATACGTATCTGAAAAATAATTTAGAAAAAGGGTTCATACTCCCTAGTGCATCTCCATGGAGTTCACCAATTCTATTTTTCAAGAAGAAGAATGTATCAATGCAGTTGTGTATTGATTATCAGGATTTTAATAAAATCACCATAAATAATATGTATCCTCTTCCAAGGATTATAGGCTTGTTCAATCAGATACTTGGAGATAAATAATTTGAAAATTAGGTCCCCATTATGAATGTCATCAACTAAAGGTGAATAAGGAATATATTAATATGACTGACCTCCGTACAAGGATTGAGAACCAGGAGTTGTTGGATTTTCTCTTCAGACAAGTTAATTACCCTTTAATCATCATAGAATTGATGAATTGAGCCTTTAGAAATTAATGTGAAATATTTTTGGTAGTTTTTATCAATGATATTATCATCTAATCCACAATCAAATATGAACATGATTGCAATATTAGGCCTGTGTTGGCGACCTTAAGAAAGGATATTTTGTACTCCATGTTCTTCATGTGTGAATTTTAGATGCAATAATTAAAAATATTGGGAAATATCATCAAAAGTGTGGGAATGTTTTTGGATCCTTAAAAACAAAGGTGATATGGGTACTTAAGATGATTTTTTGATAAAATTATCATGATTTTCAACCCTAAAAACTAAGTTAACAAGAAAATGGGAAATGTATTTCTGGATAGAATAATGTGAGGAATTCCTCAATAAGATAAATATAAGGTTGATCACTACACCTCTTCTCGCATTTCAAAAATTTGAAGAAATTTTTCTGATATATAATGATTATTCAAAGAATGTATTGGATTTTTTAGTCATGGAGAATATAAATGCGATAGCCTATTACTCATAGTAGTTGATGATACATGAGAAGAACTACCAGATAATTGATCTGGAGCTAGAATGTATGATGTTTTGCACAAAAAATAACAACACTACATATATGGTGAGAAGTGTTACATATATATAGATACAAAGATCCTAAAGAAAATTCTGACACTAAAGGAGCTCATTAATCATTAAAAGAGATTGCTAGAGCTAATCCAATAATAATATTTCTCTGTTCAATATCTTCTTAGAATTGTGATCAAGGAAGTTGATGCTCTAAAAAAATAACATTATACTCTTTCCTTATTAATAATTGGGAAACACTCTATTTTCATGTATATGAAAAGGATGGATTTAGATATCATAACATCATGGAATACATCCCCCTTTCCTAGATGATTTTTAACCATATATCCAAGAGAATATTAAGAGGAACAATGGGATGATTCATAGTTAAAATATATGGTAAATGTAGTAAAGGAAATGATATTTCCAGAGTTCCATATTGATGATGATCGTGTGATTAGGTTAGGAAATAAGATCTTTGTGCCTTCATCACCTGGGATAAAGGAGGTGAAATTGGGAAATTCAGATTTCTCAAAATTATTAATCCATCGTAGTGGAACCCAGATGTAATGTGATCTTCGAGAAATCTTTTCATGGGATTACATGAATAATGCGATTTATAAATATATATATCATGGTGTTTGATATGAAATCATGTTAAAGAAGAATGAATGAAGTAAAAACTAAGGATGAATAAATTACCTAAACCAATGTGGAAATGGTAGAATGTAACTATGAACACTGTCAGAAGTATCTAGAATACATACGAAAGAAATAATACAATATGTGTTGTGGTGAATGGACTCACCATGGATTCCCAATTTATCACTATTCTATAAGCTATATCACATGATAAATATACAACGATATACGTGAAGGAATTTGTAATACCTTATGTGGTTCCACTCTTAGTGGTCCCTTATTGTGATCCTAAGTTCACATCTAAATTCTAAAGGAGTCTTAAATATGTTTTTTGTACTGAATTAAATTTCATCACAGCCTATCACCCCCAAAATGATGGCCAATATAAAAGAACAATTATGATGCACAATGATAAGCTAAGAGAATTTTGTTTATAATTCAGAAAGGTTGGGATCAACATATCCCTTTGGTTGAGTTCTCATACAATAATATATTTTACTAGAGTATTTATATGGCACCATAGAATGCATTGTATGGAAAGGGACATAGAACTCCAGCCTATTTGGGATGATGATGGTGAAAGAAATATAATTTCTCCAACTCATGTGAATGAAATGATAGAGAAGGATCAATCCATCCAACAACGTATTAAGTATTCTCAGTGTTAGAAAAATAATTATGCTGATAACCATCGAAGGTACTTGGATTTTGATTTCTGTGATAAAGTATTCTTTCAAATATCACCATTGAAGTGAGTTATGATATTTGGAAAGAAAGGGATGCTTATACCAAGGTAAATTGTCCCCTTTGAGATCCTTGATCACAATAGAGCTATGGAAAATCATCTTTCACATCCATTGAATATGGATTGATTTCAGAATGTGTTCCATGTATCAGTTCTGATGAGTTACATACCAGATTTCACAAATATACTAAACCAAAAAGTGGTATAGATGGGGGATGATATCTCAAATGGGGAGAATCCAAAAGTGATCTTGGATAAGAGAGAAAATGTTCTATTAAACATGACATCCAAAATTTTCATTTTTTTGGTGCAACAAAAAGAATGAAGAAGCAACATGGGAACCATAGGTGGCGATGAAGGAAAAGTACCATCACCCCTTTATGTAAAATGAAATTTCAAAGATGAAATTTCAAAAGGTGGAAGAATATAAGGACCCAAACATCTGTCAATAGAATTTATCACTTCTTTTATTAATTTGACATTTCATAAATCATATTAAGTTAACTTAAGGCCCATAATAAAATCATTATAGATGATTATTTAATTAAAGAAGAAGTATTTTTAGAATTTAAGGAACCAATACCGATGAAATCGTAATATGACCTTAAGAGTATTATTATGACCATTATGAATAGTAAACTGACCAAATGAATAGAAGCCAAAACCATGAATGCATAAATTAATCTTATGCATCCGATATGGAAAATTATTATCTAATTATATCATATATTAATTAATTAAATGTCTTAAAAATTTATTAATTATGTGACAAAATTAAATTAAGTCATTAATATTAATTATAATTTTATAATTAATTTCATAAATTAAAAGAAAATATATTTTAAAAACAATTATACTTAAATATATATTATTATGAATTATAATTTGAAGATAATTTTCTTGAGACCTTATATAATTTTTCAAAATGATAAAAAACCTATTGTAATTTTAAAATATTTATTTTCCATTTAAATAAGGAATTTAATTACAAAATAAACTAATCATATATAGAAAATTATTTTGATAAAATGGTTTTTATTATATAATTCTAGAAGTTAAAAAATGGTTAGGATGATTTTATTTAGATGTTTTTAAAATACATTAATTTTTGATAAATAATAAATTACAATAATTTTTTATAATTGTAAAATACATGAATTTTTTAGTCATTGTCGATATAAGGATGATAGATGGCCCTTAATATCATACCATGAATAATAATTCTAAAATAATTAGATATTATTATCAAATTATTCATAATGTTGAGTAAATATAATAAACTAATGAATATAACATTGAGAAAGCACCCGACTTCACCATTATAAATACCACCCCTCACACCCTCTTTTCCGAACACCTCTCGTGATTTGAGCCTTTCCCAAATTCTTACCAATAATAAATCCTATACTTTCCCCCCAGTCTATGAGAACATGGTATCATCAATATTTAAAGCCTATGTTCCATAAGGAGGAAGTCAAGAGGATTATTAAAGAGGAAAATCATCTATCATTTTCATTTAATTATAATTTATTTCATTTCTTTTCTTATGTTCTCACCATAGTCTCTTATACAAAGGTCATAAAAACTATTGTATGTTTGATATATTTTAAATATATAATTTTAACTGAATATTCAAAATTCCACCATCTTCCGCTTTAATTATAAAAATGATGTCATCACCTGTGATGAGTTAATTAACCGACATTGTGGTCAATACACTACAAATTTCATTTAACACCATAAAAAATATTTAAAAAAAATTAAATGGTTCATGAAATATTTTATTTTTAGTTTATACACCATTGTATTTTATTTAAATAACTTATATACATAATATTAAGTAGTAAAATAAAATGAGTTCAATGTGATCAAAAAATTCCAAAATTAACTTAAAATGATCATCATTTATTTTTATCTAATGATTCATTCTCTTGAAATATAACCTAATTATTTATAATCCCATTACAAATTATATAATTTTATTAATAACATATAATTAATGTTCTATATAATTATAATCATTTCACATGAACATCTATTAAGGTATACAAGTGTACCGATTGTAAAAACTATTAAAACAAACACTCCAGAATGCTGATATTAAACTTTATAACTCCTAAAAAGGCCCAAATAAGAGAATAATATGAAAATAATTAATTTTATTCATGAATAAATGTTTATATATTTTTTAATTAATTAATATAATATTATTATATTAGATATTAATGCGATGAAATCATTTAAACACAAGGTAGAGGGAATTTTCAAACCCAACTCTATTTCATTATGTTTTCCCTATTACACCCCATATTTAGTATGACTATTCTGTGGAAATAATTTCATCGTCATTATATTATCCATTTTGTGGTATAAATATTTTCTATTAGAGTTTATGATAGACATAATGTTTTCTAAAAAAACTTCTGAAAAAACCTTTTACTTATTGAGATAGTTTGTTATTCAGAGAAGGATAATGATTCTTATATAAAGTATGTTATTTCCTCCTAGGAACCAAATTTAGGAAATTAAAATTTATGAAATAAAACCATTTCTATACTAGGGTTATTTTATGTCCAATATTAATATACATTCTATTTTGCATGCATGATATTGTAAATGTTATGAAGTGATGGGTGTGCGTGGAATTATATACCGCTAAAAATCATTGGGTAATGTTATGTATCTAATGAGAAATTTGAAATATGAAGGGAAATTATGAATGCTTATATACCATCTATGTGTGGTAGTTGACCACACATACATGTTGTTTTATTTTTATGCATCGTAACATTCTAAGTGTTTTCTTAATTCTTCCGCTCATGATTCTGATCGTATGTCAATGATATTATGATAGTGATTATTATCATTCCCTGTTATATTTTCTCATGTTCTTATCTATCCTATTAATGGGCTTTTAGCTCTCCGATTTTTGATGTATGTCCTTAGGGGACTACCTGTACTAAGTAAAATTAAATGGCCAAAAAGAATATAGGGAAGAAAGAATTAAATAAATGTTTATGTTTAATTTTTAAATGTTATTTTTTGTCATTATTTTAATAAGACATTTCACATTTGAATCCTTTTGGTATAATTTTTTTATTCATTTTTTATTTTATAATATTTAATAATATATTATGGGAAATCAGGGTCACTATTGCAGAAGTTTGTTTTGTACCAAATAATTAATCAAATCATTTGTATCATATTTTATTAATTATATATATAGATATGTTCAATATAATGTTAAAAATTCATGTTATGTGTTTTCTAGACTTGATATAAGAATGAAAAAAATTTTCTCAGAAAATGGTATTTTTATAAAAAACAAATTTTTTACATTTTGATGCCATATTTAGTGCAAATCTAGTTTTAAATTTTTTTTGAATATTATTTGAAAAATATAAAATTATTCATTGAAATAATAATATAAAAACACATGGTTGAATATCTTTTATTATTATTAATTTATTTTCTTTTGGATGATTAATTTAAAAAATCTACATTTTAATTGAGAATCATTTTCATCTAAATAATTAATAGTGTTAAATTATCTTTTTATGTTTTTTTAATTTATAATTAGATAAATTTAATTTCATTTTATACAATTTATGTAATTTTAATCAATTTTATATTTAAATTAGATATAAAAACATTTAACCCTTCCGACCATTTTTACATTAAAAACCTATTGTTCTATCACATCCATTGGATACATTTTTCATTAATTTTTCTAATTAATACTTTTTATATTTTGTTAAATAGATCAAATTATTTGAATCAATGGGTAAAATTTTATTAATTATTTACCTTATAATTTTGGACAATATTAATAGTAATCACTGTGATTTTTATCACTACAGTTATGCAAAAATTTAGTAATTAAAGAAAAACATAATGTTATATATTTTATAAAACTACTATAACAATTGTAATAATATTATTGTATGATTTATTGCTGAAAAATTAATAATTTTTATGATTATAGGACCTTTTTTATCCACTTGGATGACTTCAAGACCTTTATAGTAATTAATTTTAAAGAAATGTCAATCATTTAATACTTATGTTTTAATAACTATAAATTAATTATAGTGTGTTATTTAGAAGATATATTAAACTATAAAGAATCATTTAAACAGTAAAATATATATCTATATCATGGTACTTTTTTTATAATATTTATGTAATTAAATAATTACATTATATTATGACACAATGATGATTCATTCATTGTTATATAATTAATAATATTAAATAAATTATATTAAAAATATTAAATTAAATATAACTTGAAATAATTAATGAAAAAAATATTATTATTGATTACATTAAAATTTTCTTGATTTTTATAATAATATTTTTAAAATTAATATTATGTTAATTATAGTATTTATAATGTGATGTTATTAATTGAGAAAAAATTGACATTAATGATATTTTAAAATAAATATAATTTTATTAATTGATATAAAATTTATAAAAATATGAAAATTTTCCAACTAATTGGGGTAATATATATGATTTAAAAGATAATTTTTTTTGATTCATTTTGAATTTTATTTTTACTATATTATCCTTCAATAAGTAAAATAATATGTTGTCACGATAATAGTAAAAGAGGATAAATAAGGTTTAAATATAACATATAAGGATTAAAAAATAGAAAAAACAAATCTAAAATTAGTTGGAAGAATTTATTTAAACCCATAATAATACTATATTATAAATACATAATTTTGGAAACTATTTTAATGGATAATTAATTTAAATTAATTTAATATTTTGATCAATTTTAAGAGTTCCCTTCCCCAGTCTTATAAATGGGATCCTCTTAATATATATTATTCACACAAAAAAACTATTTGGGTCAAGAATTATATGACCCAATACACTACTAGAATCCATCACCAAATTTTTTAAATATAATTAATGGAATAACACCTCCACCAGTGGTCTTAATGCATTAAGTAAAGGATATTTTCTGAAGAAAATTTGTCATTTCTAACTAAGTGTATTTGTTTTGTTTCATCTTCCAACAAATTAAAATATTCATCAATGATGAATTAATAATAACCCCAGTATAATACATATATTTATATTTTTTATGTTAATATCACCACCTAAATTCTTCTCGACTTCCATTAAATGGAAAACAAATTATTCATTCGATTGTACGATGAACTGCCACCTCACAAAATTATATAATTCATTTTCAATTATCATCTCTAAAAACAAGTTATAATGATGTAATTAATTATTATATTTTATTTAATGATATATTTATAATTATTAAATAATATTATGTTACTTACATTATTTCCTTTCCAAGAACATAAAAAGGACAATGTCGTTCATACATACGTGTGAACATTCACCTGCACAAAATGATGTGATTCATATTTAAGAACCACATCACATTGATATTATATATAAAAATATTCTAATTTTTAATATTATATAGATAATGTTATGATAAATGTATAAAGGTATCATGATACTACACTTATTTCCATAATGATTATTGAAAAAATTGAAACCTTTTGCCTTCCTACGTAGGACCTACCATCTCCAAGATTATAACATATTTACATTTTAATAACCATGGATAATGGTTTGATTTAAAAGTTTAATTGATGTATAAATTTGATAACCATTTTATTAATAATAGTATACATATGATGGCATAATGACCACATTGATTACTAATATTATACCAAAGTCATTTTGGATTCATTTATCAAATATTATCAAAACATATAACATGAACCAAAATAATTATGTAATATTTATAACATGATAATAATTGGTATAAAAAGAGTAATAAATATTAAAATTATTCTGAAAAAATAAAATAACTAAACTATGTTTAATATTAATTATGATTATTATTTTACAAGATGAGTTGGACTCAACATAACATACATTGGATCAATCTCCCTTTATTGATGAATTTTATAATGTTACACACCCATCTTATTTTATGAAGTGTATATACAAGTTATTTGACATATCATATCACGAATTTATTTATTCCCAGGTTATTTATTTATTTTCTATGTTTTATTCCTTCACGTGGCTTATGATTCAAATATTTAATAGTGGAATATTACACTTTGATTTAATACTTTATTTTTAAATGTCTAATTATTTAATTTGATATTATTTTTATCTAAGTGTATGTTATTGATATTATAATGGAAACATGATTTGTATTTTTAATTTTATTAAAATTTCATCAAAGTGAATATTTTTACAGTTTTCTTAAAGAATGTTTTAACAACAAACTAAAGGAATTCTATATTCTTAATTATTATAGTGAAAATTAATTTTCCACTATAGGGAATACAATTTATTTTATAATTTCCATTAAATTATTACATGTTTTCTTAAATGAAACGACATATTTTCAATTATGGAATTTTAGAATTGTTAATTTATTTTCCAAATAAAATATTATTTTTATATAATATTTTAATAATTTTAAAATAATTTTTCATGGGTTTTATGATGAATATTTTTATTCATGGAATATGATATAAGAATAATATGAAAAAGGTGATCCAAATACAACATATACAAAGGGTTCATCCCCATTATATCTCATGGGTGAACTTGATACAAATTATCTAAAAGGTAGATACTGGTTATAGCTCATTATAAATGAGGGATCTCGATATAACTTATATGAGAGGTAATCCCCATTATAGATCATCAATGCCTTGGGTAATAATAATATTTTAATCCAACTATATGTTTATTTCATGTGTAAATGTTTTTCTATTTCACTCAAGGAACATTAATGTGTTTTCTTATTTTTCACTAGACTACTTTTATTTTTATTTTGTTGTAACATACTGAGATTTTTTGTTCTCATCCCATGATTTAATATTATTTTATTAGGTTTATAATAATATATAGGGAAATATGAGGACAAGATGTACATTTTAATGAATTATCATGAAAATAAAAAATATTTTTAAAGGGTTTTATTTGGTGAAAAAATGGACTTTGAATATAATATTTCATATTTCATATATGAATTAAATTTATAAGACATATCCCTAAATATATAAAACGCTAAACTGAAAGATTCTCTGAATGCTAATTCTAATTAAAAAACATAGATATGTAATATTTAACGTTTGGTCCTTATAATTAGTATAAATGGTTGGTTTAGATATATTTTGGGATAAAGAAATTTTTTTAAACATAGGTTAAGGTTCAATGCATATTATTTTTGTTAAATCTGCCTTATATAACTTTTTCAAATCTAGGAAATTTTGGGACCAATAAATGAAGAGGATCTCAAACCAAATTCATATCCCACATAGATGGAATGACTGTAATAATTATTAAAAAGTGTTTTACTTATGATTCCGAAACCATTATTAACATAAAATAATCTTGTGAATAGTTTTATTATATTTCAAACACTACTTTTATACCGCAATACCACCATTTATTATTGGATTCTCTTAATCATATCTAATGTTCTCAATATTATATTATTTTCCAAACGGTAATATTATCATGAAATTTTAAAATATTTTACATTATCATATGATTTTGAAGAATGTAATGATTCTGATATAGTTGCTAATGAAGGAGACCCTCGTGAAGCCTATTTATATTTGGATTTACTTTATATTCTCTCAGAACATAAAAAAGGTAATTAAAAATGATCCATGATTAAAATCATAAAAAAAAAGTTAATCCGAATGTTTTATATAAAATAAGCCTTATGATTATTTTTAAAATTATTTTTGACTAAAAATAAATTTTAAAATTATTTTTGATAAAAATAACTTTCTAAATAAATTTTCTTAAAAAACCTCAAAACCGATGTTTTACATGGTGTATTTAGTAAAAGGAAGCAAGAGATTTTTATGAAACTCTAAATAATTGTTATAATGTGTGTAATTTATATATACTTGAACAAAAAGTCAACCAAATTGGTTTAACACCATGATAATGTTAAAAATTTCATTATTCATGGAATAGTTTTATTGAATCATAGTGCGGTGAAATATGAAATGTCAAAATATACAATTCTTAACGAATTTTGATGTTTAGGTAATTATGGTTTAAAATTAAATATAATAGTTATAATATAACCATTGATGTTAAAAAATTATATTTAATGATGAAACTCCATTATAATGTATTTATATTTCATTACGATCTTATTCATAGAATTATATTAATTACTATACTCTATGAAAATTATTTTGGAACAAAAAAGGTATCCATTTACTTTTCTTACTATGAAATAAATAGACTTTTAACCCATCATATATTAATGGTTATGTGATTATTTATTTTCTGGTAACCATGTTATATATCCCCCTCTATTAAAATTTGATATTCATTTTCATCTTCCATGTGAATGTTTTCTTATATGGAACCCTCATATATGTTATCTTAAGTGACCTTCATACTTAGATTTAATTCTTTAATTGTGGAATTTTTTTCGATAATTATTTTTATGTTGGATATAAATAAAGTTATTTTGAAAAGTCATAAATTAGTTTCCATGCCCAAAATAAAAAATTTTATGATTCCATTTCCATGGGTGGGGGATAAAATGTTACCTCTCGTGATTAAAAATAAGAAATACTATGTTCGATAGAGCACACAATACGCCACATCGAGGTTAAGAAGACAACTAAATATAAATATATAAATGCTACCGTAATTAAATTTAAATTTAAATTTAAGGATTGAACAATATTAAATAAATTATGAAAATATAGTTTATGAATGTATATTTAATTAAATATTTTCAGAACAATTTTGTATAAATTAAAATAAATTCTTTTTAAATTAAAAGGAAATGTTTTTCTGGAAAATCAATTTAATGTGCACTAGTGTGTTTATAATCAATAAAAAATAACTCTTTTTAATATTAATTAAAAAAAATATAATATATTAAATGTAAATTTTAACATTCAACTTCTTTGTTTTGTAGATATGATATACGAACAAATAATATTTTAAACATAGAAAAACTATTTTTCTAAAATGGAATTTTTTTATTCCTTTTGATGACGCACTTGTTTTAAATCCAGCTATTGAAATAGTATGAAATTATACTTTTCAATATAAATTTTTATTATGAAATATTAATATAACAATTTAAAATTGTTTAATTTTTGGTAAATTTTTTTATGTTCTATTTTCTGATGAAAAGTGAATAATAAAACATTTTAAACAAAAAATGTATTTTCATGATTATAATTAAATGTGTTTAATTATATTTTTAATTTGGATTTAAGTATAACTAGATATTTTTTATATCAATTAATAAAATATTGTTCATTAGAATATATGTCACAATGAAATTTGATATAAAAATATTTGAAACTTTTTAACTTTTTTACATTAAAAACACATTGCTTCCCCCCATCGAAGAGATTAATTTTTATTTAATTTCCACAATTTGTATTTTTTGAATTTTTAGAAATTTATTAAATAGTGTATTTTTATTTTTGAAAATATAAATATTAACTCTATTTATACATATTATAATAGTTTAGAATAAATTTTGTAATTAAGGGTTAAAAATTATAT
The DNA here is from genome assembly GCA_963277665.1 of Viscum album. NCBI lineage: Eukaryota > Viridiplantae > Streptophyta > Magnoliopsida > Santalales > Viscaceae > Viscum > Viscum album. Next base: position 1,150,873,399 of record OY728122.1, read on the forward strand.
TATAAATATTATAAAATTACATTAAATTTTTTACTAATTTTTTAGTATGATTTATTTTCAAAACAGTTAATCCATTGGAATATTTTATGACATTATGATGCCACTAGGATGACTTTAATCCCTTTATATTATATTTTTTGATGAAATGTCAATGATGTCATACTAATGTTTTAATAACTACAACAATTTAAATATAGAGTTATTTAGATGATATATTCAAATTAAAATAGTAATATTAAATATTAAATATTTATTTATTTTATTTTAATTTATTTATAATTTTTTTGTTAATAAATAACTAACTTAAATGATGACACTATGATTATGGAGTAACTGTTTAAATAATGGAAATATAAAATAAATTATATTAAAAATATTACAATAAATATAATTTGAAATAATTAATGCCATAAAATAATTTTATTGATGAAATTGATATGTTAGTGCCATCTTAAAATAATTGGTTCGAATTTATATTGTTTTTATGAGTTTTTAAATAAATGTCAACTAAAGAATATTGTCACAATTGAAATTAATGATATATTAAAATAAATTATAATTTATTCTATGATATAAAATTTTAAAAATAATAAACTCTGATACATTATTGGAGAAATATTTAAAAGATCATTAATTAATTTTTTAATGATAATTTTTAATTTTATGGTATTTATATTAACATTCAAATAGTAAAAACACATGTTGTCATGATAAGAATGAAAGTGGTTAAATTAGTGTCAAAACCAATAGATAAGGATTAAAAAATAGTAAAAATATCTAATTGTCATTATATATTTTTATATCAACCCGTAATCGTCTTGTATTTAATATAAATAATTTTAATTCCATTTTTAATATATAGGTAATTTATATAAATTTTTTTATTTTTGAGGAATTCCAAAAATTCCCCTCCTCTCTCTAATAAAACAATACCTCATCTTCTCATTTATTCACATCTAAAAACCTATTAAGTTTGGCCATGATATTTTAAAATTACATCCTATAATATATTCCCAAATTATATATCTCTTATTCTATATAGATTACCAAAAAAAGTGGTTTTAAGAAGTTATGAAAATGAGATATCCTAAAGAAAATGAATAATTTCTAATTAAGTGTTTCTATTTTGTTTGTCATTAAAACTCATTAAAATATTATTAATACATGATTACAAAATAATTATACAATCTTCAATACACATATTTGTAACTATGAAAATATCACCACCTAAATCCATCTCTACTTCCATCAAATAGGAAAATAATTAATAGTTCTATTATATGACAATCTACCACCTCGTGACCTGGTTTAATTTGTTATCCATTAATTTATCTAAATAATAGATTCAATGATGGAATTATTTTTTATATTAGATATTCATGAAATTTTATCCTTATAAAAATATATTTTCTAGAATTTTCTTACCATTTTATGTACAGAAAAATGATATCGCCGTTCATGCATATGTGTGAACTATCAATTCAATGAAGCAATGTTATTTTCATTTCATCGCCTCATCACATGAATAGTATAAAAAATTATATTTTAATTATTAATATGATATTAATAATATTATTATAATTATATAATTATATAATGATTATACCCTTATTTATATAATGATAATTGATAAATGGAAACATTACTCATATGTTTGTACGGTCTACTAACTACATTTTAAAAATGTAGTCTATTTTTTATAAACATAAATAATAGATTGATTTAAAAGTATAATTGATGTATAAAAATGATAATAATTTAGTGAATATTAATCTTTTTGTTAGGTATAAATGACCTAATAGACTATTGACATCATACCAATGTAATTTTAGACTCCTGTGTGAAATACCATCAAAACATCTGAAATGTACATCAATAATTAAATAATTCCTATAGCATGAAAATAAGTGATATAAAATAAATAATAATATTTAAAAAGGTTATGAATCAATTAATTACTTAACCTATTCATAATATTATACATTATAAATGTTGTATGTGATGATTCATGCTCAAGGTATGGGACTTTATTCTTATCTTCTTTCATTGAGGAATATTTTGATGTTATACACCCACCCTATTATATAAGGTGTCTATGAATCCCCATTGACATATCATATCAATAATCTATTTATTCTAATTTTATTAAATTTAATGATAAATTTTATTTATTCATGGGGAATATGAATTAAATAGTTCAAAATATTCTATGACACATTGTATAAAAATTTATTTTTCAATTATTAAAAAATTATAATTAAAATATTTTCTTCTATGTATAAGTTATTGATACTTTAAATGAAATTTGATTTCAAATTCAAATTTGATTCAAGGTTTATGGAATGAATATTTTTTACTTGTTTTATACATAACTTTTTATAAAATGACTAATGAAATTTTGTATTCTTAATGTATATAAAGACAATTTTTTTTCTCCACCGTGACTATTATTTAATTTCTAGACTCCATTCAACGCATACACATTTTAAAAAATGAAAATCCTTATTTTACTATTTAGTTATTTTTTAATTGAAAATTGTTTTTTCAATCAAATTTTTTTTTTATATGAAGGTGTTCTTCATATGGTATTATAAAATATTTACAAATGGTTTTATGATGAATGTGTTTTATTAATAAAATGGAATGTGAGGATAATATAAAATGGGTGATCTCGATACAGCTTATACAGTGGTTTAAGCCCCATTATAGCTGATGAGTGATAATTGAATAACTTATATAAAGTTTTGAGACCCATTATATCTCACTATAAATGGGTGAAACTGATACATCACATACAATGGGTGATTCCCAATACATATCTCCAATGCATTGGGTAATAATAATATTTTATGTTTCTCCTATGGTTATTCCAACAGAATGGGTATCAAAAGGGTTTTATGTGAATGATTAACTATGTCACCTAAATGTTTTTTAATTGCTTCTTATTTCATTAAATGATTTTACTTTTGAAAAATATTAGTTTATGTCATGTGAAAATGACTTTTTTCCATTCACTCAAAGAACATTATACGGGTTTTCATGTTTTTCACTATACTAAAGGTCCACTTTCTTTTTGTGTCTTTTAATGAGTTTTTTTTCTCATCCCATGTTTTAATATTTTTTTCATAGGATTATGGATGTTTATTGAAATTTATAATGTCAAGTTAATTTTTTTTGGAGAATTATAATAAAAATAAATTGTTTTTGTTAAATGGTTTCCTTTGGTAAAAAAATATATAATGAATATGTGTGTCCACCTATAAGTATAGATTAACATTATAAGAGTTTTTCCTAATTCTATAAAATTATTCGGAAAAGATTCTTGATATTGAATTGTAGTTCTGAAAATATTATAATATTTAATGTTTAAGCCTAGTTCCTTACAATCAAAATCACATATCCAGACATTCATACTCATCCAAATTCACACAAAACCTTGGTTCTCATCATACAATTCCTCAAGTATCTCACATCATACAGATTCCAGACACTCATACAAACATTCCATAGTCTTCATGTACGATTTTAGACTCTTAATCCATTATGCAACATTTAATTTAATTTTTTTACGATGACTATGGCCAGCACATTACATACTCAAATTCTACAACTCATATACCTATGACATTTTCAAATCAAGATGTATCAATTTTACAAAATGAATAATTTTTTAAAACTATGGTACAAAACCTGATTCATGAATGACATAATATTTTGGAAAGTACCAATTTAAATAAAAAATCGATTTTATCATTTTTTGAAATTTAAAACTGTAACTATTTCGATAAATAAAGATGAAGCCACCATGTAAGTCCAATTTTTCTTTCAAAAATGATTTGTTAATTTTACCGATAATCTTGGTATAATGAATTTAATGGGTTATCCCATTGCCAAATTATTGTTTTTTTAAATATCATTTCCAAAGCATAAAATAAAAAAAAATTCCACTTAAAACATATTGAAACGTAATTAGGAATTTAATGAAATTGATTGATTCAATTAATTATAATCCTCTATGAATTCTAAACAAATCTACAACTTTCTACATTCTAGGGAAAATTATATAAGAAATATAAAATATGATATCTTAAAAGGAAAATTTTTAATTTTTATTGAATCAAGAATGAAAGATCTAGCTTAACCAATAAATTCAAACACATAGAATAAAATATAAACTAATGGTCACATTAGAGGTGAATTGTTTTTGAATTATTATATAATCCATTCTTGGTATAATTCATCAGTTCGAGATGAAAATTACAGAAAATGAAGAAAAATTAAAATGACAATCAAAATATTATGAAATGGACATAATTGATCGAATAAATATTGAAACCAAAATGAAAAAATTAATTATGAACGGGGAGTTTTACAATTATAGAGTTATATCCAATGTGATAGAAAGAAGGATAAATGATAAAGAAATGGGGGAGAAACATTATATCCAAATCTGAGGGGGAAGGCACCATGGTGGATGGGAATGACATATGTTCATGGAAATTTAAAAATTAACATGAATGGTGAGAAAAATGGTTATATAAACCTTTATACACTTTAAAAAAATCATGAAGAACCCATTGGCCATTTGTTGAGCCCAAAAAGAGATTTATACCAACTTGATACCCACCAACCAATCATTTGACATGTACCGAACATCCGATGGGACTAAAACAACATTGTTTTGTTTCAGTACATTCACTGGTCCTCTAGATCACCCATTCCACATCTTTTAACCCTTATAACTGGAAAAAATAGGGGTTTATGGAGTACAACTCTCTATTTTTTTAATGTATGGTTTAAAAATAACAAATCCATCTATTGAATAGTTTTTGAAAATAATTGAACTAAAAATTCCTACATGGACATAAGAAAATAAAAATAGCATAAAAATATAACATACTTATTGTAAGATATCATAATATATTTTCATGGTCATTTATTTGAAATAAATAGCTCTGATTATTTTTGTATTTACCCTCAAATTGTTATTTTGAAAACTAACATTAAAAGAGGATAATTTTTTTACACCATGAATACTTACTTCATCATTAAAACCCAATACATAAACTTATTAAATTATAAATAAACACAAAATTCGTGAAAATATAAACTATATTCAAATATGGAAGTTGTGGAAAAATAAGAATCACAAAAAAATACAGACCTGTAGGATTGAATGCATCTATGTTTTTTCATGGAGAAATTAGATGAATTATTAGTTATGGGTGGAGTTGTTTTACTAGAGGATGTAATAGTCTTGTTATATTAATATAATTTTATAATAGTTACAATTAAAACATTAAATGATAAACACCACATCAAAATTACTCAACTAAAGGTTGTTCTTAACAACGAATGGTGTGGGTGAGGTAACTCTACCATGATACCATGATTGAAAATGGATATATAAATACACATGATACACTAGTGTCTATATCTCCATGTATACCATAACCTTATTTTTCATTACACACTCTCACCAGGATAACCATGAAAATAATATTCTACCCCAATGATCCATACTCACACTAACTCTTACTATAATTCCTCATATACAGCCTAGGCTGGCTCAGGCTGAGTCGACTCCTTCCATGACTAGTTGAAAATGTTTACTTGACTAGTTGGGATGTGTGTTTTTTAGTAATCACTTATAAATAGAGTTATCCAAATTAATATTATGAAATTATGAACCAAATATAAATTATAATCCATTCTCAAATACTCGATTCCATCTACAAAATAATATTCTTTATATATTAATTATTCATTATATAAATGTTAACAAGTCATATTATATGATTTCCAAAACACCTCCATAAGATGATTTTCTACAATATTTTTATGAAATGATTTATTTTTAAATTTCTCAATTGTTGTTTTTCAATGATCTTTCAAAACGCCACCTTTTCCGAATTTTAGACTATTTTCTCCAACAAAAAATAATTATACCAAGTCATAGGGTATTATGAACAGCTCCAGTTTTATCACTTGTAATATTAAGGATGTATCAATAAAAACATGCCAACATGTTTTCACTTATCATTAAAATATTGAAAACTCATCCTCTAGAATTAATTCAATCTTATTGAAAGTAATTATTATTCTTCAAAATGGGAAACACAATATTGAGCATAAAACAACGAGTTTTCTTCAACCTCTTATGTAGGTTCACAATTTGAAAAAACAATCTCATAGTCTAATGCGACAAAAATATATCATCTTTGAATTGTCAATGAATATTACATATCATAGTCTCCAATAATATCATATTTCTTATCATAATTACAACACGGGATACCATTTATTGTTAATCTCTTTAAGATTCAGTCTTCATCCTTTTCATCAAACATTCCACAACTACTTCTTTCAACTTGATTAGACGTGGACACATAAGAACAATAATTGTTTAAAATTATTGTTATTATTGAAGAGAGACTCCTAAGTGTTCATACCAAATTTTCACGTCAAAATAATATGTATTATATGCTTCAGGATGTTAATTTTTAAAGGAAATGGATAAATTTTTAAAACATAATGATAGGTAAGCACGATTCCTACCATTACAACAAGACAAAGGTTCATTCATTTAAAAACTTGATTTTTTTGAGTTTTGTAGGTTATAATAAACTCATGTATTATTCCATATATGATAATATGTTTTATAAAATCTCATATCACACCAATTATAGTTTTTTGCCTCATTTTCATTAAATGAAAACATTTCATTTTGAAATCTATCCATCAAATTTTTTTCAACAATATCAATACTTGATATTTGTGAGATATAAATATAATGATTATCATTCTATTGAAGAAATCAATGGATATATTGAAATAATTATCTAAACATGTTTAATTCTCAAACAGGGTTATAATATAATTATAATAGAATAACACAAAATGTATTCTAATCTGGTTCTAAAATCCCATTTGAATCTTACCTACCATCTTTTATTTTAACATATATTGTATATTGTAATAGAATCGTAATTAAAAAATAATTATGTCACTGGTATTATTATCTTATCAACATATTCATTAAATTTTTTCCAAGACATCTAACTATTTTAAACCAGAAATCATTCTTTCTGTGTATAATCATGTCATAACACACTTTGGATTCTCTAGAAACAAACATGTCACCATAGATTATAAATCCTCTTTTTATCATAGCTCGAAAATTTATTTTCATTAATAATTTTTTTTTCTATTTCACAATTTCCCATTTATAGAATCACTATGTATTGATACTCATAACTGATTTTACATTTTCATATTAAAAAATAGATCATTATTGTGTTTTTTCTAAATTTTTCAATATTTGCCACTCAAACAGAATTTATTATTAATGTATTATCATTTCCATACATATAAAATCCCAATACATATATTTCAAAATTTATTGGTTTATTTAACACACTAAACATGTGAGAATAGAAAATATTAGACATATTATACGGATTCCCATATTTTTATTATTTAATTGAATCTTCATTCACATTTTCTTTTTATTCATCTACTTTCTTACTCCTAAAATTTATATATTTATGGAAAATATTTAATTGAGAAAATATGATGGAAGTTATTCCTTTATGATGTTCAAATCAAGATCAAATCTTCTATAGCCCTTATGTAAACACTCAATAATATTTGTTACATCCATATTATTCCTAGGATATTGAATCCTATAATTAGTTATTAATTTCATGTGTTATATCCAAATTTATTAATGTTTCATTCCCAATATATGTAATTAAATATCATTCTAGAAATATTAATCGTTATTTTGAAGGGAACTCGAAAAATATCAATAGAATCAACACCTCTAATTTTGAAAAAAAAATGTTATTTCAATGTGTAAAATCTAACATCATTCCTAGAATTATAATTAGATAACTTGAAAGAAAATTTGATCAATTATTATTTAAATTAGGGATTGACTATGTATTTTTAATCACTTTTTATTCTTTTTGGGTACAGAATTTGTTTTCATATCATGATATTTCAGAATAGAATAGATTTTAGTGTTGAAATTTATTATCCTAAATAATTATATTCTTTTTAGGTATGAGATAATTTTACTCCCCTTATTCATGATAAAAAAACTTATTTATTGGTGGTTCATGATGTTTGTTTCCTTGAAAACTCACAAATGTTTATAAAATCACAATTTAAGTAATAATTAATATTTTTTGTTCTTTCAAAATCATTAATCTGTTGTTAATATTTTTTTACCTCATTATGCTCATCGATTAAAGTGGATGTATTTTATCAATTAATCATCTGTATCTCTAGATATTCATGTTTTATCCTTTTATTATCTTTAATTATACATTCCATCAATTTTGGGATTTTATTATTTTTATCAGAGTACATTTTGAGTTGTAAAAATAAATTTTATATAATTTAAATTGCCATTATGAACATATTTATCTTCCTTATTATAGTGTACTCATGTATTGATTCTCCTTCTTAAAAAAATACCACCTCATATTTATGTTTAATTTTACAATAAATATGTATATTATTTATCTTGATCTACAACCACCTTCAGATAAAAATATTAATGTGATCTCTATCCATAGTAACATTCATATCTATGAGGAATATATTATTTAATAGATTTAAAATTAATTTAAAATAATTAAGATTCAATTTTCTTATAACCTTTTAATTGGGATTGATTTATATTGAAAGAACCTCATTTATTGGGCAATGTCATAATAGAATAATCATTTCCAATTTTGTGTTCTCATTTTCATATTACACAATTTTTATAAATGAAAATTTTTATAGAACGAAAACATTTAAATTGAATTTTATCATTATACTTACATTCATCAAAATTGAATATTGTTAAATTCAATGAGAGTGGATTTGAAATTTTTATTGTATTTTTTTAATTATAAAAAATATGTGTTCTCGTCTTCAACTATCAAATTATAAAAAAAATGATGTAAACAAGTTAATCATATTGGCCATTATTTTGGGAGAATTTTTATTCCAAATCTCTTAATTAATATGAATAATTTTATGTTTATCAGTATGAAGGGCATGAAGATCACTATTTTTTCTGCTCTTGTCCTATAAATAAACAAGGTATGAAGAATTTTCAAATGGTTAAAAACATAGTAAACAATTTATGGTTTTAATAATTTGAAATTTATTCAATAATAGATCAATATTCATTAATTCTATAATTTTTAATGTCTTGTATTATAATGTGTGAGTTACATTCTTTTTAAATCATGTTTCTTGGAAAATACTATGATTGTTTTTAAATAAATCATTAGTCCGTTTGAAGACAATTGATTTTTTCAGTTCCTTATTTGAAAAATATGAAAAAATAATTTCTTGACCATACATCACATTTGACATTATTGATATAATAAAATAGTGCATCTGAATGTCTCATCCATTATTGTGAGCCTTTACTGAATAAAATCTAAAACATCAATCCCAAGAGAGATATGATAGTGTTCTATTCTATACTTCCAAATATGAATACCCATTCCAATAGAAACCCATTGTTTCTAAAATATTATGTAGATCCATTGAAAAAAGTGATTTATTTCATATGAAACCTCACTATGATACTAATTAATAAAATCAATTAAAATGTGGACACTATTATGAGGGGTGAGAGAGGGATTTATTATTCATAGTTTTTCTCTATAATCTTCAACAATTTTACTATTCATATTGAACTGATATATCCAACTCACCATCGTACATAAAAATACAAGTAATGATTAAAATTTCTCATTTAGGTTTATATAAAATATTTTTAACGACATTTATAGTATATTATTGTTTTTATATCAATAACAGATAGCTCATCTTTTATTATCACGATGTACTTGTAGGTAATGGTATATCCTTAATCGTATTAAATTTTTTTGAAGCAATGAAACATGAAAATTCACATTGTTGTTACTATATAAAATGAAAAACATATATGATGAATAATCAAAATTCTGAATTATTATTACCATGGAATGAATATATTGGATATTATTTATTCTCAAATGTACATTATTTTTTATCTAACTACCCTAACTCCTTCTATAATTGTAATGATGTTGAATATAACATTGTATCACCATAATCACATTCAAGAATTCCCATATCCATCTCTTTTACATTAGATTCAATGAGAGGCATAGGTCAAATTTAATGAATTATCACATACTCATTCATTGTTTTCAATATAGATTGCCTCTATTCAGTAATATAATTATTCTCTTTTAATATCGATTTTTCATAAATAGAAAATACAATAGAACCCCATGAAATAATTTGTTTTCTTTTCCATTTTCACAAAATCTTCTTTATTTTTACTTTATTCATATAATCATAGGAAAAATATTTCCTTAATTAGAGTATAGAAAAATAACATTTTTTTGGATGAATTTTGATCTAGTAAGAGCAATTCAACTGATACGAAGATTAATTATTATATATTGGTATCTAAAATTATTACAAATATTCATATTAGAAATGTTAGTATTATGATATCTTTATATTTCTAATATTTCATTATTTTCATTAAAACATATTTTCATGAGTATATGTAGAATCCCATATAGAAATGATACCCTTATCCTGACTTGATATTCTTCTGAATCCTTAATATCATCAAACTATAATATATGATCTTCATCCTAAAAATGAAATCACTTCCTCAAATATATGTTGTCATCACGATCATTGTGTGTGTAATTATGATATTTATCAATTTAATAAAAAAAGAATCAATAAATCACAACTCCTTGGTTTAAACAATTTTAAACTAAAAAAGCATGGGGTATCAAATAGATTATCCCATCAACCCATATGTACATTCTTCATAGATCTAGTCACACTAAGTTTTATTGTAAAATAACTCTTCGATATTCTATTTTGACATGTATGTATTGTTTGGAAACTCATATGCATTCCTTAAAGGCCGCTTATTTTTAATAGTGAAACTCAATATATTTACCTATACTCAACTAAATCAACAATTTTGAAGGACTTGAGTACCATTACATGTGCACTAGTGACCCCTTATGTATTCTATACATATTATATAAATTTACATATTTTATCTTTGATGTCTAGGAAACCCATTTCAATTTTATCTTAGTACCTTCAAAACAGCCTTTACATATCCATACAATTTTAATTTATTCATAAACATGCTTGATTAAAATTTGAAATATTTTGATTCCACATGTTAATATAAAACAATATACTCAATATATATTAATTTCATAGTATATGAAATGATATTTTAAATTAATTTTATTTTTAAAAATATTTTCATAAAAATTTATAGATCATTTTGAAAAAGTATGGACTCAAAAATACATTATACAAAACCAAGGAGTCAATGATTGAACTCTCACTGTATTATAATAATTATATGAACCTCTTTATCTTCAATTAATTTGAATAGAATAATCCTATGTAAATAATTAATGTAAATATATTAGAATACTCTAATAGGTAAACATTAATATTAACAGATTTCGTAGTTTACATTCAAGAAAAAAAACCTCATCATTCTCTTTGTCCATTGATATACCTATCTTATTTATTGTGTTCTGCAAAAATTTCACCATTCCGATCCATTAATTAAAAACAGTTATTTTTATATATGATTATTCAAAATTAATTATAGATTGTGATTTTTATCTTCTATTGGTGAGGATAATAGAATAATATAACAAATAAATGAAAACATAAATGAATTTATGTAATTATAGTGGACCATGGTCAATAGGCCCATGAAAACTATCAGTACCATTCTGAACCCAAAAATATTCATGATATATTCATATTGGATATATATACTCCTAAAATTAGTAATAATAATTTTAAAAGGATTTAAATGAATTTATAACAAGACCAAACATCATGAAATCTTTGAGAACACCATGGATCCTCTTAGGTGATCAACAATTTCATTAATAAAATAAAGAGAATTTTAGTTCTTAATCATCATCTAGTTCATCAACTTATATTCCCCCAATAAATGGCATGATCCTTCTATGTTTTTCAAAAAATAGCTCCATAAAGTGTTGTTTTTTTGGGGGAATATATCCATTTCACATCCATCAACATTATTTAGACATTTAACTCTAAATGATCTATATGATCCATCTAGTTGTGTTGAATAGATATGTGATTCCTACAAATAATAATATTAAATGGAAACTAAATACCATAATAAAGATAACCCCCCATGAAATCCATAAAAACCAAAAATATTTAAATTATGGGAGGTATGAATGTTTGGAATATCTCCTCATGTTACCCTATATACATTATTTTCTATTTTTTCATTATGTTTTATTATAAAACGGTGTTTTTGGTCCCATGTATTTAATTTTTTTTCTATTTCAAGGAATTTCCTTTCATATGGATATTAAATGGTTAGTGTATATAGTTAAATTATTAAATGTGGGGGAATACTATTTTGAATAGGGTTTTTATAATAGTTAGCACCCTTTATATCAAATTTTTCATCAAAGAAAAGTGTAAATCCATTTCTTATCTTGTAAGATATTTATTTTTGGCTCCAAATTGGGTAAATAATTTAAATAAACCATGGAAGTAAAAAATAACATATTTTTTTGAATTTTACTTTTACCCACATCGATGTTAATCTGATATCCCATTCTTATTATACCCATTCATATAGAACCTACCAAGGAGAACATCTATTTCCTCCTTCCATCTCCATTCATTTTTGGAATTACAACTTTGACTATTGAAAATTTAATCATTTTTTGGACTATTTTTATCAATTATTTTCCCTTGATTTTTGTTTTATTATTTCTCTCTTATTGTTAGGTGGTGTGGACTATACCCTAGTTTGGATTTGTTTTCAAAAAAAATTGTTCTTTTCTAAGACATGGGAATTCTACCATGGACATTTGTTCCCTTAATATTTGGAAGTTATTCTTCATACAATATTTACCAATATTTGTTATTCCATATTATTCACATTTTCCATAGATTATATATAATTCTTGGGATTTTGAAAATAGTGTAAATTTAAGATGATGATTTAAATGTAGCTTTAAAATATAAAGATGTTAGTTTTATCAAAAAATATATTTTTTTTAAATGGGAATGATACAAAATTAAGATGGGTTTACATTTGAATAAAATGATTGTTTAGAGGTTTGTTGTTTGAAGATTCAATTTCATTGGTTGTATTTAAATATGCATTCCATATTTATAGAGTATCAGATAAATATTATATTATAATGATAAATATATAATTTTTATTCAATATTACACTTTGTTTTCTTAAGGTGAATTAGGAAAGATTATTTTTAAAGTAGATTTCTCCTAGATTTCAATGTAGTGTTTCAATTCAATTAGTTTTTAAAAAATTAAAATTTGATTTTGAATTTTTTTTATATCAAAACTATGATCAAATGTATCATATGAGATATTAAAAAATTATTTATGTATAAAATTATTTTTTAATTGGTTTTCAATAGATGTTCTTGAAGTGGTAAGGTAGTTTTAAAATCCTTAAATCCTAATAAAACAACATATAAATATTTTTCCTTTCACATTTAGATTTTCATTTAACTTAAGTCCTATAAATTTTATTCATAATGTATTTGTTGGATTAAAATTATTGTTGTTTTGTTCATGTGATTTATAATTTGGGATTAATATAGAAGGGTTCAGGAGTGTGAGTTGAGGTATAATATCATCATGTGTTTCCTTATATTTTCTTGGTGTGTATAATATATGAACAACATCTATCATAACCCTCCATTTATAGTATCATTTAGAACCCAATCATTATAGTATGTTATTGTGGGAAAATTATTGTTTCTGTCTCAATGAGATAGACTAATGTCTTCTATCTTTACACAAGTATTGAATAGTGGGGTTTCCCTAATAAGGATATCTGAGAGTATTATAGTTTTTTATTGACTATGGATTTATCTGAAGACATATAAGTGATTCCGCCCAAGTATATCTGAGATAATACCACTAAGTTATTATGTTTTGATGATGATTATGTAAAATTTATTTTCACTACCTTTTTTATAAGACAATTATTTTCCATTTCTATATATATAAAAATACTATCATTTACCATTTTATTAATTCAATTAAATTTTTGTTAGGTTTACAAGTACTATTCTAAGGAATTATTCGTTGATTATTCTCATTATTTTAAAACCGATGTTATTATAAAATTTAAATGGTTCCTAATGTGTCATATTAATTCATTGGATTTATGTTTGTAATGTTATATTTTTAATATTTTGGTAATTTTGATGTCACAATACAAAAATGTGTTTTTAAATGGTTTTATAAAGAACATTTACAAAACTGATTTCAGTGAAAATAAAAAATTCTATATAAAGTGATATTGGCATTAAAAGAAGAACTTGAGAATTGATTTTTTAAAATTTTTATAGGGTCCTATTGTAAAATATACGATTTCAAACTATATCTTATGAATGTTTTGAAAAATAGAATTCATAGAAATTTCTTATATTCATGTGGGATATTTTTTAATGACCAATAAACACAACACTCAGTGTTTGTAGACTAGGTATCTTTTATAAGTTCGAGATTTGGTTTTGGAAAACCCTGATTATTCAAACATAATTTTATGGGTTTCATTATAGAGTAGTCTTAACTAATGGTGAATATTTTTCATGAAGAGTTTATTAGTTGTTAGTTTGGGTTTGTTTTCTATTTTTGGTTTATTTAGGTATCGATCGAGACATATATTAATATTTATTCGATTCCTCTGAGATTGATAAAATATTATTTGAGTTCTAATTATTATTTATTACATACAGACCATTTTTCCTTTAAATTTTTAAATTTTATATTTATTAGAAAGGAAGTACAATGTGTATACCAAACATTCTTGAATTCATATATTACATTGTAGCATGTTTGAAATTATTTACTAGGAAAAATCATTTTAAACAAGTATATATTGAATTAATCTAACTTTTTTCTAGCTTGTGTGGATTAGGAACACCCATTGGGAATTCATAAATGTCGAATTTGTTTCCTATTTGTGGGGTAGGTTGGGATAGCTCATTAAAAATATTATATCCCCATTTGAATTTTTGATGTCTTCGGGATTAGATAATTATTTTTGTACATCTGGATGTATGTGATGGAAATATTCCTGATCACAACCTCTCATGATTAAACCAATGTTACCATGAAATATCAAATTTTTATTCCTTGGTTTTTTATTTTTCTTCATTTAGTTGTAGTTTATTATTAATTTAATTGATGATGTTATGAGTTATATTGAAATCATTGTAGTGTTTTAATGATTTTATGTCATTTGATACCGAAGTGGGTGTCAAAATTGTGGCTCAAAATTTGGTCACATAATCTGGTAAATCATTTTTAGTATGTGTTCATTGTTCTGAGAAGATCGAAACAGAAGTTGAAAAATTGGCACATGGTCCACAAAAATATAAATCCAAACCAAAAAATAATATTTACCACATTAATTTTATATTTCTTTTTCTTTTTCATTTTGATGACTTTTTAGAAAAGTTAACTTTTTATTCATATTACTTAATGATGTATTATATAATGATTTTACGATTTTCAATATGATTTTGATAATGTATTGTAGTTATAAACATGATATTTAAACTAGAAGATTTTGTTAAAAAAAATTTAACAATATTCTTTGAAATATAATTTTTAAAAAAATTATTCACTAAAATATGTGAATTATGATTAGTAGAAAATGTTTTTTATAATTTTTTTTATAATAAATGCTATGAATTTGAACATGGAATTAAATTAAATATTTTAAATTATAAATAGATTATTGTTATTCCAATGGTTTTTTGTTATTTCATTATATTCGTTATATTTGATGAAGGGGAGTTGAAAATTAATTATTTTACTCGAGTCTTTTTTTTTCATTTTGTCATTTAATACATACCTCCAAGAAATTTCTCATGGGATTGTGGATAGTATGTATCCTATAATTTTCCTTATCATAGTGTACATCTATTCTTATACATGGGTTTTCGCATTTGAAACCCTATATAAACTCCATGTATTATGGTGGATCTGACCTCCACTAAACATTAACATTCCTTTTGAGGGTGATCAATGGCCTCAATAGATTATGTATTTTCTTGGGAAAAACTTGTAGACTCCTAATAATTGGGAAACTACTAAATCCTCATAAAGGATTACTATTAAATTATTGTACAATATTCTTGATAAGGGGTGGTGGTGGATCACCACCCCAAAATTAAAATAAATTAATATGTATTTGGAATTAAATATTTCAACATTCATCCATTAATATTTTCTAGATATGGGGAAAATAGAGAGGGCGATAGAGCATAGGAAACAACATCAATGTCCATAGAGAGTGAATGAGTATGAAACCAATTTTCATGATTTGTTTTGATTCCCTCTCATGAAAATATTCAAGGAATCATTAGTGATTCCTCATATTTTGGTGGATATTTATTTAGACCATATTAATTAAATTTCTCTACTCAATTGAGTTTCACATGATGATATGGCCAATAAAACCATAATGGTGGAGTTTATCTCAAGGGGACATATTAGTAATGGCAGAGACCTGATTTTATTTGATGTCAGTAAAGGTTCAATGTGTTTTGATATCTAGAAAATTGATAATATTTAATTATGATGTCATAATGTCTTTGGAGAATATTTATCCTCTAATTTCAAACATCGTGTAAAGAATCAACTGATTTTATTCCATCATTCTATGAAACATGATAAATATTTCCCTCTTATTCACAAACACAAAATACCAACCATAGGTGTGGGTGATTAGATCATCATCCCTTGTTTATTAATATATTTAATGAGGGAATAATGTATTTTTTACCATGGTATATATCACATTATTATTCTATCCAATATTTCTAGATTTACCATTATTATTATCTATTATCCCTCATTACAATCTAGAATTTTTGATATCTATTATAATCCATGGTATATAGAACATTTTTTTATTTTGGATTTATTTAGAGTCATCTGATGGATTTTGTCTATAATTTTAGATTTAGTGGTGAATTTTTAGATTTATTTAATGAAGGGGTAGGTAATTATTTGATTTTCCCTCTATACGGATGGTAATTTAATTTGATTAACTATAATAAATATAGACAATATATAGTTTGGAGACCCATTAGTGGTCTAGATTTTTTAATTCTTCCTCTTGAATTTTTTATTTTCCATTCCTTTTAGACTCTTATGATTGTGTTTTATTTTCATCTATGGATTTTAGTTTTTCAAGAGACATTCCTAATATAGAGAGATGCCTTATTTCATATATATTAGTGTTGGTATTATGCCTTTGATATTTACTGGAATTTGTGGCACAGAATATGTTATAGTAGTTTGATTTTACAAAACCAAAATTTTAATTTCATTTTTTTAATTGATTTATTTATATTATTTTCCTTGAGTTTAAATACACATAAATTTATGTTTCTTTGTAAAATCATGGAATTTTATTTTTTATGGTTAACAAATATTATATTAAATTATGTGATGACCATGTGAGTGGGAATATACCTTTAATAGAGATAGAAAAATTTTTGGTGGGGGTATTAACTCCATTTTTTCAAATAAAGTGGAAGCACATTTCTAGTTGAATGATTGGTGCATAGTATGTGAATGGATTGGTAAACTACGAGGACAAACCACGAAACCTTCCCAAAACATTAAAAAAGAAGTAATGTACAATTTTACCTATCCTAGATTTTAATCTCCAATGCAATAATAATTCAATAAATTTGTGTCGTTCCCCCATTGGATCCTTAAGTATGTCCCCCATTCATTCTCCCTCGATTTATTTACGTTGATCATTGAATTTTGTTATGTTATTTCTTATCTATTACTTTTTTATCACATCCGTTATGTTTCTTTATTTCTTTATACCCCACTCCCTTACTGTAAGGTGATGTCAGTAGAACCTTATGTTTTATGTATCCTATATTTAGTGTGTGTTCATATTCTACATTGGAACCTCTATATAATTGTTTATAAAGATTGAGAATTATCTTTACTTAACTAAACTCAGATTTTACATGTTTTCCCATTTTTCGATAAATGTGTGTTATGTTTGGGCTTTATAATTTTTATTTCACAGAATATTATAATTGGTGTGTATTTATCTAAATGAATAATCAGATTTTTTAATATATTTTTTATTTAGATAGGTCGATTCAGGGTTCAACTGGTTTAATATGGGAAGCACTTCGGTTCTATTTGGTTATTATTTGAGGATTTATTTTCAATTTAATTTCAAGTGTATTTTAAATTTTATTTCATGTTTTAATTGATTTTATATTAGTATTATGTTTATGAATTAGTTAATTATTATTATACCCTGTGTTTTATGGTCCACTGGGATTGAGGTTTTTAAAATTGGGGTTTCCTAATGGTTTTATAGAGAATAAAAAATAATATTTGTTTTTAAAATAGGTATGAATAATTAATTTTTATATTTAATTAAAAATTTATGAATTAATGTCCCAATGTGCACCATGAAAAATTAATTTTTTAAATAATGTTTATTTTTGAAATGGATTTCAAAATAATAGCCTAAAATGGTAATTATAGTATAAAATACTAAGGCATAGTTGTAACATTATATAAATGGTTTTACATTCCTAAATGAGATAAAAAATAAATTAAATCCAAGATATTGAGTTTAAAATACAATCATTGGAATAATTTAATTATATTTTCTTCTTATTTAATATAATTTTTGAGTTTTGGAAAGAATAGTATATAAGGGTCTGTCCAGGTATATTGTTAGTTTGATTTTATTAATGTTTTGTTATTTTTTGCATATTATATCGGAAATACTTCCCTCACCAACAGCTGTTTCTAATATCATGTGTAAATTATGAAATATAATTTAAACTTGATAGATGATTTTAGTATATTTCCAAATGAGAAAGACATATATTCTCCAACTTCTTCATTTTATTTACTAGTGGTTTGACACTTGTGATTCCAGTTGATAGTAATTAATATGTTTATAGACAACATATGGATTGATAGTCCAATACAAGACTACACTGGATTATGTTCAGTATCATCTCATGTGTTTTTTTATTGTTTAACATGATTATGTACTCTTTAGTTGAATAATTTATTACTTTATTATTATTATTATTTATTTTATTCATTTAACATCATGTTATTTGTTGGTTACTTATATTTTTTATTTTATTTTAGTCTTATTTATTATTTTATGAACTATTCATTAATGATTTCCATAATTTTTTAATAGTTGATATTGACTTGTTTAGTTTCACATTTATGTGTTCTATTTCGAAATATTAGTTATGTTTTTCTTAGTATATTTTTAAAATATTGGCCAATTCTAAAAAATATAATGAAAAATATATATCGGAGATGATTTGAAAAAATATAAAAAACAAATTTTTTAATTGAAAAATTTTCTTCTAATTTAATTTTTTTCAATTAATAATTAGAGAAATGTTTTATTTAATTCCAAGAAGAATTATAATAAAATATTTTTATGGGAAAATATCAAACTATTGTCTCTAAATATTTCATAAAAATGAAATTGAGGGACTCTTTTGTTAAATCCCTTTGGGATATTATCTCACAATATATTAGCAAAAAAATAGTGTTTGTTAGATTAATATATTTTACTGGATTAGTATATTTTTTTAGGAACATCTTGATTTAGGAACTTTATCTTATAAAATTCTCATGGATACATATTATATGTTTCTGACCTTGCTTCATGAGGAGGTTTTTGGTTTGTATTTTTTTTGTTTTGGTTGTTTTTAGACCAATTATTTATTGTTAAATTCATCATTATTTTTTAATCTATTCATCTCAAGTGTATTATATTAATTTTTAGATTTATTTTTTTAATCTATTTTCTATTTGGTAACCATAATTTTTTAAAACATATAATTGTGTTTTCATTAAAGATAATTGTATAGACATACAATTATATAATTTAAAAATAATCCAACTGAATTTTTATTATTTCCATAATGGGAAAAACAATTCACAAAATGTAAAATTATTTACCCTGAAACTATTTTCTAGTTGTTCATGGTATGAAATGCCCATCGATAATTATAAAATATTGATGTGAGTACCCAGTTACTCGGTTTCCTAGGTTGTTTCAACAATTGTCACCCCTTTTAAATAATCTATCCAATCGGGAAATGACTGCCAAATATTTTTTCTTAAATGTCCACAATGGAAAATTTGTTGATCGAACTCACTAAAATATTTATAATAGTTAACCTTTGATAATATTAAAATACTCATATGTTATAACTGTAAATATGGTCTTGATACCAACTAACAAAATCAACATAATGGATCACACTGATGTTACGAATAAACAAAATAATTAATGAATTTTTTACACCTATTTATTAGTATAGAACACTCTAGGACACTTCTAATGTAATCTTGTCACACCCTTAAGGTATAATATATATAAAATACCTCCAAAAGGTAATGTTAAAGAGCCCTCAAATAATAAACTATTTTAGGATATATGAATGAGTGTGATGAACCCATGTCACATAAATTATATATATGGTTTAATTTCCAAGGAATCTTACATGATACTATAAAAGGATCCCCTCCATTTATAGTATGAGTCTACACAATTTCATAAAGAGGGCCTTAACCTTCATCTAAATGTATTACATCATGAATACCCTAAGTATCATCATGACATCCTAGAATATAAAATTTAAATGTGAATAAAAATTCTTTAAAATAGTTTATAATTAAAAAATAAACCCTTATAAGGGACATAACATTTTGATTAATAATAAGTGAGTAAATTTTATATGTGAAATATATATAAATACATTACAAACGAGTGGAAATATGAAATTAAAAATTAAGATGATACAGTGCATAAAATCATAAATCAAAACTAACTAAAGAATGATATGAATGAAAAAGAATATTTTTTCTAGAATTTCCATATGGGTATTAAAATATACGGCTTAAAGAAACATGGAAGTATGTCATAAAAATAAAATAAAAATAAAAATAAAAAAATGTGATATATGAAAAAAAATACATTGGATTGTATGTAGATAATTTATGTTAATAATATATTCTTAATTTGATATATATCTACAGAAATTGGAACTGAGAAAATGAACCCTTACATTGGATTTCATTAGGTCTAATGTTCTCTGACATCATGTATAATAAAACAAGTCTAAATAATAGTCTATTTCAATACATTATTTTTTGAAATAAATTATATGTTAATATTTTATTATCAATTGTTTAATATATATTACATATGTTCAGTCAATGTTGGTATTCAGTTGAGACAAGCTTCAACTATTCATTTTAAAATTATGTATAATTATTTCGGTCATAAATCCATGTTTTTATGTTTCTCAAATCATTTCACGTCAAGGTATTTAAATATATGAAAAATAAAAATTAATTATTTTATTATTTTATTCCATAGTACACTTAGGTATTTTTCTTCAATATGAAATCCAAAACACACTTATTTTGACAATGTTATTTGAATTATAGGTGGTTTACTCAAATTTAGTTAAATTTTAATAATTTATTTAAATTATAAATTTAAAGAAATTATTTATATATTAATATCATATTTTAATATAATTTTTTTAATTGTCATACATGATATAAATTTATCACATCTTACTTGTATATGGGAAAACAGACCAAAACGTGAAGATGCTATAGTCAATGGTTGAATATGATCATAATGTGATTTGTTTAAAATATCAATATTCAAAAAGAAGAATTATATTATATAAATTTTATTAAAGTGATAAATTAGAGTTAATAAGAGTTGGATTATGGTGATAAAAAAAAGGATGATATGATATTACAACTTACAAATAATAAATTGCATATCCACTTGTACATCTTATTTTTTTATGGAAGTTTTTGAATTTTTTGGGAAAATAAGATTCTAAATTTTGTAGAGGATAATATGAAATTGAAATGTGGTAAATTATTATTTGTAATTTTAATTTCATGTGTTTTTACATTGTTATTGGAGGGGTACATTAGTAAGTTATAGGAGTGAAATTCAGGTAAATAATTATTATATAAAATAAAAAAGAAGTGTGATATTCAAAGGATGTTGATAAAAAATGGATAGTGATTTTGAATGGATAAGGTGAGTTATAAATTGAACTCATCCACACATTTTGAGAAGTGGTTATGCTATTTTTTTGACATTATCCCTTGATTAAATACTTTTATCTCATTTTAGATATTACTTTGGTAACTTATTCTTACCTTAGTACATTATTTATATGTTGTTATGTGAAACTGACCATATTACTTAATATGGATTTTTATGATTCCAAATATGAAATATTTTTTATTTATAATAATTTATTAATTTCACAGATATTATGTAAATTATAATTAGCATAGCATAATGAAATAATTTTTTTAAATATTATTTTATGAAACAAATGATTTTTTAATAAGAAAAAATATTGATAATAATGACATTTATTGACTTACTGTTAAATAATGGGTGATTATTTGAAATTTATGTCAATCTAAAGCTTTATTTAATCAAATTAATTTTTTATTGATGCAAAAGGGACAAATTATTTTTATTAGATTGAAATATTAGTCATGTTCCAAACTAAAATATGTAGGTCTCTAAATTCCAAATCCTTATTTAAATAAATTATTTTACTCCTTATGTAAATAGCTATTAAAATTGATTTTAAAAATTTTATAATTCTATGATATATCATTATTTTTTAATAAAATGTACAATATTTAGAAAAACTGCATTTTTTATATTAACGATAAGTGAGTTTTGTAGAAAAATCCAAATAGGTGCCCTATGGTATCTTTGATGTTCTAATTCCAAAACAAATAAAACAAATTTTATCATATTAATTTTTAACATAAAACATAATTTAATTTTTCATTAAAATCATTATTTAAGGGAAAAATAAATTTTTATGATATGATAACATTTATAACACTCATGAAAATCAATAATTATATCATACTATTTTCTAATAAATTATATATAAACAAATATTATTTCCAAAAATAATATAATTAAAAATATATATCATTTCACTTATAAAATGTAATCCTAAAATACATTTCAGTGAAATATAAAGTTATATGTTTTATAAAAATAGAATCATTTATTGCTTGTGTCAATCATTTATCAAATTTTACTATAATGATAAATAGAATTTGGGATATAAATTGTCAATTTTCTATATTAATTTAATGTTATAAATTAAAATATAGAAATTATGTTTTTTATTTTTTCATTAATGTGCTTTATATTATGATATATTACTCTTAATACACTCCAAATGAAAATTTCTAAAATTATAGTTTGAGAAAATAAAAAGAAGTAGAAATATGATTTGAAAAAAGGAAATGAAAGAAACATAAACAAATAGAGAACGAGGGGTCGTGTTTCATGATTGTATAACCCATAATGGGACTCATGATCGCATGAATCCTTCATGATAACCATGCTTTGTATCATGTACAAGATGTGTGCTTGTCCATGAACTGGTTTAGACAACATTGTATGATCTTGGGATATTTATGAGATGACTTAAGGACACATTATGATAGAATATAGAAGGTCCAATACAATTGAAGATGTTAATAATGGGTTTATCATGTGATATTTTATATTTTTTTATTATGTTCTAGATAGGTTATTGACTCCATTTTATGCTAATTAAACAACTCATCTAAATGAGTATGTTCTTGATAAGGCCATTAGAGGGGTTTACAATGAAAACATGAATTGCACAACACATCATCACATGATCATCATTCATAGTCATTTGGTGATTTTAACATCATATGATACACTCATGTGAACCTGGATTGATATAACCATCATAGAAAATGGGTTACATGACTCATTGATAAGATTCCTTGAAAACCTAATTAAATGAATTCGTTGTCTAGTGCCTATGTTTTTAAATTGAAACCATAGTTTTGTGTATCATTCATAGGATGAGATTACATGAAACTATCTGTATATCTTTGACATAAGACATTATAAATGTTTTTCATTATTTTCAAGACTCTTTTATGATCACTTATGTCACCCTATCAATGTAATTGGATAAAGGAAGATGGTATTTATTGAACAATATCACTGATTCTATTTTTCATGTGACATCTCTTTGAATCATGGGATGACACTATGAGAATTAGGTATTCAAATGGTCTCATCTTTGTAATGGTGGATCACCCACAACGTAATGGTATGATAGATCCCATAATTATCTGGTGATTTCGGTATACTATGATACCATCCATTATAAAGTACACTTGTATCTTCATTATCTAATAATGATCACCGGATTCCCATGGAGTCTTGTGATCATCTCCATGTCAATTGGTATCATTGACAAATCCCAGTCGAGTTTATATCCCTGGAGAGGTTCGCATGATGTTGTGGGATCTTGGATTGATCATATGATTTCCATAAGATATATATTTGTTGAACTCTATGGGACTCCAACTAGAAATTATATCCCATGAGATGATCACATGAACTCACATGATCTACACTGGATCACATGATGTCATAAAGAGATATCATGGTCAAACACCAAGGGGCATTTGATGATCAATGATATCTATACTGGGAGGATCTTGAAATAGTTTTAATTCAAATTATTCTCCCTTAATTCATATGATAATCCACATTATAATATATATAAAAAAACTTTTATGGGTATATATTCCATTTAAAGTCTATTAATGATTTCATTTCTTATCACGCGATGATGGGGAGGATTTCACTATTGATGCCTGACTCAGATACACAATTTGATAGAGAAATCATCAGCTTATGAGAATGTAACATACACCAACAAAATCAATGATAAATGGCTATTCCACCATGTAATGTGATATATATATAGGTGGTGAATCCTATAAACGCAACTGGAAAATAGAAAAAAGTGACGAGAACTGGAGGGAAAATTATGATGATGTGGTATCATATAATCAAAATAATCCTCAAAATAATTTTTTTTAGTTACTCCCTTATAAGATTTTAAAATAATAATCAGTTGAAAATTTATTATTATAGGATAACCAATAGACATACATTCACATTGGAGTTCATTATTAATGTGATGGGCATGTGATCATGAGATGACCTGTTTTCCATACATTGAGGTCATGAGATCACACAACCCTTCATCATTTATACAACTTGATGGCCCTCATATCATCAGATGGTGGAATGAATTCGTAAAATTCATGTGGTGTACATGAAATTATGAAATTTATATGGAGCACATTATCATTATTCCTCCATTAAAAACACTTCAAACTTTGATCTCCACAATGTTGTATGATTTCCATGGGTTTCACCAAAGGGATCCTAAGTCCATCCTTACCATCAATGTGTATACCCATTTAATCTAAATTATTATAACAAAAAATATAGGGATTGGATCCCATTATGAACTAATATGACTCCTTACCTATCAATGAGTTTGTAATATGTGGACTAAGTGGACTTTTACTGTATTTATAATTTGGATATTTAAGAAACCTTTTCAACAATGTGAGCCCCATAATATATTTATATATGTATAGCATTCCCTTATGGTATTGTTTCCTTTTAATATAAAAGTGTTATTTACATTTCCTTCATGAAATAATAAATATTTTTAATGATCATTACATTCCACATGGATATGTATCCTTCATATTGATTATATTACTATACTATTTATGTATCCTCAATGTATAATTCCTATACAGATTTTATATTTCATCCATTTGTGCATGTTTGATCTTCTTCTATCCCTTATTTATCAAACAATGAATAACTCACATGGGATAAGATATTTATTGTGATTATGTAACTAGAATGATCAAAATACCTCACAACATATGTGCCTAATTTTTATAAGTCCCAACATCACCAAAAACTAGAGGTAATAATCCCTTCGAGTGTATTCATCATTCCAAAAATAACAGTGGCTCAAGATCATAAAGAAGAAAAACTTTGTTTCATTTATATTGTAATATGCATTGGATTCCACTACAAGTCGCAAGTTCAAACTGTTATTGGAACTTATGAATGGATACATTCCCCATAATTTTTGTGACATATTCATGAATCCATTTTCCAATTTACCATAAATCTTTTAGGGATCAAAATTATCCAGGCGACATTCATCATATCTGGGAAAACATGTTGTGTAATCCCCACAAGAATATCAGAGAAACCATAATTTTTATTCATCATTATCTAGTGAAAGAGACTAATGTTCATTATTTGTATACTTATTTTTATGTATTTCAGTGTCCATAATAACCAATTTTATTTCATTTAATAAATTGAACTTTATTTCACATCAATGTCAAATTCATCTCTAAAGTGTCAATTTGGGACCGATTAATCATCATCCAATGGATATAATTATATTAATTATATTAATTTTATATTTTTATATATTATTGATCAATATTATTTTAGAAAAATTTATCTTTTACGATCAATGGATAAATCATTATGTAAGATGGATATTTTTGGCCATTAATCTATAAATTTCTAAATATATCATAACGGTCCTTAATCCAATGAAGTAAAATCTGGGCCCACTATTCAATCACAATGAAATCAAAATTTAAATAGTAGAAATATAAAATTATTGGTAAAATTATATTAAACTATGGAAGAGATAATTGTGATGTTTTCAAGGGGATCAATGGAGACCATGTTCACATTTAATATGGGAGACCATATTTGGAGGCCCATAAATTCATCACTGCATTTAGAGCATAGCATTGGAATGGATGATGTAGTTGATATAAAATTTGGTAACATACTAAATGATAAAGGGATTAAGTTATTCCTATTATATTATTGGAAAATATTCTACTATATTAAATACAATATTATAAATCACAAAAGAGGGATGAACCTGGTCCAATTTTTTGGGGCAACATCGAAACATATAATTCCCCTTATTCTAATCGTCTTTTTACTACCTTTGTTAATGTTAATGGAATTTAATAATGGGTGATCAATCACAAGAAACCAGATTATTATTTAAGGATACCATGGGGATTTTATTTGGAGATGGATGTTTTATTATTTCAATTTTAATTTCTCTTATTCATTTTGAAATCATATTATCAATTTTTATCATGTAATTTTTTCATTAATGTTAATTTCTCAATAAATGTTCATATTCTCAATTATTTATATTTATTAATAAATAATTCTTTAATTCATTATATAATGTTGATTTAATATCTATTGGTATTGGAGCTATTAACATCATCATTTGTGATAATCCTCCCAAAATGATGGAGTGACCATTATTTCAGCATTTTTCTTCTTCAACTCTGCCCTCATAAGTCTACTAGTTGATTCCATTAATAATTGAACATCAAGGCTGCAATAAACATCTAATTCTAGCTTTTATGGGAGTATAAAGGGGATATGTTGGATGATATTTCTAATTCTAATAATTCTCAATAAATCAATTTCTTGATTTTTTTCATGCAATGATTTCATTTATTCATATGTTTTATTGAATTTTATCACCACACACATCATGAGATAAAAATATCCCTTACATTGGAGTGCTCATAAAAATGATACTCCATATTTATAAGTCATTATAATATGTATTTGAAGGTATTAAACTAATATTTTATGAGCTTATATTGATTTTATTGAATTAATTATTCTCTAGTTAGTGAAAATGAAATAAATAGAAAATGAATTCATATGATCCAACAAAAGCGATAACTATGAATAAAAACATTGTTTTTAAATTGAATTACCAAAAAATCTAAAATCTAATAAAAATATAATAACGTTTTAACTATGTTTTCCAATTTATATAAAATTAAACCCTATTGAATGTATGTTTTTTAGGTCACTTCTTAGGTCTATGAGTATTTGATAACCTATGTTATACTATAAGCGACAACATACACTGTATAACTTGGGTGAATTTGGATGAAAATAAATATTTTCATTTTTACTAGGGACCCAATAAAGTAAATCAACATATATCATTCCTTAATAATTTTATTTCTCAAATCTAACATCAAATTCTCTCTACACAACCCCCACATATTTGTTCTCACACCCAATTTCAATTTACGGAAGGGAATTTAGTTCAAATCCAATCATGGGGAACCTCTCCCTATATTGACTACCCCACCCAAATTGTGACATAATATGACAATCGTAGATTCTATTGGTGGGATAATAAATAACTGAATGAACCAAAATCTTGTAACTCCTATAATCCACAAAACATTGAAACATATAATGACTTTAAATCTCAACAAGTCCAATATGAATAACCTCATAGGAAATTCAATATATAAATTTATCATATAGTAATATACCAATTTGATTATACCTTTATCCTACATGATCCACAAACATTAAATGATGATCTAAGTCAATAAATGGAGAGAATGACTTATGGGGTTTCATCAATGAGGGATGACCTATAATGTACTGTAATGGTTCTGGAACCCATACCCACTATATTAACCTCATTGTAATCATTTTTAGAAGAATTATATTTCAAACTTTATTCTTATGAAAATGTGAAGGATTTGAAAATTTACATGAATATGGAAAATAATGAAAACATCCACTAATGATTCCCAAAGAATCAGAGGATTTAATAATAGAGGGAAAAAGATATAAAACCACTTTAGAATTTGTGAAATCAGGTATGGTAAGTGAATTTATATGGATATGGAATGTTAAAATTCAACATAAGGTATATTAAGATACCATTAATGAGTGTTTAAATAAGTATGAAATAGATTTTTTTGTATTCATAAGAAGTTAATTTCACATCATGTATTGGTTTTCAAAAACATTAATACATTAATTATTTTTTAGAAACATGAATAATTAATCCATTTAGATAAATCAAAAACATTGAGACCAAAAACATTATTGAAACCGATCTTTATAATTTTTTGGTTGAAACATAAATTCAAAAGTAACAAATTATATGAAGATCATTTAAAAATTAATGTGAGTACAATTCAGATTACCCACCAGTTTATGAATGTCTTATCCAACCCAAGCTCAAATTTATGGTACATACATCTTATCCCAACTCTACAATAAAAAAGGATAATAGAAAACATTTTGTCATCATTTAATAAACTATTAAAAATAATAATATCTGAAATATTATATATTTATTAGGAAATACTATAGATAACACCAAATCAACCATTTCTGATATTCCATAGATTTTCCCATTCATTTTAGAGGAATGTATTTTACTTCAAAAAAAATTCATAACAATTAATAAATCCAAATATTGTAGATGTAGATATAACATGTTCAATAAAATGTTTATTTTTTATAATAGATGTGGTGGTGGGTCCATATTAAGATAAATACTTTAAACTAGTTGAATTCAAAGAGGAAATATAGATTCTTATTTTGTTTATTTAAATATTCAATTTTAATTGTTTTTTGTCTTTTTTTGTTATGATAACCCCCTTGATAGTTAAAATGTTATCTCATGTTTCTGTGTTTGAAATTTTGAAACTCAATCATTTTTGTATTTCCAAATGTAACACATACCTTCCAAAATACAAACACACCTTCAACCATTACTGAGGTGTCCAATAATGACATGAATCCAATGTGATCATTTGATTATTGGTGGGTTATAAACTACAAACCTAGAGATTTTGTTTAGTATATTCAATTAATCACACATTCTCTCCCACTTTCTTCCAACTTTTGAACACTCCATTATCTTCCCATTTATCGCTAAGGGTAGGGTAAATTTAAGTTGGGGGATGTGGAAATCTATGATTTCTCAATATCAAAAACATTCATCTCATTATCATTTAATGAATTAATGTGACCTTTGAATCATTAAAAATAAATATTAAATGATTTTAATGTCTTCATTTTGTTTTTATTGTACGTTAATGTTCAATATACTTTTTTTTTAATCTGTCATTGTCTGATGATTTTTTTTTCAACATTTAAATTATCATCAATATAGTCAAAATTACACAATTCATTTGTAGTTATTGGGTACCTTTCATCATGGAGTGGTATTTGGGGTCAAATTATATTTATTTTATTATCCAAAAAAATTAATACTGTAACCACATATAGTATGGTTTTTTCCATATTTGTGGCATTCAGCACATGGGGATCATGACTTTGTGGTTGTATCGCCAAAAATTATCTTTAAAATCTATATTTAAGTGAATGTAATTGAAAATATGTGTGGTTTTTGGCACATATGGATCATTACCCCATAATTTTCTTTCATTGTGTTAGTTTTTTCATCACAAATGTGTTTAAAATACAAAAACAAACATAAAAGAAAATGAAATGTTATTGGATACTCATGTTATGGTTTAATGTGTTTTAAACCAATAACTTGCATTTGAATCCATTTTATCAAGAAAATGGGCCCCATTTTTTTTATGATACCAAACACATCATCATGTTTAATTTTAATTGGATGAAATGTGGTGATAAATTTGATAAAATTAATGGGATTTCGATTGATATGCTATTCTAAACCTACATTACAAGAAATTATTATGATGGGATTCATTTTTATTGGACCTAGGAAATTTTGGTGAGCATATTATGGTTCTAATGATTTCAAAAATTGGATTTCAATTTCATATTTTTGATATAATTTTTAATAGGGACAAGAAAAACTCTAATTGAGGGGTGTGATTAGCCACTTAAATAAGATAATATAAATTGATTATATCATCATTTTGAGGTGTTTCAATATATATAAATAATTTTTTTTGTCATTTCATTAATTGAAATCAATTTCACATAATAGTGTATTTTATGTTTAATGTGTCAATTTTGTCCAAATAAATAATTTACTAGTTGAATTAATTATTATTTTTTAGTAAAATATTATATATTTAAAAAATTACGATAATAACGTTTTGAAAAAATATATCATTTAGGATAAATGGATAAATCATAAGGGAAGATGGGTATTTTTTAGATGGAATCATAAATTTCTTGATAAAGCATCATGTAAAAGTTAAGGCCATAATTCAAGACAAATAATGATAAAATTTAAACAATGAAAACAGAATATTATCTGGATAATTTCATTCAAAAATGATTATATCCAATAATAATGATTTCAAGGAGATCTCGGGAGCCTAAGTTGATATTAAATTTATGTTCCATATTTTATAGCCCATATATTCATCCCATCATTAAGAGCATAAAATATGATTGGATAATCTAGTTTGAGTGTAATTTGGAAGTATATTATAGGAAACATAGAATTAGATATTTTATTCAGTAACCAAAAAGTATATTTCCATCATCAATTTTAAACATTCATGCAAAAAGTGGGGATGAATCGGGTCTAAATTACGTACTCAATGTTGAAATGTCCAACTTCATTTATTCTCACCCTCCTTGTGACTATAATAATTAATGAGAATTTAATTTAATTATTGATTATAGACCTTAGGAACCCAAATTAATATTTTATGAGAAGGTGGTCAATGGATTTGGATATTTAAATTTTATTCTTTCTTTTGTAATTGCACATATTCATTTTTTACTTGCATCATCAATTTTCCTCATGTTAATTTTTAAATCATATCCATCTCTTAATAAACATCCTTCTTCATAAGTTTTTATATTTCATCTTAAATTATTATTATTTTTTTCTATATCATAATGAAGATATTAATTTTAATAGTGGATCTATTCATTTAATCTTTTGTGAAACTCTTCACACACTATTGGAGTGATCATTATTTCAATCTTTTTCATCTTCAATTCTACCCTCACAAGTTTGTGTCCCACTTACATTGATATAATTTAATCAATGTAGGGATAAAACTCTAATGGGATAAAAATGGAGTATAAATTGGATGGATGTGATATAATTTATCATTCTAATAATTATTTATCAATAATTTTTTTGACAATTTCATTCAGGGATTTTCATTCATTCTCTTACTTATCATATTATGTCTCCACATATATCTGGTGAAAATAAAATCATTTAACATGGTGTTCTCTTTAAAATGATCCTCCAAATTTATTACTAAGTATCATTTGTAAGAGAAGGTATTAAAGGATTTATTAATGATTTTATATTTATTTATTTTATTTAGTTAATATCAATTTAATGAAATTGATGTAATTCAAATTGGAATTCAAAAATTCCACCTCAAGTGATAACCAAGGAAAAACTCATTGTTTTAAAATGTAATTTTAGTAATTCCCTAAATGTCAATAAAAATCCAATAAAATTGAACCCATGTTGTCTACCTCATATGAAAATTATCCCCATATAATGTATGTTTTTTAGGTCACATAATAGGTCTTTGGGGATTTGATATCCCAAGATGTACTATAGGGGACCACATACCCCATATAACATGGGAAAATTTGGGTGCTACCAATGCCTGTCTATAATATTAGAGAAAACATATTTTCTTCCCAAAAAATTAAAACCTGTAATCTAATGCGATGATTCTAATAATATTCCATCTCTTATTTCTTAGATGGAGGATCAGTGACACATTGAAATAGGCCATTGATGATTATTAGATGATAATATTAAAAATCCATCCAAATACAGGCATCCATTATGGTGTAATTACAATTATATATTCACTTAATTTTTATGTCTATAAATAAAATGAAACAACTCATGGAATCCTTCTATTCAAACCATTGTTGTCATATATTTAATGATTCATATTCACATAATATCATAACTACATCGATAAGATTCACGACATTAGAGGATATGTTGGATTCCTCTGAAAGGATCAATCACTCATATACCATGATTATTTTCCATAACATAATTCCTTTTTATATGAAGAAAAAATACATGGTATGGTACCACATGTACTACATTGGTTTTATTCATTATTTTCACAGAATATGAATGAGGCATTGGGGATGATCATTCCCAATACTAAAATGATAATTACCTCCCTGGATGATAATAAACTATATATTTCCAAGTCTAATATATTTAAAATATATTAATTCTGAAAAATATAATCATTTTTTAATAATTTATATTAATTTGGAGATCATTTAATAAATACCAATGGAATCATTTCTAGGATTCTCTCCATTATATACAAGAATTCTTGTCAACAAAAGTCAACAATGGATTTGTCTTTTAATATAACGAATATTGTACGAAGATATTGTATAGGTCCATGATCATAAAATAAATCCAAAATATATTCCCTAGGTAGGAAATAATATCCCCTCAATAGAGTTTAATGAGCTTGATCTCCCTTCCACGTCACTAATGTGAGATCCAAAGTTTCGTTCTTGTGAAAACAAAATGAAAACCAACCTGTGGAAATATGGACAATAGCACATTATGGATGTGGGATCCATTTCATATATCAAAATATATAAATAACTAAAGTAAAATATTTTACTACTTCCCTCATCTTAAAAAACTGATGTTCCACATGATGGGTCCAATATCAAAGAAAATGGGGAACCTAATATAAATCCTTAGACTATCATAATACCATTATAGATAGGAATGGTTATTTTTTATTAAACATTAGTCCAAGTGATTTTTTATACCAAAAATGAAAAACATGATGTTAATCATTCAACAATTAAACATAATCAGGTTTCCAATAGTACATTCCATTTCATTATACAAATTCCATGGAAATTAAATAGTCATGCCGATAATTAGAATAGAATATCCTATAACCTATGCATAACAGATTGAACATGTTTCATACATGAAACTATTCAGGGATGGATGACCATTAATATCGTTTTCATTTTTAAATTAATTACTATTATAATAAAATATAAATCAATCCAACATCATAACATTATTACCAATGTGTTTTGAAACCCCAATCACAATAATATGCTATTAATATCACGAAATTACATCACTTACTCGATTCCTTACATATCAGGTATCTAAGGTGATGACACATAAGTATCACTTACATAGAATGATAACAACCATTGAGGATTCATTTTGAGGTCTTCATGTAGTAAATCCCACATATCCATATCCTTTAATGAAGACTGTTGTGAAAATAATGATGCTTATCAACATTAGGTACAACTTTTGTTGTATATCACTATGTTTTTTAGTATTTTTAATCCATTCATACATAGGTAGATAATTGATTCTAAAATGTATCCATCTTAGTTTAGGAGCCACCCAAGAGGGATCCAGTCAAATCTCTCCACTATCATTAAACTAACAATTCCCCTCATTCACCTACTGAAGGTACTACACAATATGTTGCGTTTAGGAAACAAGGATATTGGAACCAACATGATCTCATCTGGCGCAACAAATCTCTAGATTAGGGGGAATACTTATATATTCTAAAATTTATCTATGAAACCCTTTAAAATATCTTGTTGTTGATGAGTGAGATATGTCCATTCCTTTCTCTCCAAAAACAAGTGTGTTCACATATTCTGACCTGAAGCATGATGTATACACAAATTCGAACCCATCAAACATGAAGAATAGTGGAATATTCAAATGGAAGAAGAAGGATATGAGTTTAAATATATCTCCACATCATTTAAACACATATTTGATATTTTCATATAAATTGAGAATGTGCATGACTAGGTTATTATATCCACCCATCTAAAGATTTAATAAATTCTAGTAGAAATGATAGTTCATCAAAATCATATTTGGGTAAATAATACCAAGACAAATACATATTTCTATCCAAATAGATAGTGAAGCATATCAACAGGGTCAATAAGAAGTAATTTCTATGTCAGACCATGCATATATTCATTCTTTTTTCTAGGAGGAAAAAAACACATTTTACTAAATGATGTGGCATAAGAACAAGTTCATATTATCACTAAAACTATTTTTTATCATCCATTTTTTCAATCACCTGAGGATAAATGGATATTCCATTATAATAAATACAATTATATATTCTAAATGCACACAACATAGATGATATTCATAATCCCATAGGTCGTCATCACTGTATTATTTCAATCACCTCATGGGATTCTCAAATCCCTTATTGAAGCACACATATTCATATTCTTATAGCATACAAAATACATGAAAATATTCATCCCACAACAATGAATGATTGCTCTGGAATCCTTCAGAAAATAAATAAGTTGATGAAAATATTCCCTATCTAATTATAGAGGTTCATTAGCATATTATTTTTAGGAGTTAATATTTGAATTAAGATTATACCACCCCATAAAATAGGGTTAACTAAAATATTTTGACATGGACCCATAGTTAGGTTCATATTCCTAAAAAAATAAAAAATATAATCATTATACTATAATATATTCTAAAAAGAGGGAACATATTTATATAGAATTACATAGTTAATAGCATATTCTATTTGATTAAATGCAGCGAGGCCATTCTCTTATTCAACCCCAAAGGGATGGTTAGAATACTTCCATAGTGTTGTATTATAAGGCTTATAACTCTTAACATATATATTCTTATATCCTTGAGGCCATACATGGAATATATATATATATATATATATATATATATCACCCCAAGAGTC
This sequence comes from Viscum album, assembly GCA_963277665.1. Lineage (NCBI taxonomy): Eukaryota > Viridiplantae > Streptophyta > Magnoliopsida > Santalales > Viscaceae > Viscum > Viscum album. The sequence continues at coordinate 1,150,909,033 of OY728122.1, forward strand.
CACCATCTCTTCATAAAATTGATAATTTATCATCTAAAATAATAGTTATCCCCATGGTATTAAAGATATGGATGACCAAAATCTATCCCCTATCATCTACGATAGATAAACTCCCCCATGGTGTTATCTCAACCATATAATAGAATCACCCCTTTGTGAATACACCTTCCATTACAGAGTTTATTGAATAATTAGGGTTAACCATATGAAGTTACTAATAAATTACCAGAAACATTTCACCTATATCATTTGGAGGCCCAGATAAGTGACCTCTATGGTTTGAAAAGGATGGGGAATAATCATCTAATGAGGGAGAGGTTTTCAGGTATATGTAGAAGAATTTGGAAGAAAAAACCATATAATTTTGAGGTCTCATATGATCTAATGGAGGAATGAATTTCATACATATTATAGAACATGTGGGAGTCCTTTCAACTAATAAAGAAAATAAACTTCCATTTTTATTAATTTGTGGTTAATCAGTATTCCATAAAAAAATATTCATTCTGATAGAACATCCCAACTACTCTGTAGACACATATGAGAGAATATAATCCATTGTAAAATCTTGTAGATTTCTTGACTCCAAAACCTAATAACTATTTGGAAATTGATCAATAAATTCCTAGTGACTTTACATATTTTAGGATGGTCCAGTATGGACCATTACACGTTATACCATCCCAAGGAATGTAGAACCACCATGAGGTAAAATTATATAAAACAATATCCCTAAGTGAGATCAATGGGGCAAATAAATACTGATCAAATAGGTTAATCCATCAAATATCCACCATTTCGAAACTTTTGGTGCATCCTGAGTAATGTTAGAGTGATAAAAATAGATTTCTAATTTAGGCCTCTTAATAGAATGGGAACAAATCTAAAACAAGAGATACAGTATCTTAGAATACTCATAAACTCATCATAGCATGTGATTCCCATTTCCATTAGCCATTAAAACCAAATCATTTGTGAGTGAACTATTATATGTAAGGATGATCACAATGGAATCAAGTTTGGTAGCCATTTAGGACTATACTCTACTCATGGGGCCGGGGGAATTTTTTACAAAGTCATAATCCTAGGAATCATTAACTCCTCATAAAAAATATCAGAATATACCAAAATTCATCCCTAAATAAATCCAATCCTATATGGATGGAAAACTTTTTCTCATATCCCCTAATGAGATTAGTCTTGTCTATAATCGGTAGTGACTAAAAAAGGAATGATGCACACCTGTTACTCCTTCCATGTGACATACACAAAACATTCATGACTTGATCATAAATAAATGTTGGAAACTCCTATATGGTAACTATAAATATACTATAACCTAGTGAGAATTTTTAAATGATAATAGAACCCATTATGGTTATTAATACATGATGCACTAATAAGAAAATGGGGAAGAGGGAAGAACCTAATATAACTCTTGAAGGAGAATAAGGGCGAATAAAACAATGGAATCACTCTGAGAATGATGGGATGGTCATTTCAACCACTTATTCCATAGTTAATGTTATCAAAAGTAATATAGCAGATGATAAATAATGACATGAAAACAATGAGGGGTGTAGAATGTCAAATGGTACATTGAGAGGGGGTGATTTTGATCCATAATCCAAGGCCATATATTTTAACAATCAAATGAAGACAAAAAACTGGATCATCTAGATGAAATTTTTTGATAATGCAATGGAATTCTAAAAAGGAGAATGTTAAATGAACAAAGACATCCCACTATCCATATAAAAAGAAAGAAATACACACCTTGGAAGAATAACTATGATTCTATAATGTTGAGATATATAACCAAAAATAATTCTATTAATAAATGTTTAGTGTAAAAATTCCTCCTAAAGACAACCGTCCTATAGAGGAATTTTTTTATCACACCCATCAGTATTGAGACAGCATTTCATTAATGATGGTATTTAAGAATCAAGATAGACTTTGATATAGAAACCAATCTTATATGAACACAAGAAATGAGTTAGACAACAATATCCTCTAGTAGAGTGATAAATATATCCTTATTGTGATGATCATCTATTACTATTATAAATTGGAAATCATCCAAAAATGACGGTGGGGTGAAAAAATAAAGCCTCCCCCACTACATATGCTTAGATGGTTGTATAAAAGTATGTACCCATAGAGCTCCTCAACACCATCAGGTCTATAACTTCTCATATGGAAGCAATGGTGGCGAGACACACCCAATACATCAGTTGTGTATGTCGTACCCTGAATGGGAAGATGAAAAATATCCACCTACCAATTTAGTTAATAATACGAATTAAAAGAAATGGAATGGGGTGATTATGTGAAGCATCACACACACATTTTATCCATATGATTCCATATGATGGTCCCCTGAGACCATTAAAAATCATCAAAGATAAATTATTTGTTGAAACTATGTTGGGGAAATATGTTTTTGGTATAACAGCCTCCTAGTGGTGTTAACTACTAGTTGGGATGAACATCATCCTAAATTAAAATATCAAATTTTCTCCACACTATAGAATTCAATGATCTTCATCATAAAAAATTTCATAAAATGTGTTAATGAGAGGGTTCCATACATTATTTCTAGATGGAAATATCCATGTTACAAAAAATTATACTTTAATAAGAGTATTTAATGCGTATTTGTGTTTTAAATTACTATGATGATATATAGAAATATTTAATCGCGATAAAATTCCCAGGATGATTCATATAGTTTTCTTAATAAATAGACATATGATTCTATTTAGTGGAATAAGGATAATTATAAACTCACTCTTATGGAACAAGTGAAAATTTCATTAAAATTATAAACTACCATATCCATTCTGTATGAAGGAAATTTTTATATAGAAACAACCATGTAAGCCCTACATATCTCATCATATCTATTTGAGTAATGATTGTCTCAAAACCACCTCCAATTAGAGGCATAGAGGGATCAGGGTCACAAATGACTTGAGGAATACATGAAAAATGTATATTTCATATGAAATGAGTTGGTTCTTGGATATTTCCTCAAAATGTTAGAAAAGAGTCTCCTTAAGATTTTTGATCCTATAAAACCCTATGATGTTGACCTTAGTGAATCATATAACTATTTCACATTTTATATAAGACAATGTTACACAATCTAAGACTTATTTATCATCATATACATTATCCATGTTATGGCGGATTCTTGATATCTAATGCTGGAAAAATCCCTTGTGTTATTATCCAATGTGACCACCACAAAACAACAAGTTGGTGGTTTCTAAAAATATATTAATTTTTGGAATGGAAAAAAATACCATAACTAGATTACCTGAAAAAAAATTGATTTATATAATTCCACCCATATATTGTATCTTTTCACTCCAATCATAATTCATTCTCCAAAGTGAACAATATTGAGATAACCTTGTCGAGGAAATCATAATCACAAAAAAGTAGGAATATTTATAAGAAATATTGTTTTATCTTAAATAAAAACTATATTTGAATATCATGTATTTCATTCCTTATAGTTCGGATAACATCCACAATCCCTAAAATTGAATCATTATTATTATAAGAGATCATTTTCCATTTTTTATGATTATGACATGGCCCAAACTGACCAAAGCACAATTATTATATAAAAAATTGGGTTTCAGCTGAGTCTAAAATACAGAATCACTTTACAACCATATCCAATTCGTGATAAACACGTGTGATGATATAGTTATGATCATTAAGCAAACTGGTGAATCCATCCAATGGGTAGTTACTGGCCAAGCAATAGGAGCTGTGCCATTTGAAATTGCTTTCACAATGGTCATTGAGTCACTTTAGGCCCATAGGTTATTCCATACAAGGCTCTTAGTGAAAGAAATATCATGTATTAAACTCAACATCTCGGCATCAAGAGAGGTGGAAATGCCACAACTACCCATGAAGCATCATAGGATCTGACCAAGGTGATTTCTGTAGATAGTACCACATCCCATGGGACATGTACTTTCTTTATAAGATCCATCAATATTAATTATGATGCATCATGGAAGATGATCTCTCCAAAAAACATCAAGAGTGCACTGGGGTTGACTAAAATTTCCTTTATTATGAAGACATTTTACAATTAAAAAGTTATTCACAAAGTTGTGAAACTTTCCCTTTATCATTGAAGTAGCTTCATGTATGGAAATAAGGATTCACATTCGAACTGCTTTTTGATTGGGTGAGTAATTGTTATAAATAATTGCATTTAGATATTACCAAATCACATGATAGAGCTTAGTAACTACATTTAGGAAAATATTTATAATTTCTTGATATCCTTCCATTTCTACAGATTTCTTTAGTTCAGTATTGAAGGATTCAAGAATCTACCATATGTAATAAAAATTTCAAGAATATAGTTCTTTAGAGTAGAAGAAGTAGCACCAGAATGCAAGAGATGGATATAATCTTCTCAGTGTTGGTTATATATTTTCCACTTAGAAGAGAGATGGATTCAAAACTATAGATGGAATCACTATATGGTAACTCTATTGCAAACCTGACACCAAATGATGTTACATATTGACGGCTTAGTCCAAGTCTTGTTGAAAGGTTTTATCCAACTATAATAGCTCTCAGAGATACAAAAAATAATTTTTGTAGAATTTTTTATAATTAATAGATAATATTAAATTGTGTTAATATTATTCACTTAAGAGACAATCATCTTGAATGATAAATAAACCATTGAATATGAGTTACCTATACTAGACTATAAAACTATAGGTAGAGGCTGTAGAAATAGAGGGATCATGGGAAAACATTGTAAGAGTCAAACACAATATCTGGAAAGCCTAAACAATAACGATATAAATGTTTTTGAGACCCATGGGAGATATATTTTAAAATCCTAATTGTATTAGGTATATTCCTTAGAGCCTTTTATTAGACTTTCAAACAAATTTTTTTCAGATGATAAACATATGTGTTTCTGATTTTTTGTTCATTCCAAACATAGGGGTAGATCATCATAGTCTCTTCAATTAGGAACAAATGTGCCCTCAGATTATATTAAAATATGTGGCCTATATACATCAAGAACAATTTTTCTAAGGACACATTCCATGGAGAAAAGATTAATTGGGAATCATATAATTTTGATCCATAAATATGCAAATTTAAAAAAGGTAGTGGCTGTTTATGAAAATATATTAATCAATGATTCCATGAACTGTAAAAAACAACCTAAGTAAGAGTTTATTTTTTCACACTAATGTTCCCATGTGTATCAGATTTAATTATCAATATGAATGTTTTTATAGTTTTAATCAAATATAATCTAGTGCGATGAAAAAAATTTCATCACATAGTATGATTGTGAGGAAACTATTCTGGGATATATCAGACCACTGTTTGGATCAGGAAGACTTGATAGAGTCAAAATTGGATGGGATATATTCAAAAATGGTCCTAGAATCAATATAATAATAGTTCTAAGTATCAATTAAAAGGTATATAAAGAGGATGATATTTCTCAAATGAAGCTGGCCACTCTAGGTTATGAGAAAAGAGTGAAATGGACCTCTAAATCATCCATCTCTAGAACCAATTAATGTAACTCTTCTATAATTTAATGTTAATTTTTATTGTAATGTCCTCAATCAATTTACTCAAAACAAGTTCCTTATTTTGGTGGGTCACATGGCATAAAGTATGTATATCAATATTTTAGATGATTCTAACATGTACCGAGGGTGTAATGGTGGTATATTGGGGACATGGTACCCCGTATCCGATTAGCACAACAGATAATAATAATGAATAGAAAATATCATAAGAATTAATAAATAGTCACTAATGACTACACTATTAACTCTTCATTGTGGAATCACATTCAAGATATATAATATCAATCCATGGAAGAAAAAATAAAAAAATAATGAATAATAATATCAAAATCCAATTGGTTGTGTCATATACATGAATTCATAGAATGCTCAAGTACAAGAGGATAATATGAGATAGACAAATAAAACATTCTAAAAAACTATAAAATAATAAAATTATAATCCAATAACATCTTTTTTATTTTCTATATCATCTTATAATATTATCAAAATACAAGAAGATCATATGAAATATCTATATTATATATGTAAACCTTATCCATACTTGCATTGAAGTAATCCACTAATGTACCAAATATCACTTGAGAAGGGTGTTTGATAAAATACTATTAGGCCACCACCAAGGTTTTCTACAAGTAATACATCCAATACTCATAGCTTAATATTGTTCAGGAAAAAATAAATAATTAACAATGCTGAAAAAATAAATAACAACTTTCTCAGGTTCTGAAAGTAAACCGTGCGACTCTACCTTTTTTTCCTCACAAATGAAATAAGTGTCTAATATATATATATATATAGTGTAGTCATATACTGCATCAACATATATGGAATATGTACATGTGGATGTATGTATCCATATACCTATAATAGTAGGTGCTGGTTGGACCGTTTTTTAACTCCATCTTCATTAACTGGTCTAAATGAATATATAAGCTCAAGAAAAAGCATACATTCCATATATACCATGATGACTGCAAGAAATAATTCTCAACACTCTATGTGGTGGTTGTTTGATCCTGACAACATGTGAAACAAGGGATGTAGTGAGTCATTCCAATGTTCAAGATTTTGTAAATGGTGTGAGGCGTCATGATCAACCACTGATGTAAGGGAGAGTGAAACCCCATGCACAACAAATCCTTTAAACTTTATAACATGTTCAATATTAGTATAATAATAATAATAAAAATAACAATAATAATAATAATAACATCCATTAGGTATTACCTCTCATGAATTATATTTAACAATCCCAATTTCTACCAATGGAATTACAATTAATTAAATCAATGAAATATGAAAGAATCCATTAGTGTGGTCTTACCACCCTTAAACATTAATAATTTGGTTCATTTATTTAATTTAGGTAAAAAGACTAATCATGACCAAATCCATATAGGTAATACAATCCTTTTAATTAATTATTACATGGTAATTTTTTTCATGATACAATAAAACGCGTTTTGGGTGCTATTCTCATTTGGAAAATTACCTACACAAGAGGATTATATTTTAAATTCAAGATATCCGCATTATTTTCTCTTTGGATCAATTAATAATTTATATATCAATTTAAAATTTCATTTATAACCATTATAAATTCTTATAAGGTATTCCAAGCATTTAATCAAATAATTAAAAATGGTAAATTCAATATGTCAAAGCAAATGGGTGTCCAAAATCAAGGTTTGAATCCTCTAATTACTATAAACTATCCTTAGGAGTATAACATGTTTTGTATAATGATTTATTAGTAAGTAATACATTATACATAAATGTGGGGAAAGGGATGGTATTTAGAAAAATTGGAGACTATGAAAACACCAACAAATTTGTGGAAAATGAAACGAAAAACAACCCTAGGTTCATTGATGAATCCCCATCTGATATTAGCTTTATATTCGATGTATATTGGGAGAAATTGAAAAAATAGTCCAAAACCATGAAAATAGTGAAACAAGGTTTCTCCAAAGTACTACAACTAGTCTGAAGATAAACATAAAATTGAGGGAAAAAGACATGAGCTAATACTTCTATTTATAAGTTCTTCAGATGGATATTAATTCAGAGTTCAGATCTATGAGATATCAAGATTCTTATTATTTGTAAAGGGCAATTCACTAGATAAAAATATATGATCCCTTTATTGGATAAAACAATTAAGAAAATATAAACTAGTTTTTTGATTTAAATATGGTTTATTTTTATATTTCCCCATCATAATTGTGGGTGCACTATTTGGACCCATGGTTCGGATCAACAATGTGTAAACCATGATAATCATACTGTCAAAAGGGAGATGACACATGATCAAGGTTCACTATTTTCATAATCATTTGAAAACCATGGAAAAACATTTTTCAAGAAATGTAGATAATCTGTATGGGTGTGCACCAGGGGTCGCATAGTTTTAGAAAAAACCATGTAGCCCTTAGTACTCGAAATGTTCTCCACAAGGTAACCCTACAAAATAAGTAGTATCTTAGTTATAACCATGAAGCCTAAATTTTTTGACAATTTTATGGGACATTATTCTCCAAACAAGACTTAGATTCTCTTGGGGGATTTTTTATAATGTAGTTCACATTTTCCAGGATTTTACATTGGAATAAAAATTATAATATAATGAGCCTTACCTTTTTTGAAATATGGGACGTTACATCCTCCCCTCCATGAATGAACTCATCCTTGAGAAGTCCTTTTGAGGGTAAACAGAAATCATCTAAATGGATTTCGGGAAACTATTCTTATATATTTATTTCCAAATCCCATGTCATATCCTTTACTTTTCTATGATTCCATAACAGTTGTACCAAAGGATATGACATTCCATAGAGTGACTTAAATCATCATTAAACAATACGAAATGGGTACTCCAAAAAAGAATAATCTACTTCCATATTAACCTCCTGATATTTAAATACATTTTATTGGTTTAGATGATATCATTGAAGAGGATATATGTCAAATACATCATGAATATATTGGTATACATATGGATGTTCTATTTAGTGAGCCATTGGTTTCGTCCTCTTCACATCCTAATAGTGTCAAATGAATGTTGGTGAGATCAAACCCTCTCTCCAAATATGTCTATCATGCAAATTAGGACAAACATGCTAGAAAACCTGATCTCCATCCTCGAACTCAAGGAGTTGTCCACATCAGTTTTCTTAAGATTACTGTCTGGAATGGGTTCTCATCATGTTCTTTCTTATCAATTTTACCATCTCCATAGTCTCCAGAAGGATCCATGGTCCCAAAAAATCTCCCTTACCTACATCAATCGAGCACATGGGTGAACCTTAATTCCTATCTTATAAGGAATCACAAGTAACCGTATCGGTGGTAGTCTGAATGTTGTTATAACAGGAGAAAAAAAAGGGAATGTTTTTCTCCCAAGAACCCCCTATGTTATTGAACCATTCACAAAGAATATCCTCTATCACCTGATTCATATGATTTTTCTTCCCTTATTTTTTTGTGATATGATATACTAAGAATAAACTGAATACCCATGACCCAATGTAACCCCTTCTAGATCCATGATATAAAGATATCATCTGTCTCCAAAAGGATAGAATGAGTATCTCCATGATGATGTATGACCTCCTTGATATATATCCTCCATAGCTCATCTAACAAGAAGGAATATCAAAAAGTTAATTAGTGTAGGAACTTCATTAGATGATCAATGAAAAACCTTGTTGTATCATTTATATTATGTGATTAGGAAAATCCAGTCACTAAATCCTTCGAAACACCATCCCATTTCCACCAAGTAATGGAATATGCATTTAAAATCCTTGCATGATGTTAATGATCTGCCTTCACTGACTAAAATGTGAAAAAATGAGGGACAAGGAATAAAATATATCATTACATACTAATCCACCAGTATTAGAATTGTATGTCATGATACATTTTGGGATATCTGGTTGAACTACATAGGATTAGGCATGAAATTTTTTTATCAACTCCTCTCTAATATTTTTCAGATCCCATACACATCCAAGGAATAGTAATGTAACTTCCCCATCCCTAGTCCAACCAGAAGATGATTCACTACCTAGATTTATTTACATTAGTTCATGGACATCATGATCAGATATTTTCCTCATTATTATAAATTCTAGAAGCGTATAGTTTTCTGAAAAGTGTTAGTGTATAGTCTGAACTTGATTCTCTTAAACCACTTTGTGCATCTCTGAGAAATTTTAAATGAACTGCCATTCACCAATGTCCTCATTAACTTCCTGATTCTGAGTCTTTTAGCTCAGATCCTCAGAAAAAACATGACAATTCCGATCATTGTACGAAAGATAAAAATGAATGGATTGTATGTACTAAAGCCATTTATGATGTCTGTGTTTTACATCTCACATTATAAATATGTATGTGTGGATTTTTTGATCAGTGAATAACACAAAACACATTCCATGAATATAGTTTATCTATTAAAATAATTTATAAACTACAATATCTATCATGAGGTCATGTATGGGGTAATTATACTCATGAGGCCTCTAATGGTTAGTCTTATATGCCATAACTCAATTTTACTATATCTAAATAGCTTCAGGATTGATACTTGATGCTTTAATATATACAGTATAGCTCTTTATTAGCTCTGTAAAAATCAATATCTTTGTTGAAGTCATATGAACCTTCAACTCCTGAAGTGTTTCATCCCAGTGTTATAACCATATCGATTTTACACTCTTGTTTTTTATACCCATTAGCAATGCTATTGGGAATGATATATCCTATGTGAATCATTTTTAATACCATGATATCCCCAAGAATCTCCTGATTTCAATGATGATTATGTATTCTCTTAGTATTCTGAAATCCTCACATTATCAATAACAACTAAAACTAATAATTAATAGATGATATAACCTAGGAATTGGACTTTATTGATCCAAAAGTGTCATTTACTAAGAATACCAAAGAGTAGATTCCACCTCATTATATCTGGAATGATCTCATTAAGGATGGAATATTTTTCTTTAGGAATAGAATACATGAATATATCATCATCAATGACGACCATGAATGAATCTGTATGTTGGTGAAAAATGATTCATAAGATCCATAAAAACCATATCCTCATTAATGATACAAAACCGCTTGATCATGTACTCATATAGACCAAACCTCCTCACGAAATCCATAAGAGGTATGTCTGATGACCTCAAATTAACCCAATGATAGATGGACATAAAATATATCTTTTAAAATTCCCTCATACATCATAAATAATCAAATAGTTAACTTATTCATGGTAGTGGATAAAGATTCTTTACTTGAAGATGGTTTAATCTCTTGTATTCCATGGAAATCCTTAGGGTTCCATCAATATTCCTAGAAAAAAGAACCTGTGAACCCTAAAAGAATTGGCCTGGAATCTAAATATTTTAGCCTCTAGATCCTCCAATTTATTCTTGAATTATAGAAGTTCCATTGGTTCTATCCTATAAGGACAAATGTTCATTAGTGCCACTCCTAAAACAAGATCATTGGTCAATTAGAAATCTCACACTAGTGGAAGGACAGGAAAGTCATTATGGGAGACATACCTGAAACTCTCCACAACATGAGGTAAAAAAATATCTCATAACCCCTTATCATCCACAAAAGGACTGGTGACCTGAGCTGGCAAATCACCCAGCCTCTACTACTTTAGTAAAAATCAAGTTGTATGAACATCCCATAATAACTTTTGCATGTGCCTACCATCCCCAAGTGAGGTAAATATCACCCTACACTTATATATGTCAATATAAGAAGATAAGACACTATCTAGAACATCTAATTTATAAAATCAAATCCCTTCATGTAATGGATGAAAATATTCCACCTAAAGAGGTATTCCCCAATATCAAGGGGATATTTCTTATAGTGGAAAGCCAGTATTATTGAACATGTAACATGGTATTAAGAGTCATAGATCTGTTTAATTTTTTGATATCATGTTCAAAAAACAATAAAATTTCCCCAGATATTAAAGTGTGAGACACACAAGTGTCAAATAAAATATCCAATAAATTATATTCTACTACTGTTGTACATAGAACAATAGATGTTCCAATGCTATTGTCCTCTAAAATAGTTTGGAATTTATGTAACAAGCATATACCATTGCTATGTGTCGATACCTATCTACCCTACGAATGATCACTCTACTAGCACTAAGAGTCATGAGTGTAACTACCTCTTCAAAATCCACCACCTTGGACTGAGCAAACTATGGAATTCCATCTACATAGATGATGAAATACTACAAACACCACTCTAGAACATTGACTAGGTTTAGATACCTACCCAATAGGAAATTATGGAATGGCCCTAATGAATCACTGAATATTCCCCATCCTACCATAGAAATTACCTTTCATAGGATCCCATAAACAGTGAGGACTTGTATTTTCTGTCTTCATGTACTGATTTAATATCATGAATTTCTCTACATGTGGATCTTAACTCTTACTACCCCTGAGAGAAAACATTAAGTGGCGGTTATGTCTAGTAGAAGTACCACATATACATTTATGTACTAAAATTCCCTTACTTTCACCATAATCATCCCTCAAATTCATCTTAGTAATATAAGACTAGCTTAATAAATCAGAAATAGTAGTCAACCTAAATTCATTGACCTACTTTTAGATGGAGTATATCATTGAATCCTCAAATCTCTAAGAGGTCGTATATTCTTCACTATCTAGGACCAGTATGAAGTGATGTTGATCGACAAAGTGAGTAGAATACTCCTCAAAATACATTTCTTCTTGCTACAGCTTCATTTATAGTGTTTCTCGATCATTGATTAGATTCTATGGAATGAAATACTCAGAGAATTTAGTTTCTAAATTTACCCATACTCAATTACATGTCGATATTTCTATGTAATAATATCCCAAAATTCCATGAATAATTGCAGAGAATATACATAGAAATCATGAACCTCTCCTACAGATGCTTCTTTAGATGCAATAATATAGAGTGAATATCTAAAATCCATGAATCAAAATCATTAGGTCTTACATCCTACAAAAATTTTGTAGGGTACTGCTGCAGGACCTCCTGAGACAACACCACAATTTTCGAGGTAGGACAAGAAACACCTTTAATAGAGTATTACATACAAAAATAATACCACATGGAATGTGAATCAGTTCTTGTGTCAGTAATATAAAGAGGAGTTTTTAGTTACCATACAAGAGGAATCATTTTAGATTCCATCCCACCACCGACACTGCATGGTCATCACCACCTTTTCGGAATATTAATAGAGGACATAATGAAGGAATGATTCTATAATTCCAAATGAACTCCTTAGAGAAAATCATAAAAATTAAAAGTATTCTAGATCAAAAAAACAATGATATGTGCATAGGCATCCTATAGATAGATTATAGCACTCACACTTATCCTAAATCATGGACTGGCTGAAAGAGAAAGACCATATCAGGCCATAAGAATAAAATAGACACACCACTACCAACTACTAAGCTTAGGTCTAGGTCCAGGACTTATATCCAACATTAAGGATATATTTTCAATCTAGAAGTGATATTCTCATTATAGTTTATTAATTGAAATATTTTAATTTTATTAAATATTTTAATTAGATATATCACAATTTACAAACAACAATTGACATAATCCTTGTTAAATAATATAATACATTAACTTAACCCATATCATAATATGTTCCATCCCATGCGTCCATAGGTCCATGGCTCAACATTCTGTAATTGACTACTATGAGGTAATCTTTAACCAATGTAGGAAAAAACCATTAAGATAATTCAAGAATCTTATGTTTCTATCATGTTTTCCAATACCTTTGAGATATCCCAAAACATTTCAATACACAACAATCAAGGAAAAATTAAGTTACAACAAGAAAATGGACACTAAAAATAATCATGACATGGGAAATTGCATGGAATATGAGTCAAATATTTCGTCTAATAATGCATGTAACACAAATATCCCATTTATTTCTGAAATTTAAATAACATTTATATTTAAATAATAACAATATCAATAAAAACACAGTGCATCTGTGTCACCCAACAACGAATTCATATCAACTATAACATCCATTATCAATAATAATAATTTCCCATCCCATGTAATTTGGGATTCACATGTATAGGGGTGAGTTATGTCCAGGAACATGGTCCATTCTAAATAACATTGACCCATTGTATAATTTAAAATACCCAAATAGTAATTGAAGGAAAAATAATGATATGATAAAACTTTTTAACATATTGACTTGACGTACTCTGTAATTGGACCATAATCTAGGCAGTCACATAGCCTCATGTTCAGCTCCTTGTGTACTAGTGGTTGCTAACTAGAATGCAGTTTGATGGTGGTATGTTGGTGATACGTATCCAAAACATTAGAGTTGAACAACATATAATAATAATAAACAGACAAGAGTTGACACATGATATAAATAGGCAATAATGACAACATTAGTAACCACCCATAGAGATTTAACATCTAAATGATATACTAACAAACTGTAAAAACATAAAAAACTAAACAATTGAATAATAATATTAACAACCACTATGAAATGTCAAATACATGAATGCATGGAATGTAGATGTAAAAAAGTGAACATGGGAATGGAAAATACAACATGCTATACAAAAACTACAAAATTACAAAAGGATTCTCCACTAAAATATCAATCATATGGTCATTTCTATGCTCCTATAAACCAAATATTTCTAATTCATATCAAATATCGGTAATAGGGTTATTTCTATTATCCATTTCTACACACAATTAATCTACTTAGGTGACAATGTCGTCCTCAGTTGGGTGTGAGATAAAATACTATTAGGCCACCACCAAAGGTGCCTAGATGTAATACCATCATTTCTCATAGATAAATAGTGTGATGTTATAGATAAATAATCCAAAACAATGAATAAATAAATAACAATGTGGTCCAGATCCTAATGGTCACCTGGTGGCTCTACCGATATTGACTCATGGATGAATAGAGTTTCTGATATGTATCTTTTTATATATAGTAATAATGTATATAGATATATAGTAATATATTATTTATATACATCATCCACCTATAATGACTAAGTATGAGATGATGTATGATTCCATATACCTGGAATACTAGGTTCTGGATAGACAGAGGAAAAACATAGTCATCGGTATTTAGTCTAAAATTTCTTATATGCTCAAGAAAAATGATACTATTCCTATATCCAATATCTAGTGAGAGAAGTCATGCATAACACTTGAGATGTTGGTTGTGTTGCCTTGCGAACTCTTGAAACAAGAGATGTGGTTCATCTTGCCCACCATCCATATTGTGTTAATGGTGTAAGGATTCATGCCCATTACCCAATGTAAGAGAGAGTAAAATGATAGGCATTATAGGTCCCTTAACCATCATACCATATCCATTATCAATTTCTAAATAATAATAATAATAATAACCATGTGGCATTACCTCTCAGTAATTCAATATAAGAATCTAAAATATAACCAATGGAATTATTATGCTTTTACGAAATATAACAAGTATGAATAAATTGTCATTGTGTTACCACACATTATTCATTTTTCAATTGAACCACTAAATTAATTTAGGTACGAAACCCCATCATTAAGTGAGATATATAGTTAATTCAATCCACGTAATTATTCATAACACATATATTTAATTTCATGGTTCAATAAAACACTTATAGGGCGCTATTTTCATATGGGAAATTACCTAGTATGGGTGATTCTAGTTATAAGTCAGCCTAAGTAGATTGGAATTGATTCGTTTCAATTATTAACTCATATAAAAAAAATTTAATTTCAATTGTATCAATGTCAAATGCTTAGAAGGCATTCCTGGAATTTTATCAATTAAATAAAAATGGTCAGTTAATGATTTCACCCTCAATGGGTGTCCACAATCGATCTATGGATCCTCTTATTACTATACTACCATGCTAATGAGTACAAAAAGTAGTATATAATGATTTATAAATTATAAAGCTATTTTTAGGAAACATTCATCAAATCATGGCATCCGACATAACATCACAACTATAAAAACACCAAACATTTTGGAAAAAATAATAATACCCCTACATCAGGGTCACTGATGAAATTTTATCATATATTGGTCTCATATTTGAAGTATATAGGTATAATTTGATGAAACACTCCAACAAACTGAAAATAAGGGACATTATATTTCATCAAAATATCATAACAGATCCTAAGATAATCATAAAATGGAGGGAATATTACATGAGAAAATACCATTCCCATCCAATACTTCAAATGAATCCTGATTCATAGATTAGATATATGATATATTGGGAATCCTATGATAGGAATAGGGATATCCACGAGAGAAGAAAATATGAGAAATCCTCTGTAGATGAGAAGGAAGTATGATTAAAATAAATTTATGTTATCATTATGGGTATTTTGGGAATTTAACCCTTAAATAGGGGGAATGTGGTTTGGAAAAATGAAGAAAAAACAATGCAAAGTCTACTTTCCAAGGAGATACCCTGCAAAGTTAAGGCACATAGTTCCATAACCATGAACAATTCGATCAAAATTCTCTATATGAATCTATAGATGTCCCACATGGGTGTGTTCCTTGGGCCACTCAGTTAAAAAAAATGTGTGGACCCTCCTGTACAAAATGTTCCTACACAATTACCAAGAACTATTAGTAGTAAGCATGTCATAATTGTTCCCCAACTCATTCAACCCATTTTCCAGAACTACAGGATCTAAACAATCCCGAGACACTCCAAGGACCTTCCTTAGGTAGTATTCATTGTTTACCTTGATTTAACACGGGATGAGAGTTGAAAAATATACATGTGGCTCCTTTATTAAAATTCCATCCATTACAATTATATATGAAGACACAATATACAATCTACTTCTCTGAAGACCACATCATTATAACCATGTGGTGGTGCCTCAGTATTCCATTAATGATTCAAATTCCCCATCAACAGAAAGGGTATAATAATATATGTATCCAGTTTCCCCATGATTTTTTTGAATAAAAATATGTTAATTAATGTTTATATAAGAGGAATGAAAATCCAATGAAATAGGGTTACATACATGTTTCTGCTAGTAACTAGAACATTACTACCCATGAAAACACAAGGAGATTGCTTAGTAGTGACTATGTGTTTCATGTAAAACAGATAAAGGATAATGTTCGGCACCCCCTATTCAATTATTGACTAAAACAATATATATCCCATAACTATGAAATTAATATCACACTATTTGAGGTCGTAATTTCAAAATGAAGATGAAAAAATGATTTATTGAAGTCAAAAAATTTATATATTTATCAATAGAAAATAAGAAATCCCCTAATACACTCCCAATAGCTCAGGATGTCCATAGATATCCTTCCCTAAATGGAAGCTCAATGGGAATAAATCATCCCCATAATCCCTCAATAATATCTCTTATATTTCATGATAGTAATCCTTACTCTCATAAAATATAGACTTTCATTTTTGATTGGGATACCCCATGTTATCAACCATGTGTGGGGATAATTCTATCAAACATTTTATGAAATAGGAAGAGTATAATTTGAGTGATCACCCTTCATGTTTTTATGAAGACATATCCACCACCATTTTCTAGCTCAGGAAGGTAAATCTAGGAATAGAAGAGGATAAATAGACTATATTGACCTGTTCCACAATGCCTATAAAATATAAGGACATGTTTATTTCATTTTTTAAGAATCATCTATATTTTTTTCCTTTATTATTTTAAAAGATACCCAAGAATGACCATGATATATCCAAAATACATATAGGATTTCTAGAAATCCATTGTTTTTCAATTAGGTATTTTTGATAGTACCCTACTCTCATTTCACTAAGGTGTAATTTAATATGGGTAAATTGATCGAATCTATCTTTATGTGAGATGTGGATAACGAAAAATAGCTTTACAACATCATTCTCATGAATAAAATTAATGGAAATATGAGGGAATCAAATAATTTTAAAGATCTCAATTGATAATATTGGAAGGAAAAATATCTAGTAACAATATTTTATTTTCCAATCAAGGAAACTTTATTATTTGATGTCCTGTTATTTTATCGATGGGTACTCAAGGTATAGATAAAAAATGTCCTCTGAAGATGAGAATTTCATTTCCATTGGAGTGCCTCAAGGAAAATTTTGTTACGATGTCATTCCCCTATACATAACAAATATTGGTTCAACTAATTAATGCGACATGAATGAAATCATCAATCCATTTTTGGGATGAATCATGGAATTCTAAATCGATGGCCTAGTGGCTATGTCCTTATAGCATTGTGATCTCTTTTTGAATCATTATGAAATATTTGTAATATTATGATAACACTCTTAACTATTTAATCCCTTAAAGTGCACTTGTGGGGTGAAATATGTGATATTCCCCAAAATTGTGGTATTCCACAATGGAATTGAAGTTGAGCTAGAACTGACTATCGAAATTCTAGAAATTTGGAGTCATAAAAATCATAGAGCCTTTAGATAGTTCAAGGGGATATTATTTTATGTCTATCATTTCATATCCATTATGATTGGAATATGTCTCCCATTCACAAATATTATAATGAAAGGATTATCCTACCTATTCGATGAGGGCTGATATGTATTCTTTGAAAATCTGTTTCAGTACCTACTACATCCACAAATCCTAATTACACACATAGAAGGGAATCAACTAATGTCCTATATGGAGATATTTTTTTGACATCCTTCATGGTTAAAAAATTTATTTAGGAAATGGAAAAATTCAATTCTATCTAATCGAAATGATCTTAGATGTCGAGTTTATATATTTTTCTTTCATGAAGAACATCCCTACACACGTCATAATCACATAACAAATGATGCATTATTGGTAGTATCACAATGACCCCATTATCTATTTTATTAACTAGATAAAATATATTATTTTCCTCTATATGATAACTATGAATCTTGACAAATAATTAGTTATAAAAAAATATTATGACATCTAATTTGTGTCACATAATTCAATAAAATGGTTTTCCTTAGATGATTTCTTCACAGAACATCATATCCCAAAAAGATTTCTAGTGGAAAGAAAATATCTAGACAATGTGGTTTTCTATTTTTCTGAAAACCAATGAATGTGGGTGATGTATTTTAATAAAGCCTCCCATTTTTTACCAATAACTAAATGTAAACCCTATAGCTATAATTGGTTGTTCAATGGAAATTATATTTTTCCTCTAAAACAGAAATATTTCCATACTCTTTTCTGGATGAAGGCTAAAATAACAATGAGGTTTAATACTAAATGTTTATTTCATTTATATAGATATGAATTTAATATAATAATTCATGTATAAACATAAATGGAGAACCATAGGAAGTGGTAAAATGGATTAATGGTGAATAAACAATCAGTAATGATGAACTAACCCCTATAATCAATAATGTGAGGGGACTAATGGAGGAGTTACCTTTATAAACAAAAATAGATCACATATCTCGATAATAGAATCCTTGTGATAATAAATTGTATATTATAGCCATAGTTATGTTTTATATTGAGTATTATGTGGTAGTTTTCCACTTCTCAAACTGAAGTTTAGTCTCACTAGTCATTATCTATGATATGGATGAAATCTATTTGACCATCTATAACCTATGTTATGATGACCCTATATACATTTTGGATGGATGAAATCTACAATATATTACCTCCAAGATGAAATCCCCTCACTAAACTGATAAATAAAGCAGTTGATAAGAAACAATGTAGTTATAATAACCCTTCAAGACATATAATTTAATATAAATCCCTCTATAAACAAGGATTATATAGAGACCTCATCAGATGTAATTTAGAAGGAGAGACCCCCACCATAATGATGTTAGTTTATGTAGGATCCTTCAGTTCTCTCCAGTTAAAAAAATTCCCCACTAAATTATAAGGATTTTATAAATCTATCTATAAATTATACATTAATTTTTTGGGTGACCATTTAATTTATAAACCTGTTATATTTTTATGAACATCAGGAATCATCCCTTTATGTTCCTAAACATAACTAAATATTCATGGATATTTTCTATAAGGGGAATAGTTTTTATTGGGTGATATACCATAGAAACTACTAAGAAGTTAAATTATATACATGTTCTTGAAGATGTATTTTAAAAATGGTTCGAGTTTATAACCTTCAAGGAAGTCAATATAGGCAGTATCATAATGTTCTTAAAGTCTAATATCAGCACCAGATTTAATGTCCTCTACATAATACTGATGGAAAATGGTATGAAATTATATTCATTTGAGGTAAATAGATTTTATTAGGAGCATAACATCATGTAAAAAAATGTATTCTCTCTATTATTAAGTGGTCAATTAGATGTTATGACCATCTATATGACCCTATAAAATATACTCAAAAAACTTGTTCACAAATATAAGATGTATTGGTTGGATAAACCATTTTAGGATTTATGGGCCTACCGTAGTACAACCTGAACTACCACATAGGTGACTGCATACAAGATGGATTATGGAATAGAGGTAATATTACCCATAAAAATATAGTTATCCTCACATTAACTATAATTTTGGAATACTCTTAGAAGACTAATAATCACAAATTTGGTTGGATGAGGAAGGAAAACTCAATGAGAAATGATTTTACATATTTTACAACCTCATATTATATTACAGTCATATTGATAACACCTTATATAATATTTTTTCCTCTGCTCATTCCTATAAATAGAATTTTTTTCTTATTCATATAAACCTTATAATAGATGGAAGAAAAAATGTAATGATAAAAAACATGATATGTGCCATACATCATATATAAGGCCTATTTCCATGGATCATTCCCATTATCCAAGATATATGGGGAGAAAATTACCACCCACCCCCACCCCAATATCACAAGGGTTATTAATAAATACATTTAAAAATTTTAAACATGAAATGAATATCTATAGGAATGAATTTTGACTTCAAAACATTTTGAGGTCCTCATCGCATGACCATAAATAAATAAAACACCATATCTTTTCAAATTTAATTATGATTCTTGGAGAAAATCATGGTTATATGATATTTATCCTTATAAAACCATATTCCCTCGCTGTATTATTAGAAATTTAATTAGGATCATTTTCATATGAACATAAATTGTGCAGCATGTGCATATAATTTTTAATAGGATCTATTTTACATATCATACAAATAAAAAAAATGGAATCGGGTGTCTGGGTTTACCATCTTATACATACTTATATCCCATTAACATACATAGTAAAAATTATTTTCACATTAATCTAGAAACTGAATCAACTTCCAAATTATGATTCCTTATTTCACACCATTTGACATATTTTTAGGGGAATCCCCATATACATCACCTATATCGATGTAGATAATAAATTAAACACTAATGTGTGATTTATATCTATATAGGGGCCATATAAATTATATATGTGTGTCTTGATTCTCATTCCTTTGAGAGAATTACTGATTCCTGGGTCCTACAAACTGGGCCCATCCAAAATGAAAAAATACCCCTTCAATGCAGAGAAGCGTAATCTATGCAGGGAAATTTATACTCTAAAAAAATGTTGGGGTTGATTACCAATTATTTTGTATATTTATTATAATCATGCACCACATGTCATGGGACCAACCATAATTCAAAAAAATACCATCTTCATATGAAGGGATTATAAAAATCAGTGGTTGTTTCTAAACAGTAACTGCATATGGCTTGATTCAGACTAGCATAATAAACATAGTTTCACCTCGATTACCAAATCCTGGTCTTATCAATAATATCAAAAACAAAAAATAAAAATGAATCTTCTCTGTATATGATATAGATATTTATGGAATCTATTTCTCTTATAACTACTTGTGGGTTGATTTTAACCAATTTAGGACACATATCTATGTCTTGGTATTTTCTCTATGGAAGAACAATAGGTAGTACATAATTAAAAAATTCCCTAGAGATTTGTTCATATTTAATGTTGTTATCCTTGTTGATCCACATGACTGAAAAGGATGTCCTGATCAGGGAACCCATCTGCTCGTATGAGTACTCTTTGCCTCAATAGAATCAATGATAGTCTATGATAATTAATTTAAGAAATCGTGGGCGGATATTCATTCATGGATTGAAATACCCATATCCCATGAATACTTGTGAGATTAACTTGGGTTACCCTTGAACATGTAAATAACTATATATATCATGATTCCATGTAGAACATGTTATGTAGTGATTCACATAAACCACGTTCTGGGTCCAATCATGATTTCAATTAATGATATTACCTCCATTATTTTCCCATGATTAAATTAGTGGGGATAATGGATCATATCCATGCAATTCATCAATCAATGAATAAAACAAGAAGATATCTAATTCACCATAATATTTGGGATCCCATAATATGTCTATCTCCCAAGTTGAAACAATAGTTAATCTTCTCTATTGATGATCCATATATTTACAACAGATATTACTCTTAAATAGAGATGTATAGATTGATTCCAATCCATAAAAGATATTTAGTGATGCTTCAGCTAGTCATAACCGATCCTAAGTAGAAATAAGAAATTATGGTGCTCCAGCCTTATTGTTTGAATGTAAAAAATTATTCTTCCCCTCCTTAATGGTAATACACAATGGTATGGAAAAAATTTCCACTCCCATGTGTGTGACCATGCCCAACCCATGGAAGACACACATATATTGTTCAAAAAATGATAAAAATGCACCACTCCATTTGAATGAGTCTGATCAATACTGAGAACGTTAAATTAAATATGTATGGACTGATTCCAATCCCTATAAGATACATAGTGATTCTAGGATTCTACACCTTAAGACCAACCCAATCATATAAATTCAAAATTTCCTCTTCCATTTCTATATAAGAACTATGTCTACATTAATTTATTTCATTGAAATATCTACATGCTTTTAATTACATTCATTCTATGTGCATATTCAAGTTAAGGGGATTACCAAACATAGAAATTGTATATTACCTTAGCTCACCTTAGTTTTAGTTCTAGTCACCTACCATTCACAATGTTCCTCATCCATTATCAACACCAATACTAATTTAACTCTTATTTATTCACCCCTAGAAAGAAAAATATTGGTTATTGCCAATTCAAGATTTGTTTCTCACAATTAGTGTTACTCAAAAGAACATAGTTGGTTAAATTGACCAATATTACATGACTGAGAGTATCGTTAATTAATGCAGCTAGAATCAGTGGTCCATCCTTGAAGACTATAAATTGCTTAAGATTGGTTGAGATTAAAAATTATTTTACTAAATAATGAGTTAGATCTATATATGGATAACTTACATAATATTATGATCAATCTAATTAAGGATTCATAAAATGGAAATATACCCATAAATCAATGTAAGGATAAAAAATAACCATATATTTGGATTTTATATACCAATGTGGGGTCTCACTTAGGATACATTTCAAATTTTCATATTAGTTTATGATGACCTAACTAGATGAATTATATTTGAAATGATCACATCCTTAAAAAATGATGTTAAAATAAATGGAATTAATCATTACTAAATTATGTAAAAAAATATTTTATAATTCCATATGACATGAATTTGAAATATAAAACAATTTCGTACTTGCCATATGACTCTAAACTACATGAAATTAATTTCCTCACTAGATGACGTTAAACTACACAAGAAGGTCATCCATAACAACTAATTATAATAGGAACAAAAGATCATATCCACTATCAATCAATGATTTTGGGTGTTTCCACCACCAATCTGAGCACCACAATCCATAAATCAAGCATCATGTCTTGAGTATATCAAATTTCAAAAATTATTTTATGGCCTCAAAAAACACCGGAAATTAAGAGAGGCATTCATTAAATATGAATATCTTCCACTATATCTGATATATGATATCCTAGATTGTTAACCATATTTCTCATTCCCCTCCAAAAGGAATTCAGATAATTTTGGACCATGGAAAATGTTTCATTGAAATTTTCATCTTAGTGTGATTATAAATCACCTTGATGTATATTTAAAATTACATCACCAATGAATTTAGAGAGATGATCCATTATTTGAATAATCATCATCTCTGGAAAAAATGGGTATTAGAGTATACCGAATATGTGAATTATAATTATTTTTAGTTTAATAGCTTTGTGAAACATAGTCTATCTAACACAATCATAAAATGTGTGTAATTTTTTCAATGTTAGAAAAATTTATAATCTATCACTTGATAGTCCATATCAAAATATCATAAATTGATTGTGAAATGAAAAAAAAACATGTCATACCAAATGTAACATCCTGGATAAAATTTATGATTCTTTTTTTGTTTCATAGTTTTTTTCTCATGTTTATAGGGAGTAAAAAATGTTTTTGGAGTTTTCCACAAAGCATTGAGTAGGTGATTCCTCACGAACTATTTTACACCGAATAAACCACTAAATGCGAAAATGTGTAACTATGAACATGATGAAAAATACTACGGGGGTGTAAAAATGATTTATGATATAAAAAATCTTTTCACAAAATTAAATAGTCCTCCTATATCAAATTAACCCGAAGAGTTGTGTTTTTTGTCAAACTCGCATTATTGGTGATACACATTGTAAAGCATGTAATTTAGATGTAAATCCATTCAGCCAATTAGGTTTTTTCATGCCACTAACATAACTCTACTCCGTTTTTGGATATGTTTTTTTCCATGAAACCTTTGTATCAATCCATTTTACTTTTGGTGATCATCATTCATCGGGATTGCTTTAATCGGTGCTCCATCTCATGTATCATTTAGTTTCTTCTCTATATGTAAGAATCCATTCTTCATATTCATTGTTGTTTTTTTGTTTTGGTGATGAGTGAAATTTATATAATAGGATGATAATTTTATAATACTTTATTGATAAATAGAGATTAATTGTTCAATATTATTTTTAAGGCCAACCCTTACATTGGTTGTGGTGCGGCGTATGTCATTCGCAAGATGTGCGTGACATAACAATGAAGACCATGTTAGAAATATGTTTTTATGCATGATAAAATAAGAATACTATTATTTTTTGTTTTTTTCATTGTATAAAATTTAATTAAAATTTTATGTCTTCGTAATTGATTGATAGGAATTAATGAGGAATAATAATAAGAAGTGTATAAAAATTCCGGATAAGAAAGTTCATCAGTCTCAGTTTTATGTTATGAATAACTTTACTGAAAGGGAGTTATGTTTCAAACTCCCAGTATGTTCACAATAGAAATTTCAATCACTATAAGGAAATTTAGCATAGTCTGAATGTATTCATACATAATCTAATGATGCAATGATATTTTTTGTATTTCCAACATTTTTTTGTTAATAAAAACATGGGATCCAATAATTCTAAATGAATGAGAAAGAAAATATATTTGGATATTGTTGGGTAAGGTAATTGAATATTGGGAATTCATAGAATATTAAAATTTATTTATTATTATGTTATACTAATCCTTATGTTCGAATATTCATAATTAACTGGTGATAAAAGAGTACGTATATATAATGAATGATGTTTTTAAGTCAAAGTTATTTTGAAGCAAATAATGACTGATCAACCAGACGATTTAATAAATCAAACAATTATTTAGTCTTAATGAATACATATAAATGATAAACAAATAATTGCAGATATACATTAAGAAGGATGAAATGGATAACACTAATCAATCAGACATTAGATTCCACAAATCTGTATGATGTGTTTTTTGAATGATATTTTGGAACTGATATGTATAAAGAGTTTATTGAGGCCAATGAATATAAAAGGGATTATACACTGATCAATGATATGAAATTCAATTATGTATTCAACCATTTTCATCGATTTTCATTGTTTGATTCATTTGGGTCGAGTGAAAATATCTATGATATATTTTTCATGTGGGTAAGGATTTCTCAGTCTCGAGTTGACACTAATACACTTGACATAGATATAGGATGATCCATTAGGTCTAGAATGAAACTAAAAAATTATCTGATGTTCTACTTCATCTGATGTATTATGAGAAATTTTTAAACAATTTATGAAAATGTGAAATATTTCTATGATGTTGAAAATGGGTTTTCAGGTGGTTTTTATTCTGGTGATGATGTTTTGTTTAGTTGTACTAAAATATTTATAAGTTGAAACAATGTTTATGCAAAAATATATTAAAATGAAGTAGAATAATGTTTCAATAATTTTTATGGAAGAATTTTTTCAGTTGGTATTGAGAATATTTTTTAGAAACATTCAATTCTTATGTAATTTTGAAGGGGTTTTGTAAATTGGAGTGACAATATGTTTTTTTCATAATGAACATAGTATCAGAAAATATTGAGGGTAACAGAGTTCAATCATGGATGGAAATTTGAGAAGTTTTTATAAGTTATGAAATGATTAGAGAGGATTTGGAAGGCACTGGTTTATTCAATTAGGAAGTTAAAAAGCATGTGGAATTTGAGTTTTTCAAAATTTGGTATAGAGGGAAAATATATTTAGTTTCCTTCCAAAACAATTTTTGGCTCTCTAATAAATAATATCATGTAAATTGTACTTTTTCACATTTTTTTCCTTAATGTGTGAAGTTATAGATAGAGCACTACATGTTTTGAATGAGATTATAACATTCTGAATAGATTCATCCTAAGGTTTCTTACAGAATATTGGAACCATAAGAAAAATAGTGTCTGAAGTTATCATATCATCATGATCAATCAAACAGTAGTTTAGGGGAAATTCTTGAAGTGTTTCAAAATATATTACAGGGTTTATTTATTATCTATTTCAAATACTAATAAATTGTACATAAGAATCATACTGATCAATTAAATTGAGATTTCAGAATAATGTTCAAAATGTTGGTTTCGAAAAAATACATAGTAGGAAAGTGAAGAAGTTTTTCTAAAGAATCATTAAAGTGGTTGTTGCTAAATATACAAAATAATATACATTGAACCCATTGGAGATGATTTTATAACTTGTTCAATCGACTTTTTTACATTATTCAAGATTGAAGATAAACATGAAATATTGTATTTACCATAGTGTTATACATGTGAAATGGTATATCCAACCTATTATATCAACACAAAAATATTTTTTAATACTTGATTGTGTGGTATTGGATGGTTACTAATTCCAAGGAAATATCTATATTTATATATTAGTGAACCTTTTTAGTACTTGTATTCATATGGATGTTTGAATGTTCTGTTTTCAGAACACTTATAAATATTTAACATGAGTCGATGTTTATTTCAAAAGAATGGAATATAAAAATAAAATAATATAATTAATTCACCCCTCCACCTCTTAGTGATACATCCATCTAGGATGGAAGTATAAAATTAGTATCATAGAGAGAGTTTCTTTCGATTAGTTTTTTATGAGGATTTTTTATTGATGTGGTTATGGTTAATCTGAATTGTTTTAATAGTGGATTCTGGTATATAATGGAATGAAATATTACATCATGAAATATAACATTTTGTTTTATATAATATACCATGGGTATGATTTTATATAGAAATATAAAAATGGACTTCTTAAGATTATTGAAATAGTTTCTATCGTGTATCATGTTAATAAGAATTATGAAAATGGTAGAAGATATAAAAATTATATTCATTCATACCTTTTTAAATGTGTGTTTCAATGAGTGAGAGGATTTTATACTATCAAATGTATCATGTAAAATATTAAGAACATTTATGAAGGAAATAGAAAGGTGAAAAAGGAAAAGTTACAGATCTGGAGACTTAAGTATGATGACCTTAAAATGGGTGACTATGAACCTGTTGTTGTCTACCTTACAAGTGTGAAAGATTTTTTTAGAAGCATAATATCTCTTGGTGAATTGTAGTAAGACAAAATTATTGTAAAAAATATATTGAGAATTATTACTAATATTTTTTATAAAACGGATTCATCTTATTAATGACAGTGATCCTAAATCAGTGTCTATGGATAACCATCATAATACTCTCATTACTTATGAAATGATAAGGGATAAATTCAGGAAATTAAAAACAAAACATTATTAATAAATTTATTTCAAGGATTCCATGTATGGAATGTCTAATAATATTCCTAATGAAATAGAATTTTCTAAATTGGAATCCTAAATGAGGTATGAATAAATGTAGATATATTTGTACACTTATTTTCTAAAAATGTTAATAGAATTATAGAAATGTAAAAAGAGAAAAATCACTTGAAATATTTGGATTATGGATCCATTGGACACTTAATTGAAAATGTTCCTCAAAAAAGAATGTGGAAGATATTGATGAAGAAGAAATAAGATCAATAAAATATGGGAAGAAAATGGTGATTAACCGAAATACTTTTCAATGGGTATTGAAATTTTTTTTATCGAAATCAAAATTGATAATGTTTTTGTCTAAAGATGAAGAATAAGATGATAGTGACGTTGAGGATGGAAAGTGTACTAAATTATTAGGAGAAAATATTGTCATTACATCAATTAATGATGAAGAATTGGAAGTGGTATTTTTGATGTAAAGTAAACATACATAGAATTTTATATAAAGAGAGAACAAAATGAATATTTGAGATTGAAAATAAGGATCAAAGGAGGGATCAAGAAATTAATAAGAACATTACTACAAAAAAATAATCTATTTTTGTAGATTAATCTATATTGTTGGAAGAGGTTTATTTTTTGAAGATGTAACTTTATAAGGAAAACAATATGAATGAACATAGGATTTATAATTGAAGGAAAATGTTGAAGAGTTATAACTTATCCAACAAAATTTTTCTAATGTGTACCATGAAGTTAGATGTTTTAATAACCTAGTACCAAAAGCTGTTGAATGTTCATGAAGGGGTCAATCTTGGAATGATCAACCTTTTTCTTAAAATGTTGGAAATAAAGTTGAATCTGTACATAATAAGAATACGGAAAATAAAATAATGTATGTTACTAAATCCAACAATGTTTTATGTTCACAAGTATCTAATGTTTTTTTATTAAAAAATATTGATACTACTTATGGAATGGTTGTATGTAATATTAATTTAATAAGAATATTCTAGTTAATTCTAGAACGTTTGGGACTCAATTATGCTATAATATAAATGATAAGATAGGTTTTGGGAAACATGTTAACATATCAATATTGAATGAATGTTAAATAGTAATGTATTAATTTTATTGGTACTACTAGTATTGTGGTGTATTTAAGAATAAAAATAACATGTGTTAGTTCAATATATTACACCAAAGTAAATCTATGAGTTCTTAAAGTAGAAGATTAAGGGGGAGTAAATAATCTCAATGAAAGAAATCATGTAATTTTGTTTTGATGAAATCTGAGAAGGATGTTTTGAATGTTGAGAATATATTCAAACCTCATGGAGCTGTTAATGAAAGATATGAAAAATATGTACATCGTGAAAAAGGGTTTCCTATTTTTCAGTAGGCACAATAACAAGTTATAAATAATTAAATGAAGTTATATGTGAATAAAGATAAAGGGAAATAAATCCCTCTTGTTATTGAAACCGCTGTCAAAGATAAAAAATGGGAACATCCATGGTTATTTGGTGTTATTCTCACATGAAAAGGGATTTGAATTTTTTAGAATGAAATATATTTAAAATAAGGATAATTAGAATTTATAAATTATGAATCACTTTGTTTCAAAGGATTTGGATCTGCTATTATTAGGGAACAAAATAATCAATCAAACAATTATTAATTCGTTTATGGGTTAAAAAAACTTGTTGAGTGTATCAAATAAATTATGAAGGAACTAATTTCTTTTAGAAAATGCACTTTTTTTAAAGAAGTGGAATATGTGAATGTCATGACAAAAGTGCTTTTCACAAAAAGATAAAAAATTCATGTTGGTTATAATAAAAAATCATGTTACATAAGAATGAAAAATGAAAAATAAGTTGTTTCTTAAATGGTTGAGACATATGTGTTAGGGAAACATGATAAATTTATCAAGGTGAGATATTATCTTTGGTATTACAAATATGTGAAGAAGAATAAATTCATGTTGCATAATTTTATAGAAATAAATGATAAAAAATTCAATTCATAATAAATTTAATATTCATTACACTCACCCCTTTGATCATATTCATTCTGACATATATAGTTTGATGAGAAAACAATATAATTTCACAGAAAAGTAAATCATATATTTTATTGATGATTCCCATTAAATTACTTGTGCAATGTATTTGAAACATGTGTCTAATTATATAAGAATTTTGAAAAGCATCATGAAAAGAGATGAGAAAGAATTATAGTATTCTATGAAGATATTGTTAAATGATAATTTTAATTAGTATAATAATTAATAGTTCAGAAGGTATCATGAAAAATATAGAATTTAACATATGTTCATTACACCATTTATACAAAAAAATGGCGTTTTTTAATGTATGAATATAATTTTAGATGAAATAGGTAATACGATGTCACTGGAAAATGATATTAATTATTACATCTAGAAGAAATATTTTAATACAAAAGTATATATTCAAAACATATGATTCGATAGGTCATGTTAAAATATGAAACACTATAAATTGTTTTGAGAAAATAATCAAATTTTGAAACACTTATGAGTTTTTAGGATTCCTTACATCATAAAGAACCAAGGTTGAAACCTTTGAATTTTTGATTAGAGAGGTGAATATAGAATATTTCAATCTTAAGATTTGTATGGAAGTTAATATACAAGATTCAACAAGGATAGAAGAATATTAATTTATTTATTTGATTTTAAGGTTTTTTAAAAAGGTGACAATGATGTGTAAAAATCATGTGTAGATGATGAATGAATTTTTGTTAAGAAAAGTGGGATGGATTCCCAAAATTATGATGAAACATTGGAAGAATATTTAAACACATCTATTTATAGTTATTAATATGAATATCACACAAATTTTCCTAGGCTAAGTAGGAAAATGGAAGATCAAAATCTAATTGATGATCAACATCAAAATATTAAAACCCGAAGAAAATCAAAACCCATTGCACATACTTATTTGAATTCAATTTTTGAGCCAATGATGTGAATGAAGCTATTGACAATATTGAAGGGATTTTTTATATGAATGTAGAGTTGGATCAAGTTGGTAAAAATTTCACTTCGGGAGTGATAGATCAACCAATATGACAAAAATGTTATTGTTAAAAATTTGATGTTTCAGAAAAATCCAAATGAATATGGTGAAATGATAAGAAAAAATCATGATTTATGTGAAATGTCTACTATTAAATTGTTGGAATTTATTTTGATGAAAATTTTTCTCTAGTGTAAATATATGATACAATTGGAGTCTTTTTTCTATTTCTCTATAAATAAGTTAGAAAATTTCTTAGATGGTTGTGATGTCTGAATCTCAAAATGGAGAACTTGACAAAGTTGTTTATGATGAATAATCATGTGGATTTATTGTTGAGAAGAATGAATTTAACACTTTAATACTGAAGAAAGCCTTGAATGGGTTGATGGAAGCACTAAGAGAATTTTTTTTCAAATTGGATACTTTTAAATGGATGTTAAATTTCATGATAAGAATGTTTTATAGAAATTAGTACATAAAATGATGCCATAATCTTTCACTCCACATATCTTTTTTATGTTGAACACATTATCTATTAAAGGAATAATAATTGGATTTTTGATAGAAGTTATGACGAAATGAATACTTTGTTTGAATTATTAATGATTTGTGAAATAATATACATTATAATTTTACAAAAATAAAAAATTAAGAAACAAATATTTATTTCGTAAGAAAAATATGTTAATAAATCCAGAAGAAGAAAGCCATGGAAAATTCAAAACCAATTCAAATGCTAATTTAACTGGAATCCAAGTTGACTAAATTTGTTGAAGGTGATGAAGTTGACTCCAAAGAATATTATAAGCTGATTGGATGTTTATTATATTTTACTACCTCAAGACCACACATTATTTATGTTATTACATTACTTGCAGTATTTGAATGTTATCCAAAAGAATAAAAATATATATGGGAAAATAATTATTAGATATATTAAAAGAACATTAGATTTTGGAATATGGAATGATATATGTGAAAGAATTTATTTTTATGGTTATACAATTACTATTGGGAAACCATTGTTGATGATAGAACATCAAAATATGATAGAGTTTTCGTTCATGTGGAAAATTTTGTTAGTTTGTATACAAATGAATAAAATTATGTATCTATTAGCATAGATGATAGTGAGTATACTAATTCCTCTCAAGATGAAACATAACTTTTTTGAATGAAGATTCAGTTAGAAGGAAAACTTTTTGATGTGGAGATACCTTTTTTCAAGGGTTGTGATAATTAGAGTTCCTTCAACCATATGAGAATCCCCTTAAAAAATGTTTTAATCAAAATATATTGATTTACAATATAATTTTATCAAATAGAATATGGATATTAATGAATGGATTTTTTGTATGTTCATATATTAGAAAATGTGGCATACATTTTCACAAAACCATTCCCCAAAGAATAATTATTCAATTTGAGTTTGAACATGTGAATTCAACTTCTTTAATTCAAAGGATGAGGTATGTGTTTTTCCCTCTCTTATATTGTATTTAGATAGTTTTTTCATAGGGGGAAACGTTTAATAATTCTATCTTTTGATATATGCTAAAATAATTAAGGATTCATGTATTTAGGGGGAGTTTTTGGTAACATGTGAATGCAACAGATCAGTTTATGAACAGTTCTAATAGTTTTATAAGTGTTTAGAAAACTCTTCGCTATAGTAGAGTCCATAATGCTTCCACTTTTGGTGATCTTCTTGTGGTTTTCTGAGATAGCCCGTATGTACTCCAATATGATTTATATGACATTTGTCTGGAGAGGGAAGTGTGTTATATAATCGATACGTTTAAAGCTAAGTAGTTGATTATGATATTACCATATCTAATTAAACCGTTTAATATGATGGAACTGAGGGGAATATAAATGAACATATTGAGAAGGGATTTATTCATACCAGTGTTTCTCCATGGGAATATCATGTTCTATTTGATAATAAAATCGATGGTTCACCTCTATTATGTATTGACAATGAAAAGATTAACTATGTGATTGTTAAGAATAAATTCCATTTCCTCGTTTGGATGAAATTTATGATTAGTTAAATAATGGTTAAGTTTTTTTTTTCAAAAATGATAAATGATTATGTTATCACCATATCCGAATAATGGTGTCTAATATACAAAAGTCATCCTTTAGCAGTATGTATATCCATTATGAGCAGTATATGTTTAGTTTTGATTTATGTAAAATTATGTAATATTTCGTGTATTTAATGAATTAGACATTCCATCTCTATCGTGACCTTTTTTCACTATTGATTGGATGATATAGTGGTTTATTCGGGAGATGAGTATGAGAATGTTCAACAGTTGAATTTTGTTTTATATATTTGTTAGAGAAACACAATTTATTGAATTTTTTTGAAATGGAAATTTAGGATTCATTATGTGATGTTATAGGGAATTTGTGATTTTTTATCATGTATTATTAGTTGATCATGAGAAATTGAATTTTTCTATATTATTAGAGGATACATAGAAATTTTTTCATATTTATTTATTATTATGTCACTATGGTTATTATCAGTGTTTCATTAGGTATTTCGTGAATTTTGCATCACCCTTGACAACTATAACAAAGAAAGGGGTGAAATACCCATGGGATGTGTTAGAAATCATTTGTTGAATTGAAAATGATTATAACATTCAATCATATTTTCATCTTAAAATGTTATTTATAAAGAATATATAGAGTACTATGATGATTTTGGTGATGGTTTGGGTTTTCAGATTATGTTCGATGACCTTGTTTAGTCATAAAACTCTAGTCATCTTTGTCTTTGTGGTAAATATTACTCACCTCATTATTTGGATATCACCACTGATAAACATGAGACTAAATATTTTCAGCATAATCTTCTTTGGAAGAGTTTCACTATATTTTGAAATCATAATAGTTTCAGATATATATTTTATCATCAATTCCTATATCATAGTAATATAACTCTTTGATATATTTTACTTCAACATCACCTACACCCATGTAAGGGGAATGTTGTCACTAAAAAACATAGCCAGAATGTTACAACAAAGTTTATGTTGATCTTAATGGAAGAGAGTAACATATTGGGTAGTATCCATAAGTATTGTATGGATTCAATTTTTGATTATTCATGACTTTTTTTGAAATGTTTTTTGTTATTATTATCGCTCATAGAGACTATTTTCTAGGGTCAACAACATGATGAATAGTTCAACAGAATCCTAAAAACCTCATATGATGGGGTGACCATTTATGGTTGATCATTCCATTTTGATGGTATTAAAAACTAAAGAATCATATTTTACATATAATAATGTATGTTGAATTCAGTCCTTCATGACTATCAAAGTACTTCATAGTATTTTCATCTGGGATGAAGAAGAAATATTATGAAATTTGGAAACATTTCTAATGGTCGAGTATGTATGGTGATATTACTTATTTTTTTTATATTATGGCACTAGGAAATTGATAATACAAGAGAACATTAGGCCTTATAGAATTATCCATCCTATTGTGGTTCATGATTTAAAATAGAATACATTTTTGTAGACAATTTTATTTTAATTATATGTATTAATTATGGGTAGAATGTTTTTTAGGTGGTGATTGGTTGATTGATGAAATATGAAAAGATCAATATGATTTGAAACACAATAAATTTTTAAGACCTAGGTATACTATATTTATAGTATATTATGATATTACAATGGGTTACCACTTTTATTATATCAGAAAGGGTCCCTAGGATCACTAATAGATTTCGGGAGAGTCTCAAATAGGTGATGGGGACACTAGTTTAGTTGATTAAAATGTATCATTTATAGAAATATGGTTAGACATAGAAATATATTGAGTCCATGTAGGATATTATCCAATATAGACTCATAATTTATTTGGATCATGAGATACCCATCTGGGAATTATTGAGTCTTCACATAAAATATGTTATCAGATATCAATTATAATGTAGCCATTGGTGGATTTGTATAGTTTCATGTGCCGATCAATTCATTTTTAGAAGTGGTGTGAGACAAGTCTCTTGTGAGACCGAGCCTGATTTAAGAGATTTTATTGAGTATGATAGATATTATAAAGTGATAGGTTTGACACCTTATTTTCCAAAATCTTATTTGAATCATTGATTTTTTCAATTGGAGGTTGTTGATGGAGACCATGTTTTCTTGAATGTTTCTCATCGATATGGTAACTATATTCATTAGAACATTATAATATAGCAATTTGATATTATTTTTATTCTAGAGGTTATTGAGAGTCTTGGTAATGTTATTTATTTAGTGGAATTGTTAGCATAGTTTATAGATATCCATGATGGTTTCCACATATAACTTCTCTGGAAGTACCATAATACTCCTTGTCATATTCTAATTTGGGAGTAGATTGAGTTCAATCTAGATTTATATATTGTGGAGAATCTTATAGAGAATGTTGAAACTCTGGTGAGAGTCATTAGTTGGAATCTTGTTACACTATTCACTTTATTTTGTTACACATATCCTAATTTCATGAGATCTATGTGTGAATCATCTGTGACGGAGTAGTGGAATCACAAATTTCTAGATGGCCCTTCTTCTACAGGAATTCATTGGGATACATTATAAGATGGTGGGGATATTGAAATTTATAGGAAATAAGGACACCCTATTTTATTATTTTGTGTTTTCATCATTGGGTTAGAATGGAATCTAGAATATTTTGACTATTTTTTTTCATATATTTGATTGGGTGATGCCTATAAAACCATAGTACACAGTATGAATTATTTATGAAATAAATGCTTCCATGGGAATAATATTCCATGTGGGTTATCTCCAAAAAAACAATTTATTGAAAAAAAATGTTTTCTATCATTATATATTCACCGGACAAAGAATTAAACAAAGGAAATATTTGTTTCTCTGTAGTCATATTATAAGATTTCTAATTTGTAAATAAGTGATTTTAAATGTAAATAATTTTTTCCTAGAAGATTTTAACACATATATTATGTAACTCTCCAATTTTTCAGATTATTTTTCCAAGCCTAAAAGCCTAAGTATCTATCCATAAATTTTTTTAACCACC
This sequence comes from Viscum album, assembly GCA_963277665.1. Classification (NCBI taxonomy): domain Eukaryota; kingdom Viridiplantae; phylum Streptophyta; class Magnoliopsida; order Santalales; family Viscaceae; genus Viscum; species Viscum album. Next base: position 1,150,944,994 of record OY728122.1, read on the forward strand.
TCTCTTCTAGATCACATCATTCATCACTTGATCCTAGGAATGGTTGTGTTGTTTCTCTCTAGGTAAGAATACTTTCTACTTCTTCTTGGATATTTTTTTTGTGACATTGCGTTACATTTATGGAATTAGTTAATCATATGATGATTCATTATTCATCCTTACATATCTATTTGTATATATTATTTCTTATGAATATTATTTAATTTGTTATGGTGTGGAATATATGTTTATCTAGGTATGTGTGGCAAAACCTCCTTTCCCACAATTTTAATTATCAAATAAAATTTTTATATGTGAGAATCATTGATAATACCCCCATTTATTGATATATAATCCTTCCAGTGGTTGTGGATATTTTCAATTTTTGTGTGTCACATGATATTTAGGAATTCCATTTTGAATTTGTCTTAGGTGATGTAAACCATTAATGGTATAGTTTAATATATTATATTATATATAAATTGTAATGATTTATTTCTTTCTATTTGTAAATCAGTTTTCGAGAAAATAAGGGTTTCCCGTTTTGTAAAAAAGGAAAAAAAATTAAATAATTTTGAATGGGGGTTATGAAATAGTTTTTAAATAAATATTTATATGAAATGATTTTGAAAATATTTCACATTGGATTCCTTTGGTAAACATGTGGAATGTGTATTAATAAGCCTCATTCATTGATACTGTTAGTGGTGGGGGTCACTTATGAGGTGCTCCTTTTCTCTATATGTTGAGTTCCCCAAAGGCCTTTTAGACTATGTTGGGCATTCAATATCTTTAGAGTTTGTCTAGTCCTTCAATTCAAATAATATGTAAGGATACATGATTAGAACATTTTTATATTCTTGGATATTAGTTATCAAAATAGTCAAAACAATATAGATCCTTGGATTGATATACCTATTCTTTTGAGTTATGTATTTAGAATTTTATTAACTAATTTTATATGAAGATATGTTTTAAAAATGTTTTACTTGGATTAGTTATATCATTAAATCATGGGGAAATATTTAATAAATTTTTTAATATAAAATTTAAATAATTCTATGGCATTATTCTATTGAATGTAGTTGTTTTTCAAATTGTGTTGAAGAGACTTTATGTGGAACAAATGGGTGTAATAATACTGAGCCTGTTTAGATCATTTTATGTACAATCATTCCATGGTTTGTCAACCATTTTTTACATTTTATTCATCTAAATCCATGGAATAAATTTGAGGTGAGAATGTTCATGTTAGATGAGCATGGGTAGCTAGTGTTTCGATGGTTATACATATACCGTATGTAACATGGTGTAGTAGATTATTTTTTGGGATTTCAATTTTTTTACAAGACTTGTACCTTTGGGTCTTCATTGGATTTCGAGTTATATCACTTCCATTTTTTCAATTTTTATGGTATATATATTTTCCTGTTTTATTCTACATTCCATTTTATTTTTATATATATATATTTCATGTAGGTTGTTTCATGTTGGGTAAATACAACACTGATGATTTGGATTTAATTATAGGTCACTAGTTTCCATCCCATAGAGAATAGAAATGCCCAGTTGTGTATGTTTGGGATTCAGTTAGGTACTATTGTTAGAGTATAACATTCGTAAGGTTATTTCAAAGAACCCAAAAAGGGATGTTTAAGAAATTTTCAAGAATTAACTCACTACACCCATCATCTCCTACATTTAGTAAAAAGATAGAAAATAAATAAAATGGTAGAAATCGTATAGGGACCACATTGTGACTCTATAAAAAATGATCTATTCTCATAGGGTCCATTTGGTCGATGAAAAATTCAGTTCAATGTTTTACGATTTATCATATCACCACACCTTGAAAAAGCACCCAGTATTTAATGAAACAATATTTAATATGGATGAAAATTCGATGAAAAGTGTGTTTTCCATAATAAAACATATTATATTTGACATCTGATATGATACCCACCAATTCTATGACTTGATATAATTTATTAGGAATTATATAGATTCGAGTCATTTCAATTGAGTCTCACCTCTACTGTATTGCTAAGAGAGATAAAATAATCTAAAATGAACATGGCATGATTTGATGGTGAATCAGAAAAGTTTTCAAAGCTTATCATATGGGACATTATCGTTAAAGATGAGAGTCCCATATTAAACCCATAATAATTTACTATAACTAAGGGCGATAATTTTTTCCACTATTACTAATTGTAAAACTATATAAATATATCACCACTTCTTACTAACTCATATATTACAAGACCATGTATTACAAATTCCATAAAAAATTATTCAAGTGGATTTTACATCCTCATTGTTATGACACCCTATATCATATCAATTTTCAAAGAAAGTATGTTGTAATTTATTTTTTAAGATTTTGTTTTTTGTCATCATGTGCTCAAAATCCACATGATATATGGGATCATATTTTATAGCACTGAACGGAATTCCGACTTCTTGAGGTATTGTATATTTAATATTTTTCCTTAATTCATGATATGATTTAGTAATCCCTTTTTGTATAAACTATCACCAGGGTGAGATAACCCTAATAGGATCACTTTTTTCAAACCTTATATCATTTATAATGTTATTAAAACTTTTTAAACCTTACATAGCACTTGTAAAGGAGGAATTCCCTCTCTACTTCACAATGAATTTGTTAGATATACCTAAGGGATCATAACCTATCAACTAGAGTCATCTCATTCATTCCAAAAAGAAAATATGATACTTATGTGACCTAAAATCATTTCTATTGAAATTGACATCATACTATGTTTTTTTATCATCCAAATCATGTCTGTACCATTTCTTCATTCTCTGTTCTACCCCATTATGGCTTGATTTATATTCTATATTTGATACATCACATAAATATATACCTTACCCATTCATCATCAATGATTTATGAATCCATATACTATCATGATTATTCATCCTCCCTAACCATAATAAGGATGCAGTGTTAAAAAAACCAACATGAACACTAAACCATCATATTTATTCATGGATTTTTGGTGTGAGAACTATTCATGAACATTCATCCTTCATGACATAAGAATGGTGAAATGTGTTAGAACCCTTCATGAATACACATCCCTTGTTACATACTCCATGTGAAAAGATTCTAAATTATTTTGTGGTCTAGGCTATAATACCTTATACTAAATCCACATCAGGTCCAATGTATTTAACCTTAAAATATCTCTATATCAGTCTGTAATAATTTAAATTAAATTACCAATAGAATGGAAAATGATTATCCGAAGGATAAACACCATCAATGAGAGTTATTGGTCGAATTCTAGTCTTTTCTATCTAGATAGATACATTGAATGGTCTAGGAATAAATGAGAATCTAAAAAATATGTATTATAAAAGTGACACTAAACAAGTCTCACTTAAAACCCATATAAGGAATTAGGAGAAAAATTCATAACCCAACATGATAATATTTCTTTACATATATATTGTGAAAAATGAAGGAAATAAAATAAAATTGCGGTATTTTTTGTGGGCCCTATCATATAGACCCTATAGTATCATGTCTCTGTTCAATAGGCACAAAACATTAGAAGTAGCTAGTAAACTATCTCCCTATTACATATCCACCATGTTTATCCAATTATAATAGATTAAATTGAATGAAAAATCAATGACACATCACTAAGGGTGTTTATTCCAGTGTTAATTGGTGATATATTCTTGGAAAATATCTATATTGATTAAAGAATTTGAGTTTAGATTATTTTTGTCTTATCATTATTGAAACATTTATGTTTTTAATGACCCATTTGATTTTATGATGACATGATAAGATGAATATAGTGAAAGTATAAGAGGAAGGAAACATCATTTGGGAATTTAGAAGATTTTATAATCATATTTCAAAACATGAGAGAGGGAGGGAACATCGATAATTATAAATATCTCCCATGTTCAAAAAATTGAATAAAACATCATAAATTTAAATTTTGGTATATTGAGTACACTATATTAGTCATATTTCAATTATAGGATTCAGTTTAAGGCTTAAGTGTACCTCAACCAATTTCCTCCAATATTACATGAGGACAAAGAGCCTCATCCAAGGTGGACTGATCATTATTCTCCTTTGGGTTCTCTCTATGTTAGATTTTTTACATTCAAAGATAAAAATATACGAGAGTTATTAATCATACAAGATCTAAAATCTATTTGGATGGGTTTTTTCATATGATCATAAATCATGGAGGCTTTACACTGTTTTTTATTCCATGCCTCTATGTCTTCCAAAATCAATTGGAGTAGAAAATTAATATCATACATGTTTGGTAGATTTCATTCCATAATAGATTGTTGCCATATGGTGAAAATGATATACGGCATGAATTCATAAAATCTGGGATTGTTAACGATCCACTCTAATTGTTGAAATTACAATATGAAGACAAATTCCCTTTTAAAGGAGTTTTGATGATTAAAGAATGAATATTATACCATGAACATCATTGTATGACCCTACAATAGGTAGTATAATTAGAGTTTTTAGTGAATTATGAATGATGACCAAAATATCAAAGGTTATTCTGACCACTATGTGAATTACAAATTCATTAAATGAGGAAGAAAATGATGTGGTCTACCTTACTCTCCCTCTTTGATGAGTATGGTTTTACTCTAACTTCATCATCACATCATCCTCTATTTGTATAGAATGTTCTATTCCAACCACAATATTTCCCTAATTATTGGGGGGATAATGAAATGAGTAATCCACATGTTTTGGGGAATTAATTATTCCTGAATATAATCCATTATAGCCATATACAAAGGGAATAGAGAGGCATGTTGAATATATACTAATATGCCATGTGGGATCAATACACCAACTGGGAAGGATTAAAATTAAGCATGGGAATTTTCATGATAAATAATAGTCGGAAAATAAATAGGATTCTGAGTAATACTTGAATTTTTTCTTTCACCCATTAGAAAAATATAGGATTTACGAATAAGAATAGGATGTAGTTTTCGTAAAAAACCCAAAATTGATGTTAAGACACATACATAGTTTAATGAAACTAACGTGAAAACATAGAATGGTGTATGGATTAGATATGACATGGATATAAAAGTGAGAATTGAGAACCCCATCCCAAAGAGAGACTTATATGACCTATCATCAGGCAAACCAATAACAATACCAGTTATTATTTTTGAGATTGTGGCCTATGTAACAAAATATATACAATTATGTTTTCCAAAACATTTAGATAACCTCATATAAATATCGTAGAATTTCTTTGACCCTATATATATTTAGTTACTGGTTAGGGAAAGAGAAATGAGGGATCAAAGATTCATTTGGATACATGTAACATCATATGTACAAATGTATCCAGTCAAATAGAAACTAGTTGGCCCTAACATTCTATTAAGGCATGTTACCCTATTGAATGTGGAAGATAAGATTATAATTATAGGAAATGGTTGGAAGATAAATGTTTAGGATTCATCATTCAATATTTCAAGAAACCATTACCAACATGACAACCCATAATCCCAAAAAAATTCTTCCATCTGGGAAAATTCTTCCATTAAGAAACATCACCAAATATCACTCCAATAGAAGACCTGGGTATAGAACTGGTTTTTAATACTTTCCGCATTAGTTGTGTTCCATAGCCTATAAAACATCATAAAAGGATCCCTCATTTTCACAAACCTATCGAGAGGGGTAGTGATGAAGATATATTATAGTTGGCTAAAACCCACTTCTATAAATGAGGACACTTATTTAGTATTTGAACGGAATGGTTGATCATATAATCCACAAATTATTAATATTCACTCTCATGATAGTGAGCATATACTAAGCTCAGTATGGTGGATATTCACAGTCATTCCATATATTCATTGAAGGGAGGAATTGATAATACATCTAAAAATGATGATTTGTTCCCTCATGCTGGTGGACATCCCCTATGGTGATTCCAACCTGACTATGGGTCATGTGAAAAGGGTTTTTTCCAAAACCACAACAAATGATGAAGTTTCCTAAAATATCCCTGAGATAGAACATGAGAAATTGTGTAATCCAATTCTCCTAATAAATATGGATGGTTTATAGTTTATCTAAAATATATATATAGAGTTGATTAAATAAATGGAGATTCCCATTCATCAAAACATTTCTTCCAAGGTGCATGTCCCAGTTCAAACTCTATCTACCTTTTGTACTTTTCAAAGAGTGTACATGTATTTTTTATTAGTTTTGTGAAATAGGATTATGAGTGATATCATGACCATCCTTGACTATAGTTGTGTTATAAAATGTATAGGATAAACCATGAAAATATTCCTATATTAGTTTTCTATCCTTATAGGAAATTTCCGGGATAAATTTGATGGAGTATGAAGTCCAGTAAGATGGAATATTGTAGTTTGGTGATGGAATGGATGTGTCATCAAGAAAGATGTTTGTTTATATAGTTAGTCAATTCAATAGAATATAATTCTAATGATGTGTTATATTAATATCATTTTTAATCATATAGTTAACTGAGACATGATAATTGAGATTGGTGTTTGGATTCCTAGTGATCATTTCTCTTCAGACATCCATATTTCAAGGGGTTCATGAGTTTAAATCCATATATACCAATACATAAAAAAAATAAATTATAAAAATTATATATTTATAAGGTGAAAGTGTCATGTGACATAACTTGAGTTATATGAGTTCATAGATTGTGTGGCATCACACAAAGTGCATGACACATTCCAAGTCACATGATATCATCTCCATAGAATGTTCATAGAAATTTAATAATGCATTATATGGACACATGAATCCCATGAAAGTCACATGAATCAGATAAAGAAATCGTAGAATTATGTATGCATGAAATAGTTAAAATATGGCAGCATTGATCATTTAGTTGATTGTTTATGAAAATACCCTAGAGATTATGGTTATGTGATCTATTTTCATGATATGATCACCCAACAGAGTCATGTGAAGTGGACATGATAGGGGAATATGTGGTAGAAATAATTAATCAAGAGATATCCTTACCTTATGAGTTTCATGTTTAGGGTCTTGACCCACACACTATAATATATATAGAATATCTTAGAATACCAATGTTCTCTTAAAATTCCAAATGTCACATGGGTTGATAACCATTGTGTTCTTGTAGGAATTTAAATACTCAAAACTGAGTCTATTATCTTTATTTCATAATTTTCATTTTTAGGAGTAAATTTTTGGATGTAGAGAAAATATTCATTATAAAAAGTTGTTATGTTTGAAATAACCAATTGACCAAATTTATTTTTATTAAAAAGGAAAATAATGAATCACAAATAAAATAATGATTAATCTTCCAAGATACATGATCTTGTAACCCTTAATGCAGAATTCAGTTGCATAAATGTTCCATGAATATCACATGGTTCGTCAAGGAGAAGTGTAGTTAGTTTTCCTGACAGGTTATTCACATAATCTATTCATCAATGGTTGGTCATGGAATGTCCACGAAATATGGAATGGCCAATAAAATATAACCATGGTTATAAAATATGATAATGAAAGGCTGATCACATAATAAATATTCATTATATGTTTACTTTGAAGTATTGTGGTTTAATCCATGACATGATAATGATGGACCTCAGACCAGAAAATTTATCCATTACAATGCCATCAAAAGAGTGTTCTTGAAAATTTTGAATTGCATATGACTTCATCAAATGATTTCCATTAAATCTTATATGATGATTTTAAAATCATATGGTAGTCTCATATGATCATGATATCATCACACATTCATTTCATCGAGATCATGTGATTCATTCAGGTGACAACATGAAAAAACAATGGTTTCCAATCTTGGTCTTTTGCAACTCTTATTCAAATGAACCCCCAATCATGTGAAGTCTTTATGAAATTTACTATGATTAAACTATCTGCATGGCCCAACCAGGAGGATTTTAACTTGTTATTCCATGTCATGTTGATTCATTCATGAGCCTTCATACAACAATGTCCATGTCATGGGTTTCAGAATGGTGGTAATGATGAATTGATCATGTATTATCATTTTTCTTGTAATTCCCCACTAAATCACATGATAAACCTATGAAAATGAGTTAATAGCATTAAGACATCCATCTAAGGGTGTATCACCTTACACATAATGGTATTATGATACTCACATAATTATTTCATGACATGGATATACCAAGAGGTATTCAATGCGTAATTTCACATGTTTTCACCTTACTTAATAATGATCATGTAATTTCATTATAGTCATGTGATTGAATAAATGACAATAGGGATGTATGAATCAACCAATTGGAGAGGGTGTCCGATGAGAAATTTTCATTATGTAATGTGATCTAGTAATGGTAATATTGATTCCATGAATTCATATAGTTAATGGTGGCCAACGGCCTATCGGGGGTCAGTTTTTTTCTTCTACGTTCGTACAATGACATGTGATCATGGAATAATCACAGGATATCCTAAATATATACTATAAAATAATTATAAGGTCCTCTTAGAATGAAGTATTTATATGATGGAAGTATCCTTTGATCATTTTCTCTCCACATGATTCTGTCCTCAATCATGTGATGACCACAATGAAAAGTAAGATGTTTGACTCCGCTAGAAAATGATTCAATGATTAACCCCTCTCATGATTGATTTTTAACATATGATGATGGTTATGATATCACTGATGTCATGTGAATATGTTATGTTATTTTTGTGAAGCATCCTCATCTTACTCAAACTGTCCTAATGTAATCCTAATCCATGCTACATGGATTGTTTATATTGAAAATAAGTGGAGATATTATGGGGAAATTCCAATAAATATTCCACACCATCAATAATGTGGAAATAGTAGATAACTATAGGAAATATTCCATAAGGGATGGATCATTTGATCACAAGAATATTCTAGTTAATAATTTCTAGAGAGTAGATTTGATGAAATTAAAGGAATAATGAGTAGTGGAGGTGTTTATAGTGGGATAACCCTTGATCAAATAACCTCATTGTAGAAGACCAGTCATTCGATGGGAATGTAATATTGATATAACCTCATGGTCGTGTGAGAAGGCCATGTGATCAGAAAACTCCACATTATTTACATGATTACATGGCCATCATGTCTGAACCTGACCATGTTTCCTCACAATATTCATTAAAATTTCATGAATTTATATCCATTTATCTGTATTATGGGAACATTATGCATTCACCTTGAGTATGTGACTCTATGACTCCCACATTGATAGAATAATACAAAGGGTTTCACCTACGTTATCATACGTCTAACTTCACCCATAAAGGATTTACCTCTGTAAAATCTTTTGATACTCCAAAAATTATAGGGAAAAGATTCAGATAAGTTCAACTCTGACCCATTACCCATCAAGAGGTCCAGAATAAATAAACTATGAAGACTACGATTCTAGTTATAAAAAGGAACTGAAGGATTCTATATACAATGTTTGACCCCCATAATATCCTCATATAAGTTATGTATTTACTTGTTGATGTATTCTCAATAATTATCAAACTATTATTCAGATAGACCTCATAATATAATACATATTTTGAAAGGTCATACCATTCCTCACAATTCCATATCTATCACTATGTTTATAATAATATTAACTTATGGAAAAATAAGAATATAATTCTTGGAAATATTCATTGATGTGACCATTTTGAAATTTTTTATCTTCTAATGTGCCTTCATTTCTCACACTAAGCCTGAATCATGTGGGATTAAAGAATTGTAGTGATATTTTCAATGGAATGATAATATATCCTCTAAACATCAGATTGCACTTTGGTATAATTCTGTATATCTTCAAAAAACTAGTTTAATAATAATTTATAGAGTAATAATCCTTCCATATAAATAAGTGAGCTATGATTATGAACAATGATGACTCCGGTTCATGTTAAAATCATGATATAATGGAATCCTTCCTCTATTCGGACCATCATAATTTTATCTAGACTTCTAGGAGGATATATTCCTTTTAATTTCAATGATGTTTTCAAAAAACCATTTTCATATTCACCATACTATCTATATGGTTCCATATTATTTATAGGTATTGTCATAATATATGGGCGACTATCAGGTGTATGCTTTAGTCTAATATCATTGAAACCATGGATTTTATGTCACACCCCGAACACATACAATAATTTTATAATCCCTTTTATGGACTCAAACATCTTGGTTGAATCTTAAGTTTGGGTCACATTATAAAAATTGATGATTGAGATTTTTGGTGGGTTTTTTGATGGGGCACAGGAACCGTACTATTAGTGGGAACCATGCGGTCAGCCCAGGTTACTATGTAGATTCACAATATTTTAAATAAATAAAATTTTATGAAAATTATATTTAAATAATATTTTGTTAATAATAATATTAATAATAATGTTTGTATTATTATTATGTTGTTATTATTATTATTATTATTAATTAGTAGTTGTTATTTTATTATTATTTTCATTTTCATTTATTCTCCCCTCTCTCCATCCCCTTTCAATAGCACTACCCCCACTCATTTCACCTTTCCCTACATGACCCAAACGCCTCCCTCACTTGAACCACCCTTCTTTGGTTCCCCCTACTCAAGCTGCCCCTACCTATAGTCGCCCTCCCTCATTCCATGCCCCCTACCCTTTTTTAGAAACCTGACACGTGTGTCCCCGTCTGGTGCACCCTTCCAACCAGAATCCGTCATCCAATCTCCACTCTAGGAGGCCTCAAATCTAGTGTGATACCCTTTTGTCACCCATACCACAGGAACAAAACCCCTATAGTCGTGCTTCCCTTGACAGAGCCCCCTACACTATGGCAGTTGTTTTCATGAATTTGGTGTTTTCTTCCTATAGATGAACCCTTGATGTTATGGATTGTTTGTAAAATTATTTTAAGGGATTTAGGGTTTTTTGAAAGGTGTCTTTGGAACCATTGTTTTGTGTTCCAGAAACAGCCACCAAAGGTGAAGCTGTTCGGGTCGATTCACTTCTCCACTGTCAGTTTGGATAATGTTTCTAAACCCGTTCTTGGTTTCAAACGCAGAAATTTGGGATTTATGGTGTTTTGAGTCTTAAGGAACTATTATTGGTAGTTGAGATCAAATTTTATGTCGTGCACACATATTCCTATGTATGGATATGTATAAACATATATATCGTTTGTGTATGTGTACCCTCATGGTGTGGGGAACACCAACACTAGTTTATGGATATATATATATATATGGAAGTGCGTGTGTTCAAAAGGGATTATGATCGAGTTATAATGATTTGGATTCACCATCCTTTGAGGAAGTTTTCTCATTAAAATTCCTTTTTAATAGTATAATCATTATATTAATGTATCTCACACCTTCATCAATTTATAATTAGTGTTATTTGATCCTATAAAGTTTATTTATTATGAAAATTGTAGATTTATTCTTTTTTAAATATTAAATATAACTATTTTATTAAATGTTTCACATCCTGTGATTGATTAAATTCTCGTTCAAAATTTTCATGTGTTTTGTGAAATCTAAATCATGATTAGGCCTTGGGAATATAGTTTTGGTATGAAAAATGATGATTAGGGTTACTTGAATGGTATTTCAATGTAGTTTAGGATTTACAAAAAATATGTATTGTTTTTAAAATGTGGTTTGGAATGTGTTTTCTATTAGAGGTCCACATTGAAATTTGATTAAAATTATTTTTATTGAAATTGAAATGTGAGAACATTGAAAGAGAATTTTTCCTAAATGTTTGTAAAATGGAATAGTATGTGTTATCCTTTTTTAAGATATATACTTGGATCATATGAAAAGATGGTTTTGTGGAAAATTACTAAATTCCCCTTTGTCACTTTTTTTGAAAATAGTGAAAGTATTTATCATAAAGACATCCATTGGGTGATTCCCATGCCATGTGTTTAATGGTTGGGATGTCCTCAGTACGGAATCCTTGTGATCCATTATGATAAATTCAATTCCTCTATCTAGCATCCTTAACTTCTATTCTTTTTATGACATGTGAATCAATCCATGGGGTGACTCAAGGTGATACATGTTGTGAATTATATATATATATATATATATATATATATATTTGGGATTGGATGCATATTTGGAATCAATTGGATCAACCCCATTATATACGTTCGGCATGGGAACTTTTCATGTTGATAGAGTTTTGTAAGAATGATTGTGTCCCAATTAGGTCATGTATTGAATAGTGGCCCTATGTAGGTGGATATATTTGGGATTATTGCTATAGGATTTGGCCCCTCGCTCTATCATGAGTTAGGGTGGCAATATTTTTGGTCATTTTTTATTTCATCATGTGTGGCATGATTCGGAGGATGGGGTCTCATGTATAAGTATGTTCACGACTATTTTTGATCTCATGGGTTCACATATCATTATTAGATCTTGGTTTCAGGTAGTAATAAATGTGATAATTGTATTTATATTTTAATTTCCCTTGTTATACTAATATTGTGGTAATTTTATGTGTATTGTTTACTTGGAATTGATGTGTGGGTTTTTAAATTCGTGGGAAAAAGTTTTTAATGTCAAAGTGTTTTATAATAATTCATTCCAAAAAAATCATCACATCCCATTGTACTAAAATTTTAATGGAACACTAATAGAATGAACATAGTTTTGTAAATTAATAAGTAAATTTATTTGTTTTTTGGGTAAAATGAGTGGAAATGAAATCATCGATATATTGTAGTTCAAACATAGAAATTTTTTATTCATTTCTTTTAATGGATGTGCAATGTGAAGTAGGATATTGGTCTAGCATACTGGGTTTTAATACTGAATTCAATAGTTTATATTCTTTTTTATCTTCATGTGATGATTCTTTCTTAGATTTGGTTGGCATAGAGAAACATTGTTTTGAGGTCAGTGGTGGCATGCAGGGTCACATAAGGTATGTATTGTTTTATATTATCGTTGGTGGTAGTTTCCATTTTTTATTCAGTATTTATTTATTTTTTTATTTATATTTCACTATTGGTCCAAATCATTCCCACGTGTTTAATTTTGATTCCTGATAGTTGTTTCCATACCATGGGGATTTGGAACACCATTAGGGCCTTGTTGTTGAATGGGTCGAGTGACCAGATCAGGGATGACCATGGTTGGATTGGGAAAAAATGTTATTCAAGGAGGATATTATTATTTGGGGAGTCTGGTAGTTGGAGATTAGGATTTTTGGGCTGAGTAAGTAGGTCACGGTATGGTTCCCGATCACCACCATTCTTGATGAAACCAATGTTACTAATGGTAGTCTGGGAATTGAGTCCTTATCTTATCATGGTTTGTTTTAGGGATTTAGGGATATCAACATTGGATAGTAAATGTCTCATTATGATCTCACATAGATTAGGGTCCCTTGTGGAGTCTGAGTGTAGGTTTCAAGTACCTCCATGTTTATGATGATTTTTTTGGGTATTTATCACTTCTATGTCACCTAGTTGAGTATAACTACTAGTTCCTCATGGTTGTGGTTTAGTGTATGTTGTTTTTTGTTGTCGTCTTGGATGGTGGTTGTGTGTCATTGAAAATGAAAGGGAGTTTGAAAATGAAAATGTTTTCACAAAAATGGATTTAAATTGGTGAAATTGGTTTTCATGGAAAACTTACTTATTTTAAAATTTAGTACCTATTTGGAATTGGTAAAGAAATGGGTTGGGATCACCCTTGGGTACCACTTAAGAATGTTTTCACATGTGAGGGTGTGTATGGAATGTGTGTGTTGGAACAAATGAATGGAGTTGGATAAACACATGTGCAACTATTAATGGGATTCCATAGGTGTGTATATGAAACTAAATCCTTGAAATTTTTTACTAAAGTGTTTTTTAGAATGGAAAATGCTTTTAGATTTGTTTATTTTTTGTAATGTATTTTTTTTTGTGAAAATTGGCTTTTTATATATCTTTAATATGAGGTTGTTTTGAAAATTGGAAATGAAATAGGATTCATGAAAATATAATTTTTTGTTGTGTTTGGCTTGTGTTTGGATTGTGAGCCAGTTGTTTTGGCCGATATGTCCTCGAGGTTATGATTTTATTGGATGTTGATTTTTGGTATTTGTTTTTTCTATTTTTTTAGTGAATGGAACACAAAAAATTCTCCAAAACATGCAATGAGTCATGTCATGTTTATTGCTATTCTTTAATGTGTCCTATTATTCATGTTATTCGAGATCTATTATAGGCATTTGAGTAGATTGAGAAAGTAGATCATGTCATCGGATAGATGGGAACTCATGATGCTTTTAGGGATTGTACTGTTTTGGGACTAATTGAGGGTCTAGATTTATACCAATGGCAGTTGATCACCTCATGATAAATGCATGTTGGATGATGTGGGCTATGTTTTAGAACACATTACGCCAATGGTTAATTGCTGAGGAGGTAATTATTAGGATGGTGGTTGAGATACATGCGATTCAGTAGGGCTAGAGGACTCTGAGTGCTTCTGTAGATCACTTTAGAGAGTTAGATTCATATTCTCGGAATGTAGAGCTATATAATCGGTTAGAGGCTCATATTTTCATCTAGTAAGTCCATTAAGATATCACCAATGTTTTTGCTGGTGATTTTTAGTTTGTAAATTTGGTGGACGATACATTCATCACTGAATTAGTTATTGGAATACAGTCTCTGGTGACTGATAAAGCATCTCACCATTTGTTAATAATGGTTCCCCATTTGGTGAGAAGTTCATGCTAGATAAGCATGTTGCTAAAGATTCATCCTCAATGGTTCTAAAATAATGTTCCTCAGACCACGTTCTGGTGTTCAATTAGTGTGGCCGGTCCATGAATACAAAGACAACATTTCACATCCCTCTAAAGTCCAAACATCATTGTGGTTTTTTGGGGCATCTCAAGAAGTTCTCCATGAAGCATTGCTCGAAGAAGCTGTTTTGAAGAAGGGATGCTCATACCTGATTGTGAGGCATAAGATGCTTCATCCATCAGAACCCCATCCACAGGTCTCAGGGATATGCTCACTCAAAGGCATGATTTTCAATGGGGTGAGAAGCTATGGTCTTGTTTTGTTTTCTGTGTTGGGATGGAAATGTCTAAAGATTCCTAAATATTTTCCCTACTATTATAAGGTCACCATCATATTCTATGGGTGTGATGAAATCATTATATAATAATCCAAGAGGTTGGGTTTATTTGGAAGTTGGTTTTTTTGAATCATTTGTTTTCCTTAAAGGGTTTCTGGTCCCTTGGGTGAGTGGTTTTGGGTTTAGTTGCATTATTCATAGATAATTTAATTCTTTGTAATTATTATATTTTGTTTTTTGATCATTATTAGGTTTGAATTTCTTTTCTTGTATATTCCACTAGTGTTGATGGTTTGGTTGGTGTGTGAAAAAAAATTCAAATTCCATTGGTATTGTTGTTCAGCCGTATATGGGGGGATGTTATTTCTTGTTGGATATTTCCTCTTCCAGTGTCTCGCTATGTTGTGTTTCCATTTATTGAGTTTTTCATTAATTTCATATATGTGTGGTTTTTCTTTTGTGAGTAAATTTTTTTCAGTTTGTGTTTTCAGTTACCTAGTTTCTAGTTATGGTGATGGGTTTTTTGGAGAATGAAGAGTGGTCATGTAAGTTTCTAACATTCCTATTTTTCATGTTTCTCTGTAGTTAGTTTCAAGTTTTAGTTCCTGTGAGGTTGGCTGGTTTATGTTGTTTTTGTGTTAGTGTAATTCCTATTGTAGATATAGCATTCTTGTGTTATTCCATCATTTTTTGGACTTTGTTTTTTTTTTGATTAGTTTGGGGTGACCAGTGGAAATAATGGCCACCCTAGGGTTCATTGATTCTCATGGTTTTGATCGAGAATTGACTCAACTTGTGGTTATCCATTGGAATAGTGAAGTTTTAGGGGAATAATGTTCCTTTCATGGGGAGAATTGTAACACCCCAACATTAGATGATTTGTATTTCATGATTTTTTATGGCTTATACCTTTTGGTAGAAGATGAGGTTTGGGTCCCTATTTAATATTCTGATGATTGGGAGTTTTGGTGGGATTCATGCATGTTCAAGAGCACTGCATGGTTAGCAGGAACCATGTAGTCAGCCTAGGTGTCCATGTGGTTGCCCAATATTGGAAATAAATAAAATTTTGTGAAAATAAAATTCATTGAATATTTTGATAATAATAATAATATTATTATCATTAAGTAATTATAATTATAATTATTATTATTATTATCAATAAGTTATTATTTTTGTTAATGTTATTATAATTATAATTTTTTACGCCAATCTCCACTATTCTTCTCCCATCTCACGATGCCACCCACCCTCATTTCACATTCCCACGAATGACCTCTAATGGATCATGTCTTTTGCGCTTCCCTTCCTCGGAAACCCCATTTTCTATATACCCCTAGCTCTGGTCGCCTTCCATTTAACCACACTACCTCCCTTCAACCAGCATCCATGCCCCACACGACCTCATCTGACATGACTGTTCCTTCCAGAATCAATCAGGAGGTCTCCGCTCCAACCGACTTCCTCTCTTATGCAATACCTTCTAGAAACCCAAACATCTGGTATGACCCCCTCCGGTCTCCCCTACCAATTGTTCCAAATCCCTCTGGTTGCGATTCCCTCTCCAATTGTCCCCCATATATGGAATTTTTTGTTGATTTCGTGGGTTTCATCCCATAGTTGATCATTATTTATTAGTGTTTGTTTGTAACCCACTTTTATGGGAATTTTGTGGTTGAGTGGGGGTTTCTTAGGACCCATTGTTCCATGTTCTAGAAACCACAATCGAGGCATGGTGTTTTTCGTTAATTCACATTACTTCTATCAATTTCAGGTACATTTCTAGGCCCATGTTTGGTTTCATACCTTATAAATTAATTATTTATGGGTTTTTTAAGTCTTGAGGATTTGTTGTAGGGAGTTTCGATCCATTTCTAACTCACATACACATATTACCAGGTATGCATATATATAAATATTTAAATATTCTATGTGCATGTTCCCTCATCGCACGAGGAACACACCAATCAGTTTATATATATATCAAAGTGTGTGTGAGAAAATGGGATGCCGATTGAGTTTAAAATCATTGGATTTTCCATCCATTGAGGTATGTTTCCCACGAACTTTCCCTTTTTTATTATGAGATTTATTATTTCCATCTACTTCGCACCATTATTGACTATAAATTAGTGATATGTGATGATTGATGTATTTATTTGTTGTGAAAAGTGGATATTTATTCATCGTTAAATGTTAAATATAATTGTTTTGTTAAATATTGAAAACCAATTGTTTAATTAAATTCCCATTTTACTTTTTCATGTGTGTTTTGACATCTAAACCATGGTTAAGAATTTTGAATATATTAGTGGTATGAAATAAAATTATTTGGGTTCCTTGAAGGGGTTTTCAATGTAGTATTTTATATAAAAATAATGTGCATTGTTTTTAAAATGTGGTTTGACATGTGTTGTTGATTAGTGGCATGTTTGGAATTTTCATTATTTTTTTTGTATTTAAATTTAAATGTACGTACTTTGGAGTAATTGTTTTTCCTAAATTTTTGTGAAATGGAAAAGTGTGTTTTCCTCTTTTAGGGAATGTAGTTGGTTCTTTTGAAGTGATTGTTTTGTGGAGAATGGTAAAATGCCCATTTGGGATTTATTTTAATATAGTAAAAGTCATTATCCTTCAATTGGGTGATTATCAAGACTTCATTGTGTTGAATGTCAAGGATTTACTCACTATGAAATCCTAGTTATCAATAATGATAAATTGAGGTCCTCAGTATAGACTCATTTATATTTTACTTATGCCATATAAAACATTCATTGGGGAGACTCGGGGTGAGGGATGTTGTGACTTATATGTGTGTGTGTGTGTGTGATTGGATTCTCTGTTAGAATCAGGTGGGTAACACAGTTTATATTCAAGAGACATGGGAACCTGTCATATTGAGTGAATTTTCTGAGAATTATTTCTGCACTAGTAGGTCATGTACTAACTAGTGGCCAGTAGTATGTTAAAATATTTGGGATTATTTCTGTGGTATTGGGATCCTCGATCATTCCTGAGTTAGGGTGGTATGTTTTTTGTGTTTTTTTATTTCCATAATGTGTGGAACACTACTGGGGATGGGGTCTCATAAATAGTTATGTTATGGATTTTTTTCACCTCTTGGGTTCTTCTATATCTATTAAATATTTCTTCCTTGTAGTAATAAATATGATTCTTGTATGAATATTTTCACTTCTCTTTTTTTATAAATATTGTGGTGCTTTATTTTATAGTGTTTACGTTAAATTTATTTGTTGGTTTCAAAAATATTTTGAAAATGGTTTTAAAGTGAATGAGTGTTATAATATTTCTTACCAAAAAATTTGAAATTGTCAATTCACTTTCTTCGAAAATTTTAACAGCTCATGAATAGAATGAACACTGATTAGGAAATGAATAATGGAAATGATTTGTATAATATTTTTCTTTGTAATATTAGTTGAAAATACTTATTTGATATATTCTAGTTCATACATGAAAATTTATGTTTATTTTATTTTAAAAAAAGTGCATATAGAAGTAGATTTCATTTTCGCATACTATGATTAGATCTCATGCATATAGTTAATATTTTTTTAGCATCAGGTGTAACACCCCAAGCTTCTACGATATGCTTCTCTTTGAATAATGAAATAGCGTGTGTTATACGCAACATCGAGATCTAACACACCACAACCAATCAAACTAGCCGTTATGAATAGTAATACCCACTTTTTAAAATTTATAAATTTTATTTGTCAAAATGGTCTTCATTTTTGGATTCGGAATATTGAAATTATCCTAGGGTGAATTTTTGGTATTTTTCTGAAAAACTTCATTTTTTGATGAATAGTGAAACCGCTAAGTGGTAGTTAAAAAACTGAATTTTTCATAAAACATAATTTTACCGCTTATGTGAGTGGAATTTCTGAAATCCGAGAGACCCGGTTAATATCAAGGAGTAAAATGTGGTTCAATGAGATGAAAATAATTTTTTCTGAATAGTAACTTTTTACTTTTATTTACCACGGTTAAAAGTAAATATGGTAATTAAGGGTAAAAATGATATTGATATTACCCTAACACATGTCCTAATTCTATTGGACAAGTGTATCTTGACCAAAAACAACCTTAGGAATAAAATATTATCATTTAGGTCACTTGGATTAGATTAGGACATTTATTATTATTTAAGTCAATGAAGAGTTAAAAGAGTTAAAATCATATTTCAATTACTAAAACATTTTTAATATAGGGTTATAAATAAGATAAATTCGATTATAAATAGTCATTAGAAATATAAAGATATTTCTTACATAATGATATTTTATTTATAATTTTTAGACATTAAATAATTTAATTTATTTATGACACAATGGTAAAGTAGTAATTACCTAATTAATGAAATATTAAAATAATTGATATTATAAATATTAAAGTAATTGTAATTTGAAACTTTTTATGAATTCCACTAATTTTCTAGGTTAATATGACATGTTATTATTGATTTAATGAACATTTTTAGAAGTAATCATTCTGTTATGATTTTCACAAAAATCAATTTTCCAAATAATGTCAAATTTGACATAAAAGTGTTTTTAAAACAAATATTATATTATTAATTGATATTCAATTCATAAAAATTTACGTTTCGGCCAAGAGACTTATATAGTGACAGGTGTATTATTAATGGACCACACGGGGGGTATCTTGGAGGTATATAGTAAGTTTATTAACTTTATAATATAAAAATACAATGTGACATTGTAAATGTCAATCTAATTAACTAAGCATTAAAACTAAAAGATAAGGTTAATATAATGACCCAAACCTGTCTAAATTTTATTGGATGAGTGGTTTTTGACCCATCCCTTCCTTAACCTTTAAATAATACACTTTGGAGATATTAGAAACCGAATATTAATTTATTATAAAAGAATATTTCTATCTTTTTCAAATGTGCCCCTCGCCCCTCTTATAAAAGGGAACTCACCCTTCTCACTAATTCACCCATTCAAAGCCTTTGGATCGGCCAAACCATGCCCCAATACTCTATCAAATTCCCTCAATTCATCCTAGAGGCATTAGTTTGATCAGAAAGCCAACCTATGGAGCCCTTTTGATCAAACCAAAAGGAAGAACCCGAAGAAGAGGTAATGTTTTCACCACCCTTTTTCAAGTTATTTTCTTCTTCAACATCTTCTTCCATTTTTTTCCCATTCTAAAATAACTAATCTAGTATCTTTTTCATACTGTGATGTTATTATAAATATTTTATAACCATATTAAGTATTATATCCATCCTTTTAATGACATGTCACCATACGTGCTTACGTACGACTTACCGTCTCCACGTCGTGGTGTAATTGTTATTCAATAAATTATTATTTGGATGGGTATAATAATGCTATGTAATTCATGTAAATAATAAATATAATATGATAATGATTCTGTATATATGATATACCATCCAATTATATATTATTTTAATATCAAAAGAATGATATTGTCGCTCGTGCATACGTACGGACTACCGTCTCCATGAACGCGATGAGATTCATTCTCCATCGTATCCATTCAAGTATAATTCTCATTTGATTATTAAAAAATAATGTCTAAGGACTTGATATAATTCTAGATATGAATAAGATACAAACTATCCATAACAAACACGGATTATGTAAAAAAACATATAAATGAAAACGAGTAAGTTAACACCCGAAACGACGATAATTCTAAGATATTATTAACAAAGCTATGTTAAAAGATCATATATGGTATCATATTAATGTATATGATTATTGCATAATTTAGTAACAGTTATTTCACCATTATACAGGATTTTAACCTACCCTCAACCAAGGAAAAGTACAAGGTAAGGGTTTATTTGACAATCTCTTCATTATCCAAGGTTGTTTATACGTGATTATCTACTGGGACCACTTTATCATTTACATCCATGGTTCGTAAAAATGTATTTCAAATCATTCTTACTATTTTAAATACTATGATATAAAGTCATTTATACATTTGTTGACTTTTTATAAGAATTTTATAAAGGAATATTTCTTTCATTTTCCAAACACGGTCTTTTTTACCCTTTTGACAGAATTAAGGTAAGAATGTCTTTTTTTAACTCATACGGTGGGTGCGGCTATTTTCCGCCGTTATAAAATCATCGAAGCTTCCATTACAAGAATATAATAATATTTTCAAAGTACATGTTTTATTTTATAATTATGTGACTTTTAAATGATTTCAAAAAAAAGAGTTATTTCTCTCAAATAGTTTTGATTTAATCTATGTCAACATCCTTTGATAGATTTTAAGCTTATTTGAAGTTTATTTATTATGATACAAAACTTCCATATATTATTGAATGTTTTGTGATATTTTTGACTTTGGATGTGTTATTTTTATACCATTCATGGTTTATGGTGAATGTATTGACATTTCGTATGCTAGATTTAATACGAATGTTTATGTTATGTTTAAACCTGTTCATATGAGGAATACGTTGGACTTAATAAGTGACAGGTGGAGCCCCCTATAGCTCTTCGATGCATCAGTAGGTATCATGATACAAACTACTATCTTGGAACAAGGCCTTGACAAAATATTGTTTATATTCTTGACACGAGGCCTTGGATATGTGCTTATGATAGTCTGGCATTATGCATTCTATCATTATGAATGTTGTTATTGATATTACATGTGATTATTCGATTAGTAGAATATCCATGTGAATAAGTAAATGGAATTATTTCATTTTATTTTTTCCATACTATGTTGAAGTTCATGTTTAAGTTGATTTTTTTAGTTATACATTACCTTAAGTGTTTATTCTTATTTATGAATGTTTCCGCTAAATTGTTATCCTTACTGGGCATTTGAGCTCACCCCTTTTCTATGTTTTTTTTCCAGGATGTGAAGAATTAATTTATGAATGACCTTTAGGGATAGTATGTGGGTATAAGAGTGTGGAAGATGGAGACTATATTTTTTTAGATTTCATTTTATGATGTAATGTAAACTTTATAAATGTATCTAGTTATTCCTAGGATATTAAACTAATCGGTCTTTCGAGATTTGATCTTTCTTGTGATCATGCCAATGTTATGTAATAATGCACCAACTCTGGGTAACTAGGGTCATGGAATTACATCAGGTTATACTTCTTGAATATATTCAATCATTATAGTGAAATGTTAGTTTGAGGTTGGGAGTGGCCTATACGGACACTTGGAGGTGTATACAATTTCATTTTCATTTCACTGCTAATTTTTATTTTTATTTTATAAATTTTGTTAATGTATTTTTATTTTACATATGGTCCATATCATTACCATCTATTTAATTTTGATTCCCAACAATAGTTGTGAGCTTATCTATAGTGGAAACACCCTTCAGGCTTGTAACATACCGGTTCGAGTGACCAGTTTAAATTTCACCCATGTTTTTTTGAGTGTTTAGGCCCCTATCAATTATCATGGAATACTATGTGTGTAAGGCCCATAAAATTAAACAGCACACTTCTTTGTGATGTGTCTAGTCCTTTATTATCCCTTTCTTCTCACAATGAAAATAACTCATCTGGTCTGAGAGACTGCATAGTATTGTTCCATTAGAATGATACAAATGGAAAAAAAATTAAATCAAAATTCTATGTATTACTAAATCCCTATATTGAGAAGATGATATCAAAATATATTCAACAAATAGATCCATATTCTTATGAAGCTAATTTAAAGGATTCCAGGGATTTCTACACACTCCATATAAAATTTCGTAATCTATTTTGAAAAATAAATATGAAAAAAATTTGACATAATAATAATAAACTACCGTAGAATTTCGTATCATGAAGAAGCTATGAATCAGAGGAAAAAGGTTTTTAAAAAAATTTTCAGATACAAGATTAAAAACACAATTTTAATCACTAACCATATACCCAATATTAATGTGTAAATCAATATCTTTATGATGTTAGGATAACATTTAAATAATTATCTTCATAATAATTTTATTTAATAACCACCCATTTAATTTTTGTGATTGTTTATTATAAAGTACAATATGAATGAGTTTAAAACTATTTAATCAATATCCAGTTTATATTTTAGATATCTCAAAAAACATGGGTGGAATATTATTATTTATGTTATTGATGGTACATTTGGGTTTAATGTCAGTCCGGATAAAAAAATTTATTCAAATGTACCACAATGTAACTTATATTAATGATCAAAATATTTCTATAATCATTGTGTGGAATCAATACAAAGGGGATGTTTCACTATATTAGTAAGCATGGCCATATGAATAATTTTCTTCAATGAATTAATGGGTATCATAGGTCCTACCCAATGTATCCATCAATTATTAATGATATAGAAATTTATTATTTTATTCTTATAGAAATTTATAAAAAATTATACCAAAAACTATTATAATCTATATGTACAATAGATCCAAATTAATTCAAAGAAATGTTTTTTGAGATTAGTGTATGAAATCATTTGATTGAGAAATGATTTTCTAAATAACGAAATATTATACAGTGTATTACAATGAAATCTCTAGTCAGTCATTATAATGATAGTTTATTATTCTAATTATTTTCCTCATATGTCTTAATAGAACGTATTGAAAAAAACTATAGATAAAAATAAAAAAATATCAGGATTTTGTATACACATGTTAAGAATTCATCAAATTCATTAACCTAATTATAAATGATGTCATGAAAAAAAATTCCTAGTATATATTTTTTATGTTATTTATAAAATATGTGGGAAGAAATACAACTACCTAATAATTTAATATTCCAAAAAAATAAAACATTGTTTTCTAGATATTAAACCAAATAATTATTACACATTATGAGAAATGGTTTTTAATATATTATTAATGATATATTCATAAAAAAGATTGAAATTATATACTTAACCAAAAAATGTTTTTTTGGCCAGATATTTTTGATAAAATATTGTTTCTAGGTGGAATTTAAGGTTATAGTTGTATTTGAGAAATTTGAATGCATAATGAATTTATGATTATTCTATTCAAATTATATATTTGAATCAAACTACATACTATGCTTTTATAGGTTATATTTTAGAAAAATATAATGTAAATGGATTTATATAATTTTCAAAACAATATTAATTGATTAATTTAATGGAAAGGTTGAAAAATATTTATGATAATGTTTGAAAATGTTTCATGTAGGAAAAAATATATTAACAATGTATCATCTAATATAATTTTATAAAATAATTTGATCAATTTTTAAAATAATTTATCATTAGGTTTATGATACATAATATCACCATTATTCAAATAATATTTCATTTTAGATGAAAGCAATTAATGAGTTTTATTATGAGAATTTAACTGCATACCCTATATTGATGTGGAACAAATTACATAGGGGTGTACTGAGTTAAAATACAACTAAAATTGAATTTAAAAATAATCCCTTTACTGGGGTGTATTTGAACTTATATATTATTTCTCAATGTATTCATGATGGTTTTTATGAATTTAAAATATAATTTTATATATAGATTCAATCTCCATATTTTCAAACGTTCTAGTTGTTTTTTATATAAATGAATGAAATGATAATAAAACACTAAAATCATGACTTTTGGTTATCCAACACTGTTTTCACAATGAAATAATATATTTTAAATCAAATTTTCATGCTATAATTGGTAGGTATTTTATTTAAATATCAAATTTTCCTGTGTGGAATTAAATGAGTTTTGGGATCAGTTTTACCAGGCACACATACCACATGATGTGCCATACACTATGTATTTTTTATATTAGGGTTGAATGTTTTAAGTTGAATAAATTTACCTATGGTGTGATAATATGCTTATCCTGAGACCATCATACTTGGATATATTGCTTATGGGGGCTCTGATTATTTACTAATAAGGATGTGGTATGGTGCATTTTTTGTCATCTCTTAAATTGTGGTTTTAAAAAATTGATTTCCCTATCAATTTATGAGAATATATTCTTTTAATAAATTTAAAATGATATATGTATTGGATGATAATGCCTATATATTTTACATGGTATGTGGTGATCAATTTGATGATGGTTAAGTGATGTGGCTTGACATATAGGTGAAAACATGTCTCTGTTCATCTATTTAGTTAGAAAAAAATTTGATAATTTACAATGAATGAGTATCTATATAGGATGTATATAAAAAACAACCAATAATTATCAATTTTAGGATAAAAATAATATAATATAATTCATATTTTATGATATAAAGAATAAAAATTTGTATATAGAGATTTATGTTTGATTAATATCACACCAGATTTATTTATAATGTGATTGGCAGTAATTATTTTCCTAAGGGTAATCTTTTAATAAATTTATATATTAGATAATTCATAAGTATTTTCATTGATAAAAATGACAATGTGTTAAAATAAATTGATTTATTAAATGGGATTATGTTTTCTATAAAACAAAATATGTACTCATGTTTTTTGGTAGTCTATCGAAAATTGATCATTGAATGATTTTTCAAAATGTATTTCATATGTTGTATTACAAGGTCAAATTTATGATATCATTACAAATGGATTGTGGAAATATCTCAAAATATTTTTTTATTGTGTCATAATTTGTTATATGGTATATGATATATGCAAAAAATATCACAAAGTCTAAGGGAATTTTTTGAAGGGGAAGATTGATGGTTGTATTACATAGATCAGAATTTATATTGGATATTTATCAGATTATATCACAGTGTAATATATGTGTATATCATATTGAATGAAATAAATTAAATAAACTTATATTTTATTACTTATTATGGTAAAATTAAATGTATAATATAGAGATACTTCACTGCTTCAATTAACCATATTCTATTGTATAAATTGAGTATTTACCAAGTTATTTGTTTTTTAACTATCATATTTTGTCATTGATATGGTAGTATGTCATTAAATATTAAAATTTGATTTCATCCATTCACTTCTATAATAAATTATTTTGATTTTATATTGAATAAAATAAAGTCTGTATATGCTCAATATGATAGTTGATGGATTAAAAGGTATCTTCCCAAACATTAGAATTATTTGAATGTTATATAACATCCTTTTAAATATGATGAATTATCAGGTAGAATTTGTAGGTATATTATAAATAATGATAATATAATTATGTTTATTTGTTTATTTATTTCTATAAAATTGATTCTCATCACACCCAAGAATTATCCCCCTTTTCCATTATCATCAATATGTATTAACATACTTTGGTGAAAATGATAATCCTACCAAGATTCCATGTAATTTTCTAATCAATGGATACCATAGGTGTAAAGGAACCTTTTCTATCTAGGTGTTCTTAAAAATGTTATTCATTTAAGGAAGTATAATCAACCATCTATAGTATATATTATACACATTATTTTATATTATTCATGATATTAGTTTCATAGAATGGATTATCATGGTTTTTTATTAATGACTAATACTAACTAAATATGTGTTTTTAAATCATATTAAACCCATTAGTTAGAACTATAAATTAAAAAATAGTAATAATTAATGTATAATGCATCATTGGTTTAGACCTATAAGATGACATTGAGTACTAGAAATATCTAGAAAACTGGGTGCTAGATACCACTCTACCCATATGTTCATTTGACTAAGATTTTACATTTAAATAATTTTACTCAACTACATGAATTAGTTTCATAAACTATTTTAATGTGATTCTCAAGCATATGTGTCGAATACTATAATTTAATTCAATAATATAACTATTAAAATCCTTTATAATATAGGGTAATAAATTAATGTAATTGGATCTTATGAATATGGATTATATACATAACAAATAAAATCAAAATTATTATAATAATTCATATGATGAATATATGAGATTAAATAAACATAATATATATAAATATAAATGTTTGGTAAATTTAAAACCAGATTATAATATAGAGTTTAACATTTCTTCCAATCGTACAACTTTTTACGTCCTTGATCATCTATATTTTTTGATCCATTCCAAATCCTACATCCCATGTATTTTCTAATATATGGTTAATAAGTATTATTATATATTCTCTGATAATATAATAAATAAAATATCAAAATATAGTGAAATATATAATTATAAGGATCATGGTATGTTTATATAGTTAATATAAATTTGATTACATTCCTATAGTAATGGAGTAAAAAATATATATAATTATGGAGTAGGATATTTTATTTTCTACTAAACTATCAAATTGTATTATTGGAATCAATGAATGTGATTATCTTTCCAAATATAAATGTGATGAGATAAATAGAAAAATGTTCTAATAAAATAGTGTAAAATATATTTTAGTTAACTAATAAATATATTATAAAGGGTTCATCAATTTATTTAAATTGAGTTTAATAAAATTCAATAAAATGTGATCTCCTAAAAGTTGATTCTTTTCTAAAAAACATTTATTATTGATTATAACAAGGGTAAATAAAATATAAAATAAATATTTTAAATAAAAATTGTATTGAAAAAAAAGAAATATTGGTTAATTTATTTATTGGTTTTATAACTTTTGATTTTTTCTCATACCATAAAATTAATTATATTAAAACGAGAAACCAATTATATACAATAAATCTTCTAATTAAATGAAGAAAGTTTAAAATATTATTATATAAATAAAAAAAATGATTCTCTAGATATGAAAATAATATTTCATGTATCAATCGAACCAAAGTTATATAAATTTTTTTTTAACATTGATAAATTTAGGAAGATATAAAAACATAATAGGTTCAATCAAGACTATATATGAAATAATAGGTAAGAGGTTTAAAAAAAAATATTTTTTAAAATATGATGGAGGATTCATTATATTTCCATTATGTTCTCAGCATGACTGGGTATGAAAATTATTTGGAATGATTAGAGTCATTATTTTGGATATAAATAAATTCCATAATTTTATTATTTATAAAAATGAATGTATTTAATTATTTAATATAACATGAGGGACATTATTATTTCTTAAATAAGATTGTTTTTCTTATAGAAATATTTTTCACTTATAAATTTTCTACATGAATATGAATTTATATATTAAAAATATATAATGTATGATCCTTTTTAGACCTAATGTTTTTTTATGAATTTATGTATTTTGTATAGTAAATATTTTCCTCATAATATATATAAATATAAGAGAAGAAATGTCACATAATGAGAAGAATAATTATTGATTGATATAATTTAAGACATAATTATTTTTTGTAAACATTTATATTAATTATAAATAATATAGTATATAGAATAACATGAAAACTGTGCACCTGTAAAAATATTAATATTTTTCTGTTAGATCAAAATTTGTATACATGATTGATAAATATGTAAATATATGAAAATATTTCATATAATGACCTGTAAAAACATATTAGTATTATTTTTGTAACAACCCAATATTTTACAAATAAATTTAATGAAATTCATGAAACAATATTTCTTTATATAATGAAACATTATTTAAGGAGATATTTTTAAACTAGCTGCTAAATATAATTTTTCCTCTTCAATGACATAAATTTTGAAAACTAGACATACAGAGTTCTGATCAGTATGTTATTTGGAGTCTGATGGGACCAACTAAATTTTTGGTGAATATTAAACTAAAAATTTGAAAATTATTTTCACCATTAAGAATTTTAATATTAACAAATGATTATTTATTTCACTAATTACTATTTTTCTAATAAATTATGAAACCTTGTTTAATTTTTTAAAATCATATTTAATGATTTATAGTTTTAAATTTTCAAATTTTGGAATAATTTTTTTATTTATTTAACATTTAAATTTATCAAATTTAAAAAATGAATTTTTTTAAAAATGAGTATTCTTTTGAATTATACAAAATGTGAAATGGTTACTGTTAGTTTTTGGGATTTTTTCTGAAACACCTGAATTTTTTCAGAATAGTGAAATTTGATAATTTAGGAAATATGCTAAATAAATTAATTTCAACATCATGCTTGATTTCTAGATGATGTAAATGGACATTGGTACGAACGAACATGAACTTATTACGGTTTTGGTGACAATAATCAAGAGTATTCATAGTTTTGAGAAACAAATATTAAAAATGTGATTGAAATAATAAAAAACCCATCCTCTCCTCCATTATAAATACCACCATCATCCATTCTTCCTCTAGAACCTCTAATGCATTGAGGATTTCCAAAATTCTACACACTACCATTCCCAAGGCTCATAGCCACGTCTGTGGCCTATTGGTCTCACCAAAATACCAAAAACAATGTTTTTAAGGGGAGTCTCAAGGTGAAGATATTATGAGGAAAAAATCATCAATCATTTTCTTTTGTTTTCTTTTCAATTATTTTATTTTCATAAAATCTGTTCACCTCCCCTTTTACAAGACACATAAAATATATATTATTATATATATTCTGAATTATTATCATGTTTATGGAAAAATGTATCACCGTTATTCATCCAATATTCCACTAATTATAAAAATAAAAAAACTATCTATGATGTGTCGATTTACCGAAATCATGGACTATGTGTCTTCAATTTCCATTACATTTTCCCAATATGGATGTAAATCAATTTTAATTTTTGAAAATTATTTTAATATTTATGATATCACCTTAATTATTATCTATATTTAATTTATATTCATCATATAATGGTTATTTATGAGGAAACAAGTTCGTAATTATCAGAGAACTGCCAAAATGATCTAAACAAATATCACTATAGATTTACCTAATGATTCATCTTCATAACATGGAACCAAAAAGCTTTATTATATAATTTAATATATTGCAAATATATTAACACCATTTCATTCAACTTCTTTATTTTTTCTTCCATTCAATAAAGAAATTCATTACAAACAGACTATGGAAATCATGCAATGAACGCACCCAGAACAATGTAAATAAAAAATATTATTAAATAACTGGTTGAGTGATGTTATAAAATGAAAATATAAGGTGTTATAAACATGATTATTCTTCTATAAAATTTTAATAACACCATTTTATCAATTATAATTGACGAATAATTTTTTTATGTTTTACAAACTCAAGGTAAGGTAATTCTTAACATAATTTTTGTTCTTTGGGTTAACCTTCTATTTCGTTGACAATGTCCTACTATGTTTATTTGTGTAATTAATTTTGCTAATGCTATGTTTTATTACGTGAATTTTTAGGTAATATACATATCAATCTCAAATTAATAATTCTTCATGTATTGATATGGTATATGTAAGGCACTCTTCTTTAAAAATCATTTTTAAAATTTCTATTTATTTCAATATTAAAAATGAATATTTTCATGAAATTTTTCATGTTTTATGATTTCATCATTATTAATAATTTTTTATATTTAGAATGGTTGGACATATATCTCCTTCCAATTCATTCTTTACGTGTATGTTGGAGGTCAGATGTATGGTAACTCCAATTATAATTATGGTGGTTACACCATATGGTTTCCTTGGGGGTTTTATTGTAAGGTAGTAATTATGGTTTAAAATAATATGGTGGCCATGAGGGTTATAAAATAAGTAAGTAATTGCACATGATAACCATATGGTTTCATATATTTTCTTTAATATTTTATTGAAATATAAAGTTTCACATTGTTTTTATATTTGGGTAAGAAGTATGTATTTGTGAAATTTATTTCATATGTTTATAAGTATTCATGGACTAATGATTTATTTCCCCCCTTCTTATATACCTTTCTATGAATTTTTTTCTCATCAAATATTTTTAAATGTATTTCAAATGTTACAAGTTTCTGAAATAGAAATTAGGAAGTCATGTTAAATATTTTGATGATTTTTTCCAAGAAAACATGTTGTTCCTTTCTGTTAATTTTTTATATTTTCCGTATGAAATGGACAATATTGTATTTTTAGACAAATTGTATGCTTGTGGGTTTATATGTATGAGTTATTTCTTAAATTTTTAAAACTATAAAGAAAAAATCCTTGTGAATGCAAGGATGTGAAATCAATTTGAAATAACTAGATAATGTAAAGCATTTCTTTGGGTATATATAGTTGGTATCATAGCATGGTTTAGATAACATTATGAGTTATTATGTTGTTAATAGAATTCCATAAATAATTTTCACCTTATGTTTATTTTTAAACTGTATAACATTTAATGATTTCCATGTTTCATCATCTAATTAATCTCTATTAAGAATGTTTTCAGTTGTAAGAAATTGTGACACTGATGTTAGATGAAATCGAGAGGTTAATATCTGTTCGAATCAGAAACTGATTATAGTTGGAGTTAAAACCAAGTAGTTTGTGACAATAATGGATCATCTGAAGAAAGAAATAAATGGATGTGGTATTCATGGAAGAGAAAAACCACAATTACTATAATGGAACATGATGATAGTGGAACAGTTTATGAGGAAACACCCTTCAGCTATTAGTGGATCGTCTGACCTAGTAGTGGCTGGATGATGGATTGAATCCCTTGAAAAAATATTTTAGGTTATGGTATGTTTAGTTAATCAAACGGTTATTCATTCCATTTATAATTTTGAAGAAGTTGATAATAGATTTAGGTAAATTGTCAAGAATATCAAGTCAAGAGAGGATATTGAATCCTTTGAGTTATAAGAATTTAAAATTATGTTCTTTGAAATATATTTTCCAAATGTGGTTAGACATAGGAAGGAGGTAATATTCCTTGAATTGAGGAAAAATGTATGATGATTCAATTGTCTTGTATGAATAAATCATCACCAAATTGGAAAGGAATGCTCCAAATATTATTCGAGATCATGATATCAAAATAAATCCCTTTTACTCAAGATTGAATCCAAGATACTGATGGGCATTTGTGTCCCAAAAATTCAAATGTTTTTTGAAACTAGTTTGATGTGATGAGAGTGTGGAAATGGAGTTTTTTGATGATCAATTATACTTGGAAAAAAAATATATGAAAACATCCATCAGGAACATGATTTGTAAGATCAATCAATGACATCTGATAGTATAAATTTCATGTAACACCCCAAACTTCCACAGTACGTTTCCCTTTGAATAATGCAATGGCATGCATTGTAAGAAACTTCGAGATTCTACCACACCACAACCAATCAAACTAGCCGTTATGAATAGGAAAACCTACTTTTTGAAATTTTATAAATTTTATATTTGGAATTGGACTTCAATTTTGGATTCATAATATCAAAATTAGCTTAGGGTGAAATTTTGGTACTTTTCAGATATCTTTCATATTTTGATGAATAGTGAAAATTACTAAATTTTAATTAAAAACAACTTTTTTAATCGAAATTATTGATAGTGACAAATTTAAATTTTGAGCGGTTTTAAAGTATATTTAGAATTTATTTTTACCATTGAATACAATGTTGGTCATTGGATGTAATTTCACATTTAAACCAGATATAAACAAGTGTCAATCTTTTCATAGTTATTATCTCTTAAAAACAAGCTATTTGTTTAGACGATGGGAAATAATTTTCAAATTAATTAATGCAACTGATATGTTCTGAATTTGGTAAAATAGACATCATTTTTGAATTCATAATATCAAGTATATCTTAGGCCTAATTTTTGGTATTTTTATGGAAACTTTCATTTTTTTGATTAATAGTAAAACCACTAAGTGGTAGATTAAAAAAACTAAATTTTTCATAAAACTTAATTTTACCGCTTTTGTGAGTGGAATTTAGAAAATCTGAGAGACACGGTTAATATCAAGGAGAAAAATGTGGTTCAATGAAATGAAAATAATTTTTGGTGAATAGTAACTTTTTACTTTTATTTACCACGGTTAAAGTAAATAGGGTAATTAAGGGTAAAAATGATATTAATATTACCCTAACACATGTCCTAATTTTATTGGAAAACTGTATCTCGACCAAAAACAGCCTTAGGAATAAAATATTATCATTTAGGTCCACTTGGATTAGATTAGTACATTTATTATTATTTAATTCAAAGAAGAGTAAAAAGCGTTAAAATCAATGTTTATTTACTAAAACATTTTCAATATAGGGATAAACATAAGCTAAATTCGATTATAAATATTCATTATAAAGATAAAAAGATTTCCTACATAATTATTTTTTATTTATAATTTTTAGACATTAAATAATTTAATTTATTTATCACACAATGATGATGTAGTAAATATCATAATAGTGAAAATTTAAAATAATTGATATTATAAATATCCAAATAAATATAATTTGAGACTTTTTATAAATTAGACTAATTTTATTGGTTAATATGACATATTAGGATTTATTATATAATTTTTTTAAGTAATAATGATGATATGAATTTATGAAAAACAAAATACCCAATAGTGTCAAAATTGACATAAAAGATTTTTTAAACCAAATATTATATTATTAATTTATATTCAATTTATAAAAATATACGGTTCAGTCAAGAGACCTATATCATGATAGGTGTATCATTAATGGACCACTTGGTGGTATATTGGATCTATATAGTATGTTTATTAACCATATAATATTAAAATACAAAGAGACATTGTGAAACTGAAACTAATTAACTAAGAGTTAAAACTAAAAGATAAGGTTAATATAATGACCCAAATCTGTCTAAATTCGATTGGTTGAGTAGTTTTCTACCCATACCCACCTGAACCTTTAAATAATCCATATTGGAGCCATTATAAACCGAATATTTATTTATTATAAAATAATACTTCTAGCTTTTCCAAAGGTGCCCTCAGCCCTCTTATAAAAGGGCACACCCCCATATCATTGATCCACACCTTCAAACCCATTTGACTTGGCCAAAACCTGCCCAAATACTCTCTCAACTTCCCTCACTACAACCTATAGGCCTTTATTTGATCATAAAGCTAACCTAAGGAGCCCTTTTTGTCAAATCAAAAAGAAGAACACGAAGAAGAGGTAATGTATTCACCACCCTCTTTAAAGTTCCTTTCTTCCTCAACTTCTTCTTTCTTTGTTATTTCTATTCTAAATAATAACTACAGTATCTTATATATACTGTGATGTTATTATAAATATGGTACAACCATATTCATTATTCTATCCATCCTTTGAATGGAATGTCACCATACGTGCGTACGTACGGCTTACTGTCTCCACGTCGTGGTAAAATTGTCATTCAATAAATTATTATTTGGATGGGTATAATAATGATGTGTAATTCATGTAAATAATAAATATAACAAGATAATTATTCTGTATATATGATATACCGTCCAATTATATATTATTTTAAAATCAAAAGTATGATATTGTCGCTCATGCGTATGTACGGACTACCGTCTCCACAAACGCGATGAGATTCATTCTCCATCGTATCCATTCAAGTATAATTATCATTTGATGATTAATAATAGTATCTAAGGACTTGATATCATTCTGGATATGATTATTATAAAACCTACCACGGAAAAACACGGCTTACGTAACAAAACATATACAATAAAACGAGTATGTTAACACCCGAAACAATGATAATACTAAGATATTATTAACAAATCTATGTTAAAAGATCATATATGATATCATATTAATGTATATGATTCTTGTATAATTTAATAACAATTATTTCACAATTATAAAAGAGTTTATCCTACCCCCAACCAAGGAAAAGTACAAAGTAAGGGTTTATTTCACAATCTCTTCATTATCCGAGGTTGTTTATATGTAATAATCTACTAGGATCTCTTTATCATCCACATCCATGTTTCTTAAAAATGTATTTCAAAACATTTTTACTATTTACATGAATATGGGTTAAAGTCATTTATACCCTTGTTTGACTTTTTATAAGAGGTTTATAAAGGAATCGTTCCTTCGTTTTTCCAAACAAGGTGCTTTTTATCCTTTTCGACATAATTGTGGTAAGAATGTTTTTTTAACTTATACGGCGGGTGTGGCTATTTCACTCCGTTACAAAAAATTTGAAGTTTCCCTTACAAGATTATAAGAAGATTTTCAATGAAAATGTTTTATTTTATATATATATGACTCTAAAATGATTTCAAAATAGAAAGAGGTATTTCTCTAAAAAGAGTTCTGATTTCATCTATGTCAACATCCTTTGAGGAATTTTAATCTTATTTGAAGTTGATTTATTATGATACAAAACTTCTATATTGTATTGAGGTTTTGTGATATTTTTTACTATGGATGTGTTATTTTTATACCATTCATGGTTTATGGATTAAGTATTTACATTTCTTATGCTAGTTTTAATATGAATTTTTATGTTATGTTTAAACCTTTTCATATGGGAATGCATTGCACTTAATATGTGACGGGTGGAGCCTGCTATAGCTCCTTGATGCATCGGTAGGTCTCATGAGACAAACTAGTGTCGTGGCACAGGGCCTTGGCAAAATCATATTTGTAGTCTTGGCACGAGGCCTTGGCTATGTGGTTATGATAGTCTGGCATTATTCATTCCATCATTATGAAAGGGGTTATTGATACTGTATGTGATTATTCGATTAGTAAAATATCAATGTGAATATGTAAATGGAATTTTTTTTATTTTTTCCATACTATGTTGAAGTTCATGTTTAAAAGTATTTTGTTTTAGTTATACATTGCCTTAAATGTTTATTCTTATTTATGAATGTTTCCTCTATATTTTCATCCTTACTGGGAATTTGAGCTCACCCCTTTTCTATATTTTATTTTTCCTAGGATGTGAAGAAGTAAATTATGAATGACCTGCAGGGTTAGTATGAGGGGATAAGAGTCTGGACTATGGAGACAATTTTGTTGTAGTTTTTATTTTTATGATGTTATGTAAAACATTATGAATATATCTAGTGATTCCAAGGCTACTACACTTATTGGTATTTCGAGATTTGATCTTTATTGTGATCATGCCAGTGTTATGTAATAATGCACCGACTTTGGGAAACTGGGGTCGGGGCATAACAGTTGGTATCAGAGGAAGTTTTGTACAAACCTTGGAAGCTAGATTTAGATAAACTCTGATTATAGCACGTAGACCTAAGATGGACTTTGAGGATTAATATAGAATAAATTCCTAGAATGTTGGTATTGTAGAATTTTTTTTGAGTTTTCCAAGCAGTACATCCCTGTCTTGATACGAGCAGGTAGAGGCGGCTCTGGCACAGATGTACCTAGGGGTAAAACCCAAAAACACCGCTTTGAGCTAGACTCGAACGGGAACTGGTGCACGACAACGGGCCTTGCTGCACTCTTGGTTACGACACTCCTCGGGGATATTCTTAGGATAATTTACATTTTCTTTACAAACTGATTTGAAGTGTTATATATATAAGATCAGAGTAAATGACCTTGGATAATTCTAATGTGTTTCAAATTGAGAATATGGTGACATGTTAATCTCAAAATGATTTTATGACTGCTGTTACTCACACAATGCTTTCTGGTTTAAGTCAATGGCTGGATTCCAAGGAATTCATAGTGACTATGAGATTGATGTACAAGGTGGGAACAGTAGTGGAAATGAGAAACAAAATGGAATGTCAACAGCCGTAAAAGATATCGTCTTTATGCAAAATCAATTTTCCAAAAATATGATCAAAAATATATATATTAACCAATTCCCGGACTCAACAAAGAATAGAAAGGTGATGAATGATAAGAGCTCCAGCAGTGGAGACCATGGTGAAAGAGATCCTCAATTTCCATCATGCAGGAAATGTGGAAGGAGACACGCATGAATGTGTCTCAATGGGAAAAATAAATGCTTTACGTGCGGGAAGGAAGGGAATAAAGTGAAGAATTGCAGAATAAAAATGAAGAGTATTATGGAAGAATATAAAAATGGTCCCTAGAATCCATTTACAGTCATTTGCCGTAAATGTAGGGGACCTGACCATTACCCGAGTGAATGACCTATTCTATAGGATATTTTCGTGGTCAAAGAAGAAGCTATGTGGGAATAAATGGTTAGAGAAATGTTTAAAAAGTATTAGTGCTCCATGTTGATGGGTTTACTTTGGAATAATTTTCTCTTCTATTTTTAACCCTGCAGTTTTCCATGTGAGAATGAAATTTGAGGAAGAATTATCTTTTCTCTTGTGGATATAGTTATAAATAACCATTTGGTTTTATATGATCGTTGGGTTTGAGGAAATTATAAGTTATTATAATTTGGGATGAAAATTAAAGGTATGAGATAAGATTTGTGGTTATATTATGTTATGGTTATTTTGAATAATTTATCTCATTTTGGTAATGTTATAAAATATTGTTTTTGAAAAAGGGCAACACGCAGACCGTGTGATGACCCATCGTGTGGGAAAAAGCTGTGGGAATCGAACCCCCAACCAAAGTGCGATTGGGATTTATCGCCTACCACTGGACTACGTGAAGTCCTTGGTTAGTGTGACTATTATTTTTAGTTAAATGATTTTATTGATCAATAATAATTTGATTTGGGATCTTATGTCTTATCAAATAAATACCCTTAGTATATGAAAATAATTTGGTTATTAAGTGATAAATGTTATTTTGGAAGTTGTTCGCTTTGTTGGAAACACTATATGCCCAAGGAAAATATAATAGTATTGGATTTCATTTGAGGCGTAATGGTGGATTTTTATCTATGTTTTTATTATGGAATTATAGTGATTCAGGTTATTTATGGAAATGATTAGGTTAATTACTTTTAAATATCTGACCTTAAGAGTAATTAATGTCATTTGGAGATACAATTTAACGTGGAAGACTACATTCTTATATGTTTTGGGTTTCAATATTAGTTTGGATTATATTGAAGTATTTTATGGACAATTGATTATTGAATGGTATTTATTTAACTTTGGGGTATTGATAGTTTAATTTTAGAAATAATGTTTAGTGTTTTTTTCTCTAATTGAATATCCATTTAGGGGATCATCAGATATTATACTATCCATTTTGGTTCTGATTAATCTTTAAAGACAAGGTAAATATATAGTTTATCCTACTTGGATCATGTATTTCTATAGAAGTTTATTCTAGCTCTTCCATTATGACCAAGTCTTCTTGAATACTCATTGTTCAAAAAAAAGAGTTATTGGTAAATTTTTTTTAAAGAATGAAACTCTACATAACAAGTAAGTATATATCTTTATGTTCTTAGTCAATATCATAAATGAATTCCTCATCCTTATGTAATGTAACTGAAAACTAAAAATGATGTCCATTTACTTTTCCTGCTGGGAGACTAATGACCGTTTGTCCCAACACAAGATTGTGATTTTCTTATTCTTAACTATCTCCTGATCATGTTTTCTATCCTTCTCCATTAGAACTTAACCTTATTTTATCGTCCATATCCATGTTTTTGTACATGGAATCCTAGTACTGTTTATCTTGGGTGACCTTTATACCTCTCTTCCTTTCATTTAAAGTGATAGTTTTATTGAATCTATTTCCGATGTGGGACATTCCATTATATTCTCAAGCCCAAATTTTTTAAAAAAATTGTGAGGATGAAATTTATTGAAGGATGGGAGAATGTAACACCCCAAGCATCCATGATATGTTTCCCTTTGAATAATGCAATGTCGTGCATTGTACGCAACTTCGAGATTCTAACACACCACAGCCAATCAAACTCGCTGTTATGAATCAGAAAACCTAATTTCTGAAATTATATAAATCTTATCATTAGAAATGGGCTTCATTTTTTGATTCATAATATCTAAATTATCTTAGGGTGAAATTTTGGTACTTTTCGGATAACTTTCATATTTTGATGAATAGTGAAAATTACTAAATTTTAATTAAAAACAACTTTTTTAATTGAAATAATTAATAGTGATAAATTTTAAATTTGACTGGTTTTAATGAATATTTAGAGAATATTTTTACGATTTAATACAATGTTGGTTATTGCTTGTAATTTCAAATTTGAACCAGACATAAACAACTGTCAATCTTTTAAAAGTTGTTATCTCTTAAAAACACAATATTTGATTTGACGACGAGAATTAATTTTTAAATTAATTAATTTAACTGATATGTTATGAATTCGGTAAAATATACATCATTTTTTAATTCATAATATCAAATATATCATAGGCCTAATTTTTGTTATTTTTATCGAAACTTTCATTTTTTTGATGAATAGTAAAACCACTCAGTGGTGGTTAAAAAATAGAATTTTTCATAAAACATAATTGTACCGCTTATGTGAGTGAAATTTAGAAAATCTGAGAGACATGATTAATATCAAGGAGTAAAATTTGGTTCAATGAGATGAGAATAATTTTTGGAAAATAGTAACTTTTTACTTTTATTTACCACGGTTAAAAGTAAATAGGGTAATTAAGGGTAAATATGTTATTAATATTACCCTAAAACATGTCCTGATTCTATTGGACAAGTGTATCTCGACCAAAAACAGCCTTATGAATAAAATATTATCATTTAGGAACACATGGATTAGATTAGGACATTTATTATTATTTAATTCAAAGAAGAGATAAAAGAGTTAAAATAAAAGTTTATTTACTAAAACATTTTTAATATAAAGATACACATAATATAAATTCGATTATAAATATTCATTAGAAATGTAATAAGATTTACTACATAATGATATTTTATTTATAATTTTTAGACATTAAATAATTTTATTTATTTATGACACAATGATGATGCAGTAATTACCATAATAGTGAAACATTAAAATAATTGATATTATAAATACCCAAATAAATATAATTTAGACTTTTTATGAATTACACTAATTTTTTAGGTTAATATGAAATATTAGGATTGATTATATAAATTGTTTTCTAAGTAATACTATTGTTATGAATTTATCAAAAACAAAATACCCAATAGTGTCAAAATTGACATAAAATATTTTTTAAAACAAATATTATATTATTAATTTATATTCAATTTAGAAAAATATAAGGATCGGTAAAGAGACTTATATCATTATATGGGTATAATTAATGAACCACATGGGGGTCTCTTGGATGTATATAGTATGTTTATTAACCATATAATATAAAAATACAAAGAGACATTGTAAAAGTGAAACTAATTAACTAAGAGTTAAAACTAAAAGATAAGTTTAATATAATGACCCAAAACTATCTAAATTCTTTTGGTTGAGTGGTTTGCGAACCATCCCCACCTTAACCTTTAAATAATACACTTTGGAGCCATTAGAAACCGAATATCAATTTATTATAAAATAATATTTCTAGCTTTTCCAAAGGATCCCCTCACCCCTCTTATAAAAAGGCACTCCACCATCTCATTAATTCCCACCATCAAAGCCATTTGAATCGTCCAATACCTGCCCAAATACACTCTCATCTTCCCTGAATACAACCTAGAGGCCATAGTTAGATCAAAAAGATAACCTAAGGATCCCTTTTGATCAAATCAAAAGGAAGAACCCGAAGAAGAGGTAATGTTTTCACCACCCTCTTTCAAATTCCATTATTCTTCAACTTCTTCTTTCTTTGTTATTTATATTCTAAAATAATAAATCTAGTATCTTCTATATACTGTGATGTTATTATAAATATGGTACAACCATATTCGCTATTCTATCCATCCTTTGAATGAATGTCACCATACGTGCCTACGTACGGCTTACCGTCTCCACGTCGTGGTGTAATTGTTATTCAATAAATTATTATTTGGATGGGTATAATAATGATGTGTAATTCATTAAAATAATAAATATAGCATGATAATGATTCTGTATATATTATATACCATCCAATTATATATTATTTTAATATCAAAACAATGATATTTTCGCTCGTGCATACGTACAGAGTACCGTCTCCACGAACGTGATGAGATGCATTCTCCATCGTATCCATTCAAGTCTAATTCTCATTTGATGATTAATAATAGTATCTAAGGACTTGATATCATTCTAGATATGATTAATATACAACCTATCCATGGAAAACACGTCTTACGTAACAAAACATATAAAAGAAAATGAGTAAGTTAACACCCGAAACAACGATAATACTAAGATATTATTAACAAATCAATGTTAAAAGATCATATATGATCTCATATTAATAAATATGATTCTTGTATAATTTAATAACAATTATTTCACCATTATACAGGAGGTTAACCTACCCCAACCAAGGAAAAGTACAAAATATGGGTTTATTTCACAATCTCTTCATTATCCGAGGTTTTTTATACGTAATAATCTACTAGGATCTATTTATCATCCACATCCATGTTTCTTAAAAATGTTTTTCTAATTTTTTTTGATATTTACCAGAATATGGGTTAAAGTCATTTATACCCTTGTTTGACTTTTTATAGGAGGTTTATAAAGGAATTATTCCGTCGTTTTCCAAATAAGGTTCTTTTTAACCTTTTCGACAGAATTAAGGGAAGAATGTTTTTTAACTTATATGGTGGGTGCGGCTATTTTCCTCCGTTATAAAATCTTTAAAGCTTCCCTCACAAGCTTATAAGAATATTTTCAAAGAAAATGTTTTATTTTATATATATATGACTCTTAAATGATTTCAAAATAGAATGAGATATTTCTCTAAAAAGAGTTTTGATTTCATATTTGTCAGCATCCTTTGATGGATTTTAAGCTTATTTGATGTTGATTTATTATGATACAAAACTTCTATATTGTATTGATGTTTTTGTGATATGTGTGACTGTGGATGTGTAATTTTTATACCATTCATGGTTTATAGATGATGTATTTACATTTAATATGCTAGTATTAATACAAATGTTTATGTTATGTTTAAACCTTTTTATATGGGTTTACATTGGACTTAATATGTGATGGGTGGAGCCCGCTATAGCTCCTCGATGCATCGGTAGGACTCATGAGAAAACCCAGTGTCTTGGAACAAGTCCTTGTCAAAATCATATTTGTAGTCTTGGCATGAGGCCTTGGCTATATGGTTTAGATAGTCTGGCATTATGCATTCCATCATTATGAAAGTGGTTATTGGCATTGAATGTGATTATTCAGTTAGTAGAATATCGATGTGAATAAGTAAATGGCATTATTTCATTTTATTTTTTCCATACTATGTTGAAGTTCAGGTTTAAAATGATTTTGTTTTAGTTATACATTGCCTTAAATGTTTATTCTTATTTATGAAAGTTTCCGATATATTGTCATCCTTAATGGGCATTTGAGCTCACCCATTTTCTATGTTTTATTTTTCCCAAGATGTGAAAAAGTAAATTATGAATGACCTGCAGGGATAGTATGAGGGAATAAGAGTGTGGACTATGGAGACTATGTTGTTGTAGTATTCATTTTTATGATGTAATGTGAAACTTTATTAATATATCTTATGTTTCCAAGGATACTAAACTAATCGGTCTTTCGGGATTTTATCTTTCTTGTGATCATGCCAATGTATTGTAATAATGCACTGACTCTGGGTAACTGGGGTCGGGGCGTTACATGTCCTATTTCATGTTTGTGAAAATTGTGCTAAAACAAACCCTAGGGAATGTATTATCAAATCTGTGAAGTGTTTTTGATGTGGTATGTTTCGATATATGGGTTGAGATTGTAATGAAAATTATCTAACTATAAAATTTTATAAGAAAAAATTAAAGTGATTTAAATGTGGTGTGATGGGTCATTATTAAAATGTATGAAAAAAGTGGAATCATATACTTTGTATATTTAGTCAAATTTTCATAATGTCTTATTAGATAAAGGGTCTACAAATTCATTTATTT
Organism: Viscum album; assembly: GCA_963277665.1. Lineage (NCBI taxonomy): Eukaryota > Viridiplantae > Streptophyta > Magnoliopsida > Santalales > Viscaceae > Viscum > Viscum album. The sequence goes on from OY728122.1 coordinate 1,150,987,903, forward strand.
ATGAGAAAGTCTTAGGTAAATTGGAAATATCACAATGAAAAATTAGACCAGAACTTATTGCTAATACACAAGGGGAAATTCCCTAGAAGAAAATACTTCATTTGAATCTTCTTATTGTTAACTATGGAATGACATTACCTAAAAACCTTGTTGTTTTTTTAATTAGTAGAGTTTGATGTTATTCTAGGTGTGGATTGGATTTCTATTTGTCATGCTACAATTCATTGTAGATATAAAGACGATTAACATTAGAAAATGTTTTAGTTTGTATAAAATAATGAACCCATATAATTGATAAAATATCAGGAAAATATGATAAAATAAAAAGATGGAAATTAATGTTATCTAGTTAATGTTGTTGTAAAAAATTAAACTGTTGACATGATTGATGTTCCAGTGTTAAATGAATACCTTGATAGCTTTCCTAAGGAGTTGCTCATTTTCATTCCTAATCAGGAAGTTTAGTTCACCATTGACTTAGTTTCCGATGACAGGAAAATTTCAAAACCACCTTATTGAATGGATAAAGTGGAAATTATTTAATTGAGAAATCAGTTTGAGGAGTTACTGGATAAAGACTTCATTCATCCTAGAACATCACAATGGGTTTCTCATATTTCATTCATTAAATGTGATGATGGTTCAATGAGACTTTTAATTAATTTTAGTTATTTTAAAAACATTAATTTTAATAATATATATTCGTTTCCCTCACATTGATTACTTGTTTTATTAGCTCCAAGGAGCTCAATATTTTTCCCTAATTGAATTGAGATCTGGGTACCATCAGCTGATGGTGTAGGAGGATGGCATACCAAAAACAAGTTTTCAGATTAGATATGATCAATATAAATTTTGGATTATTTAATTTGGTTTTAATAATTCACCTATATTATTCATGTATCTTATGAATGTAATATTTAATAAGATTTTAATAAAATTGTGGTTGTATTTATTGATGATATTATGGTAAATTATAGAAGTATATATGAACATCAGTACAACTATGGGTTTTTTCAAACCCCAAATGAAATGGAACTTAATGGAAAATTATGGATGTGTATATTTTTTAAAGAATAAATTAATTTCCTTGGTCACATTGTTTCTATATATTTTATAACTATTGATTCTTATAAACTTATAGTCGATGAATAATGTAAATGACTTCCAAATATAAACAAGATTCGTAGTTTTCTATGTTTTGAATGATATTATTGTTGGTTTGTTGAAACCATATCACTATTATCTAGTCCATTAACTATGTCAACTTGAAAAGGAGCGAAATTCATCTAGATAAATGATTTTGATGATTTTTTTTATGAATTTAAAAGAATATTGTTGAATTCCCCAGATCTGACCCTAAAATTCAGAAATGGAGTGTTTTTCATCTATAATGAAGGTCAATTAAAAGAACAAGGATGTGTTTTGATGAAAAATGATCAGGTAATTTCTTGTGAATCAAGAAATCAAAAACATCACTTTTTTAATTATCACATGCATTATTTGGAATTATCCCCTGTACATTTTTTAAAAAATTTGGATGCATCATTTATACGGATCCAAATGTAAAATATATACTAACCAGAAAATCAAAAATTATATATTCAGTCAAAAATAATTTAACATGAGGTATAATACATTTAATGAATTGATAAAATAATATTTTTTCACTATCAATTACCCTCCTGGAAAATAATAATATATGGTAGATGAATTGAGTCAAAAACATATTTCATCTTTAACTATGTTATTACTATAATAAGACCCCTTGATTAATGGTTTAATAAATTTTTCTATGAATTTGATGGAGTAGGAAATTCATATATTTGTTTCAGGTTACACTATAGTCCTCTTTGTCAGACATAATTAAGAAAGTGCATATTGAATTAGGGGTGTTACATGAAGTGGTATAATTGGTTAAAATTGGTATCGTGGAAGAATTTAACATTGAACAGGATTGTGTTTTATGATTTGGAAAGATATTATGTGTGATTTTGATTCTATAATAATGAGATAATTATTCTATATAGATTATAATTTTTTATTTTTAGTTCATCCAGGAAATAAAATATATATAGAGTCCTTTGAGAGTATTACAGGAGGGATAGAATGAAAATAGATATTAAATATTCTACCGTGAAATGTTTGACATGCCATCTTGTTATGTCAGAGTGGTAGTTACCAAAAGGGATGCATTATCATTTACTAGTTCCAAATATGAAATTGGAAAATATATCCATGAATATCATTGTGGGGTTACCAATGACTTCTCAAATTAACAATTCTATCTTGGTTATTGTTGATTGACTGAATAAATCTACTCATTTCCATCATATTCGATATAATATGTTATTCGATCAGATATCTCGACTCTACCTCAAATAAAGTATAAGGTTACATGGATTTTATCATTCCATTATATCTGAACATGATCACAAGGTCACTTATAACATTAGGAATGGCCTTCCGAAGATGTTGGGAATAGAATTAAATTTTATCACAACCTTTCATCCTCAATGAGATATGCATTCATCAAGGATGATTCCGATTGTGGATGATATGCTTTAAGCTTGTTAAATGGATTACATTGGATGTTTTGATCATCATTTTTATTTAGTTGAATTTTTTATAATAAATGTTTTTATTCTAGTATAAAGATTACACCTGTTGAGGCATTATATGGGAAGATGTGTCGAACTCCAGCTTTTGGGGAAGAAGTTAGTGAAGGGATATTGATGGGGAAAAAATTAGTATAGGAAGTGGTTGAGAATGTGAATATGATCTATCAACATAAGAGGAAATATTAGATAAAGAATAATAGTTACGTAGATAGTATAAGGAAGGGATTTCATTGAGGTAAATGATCATGTTTTTCAAATTATCTCACTAGGGAAAAGTGTTACAGGTTTTGGTAACAGTGGAATATTGAGTCCCCATTTCATTGGACCTTCTGAAATATTGGAGAAACATGAACCAGTTTCCTATCGATATGTATTACCATTAGTTTTATCCCATGTACACAATTTGTTTCATGTTTCAATGTTAGGAATGTTTGTGACAGATGCATATCATGTTTGGAACCTTAAAGAACATCAGCTGGAAGATAATCATTGTTATTAAGAGATACATGTCTAGATTCATGACTGAAGTGAACTAGTAATGCAGAATTCGGTAATCCACAAGTTAAGGGATATTTGGAGAAACCACATGGTTGAAGAAGCAACGTGGGTGTCCGAAAATGCTATGAAGTAAAGGTACCCTCACTTTTTTAATAATGAAATAAAATTGCGAGGACACAACTTCCAGAAGTTAGAGATAATTTAACACCATAAGGTTTGATTTTTTTTAATTAAATGAATTTAGAACTATGTCTCTATATAATGACCATTTTTTAGGGTTAGTTATAAAATAAAAATTAATTATAATTTTTCTTCTTCTATGATTTGAATTTTGAAAAATTAACATACACTATTGCGATCAATATGTTTTTTAGAGGCTGATAGGACAAATTAAATTTGGTGGTGAATAGTAACTTACACATCTGAATATTACTATTAACCTTAAGAATAATAATATGAATATATGAATAGTAACATAACAAATAATTTTTTTCTAATAATCTAGGAGACATTAATTAATTTTTCAATGTGTTATTAAATCAGTTGTTGTTCTAAAATTATTAATTTTAGAATAAAATTTATTTTATTTTAAAATTAAATTTTTCATATATATATAATTATTTCCATAAAGTGGTGTTAATTTTTAAATTATAGACATTAAAAAATGGATAGGGAGAAGTTTTTATATTTTTTTGAATTACTTCAATTTTGGTGAATATCTAAATTTGAGAATTTAAGAAATATGCTAAATAATTGATGTTCTTGCATCAGACATGTGTCCTGAATGATGTAATTGAACCTTGGTTCTAACCCACATGCACATATTACTATTTTGGGTCACATTAATCAATAATATTCATAGTTTTTAATAACATACAATTCTAATGTTATGAATAAGGGAAAAGCGCTCTTCTCATCTACTATAAATACCACCCTCACCCCCCCCCCCTTTTCCTCTAACATCTCTCAAGCATTGATAATTTTATAAATTATTACCAATATATACACCATGTATCTCCCCCACATATAATACCTCATGGTCTCACTAAAAGGAAAAAACCAAAGGCTTTAAAAAGGATCTCATAGAAAAGAGATCCAAGGGAAAAATCCTCTTTAATTTTTATGGGTTTTATTTTCAATTCATTTATTTTCTTATACACTCTTAACATAACATTATCCAAGTTGCATGAAATCACTAATGTTATATATATTATATATTTTTATCATGATTGTGTAAAAATTTATCATCATTATTCAACTCATATTCCTCTTATTCTAAAAATAAAACACCATCTCTGATGTGTCTATTTACCGACATTTTGGATAATATGAATACAATTTACTTTACATCCTACAATTAGGGATGTTAACCTTCTTTAATGTTTGAAAATGAATTTAATGTGTATTATATTACCTATATAATTCTCTATAATTAAATTATAAGCATAATATTAAAATTATATGATGAAAAAAGATTGTGATTGTCGAAGAACCACCAAAATGATCTAAACGATTAACAGTAATGATTTTTCTAATTATTCATCCTCATACCGTATACCAAAAAAAATTTATGACATAATTTAGTATTCTATAAACATATTAACACTATTTAATTCCTCTTATTTAGTTTTTCTTCAAATTTACCAGGAAATCCATTACAAATCCACCATGGAAATCATGTAGAGCATCCACCTGAAACAAAGAAAATAACCAAATATTATTAATGAATTGGTAGAATGATGTTTTAAAATGATCATAGATTCCATTAGAATCATGATTATGCTTATGTAAAATATTTAAAACATCCTTTTAACCGTTATACTATAGGTTTAAAAATGTATTAAGTAATAATAAAATGAGGTAAATGGAATTATTTACCGGATTTCTGTTCTATGGGTTCACATGCTATTTCATGAATTATGTTCTACAAAGATTATTTGTGTAATGAATTTTTTTATATTATGTTTTCTATATTTATTTATTGTGATTATAATTATTCAAATGACATTATTAATTCTTGATATAATGATCTAGTATATTTAAGGGACTCTCCTTTTAAAATCCACTTTTAATTTATATTTTTCTTCTAAAATACGAAAGGAATATTTTTAGAATGTTTTCATGTTTTATTATTATATTCATTTTATAGGTCATTTTTATGATGAATGGTGGAACCTATATCTACATCCAATTCATTGGGTACGTGTAAGTTGGAGGTCATCTGTATGGTCAATCCAACTATAACTATGATGGTTACACCATAAAGATTCCATAAGGGTTACATTTTACTATAGTCGCGAGGGTTTCAAATCCTAAGGTATCAAAGAGAATTACGAAAAAAGTTAGTAATTCATCATGATACCCTTATTGTATTATATATTTTCATCAATGTTTAATAGAAATATCATGTTTTTAAATATGTATATATGGGCGAGAAGTATGCCTTTGTGAAAATAATTTCATATGTCTATATGTATTCAAGGACTAATGGTTTATTTCTTACTTTTTTAAAACCATTATATGATTTTATTTATCATAACATGTTTTAAATGGGTTTAATTGTCTATAAGGATGATTTATAGAAAGAAGGATGTCATGTTAAATGTTTTGAATGTTTTTCAAGGCAATCATGATGTGGTTTTGTGTTAAAATTGATCGTTTATATTTTTGGAAGAAATGAAAACAGATTTAATCATATCAACATAGTATTCTTGTTCGATTATATGTAAGAGTTATGTCCTATCATTATAAAAACAATAAACCCAAATGTTATTTAAAAATGTAAGGATGTGAAATCTAGTTGAAATAGAATGAATATATAATTTTTAAGTCCTGTTCTTAATAATTATCATCAAATATTTAATAACCGAATTTAAGATTTAATATTTGATAGTTTATAGAATTTATTTATTTTATTTTAAAAGGAAAAAAATAATTTATTTTTTCTAAACTAAATATTTACGTCTTGTAATAATACATTTTTATTAATTTATATAATAATAATAATACTTCTATTAAATATAACTTATTAATGTTCAATTGTATACCAATAAAATTTAATCATTAAAGAAATATAAATATATTATATATTAACTTAAACAATGCTTAATTCCCTATTTTATTATAATAATTAATGAATAAAACATAAGATGAATTTTTAGATATATTAAAAATTAATATGTCATTATAAAAGAATAATTGAAATGTTCTATGAATATAATCATTCTCATAGAAGTCTTTTATAAATATTCAAATTATAATGTGATGAAATTAAATATTCTATTAAAATAAAATTATTGAATTATTAAGTATTTTATATTTCAATAATTAATATAGGTAATGAATAAAATTTATGTATGAAGAATAATCACTTTGAGGTTGTTTCAAATATTGAAAAGGGATTTAAAATATAAATATCATCAATATTATAACATAGTTCACATAAATTAAACGTGTTTTCAAACTGTTGTGGAGATTTGATATAATGACTTGTTGGCGGTGTCATAAAAATGTATCATCTTTTATATGTTGAAAATGCATACACTATGCCATTAAAAAAATCATAGAAAAAATAGATCCATTTAAAATAATTATTTATTATGCTTTTTTTTGAATTCATTGTATATATATGTTTTCTTATTTATATTATATAATGATAATCAAATTTTAATCGTTTTGAAATATAATTTTTTTATTATGTATAATACTAAATTGAATGTTTTATATTATTATTTATTCAATTTTATTAAATAAAAGTAAATAATTTATGAGATATATATATATATATATATTTCCTATGTATATGTTTATAATGGGAATTATATTACTTATTGATATATTAATGATATTATATGAGTATGATCATTGGAAATATGGAGTTCAATCATGATATAGATCTATATATTTTTGTGTGGACTAAATCACATGAGTATAAAACATGGTATTTTATACATTATATAATCGGTATACATAGGGATAATGTTTTACAGTAATTCACTATACATAATATTAACAAAACACCTGACATATATATATTCATAATTTCATACTTTTCATTTCCATCATTTAGTTTAATATATTTTTGACGGTGAATGGAAATCTGGTAAATAATTTTGGTGATTTTAATGAACCATGATGCATTTATTATTCTTTCATAATTCTCATGACATATAGGACCTTAATTGAGGACAGTAAATTATGATTATGGACATACATAGTGTCATGTAAGGTACTAACATACTATATAATTGATATGTAATTTAATAATATATATTATTATTATTTTATTAATTATAATTTTAAATGTATTAGTTATCCTATATGATATTTACATGTTCCATGTCCTATGGATATAGATTATATATTAAAAATATGAATATATACAGACATATAATGGAAACTGTGATAGAGATAGATGAATTTTATAAATACTATTCTATATCCCAATGTTTATTTAGTGGCTTTGATGCATTTATAAAGGTCAACCATTTTCTATAATTATGAATTAGGAATATAAAAATATTTATCAATTTAAAAATATCCATGAAGGCCACACATATAGTCTGGAAAATCATTAATTTTTGTTATAAAATATTTACATGAATTATTTAATTTTATGTTATAATTTATCTAATGTTGTTTGTAACACATCCAATGCTTTTAATTATATGTTTTCAAAATTGGTTAAATATTGTGTAACCGAATATAAAATATAGATTATATTAAAGTATCATCCGTTGAAAGATGAAATTTAACTATGTATGTGGTCTAAATAAAAAAACTGATGTAGTGATATAGTTCATAACATTTTTTTCATTATGTAATCCTATGGAATGAATCTTTAGAGATGTATCAATTGACATATAATATTATACATCACTACCAAGAGAAAAAGATTCTTTTATAGTTGAGATTTCAAAAATTTTAAGTACATTACATTGTGATGTTAAAAACGTTATATCATACTTAGTGAATCTCATAAATGTTAATCAATATACTAATAGTTTTGATGGGTTGTTAGTTTTCATTAATATTTAAAAAAAATATTGTTAAATTGGTATAGAGATTTTATGAAAATAATGATTAAACTCCGACAATATATATTCCATTATTAGATGTCGGATAACTTATTACATGTTTAATATTTCATATGACGTCGTCTTAGTAAAGTAAATATTCACTAAAAATTCATTTTTCTCAATATCAAAAAAAGAGTAGGTGCTATCATATCATGAATAGAGTATATGACCTATAGATTTAATTTATAATTCATATATCTGGTAGATCACATTATTAGGTAATAGTCATTATTCTATTTTTAAGGTATATTCATAATTATTATACAAGAATATTTATTAATTGATAGATAAAAGGTCTATTTTTATTTATAATTCATTTAAACCTATATATTATGGATGTTATCATATTTTTTTTAAATTACATATCATTTACTATTTTTAATATTCATCAAAACATGTAACAATTCCCCTAAAATTTGAAATAATAACATATTTTAGGGTCATAATGTATTTATAAAAAATATAGTGTCAATTTTGAATACATTAAAAATAAAATATATATGTAGAATGAAATATTTGAAAAATATTATAATAAAGATTAGGTTCATGGGAATCTAATAAAATAATTTTTTATTCCTAATAACTATGATTTATATATTTAATTTATTTGAAAACAATAGTATTGTTTTTATAATTATGATTGAGAACCCAATTTATCATGTGAAAACATGGAATGGTTTTATAGATTGTTTGATTAAAACGATTCTAGATAATTATTGTATCATTATTATTTAAATATAAAATGATAAAATGAATTTTGGGGAATGAAATAAGAATTGTTTTTACAATTTTTACCTTACTAAAAATTATTCATCATATAAACTCACAAATATTTGTTGAAATTAAATTTCAAACGATATTTATATTTTGTGTTTTTTAAATTATGTTGTATGAACTCTAATATCACAAAACAAATTCACAAAATTTTTGTAACAAAATGATGTTGAATTTTCTTTTTCATTTATCAATTTTATCATATATATACTCTAAACTGGTGATATATTTACAATATGAATTTTATATAGTGAAATTTATGAAAAGAGTAAATAAATATGGGATATAGTTTTTCTAAATAAAAAATTATGATTTCACTGAATGAATTAAATATAAATTAAATATAAATTAAATTCTATAGAAATTTATGTTTTAAGGAATAATGATTCAAAAAATATTAGAAATCAATATCCTTATTCATTAATTTCTAATAATATATGAAAAAATCACATACACCCCCATATATATATACATATCAGCTATAAAAGCTTCCCTTGGGTTAGAGCTACCCAATTAAAATATATATAATAATTAAGGAGAAATAAATAATTGATGGAAAATTATTAGAACCATTTTTTTGAATATTCCATTATCAATATTCCATTTAACATTATCCCTTGGTTATTTATAATAATTTTTCGATATTATATTCTATTGTTTTTTGGATTGTTTTTGTTTTTTTCTTGGATTATGAGAAACTTTAGATCAAAACATAGTTATGAAAATATATTCTCATCATCCAAATAAATTGAGTCCCATACTATGGAGTTCAAGATGTTTGAACAATTTCAGTTCAAACCATGTGGAAGCCCCCATTAAACACGAATCCAAGGATAGTTAGAATAACATGGTTTTTAAAACCTTACAAAATATTTCTGGTAGACAGAGTTGATTTGTACAGTTAGAACAAGGTTTATTAAACCATTTCCCTAAATGTTATACACTCTATAGATTCAATGTAAGGGAACAAATTTAAGTTCATAGATAGCAGTAACCTTGATTCATAACATAGGAAAATTGAAATGGGATTTTAGGTTTTCGGAAATTCATAATTTAGTTAGCAGACTCCATTAATAAATTGTAGATTTCTCTTAATCACACCTGATTTGATAGTATCAATTTCTTAGTCTATCAAGTGATTATTTAACATAATAAAAAATATTTACTTATTAGATCAATGTACTATTATAAGTGATTGATCCCTCTCTAATATGTGTGTCCACAATGAATAAGAACTCTCTTTTATTCCTCCTATCACCATCATTGAAAGTGGTGAATGATATTGTTTTTCATGGATTGATACATTTATTTGATGAATTTTAAATCTATGAATTATTATTTTATATTCCACACTATATGATTTATTTTGGAATTTTATATTTTTGGTGACTGATTACTCATCTAAATAAATCTATGTAGTTCTATATGGATTTAAACTATAAAAAAACCTGATTTATTCTTGGATTTAAAATGATTTTTCATTTGATTTCCCATAAAAAATCGAGAAGCATTTATTCCTCATTTAAAAAATTCATGAAATTGTGAAATAAAACAATTTTTGAATGTCTCTAAAAATATTTCGATGATTTTGAGAAAACGGACTCTTAAAATGAATTGTGATATAACAAAATGATTTCATTTATATTCATCATACAATGGATTTAAATGATAGAGGGTTATGAAATGAATGAACGTGATAAAAATCTATTATTTGGAATTTATGTTGAAATTTCATGTCAAAACATGAAATTGTGTATTTTAGTAGTGCATGAATATTTAATTTTTGAATAAATACATGACCGTGATTTATTTATTGATTGAAAGAACATGTGAAACTATTTATTTAGTGGGTTACTAGGAAAAAAACACTTAGACTTTGACTCCATAGCATTGAGTAAATTATAAAAATAAAACTAAACATAATTATGAATTATTTTAACTAATGAAAAATAGATTCATTTTATTTTGATGACCTGATATATAAAAATCAAGGAACATTTTGAATTTTTATTGATTGACTAAGTAATTCACGGAACCTTGATATAGGAACTGATGAACCTCTATGATGATTCCATAGGTGAATTTTTTAAATTTAATTATCAAAATATAAATTTTATTTATTATATTTAATCATTCCATAATAATTTTTTGAAAATGAAAATTTATGTCAGTTTTGATTTATCATCCATCTACTTGATTAGAAATTTTATTTGACAAAAAATGTGATAATAAATTTATGGAATTACATTCCATTAAATAGAAACAAAAATGGATTATTTTTTATGGAATATATTATGGAACATTTTTTTATATCCTACAGGTATATTTTATTCATTCATTACCTTTTCCATTCGTTTTTTATAGATGTTATTATTCGATGTATAAGAAAAGGGAATGAGCCACAAAGTGGTGTAGGGTGTTCCTGACTTGTAGGACCATGGGTGGTGATGTGGATAGTGGAGCTTTGATATACTCATTCAACAGATATTCTATGATATTCTATATATTTATATATTTTTATTTTTTTATTTATTGTATGATGTACCATTTTTGGGATATTTATCTGCCTAATTTTTTTTGTCTCCATTAGGATTATTATGTATAAATAAATCAATGATTTATCTATCATTATCCTGTATTTATTGATATTACTTTTGGTTAAATCATTATTGATGGACATTTTTTGATACTTAGGTTCTAGTAAACAACCCATGGGGATCAATAAACCCCTTTGACCCACATAATTATTGGATCAGGTTCCGCTATTCCATGGAAATGTGTTTGGTTCAGGAAAACTTATTATCAAAGGACTGAGTTTGTGTATCTCTGCATTATTTCTGTACGAAATCTGCAATGTAATAATAGTTAGGAGGTAGAATTTTTGGTACTCAATATGTCATTTAAGAGTCTATTCCTTGATATATATGATCATAGAGAGCCATGGATTACCATGGGTGTTAGGGAAAAGCCTCTTTTTTGAATAAATTTATTTGATAAAATTCATTCTCAAAACACCATCAGAGTATTTTGACATCCCAAAAAATTTAATTAAATCTGATAGAATCGAATTTCAAATATATATTGATTGAGTTGAGGATCTATGTATAATATTGTAAGTTATCATGTTTTCTGTTTTTGTTTTGTATTCAATGCCCCCAAGAGGTCATTTGAAATGTCCATAAGAGGGGGATATTGATGATCGACAAAAATAAAAACATCGTATTGATAAAAATATAATCGATAACTTGGTGTGAGTGGTCCATTCCCTAGGACATGTAACATTATCCATTCATGTTTAGGATCCTACAATGAAACATTGAATGTATATAACTAAATGTTGTATTGAGGTGTTTGTTTGGAAAAACCATATTCATTCCCACTATCGATTTACCATTAGGAGGTAATGGATTTGTTGAAATGGTTTGATCATTTATTATAGTTCATAGAAATTAAATATTTAATTATAGTGGAATAGTAAAAATTAATCACTACGGGCCTAGAAGGTTTTGGTGTAATTTTATGGGTAAATTAAATATACACGAAGGACTGGATATAAAACAAATATATGATATTATTTAGGTATAGTTTTATCTAGAGAAAATGTTTTCTGATATGTATTTATAATTTCTCTTCCTTAATCATGGAAATGAAAATGTGAATCACTATTCAAAAAACTATGTTGAGCATGATCAGCTTTCTACTATGTTAGTATCAAATTGGAAACTAATTCCATAATGATTTGAGATAGGTAATCGGTCAAATACATGATATTCATATATGTTTTTGAATACCGTTTATTATGAGGATGTTATCAAAATAAATTTTATGGATGTGTATCACTTGGATGGAATTTCATGCTAGGTAGAATTTCACCATACTCAATATGGAAATTTAGTTAGTTGCATTCAATAAAATTTGAAGATATATTAGTTTCATTGGGTATAATTGTAGAATACATCTATCAAAATTTCTGTAATATCTAGAAATGGCCCAATACACTCATTTTTATTTTTAAAATCACGTATTCACTACAGGTTTGTATAGTAGATATAATTTTTTACGGTTCATCCATTCACTCAAAAAACTTGTAGAAGTTAAATCATTTATTATCAACCATATACAATGGACTTGGATTATAAGCACCTAAATTCCCTACTGTGTATTCAGATTATTTTTATGTTTGGGGTGTTAACCACTATCATCCTGAATAAAGCTTCTTCAAGAAAAGGAATAGTCTCCAGAGGAAACTAATGTGGGTCGAGTGATAGTGAGAGGTTATATCACAATAGATTCATATCAAATGTATACTATCTTTGATTCTTCATCATCTCATTCTATTTAATCTACTTTAATTGAGAAATTATTAATCCCTCCTATAGAACTTATGGATTTTCTAATGGTTATTTCTATTCACCTCAAGATGAATAGAGAGAAGGGTCACTGATGCCCCTCTTATTATTTCTCATTATCAGAGTTAAATCTCATCTGAGAATTTATATTTCTTAATTTCAAACCTCTAGATCACATTTTAGGGAAGGATTTTATTAATTTATATAAATTAGGGAGTTATTTTTATCTTCGTTGGGTCTCCTTTTCTACCCCTGATGGGGTATGCCAGGTTTCCTTGGGAGAATGTGAGGTATTGTCGACAAGATCTAGACCACCATTGTTGGAGTTGGTCTTAATGATAATTATTGTTTATTATTTTCTATAGGATGATTACATGAAGTGTGATATTATTATTGTACTAATCACCATTATTTACATGATTATATCTTATTTTTCTAGTCAACCACCATTTATGTAGTTAATGTTTTCTATTGACTTGGTAATAGGTACCCAACCAGTCTCTATTACCTACAAAAATATGAAACCGATTATATTTAAGGATTTAAAGTCCTACTTAAAGTATCTGATGAATAATGTCTTTATCCACTGGAGTTAGTCTCCTTGTGAGGTGTGTGTGTTTTTTTGTTCAAAATTTTGTTGAAACCATTCACTATTATATTGATTTATGAATACTAAATTTTGTCTCGAGGAAGTACATATTTCTATTTCATTTTATTGATGTCTTATATGATTAGTTTTAAGAGTTAATGTGTTCCTTAAATTTTAATCTTTTTTTATTCCACCATCTTAGAATCAATGAGTGTGAAATTCATAAATAAATCATCTAGAGTAGGAATGAAAATTATGAGAACATTTTATTTCCTTTTTATATAATTAAGTTCTCTATAAATTTTATGGTGATGATTATCAAGATATTATATGAGTATATTATTTTGTTGGTGGTGGTATTTTGGGATGACATATTGGTATACTCTAAAACTGATGATGACCACGTGCTTTATTTTCGACAAGTTCTTTATTTTTTAAGAGATCACTAAATTTACACTATGATGTTGAAGTATAATTTCTTAATTTTTGAATATAATTTTCATTGATATATTGTTTTTCTAATTGATATTTATTTCTGGTCATGATAATGTGAAACATGGTATTTTATTGGAATAATTATGATTTTTTAGATTTAGAGGTTATAGGTGTTTCAAGTGTATTACCACCAATTTTTAAAAGTTTTATCTAATTTATATTATCTAATTACCACTCTCTATGGGAAAGGAGTAATGTTCATATGTGATTTAAAATTTTAAAGTTCTATTGATGTATTGGTAATCATTTTCTACACTAGTATAGACAATTACTGAAGATGTACAAGGATATTTTTTCTTTTTTGAAAAATCATGATTGGGTATGGGATACATCTCATTATAGAGATATCACTTTGTATTTTATTATTACAACCATCATAGGCCCCATGAGAAGAACTATTCTATCAATGTTCTTAAGGTCACACATGTGATGTATTCTCATGAGAATGGTTTACAATTTATTTTGATAAAAAATACTGAGTTAGATTTCTTATAATAGAGTGGAATTTATATTTGAGGTTATGGGTGGAGTACCTCCAATATTTTGAACCCTACATTTCCAAAACCGCTGGTTATGGGAATGTCATTGTTTACACTCTATAAATGAAATTCAAACCCATATAGAAAAATGATCACCAGAAGAGTGGAAGTTGATGGACTTATTTACACATATAAATATGGGTGATTAGTTTGATGATAAATATATTGTATTTAAAATAGTTAAGTTTAAATCCTCTCCTATTAGGATCATTGAATAATAATAGTACCTTGATGATGAGTTCTTTGAACTAAGGACTCTATGGTGGGGACACCATTACTGAGTGGTTTTTATATTAAAATTGTAACATATGCTTTCAAAAATGGGACATGATAACTTTTCATATGGTAAAATTTATGATGGAGCGTTTTCTATAGTTCTTAGTCAATGATAAAACTAAACTCAATGAATTTGTTATATGAAATGTTGCGATGATTCTGGTGTTCCAGGCTTGAGACAATATATATTTGTTTTTTATTCTAACTATTATACCACATTAGAGTTCAAAGTCACATTCCTAAAACCTTGAGGTATTCTCTAGACCCTTAATGTTCCAAATTAGATATGGGATGATTTGATTTAAACTGTGGTCAGTTTTACAATGGACCTTTACAGCAATATCGTGATATGTGTTGTGATTGACTGGCTAACCTAATCAGCTCATTTTATTCTTTTTTTATAAGACCAATGATGAGGACCAGAGAAGTCTATATGTGTAAGATATTGTTGGATGGAATGAAGATTATATTTTTTGATAGAGGTCCAGAATTCACATTTTCTTGGAATGGTCAGTAGGATGAGATTTGACATGTGGATAGATGGATTATTACATATCATAAAAACGGATCGTGAGACTAAATAAGCTATTAATTATTTTTAATATATACTATGAACATTTTATCAAGATTTTAGTGGGACATGGAATACCAAATTGGAATATTTCATTTTTTTTATAACAACAGTTACTAATAATCCATCAAGATGGAACCCTTTTAGGACATATTTCATCAGTCCTATAAATATTTATTTTGTTCGATAATGATTGGTGATGCTTCTCTAGTCAGAAAAATCATGGATCAAGACATGATAACGAAGATTCTATTGATTCATTATATAATGGTTATTTATAAAATCTAGAAAAATAATATTTTGATCGACATCAAAACCCTTCAGTGTTTTTAATGGGATTCTAAGTCGTTATGATAGTTACACCTTTGTTTGATCATTAATTTCTTGGATAATAGTGAATGGAATCTTCAAGATTTGTGTGACCATTTGATATTTTTTATTATTTTAGAATCTTATAATTCAATATATATTTTACAACATAATGGTTTTTGATTCATAGTCCTTGTCACATGTCAGTACAGAGAAACTATCTCTCTAACCCATCTCCGGTCATCAGCTAGGAGGACCAAGAGTGGAACTATATTTATTTGTGACTAAGTGTAATGTTTATATATTTGACTTTTTTATAATTTTCATCGGGAATATTAGATACTGGTAGTTTTATTAAATTTCTATAATGATTCATTTTCACAAGAAACGTGCGAGTAATATTCCCTGATAAGAGAGTAGTGGCCTTATCTCATTCATATGGAGTTCTCTTGATAATCTTTCTTACGGAATAAAATTATAAATGTGGAGAGATTTTAATTATTGGTAACCATATTTAAGAGAATAATTCCATTTTAATCACCCTTTTAATAAATATTTTTTTGGATAGTTTTGTAAAATTTCAGAGGATTTTGGGACACGGTACAATTAGAGCATGATCAAAGAAAAATATGTAGGTTATCCCAAGAAATTGTGTTCCATTTGTTGGTGTTCTAGAAGGGGCACAAAATTTTACCAAATAATATTGGTTACCCCCCCCAAATTGGGGCATGTGATATTGGGGATTGAATTATTAATCATGATTTTTATACTATGTATTGAAACCATTACCAATTTTTAGTATCCCAGGTGGGAGAAAATGTTTAGAACACAATTTTTCAAACCATTTGCCCAAACCATGTTACTCTCTACAGAATAATAGTGGGGTAACATGGTATAGAGAATGGTTTATTACTCAAAATTATTCCTAACCATATTATATTGAAATAACATTTTTAATTCTCTACAATTTATAATTTATTAAATGAATCCCTGATTTTAATTTCTAAACACCTTTTAATTTAAAATAATTTGCGGATCCATAGAGGAAATTTGGCTCTATATACCTCTTCTGTTATCATATCTATGTCCTTATGGATGTGACTGATCCATATATAGTATTTTTTATCATATTTGAATAGTAATACCATTTACTACACTATTACATTCTACATGTGTGGTGAATCCTCTTATTGATGATGGAATGTGACATTGTTTTAATAAATTGTAATTCTAGAGACTCATCTTTGATCTTAATCCCCTTGTCCATTGGTAGCTCCCATTTGGTGCGATTTATTGATCATGTGACTAAATTTTTGTGGTTCCATTGGTATTTTACATACATATGAAACCATTATTTCTTAATTTATTCCTGATGAATTATCAACTGATTTCTAGACCATGAATTGTGAAGAATGTATTCATGATTTAGAAATGGAATGGATTTTTGAAATTAAACACATATTTAAATTGAAACTAATAAATTATAAACATTTTTGAAAAGGATGGATTTAAATTAAAATTTATCTGAAGAAAGGATTTTATGATGGTTCCTAATAAAAATGGATTTATCTAATTATTAATTTTGAAAGGCAGAAACATAATAACAACCACATAACAATTTTAAATTTGAAATGGAATGTTGAGACATTAAATCACTTATTTTAGCTATAAATAATGAATTCAATTTACTAAAATTATTTCTAATGATTTGTTGATTTTTTGAAATAACATCTGACCCCGAGTAGAAAGTTGATGATTGGGACACACACCCATCGAAATTCATTCCATGATGTGGTTTGATGATGAAAAATCATCCTAAAAAAAATTGTTCAAGATTTTACATAATGGAATTTATATTAATTCAATATAGGTTTCCTTATCCTTAATGATGTGTCCACACATTGAGCTATTATTGATTTACAAAGTAGAGTTTTGAACATAGAACTTGGATCCCATGAACCTTCGAGAAGATGAAATTGGTTGTTTTTATTATTATCACATGATAATGTTTATTGAATTAGTTTACTAATTACATATTTTTTTGTGATGATGTTTTTAATCAACTTTTTATGTAATTTATATCTATATGGTTTGAAAGCATATTTGACCAAAAATGTATAAATTACATTCCAAGAGTCTAATTTTTTTAAATTGTATCACAAATTATTAATTGAATATACAATTGATTATGGAATATATAGTGATATCATACTATGACATTTTTATCACATCATTCATTTAACATCATATGTTCTTTGGATTAGGTTTTTATATGTCGAGGAAAAGGTAATGCTTCACTATATGATGGAGAGTGTGCTCAGAAAGTTTTACCTTGGGTGATGGTAGTGACTAGTGGAAATATGATACACTCATCTCACAGAAATTTCATAACATTTTAATGAAATATACTATTTAATTTATTGAATAATGTATTATTTCAGTATCTTAATCTATCTGTTTGTGGTATATTTAATCCTTAATGATTGATTATCACACTAATTGTTCACGCATTTAACATCTACATCCCAATATCAGTTTATTGTTCTTGTAATGAAATTAAACCCTCTAACCCATATTTTATTACTTGGTGGTAGTTTCCAACTCTTAGGGACCGTGAATTCCCTTCAGCACACGTCGGTGATGTCTTGGGTACTAGTGTACCAGGGTGTTTTATTTTGATTGTGAAATTTTTACTATCATGAATCCTTTAAAAATGTAATTCAAATATAAAATAGATATATATTTGAAGAATTGAGACTGAATATATAATTTGATTGTTTAATGGTGGAAAAATTAACTATATTATAAAAATAAATAATTCATATATTGAAAAATATGAAAATTTAAAATATAATATAAAATAATACAATCTATCATTATGTTTCATGATAAAATATCATTGAATATGGATTTAAATATTATAGACCATCATTATGATGATTCTGATATAAGATTAATAGTTTAATTACAACATCGACATGACTAGTGAAAATTTAATTATTTTATTCAGGAATATATAAATTCATTTTAAAAAATACATTTTCTAGATCTAAATTTTTATCAATAGAAAATGTTGATTAATTTTACGTAGGTGAATATTCACAAGAAAAAATTAATTATGATTTAAAATAGAATATAAGTCTGAAATAGTTAACAAAAGGTTTTTAATAGATAAAAAATAATTATTATTAGGTGACATACACTCTTTTAGTATAATATTTTATTTATATATTCTTCTCTTCCATGAATGAATTATTTTTGAATATCACACATATTCAAATTTTTAATTCATTTATATTTTGTTCATTAAAAAACCAAAAACACACAGATACACAAACATATAAATATATTAATTAATATATATAGATATTTTAAGACACTATATTTGGTATATCTGGATTCTATTATTTTTTTGTTTCTTATTGTGGAATAATGAAGGATTGGAGATTCATTTTATAATTCATGTTTTATAACATTTTTATATAACAATAAAAGAAAATAATGAACATTTATAAATTTAAAGAAACATGAAATGCATATTTGACTTAATTGCTTGGTGAATATGAATATTAACGTCGAATTTTAAATAACATGTAACCGTATAAAATTTACTATCTTCGGAATAGTTAATTTTCAATATAATCTTACTATATACATTTTTATAAAAAATGTGTCTTTGAGAAATACATTTTTTTATGATTTAAAACCATGAATTATGAAAATATTTAAATATTACAATATCATGTTTAATGTATCTAATTTTACTCTATGAAATCCCATTAAGATATAAAAAATGATTGCATTGGTTTTATAGAATATCATTGGACCATTTATGTGTTTCCTATAATTATTGTATGAGTCAGTCAAAATGAATAAATTAATTGGCATTAGATTAATGTAATGAGAATATTATTTAATTATATTCTACGATATATATATACCTCTCATCACTCTTGAAATATTCATTTTGTGTTTTGATAACTAAAAAAACGTAATGTTATTTTATTTCATGTTGATTGGAATTGAAGGATTATATTTATAATGTTACCATCAAATAATTATCTAGGTGATATTTGAAATTCAATAATGAATTAATTAAATTATTTTAGTTTGTATGATGGTTATAATCCATTAATGTTTTTTTATAATGATGTTTTTTATATGGTGTTTTATTTAATAAATAAATTTCCAATTAATATGTATTTGATGACTAATTGACATTGGGATTGAAAATAAGTGAGTTTATTATGATAAAAAATATAGATTTTGGTTAATAAAATTATTAATTTTTATTTTGTGAAAGGGAATACATACAAAAAATTCCACTTATATTAAATATTTATTATTAGATAGATTATTTTTAATGATAAGTTTTTGAAAATATTATTATCAACTTAAATCACCAATACATTTAAAATAAAATATTTTTTAAAAATTTATTAGAAGATGATTTTGTACAACCATTTTTTATTGTAAAATGGGTTCAAAAAAATATACAATAATATAGATATGAAAAATGATTGGGAATTACTCATTAATAAAATTATGATGATCCATCAAGGATGAGAATGTAATATCATCTGATATAATTGTCATGTTCAATGGAATAAAAATGAATAACCACGAATGTAAACAACGATATGTATTAGAATTCATTGACTGTGACATAATGATCATTGTTATATGTTACTTTTCAACATACTTATTTATATCAATATAAATTTTATAATATCTTTTTTTAATATACTAGTAACAATTGAATTTTTTATTTTTCTAATAGTAAATATGGTAGGGCTACCAATTTTTTTTGAAAACACTTGTGCATGAACTAGGTATGCTTAATATTGTTTTTAAATGCCTATTTAATTTTTTAAAGATATTCTTGTATTTTAATGATTATAATAATTGATATATTTTATACATGATTGATTTTTTATATAATGATATTGATTTAAAAAAATTATCATTCTTGAGAATGAGTGGAATTAATTTGGATAATCATATTAAATAATTTTGACTCAACCATATAATCATACCTTAGTGGGAATATATATATTATGTTTAATGATATATGAGAACGAAATATTATATAATTAATTTTTTATGGACCATGTAAAAAACTATAGGAGTGGGGAGTGTGCATGTTCATCCTCATAGTCAATGTAGTTTCAAATACATCCATACAGGACACATGTTTTTCTTATAACACGTTATTTTTTCCCAATATACATGATTACGTATTCTTAGTGAATAATGTTAACATTTTAATAAATTTATTTATATTTATATTTATGAACCCTAGAGTTTATTTTTAATTTTTTTACTCTTACTTTTTAGGAAAAATCATTAATAGTAATTTATATCATTCAGTGATAGCAGAGTGTTCTTGATATCATGAGGTTATTTGGGAATTATACATGAGTCTCATGTTTTTGTGTCACATAATTTAAAATTTTTGTTAATTAATGGTTATATGATAAGTCATTAAAATTATATTTCATTCATTTATAGAGAATGGAGTTTAGTTTATATGTACCTATATAAATGTTTACTAATATCTAGATGGTGAAATTATTTTTTCCTCAAATTCTTGGAATAACATGGTATAAAAAAAATTATCCTAGTAAATCAATTTTATCAACCATTACGGATCATAATACATAGAATAAAATTTTAGTAAACAAGTAGACCTAGGTATGTGACCCCACAACCATCAAATCACTTATAAAACCCTTTGGACCACACCACAAATGGTGGGCCATTAAATAATATATTATATAATATAAATTCCTTTTAAAATATGGGTGTTTTCATCCAAAATTAGTTTTCTATGATATGTGTTATTGAATCAATATAAGAATTTATTTATATAAAATACATGATTATATCCTTTTGAAAACTATTTCAATACCCTTTATTTGTTACGAAAAAAATTCTTGTTGTGCATGATATTGAATGAGGTTTTTAAATATCATGAGAATTATTAAATCATACTTATCCTATATGATTTCTTCATCAAAGGAGAATTCAAAATTTAGTAATTCAAAAAGATTGAGTTAAAAGTTGATTTGAAATATTAAATCCCTAATGATATGTAACTTTTGTTTTTATAATTCATTGTATTTTTTGTGCATGTAAGGATAACATAATTGATATGTTGTGTTTTTTTGGTGGGTTTTTTTGTGATTTTTGTAAATGGCACTATGAATGAATTCAAAAAATTTATATATAACCATTTTCATTAATTTGTTTGTCTATTTTATCCTTGATATTTAAAGTATGAAGACAAGGATAAAAAATGAATAAGTGATGTGGTCCCTGGTATTTTAAATAATGAATCTTGATATGATTAAGGATGATACAGGGGCATAATATATAATGATATGTTTTGGGAAGTTCAATTTAATATTATAATTACTTCATAATCATAAATATTCAATGATGTTGATTTTTAGATATATACTGTAGGGATTAATATATAACTTTTGCATTATAGTGATAAATTTTGATTTTATATTGTTAAAATTTTCTATCGGTTACAACATATATTTTATGTGTGTTGGATAAGGAATAAGAGACTTAAATTTTCACTCGTATGTGAATTAATATTTCTCCCATAACAACATTATATTAGTGAAAAAACATGGTAGTTATTTATTGAGTTACATTATTATAGTGAATTGATGTTGTGTAAAGATGAAAAGGGCTGATGGGGTGGAATGAATTAATTATTGTAGGAACACATTGTAATTTTTATTTATATAAACATATATATTTTTCTTTGAATCATAATGTTCATTATGAATATATTATTTATTTTTTTCGAATTTCTACAATGAGTTGAGTTTTAGAAAATTTAAAATGTTTTTTTAAAACAACTCAGAATTGTTTTTTGTAGAATTCTATAGATTTATCTTAATGATATGTGGAAGTAAAAACATCATTATTTTATGTTATAACATTATATTGATTCACTAAACAATACATGGTGTATTTCAATTAATTGTTTTATAGATCAAA
This sequence comes from Viscum album, assembly GCA_963277665.1. Classification (NCBI taxonomy): domain Eukaryota; kingdom Viridiplantae; phylum Streptophyta; class Magnoliopsida; order Santalales; family Viscaceae; genus Viscum; species Viscum album. Next base: position 1,151,011,022 of record OY728122.1, read on the forward strand.
TATGTTTATATTTTACATTGTATGTTGTTGTGAATTATTTTGTAATATGATATAACATTCCACGAATTTTAGATCGGGCTCCAACCAATGGAAAATAGTATGGTTTTTGTCGATCATCTCATGGTATTCAAAAATAAATATTAATTGTATTTTAAACTAGTCAATGGATATATATTTAATCTTTTGGGTTATATTATACCTTCATATATACTAGTGGGTTACAATAGTTTTAATTTTACTACTATTTATTTTTGATTTGTTGGATAAATAAATTTATAGATTATATCATATCATAGATCATTAATAAGTGAAAAAAATTGTATATCAGTATGATTTATTAATTGAATAATTCATTTTTTGTATTTATGTTTGGATTGGATTTGAATAATAATATCATAAATGTTTATTATGATTGATCAATATTGTGGACTTAGATAAAATGATTAAAAAAATTATAAGAATCATCAGATCAATGAAGAGGTATTTTATTAATATAATATTCTTATTTTATGTTTTTCATAGATTTATTTTTATTTAACACTATTTTACATATATTAGCATGGCTATCAATGTTAAATAATAGGGAAAGATGATAAATGTAATTATATGTGGATATGTTTATATAGTGATGAATATTTTAAATTTTTATATTTATTTATAATGATTTGTGTTGGGTTCTAGACCTAGTTAATTTATATGTAACGAAGCGTGGTGGGACACATGCTATTAAAATAACATACCCATTTGTTAGAGGCTACTTAATAGAAATGATATTATACGGTGGTATGGCGGGGAAAATATGACCTTACAATCATAGGGTAGAAAAATTGTATACAATAACAACAACTAAAAGAAATAAAATAGTAAATGAAATCTATAAATATAATCCTTCATGATATTATAAACTCGTGGATATTGAATCAATATCATATAAATAAATTACAATCATGTAATGATTATATACCAAAGGTTTTGTACATAAGATACATGTAAACATGAATATGCATCATGAAATAAAAAAATAAAAAAATACCAAAATCTATCTCCATGGGAATCATGAGAATATGATTGGTCCTCTCTTGATGTACACTATCATCAGATTTTATGTTGTCCATCCAATGTTGTATGCATCCATTTTTCCCTGTTGGAATATTTTAGGTGTATTCAGGTAGAAACTATGGGCTCAAAAAGGTGGTGAGATATACTCAGTATGCCACCATCAATGGAGTGTAGAACTATCCAGTCTATTATTATATGATGGTCAGTGAAAAGGTAATAATAAATGTAAGAAAATAAAAATTGAATCACATCTGAATGGGTTCTTTAGGGAATACCCAGCCAACACTATCTACATCGGCCTATGCTGAATACCTCTAAAAATATGATTCCCAACATGTATATTTATTCTCATAATTATATTTATACATATAAATCACAAACATATATATAGATTTATATGTGAATATATATAGATAATAATATTCAGGACCAGAGCTATATGCATAATGTGTCAATAAATAGTTATAACTAGATTCCTAACTCTCGTAGCATATGAGCATGGAAATATAATTGGTCCATGATAAAAATCTTGTGTAACTAATGGATAACACCATTGAATGTTATTTGGATAGGTTTATTAATTAGTAGTTTTAAATAATTTTCATTCTAGGGTCATCCAAGGAATTCAATAAAAAGTAAACCATGTATCAATCTAGGAGTACTATAGAACACATCACTAAAAGAGTATATTGAATGTATTCCATATTAGGAATCCTACATTCATTCTCGACATAGGATATATGAAAAACATTCTCATCGAATTGATGGTATAATTTATATTAACCCTGCATCAGAAGTGTCATGGTGCAACAAAACATTCCACCATGCCAGAACAAGGTAATCTACATGCGTACTAGTTATTTCTGATTGGATAAGTGAAGTATGTATCATGGTGATCTCATAAAAGTAATACTATAAATAAACCATATATCACTCCATTGACATATTCCTATTCAGGTAAAACTTCTAATTTTTATGCTCAATAGGCCCATCCATGTCATCCATAACCAACACCATTGTATCACCCCAAACATGGTGTCAAATAATTCTCATAACTATAATGGGACTCCTAAAATTCAAACAAGTCAATTTTATCATGTTTTAATAACAATTAATTAAAGATAAGTTAAGATACAAAAATAATTGAAAGGGTCTATGAACATGTCCTACCTCTTTCCATTGGTTCAATTAAAAATTCATTACATTCACAATGGGAAATTCAAGACACCTAAATAGGTGGTTTAATTTAATTCCCTTCGAGGACCATCCAAGGCCATTATGGTTGGAACACACTAAGGGGTGGCTCACGTCAAGGGGGTCATCCTACAATGTTGATTTATTGGGTTTATAAGACTACACTAAATATTGAAAAATAATTTTATTTTTAAAGACCCGAAAATTCAAAGTAATTTTTTTAAAATAAATGGGAATTTTACGATTCTGCAAAAATTTACTGTGCATGATTCTGAGGCCTGGAGTGCCTGAAATAAATTTCTGAACTTGTTTTGGGTATGTTTAGTAAATGTGTGATCTAGTTTTTCTCACTTTTTAATAGGTGCTCAGAATTTAAAAATTAGGGCACCGTTGACCTCACAACATCGATTTTACCTTAAAAATAAATTCACCTTGACCATAGTAGGTCGATGGTGGAAGTTTTATTTTCACATATTCTTGAAAGAAATAAAATAAAAATAAAATTTTGTAGTGTTAATTTTTATTTTTATTCCCTGTGGAGGTTGAGAAGTGGGGACAACCCGACCGAACCTCCCATGAGAGGTTATAAAGGTGGGGAAAATCCGAACTAACCTCTTATGAGAGGTTATGGGGTGGGGACCACCAAATCCCAAAACCTCCCAAGTTTGATTTAAGAGGTGGGGACCACCCAAACCCCATAATGAGGAGAAACCTCCAAACTCCCTCTTTAATGTGGATGATCCACTTGAGCTTCCTCTACATTAATTAAGCCAATTCACTACACTTAATTATGCCAACCTATGTGATTAATTAAACCAATTTGAAATTTTGTCAAAAATTAAATTGGGGGAAACTTATAACATTTTGGATACTCTACAAATTTTGTGGAATTGGGAGAGGAGAAATATTGGGAGAAATATCTTCAGCATAGAACGTGTTCTTCCATAAAGAACGCTATCGCCGACAAAGAATGCCTTCGACTATGATGAACCAAACAACAAGCCTGGGATCAAAATTGTGTGGTGGGAGTGATGGACACAGATATCCTAAACTTCCTCTGACATGGGACGTCTACATCTATGAGGAATCTATGTTTGTACTTCCATGTCACGCCAACGTCAACAAAAAACCTGAGGTAGGGGTTTTATTTGCGCGTGGATAATTTTATTATGTTCTTTCCTTGGTTTCTTTTGTGGTTTGGGAATGAAATGTAGTGGGAAGTTGTAAAGCTTGATTTTTTTCCTTCATGTTCTTGTTGAGACATATGCTACCACCCTAATGTGGAGGGTATGAGCCAAACCAACAGGGCCCGACCATTCCACAAATATTGTGCTCTTCTTCGCGATGGAGGAGGATAAAAACCATCCATTTTTGGGGCACGAGAACATCATCTGGAACCTTCATTGTTCGTGACAAAGGCAATGACGCTACGACAACACCCCAGGGCCGACGCCGCCTCCTTGCGGCCTCCACACCAACATCGTGCGGCTGGACCTCCACCCAACAGCCAGACCACCCCCTGAGGCTGGACCGCCGCCCCATGACCGGAACCCCCCCCACCCCCCGCAGCAGGACCGCAGCCCCCCGGCCTGACCACCTCCCTGTGGTCGGACTGCTGCCCCGTGGCCGAACCGTCATCCCTGGCCCAACAGCCCCATGGCCGCACACCCTCACGGCACCCTCTGCGGCCTCACGACCGCATGTGGCCCTCCGCGACCCCTCACACCCTACCGGGATGGACCTAGTGGGTCGGGGTGAACCCAATGGGCCAGGTTGCACAGCGGGTTGGGCGAGACCCAACAGCTTGGTCCGACCGGTTCAGACCGGACCTGAGCCCAGTATGACCAATTTACCTTCTTTTGTCCATAAATTTGGCACCGGACGTTCGTGTGACGAACTATCAGCGGCATTGGAAATCAGGGAGTGAGGCAGTCCCATTGAGTATACCCCACTGATGTTTTGAATTAATATAGGGAAAATTCAGGTTGGATCAAGCACTTCTCCAATCGGGCCCCTGGGTCTAAATGTCTAATAACTCACAGATCGGGCATTTGATTGACGCGTTGTCTATTACTTTGAGACCCCTATGTCATGGCAAACCGTTGAGATACTTCTTCGTTGAACTTAGTGGACGATGTTGTGTCGACCAGAAGCTTGTGGAGCGGATCCCCTGGAGACGGGCGAGCATAGTATAGGAACCCAGTGGCTGGCTGAGAGTTGACGACTGCAATACATTTCAACTCGGAGTGACTTGACAGGCACAGTGGGGAGTGACTTGGTGATGCGGCAGATCCACGTTGAGGAGCACCTTGGTGGGGCGGCATACCCATGGTACTCGAAATGAGGAGTATCTCAACAGGACATGATGGAGAAGGCCTTGGTGATGCGGCAGACCCACGGTGGGGAGTACCATGGTGACGCGTTAGACCCACATTACTCGATAGGAGGAGTACCTTAGCAGTCCAAGGTTAGTGGGAAGCGCCTCTATGTGACACGGCAGGCCCACTATACTCGATAGGGGAGGAGTTCTCCAGTAACCGAGGTGTTCGACATTCTGACTAGGAATGTTATTTGATACTACCCCAAGAAGAAATCCTGGTGTGAGTTGAGTCAGTACCTATGTGTTTTGTTTCATCATGGAGATGGATTAGTTGAATATTAGGTATATGTATGGGAATATACCTAAGTAAGGTTATCTATTGATTTCATAAACTTTTTTTATCCTTGATAGATTTTGTGAGACCTAGAGGGTATCTGGGTCCTTACTGAGTATCATTATATTCACCCATTCATGGGCTATGCACACACCTTGTTGTGTTGGATGCAGACGACAGACATCACTGATTAAGGCTGAGAGTACCAGCACTGGACAGTACCTGGAGGTGGACCATATGACCTGTTGGTACACAGAGGAGATGGGTGGATGTGGAGTGATGAAAATGGTATATGTACTAATCCTTCAGCTAGGAACCTTGGAGGATGTTACAGTAGCTATCTTTTCTCTTTATTCAGGTGTATTATATATCAGTTGTACTTGTACCAATACTATTGGTCTTGTATTCTGCCCCCTTTTTACATTCAACAGTCTTTTGGTTATATAGTTTTACTGTATTCGTATCTTGTTGTGTGCTTGGTTACATGAGTTTGCATGTTATTATGGCAATGCCTTCCCAGTTTTATGGAAAACGCCTTTTAGTTCTAGTCGCCTTTACTTGGCTATGGAATGCGGGCTTGGGGTAGTCACATCATGGGCCCCAGGGGATAGGTAGTTACAAACAGGTATCAATGGAGTCGGTTATACAGAAGAACTTGTACTATGATATTTATTTTTAACGACAATAGTGTTAGGTGTAGTGTGTGCGGTTTTCTGTTCAGGGAGTTCAGTATTGGTGCCGCGGCTGGTGTATCCATACACCAGGACCCTGAAATCTGATTTCCGACACGGTGCATGAAAACACTTATTTCGTGTGTGTTTCCAAGAGATTTCTTTTTTATCCCTTGAGTTATCTCACAAGGTATATATTATTAACTATGGTCCAGCAGATTATTTTCAGGATGCCTCCACATAGACATTCAGGTAGGGTTCTGAGAGTTGTACACACTGATTGCCCACTGAATGACGAGGCCTCGTTGCGGGGCCCTTTTCCAGTAGAGGCACCACTGGTTACTTTTTGTTTTGGGGATGGTGTGGTGCTTCTCCCAGGAGTCTGTAGGGAAGACTTTGTGGTGCACGTGGTGCAGATTGTGGAGCTTAGCCCATGTGTATACGAGAAAGCCTTTGGAGAAAGATGTACATGACGCATGTCATTGGGGAAAAATGGAAAACCAGTGCGGAAGTAGTAGTGGGTTACCCTTGATATTCTTTACTATATGATATATTCTTTTATGTGTTACTTGGTGAGAGTAGCCATGGTGAGTTTGGGAACATAGTATACCTGTTTAGGTGACAAGTTAGTTTTACTTGTTGTTCACTGTGATTTAGCCTTATTTCTTTACTTTTGCACGAGTGTCATTGGGGAGGATCCTAATTATTATACTGTTATACTCACCCTACATATATATAATCTGTTTTTCAGGTCACTTGGATCTGGTTGGAGATCATGCTGGTTACTACTAGCTTGTGGTTGCAGGACCTATTCGGGCATGTGGTCGCTGCTGTTTTTACATTCTTTTGGGTACTTGCAGTTTTTCCCTTTCTGATGTAATACTTTTTCATGACATTCCATTTGTACATATGGATTTCTATTATATTTCCAGTTCTGAGTTAGAGTTTATTGGTCTCTATCTTTTCACTCTCTTCCACATGTGTTCTCTTAGACGGTATTTCCTCCCATTTGTGTGTTTACTATACCCTCAGTGCTAGTCGCCAACCCATGGCCTACTGGAGGTGGGGATCGGGGGTCATTATCTCCCTTATATGATTGCTGGCCTAGGAGGGGTAGACATTGTGCGGAGGGGGTCCTGACAGAGTGGTATCAGAGGTCTGGTTGAGGGAAAGGATGGATATTGGAGTTAGGCATAGGTGAGGTTTCACGGGTTGGTATGGAAACAGTGTCATTCATGTTTAGAAAGTGTGGTAAACAGTGGAGATCGGATGAGACATAGGCTTTTAGGACCCCCTATGATCTGATGTATGGACCAATAATTTTACAATGTCTACTAAAAAACATGATACTGGTTGCAGGGTAGAGACCTAGGAAAGGATCATGCGCCATTCTTCATTGTTCATGTGTTTGAATGGGTTGACATTGGGATAGGTTAACCTAAAACGAATAAAAGAAAATAATTAATTAATTAATGTTGAGCCTTCCATATTCCAGGCTTAGGAGCTCTAAGATATTTTTATTTTACAGGTATGGATCCAGTTCGTCGTCCTCGTCAGGCTAGCGCAAAAAATGTCCAGCAGGCTGTTCCAGTAGATCGTTGCAGGGTAGAGGATGACGACGACGACACTTGGAGGAAGACACTCCGAGAGTTTCAGCGCCAGAGTCTGCAGAAGTATGAGGGCTCCGTTTTTGATTCAGTCACGGAAGTCTTGCTGGAGGAGGTCGAGATAGGCTTTTGTTTGATCAGTGCTCGAAAGGAGCACTGGGTGTCCTTGGTTGTGACGATGTTGCGTGGAGCAGCAAGGCAGTGGTGGTTGTTGTTCCTCGGGGATCGTGAGGAGTAAGCGATCTCATGGGAGGAGTTCTGAGACAAATTTAGAGTCGAGTTTCGTTCTTCTACTGTGATGGAATCCCATCACCATGAGCTTCTTTCCCTTCGACATGGGATCTCCATTGTTCGTGAGTTTGAAATCTGTTTTAGGAACCTTTTACGATATTCTTTGGAACTGTTACCAGATGAGGAGGCTAGGGTGAGAAATTTCGAGGAGGCTTTGCATTAAGTGATCCAACACCAGGTCACCCCATTTATGTTGAAGACATATCTTGAGGTACAGGAGAGGGAAGAGTTTGTTGAGAGGACATTGGCCAGGAACGTATCATCACAAGAGGGGAATCAGCATGATTCCTCACGAAGCAGAGCTATGATCCGAGGTTTCCAGTTTTCAGGGCAGATGAGTTTCGTTTAGCCTGGGGTAGGTCCCAGCACTTCACATCTCATTTCTCCGAAGGCAATAACTATCAGGCCTATGCCAAGGGATCATGCGCTTGTTTTTCTTGTGGTGGTTTTGGTCATCAGCAGTGGGAGTGCCCGACCTTTCAGAGCAGTCATCGTGCACCAGGTGTTATGCTACAGGTTCCCCTGTTGAGGTAGTTCCAGCCAAGGCAGTAGCAGCCAGTTTCACTAGCATTAGATCAGCAGAGGGTAGATGGTGAAGATATAGGATAGCCCCATGACGCTCCCCATCCTCAGAGAGTAGTGTGCGACCATGGTGGTGGTTTTCATTAGGGTCAGAGAGGCCGTGTAGGAGGTCGTGGTCATCTTCATGCTCTAGCGTTTCCAGCACCAGATAATCCAGACGTCGTTCGAGGTACCCTTTACTTGTTTTCGACTTTGGAGTATGCCTTGTTTGATCCAGGACCAGCACACTACTTCATATCACATACCCTTGTCCATGCTTTGGTACTTGAGGTAGAGAGCCTTCCAGAGCCCCTAGCATTGACTACACTAGTTGGACGTCAAGTTGACTTGTTTAAAGTATGTAGAGACTATGAGCTAGTGTTGGGATAATACCGCTTTTGGAGAGATTTCCTATGTTTATGGATACAACCATATGATTTCATCCTCGACATGGATTGGTTGTATTCAGTGCAGGCTATCGTGGATTTCTTCAAAAAGAAGGTTGTTTTCTTTGGTGCGGATGGAGAGAAAGAGGTGTTTGTTGGTGAGCAAGATCCTTAGATGGGTCATTGGTGTGTTTCATCTTTATCATCCATGGTGGATGAGATGATTCTGAGTTCTTCATAGGTTCTATAGTTGGCGTTTCCTAGGGTCGTAGAGGAGTACCCTGATGTCTTTCCATAGGAGTTTGTAGCATTACACCCTCGAAGAGAGATCGAGTTTGGGATCAAGCTACAACAAGGTGTTTCTCCTATCTCTATTTCTCCATATAGGATGTCCCCTTATGAGTTACGAGATCTGCATATACAACTTGATGGTATGTTGTAGAGCAGTTTTTTTTCGGCAAAGTGTGTCCCCATTGGGGTGCACCAGTTTTTTTCGTAAAGAAGGCTAACGGAATTTTGTGGTTCTATATCAATTATCTTCGCTTAAAGAAAGTGACAAAAAAGAATCGCTATCCTCTTCAATGGATTGAGGATTTATTCGATCAACTGAAGGGCACAAGTTGGTTCTCAAAGATGGAATTGCGGTCAGGATATCATCAGATGTGTGTGAAGGATGAGGATATCCCGAAGACTGCTTTCTGTTGTCGTCATGGGCATAATGAGTTCATTGTAATGACATTTAGTGTGGCGAATGCTCCAAATGTGTTCAAGGGAATGATAAATGTTGTGTTCTATGAGTTCCTGGACATGTTTGTGGTAGTTTTCATAGACGACATCTTTATGTACTCCATATCTGAAGAGGATCATGCGGAGAATCTACGATCCGTTGTGGGAGTTCTTCGTCAACATCAGTTGTTTGGGAAGTTGTCTATGTGTGAGTTTAGGGCTCGAGAAGTCTGTTTCTTAGGGAATGTTGGGACCCAGTAGGGAGTAGATGTGGATCCATCAAAGATAGAAGTAGTTGTGTCTTGGGCAGCCCCCATGATAGTTTCAGAGGTGCGAAGATTCCATGGTCTCGTAGACTACTACAGGGGGTTTGTATCCAATTTCCCTTGAGATTTGACTCCTCTGATATCTTTGACCAGGAAAGATCAAAATTTCATATGGACATATCAGTGTCAGAGAACTTTCGAGTATCTAAAAGAGAAGTTAGTAAGTGCTCCATTCCTTTTTCTTCCAGCTGAAGTAGTTCAGTTTTATATCTTCTGTAATGCTTCACATCTGAGGTTAGGCTGTGTTTTCATGCATCAGAGGTCAGTTGTTTCATATGGGTCTTGGAAGTTACGTCCCCATGAATGAAACTATTCCAACCATGATCTTGAGTTGGCAGCCGTGGTTTTTTCATTGATGTTGTGGAGACATTTCCTCATTGGTGAGCGCTTTGTGGTTCTCACCGATCATAAGAGTTTGAGGTATCTTTTCTCCTAGCGTGACTTGAACTTAAGACAACGTCGGTGGATGGAATTTTTATAGGAATATGACTTTGAAATAACATATACACCAGGAAAAGGGAATGTTGTAGCTGATGTGCTGAGCTGAAAGTCACGTAATGATGTTGTGCATGAATCCAGTGATTCCTGGAGAGTAATGGAAGAACTGTCAGCATTACATATTGATATAGGAGAATTAGGGGGTAGATGCTATATTTTTTAGATGACGGTACCGTTATCCCATATGCAGAAGGTGGAACAGTCCCAGTTGGGGGATCATGAGGTGGAGGTCTAGAGAGACCACGTTTTTTGTGGAGAGGCCTCTAATGGTTGGTCAGAGGACAAACAACACTGAGTGTTGTATCATGGAAGGATTTTTGTTCCCTTGGCGTTGCACGAGACGGTCCTCCGATAGTTCCACGGTTCTCCTATAGCGGTGCACCCAGGTGTGACAAAGATGTACTGATCATTGAGGAGTCAGTTTTTTTGTCCTGGGCTGAAGCGTGTTGTTTCGGATTTTGTGTCTCGATGTTTATTCTGCTAGAAGGTGAAGGTCGAAGACTGTGTTCCTGGTGGTCTTCTCCTGCCATTAGAGATTACTCAGTCGAAATGGGAGGACATCTCAATAGACTTTGTTACTATTTTATCGCAAGCTCTGGGAGGTTATGATGATATTTGGGTGTTGGTGGATCATTTAACAAAATTCTCCCACTTTATGGAAATCAAGGAGTCAATCTCAGTGGATGTTTTGTCGAGGAAATATCTGGAAGAGTTTGTGAGACTTCATGGAGTCCCTAGGATGATCATTTCTGATTGAGATCCTTGTTTTACCTCCAGGGTGTAGAGATGTCTCCAACATGCATTTGGTTCTCAGCTATGCCCTTGTACTACTTTTCATCCTCAAACAGATGGTCAGACGGAGCAAACCATCCAGACTCTTGAAGACGAGATGTGCTCTTGTGTTCTTGATTTTGGAGGTTCATGGATGAAACACTTACCCTTGGTGGAGTTTTCCTACAGTAATAGTTTCCACTCCACCATTGGTATGGTGCCGTTTGAAGCCTTGTATGGCCAGTCTTTCCGTTCTCCGTTGTGCTGGACTGGTGCCGGAGAGTCAGCAATTATCGGACCGGAACTAGTGCACAATACTACAGATATGGTTCAGGTGATTCATGATAGGATGAAGGCAGCGCACGATCGTTAGAAATCATATGCAGATCAAAGGAGGAGACCCTTGTTGTTAAATTTTAGTGATCATGTGTTTCTGAAGGTGACTCCCCATCGTGGGAAGCGAAGTCTTGGTCATGGGAGTAAGCTATATCCCCACTTTGTTGGGCCTTTCTAGGTTTTAGCTCATATTAGAGTTGTGGCTTATCGAGTAGCACTTCCCACTCATATGAGTTGGATACATGATGTTTTTCATGTATCACATCTACGTCGTTATCTTAATGATGACTGCCACATCATCAATTGGGGGGAGATCGATGTTGATGATGATTCCACCTTTGAGGAGTGACCCTTAGAGATCCAATACTACAAGGAGAAGATGTTTCATGGGAGATCCATCCCTTTAGTTTGTGTCTTGTGGGGACATGGAGGCTTGGAAGAAAGTACATGGGAACGTGAGTCATAGATACGTGCTCAGTACCCATAGTTTTTTGATGTTTAACTCTTTTCATGTATCGTTGTAACTTTTGTGGTTATGAAACTTTTGTTTTTATGAGATGGCTCCCTTTGTTTCTTTGGTGGCTTGCTCTATTTTTAGAGGTATCTCGGTGGGTGGTTGTTCAGACCCTATTTCGTTTTATCTTTAGGTGTTTTTTGGATTCTCGATGACGATAATTTTTTGAGAGGTATCTGATGTAATGGTGCAGACCTCTCTAGTCCATTCCTTTGTAAAAATGTGTTGTTGGAGCTGTTTCGGGAGGACAAGGTGACTTGGAGTGTGTTTGGGTGGACGTTTAAAGAAATATAAAGGGATATGGCCTTCGCACGGGAGGTGCATGTTCTGTCCATCCGTGCGGAAAAACAATGCAAGGTTGGTGTCGGAGGCAGTGGATAACGCATAGTTAGCACACGGTTTGTCAAACTTTGTGGACTTACCATGCGAGGAGTGTTTGATGAGGAAGAAGCTAACGCATGGTTATCACCCAGTTTCATAAACCGTGGGGACTAACCATGCAGGCACTTAAAGTGAAATCCTATAATTGTGGATCCGAACTATTTTGCCTCTAAATTGTTCGTTTAAGCCCTTAAGAAGCCATAACTTGAGATTACCCTTCCTTGGAGGTAAAAGAACCTATCCCAAGCATTTTGGTGGTGATCTGAAGGCTTCTCTTTACGAATCAAAACCAGTTTCTCGAGGTATTTGATCCTTTTTGTTTGGTTTCCTAGATCTACCATGATCTACTACTCCTCTTTTCCCAGGATCATAGATATACAACCGTTATGGGTAGATCTAAGTGTGTGGATGTCGATTATGATGGGATTTGGTCTTGGTTGTGTCAGGGGAATAGATCTAAGGAGGATTTTTGGAGAATTGACCTGGTTTCTTGGGCGTTTTCGACCGTTGTGGTTTTCCAAAATATCCTTTGAGGTAGGGGATTCATGGATTCTCTTATTGTTTATGTGCAATCGTAGAGTTAGCATGAGTTATCCCTTTAGATCACAATGGAATTGACCTAATTAAATACTTGAACCGGATTAAAAGAATTTTTTTGAACGCATGCTGTTGCTTTGTACCATGATAAAAGTTACCCTCTTCATTTTCTAGATAGTGTGATATCTATGGCTTGATTGTTATCATGTTGTTCTTGATGAAATTTATAAACAATGTAAAGCCTGAATTAATTGATAATTAATTTCCATAAGATAAAGAGGCATGTAATCGAATCTGGATGTTGTTGTTGTTGTTGTTGTTGATCCAAATTGATGTTAATAAAATTGATGTCAATGTATGTGATTAATTCAGTTGGTTGGGAAACCTAAATCTATTGGTGCTTTTTTTGAAGGCTAGATGCCTTGTTAAAGGGAAAAGATCCCAATTTGATGTGATGCTTACTTTCTTGCTGCTTGTGATGTGATGTGACCCTGGGAGGTATTATGATATGTGGGGGCATGGAGGCCTTGTGGTTGTGGCAGTGGATGATGCCTTGAGTGGTGAGATGCATCGGTTTATGCATGTGGGTGTCCAGGAGGACACTGAGGATGATGGAATGGGATGAATGTGGTTATTGGATGCTTGTGGTTTCAAGGTTGTTTATCTACTTTACATTTCCCCACTACTCAAGACAGCTGGTCGTGCTTACCCTTTTTCGGAAAGGGGTGAAGACACGTGGGGTATGCCACGTGCTTTCCGTGTTTATCCTCTCAAGGGAGAATGGGTCTACGGTATTGTTATAGGGAGCACAGACTCGACAAGGAGTACATCTACTCACTGTGTTGAGCCTCCTTGTGTTTAGTTGCATAGGATGATTTTCTATAATGCATGGGAATATGGGAAAGTAATTCTGTAATGAATGTTTTAATAACTAATGTTAACCCATGGGGTTGGAGTTTGTTGAATCTTAATGATGATGTTGAGAACTTTTGAAGGGATAGTGGTTTTTGGACGTGATGTTAATTGAATTTAATGTGGAATTGTTCATGGTTAATTAATTTTTGAAGAATTAATTAACTTATAGTGGAATTGATAAAAATTTAATGAAGTAATCTAATAAATCAGTTAAATTTTTGTGTGCTTATAGGATACATAGTCTTAGAAGTGGCAGCCCGGAGTCTGAGAGACGTTAGCTGTAGTTGTTTCTAAGACTAGGTTAGGCCCATAGTGTGGTTGTGAGTTATAGTATATTCTCTACTTTTTGTGTTTCTCTATGCAACTCCACCCTCTCAGTAAGGGAAAATGACACCCTGGGGATTCGGAACCCTAGGGGGGGTGATTTCCCCAAAATTCTGGTGGGAGGATGAATGGCTGACTACCCCCATTTTCCCCGCTCTTTTCTCTTGGTAGATACCCATGCCATTGGAACCGCGGTGAGTTTTCCCCATATATGTGTGTAGAGGGAAATAATGGATTGTGGTTATTTCCACACATATATTTTAGATATAGTATTCTATGGAATACTATAGGTGTAACATGTATAGGTTGTGATGGCATGAGGATACTTACTCGGTGTATGGGATGTAATGGCTTGTGGTATAATACCCGATGTATGATATATGTTATGCAAGCTGTGGTGGCTCCCGAAAACTACTTCATTACTTTTGTTTGTGAGGACGGTGTGGTGCTTCGCCCAGGTGTCTGTGGGAAAGACTTTGTGGTGCACATGGTGCAGATTCTGGAGCTTAGCCAATGTGTATATGGGCAAGCCTTTGGAGAAAGATGCACATGACGTATGTCGTTGGGGAAAAGCGGAAAAACAATGGGGAAGTAGTAGAGGTGTACCCTTGATATTCTTTATTATATGATATATTCATGTATGATTTACTTGGTGAGAGTATCCATGGTGAGTTTGAGAACATAGTGTACATGTTTAGGTGACGAGTTCATTTTAGTTTTTGTTCACTGTGCTTCAGCAAGCCTTCTTTACTTTTACACAAGAGGCTTCGGGGAGGATCCAACTGAGTATATTGTTATACTCACCATATGTATATATAAACTATTTTTCAGGTCACTTGTAGTAGGTTGGAGACCAGGCTGGTTACTACTAGCTTGTGGTTGCAGGAGCTGTTCGGGCTTGTGGTCGCTGGTGTTTTTACATTATTTTGGGTACTTGTAGTTTTTCCCTTTCAGTTGTAGTAATTTTAAATGGCATTCCATTTGTGCACTTGTATTTCTTTTATATTTCCAGTTTTGAGTTGGACTTGATTGGTGTCTATCTTATCTCTCTCTTCCGCATGTGTTCTCTTAGTCGGTAATGCCTCACGTTTGTGTGTTTAATATAACCTCGGTGCTAGTCGCCATCCCGGGGCCAACTGAAGGCGGGACTCGGGGTCATTATCTCCCTTCTCACATTTTCGATCTAGGAGGGGTACACATTTTGGGGAGGGGGTCGTGACAAGGACACATGGAGGTCATGTCAGAGTAGATCTATAATTCCCAAACACACTCTTAATATAATATTTAAAAATTTCTGGAATCCATGATATAATAATATGATAGGTACCCTCCTTCCTATATAAGACTCACACCACTCATCCTACATCTAAATCCAGATCTATGTTATAAGAAATTATACATAGTAAATATGTTATACTACCCAGTTCTCACAACAATGATTAGCTCGGGCTTAGGGTTAATGTCTCACATTACAAATCAATGGTCTAAGTATGTGGGCTATCAGTTTTATGTTATATAAAAAGACAAAAATTCAATTTCAATTCCAATATCCATTTAAGGCTAACCATTTTATTTTTTAAATAAAACTTTTTAGTTATGTTCATACAAATTATTTTATATAAATAAAATTGTCCTATTGGTTGAGTCACCACTCTAAATTTAGAAAGGCATAATCCTTATAATATTAAATGGGAACATATTGTAATTGTGACATGAAGTTTAAATCTAATATCAAGATGTAACATGTTATACTAAATTTATTCTCAATTAATTTCTATTTCAAATTTTTTTAAGTAAACTATACATAAATTAAAATGTAAATTATGTAATCAAAATCATCAATCATTTTATTCCTTGAAACCTATGGTCCATGTCTCATCCATGGAATAATATGATAACCATTTTTTAATAACCATGATATATGAGATAACAACATTTATGATGATGAAATATCATTAAGTAATCCAAATAAGTTTATCTATATATTAAATATTAGCACATTCTATAATAATATAGTCAATGAACCAATAAGATAGATAAGGAAATGCATTCAGTAATTTAAATATGAAATGAAAATTTCATGAAATGTTAATCTTAATGTGCATAAAATGATGCATGAAATAATACAATCTCACCACACTAGTCCCAGAAACATAAAAACACATAATAATATAAAAACATCATAAATTTTTAGTGTCACAAAATGGTAAAATTTCTAAAATTAAAACTGGAACAAATCAAAAAATTACCAACATAGGAAATTTTTGTTTCCCCAGAATGATGATAAGATACTACTTGGAACATGGTCATTACTGAATACCACAACATTAAAAGTCACATGTTTAATACCCAATTGTTTTTATAAGAGAAAAAATGGGCTCTGATACCTCTTTTTATCATCATCTACCCAATTCACTTATATTTAACCAAACATAGTTGGCTACATTTTCTCACCAATTCCTCCTCACACACCAGATGATGAAGACTATAAGAGATGTTCTATGGTGGTAAAGTGGGCTTCCAATACCTTCCAGAAAATATTGTAGAAATTTATTATATAATAATATTATGCAATATAACTTTCATAATAAATGTTCCACATAAATTTAAAACGTCCATAAATAATAAACTGGTAGAAGATGAATAAATATAATAAAGAAAAATTATAAGGAATTCATGATTTTATTTAATAGGGTATGCACAGGGGATACATGGTATATGAATATGTTGTAGTCTATACAAAATAAAAAATGAACAAAATCTATATCCACATTCATTATCTGCATAGGTATGATCCTATACTCTCATAATCCATGGTGGGATTGTATGTTAGGCATCCAATACTCGCTGATTCAACTTTTCTATACAAAAATCCTTAAGGATTGATCTGGTACTAAATATAGATAGAAAAGAGTGTTAGATATAATCCCTATCCACTGCTAATGATATCTAAAACCATCGAGTATATGTATAGAATATGAGTTATTTTCTGGTAATAAGTATGGTAATAAAATAAATGAATAAATCACATCAAATGGGTTCCACATGGAATACCCGACATACACTACATGCTTCGGAAAAATTTAGATATATCTAAATAGCTTTCACCATTCATGTATTATTATATACATAATAGGGTGTATGTATATATCGATATAAATCATATACATATACACAGAAATGTTCATATATATATATATATGTACATAGAAATACAAAATACACAATATATTGGACAAAGGAGCCCAAATATAAATATTTTTTGTTTCATAAGTCTTTTGGCATACGTATATGGAGATATAACTGGGCTGTCAAAAAACTAAATTATAGATCATCTAGCAAACCCAATCATGATCTTTTCTATGGATGAAACATCCTTAGTTATAATTTATTGGAATCATTATACCATATAATTATTTCTATAAAAATTTCAATTAGTAATTCTCTAGGTGAGAAATAAAACTCTTCACTGGATGATTTTTTCAAGGCTTATCAATATTAGGAACCCCTAAGACACTCTAATAATTGGATGTATGTAAAAAAATCTGATATTGACCCTGAGAAACCAAATAAAGAACCATACATCACTTATGGAAATGTATTAAATCACTGACCACCAAGCCAATCTAAGGTAATCCACTAGGGAACATGTTGTCTATCATGAGTAATGTAATGGAATCCACTCAGTTATCCAATACAATGAATTCTATAAAAAAATATGCATCACCCCATGTTTTTTAAATCTATATGATTTTTTAGTTTATTTTTCGTGATGATTCAATGGAAGCGATCCTTAATCAGGTCCCCTATATCACTCTCAACATGGTGTAATGGAATGGTCATAACTAGCACTAAAATGATAACATTAAAACAATTCATTTTATATATGTCATAAAATAATTTTAATATGGTTAATTGAAATAACAAAAACTATAGAATGGGTATATGAACATGGACAACCATTTTATTTTATTTAAATAAAAAATATATCATATTGAAAGAGGAATTCTCCACACCGCCATTGGTTGTTCATTGTAATTCCATGGAATGATGATCTCATTCCATTAATGAAGGGACACAATTAGGGGAGAGTATCATCAATGTGGTCATCCAATGATCTTTATTCATGGGATTATATGACTAAACTAAGAATAAAAACATCTTTTTGGTTAGTTAATTATCCATTCAGGTGTTCTTTCTCAAAATGGTATTGTTCAATGCCCAATGACACACTTATAAATAAATATTGAAATAAAACTAGACCACCTTCCATTGGATAAAAGATAAACCCTCAACTATTTTCAGCTTCATATTCTCTGTTAAATGGAATGAATCATCAAAACAGACCAATGCAATAAAAATTGTGGATACTTCATCACTAATAAATTACTGTCTTTATGGGTAGATATATGAGGGGAAAATGATGAAAAATGAGGATATTATCATTTATTATCCAACAGATCCAATGATGGTGGAATTAGACACTGGACATAAAATGTATCTCAAGTACTACATTGGAGGTAGTTGAAATTCTTCAATAGCTGGAAGAGGTATTCACACAAACGATGAAGAAAAATATATAGTAAAACCTACTAGGGGATAAGTAAAAAAACTAAATTTAATAATTTTGAGGGGAACATGATTTTACTATATGATTTTCAAAACCAATTTCCAAAAATAAAAATCACTACAAATTTTTTGGAATAATGCAAGTATCTTTGGGAACACAATTTGGAAAAAACATGCCACCCCTTCTAACCCACTGAATTACCCAACATACATGTGCTTCTTAAGGTGCATTGTTATAACTAATAGTGTTC
Organism: Viscum album; assembly: GCA_963277665.1. Lineage (NCBI taxonomy): Eukaryota > Viridiplantae > Streptophyta > Magnoliopsida > Santalales > Viscaceae > Viscum > Viscum album. The sequence continues at coordinate 1,151,029,593 of OY728122.1, forward strand.
CCCTTTTTAGTTCACCAATGTAGCCACATGGTTTATTTACACGGTAAGAAATAAATAAATTATCACCATGCAGATCATCCAACATCTTAAAACTTTATAGCTCTAGGATATAAATGATAAATGAACACTCCCAAACTGCTATGTATCCTCTCAATCACACTAGTAGAATAAAAAAAATATGTTTTTCATACTATATTCAGTATCAATACATCTACTAAAAATTCACTACATTACATTGTTGAAGTGTAGTAAACCGATGAGAATCATACACTTGATATGGTATTCTTTACTTAATAAATAATTATTATATTCTAAAGAGGCCATAAATTTGGTATTCTATATTAATAATATATATAAGGAAATATAAATTGTTTTGAAATGTTTTATTTTGAGATGGATGAATATTTTAGCTATTATAGAAACATAGGATATAATGTTATACTGAGTTTGAATGGATATGGTATTTATGGGTGGTGATCAAATATCATATTTTGAAGAATATTAGGAATGTTTTGTGGAGTTGAGATGTGGTGATTTAAAGTATGATGTGGTTTGGATATAAAGATTATGAAATAGTTATATAAATTTATTATTAATATAATTAATATACTTCTATTAGTATTTCGAAATATAGAGATATGGAAACCCTATAATAATGTTCAAAGAAACCATTTTATATAGGATGGATATCATATGTTAATTTAATTTAATTTAATTTATAATATTAGTATATTTAGCATTGAGTAAGTTTGAGATGGGTTTTTTATTGATTATATTGTTTTATATTTTATTATTTCATTGGTAGTTCGTATTTTGCAATATATCTTCGACGTTTCAACTAAAATAGTTAGACATCTAGATATTGAACATCCATATTGTAGTGGACTCTAATTTAACACAAACATTTAATAAAATATGGATATTAATATATTATCATCTTATGTTAGTATTATATGATAGTATATGTCAAGGGATAATATACCCCCCTCGTGGATATTTTATTATTAAGATGTGCATACAGAATAGATTTTTTATATCCTAGGAATGTAACATTTTATTAGATGTTGATTGATGAGGAAGTATGTTATGGGTGTCACTTTTGATTTTTTAATTTGTATGATGAGATTTAAATTATATGGCACATAGTTATTTTAAAGGTGTCTGAGTGGTTTCAAATATGATTTATTTGACTTATCACTAAAGGGGATATATTAATATTTTATTTAATCGTTTTAAATATTAGTTAGTATAATTTATAAATCTAGACAGAAGGGTATTTTTAAGGCACCCAAATAAGTATTTTGGTCTACCAATGCATAAATTAATTATTTGAAGAAATTCTTGATTGAGTATATGTTTTATTTGTGTATATTGTCATTGAGAAATTTGATGTTATATACTCATCGATGAACATACTTTTTTATTTATTTTCTATCTTGAGAGTGTTCTAGATTATATTTTAATCAACTATCTATATAATTATATTTTGTATTTTAGGTTATCTAAAAACCCTTCCATTTTGAATTCTTATATGATTGTTTCTGATGTTGGGATTTTGTTCTTAATGGTGGTATTTCTGACATTTTCAAATAAAATAATGCTAATTTATCCCATAAAATGATTTTATAGTCCTCGTGCCAGTCTCTTAGATGTTCCATATTATAAAATGAATTATGGAGTTACTCTCAATCATGAAACACGATCAAGTGGATCCATGGTATGGATATAAATAAATTGAATGGATTCATATATAGGATTTTTATAAATATTTATGATGTAAATTGTTACAATTTAATTGGTATTGTGATAAGTTAGTTTGTACGAACATTGGATGTAATGAATACCAAGTAAAATAATAAACAATTTCATAGTTGTGTCATTAATTTTACAATAACTTGATTATCAATCGAGGAAAGTGATTAAAAGTAATATCATATATGGGGTAATTCACTAGGGTGGACATGAATCATACAATATAGATTTATTATTATTGTTTTTATTAAATTGATTTTTAATTATCATAATGTTGTTTTTTTCAATGAATATTTAATTTTTCCATATTCCTAATATTAGCATTTATTAATCAAAAAAATATATAATTCTTTATATGATGAGTTCTTCTGGTTTATAATGGTGAAGATAAATTATATTATCAATTTATTATTCAAATGTTATAAATGAGAGCTAGTAAGAAATGGGGTAAAGGCTTATCGGAGTATCAATATAAAAGACATAAAAAATTTTCCTGGTATATTAAAAATAGATAAATTAAGACATGGATTGAAGAATTAGTTATATAAATTTAGTTATTATTGGTGATATATGAGGTTTAGATATGGATATATGTAGGTTTATTCCATGGGGTACCGAGAAAATGGTTTAATCCCTATCTCAGTGATATATATAATTCTTATATATTATTTAATATATTTCAAGTATAGTATCAAGGAGATTATTGTTTAGGTAACCCCATGGTCTTGTAACTAGAGGATTTATTTTTTATTGGATAATAGGTTTCAAACATTTCAGAATTGGGATTAGGATCTGAAAATTAATCATTGTAGAAAAATGTTATCATGGATGACGAGAAAATAAAGGTTGAAATTTTTTTGTCTTCCTTATACCTGCAGATTCAAAATAAGCTTAACACTTCAACATTAATGAATTTATTAGAAGTGAAGGTGAAGGATGAGGTGACCTAGAATTACATAGCTCATAAAAATTGTGTTTCATATCAGATTCCTCATAGTGTTGTGATTAAAATTTTGTTAGACTAAATATTTTTTCTTTTTTGTTGTCATTGATAATTGAAGTTATCATGAATATCATATTAGAGTCTGTAGTGAGGGAAATGAAATATAATTGTAAATGGTTGAGTGACTTTAAACTACCAGTATAATGATAGTTACATCATTGATTGTATTGATATTTTTAGGATGATATAACTTTAGAACAATCAGTGTATGATATTATAAGATATAAATCTCTAAGGGAAAATACTCCCCCATAGGGATTGTATATGTTGTATAAATTATATATTGTTTGAAACCAGATAGACTGTTATAGAGAAGTTGGATGTAGAATGATTAGAATGATTAATCAAATTTCCTATAAATAACATGGTGTTATTTGAGGCATTAATTCCATTTCTATACCATTTCATATATATATTAATCTGTGTTTTTGTGTGTGTGACTATGTTTGTGTGTTTTCACTATTTAATTATTCCTTTATAATTTGGAGTATTAAGAATCATGATAGAGAAACTTGGTTAACCATTAGATTAGTTTACCCCCAAGGAATGCCAAACTAGATTTTTGGAATATATTACGGGGTAATATCTATTGATTGGAATATATTAGTTGAAAAAATAGTGGATATTATTATTGATATAACCAATTTTTTTCCTGGGCATCGATTAGAGTTACTATGTGTATGATTTAAAATATTATTGTTGATATTGAGTCATTTTCACATACAAGGATAGTGATTGTGAAAAAATATTTCATGAATGGGATCAATGGATTGATTAAAGATATGTGGATCCTCTCAATCTATAGTTAACTATTTTGATGTCATATGTTGATGATATGTATAAAAAGGGTTTTTTAGTGTTATTAATGATGATATAATTTCTAAAGCTATTTCACCAATATCAACCAATATTGAGATTCCTTTTTTGTGTTTCAAGTGGGTCTTTCGGATGTATATTTATTCCAACCTATTAGATAAAATAAAATAACATTTATGTGTTACAAATTTTAATGGTTTATTTTTTATAAAGATTTTATTCATCCAATTATTTCCCAATGAGGAGCTCTTAATTTTTCCTAGGAGGGTGATATTATCTTGGCATTCTGTAAAAATATTCAATATTTTTATAAACATATAGTAAATAGTTAATATCATTTTTCAAATAATAATAATTTATATAACTAAGCATATAGATTTATATTGTTTTCAATAGTGGAAAAAAATTGTTGTCTTATTAGGAGAGGGTGGAGGAGTAAGATATTATGGAGAATATATTTTTGAGTACTATGGGAATTTAGAGATTATAATAATTTCATTGAGAGTTTCTAATATACTTATGGTGCTTAAAGTTTTCTTTAATTTGGTATCTCTGTCTCTTTATTTTGTTTACATTGACAATAAGATAGAATATTTAGTGTTATAGGAATAATATAGTGACATTTTTTAGATATTTTTATCATTTCTTTTTTCCATCATGAATTATCTAATATGTTTCTATTGTTAATTATTTTGATATTATAATTTTAATTTCATTAACATGTGACTTCATAATATGGAGTGCTTATTAATTAATTAATTATAGTGTTAAATGTCTGTTATGAGATACCATAACGTTCTTTGACAGTACGTATTTTTCATGGATTTGATTATCTCTAGAAAAGGATAGTGTCAAATAGTTTGGGATTTATAATCTTCTATCAATGTTAACCAATAAAGATTATATTTGTTACATAAGAATAATATAAGGCCTCTTTTATGTATCTAAAGAATAACTCAAGTAGTTCCCATATTCCTTGGATAAATAAGGAATGGTTAATATGGATTTTTTTACAATGAATCTAATCATGGTTTTAGAATAATTTTGACACCATTGACTGTAATCCTTTCACAACAGTTAAATATGTTTTGATCTGATGAATTTAAATGTGCAGTACATAGCATTTTCCTATAATACATTCTGTTAATAATATATATTTGGAGGAATTACTGTTATTGTGAATTATCTATGGTTATCAATGAAATAAAAAGTTTTCTATAAATATTTCCAGTTAAACAAATTGAACAAATGTTTTTTTTGTAATGGGGTTAATTCTGAAAATATTTTAATCTTTAGAACATATGTAATTTTGCAGAAGGAAATGTGATTGTTGTTCCACAATGAAACGAAACGTATTATTATTTTATTGTGTTAGTGTGTGTTAATAGAAAAATGAGGGAGAATCTAATATTTTTGGAATTTGATATGGATTAGTTTAGTATTGAAAAAGACTATTTTATATATCAATTTAAACTTTGTATATTTAGAAAGTGTAAGAGTATCATCTAGGAAACTCTATGGAAGATGAATAAAATGACTAGATATTCCATGAATATTCCTTTAATAGATGGTTGAAATATATGTGGCATCATTTTTTCATGAATTTATATTTTCCTTGTAGAATGTAATATAATTTTTTTGAGTTTCATCACTCATCAGTATTCATAATTCTATAAAGAGGGATTATATATAATACCATAATAAATAGTTTTTTCAGTCTTATATAAAAATATATATACAGGAACTTGTATACAATGGTATTGTATTCTAATAAGTAAAAAATGTAATATTATCATGTACCTAATTTATCAAATTATTTGAATATTCCATGCTAGAAAGGATATGATATATATATTGATTTTTAGATAAGGATTATTTATAGAATGAATGTATTTGATTTGTTATTGGTAATTTTTTTAAAATTGATGAATCTCCCCCAATTGTTTCTAATTAGATAATTGATATATTTGGAAAATATGGTATGGATTTACAAGAAATAGTTAAAAACCCTCATGGGGTCTGAATATTATGTTTTTTGATCATGACCCTCAATTTACATCACAGATACTGGGGGAATTTTAGTGTTCATGTATTATATAGTTGATCCATTTAATAAAATTCAATCCATAAATAGATTTGCTGACTACATATATGTTTCATAAATTTACATTACATTCAGATCATTCAACATTCATCTTGGTTGTTCATTGGATGATCATCCACTACTAGTTCATTTTTACATAAATAATATCAATCACTCATAAATTTGTATTACACCAATTTATATATTTTACAATAAAAAGTTCCAATTTCCTTTAAATTGAAAAATATAGGTGATCTTTAGATCATTATATCATAATTTGAACAACCTATACCAAATAAATGTGTAAATTAATCACTAGTGGATGATTACAAGACATGATCATCATAAGTCGTACACTAATTGGAGGAGACTGCTATAGTCTAATCTAGATGGCCATTATTTATCAAATAATTAAAAATATTGAATGAAATATGTTATTGTTAATGGTGGGAAATTTATATAATGACTGTTTTTAATTTATAAATCTTAATTTCTTTTTCTAGTAGGTGTAAAATATTTCATTATTTCCTATGATAGTGATGATTTCTAATATATTCAATGCGTCAAAACAATTATAGTGCCTTCGATATTCATATATTTTTTTATCATCTTGAGGTCATTATAGGGATTATTTACATAATTATAGATTTCGATGCCCAAAAAAGCATAAATGAAGGTATATTATAAATGTTTAAAAAATGGTTGAAACCTACTTTTGAGCCCCTATGATCTTAGAGAGGCATGGATTACTAAATATATTGAAATGTTTTTTAGGATTCACAACCCAATTACATATAAATTTTATAATATAGTCACAACCACTACAAGTCATATTTTATCAGGATGTAGAACTGAATAAAAAATTCATATCTTTTAGTAAGGTATAACTAGTATATAACCTTATTTTTTGGGCAATGAATTAGATTAAATATAGGTATATCATTGAAAAATGAAATGATTATTTCAGCTCAATAATATAATTTTTTTTATGAATCCCTAATTTTTAAAATAATACATTCACATTAGTAGGATTCATTCAACTCGATGTAGAATGGATGTGATATCATCAATGTTTTAATACTGATCACAATTCATAACCTTAATTTATATGGTTCCGATTATAATCCATTTATATACATATCACTAAAATGGTATTCTAACCATTGTTTAATGTTTTCATTTTTAATAATCAATACCTCTCTCCTCACAGTTTCTAAATATGGATTATGATATTGACCTGTATAGGGAATTTCATATATCATGATCCTGATTAATAGTTCCATAGTTTATGAAAATTTCCTACGAAATGATTTACAAATTTTCAATAAAAATATGAGAATCATAATTTCCTAACAGTGTGGTTTCAATAAAATATAATATACATCCACTAATTATAATGGTTAGTGATAACTGAAAATATCATGCAATGGTTTGTGAAAATGCAATGGTTCTCTAAAACAATGTATGTTTTATCTACTAAGACAACACTGTCTCTCGTTCATTATTACAAATATTTTACTCATGATGTATTTATTTGGTAATTCTATCTCAAAAAACTATATAGATTAGTCATGAAATCCAATATAATAATTTTCAACATACTTCTATAACATTATAAGGATCCCCCCTTAACACATTGTTGTAATTTTATTGTTCTATTATCTCAACATGAATTCAATTAACATAATACGTGTTGAGCTGATGCATTGTTATGATAATACAAAGTAAATCAATATATATACAATATAATCATTCTCCAAATTCTTCAAAATATTTTATAAAATCCAAAGTCAATAAATATTTCAAAATTTTCATCATTTTATGGAAATATAAAAAACTATAAATCTTGTTTGACCATGATGGTATCAATTTTACAAAGGGTTGATAAACATATAAATCCAAACATGATGGCTAAAAATATTATGACCCATCCTTTTCTTACATTAATATTACATCATTATGTAGATAAAAACTAATATTATTAAATCATGAGGATCCATAGGCTTAGTCCCTTTAGAAAACTAGGGCCAAACATAACATTTATAACATAAAACAAAAACATTTAAATAATTAATTCTTCTCTGGATTTTTATTGTCCCATGAAAGTTCCTTAATACAAATATTCACCTATGGATAAACATCAAATAGGGTTCAGATAAATTCATAGTAATAGGGTATATAAGAACAATGTAACAATGGGTGAGAACAATCAAAGCATAGGGAAACTATCATGACCATCAGAGGAAGCAAAAAATAGAAATGTGAAAAGTGGAAATGCATAAAAATATAACCTCATGTCATAGTGATCAACTACCATACATAGTTGTGAACAATTATAGAAACATGATCACACATTATTTCACTTTTTATAATGAGATTTATCACATTACCGAATTAATAGGATTGCTATATAATTTTGGGCACACCTGTCAAATTCAGACATTCATGTTGTGCTATATAATTCTGGGCACACCCGTCACATCATAAAATTTACATCATCATGCAAACCACATTAAAAATATGGAAAACATAGACATAAAATAATACACTGAAATAAATGGGTTTCAAATAAAAAATCATGTATTCACAATAATTTGGTCCCCAAATTAGTGAGGGAATATCATTCATGAAAAAGAACCATTACCCATGTGGGAAGAGTAAAACAAAATTTTAGAAGAAAAAATGGTGTGTTTATTTGAAAGAAGAGTTATTTAGGAAAATATTGGGTTTTTATAAATTAAATTAGAGAACATGAATATCCCATAAATGGTAATATATAGATTAATAAATTATTTTTAAGGAGATCCCACACTGAACCAGGTGTGAATGTGGAAGAGCCTGAAGAAAGAAAGTTGGGTTTGAGAAATTCCCCTTACCTTGTATCTAAATGATATCTTCACATTAATATCTTATATAATGACGTTATATTAATTAATTAGAAATTAAAGAACCTTTTATACATTATTATTGTTAAATATGTTTTAATTAAGTTATATTACGGGCCTTAGATGAGTTATACAACATCAATTTATTGTTCGATAATGTTAATTTCCTTAGAATTAATGAGCGTTTAACTTGTATTAATGAATGGATATTCGTTTTAAACATGGTTTAACAAGTAGAAATGTAAATATATATTATTAGATAATTTAAAGTGATATAAATAATCTTATAATGATTTTTTAGGTACCATGATGATAAAATTTTATCATGATCTATTTTGGTCAATTTGGGTGTTTTTGTATCACAACAAACTTGTTTTATATTACAAAATAGATTAATATAAATAAGTCTGTTCCCAAAAAATGGGTACATAACATAAAAATTAAAATATTTTTTCAACCTTTGTATGGTTTTATATTTATCATAGAAGGAGTTGAAGGAAAATGTATATGCATCACCCATGATTGAGGTAAATTAACAAATGATGGGAAAAAATTTCATTTTACAAACAAAGAGAGGGAGGGAGGAGTATAATGAATAATCTTCCATTAACATGATATAATACTAGTATATAAATCATAACGGAGTTATCATGAAATTTTGATAAGTGAATTTTAGGATAACAGAAGAAAAGTAAATAAATTTGAAAGGAAAATCAAATAAACGAGAGAGAGGAATTACCTCTTGAATCCCCCTCTTGAGATCCTCTTTAAAGAACCAAGGATTTGAATTTTGATGAGGCAAGGAACTCCTAGTCATGGGAGAGTTTCTAAGGAAGATATTTCAGTAGAATTTGGGCAACCCTTGAAGATTGAGAGGTGTGAAGTAATTAGGGTCTGAGGGGTGATATTTATAGTGGAGGGGAGATGGGTTTTCTTAATATTTTAATAATTTGAATATTAATTTCCACCAATATAAGAAATAGTAATGATTCCATGAACAACATAATTAAATAGGACATATGAGTTTTATATTTGTGTCCTTACATAACATGTGGTGTCAGGAATAGTGGATTTCAATTAAAATGTATTTATACGCTAAAATAATGTATTTTACTATTTACAAAAATTCAAGTCTTTCAGAAAAATCCCAAAAATTCACCCAAACCATTTATCGACGTGTAGAATCCAAACATGAAATCCAATATTCAAAATTAATTTGTAGATTTGATTAATATAAATTTTAATTAAAATCATAATTTTTTTAAGAAATTCATATTTTGAAATTTAACTGAATTTATAATGCTTTCAAAAACAACATAAGGTCCTATAAAAATTTTATCAAACCATTTAACATAAAATTGTTAAATTGTGAATTTTTTTGGGAAATATTTTTTTTAATTAAATAATTAAATGTATTTAATTATTTATGACTTAAACAAATATTGATTCTTATACTGTGGTCATATTGTCACTTATAACATAACAAAATATTATTTAATCAATCATGGGTGAGCTTACCATTATTTTGGATGATTTACTATTCATAAGGTTAATATTACTAATCATAATAGTTGGTTAATATTTATATAGGTTGGTTACTATTCACAAAAATATTATGTTTGTTGTATTAGACACCAAAAATCACCCTAGACATAACACTTTATGTTAGATTTTCGAAATTGAAAACACAGTAGTGGAAAAATTATATTTAATGGTCACCTAGTATTTAGTACCATGATATTTCATTGTTCTTTATAATATGATTATACTATAAGGAATCATAATAATATGGTAATTCCATTGATAAAACAATGGGTAGTTACGTTCACCCCCCCCCCCCCCCCTTATGAAATTTCTCCTTCGAATCCATTTTACGTAAACATATGAGGGTAGTTATCCATCATCGCATCCTCTAGTTCCCAATAATCTTCTTCATACTTATGCTTCCTCCACAAAAATATGAAATGATCGGTTTTCATGTTTCATACAACCCTATATCTCATGTCCAGAATCATTACTACCTTCTCCTCATTGGAGTGATAATCTTTCAGGTATATCACCTATGATTTCAGAACATGTGAGAGATCTAATATGTATATTCTTAGGATTGATACAAGAAACACATCTTGAATGTGAGACATATTCAGTGGATGTGAAAACTGATAGGTCACAACTCTTATTTGGAAAAGGATATCAAAGGGGCCAATGTACCTTGGGCTTAACTTCCATTGCATTCCAATCTACATGACTTTATTCCATGGTGATATTCGAAAGAAGACTTTATCTCCAATGTAAAACTCCATGTACCTTGGATGGTTGTTAGAATAACTATTTTGATGACTCTAATCGCCCCTTATATGTTTTTGTATTACATGAACGTTCTCTTTCATCTCTTGCATGAGATTAGGTCCATGTAGATTTCTTTCTCTCACATCATCCCAATAGGTTGGAGTTCTAAGTCACTTTCCATAAATATCTTCATATGGAGTCATCTGAAAATTTGAATGGAAGCTATTAATGTATGAGAACTCAACAAATGCGAGTAGATGAACCCATACACCATTGAATTTTAATGATCGAGCTATTATAATGTCATCATGTTTATAAATAGTCTTTTTTAGGGTCTCCATCAGTTTGGGGGCGATTAGATGATCTGAAATTAAATTCATTACTCAAAGAATGTTCAATACTTTTCATGATTTTATATGTGAACCTTGAATCATGATCAGAGACAATCGAGATAGGAAATCCATGATGTCTCACCAATTCCTTCACATATATCATTGCAATTTTTCATGTGATAGATCTTTCCTAATAGTGATTAAATTGGCAGTATTGGTGAGTCAGTCAACCACAAAAAATATCGCATTATTTCCCTTGGACGTCTTTGAGAGACCCATGACAAAGTCCATAGTGAAATTCTCCCATTTATACATGGGTATAGGTCATGGTGTCATCATCCGATTGGAATTTTTTCTCTATAATTTAATATACTGACTTTCCAAGAACCTTGACATATATTCCACAATATCCATCTTCATGTTATCCCTTTAAAAGTGTTATCAGAGATCTTGGTACAACTTGGTTCTACATGGATGGATAGATAACGATGAGCTATGTGCATTATCCAGTTGATCATTTTTTATCCCAGGTGATGAAGGCACACAAATCACCATTCTATACCTAATCACAACATCATCGCCGATATGGAAATCTTACTACTCCTCTCCTTTAAAGTATTCACCTTCTTTTGTAACTCCAGATCATTCCTTTGGCCTCCTTAGTCATCTCTTGGACATATGATTGTGAAATATTTTGGGAATTGAAGGATTTATCCCATAACCATATGTTTTCAAAACCCATCCATTACATATCCAAGAAGATATGGTCATTCTCAATATATAACATGGATAGAGAAGTAGGTTCTTTTCTAAATAGAGAATTAGCAACATTTTTCTCTTTTCCAGGATGATAGTGAATTGAGAAATTGTAATCTTTGATTATCTCTAACAATCTCCATTGATAAATGTTGACCTAATTTATTGTGAATACATACATTAGGCTCTTCTGGATGGGGTATATGTCCCACTTCTCACCATAAAGGTATTGACGCTAGATTTCGACAGAAAAAATCATGGCTGCGAGCTCTAGATCGCGTGTCAGGTAGTTCTGCTCAGGGATCTTCAACTATAGTGAGGTGTAGAAAATAACATTATAAATTTTCATGAATACGAAACCGAATCCATTATTTGATGAATAAATATATATCAAAAAACATTCTCTACTTTTCAGTAATGTGTGTACATGTGCTATGATCAGCCTTCTCCGTAGATCCATGAATCATCCCTTACATTATTCCACCTCGATATAATTTACCCCATTCTTGTTCACATAGTTAGAGGGCTTGAAAATATTTTGAAATTTATCACAAAAAGTCATAATTACATAGCTAATCCTAGAAAACTATAGATTTATTTGACACGAGAGGGTCTATGCCATTCAAAAATTGCCCCTGTTTTTTGTATGGTCAACAAAAATTCCCTTGTGATCACATGCCCCATGAACGTGACTTGATTCATCCAAAAATCCCACTTTTTGAAAATGACATAAGACTTCTCCCCTCTCAATGTCACCAACACTAGTCTCATATGTTCTTCATATTCCTCCTTTATTTTGGAGTACATGAGAATATCACTGATAAACATTACCAAAACTTTTTCTATGTAATGTCTAAAGACTCTGTTCATCAAATACATGACTATTTTTGGGGAATTAGTAAGTCCAAAGGGCATCACTAGAAAATCATAGTGCCCATATGTTAAACGGAATGAAATCTTATGAATATCTTCCATCACCACATTTAATTGATGATATCTGGAACTAAGATCAACCATTGAGTAGTATTGAGCTCTTGTAAACTGAATGAACAAGTCATCAATCCTTGGAAGAAGATACTTTATTGTTATAGTGATCATGTAGAGTTCCCAAATATCGATACATATCTACATTAATCTATTATTCTTCTCCACAAAGAGTAGTGGAACACACAAAGGTGATGCACTATGGTGTATAATTCCTTTAGACAATGCTCTTACAACTGCTTCTTTAACACCTACAGTTCGATAGGGGATGTCCTATAGGGACACTATGAGATGGGAGTATCTCCGAGTATGAGTTATATTGAGAAATCTACCTCACAATGTAGGGGAAGTCTGTGTAACTCTTCGGGAAATACATCACTGTATTCCATCATGATCGGAGTTTCTGCATGGTGGCACTTTCTTTTGACTCATCCATTTAGGTGAGGTGTACATATTCATAGGAAATCAACTCCCAGACCATTGAAGGATTTTTAAAAGGAGAATCATGATCTTCCATGCATATTTTTAGGATCATGGGAAGGTTCTGAATATGAAAATATAAATCTTTTTCCTGAAAGTTGATATGTGTTTAATATAACAAGAACCAATCTATCATCATCATGGGATCGAATTCCATCAAGGGAATTATTATGAGAATTTATGGATGAATCGTTCCATATACAACAACATGATAAGATTCAAACACCGGGGTTTCAATGATTTCACCACTTGGTGTTTCTGCAGATATTTCTACTTCATGGTTTTTGGGCTTCAAATATAGAGTTATAACAAACAATAATGATATAAAGCAATGTCTAGAACCAAATAAAATAAGAAATTTTCTATTCATCATTTAATTGGAAGTTCTCATTTTACAACATCATTATCTTTCTCCAATTCCACATTAGTAATGGCATAAGCCATCCATTGTTCCTTTTGATTTGTAGGCTACTATCTCTGATTACCCTCGAGGACTTGGGGTTTAGTGCACTAGATTTCATAGAGCCCTTTCTCCCTAAATTTGTACCATGGGACCATGGGTGGTTCCCCCTTTCTTCTACTAAATTATCCTTCCTTCTCATGTGTGTTCAATACTCATGAGAATGATGGCCTTCTCTCCCACACTTGATGCATTTCCTCATCCCTTTGAGGTAGTTTTGATGATGAAACTTCCCACATTTTTGGCACGTGGTTTGTTGATTTTTCTTCCCACATTTATCATTAGATCATCTTACATGAAACTACATCCTTATATTCTTATCAACATATCCATGAGATCATTCTCCACACACTATATTAAATTTTAGAGAAAATAAAAACACTTCATCATAACTCTTAATGTCTCGAATTTCAAAGGCCTTTTAAATGTGTGGTTTTAATCCACAAAATAATCAATCAAATTTTCTATCATTTTTATAACAAAACATAAAGTGTTCATTGAATGCCGTATGAAATTCACTTCATAGGTCATGAGAGATTCTCCTTCCTTTTTTGAGCTCTATTAATTCTCACCCCATCATCATATGAAGAGTTTATGTGAAATACATGTTATAAAAAATGATCATAAATTCTTCACATTCCATATCTTCTAGTTCGTCACTAGGCTTGGTGTTCTGAGTCAAATCCCACCATTTATTGCCTATCCAAAAAGTTGATAAATGACTAGTGTCACATTCTCTATCTCAAGATAATGAATCACATTGCTCCAAAACTAGTGGATCATAAGATCCACTAAATTTCAATGGCAATTGATGCATAAAAAATTCGATGGGAAATTTCTCCCTCTCTGGTGAAGGAATACATTCCCCATTAGTATGGATATTGTCCATAAATTTATATTGTTGGGTAAGAATCACCATGATGTCTTGAACTCCACCTCCCATTGCATTGGGATGTTCTTCGAGCAGTCATTGCATTGTCCATCGAACGTGTTATTGGCATGGTTTCTCCTAGTCCCACCATTTTCTAAAATATAAATGGTTAGGAAAAAACATAAGTCACTGAGTCATGAATAAATAACTTATTCATTTGAGAAATTACACTATAATCAAATATTATGGTATCCCTATGTTTAGAAAATTTTCATGTCTGTATAATTGTAGTAATTATCATACAGGGGGTTCTCTATATGGTTTACTAATCCTAATTACCAAATTAACTAAACCTTACCTTTGATTCCAACTGTAGTGACCCGACCATTTATTACATTACTATTAAATCATTATAAGGCTAAAAAAATAGTAATAAACCACATGGATCCATAGGATTAGTTTCTTGGTAAAACTGGTTCCAAAAACAACAGTTACAACATCAAACATAAAAATTTATTTATTTCGTTGTTCTCTAGCTTCATATTGTCCCATGAAAACTCCTTAGTACACATAATCCCAAAATATTATTCATAAAAATGTTGTGAGATAAACACCATGTAATAGAATAGATATGAACCACATAAAAATTTGTGAGAACTACCAATGCATTAGAAAAGGATCATGAACATGAGTGGATGCATAAATAATAGACTTGAAACGTGGCAATGTATAAAAATGAAACATCATGTCTTAGTGGTCAAATACCACCCAATGTTTTTGAAAAATTCTAGAATCATGTTCATAGAACACTTCCATTTATTTCTTGAGAGTCCTAAAATTACCCAAATCATTAGAGAGCTATATAATTCCAGGCGCCCAATTCACATTCAAACATTCATATTTCACTATATAATTCTGGGTGCACCTATCACATCATATTGATTTCATCATCATGCATGCCACATTAAAAATATGTAAAAATTAAACCTAAAATAATTTCTTGAAGGAAATGGGATTAAATTAATAAATCATTCATTCACAAACATTTAGTCCAAAAAAATAGAGGGAATATCATTCTTGACATAGAACCATTGACCATGACTGAATTGTAAACAAATATTCAAGAACTAAAAAGGGTCTGTTTATTTGGAGGAAGTGTTCTGTTGGAAAACATTGGGATTATTATAAAATCAATTAGAGATCATTTATATCCCAGAGATGTTAACATAATGAGTAATAAATCAATTTTATGGATATCTATTACTGAATATCATGTGAAAGATGAAGATCCCAAAGAAAGAAATCTGGGTTTGTGAATTTCCACTTACCATGTATCTGAAATAATTCTTCACTTTAATGTATTTTTTATTGATATTATATTCATTAAATAGAAAATAAAAAAACTTCTATAAATTAATATTAATTAAAATGGTTTCATTTAGTAATTTTATGCGCATTTGGATGAGTTATAATTCAAAAATTCATCGTTCGAGAGTGTTAATTTCCATAGCTTTTATGAACGTTTCACTTGTATTCATGATTCGATGTTCGTTACAAATGTGGTTGAACAAACAAAATTGGTAATATTTATTATTAGATAAATTAAAAATATATAAATGATCTTATAATGAATTTTTTAATGTACCATGAGGATGAATCATTAGATAAAGTTTTATGATGATCATTTTTTGTTAATTTGGATGGTTTTTTATCACCACATACAATATTTATTTTACCATTTAGTGTCATGTAAATAAGTTAGTTCTAGTATAGAATAGTTTATAAAACATAAACTTAAAAAATTATTTTCAACCATTTGATGGTTTCTTTGATAGCCTTGAGAGAGATGAAGGAAAAAGGAAGTGCATCACCAATGATTTAGGTAAATTAACATATCACTGAAAACGATTTCAATTTATTAAAGAGGAGATAGAGAGAGGATTATCATGAATAATATTCCTTTAACATGATATTATACAATTATATAAATTATAATGAAGATATAATGAATGTTGGTCAAGTTAATTTAAGGATAATAGAAAACAGTAAAGAAATTTGAAGGGAAAATTAATGAAGAGAGAGAGAGGAGGGAATTACCACTTGAATCCTCTATTTGAGATCCCCCATAAGGAACCAAGTCATGGTATTTTATTGAGTCCAAGAGAACGTGGTCATGAGCGAGGGGATAAGGAATAACTATGATAAGAATTTTGACAAGGCTTCAAGCATGAGAGGTGTGAAGTAATTAGGGTGTCACTGGTGATATTTATAGTGGAGGGGAGAGGGGTTATCAGAAAATTTTAATCCTTAGTTTACTAATTTACACAATGATAAGAAATAGTGATGATTCCATGACCAAGAATAGTAAAGAGGGATTCTGAGTTCTAGATTTCGGTTCTTACATCACTTGTGAGGTCAGGAAGAGATTATTTAAATTACAATGTATTTATACGGTAAATTAAGGTATTTTACTAATCACAAAAATTCAGTTATTTTGGAAAAATAAAAGAAATTAACCCTAAACATATTATAATGTGTAGAATATAGAAAGGAACTCAATTGTTAAAAATTAATTTTCTATATATTATTAATTTAATTTTTATTTAAAATTTTAATTTACATGAACAATACATATTTTGAAATTAAATCCTATATTATAATGCTTTCAAAAATTATAAAACGTCCTATAAAATTATCATGAACCCATAATAAATATTATTTTTAACTTATGAACACTTTTTAGGAAAATAATTTTTCTTTTAAATTTACTAATTAATTGTAATTATTTATTTATGACATAGAAAATACTGATTCTTGAACTGTGGTCATATTATCACTTATAAGATTCCTAAATTTCATTTAATCATTAATGGATCAAGTTACTATTAATATTGATGATTTTATATTTCTTATAGTCATATTAATATTCAAAAGGGTAGTAACAATTCATTATTGTAGTTTACTGTACACCAAAAAATATGTTTGTTCTATTAGAATCCAAAAATCACCTAAAAACAACAGTGTATGTCAGATTTCCGAAAATCAAAACACAGAAGTGGAAAAATTATATTTAATAGTCACATTATATTTAGTATCATGATATGTCATTGTGATTACTAATTTGATTATACTATAAGGAATATCTATAATACGAAAATTCAACAGATAAAACATTGGGTCATTATAGAAAACATAAGAAATAAAAATCAGGATTGAATTGATCAATATTACACATTTAGGTCATAGATTTATCATTTGATGCATTCATAATGAGATTTCTAAAAGATTAAATATCTCTGATATATTCTGTTCTAACCATAACTACATCAACCCCTAACACCAATACCAATATATTTTTACTAATACATTAAGTTAGAAACTTAAATTAAATCATAACCTATATTATCATAATATAACACATGGAAAAACATTTCTAATCTGACCTATGTTATTGTTGGAATAAATATGAAATATTCAAAGAAATTTTAGACTAATAACACAATTGAACTAATGTTAATACAGATTAATATAAAACTATTTACATCCCAAAAATACATAACAAATTTTATGAATAAATAAACAAAAAAAACATCTAGAACTCCCGATGTATTACTCGGTACTTCAATGTCACAACCCACACCCTATACTTATATCCCTCCTAAGATAGAAATGTATGAAAAGAGATTAATACCCAGATACCGACAACCAGTAGACCCTGGGTTTGAGACTATAATTGACAGTTCAAAAATATCACTAATAGAATAAATTACCCAATTAATAATAATTGATCTGGAGATAGAATGAATAAACTCCATGAAACTTTAGTACATAATATAAAATTAAACCCAACACATTTTAGTTCTTAATGATCAAATCCAATAAATATAAATATAATATATCCATGTAAATGGAAATGTCTTCACATATAATAGTCACTCCAAAGAAGAAGTTAATCTAAGCAAATAATATCAATATTGACCCCTGAAATTCCCTTAGATATTTGAGAAATTATTTTTATATATTGGGAGTGCCAAATATGTATACTCAATTAGATCATGCCCAATGTCTCTGTTGCATATGTTAAAAGAGTTTTCTAATAAACTAGTGTGTAAATAATAGAACCATAATGTACCATTACTGGTTTACTAGAAAAACCCGTAACCCCCATGGAACAATCAGTAAATCACACATCTTATATATCAACAAGGTATCAAAGGAAAATAAGAAGTCCCGTTTTACCCTCATCCCCAATAGTTATCTTCTCCTACACCCAAATGTGAGACACCCTTTTCTCTAAAAACGATCACATATATCTATTCATTTATCAATCTATCCAATATTGGGTTTCGTATGAAACCCTAACTATCTCAAACTCAAAAATTGTCTAGAATGTTGTGCAAAAAATTTTCATCATCACATCTATATTTCAACAAAACATCACATCTCATAACATGGATTGTTGAGTTACATGAACATGAATGAAATAAATATTGTTCCCTCCTCTGGGATTGTAGGATCCCCATTATATATCATAACATCATAATCACCAGGTTATCTTTAACACAAAACCACCATGAATAGGTGGTCTCTAACCCCATCGCATGTTTATTGGCTAGATTCCAACAAAAACTATATCATTGCTAATATTGAAGTAAGTGTGAGGAATAGGGGTAGCGAGCCGTCTAATTCACCACCATCAATGATGTTTCGGAAAATTACAAAAATCAAAAACATATATTAGATTTGTTACATTAATAAAATTCAATTGGGTTACGTATAGATTTAACATGAAAAATAATGATAGATATATGTAACCCAACACACAACATATGGGTTAACATTATTTACAATTGTGTACCCCAAAACACCACCACTACACCGTGAAACATCCAACACATCCATTGTCTCCCCTAAATAAATTACACTTGAACACCATCACTCATAACCATATAATAATACTATGAAATAAAAGATCCACCATTTCCATAATTAACGAGTCTCCACTATCTCCCATTTACAATGCAATTTAATTTCACATTGATGAAATACTTCATTTATCATTCATTTCATTTAATAAAATTACCAAACATCAATAAAATCAAATTATTATTCATTTTCAATCCAATTTTAAATCTTTTTTTAGAACACAAATTAATTCCCTAAATTAATATGAAACTAACACTAACACAACTACAACATACAATATCTCATATATCACACATACACCATCCCCACAACATGATGTTTGATGATCTACATTACCATAACGTAATTATCTCAGCATTAAAGACACACATTACTTCAAACACACTCTATAAAGAATCACATACCATTATAACCTATAATCTAAAAACTACTCAACACATTTATAACCCAATCCTATCACCACCATTACCACAGAAGCCCATCATGGTTCACCCAGCTTCTAAACATTTACAGAGAGAATAAAAAATTACAACAGAACATCCAAACATCAAGAATATCCATTAAATCAAATAAAAAAATACATTTAAATATTTTCATTCATTGTATAACATGGGTATTTTCATATTAATTTCATATTTAAAGTATAAACATATTCAATATCCATATTTTAGTTCTCAGAATTTTATTCAAGGGGAGAACTAGGAATCGGCAACAAAAGGTAAACATAAGCATATCCACTAAAACCCACAAAAGTATCCCACAATCCATAATTTTTATCAATGTAAACATGAATGCATAATAGAATCAGAAATATCAACAAAAGTAGAAAAACATTCAATTTATATCCACCTCTAGAAAATATATATTTATCAAATTAAATTTCATCTACATTCAACTCTTACTATCCTCCCATTAGAAGATAAAAGTTTTAAATAAACACAAATACATGTAACTATGGGTATAATGAGTATCCCAAATATCATATTATATTTTTGAAAAGTAATTCACAAAATGGATATAGAGAGGCAACCTTGAGACCATAACACTCTAAAATACATCATCATTCTTGATGATTGTGGGAGAAATCATGTTCTTTATAAAAAAAATTTCGTTGATGAGGGGATACTCTCAAGAACCCATGGTATTCATTGAATAACTCATTATGAATTCAAATTTGAATATAATTGACCTTATAATGGTCCATTATTACTCAGATCCACTTTTGGTTTATGTGGATCTTCATGGTAAATATCTTCACCACATCTTGACTAAGAACCGTGCACTCCCAAACCACCATCCGACATAGTGGTGAAAGATATGGTTTCATATAAAATGAAAAAATAGGGTCATTACTATATATGAGGGGTAGATTTTTGGTAAGAAGAATCATCCAAACGAAGGTGCTTTTCCTAGGATATACCAAAACCCAAGAGGAAAGATCATAGAAAATTTATCCATGGGTCGATGGTTTATTCTATTTTCTCAACTATCTATGATGGAAAAAGATGAAAAATGTAAACTAAGATCCTATGTTGTTATGAAATTCCCACCAATCACATGAGGTAAATTGATAATAAAAATAAAAAATCATGGTCCTTGGTAACCATTTATTCCACCAAAAATATTTACATACCACTTAGCCAAAACATCCATGAAAATTGATTCACATATTTCTAGAATGTGCGATCACATTCTTAGCTAGTCACCTACTCCCCAAAAAAGATATCATCTCACCAAATAATATGATAATACTATTACTAAATTATTCAATATTTACACCTATTTTTATTTTTCAAAATCAAATCACTCCCAAAAACCTCTAGAAACATAGTTTTTGTAATTCTATAACTTAGAAACCAAACATATCACTTGAGAATATTCTAAAAATAAATTCATTACATGAAAAAATAGGTATCATCAATCCATAATAAATATCATATACAACTGGATACACCCTTCTGTGTGAAATTTTAAAATAATTAAAATAACTTTCTGAAATTAAAAAATGATAAAATATAATCACATATAACAATATCTAATTTTGACCCTCCTATGACCATCCATCTAGTGAAAACCTGTAGCTGACATGTTCACACATAACCTCTACAATTGAATCCCTACATCAAGACTCATCACCAAATTACATAAAAGATAACTCCATGGATATATTTTAATGACTAACTCTTCCACAAAATTACTCAAAAAATGATGAATCACTATAAGTTCATTCATCCCATTCCAGATATCCCCAAACTGATGTAAACTATCTTCATTAGAATATTGACTCTACTACTCAACAACTATATTCCCCTTTCTCTATGCGTATGAGATATTATTAACATAATACT
Source organism: Viscum album (assembly GCA_963277665.1). Classification (NCBI taxonomy): domain Eukaryota; kingdom Viridiplantae; phylum Streptophyta; class Magnoliopsida; order Santalales; family Viscaceae; genus Viscum; species Viscum album. Next base: position 1,151,051,578 of record OY728122.1, read on the forward strand.
TTAGAAACTGCACCCACATCCATTATTGGAAATTATGGTCTAACTGAGAGAAATAATATATCTAGATCATTGGGACTATGAATGGAAAAATTTGCATGCTGAAGAGGTAAGGCCGCAACATATTCAATGGAAACACAGCCATGACCAACTTGGGATCCTAGGTGACATAATTATTCTATTGTAGATTTAATATCGTTCAACCATAATAAATTTGTTCCCTACATGGATAAATATTCATCTTGAACCTAGATATAATGCATTATAGGAAATAGTAAACATGGCATCCTTGCTAAGGAACAAATTCAGTTTTTCATTGATCAACTTATCTACTAAGTAAAAAACCATATAATGTGGCAAATCAATCCATATTAGATTTTTATTTAACCTATTAAATGTTATTTATTGTGATTTAACCTAAGATAATTAGTTCAAAACCATCAATTAATATCCACACATACCTAGTAAATTTCAATGTTTATTGATATTATGGGGTGCCTAGAAAACTACATCAACCTTCAATGTTCCCATAACCATACATGGTTTGGCATTGTGCTCCAAAATATAAGAAATTATATTATTCAGATCATTAAGTTGGATAATTTTCATTTAAGAGTACATTTCTGGAATATCCTACAGGAAATATTTGATATGATAGGCATGATCACCAAATAACATTGTGTAGATCAAGATTCAATCGACGATAATTACAATGAAGGGGCATAATAACTCCAAGAACAAAATCATCAGGATCCCAATAGTATTTACCAAGAACTGGAAGTGAATATACATATCAAAAATTATTCCTTCAGGATTTCCCCATCCACCACACTCATCTGGTGATATTTAGAAAAATATAAAATCCTAATGAACTACATAATTCATTTCATCACTTGGAATAGATTGTCAATCCTCATAACAACCTAAGGGTTCTTGAATGTCACCAAAAGCCACCCTCTGTATTCTTTGAAAAAACATATCCAATAATCTTTGTTCATGGAGAGAAACAATGGATCTCCTCAGTTGGATATTCATTTTTACATAAACCCCCTCTATGTTAGATCGTTAACCAATATTATAGTGTTTTGAATCTTCGTAGGCACTATTATATAAGGATCAATAAAAATTAGGGACCTTACCTATTATAAATCTACCATAAACTCATAATTGTACTAAGGGGGTTAATGTTGTAAAAATATTAACAAATGTTTAAGGAAACTCCTTTATGTCCATATTAACATATTTTTCCAGAGATTTCCTTCACACCTATACCATATAATATCAAATAGGCTCTCAATTTTTTCCACCCATTCGATAACCCTAATCACAAATGAACTCCACTAGGAAACACTTCACGACTGAAAAATACACCATTCTCATAAAGTAGTAGATGAATAAATTATTGGAATATATTCATTATGTTGCATGTTTTAAATTTTATGGATGTATATACAATAATAATAATTCTCTTTCTGACTGGTTCTCGCCCTTTCTACATCTACATTCCCAAAATTCATCATGAAAAGATGCTGATCCGCCAACTAGTTTAGATTAAAGCATGCGAAATATTCATAAATCCCTATCATTTCCCATATAATATTCCAATTTAATGTCAAAAATTTAGTTTTTGGATCAATAATCAAATATTTAAAAAACTAGGGTCGAAAATGAACAAATCATGCCTAGTAAATCCACTGTGTTTTCAAGAGTTAAGGCATCCTTCACATGAATATATGGATAACTATCCCTTAGGTATATATACTAATGGACTAACAGACTATGATCCATTCCCAACCCATAAGGATGTGTTCTATCATGATATTTCATTTATCAAACTCCCCCATCTACTTGGTTTGGAACAATCATATGTACTCCCTTCTGGTGAAAGTCTCTCAGAAACAATTCATACAATAGTTTAAAATGAGGAATGATTAGTCATGTGATGTTATCCTCCTTGTGCATTAAAAATATATTATTTAGAGAAACATGAATCATGTATACACAATAAAATATTAATACCATTTTATGTTCATAGGAGTCTACTTCCCATGAATTTCATTAAAATGCACGTACATGTTAGTTCCCCGCCGGTGAGAGCCTAGACAATCTAATATTTCTTGAATCATGAGTTAAATCCATGAACCCCAAGATTACCTATTTCCCTCTATCACCAATATCTCACATAGGAAATGTTACGCATGTGATAATATTATCCTAAAAGAAAATCTATAATATAATTGTATATGTAATTAAGGTGACCACATACCTAATTTTTAGATGCATCACCTCTTTCTATGGTCATTCTAAAGATTCCTCTTATTGAAATATAGCTAGTGAAATGTGTAAGAGGTCCTTGAACATGATCCAAAGGCCATTCACATATATTATTCATATTTGAATGTATAAAATATCCTTACCCTTTTCCAACAATATTTTTTTATTAATAGGACCACAAAAAAAATCCATTTCTAGAGGTGAACGCATGAACTAACATTCCCCATATGTTCACCAAGATTTAATATTCACCACTCATATTGTAACTGGACAATTAAAACAAAAATATAGAAAATCATTATTCATTTACATATCCATGGTCTCTAACAAGAATATGGTCCTACCTCACATGGATCTTGAATAAGATCAAATCTATTTCCTTGGATCACAATGAGCATAAAGTCTTAGGTACTAGGCAGTTTTTCTCGCATATATCACACACCAAGATCACCGTGGACCATCATTCTACCAACCAATTAAATACATAGTATTCCTATTTAAAAACGAAATTATATATCTCAAATAAAAAAATATATTCATACTACCCAACCAGGACCCCATTCATCAAAAGGTACCCCTCATTGGATGGTAGAGGATAAAGAGACATAATTTCCTCTAAGTCCCGCAGCTGATTGACCATCAGTTAGTGACTGGAAGTGATGGTATAAAATTTTCACATATTGAACATTTTACCATAATTAAATACCTAGGATCCATGGGTAAAATTAATAACCACCCTGATATTCCATTATAGAATAATAAATTAAAATTAATACCACCCCCAAATAGAGGATAAAAGAAATCAAAGACATGTAAATGTATCCATATTAATATAAAGGGCCAATAATATTGTAATAACTCAATAGTGACTCCAAATCCAATCTATTAATGCCTATATAATTCCTTGAAATCCTCCTTGAAACTCAAATATTATATATATATATATATACACACATACGGTGAGAATAACATGAAAAACCAGTAGGTTCATACCCATTGTATTTTTTTCACAAATGAATAGAGAATACTAACAAATCTATGGATAAATAGTTGAATCAACACGCACCAAAAATGGTTTACTAGACCAACCCATCATCACTATATTGCACTCAAAAATTATTGGAATCAATATACTGACATAATATCAAAGAAATCAATGAAAGGGTGCCATGAAACAACATCCCAACTGGTCCACTGGTCTTATTTACCAACTTTTAATATTATATTATAGTATCCCATATATACATATTTCATCACATATACCTTTATAATTGAGGTGGTTTAAGATTAATCCCAACATATCCTAACCTTTAGTTGGGTCTCGAATCCAGTTTAATCATCATTCATCATCAAATTATTATTTCATCAAAAAGTCACATCTAAAATCATAGGCAGTAATGTATAAGGGATGTGATGGTTTTCATGATTATTACATCATTCCAACATCCATGACCCCCACCACATATCACAACCTCATCATTATAGGTATATAGCCAACACGAACCTGTCATCACTAGGTGATCTCAAAACCCTTTGAACATTTGATGAATTTCATATCGCCACATGTGTTAATTAAATCACGTACTAGCGAATTCATCAATATAATGACTTTTTTAATGTAGAAAACCCATCAAGAGATTCAAGAAAGGAATTTTGAACCTCCAAGAAATGATTTTTTCTAAATACTGCTTTATACTCTATTGAACTCTCCCTGAGCCTCCTCCAAATACATCTATCATCCAATCTAGTAATGTAATTTTTTGGTAAGGGATTGACTATTATATCTATGTAATTAAACCTATAAAAATATTATTTCAAATATGAATAAATTAATATTAAAATGAATGAAAAATTTTAATTTATAAATAATAATGCAAAAATAATAAAAATAGAATTTATAAGCAATAAATAGTGAAAATTTAAATAAATCATTAGTCATTATAGATTCTATTTTATATCCCTCCTCATATTTTTCCATTTTTATAAATTTTATAATTCCATCAATAAAAATAAATTGTAAAATCTAGCCTTATATTTTTTTATATATATTTATTCTAAAAATTAATTTATTTTATTAAACTGTATTTTCTTAATAATTTACATGGGTGGCTTCTTCTCAAGTAGTATATTAAATCATTGAATTTTTCTAAATCAAAACATCCAAAACTGTATTGAATGTTATAAATTTATCCTATTATTACCTTTTACAAAGTAATGAATACATTCAATAAATGATATTATATATTATCCAATATATTGGTTGATTTATCATTGTTTCTTAAAAAATATAGTTAAATAACACAAATTTATTTCACTAGTAGCACACTCAATGATTGAATTTGAAAATTACATACAATATCAACTTCATCATTAATGACTATAATAATAAAAACACTAATACTTTATATCCTAAATGGGTGTATGACTATTTGATTTTTTTACTCATGAATCCTCTATTAGAGTCAAATGAATCTTTTAAAACTTCTTCTATTCCAAAACTTTATAAATTTTTGTTTTGTTTTATCATTAGTTTACTTAATTATTTCACAATTTCCGTCACCTAATTTGTGATATATACTACCTCTAATGGTTTATATATTGGTTTAATTATTGTATAATATTTTTCTGATGATCCTTTTGGATTCTTAGGTTTGCTTTTACAACGAGGTATCATGCCTTTAAATAAATTCCTTTAATGACCTTATCATACATAAAAAAATTATGTAATCGATAATAAAACATAAAAAATCATAAATGTAATTTAATGATATAAAATTTAATAATAAATTGAAAAATGAAATCTAGAAGGCATAAAAATTTATATTAACCATGAATTGTTGAATTCATGTATCCTTCGATATAAATCAGAAATGCTAATATCAATAGCCAAAGAGAGATCATATTTATATCCAAATAATGATAACAACTCATTTATGGAAAATGGTAAACTAATGGATGTGAAATACAGAGATGATCCACTTACGTGATGAATAATAGGTAACTCTCTTAGAATAGGAAAATTTGAGAACAGTAAGACCAACCTTGCCTTTATCGCAATGAAAAAATTTAACACCCCTACACCAATCTACATATATGAATAGTGGGATTAACTAGGCTTTAAGGAATACAAATTCATTGTAAACCAAATGATGTGAAATAAATAGACTCTAATAGTCATTTAGAATATTCACTATCCTCTAAATGTGGTTTCAGTCCAAAATCACCATAAAGTGTATATTAATTATCCTACAAATTAGTTACAAATGAAAAAAGTATGTGATTAGAAGACATATCAAGGTAGTATTATAAGGTTTCACATGAAATGGGCCATACAGAAGAAATATTCAAAGCCTATGACTGTGTCCCATTTCGATATCCCAATGTCGTTATGTTCAAGTTCCTATAATATCAATAAATCACTGGTTAAAATAAAAATGCATAATATTTATTTAATTAAATAAAATTTATTTAATAAATTATTTAAAAGGGGAAAAATTAAAATATCATTTTTATTTATGATATTAAATAAATATATTTCATATAATAAATTGGTTTGTCAAAAAAATTCACTTTGCATTATAATAACTGTAATCTCAATGTACCAGTGTAATGTTAGAAATATTCAGGAATATCATTTATAATTATATACTATGGGAAGTATCTAAAAAACCTAGAATGTATCACCCTAAGTTTTTATGAGTTTATTTTTGTGATTAAATTAAATTTCCGTGATTTGTTCTATAATAAAATATCTCGTGTTAAGGTTTCACTACACAAAATGCTAGTTTAGACGAAACATTTCACATTATAAAAAGTATTATTGAAAAATATGAGAGTTTTCACCAAACCATTGTAATGGAGTATATCAATTGGATTAAATAAATTATGAATCTATTCTTGACACATGTATATAAAATTATTTCATTGTTGAGATATAAATTATAAAAAAATATTTTTACCAAAGAAATCTATTTTAAAAAAAAACTATATATTTTCAATTAAACGTATTTTAACTCGATTAATTAAATTACTATTATTTTTTAATTAATTTAATTAAATTTAAATAATATATATTCAAAAATAAATTAAAATTTATCTTATTCATTTTATATATAAGATATAATAATAATTAATGTTTACATTTAAAACCATAATTTTTACAAAAAAAATAATTTTCTCTCCCTCAAAAAACAATTTTAAAATCATTTAATAATATTTATACAAAAATATAAAAATTAAAAAAATTAAAATCATAATGTAAATGTTATCTTATGTAGTGTTTCAGATTTTTTCTAAAAAATTCATTTTATAATGAATAGCGAAAATACTGAATTTTAATTGGAAAATGCCTTTTAACATAAATTATTTATGAAAAAAATCATATTTTAACATTTTTAAATTTTAATTAGGAATAGTATACCATTATTAATAAATTTTAGTTAATTGGAATAAATTTTCTATAGAAATTATATATAAAAACTTTGAAAACATTTTATCATTATGACCTTAAAACCCCACTTTGTCGTCACATATTTGGGATTTTTTTATTGAATTATTCAAAACTTTTGAATAACATTTAGTAAAATGGATTCCATATTTTGAAAAATATAATTTATTTATATTTTATAGTAATATAAGATTAATTTTTCCATAAAAATTAGTTTAATATAGTTTAAATTAATTACATCAAATATGGTTATAATTGAGTTATGCTATTACATGTGTTTGTACTAAAATAATTTTTACACACAAATATGGGTTTTTAGTGAATTGGATTTAGTATTTATAATTAGTACTTTTAAAGTAAATAATAAATCACTTTTAATAATGTTAATAACGGATATGTTACATAGGTAAATAAAAAGGTACATGTTACCTAGGTAAAAACAATAAGGATAAAATTAATTAAATTTATTGAAAAAGGAATAAGTTGATTTATTTTAATTTTTTGCATGGTGGTGGTGTATATATACATATTTATCACTTAACTACATTATTAACCTGTTTTGGAAGCACATTATGTAAGGGATGCCTTACAATAGTGAATACTTTTAGGTATTGATACTAATGATAATACTCCTCTATTATAAAAGGGAACTCACTCTCCCCCCTTATTTGCACATCTCAATACATTAATCATGATCAAAACTATATTAAATAAGTACAAAAATTCACTCTACTAATTCAAACATTGTCCTAAAAGTCACTGTACAATGTATGTAGTGATATTCTAAGGAGGATACCTAACAAATAAGTAATATTTTCAATGACCATTGTTTTTTTGCATCTTTCTCGACATCCATAAATTAATATTATAAAATGATTATTTAATGACCTAATTATATTATATATAATGATATGTTTTTTATGTTTTACGAAGATAACTACAATCACTTCTTCTAAATGGGTTGTGAAATCATTGTTCGTTTGTATAGCGGACTACTGCCTCGCATACCGAAGTCGTTCATTTTTTCCATTACCACCTCCCGGGGTTGGGAATAATGATAGATTTATATTAAATATATCTATAATTAATGATATTTATAATTTTACTACGATTATTTAAATTTTTTTATCATACATACCTTTATACTTTCCATTTTTGGGTAATATTATAATGCCATTCCTATGTAAGGTGGACTACCGCCTCGCGAAACGAGGTGATTTGTTCACTACTTACAAGGAATATATTATGTATGGTTTTAAATATTTTATCTGATATATATGTACTAAAAGATATAATAAAATTATAATATCTATATATATTAATCTTCTTTCATTTCATATGATAAGATAATTGAAATATCATTAATGTGTACGTAAATCATATCATCTCCATGAACGGTGCATTACATTTTTTGTCACTAAATATTACTTATCAATATAAATACAAATATACTGAATTTATATGATATTTATATCATTTTATATATTTTATATATTTTTTAACCCTAATCAATTTTAGATGAAAATATAACTAGTTAAAATATATTAGAAAACAGTATAGTAATAACCTAAAATGTAACATTAACATGGAATTGATAATAAATGGGTGATAAAATTGTCACAAGAACATAATATATTATATAAAATATATATAAGTGTTATTATATGATATATTTTATAATTAAATTATATTTAAAATGTATGATGTTTGAATAATTATGATGGAAGTTAATACATTTGAATATAGATTTACCTCTTCCCATTATTTTTTGTGAGACAAATACCATTTTCACCAACTATTTATTTTAGATGGTGTATATACATCCCATGAATTTATTTTATTATTAATTTAAATAAAAATTATTTTTACATATAAATTTTAGGATCTCCATTTTATAAGGATTACAGTAATAATGGAACCAAATTTGTAAAAACAATTGTGTCTATTTTTCTTTTTTGCGATGTATGCTATGTTAGGCATATAAATTCTATCGCGAGGAATTTATAAAGACCCTTTGACATGTAATAAAATTTATTTATTAATAAAAAATATTTTTTGTTTTATTTTCTGTTATTACTTCACGAGGCTTACGATTCAATGTTATCAATGTGTTATAGATTTTCAGTTACAATCTCATCATTTTTTATGATTGTTTATACTTATGCATCCGAAAGAAAACTTTTATGATCCATATTATAATGAACACATAGATTTATTCTACTATATTTACCACCATTAAACTAAAATTTCCCCTTCATTTTATTATCTTGATGAAATCAGTGGTCCAAAATAATATATTTATAAAAAACCCATATTTTCAGATAATCACTATTTTCATCAAAAATAACGTTTTCTAAAAAAAATAAAAAATGATATAAAATTTGTTATTTGAATTAAAACAAATAATTTAATCCTGAAATTTTTTATATTATATGTATATATTAATTAATATGTTTCCATGGTTTTTTTAAATTAAAAGGTTTCTAAAAATTATTTAAGTTTTAAATAGTTATTTTCAAAATGATCAATATATTCTCCAAAGAATGTTTTTACTAATATTTTAATAGAACATCTATTATTAAATTCTTAAAACCCTTTATTTTACAATTACTATATTTGTAATATTTTTTATTGATACCATCCATATTAATCTACAATATATCTTATTCTTTTTCAAATATATTGTTATAAAAATTGTTTCACTTCCATTGGTTACTCTTGTTTTGTAGTGATTGACATGAATCCCATTTCATTTAAATAGGTTTAGTAGGATAAGAAATGTTATTGAATATTTAATAGTTTATTATGAAATATAGTATCTTTTTTATTCTATCCATGACTTGTTTCATGGGAATTACATATATTATAAGGCGGCCCAGATAGTTTTAGGAAATTCAATTAGAGATTATATGATGTGGTGGCGCAGAGAGGACCGAGTAAGCCCATATCAACTTATACTATAGGGTGGAGCATATATCCCTAATTTAAATTGTGTAATGATATATATATACATATATATGATGAGATAGATAATATTTTATTATGATGTGAACCTAGTTACGTATTGAAAGGATGTAGTAGGTAGTGATATTTGTTCTGTGAGTGACATTATCTTGTTTTATGGATTGGGGAGTGAACCCATTCCACTGTGACTTAAGAACAATTATTGGGGATTGTGGTGTGCCCCTCTAATGATGTTTATATTCAATAAATTAAATATATGTGGTCACAGAAAGAACAAACTACATTACATGTTAATTCATCCCAAGCCTGATGTAAGTACACAATTTTTTATCTCAATCCTAACATATTATGAATGTCATGGTGCATATCATTGACAATATAATTTCAATAATTATGTGTTTTCCCATAATTTATGTCTTATTCCAATTTTATTATGTAATGGAAACTTTTGTTTTATTATTTTATTATTCATGTCATATGAATTGCCATTATTTTTTCCATGAATCATTATTATGATCTGTGGCAATTTGAGTATGGCCATAAAGCGTTATTCTCGTTTTCTCAACCACTAATTTAGTTTTTTTGATTTTGTATCTCTATTTTTTACCCTTTATGATAATATGGTCCAATATTATTTTTTTACAATCCCACGATTATAATGAAATGTATTTATGTAAGATTACTGAATGGGACATTAATTGTTGAAAAAATTATATATCCTTCACCAAATTAAAATAATTAGATCGATGTTTCCAATATCACTAAAATATTACAGTCCTCATGTTTTTTTAAAATTTCGCGAATAATCACAAAAAGTATTTAATATCCTTATTTGATGAGACATTATCTCTATAGTTGGTATGAATTGATATGTTTAGTTATCCATCGAATATTATGATGTGAAAACATTAGCGAGACCCTTAAGGGTACTTATAAGGATATGTTTATGGATTTTCCTATGGATTAGACTATTGATTAATTATAACATAAGAATATTTCATTGAATTTTGGTGAATGATATAGGTAAGTGCTTTCCTAAAATTATATCCCAATATTGATACTAAATTTGATTTGGCTCTAAAATATACATACCATGGGTTAACGACCCAGAAACAGCATATAAAACTAAAATCAATCAGGAACATGGGGATTACAGCAGGCATTGCAACACACCCAGTTTGGCACTATTTAGGGATATTATATATACATTCACAAACCCATTATGAACAATCAGAATGTTTTCCATAATAATATGATTCTGAATAACCTAATATAATATAAGGTTTCATATATTAAAGAATAAGGTGTCCTGATTTAGAAATACTAAATGTTATTTTTCATAATTATGCGGTTCACAACTATGATTAGTGTTTCTCAACCAATGTATTTGTTTTATCAATGGATGGAAAATGATGGAACCATTTTTATGAGTAGCGAGAAGGTAAAAAATAATTTTCCATCCATGACACAAAATATTTTGGGATCCAAAAAGAAAAACACCATTTTCATGCTTGCAGAAATTTCTCGATCTATAAATCATGGTGAACCATTAAATTAGGAATGGATGGAAAACATTCTATTGATTATTTCATGAATAATAACTCACATTATATCATTGGTATAATTGATACTTTTTTTGATAAAAAAATGATCGGTACCACTAAAAACATATTTTCTATTCTATAGTGTTTAGAATTTCAAAAATTCACATTGGTTATCTTCTGTCTCGAGGGTGCGGCAGATCAATGGTGGAATATAATCATGAATACCAGCAGATAAGATGAAATTTAATCGATGGATTGGAATTTTTTTAGGAGGTTATTTTTCAATATGTACACACTTCATATTCATTATACAAATATAGAGATGGAATTTATATATCATAAAAACGAAGATGTTTAATCTGTTGTTTCCAATGAAGAAAATTTAACAAGACATGTGAGGTATGGTTCATGTATGATCATTCTAACTGAATGAATGTATTCTAGTTTATTCAAAGTGTTAAAACAAACTAAATAAATGGACTTATCAATTAGGGGCATTAGATTCTATAGACTGATTTTTTTTTATGCTCTATCAAATTATAAATGGATGTTGGAGATATGAATTTGTATCATGGTTCTGATAAGAATAGAAAATGGATTTCAATGGAAAATATAATAACCATTGAGAGAGAAAGATGAAATTTCCATCTGCCTAAAATTTATGTAATACTCTTGGATGGAATTTTCATAATTGGACTTGTAAATGACTTATTTATGGATAGAATGTTCACAAAGAGATTGAATGCTAATGTGATGGGAAACCTTTACTGAAAGATTCTAATAATCAAAAACCCAATAGAAGATGCCTCCTAGAATAGAGGGTTTTTATTTTATGGACCCACGAAATTAGACAAATATGTTCCAAAATATATGGGTTAATAAAGATGATCAATGCCAATATCCTATAAAGATAATGGGAAAAATGGAATATTATAAAATCATGATGGTTTAAGTGAATCATGATAATTAAGTGACACTTATTCACCACTCCTTAGATGGGAATATCATGTTTTATTTTGTATAAGTGTTCCTTATAAAAATATTATTGTTCATCCATGAGTGATATTTTATGTGATTGTCTTCATCTACATGAATTATGATGTCATAATCCACCTTAACTATTTATTATTGTGAATCATATCATCTAATGGATTTTTTTGGGTATGAAATAGGCTGTTAATTTATGAGTAAAGGGTAAATTATTAATTCAATGACTTTATATATCAATTTGATAATAAAAAATGATTTATGGATAACATCATGTGATTATGGATTTAAGGTTGATCATAATTTCAAATTCATCATAACACCCATTTTATATTTTATGTGATGGATGTTTATTAGGATTAATGATATTTTAAGAGATATTTATGAAAATTTAATACATTGGGTTTATATCATGAAAATTTTATTAAAGGGGGAATGACTACAATTTTTTGAAATATGATTGATTGTAACCCTAATATATTTTTCTATTAATTTAAAGTGTTTTTGCGATCAACTCTTTAACATTTTTTGTTTTATTAAAATTTTAGCTTTAACTTGAGAATTCATATGGATCCTTACGAGGCCCCTTATAGAAGGATGTTTATAAATTCAATGTACCTGAATGAAGTTGTTGAAAGATACTAATTGTTACATGAGAATGAAGATGATATAGAAAAGATGGTTAGATCCATTTCTCATAATTTTATGTAACAAAAGAGTTGATAGAAATGTAATACTAAAAAACATCGATGAAATTTATAAGTATAATTTGTTGAGAATATCCGTTAAAAATTCATCTATGGAAGATGAAATGGATTATTGAGACATATGTATATCATTCCCATTATTATTAATTATCGTATTAGGATAGTATCATATCTCCTAATTCTTCAACTATATATCTATAACATCTATAATTTGATCCTTTTATCTCTCTTGAGAAATTATATACTTGATCCATAACTTGTTCAAAAATAAATGGTCGCACCATTGGAGCATGATTTTTCCAACGATTAGAAAGCAGTTGATATTTTGGATCATACTGTGAAAGTAATATGAAATAATACTGATCACCATGATATTATTTTATGTTGAAATAACTAATTTGAGGATTCCTTGTGCGAACATGAGGGTATGACGATGTAGAAATACCTTTATTTTCCAGTATCATAATGGTGAATTTCGATCATAGAAAATAATTATATGTTGTGTAGGACATAACACCTTGATTTTCCTTTTGAAATTTGTTTTTCAGTGAAATTATATTTATTTCATGACTTTAATTATATGTAATATTATTTTTAGCTTTCACTACATGCTATTATATTGTAAACAGAACATGTTATATTATCAAATGTATTATTAATTAATATGATAGTTATCACGTTGCCATTGGAGTAAAATATATTATTATTATTAACTAAATAAATGAAATATGGTTTACACAGACATAGATAAAGAAATAAATATATATAAATCTAATGAATTCATGGTTGACTAATTAATTAGAAATAGAAATAAAATTTGTTTTAATATGATTGAATTGATATTATGGGTAAATATTTTATTCACATTCACTTGTTTTACATAAAAAGATTATCCAAATCAATTTTTTTGCATTATTATAATGATATATATAGAATATATTCAAAAAACTATTTAAAAATATACTTAGTTATTTTATATAAAATAGAAAAATAATAAATCATATTTTACACTTAATCCCATTATTTTTTCTAAAAAGAAGTTTTACAACCATTTTATGGTTTATTTAGTTTCCAAAAATACATTTATATATAAATAAAACTAATTTAAGAGAAAAGTAATAATTTTTTAAATCATAATAAAAAATTTATATATTTTAAATTATTGTTTTTTCAGAAACGATTCATTTTTTGATGTATAGTAAATTTTATAATGTTTTAATTTGAACCATTATTTTCGACTATATTATTTAAAAAGATAAATTAATTTTAAAATTATTTTAAATTTTAAATTATTTAAATTATATATATTTCCATCAAATTAATGTCATCGGTATCAATTTCATATTGAAATTTGAAATTGAAGCTATGTAACATGGCTTATATTTTCACATTAATAACACAATTTCTAGTCGCCTCTATGGGATCACATTTTATGATTAATTGTACTGATTCTAATTATATAATTTTCAAAAAAGATTGTATTTTGGATCAGAATAATTTAAAATATCAATATATGTAAAAAAATTCCAAAATAATTATTTAACAAATTTTATAATTATTTAATGTGAATAATGTTAAAATATTGTCTTGCTCATTACATAATTTTTTTATTTAAATTAATTTTACAGACACATATGATTTTCTATTAAAATTTAAATTTAATTGAAATAATTAGTTGGTATAAATTGTATAATATTTCTTTTATCATCTTATTCATAAAGGATAAATTATATTGTTTAATAAAATATACAATTATCCTTAGTAAAAACTAAAATGATAAAATTTAGTAAGCATAAGAACTATGAAATAACGTGAAAAATGTGTTCTTTTAGGGTTTTTTATAAATACAAGTATCACCCCTAAATTATTAATTTTTTAGGAATATTAGGTAAGGGAGACCCCCCAATAGTGAATACATTTGGGTATTTACAATAATTCACTTCCTCCTCAATTCTAAAATGAAAATCACTTCCCTACCCCATTTTGACAAACATAAAGCCATATTTATCCCCCAAACCCTACCAAAATTATATCCTAACATCCCTCCCCTCATCCAAGAAGATTTATATTGGTCAAAAATACATCATATGAGTGATTTAATGAAATATTAAGGTGGATATATAAAGCATAGGTAATGTTTTTTCAATGCTAATCTTTATTTTATTTCCATCTCCTCTTTCAATTATTTTCATTTTTGATGCTAAAATAAAAGCCCTTGGAATAGTCTGGAAAGAAATGGATTTTTAAGATAAAATGAGATCCCAAAATTCCTAAAACCCTTTTAATGGATTCTATTTCATGAATCCCTTCTACTTTATGAAAAACCAGATCTCACAAATCTCACATGTTGAGAATCCCCCTTTTTGAACATGTGATGTCATGACATTGTTCCTCCATGAGTGTGATAGCTCTTCATGACCACAAAAAAAATTAATTTTTTTCCTCCATGAGTATTTTAGAGATTCTCCCATTCATAAATCATGTGAATTCATTGAAAATAGATTCCCATCATTGCGAAACCCCATAACTAAAAAGACAACTTCGGTTCACTATTTTTGGAATAGTTACCCCAACCATTCAACTTCTAAATTGATCCCAAGTTGTAATCCTTAATTGCATTGTGAAATAGAAATAATATGGATCATCCATAGTAATTTGGAATAATGTAAACCCTTTTAACATGTTTTATAAATCCTACAACCTAGGTAGATATTCCATTCCTAAAGGCCTATGACATTTGCGAATGAAGAATTATCTATAGGGATCTTGATACATCTCCAAGCAGTAATAATGTGTGAAGATCTCATTTACTGAATTAATAATTTATCCTATGGTAGGGTCAACATGTTTTATTATAATTACTCCTTTGAAAATTCCCTGACATTTTTGAAGAACATATGACCCTCAATGAACCACTCTCAAGGAAAAAATATTCATGAAACCTCTCTCATGGTCCTCTCAATACTGTAATATTTCTATTGATACATCTTCCCAAGGGTTATGGGTCTAGATCCTCCGTACTCATCCACAATCTTTCATCCATACCTCATGTCCCTATTTTAATTTTTCCACCCATTCATGTGTCCCACTCAACTTCATGTATTGATTGTGACCCCCACCTACGTGTTTATTCTCATGATAGCTATGATAACTCAAGATTCTTATTAGGATAGGCACTCTAACATAGAACTCATGATTTTACACTCCTCCCTTTCCATAAAACCTATCATTTCCAAATCCATTCCACTTATAAGGGTTCATGATCCATGGTTATGTAAGCCCTTGGGGTGAGGTGTGAGTCTCCCACATCTAAGCTAGAAGACAAAAAATTGTCTATTCCTAACACCCCAAACACATTACATTACACTATAGCCTTAACCTACTATAACATCACATTATGATCCTCATGTGAGTGTAATGGGATGGTTTCCACACCGCCTAAACTCAAATCGAATGAGATCCTCCTCACAAGGAATTACATCCTCCTTGGGAAGCTTCCACGTTTATTCCCCCACTGGCACACATTGATGCTTCTTTCATGACATGAGTGCCTGATAAACTGGTTCGTCTTTTTTCTCAAATAGATCATGAATCATGTTGTCTTATAGGATAGTAATGAAAATAACATTAACCCAATCACAAATAAAATGGGCCTTCTTTATATATATAATCCCTAACCTCCACACCATAGGGAAATCATTCATGTGTAAGCCCCAACAATATCCATACCTACCCAAAGTGTTGTGTTCACATGTATTCCCCATCCAAATGATCCTATGGGAATGATTATTAGGTATAATCCCCAACCAAGTATAAAATTCTCGTGCATTAATTACCAACTAATTGGGATATGTAGGAAGCCTCTCAGGGAAAAAAACCCAACATCCACATCCATCCTTATTTTCTCTAGGACACAGCCCATGTAAGATCATGCCCCTAACATGGGATATCTCATCCATGTCTAATGGTATGATCAATGAATAATACCTACACCATCAAAAAAATATAAATCCACTTGATAAGGGTAGATTTCACCCATATTCCCTACACAATCCCTCGTCTACACTCTATCTTTGATGCGATTAACCATACCGCATGAAATCAATCAAAATTGACCAATATAGTCACATGAAATAGAACTAAAACAATTAAATATGTATATTTTGATCCCTATATCCGATAAAGGGTACACATGATACATCCCTAAGGTTCAATTCCAACCAACTTTAATCCTAGGTTCTCCATCCTATAGATGTACCTCTTTGATCCATATCCATGGGTTTCGTGATCAACCATCAGAGTTTAAAATCATCTCATTAAGGGAAATACATCCTTGATCCAATGTATATGGATTTATGAATCATCCATCAGAAAAAATTATGGTTTAACATCTTCCCTCAAAGGGCTTCAACTCTTTGATCTTCTCCTCATGTCGAATCATGATCAGTCAAATATGTATCCACAATAAATTAATAATGTTCTTTGATCTATCTCAACAATGTGATCTGATCCTTCTTAAAAAGTTATTAAGTTTTTTAACATAAATACATTCCTCATGATATAAATTTTACGACTGAGGTGAAAAACTAAGAATATATAAATCATTGGAGTCATCTACCTCATGAAAATTTTGGGTTGACTGAGTTAAAATTCATTGATGATATGCACCAACAGTTTCAGATACCTCATGAAATAATTTGGGATGATGAGCTGAATGAATTGGAAAATATAAATGTTCAATTTCAAATACCTCATGATTGATATGAGATTCCTTGGGTACTTTTCCAAAGATTTTTCAATGATTTATAGTCCAAAGAGGAAGAATAAATGTGACCAATGTTCATAGAATCCATTCATTCTAGTGATCTCTAATATAATAATCTCCTGGCCAAACATTGGTTTCCTCCCATGACCCACTGGAATGTTCATTGAGAGGCATGTCAATTAACCAGTGTCCACAATTATATTTCCTTGAGAATAAGTTCTACTAACATGAATTAACATTATTGGTGAGACTCATACTAGATGATATGTTCAAAGGATAAATACATGGTGGATGGAAATGACATCCAAAAGCTACGTTTAAATATATGTTATGAAATGACCATTAAATGTGATGAATCCACCCCCATTGGAAGGAAATAATGGGGGGGTAGCAATAATGTCACTGCACATTAGTACCAAAGGTGGTGTCCCATCTAAATGTGATGTAAATTGAAATAGTGAACCAAATGTAAAACTCTTCTCCCGAACACGAGGGATATTATTATTCAAGACATCACTATTTTAGATGTCACCAGATTTAGACATCTATTTCATTGTCTGACCAAGAAAATGGAGTTCCAAGAATTGAAATCTCATGAATTTAGGGTTGTTGAATGCTGGGTATTCTTGTTTGTGTCCTTTTAATCATTGATCTATTTCTATCACTCGGAGATTGGATGATGATGGGGAATTAGAAATTTATTTACATAAACTTGAACTAATGGATAAATCCATATAAAATATTGAATTCCACTAATTTGAAATCAACCACCAAGTGCCCGCAAATGAAAGGGAAGGATAAAATTTAATACACAGTCCATTCCGACTCCACCTTTAACCCAAGTTCTGCTATTTCCACATCTATTGGACTCTAACACCATATCTCACCTTTAAAAATCATTCCTAAGAGGATGATGGAAAACCACGTATGTTAGAAAAGGTTGGAGGATGTCATTATAATAAAAGATATATACCCCTAGGATCTGGATTCTTTAGAACCTATCTGACACCACCACCCCAAAGGGTCATTTAGGGATAAAAAATTACCCATTCCTACAACAAACTACTTCTTGAGCCTATCCCTTGAGTGATAATATGACTCTCTCCCCTAAAATGTTGAGGTGGGGGATTACTGAGTCTCCCTGACTTTGATTACTACTTCGGACCCAAAAAAATGTCCTCTAACAAAGCCTCATCCATGCTAGAAGTGGTTGGTCCTTCAGGTCAATGAATAGGTGGAATATACACTTGTTCTTCTAACACTGGTCTAAACCGCACATCATCTTCGCCGGGCACAAGTCCTACATAATTCTTGATAAGTGAAATAATCTTCCATAACTCTAATGGATACTTCTACAAATAAAACATATACACAAATTCTTATGAAAAATTGGAATGGATTAATCCATTCCCAGTTGGGAACAGAACCTCATCTGACACACATGAAATATTTGTTGACTCTTTTAATCACTGACACCACCAACTGTCCTTGCAGGCATACCCATGGTGATGAATTTTAATAATGAGGTCATTCCAATTCCAAAAACAAACCAAGAATAGGTCCTCCCCATGCTATCAATCATCAGAAAGGTCAACCTTATGCCATTCCCATTTCAAGTGTAGGACCTCCCCACTTTGATAACCAATATAGATGTCCTCCCTTTGCCTCTTCCACTAGTCAAGATGGAGGCCCTCCCCATGTTGCATACAATTTTCATGGAGGTGCTCCTTAAGTTTTACCTATCACAACTGTCGTCCTACCCACTCAATCATCACTAAAATAAATTTTCCTCCATGCTTCATCAATAATAGGTATAGATTTCCCCGTTGTTCTATCACCATAATCCAAAATGAGGTCCTTTCTAAGAAACAACCTATCAGAGTAAAGGATCTTTATGATACATCAATAGTCTTCAAGGAGGCCCTTCGCATGTTCCCTCCTATCAAATAGGTTTCCATACCCTTTCCTTCAGCAACCATTATTGGATAATTATTGGTATTACAACTACTCAACATATAGGTCCACCCCATGTCCATATCAATTAGTTTGGAGGCCCTCCCCATGCTTACACTAGCCATCACAAGGTCCTCCCAATACCATTACTTGTGGTCAGCATGAAGGACCACCCCATGAAACCAAAAACCATAAAACTTGTCCTCTATGATCCATTAATATCCAGATTTTAGGTCCTCTCCACTTCTAAAATAGTCATATAGGAGGTCATATCCACTCCAACAACCACCATTACGAAGGCCCTCCTCATTCCCCAAAAAATCAATGAGTAGTTCCACACAAATTTATCACCCACCAACATGGAGGACCTACCCAAGAAAAATAATTACCCAATTCTGATGAACTATCCTAAGACATAAGGATGTACCTCCACCACAAATGGAAAAATCATGGGAATCACCATGCCATCATCAAGACTGCCCATGTCATTGATTCTAAATCGTAATGTGTTTTAGTGATGAAACCTTCATCACATTCTTCAGTATCATAGTATATAGTAAGATATTGTTTGTGATATTCTCCATCCCATAAGTTGATATTCAAGGATACCAAAATCCCTCTGTCGGTAAATGTAGGTGGAGGAATTCTTCGCTCCCTTTCATGTTCTTATAGCGAAACCATCCCCATCATCGCTGATCTCCCTCTCTAGCACTACTCATGACCATGAAGATTATTTTTATGTCTATTTGGACTCCTTCATATCGAGATAAAATAGATTACCCACCAATGAGTTTTTTTGTCTTTCCCATGAGGTATTAGAATAAACCCAATACTATAAGGAGGTGATGATGGGATTGGTACATCATTCAAGAGATGACCCAATATTTTGTGATGATTCAACTCAGATAATATATCTTCTATCATCCACCTAGATGTTGCACTTATCCACATATGTTCAACCACTGATTGCCCAGAAGTCATCAATAAATGTTTGTATGATCAAGAGAAGGGCACTTTTCTTGAAGAAGATATCGTATTGGAGACTGTATAATTCCATCGGTTTTCAATCATGTTATTACAAAATGAAAATTAAATCTTATACATTCCAAAGACCCTCATTGATGGCTAGGATATGCGCTTCATCCAAACCATCTGGGAGAATCTTTATCAACATCATGAACAATAGTGGGACTATGAAGGAAGCATGGATCACTTCGACGAAATTTAGGAACAATGATGAATGGTTGTATTGGAAGTACTACTAGTGCCTTAATACCCTACACCATCTAGCTACCACCAAACCCTCAATCATAAATGTTCCAAGAACCTCATAGTGATCGAAATAATCCTAGAACATGCACATATGTATATCCATATTTGGGGCTGGGGATAGTACTCTACTCTCCACTTTACCCTTATCATGTGACAGACTGACCCACCCATTGATATTGATGATTTTAATTTGAAAATATTTATGGTTTGCAGGGTTATTTTTATGTTTCCCAAGGAAATGGAAACTTACACATGGTCTACAACTGATATCCCACCCCTGGTTATTAGGGTATGGTGTAGACCCATATAAAGGTGTCTGTAACCACAACAATGTCAACACATGATATTGGGGATCCCTCAATATCAGTATCTATTGGTTGAAACAAAAAAAATACAAGTCACATCCTTAGCCCTCTAATCCATCTAATATTGTGTAGACGAATGAGAACAATCATAAATTTTTTTTCCTTTCTCAATTAGATCACAGATCTATAAAGGACAATTGATGAACACCATGTTATACTTCCGGATTATGAATATCCTTGTCTGGATCCAGTTCATCATATACTGTGATAGTCGGGGAAGCATCAAGTCCTCCTCTACTAGTTACTCCCAACTGAGCCCAATGATCATGCTCGTCCAATGAGAGAAGTGAAAATGGTATTTGAAAAGAAAACAAGTTAAGATTCTCATAATCTTCCCTAGAACCATGATAAACTTTTTCTGGGATAGGATAGAGCCTCTCCATGAGCTGTAAAACATGATTACTATTTTTATGATCCTTTTAATACACTGGGGTTTAGAGATCCCCATCAAGAGAAGAACTGACGAAATAATTATTTGATATCCACACATAATACTCATCTTTAATCCCCATTGATTCAATATGTGGCGATCCGACCAGAAGGAATTTGGTATCTGGAATGGGTGGATGACATGTGAGGGACCATATATTTTTTGAATATAGAATTTTCACTTTAAATGGGATATGTGAACCACTATAACATTTTTCCTACTTCATCTTGAAGTGCATTACCATGTTGGGAACCCCAGAATAATAGGATACAATCATGATTTGAGGATTCATAAAAACATTATAAGGACCTGCATTTTTCTTGTAAAACCAACTACTCGTTGGTTCAATCACTGGTAGGTATGATCATTTTATAAAGATCTGCTAAGACTTCAGATCAACCATGCACTTGAAAATCATTACTTAACTCTCTAGGTGTAATATATTTCATAATGAGTTCATTGTAGACTTCATCTCAAAATTTAAATTCCCCATTAAGTCCCTCTATATGTCACTTACTCAAGAGAATCTACTAACTATCATCGTGGATAACATCAAGACTAATCATCTCCCTACCCTCATCACTCAATACATATGAGATGTGTTCAAAATGTATTCTGATAAGGCCCAATATTTTGAAGAGGCCTTATTGAAGGGTATGAAAACATGATTGTTGCCTCTTCTATGTCCCACAATAACGGTTTCCAGAGATTAAATTTCGTTGTTGTACTTGTATAGGCTCAAAAATTATTAGAGCTACCTACCCCGTTTCCAATAATTCCTAGATGAGTGAATCAACCACATCTTGGACAACATTTCATAGTCCATAATCCATATGCACTACCCCAAAAAGAGAAATTGTTGAGATTAGAGAATGTGACGCGGACCACTAATAAGGACCATTCCCCACATTATGGCTAGGCTCCGAATGTTCTATTTCCTGATAGGTGGATAAAAAACTATTATTTCATTTATTCATTTTCTCCTGGTTATTAGCTTGGTGAATTGAAGTAGGGGATTATGAAGCTTCCATATTTCATGAATCCCCATGAAGCTAAGTGTACTAATCACCCTGAACATTTACCTTACCACAAGATCATCACACATATGATCAAAAAATTCAATGAGTTTAAGGATACTATTTAGAACCAATAGAACAATTATCTATTCAAATGGGTAACATCCAATCATAGGTTGTGTATATATCTACTGATCTAGACTGTGACATCAAGGTTTTAGTTGAAGTAAATTAAGTTTTTAATACTGGGAATCAGATGTTTGATTAAAGGGTGGATATTAGGTAAGATTCTAGTGCACCGAGTGTCATGCAAACCCTATTTCATTATCCATATCATCCTAAAGACTCTGCATATCCTCTAGATGAAGTTTTTCATCCACATCACAACCCTCCAAATCATAGAAGATTATGTATCAATATGGAATGGGGAATAAATCTCGTTCATAGGTGTCAAGGAGGTATGTCACCCTAAAAATTTTAATTACTCAACATATTGGGATTTAACCAAGGGTTATCCCATAGATGGATGATTATTCTGATCAATAACTAGAGTATGAATATGTTAACACTATTGAGTCTGTCTATCCTGTTATGGTACCTGAGGATGAGGGGCACTAGAAAATACCACCAGGTTCCTCCAGCTAAAGATATAGAAGGAATTATTGATTGCATGAATCCTAATATGATACCCATGTCAATGCCACAATCGAGGACAAACATGATATTGAGACTAACCAGAAATCTCCAAATAGATCACTGGAGGCAGAATCCTTTTCACCTTCTCTGTGAGACACACCTCAATAGTAGAATGTGTTAACTGAAAAGGTGGAACAACTGTAAAAACAACATGATCACTATTTCCAGCTGAATATTGGCCTCAACCATCTAACAACCAACTAATAGTGGTTTTTTGTGATCTATGAGATGATATGCATGGAATTTCTAGCACTATCTAAAATTTAGGGGAAAAACTAACAAGACACTTTATACCTCCATCCATGGAGAGTAACACCACAAGATGAAATGTATATCTAGAATTGAAGTGTGATGTGTTGAAACACCTCACCATTATACTTGTAAATAACTAGACCTTCTTGGCCCTTTTTTATAAGGTAATTCAAAAGTCCCTCACAGAATCCTTGAAAACCCTCTATATTTCAAAAATGAGCTTGCACTGTAGAGACCTACAATGCGAGCGGGTTTGGAATGTAGAATGTTAATCCATCGATTCTCTCACTAGATAAGATGATCGCTCCCTCATGCAGGGGAACAATCACACATAGTACATCACATGACAATACAATGTAATGGATGTCCTCCACTTTCTGGTGGAAACATGTTCCATGATTAATCTTGTCTTGATCCATACACTCCAAAATCTAGGGATAGATGAATTAGATTTGAGTCCCTCGGATCTAAAGATTTATAGTTATTACAGGACCTTGTGGAGATCACATTAAATAATATAGATGAATACCTAGTATAGAGGCATGGTTTAATGTGATGAATTCTCAATTTTCTCAAATGATACTCCCTATAAAATGTTGATTGGTTAGTCCTGGTATCATATTCACATGTTATTCCCCTCTTCATGCAACCAACACCTCAAATACTCAATATTTGGTCGAGAAGGAAGGCTTTAGGTTGATTAATATCCATTAAATTTTTTTAATCTTCTTACATGGATGATTTCAATTATAAGAGAGGGGAGAATAATGACCCATATAATGAGGTTTATCATAAAACTATTTCAAAAACCTAGTGGGAATATTTAGATGATGAATTCATCCTTCCGATTCACTGGTTGGAATACAAGATACCAGAATTTGGAAATTAATTTCTCAACATTGATTGGAAATGTCATCATAAATCTATGTACTTGGAAATCTCAATGATTACTACATACTCTAAAACAACCCAAGATCTGGTGATACCAGTGTCCTCTACCCCTATGAAGAATTGATTTGTTATACCTATGTCAACCATTATAATTCAAACCTACCTACTTCAATGAGTTGGGATGAAACTTCAAAATCTAGCCAACCAAAATTTCTTTGATATCAAGCATGGACCACTCAGTGAATGGCGTAATGGGATTTTCTCGACTACCTCTGTCACTATGGTCTCAAAATTGATGAATTCCTTGAGAAAAGATTATGTATCTATCTTAGTAGACACCGACATTCATCGAAAATAATTTTTCCTTGATGATCCTCCATCCACTGATTCTTCATACCTAGATTGGTTCCTATATTTATCCTTCATTTATGGATTTTTAGGGTAAAATCTGTTTTGGATTTCTCCTAAATATTTGTAGTCTACCACCATCAGAGTTCTGCATGGAACCATTGGATATCAGTCAATGTATTTTAATATAGAATATTGGGGACACTTATTAGAGGGACACACACCAAATCATTGAATAGATTCTTGGGACTCTAGTGGAGTATATATGGATTATTTTTTGGTCAAATATCTCCATCATCATGACTATCTCATTGATATTGAAAAAATGTTCAGCTTCCTCCATTCTGAAAATATGACAATAAAACCCAAGAAGTGCCCATTTTGGGTTACCACTTGTAAGTTTTTTAGTTTCTTCATCAGATATAGATTCATTGATATTTACCTAGAGAATAACATGTCTATTAGCTAAATTACTCCTTAATGAAATCCCTTAGAGTTCTAAGGACTCCATGACCACATATCCTACATACATTGTTTCATCATGAAAACAAACTCAAATCGTGTAATCCCATTTTTCGGGTCATGAAGAAAGATACACATTACCAGTGGGATGAAGTATTCCAGGAAACCATTGAAGAAATACCACTATATCTACTACAAAATTTGGTTCTGATTCTAATTGTCTACATGGATCCAATGATCCTTTACATGAAAACCCTAGAATGATCCATCAATTCCAATTTTTATCAGAAGAAAAAATATAGGATGAGTGAATAGTTTATACTATCCTAGTATCATTCTCCCGAACACATAGACCATATACACTATTAAAATAAAGAGTTACCTCGAACTTGTTTTTATAGAGAATAACCTGCAGAATTATTTACATCATCCTGAGATATAGTATGTTTCTTGATTAGACCCAATTATAATATTCATAATCATAAAATAATCACATGTTAACTAGCTCAGTGTACACTGATTCATAAAAAGTTCAACAACAATTTTTGGTCCTCAAAAAGGCATCACTGGTCACCCATTGACCTACTTTCTATCCACCTACCTGGTTGATAAATAGTTTCCTATGGATTAATATTTTATATATGATTCTATCATAAATTTTGGTGAGTATATGTCGAGTAAGAAGATTGATCTTTATGGTTCCTACCATATCTCGACAAATAGAAGGCACAATAATCTGATGCTCAAGAAAATAGATCTGGGGATCGTATCCATTTGCACTTTATAGGTTATTCTACCAAAAACAGTTCAATTGTAAAAATGATACACAAATAATGATGTAGTTTATTAGGGTACCATTATTGGTATTGATCTATGAATCATGATTTATTCCTCCATATTCATGTGGCGGGACACTCTATGTTATTCATCAAACTGATCAATGGTTACAATATCATTAAAAAAAATTATATTATTCTCTTACTGGAGGAAACTTCTTATTTTATGAAACAATTCAAATATCAACAATAGGTTAATCATGTTCCATAGTCACATAATGGTCAATTTGGTTCCTTATCAAGAGGATATACCTCCCTTTTAGATCTAATCATGGGTGATCCATTCATTCAAATATCTCATTGGAGAGTCGTTACACCTGTAATTTGAGATGATGACGAAAGCTAGTAGGAAAACCAGCTAACCACTAGTGATACCCCATTAAAATATCTTTGTGTCCCGTAACATATGAAAAATTTGATTTGAAAAACACTTTCATTGAGTGTCATGGGAATTGTATACTATAATTTTACACTGCTAAAAATGACAAAATCTGTCTCAGTGTTCTGTACTTCACCCCCAATACATAGGCTAACTGTGATCAGACTCTCCATAGATATGGTTTTGATGGAATTATTCTCTATTTCATACATAGAGATGAAATAACACATGTTGTGAAAGATTTTTATGCTAGGTACCAAGTTTATCATCTAGTATGCTTCATGCTCACCCACCAGATTCATAGTCTGGGATACTTTTGGGCCAACATGGTTCATGAATGCATCATGTATCCTATGACGTGTCAAGCATGTATGATTCATTACAAATTTATGCATCAAATTCCAATGGTTCTCTAAACTACTAATAATTCATGGCCCCTTATAGTATGGGGAATCATTTTTGTGGGACCCTACGCCCCAGTAATATCTTACCAGTGCTTGTTCATTATGAACCAGACATGATTTTTCTCTAAGAGGGAAGAATATATTTTACTCAAGGAAGTTAAGGCCTGATCCATGACCAAGTTTATAGTCACCCAAAACATCCACCAGTTTAGCATTACTCACACCACTATCACAGAAAAAGCCACTGACAT
The DNA here is from genome assembly GCA_963277665.1 of Viscum album. Lineage (NCBI taxonomy): Eukaryota > Viridiplantae > Streptophyta > Magnoliopsida > Santalales > Viscaceae > Viscum > Viscum album. The sequence continues at coordinate 1,151,078,818 of OY728122.1, forward strand.
CTAGGATGTTGATCTGGAGAGGTTGTATACTATGTAAATATTTGAGTGCAACAATACTTGTTAATACAATACATTGGGAAATTGAATTCTTTTTTCATTCAATAAGACACACTCTAACCTTCTACAGAAGATTGTGGGATATAATAAGAAGATTTGGTAAGAAAAGCTCCCCAAAAACCTATGGTATTACCCAACGATGACTTACTCTTCCTCCTAGATGACTCCAAGATCCCTAGTATAAAGAACTGAAGCAGTCCTTCCCATTGAGGCTTAGTTTCCATCAATCTGGATAGCTTTCTATGGATATTATATGACAGAATGAATGACATTAATTTGTATTTTTTATCTATTCTATTGAAGAGAATATACTCCATACCATTAAATATCTAGAGAGACACTGTATCGAGATCACAAGAGCGTTGAACAAGAATGTTCTCATCCACTCTTTTCTCTGAGGTAATATAGTACTCACCCATAAAACGCAAATGATAATAAGAAAAAAATCAATCAATATTGGAACCGATGTGGGTAGGGCCTTACAACATTCAAATTTAAAAATCCAATAGTGTGTACTCTTGGATAACTATGGATGGATATAAAATAAATCCTCCTACCAGTGCCATGTTTCTGTAATGTAATTCATATGGGGAGATTTCATTCATCCTTATCTGTATATCATAAATTGTTTAACATATATTCCTCAATTTTTTATGACAATAATCAATGTAACAATCATTCTTCCTAGTTATGTGATAATATACTTCGTAATAACCATTTTTCCAAGTTTCATGACCATAAATTGTGAAACACCTACTGCTCCTAGTTGCATTTAAAAATAATTTTTAACATTCATTAATCCTAATTTCATGAAAATATACATTTTAGTAATCATTAATCCTAGTTTAATGATAATAAACTGCATAAGAAACAATCTTCTAAATTTCATGATGATAGGATACACAAAAACTCTGCGTCCTAGCCACAACACAGCAAACTAATAGCACTATATTATTAGCATCATGATGATAAACTACGTAAAAAATATCAACCACACCATATGATGTTAGAAAACTTGTTCGCATTATATGAACATGGAATTAAAGGATGTGCTAGGTCAGAAATCCGTGAACATTAAATATGAGCATATACTCCATGCAACATGACATGAAACTATTTGAAAAATGACCACATTTCATGACCAATGACTATGAATCGTAGACCATGAATCATGAAATTAAACTATATATGTGTTTTCATAGTGATGTGTCATGTGGCAGTGGGCCTCCTAGGACCTCATTCATTTCTGGATTTTAACTCCACCATTGTACATGAATTCCTCTAAATAAATTCACCTTTTTGGTCCAAACTCCATGATTATAAACTGATAGCATATAGTCCAAGTATCCTGATTCCACACTATATGAAGGTCCTGTTTATAATATTAATTTTGTTTCTAGTTCTCCTAGACACTCATTCACATAATTTTTTTCAATCTGTCTCACTACACATACCCATTTGAGGAGACTGCATTCATCATTACAAGCTCTATGTCCTTAAACTAAGCCCCTATGGTCCAGGAAACATGACATTAAACCATATACAACATGTCCAAGTATCATGAAGTTAGGAAAGATTGAAGATTATGTCTAGGATCTGTTACGTGATGGTTTTATTCCTTAGCGCCATTCACATCTAGTTTATAATAACACCACAATACACATTTCTGCATGAGGAGCTCTCCCTTCCTTATGGTCTTGATGACCTGACTTGAAACAGTTTACAGAAGGTTCATGAATTATAACCAAAAACTATTTTGAACCCTTATAGTACTGTTTGACTGTACATAAACTACAATGCATGAAATCCTCTACTCGTTATGTTAAACTATGTTTATACACCATTTTAAACGAGAATTCCTTTGGATCCCTAGTCATAGAGGAACATCATCACTGACATCGGTTATCTACATCACTATTCCCTATGACTACTTTTGTATTGATTCATATCCATATCAGATTGTTGAGATGCTCAAATTTCTTTCCTGTTGGTCCCAAATACAAATACATAAAATTCATTAGCATCATAACTGCATTTTAGTCTAGACTCAATGAACTTATACTAGTATTATAATTCCCATCATAATGAAATTAAACAATATTAATGTCTTCCTTGATAGTGTCTTTTGTGTTACTGGCCTCTTTGGTCCCCATTCACGTTGGGTAATAGTTTTTTCTCCATGTAAATACCTTTAGTAATACATCCCCATTGGTCCTCATTGCATTAAATTATACTTCATCCTTACCCATGAATTGTTCAGAATGCCTCTTAAGTAAGGGTTGATGCTTAGGAAATTTTAAATTGGGATTCATCATCCAATATGTGTGGGATTATTTAAAAAAGGTATTGCATTATGTAATCATGGGATTCCCCATAAGAACAATGGGATACATCCAATTTCCACTACATTGTGGATATTCCTCACAGACATTGGTATTCTACCACGTTGTGTTCCAAAACTATTTTTGTGTTGATTCCCATCCTTATGGGATATTTAGTGACTCTAAACATTTTCATCTTCAGAACTGACAAAAAATTCAATAAACCTTTGTCCCCTTGGCCTCAGATGTGGTCTAGTAATTATGAACATAAACAATAAGAAATTCATATTAAAGTGCGCATGTGGTTCATGGCCACTCCTATCATTATCAATTATGGGTTTTACCTTTTGTGTTCTAGTTATATAGCTCTGGAGGGATTGTTTCCACTATAGTGTAAGAAAAATGAAATAATTTTCTTTTTCCATTGGCCCAAATCGTATGACCTAGAATTTTGTGTTTCATCTCCTAGAACTACGCATGACAAGATTATCACACCTATCAGATACATAGTGATACACAAAATTTTCATCTCTAGGATAATCTACACAATCATTAAATTTTCATATCCATTTGCCCCTTTATTGGTATGAGATATTACACCATAAACTAATAGTTACCCTTAGTCCAAGAATCATCATGTTAAACTATATAAGACTCTACTTAAGAATTCATGGTATGGAATTTGCCTCCTTGGTCCTCATTCACATCAGGTTTCACAAATCTCCATGAAACAAATATCTATTTTGATAATACCATGTTAAATGTTCTATGAACATAAATGTAGAATCCATGTCCCATGAACATGATGTAATTTTGAATTCCTGTTCCAACCTCCATGACCATAATATAAGATCCCACAATCCGATCATTATTACCACAAACTATTTTTATCACCTATATTTCCTGATGCACAACATTAAACTATCTTCTATGGTCCAGGATTTGTGAATAAACTATGTTAAACATCTTATACTAATGAAATTAAACTCTAATAAATTTTTTGATCACATTAAGTTAAACATTACCAAGTATCTTCCTCACTATATGATGTTAAACTATGTTTCTATCTTCCTATTTTTCATAAGTTAACAACAAAACATCAGAGGCCATCCTTAGGAGGTTATATTCTACTATCGGTCCTCTAATGCATTAATCACATTTTTATATGTCATTCAACATATCAGATGGAAATATATATTAATATGGATTAAAACATGTTTAGAACAACACACCTAAAAAATGTAATATAAGACAATGTGGAAAAATTCCTTGAGTGTTGGAATACATTCTATCATTCCCTCACTAAATCACCATCTTTCACAAGCCCCTTGTTTGGATCCCCATCTGTACTCACGTCTGAAGGGACCCCCAATGGAATGTTATAATTTTGTACATGATATCCTATCATCATGGGACAACAATATTAAATTATTTATTCTATATTCTATGATAGATTCCTTTTCTTTAATATGTTCATCTCTTGACTCAAGATTATTTCCCCATTCTATGATAACAATATAGATTTCATGTTTTCAAACAAGATAAGTAGTCATCTTGTATCTCCATTGAATCCTTCATCTGTCCCATATATTGGGAATTCGGATTCACACATCCCATTCCCCTTTTTATTGAAAAATTCAATTCCCTTGGTGTTTTCCCACTCATGAACACGAGCATGTTTTAAACGAAGGTTAGTTATTCAAGGGGCCTCACCCAACGGTCATAGCCATTCTCACCAAAACACTCTCAATGACCACTCAACAGTAGTAGAACATGAATAAAATATGATTTTATAGTACTCTCATATTAATGGAAATCACATGGATTTACCTTGTTTCTAACATCGCGAATGACCAATGTGATTCTAGGGATCAATTGTTTTTAGTCGCATAAATATGATAGATGTAATATAATAAAATGATAATAAGTACAAACATTCAAATAAGGAGAACAAATTTTTATAGGGAAATCCAAATATCACATCCTCCCCCCTACAAAATTTCTTCTTTACAACTCCACATAAATAATTGAGCACTCAAGCTCAGGAATCCTTTTCATAGTGGCCTCCATGATTCGATTCCATTTCCTTAGGTATTCTTTATCCATACAAACCTCATAGAAGGTGGGTTTGACCTTGATCCTCATATTTTTTATCTCATCACAGAACATTTCTTTAGAATTCATGGTCTTGGCCTTTTTGGTCTCAAATGAAAAAAAATTTACCCTTAGGGTGCTAGTGGTCTCATCCTAAGTAGTTGTATCAGTGGAAATCTCATATGTTATCCCATCAATATAGAAAATTTCATCATCATATTTCTTCATCACTTATGAGCTCTTAGGGCTATGATTTTTCTCAGGCCATATCCACATCATTCCATTTCCCACTTTCCTAGTCGATATGGAATCCAATTGACTAGAGATTGGAGGTTTTTGGAGTTCACCCCATTGATCTGTAGAAAAACTAAACAATAGAAGATATATAACACCTATTGTGGATGATTAACTATCTAGATGTATGTGATAAATCTCAACACATTCCCTATTCCTTACGATGGACATTCAGGTTATCCTCGATGACATTTGTTCTGTAATAATAAAAATATTTAGGTGGATTACACTCATAAAAAAGTATTAATAAAAGTATGGTATCAAATGGATCTTCCATGTGAAATTCCATAGCATTGAGTGGTTGGAGAACTATCATAGAAAGGGACTCCTCATTAGCTTCTCCACCTATGGAAAAAGCATCTCCTGTACTTAGAGGTATCAAACAGGTAGAAGGTATCATCACATCTTCAGTGAATACCCATAAAGGTGGAATAACCTCATTTTCAGAGCCAAAATCCACTAGTAGTTTGAATTTTAATGTATTTTCAGCCAATATATCCTCCCCATTCAGCTCAGACTCTTTCACTATCAAGACTTCCCCCATCACAATTTCAAATCCTATAGCCACCATCGGTGGCACCTCTATGATATACTCAACCACTATAGTAACTTTTTCCAACAATATTTGGGGCCCTATATTGACCCCATCCATTGAAGGTGCAATCCAAGCAGTCACATCCAACATCAACTCTACAGTATCCAAACATCCATATCCACACATTCCATCTATGTAGTCAGAGAAGCAACTATTATCACAAACTCATACTCAGGTGTAACTAATGTGAGTTTCGGTACTGATGGTTGAGTCCCAAGTGCCATTATAACTTCCATACCAAAATATGATATCTATTATTAGTAATGAAAATAAAGGAATCAATTTCATAGAGTATTATGGCGATATATGTGAATTGTATTCACCAGTTAGGAGTTCTTAATAGTTCAATGGTACCCCCCTTGGGTAGGTTTCCTTTTTTAGTTGCTACCACAATTATAGGTGGTAATGGTTGGCCACCTATAACTGCAATATTAAGAAGGGACACACATATTCCAAATCATGGGCTTAGGTCCCCTCCCCCGATTTTTCATGTTTATCTCATACCTCTCACACATCTATGGTTGATTCTTGTGGATGTGAAAAAAATAGTTAGACAAAAATTGAATATAAAATGTTATAAATGATGTACATAAGATCCAGATATTTACTTGATTATATATAGTCATTTCACCCAATAGGGATTGTCGATAAGTGTTGCTTCTATAGGATATTCCATGATCCTTATGAAAAGGACAACACACATCCAGTTCATATAAAATAGTTAAAAGGGAGATGTTTTCTCCTAAAACACATTCAAAATGATTTTCAGTGGATGCACATTAACCCTGTAATTAATTTGGTTTGATATCTACCAAAAATATTTCTTCCCCAATACCTAGACATGAGGAAGCTGACTTCTTCATAAAAAATATGGGTGCATTACATCCCATATCCACTGATATGCTACCACATTCCATGATCATTGGTGAAATGTATGTAAGCATCCTAGTAGTCCCATGATTCTGGAAATATTAAATAACTAGGAATGTAATTGGAAAGTAAAAACTTTGTGGGAGCCTAGAAAAATTTCATATGGATTTCCCTAGATAGATCACCTTTTTCTTAGGTTTTCAGGACCAAGTATGTTGGGCCCATAACTGATGATCAAGTACCATCACCACATTCATGTCTGGCATCACGAATTAATTGATCCACTTCTGCTATTTTATGCACTATACAAGATCTTCCAACATTGTTCCCTCTAGAAACTATTTAGTCTTGGCCTCATAGTTGACAGACCACCTATTCATTTGCTTAGGTAACTAGCTACCTCAGAGTAACACCTGAATATTAACTCTCCTAATTTTTTACGTCATTTTGTGTAATCCCATATAACATAGTCGATAGTGGAAAGATGTTAAAAATATTTTCATATTCACATTTGATAATGTACCATAGATTCTTCATCATCAAAGGGTGATAGTCATGAACCATCAGTTAATACACCATCGAATTCAATGTATAAAGAAAATGGATTTGTTTGATAAATGGTATGAATTTTATAACTCACAAAATGAATCATAGTTTACACATTCTACATGTACCCCACCTCAAAATTCCAGATGGTATTATCTTTTGTCAATGGTTCCTATTCCATCATCGATCACCACCCACTTTGGTAGAGGGTATAGATTGAATATGGGGTGATATTCCAACATAAAAATCATCAACAAATCCCCCAAACCCAACCTGAATAGGGAACTTACTATTATTTTTATAATTTCTAGCTAGACGTTTTTTAGGGAGGGGAATTGGGGTTCTGGTACTCATAGCCTCACAAGTGCGCGACCGCCCAACTATAAAGAATGTTAAAAGGCCACCACAGATACATCAACGTCTTCCATCACAGATATGTGGAAGTAAATTTTTATCTTATCTAGTACCAGGACAACATGTCTGAAAAATTTCCCCATCATAATAATATCCTCCATTATAAAGGTTCTTGGCCACAACCCCATGTGTGCATCCCACACTAGGAATGTCAATCCACAAATGAGTACAGTGAAAAATCATACTAACCAAACAATGGTCTGAGCCTTAGTATATATACTACATAACAAAATATTCCAATATATCACCTCATGAATATTATATTAACAGTCTTCCTTGACCCACTGGTATCACGTGGGATATGTGTGAGGCCTAGTTAGTAAATTTTCAGTTGGATTTTCTTATTCAACTAGTTTTGTGACTTGTTAATTCATGAAATATTAAAACCACTTATTGAAGGGAACGTCCCCTATCCTCAACTTCTCTACATGGGTTTCTCAAACTAGATCATCCAGTGCCTTCACCAAATATGTAATCTTCTCTTGGTATTCCTATACATTCAAATCAGGTATTAATTCATAAAAAATTTCCACTAGAATGAGGATCCCACAGATTTGATGAATTTCAACTAACCTCCCCTTGATGCATGAGGATTTTATTAGTCACTGGGGACCATATTCTCAAAAGATTTAGCATGATCTCATGTGACTAGTAATCATATTATGTGTATTCCCATAATGTTTCATTAAAATTATACAATATTTATCTCTACCACAATTTTATCATGATGGTAATTCCATGTAGGCCTGGGGCAACTAATCTGTGATTTTGCCACCATTGTGTAGATCCCAACTAACTTTCCACCCCATTACCATATCCAGTAAACTTGAATATAGGATCGAATGATGTTTCTGTTGGGATGAATCATCTTCTAGCTTCTCCCCTTCGACATTGTTGATATAGTTGTAGAGATGTTATGTTGTAAGTAGAATATGGTCTTTCCAGGTATGGAATGCACCATTCATATGCCAATTTTATTTCCATGGTATGCCTATTAAATAGTGGATAGGGTCATAATTTATCACATTTTGGATAAATACATTTATTATTAAATCAAATATATAATGTAGAAATAACTTTTATAAAGGATACTACTTTTGAGCCTCTATTGTTTCACCAACAATGTTTCGTGTTTAGAGGAGATTCGAAGGATATCCTCGATTATGATCTTGTTAAAAACTTCTTCCCTCTGAGGGGAATATGCATTCACAATCTATGAATCCATTGTATTAGGAAATTATGTGTTATCTAGGCCTAGTTTCTGAAGTATTTTTTTAATCATATTCGTTGTGATTTTTTCATTAAGCTAAGGGTCGTAGACACTGCTTCATAGAGATGCATTTCCCAATGTCAAGTTAACTAACTTGTTTTCACGAAGCCATAGTCCATAAGGATAGATCAATGATATAGTTTTTGTGTAGTATGATCATGGTGATGATTATATTTTCAGAAATAGGTCAGAAATTTTTTATGTGCATGATGTTCCGGTGTGTTTCAGGACCCAAAAAACTATTTATAGGCACATGCCCACTTGTATTTCATGATTTCATTCAGGTTAGTGATCATCGTGAGTGATATTGATGTATGATCATCATAAAATTGAGTGGATTACTGATTATTAGTGATTCTCCATTATAATATGACCCTCTATTTCCCATTATCTCCATTTATATTTAGGGAATCTATTGGCCCAAGAAATACTTCCACTGGGATTTTTTGAGGTAGATATTGCACGTTCAGAGTGAATTCAACTTTAGATGGCCCAAAATACTCTATATAAATTTTTTTTTTGTGAATACCTACCACTTAATAAATATATAGAGCTCAAGAAGGTCCACAAAAGTGAATTCCCCTTTATGATTGTGTGATACCATGATGGTGTTTCCCAATGATTATAACAATTCTTCAACACTGCATGAATGATTTACAATCTTCATTTATGAGTCCAATTGAAGTGAACACAATCATGATTTGCACAAAATCATTGAAAACTTCTTCTAGTATTTTTTAAATCCATTTCCTATAAATATCAGTTCAATTTAGTATTTTAGGAATTGACTTCATATCCTTTCATCATATGAATTTCTTACAATTTTTAAACCTCATGTGCATCATCAACAATACAAAAAATTTATCATCCAAGGTACCAAGGCGTCATGAAACCAATTTAATGTTTTCAAAAAAGAATCATCTCTGGATAGAGATTCCATTACCTATTTCCAATTACCTTCCTGAATGAAGATGTCTATATGGGGAACATGAGGTTCCATAATGAAACCAATATTTATGAAGAAATACTTTCCTAAACCAAGATATTATTTTGAGGAACGGTCAATATATTTCATAAAGACTACTACTTTAGAAAGATCCTAAACTATGTGATGTAACCAAGATTTACAGAGCACCCCTCAATGAGAACCTAAGAATCCTGAAATCTCTCTCGTAGGCCTCCCCATGCAACCCCGCTTCTTTTGAAACCTCTTTTTGAAGGTTGAGTTCACATATCCACCGTACCATTTATTGTTTGGTTCATCCACACCTCATGTTTCTATATGAAAAATACCACCTATTCACATGGACCACCCACTTCTTATGCATAATGAGACTCCAACATATATTTTTATTCAAATAATATGTATGATAAAACCTTTTACTTCTAATCATATGCATGCTAATGTTTAACTCATGATTAGACTATCCTCCCCATCATTAAAACCTAGAGTTTCGAAATACATTCCCATCTAAAGGGTTCGTGATCTATTGTCGTATAATCCCAACATGTGATAAGTGAGTCCCCCACTTCTGAGATACAAGGAAAAAACATCCTAGTACATATGATGATCAACACATGACATTAAAACATGGACTTACCCAATGTAATAATCCTGGGATGCTCCTTGTGTGAGTGCATGGGATTATATCCACACCACCGACAACCATAGTGGAGGGGATACTCCTCAAACTAAATGGATTCTTCATCACATAGTTTGACATCCTCATTTGGAATATTATACTTGTCATACTAACATTATCTATTTGTGACATTTCATTCAGGAATTTAGCATCTGGTCTACAGATTCTTATTTTTTCCCACACATATTATGACTCAAGATTGATGATTTTATGTGTACACCAAAATAACATAAAAAATATCCCTATGGTCCACATTCATTAGTAAACCCCTTCCACATGCTCTTTTTGATTTCCTCATTAGTTAACATACTTGACCCTCTCATTACTACATGGTATTTGATTTTCAACATGATGAGATATGAAGGAAGTGTACTTGAGGTCTCAACCGAAGAACCACATCCATCCTAATTTTATCAATGCCACAATCCTAGTATTATTATGACCCATACGTAAGAGACAAAATCTCACTCAGTTTTATTAGGCTATTAAATTCAAATCCCCACACCATCTAACCAAAAGAAATCATATTCTGATGGTAATCATTCTTGCATAAGTGAGACATAATCTATTGTCTATTTTCAATTAATGATTTCAAAATCATTAAAATATAATGTTATAGATCATAGATTGGTGCTATCAAAAAACCTTAAACTATGGAAAAAAACTTTTTTGGGTTTGATCAATGTCGCATAAATAGGGTGTGTTGGGTGCCTCCAACTGGTTCAACCCAAACCAACAGTAAACCTAGGTGTCCCAACCTAGTGATGACATTCTTGATCCACCACATGCCATTGTGATTAATATTTATGGTGTGACATATTCCATTTATGGGACACACCTATTGGATCCCCCCAATAGGGTATTTTTATCAATCCATCGATGAATTTCCTGGTGTAACATCATTTCTCTTAGGTAATCATGTCCATGATCTTCCACCATGGGGAATATTGATTAGCCATATCCGTCTCGAAAATACATTAAACTCATGAATAATTCCATCACAAAAATGAATTAAAATTTGTTCTTTAGAGGACTATAAATGTTTTACCCCATAGAAAAATCTCATGAAAAACATGGTATGCCTTAGGTGAATGACTTGGAAGATATCTGCATATGGAGTTATCTACCTCATCAAAAAACATGGGATTACGTAGTTGAAATACTTGGATGTTATGTGATTATATTGTCATCTATCTTAGGATAAATATGAGATGCATGTTTTTAATGCCTTGGAATGTATTCTCACTTAACATTATAAACATCTTGATTGACACATGAAACATTTGTTTCCTCTATTATGATTCCTCTATGTGATTCCCTCATAAAGGGAAGAATAAAAGTGACCAATGTTCCTAGATTCCAAACATGCCAGCGATTCTAAATGTGACTAATCTCCTAAATTATGGTTTCTTACAAAACATGACCTATTGGAATTTAAAATTATAACAATTTAGTAAACTATCATCCATAACGAGATGTAACCATTGTAACAAGAAAGCCAATGGAAATTAACACCCTCGATGGTGGCCATAATAGAAGCATCAGAAAAAATCATACCATTATTATATAATATCCACATTATATTTTATACAATATTATTTTTTTGTTAGGCTTATTATCTAAAACAAAACAAACATCATTCAAATTGGTTACAAAATCATCATTCATATGTATGATGGACTACAGCTTCATGAACTGATATTGTTCGAATTTCTGCAACTACCTCTCACAGTTTTTCATAATGATAATTTTATATTTAATATATTATATTTATGATATTTATGTTGTTTTTCTGATTCATGAATTAGTATATCACACATACTGTTGTTCTATCCACTATGTGGGTATACAATAATGTTGTTCTTGTGTGTATTGGACTACTATCTCACGAATTGATGCGATATATTAATTCTTTACATGGAATATATTAGGGATGTGTTTTATAAAAATATTTTATATTCATTAAAATTAAAATATAATATAATTTTAATTTATATATATAATTTAATCTTTTTTTCATTATGGTAAAATGAAATTAACAATTGTGTGTACGTATGGCCTACCATCTCCATGATCATTGTATTTAATTTTATATAACTCAATTTTTTAGATTTATATAAATGTATGTATTTTTAATATATATCATATTTATTTCATGGTTTAAATTATTTATATAATTAATCATTAATCAAATTAATAGGAACCAAAATAAAAAGTCAAAACATATGCAATTTATAATGATGTTAATACAAAAAAACAAAACATTAAGGAAGAGTTGATAATAAATTGGTAATCAATGGGACATAATAAAATAATATATGGAATTATATATATAACAATGAATATTTTATATGTTTATATAAATTATATATTTATAATATATGAGGTTTTAATGATTATGATGGATGCTAATACTTTATGTAAGGGATTTTTATCTCATCGTTATTTCTTTACGAGTTATATGCAATGTTCACCACATGTTTCATTTATTTGGTGTAAGTACTCACGATGAATTTATTTTATTATTGTAATAAATAAAAATATTGTTATTTAAATAAAAATTTGAATATTTATCTTTCATGGTATTTACAGTGAAAATGCACCCAAATCTGTAAATGATTTTTGTGTTAATTATCCTTCATTGGAAAGTACATTATGTTATGCATCACTATTATTTCAGAAGTTGTATACAACACCAATTTATAATGTAATATAAATAATTTATTCATACTCACGATAATTTATGATTCATTTTTGATATTCATTAAAGGGATTATAATTCAATGATCCCAAGGCGTTAAAAATTTTGTGTTAAAAAATCATCATTTATTATGATTGTTTATGATTATTGTTTTGATTGTAAAGAATTATGATCAATACATTAAGAAACTCATGAATATTTGTATACCACAGTTATTATAGGATAATACATATTATCCCATTTTTTCCTCCATTTATGTAGTCAAGGGCTCAAAATCAAATTTTTATAAAATATCATATTTTCTATAAAAAACAGGTTTCTCTTCCAAAATAATATCTTCTAAAAATGTTTTAAAAAATGTTTTTCAATCACGAATGGTGTTTTCCTCAATAAAATTTTCTTATGTTTTTTTCTAAAAATAAAAAATATTTTTCCAATGTTGTTTTCAATGATTTTGATTTTAAAAAATTTGAATGTTTTAAAAATAATATTTTAAATTGAAAAGGACAATTTTCATGAAGATTTTTTTAATGTTATTTTAATAAAATTTACAGTATTTGATGTCACCATACCATGATGTTAGTTATAATATTATAGTGATATTTGGTAATTATATTCTCCTCATTTTTTTATGGACTATGATGAGTTCAAAGTAATTGTTATAGATCCTATTTCATTTACACAGGTTATTTATGTTTAGAGAGTTTGATTTGAAACCATTTTATATTCTATGGGATATTCAATTTATTAAAACATAATGGGTTTTATTAGTTTATTATGGAAGGAAATATATTTTTATTTTATTCATATTTTGGTTCTTGGATATTACTCATTTGATGGGGTGGCCTATATCACCCCAGTTAACCCTATTACAGCTTACATAACGGGGATTCCCAAATAGCACAAATTATTTCCATTAACACTTATATGATATGGTTCCTTGAAAGAACTAAATTACATTATGTCACAATTTATATTTAATGATATTGATACTATTGAAATGATAACTTAAACATATTTAGTATGACAAGGATAGAGTAGGGAGTGAACTCAGTTTAGTAAGGGATATTTCAACTATGATGGGTTGGGGAGTAAACCTATTCCACATTGAAGAAAGCTCTATCACTTGGATTTTGGTGTTCACCAAAAAAAGGTGAATATTATTTAATGAAGTGTAAATGTCTGGTCATCCCAGGCCTGAAAGTGGGTAACCGATATCTCATCACATGCCTGATGTAGGTACACATCTACTTATCCCAATCCAAATATGTTACGAAAGTCTTGGTGGGTAGAATTGAAATATGATTTTATATTATTATGTGTGTGAAACTAATCAATATATCATGCCAATTTTATGATATCATATATCATTTTATTTGATTCCATTATGATTAATGTCTTATGAACATTCACTCTTATATCATGACTCTTGATTATGTTCTTTGATATACATGGTATTGTCTTATAATGTTATTCTCATGTTCCCAAACACTTATTATCATTTTATTAAAATGAATGTCCCTTTTTTACCCTTATGGAGAATATATGATCATCCATTATTATGATTTAATTCTTGAGGATATGAATAAATTTATTTAGTAAGTGTACTAAATGGGATGATCTTTTTTGGAATCATTGATTATCATTCACTAGAATAATAAAATCTATTCCATGATTCCATTTGAACTAAACTATTATGTTCCTCATGTGTGTGTTTGTACATTGTAATAAAAATTAATCTAAAAATATGTAATATCCATGTATAAGGAGCTAGGGTCTCTATATCATAGAATTAAAAATTAAAAATTTCTTTTTTTGTGGTCTAATCCACTACATAATCATTAATGAATAGACGTTTTACATAGGCATTGAAACGTTACATGGATCATTGATACTGTAGGTAAATTATAATTTGTATCATCTTCCCACATATCAATATATGTAAATATTATTTCATCACATAACATGTAATTATCATTGAATGAGAATTCACATACATATTTAAAACACAATTGAAACCCTTAATTTCATAACCCATCACATGGGCCAAAAAATCCTTACTTAGATGATAAATTCTATCATATTAATTATTATCATACAAAATAATATAAATTAATGTAAATTATAACATAATAGTAAATAGGTTAAACAATATAAAATATCATAGCTTCATAACAACATTGATGAACCAAGGTCAAGGGACCAACAACCAATGTTCATCAATATAATAACAATGACACACACACACACATATGTATATAAATATATATGAAAATAAATGTGGTGTACTCTTAGTGGGTAAATATGAATGCATAAGCATCAAATATTATCATATAATTGATCATTTCTACCTCTATATAAGTGATCCTACTCATAATAGTATTAAAATATCAATAGAAACCAATATAATGACCATGGATCATGGATAACTCAATAATATATATTCCATGGGGTTGATACAAAATAACCACCCATGTTCTTTGAAAAAAATATAAATGAATGATAATGTGATATAATTAAAATATATTACATGATACAATATATAAATAATTCAAAAACATGTGACTAACATCATAAAATATATATTAATATTGAGACCCATAATTTATTATTTGTAAGATACCTTGACCTAAGAATCAGATACATCTGCAGTAGGAGATAATATTTTGAAAGGAAAATGTTTTATTTACATATTCCCAAAATATGGCACCGAAATATTAATACTTTATGCATCATGTGATATATTAATTAAGTTCATCGACAACATCATCAATTAATTAATAATTTTAATTTTTTAAATTAATCAACTTGGATAAATCGTATTTGAATGAAGATAATAAAAATTTTGATTTATTGTTTTTTAATTAAATTATCTTACATAATACATTTTAAGAGGTTCCAATGATTTAACAGACTATTATCATACTTATCTTCAGTAATACTATTACTAAAATAGATAATATATATGAATGTCCCATAAAATTTAGGATCTTCGTATTTTTATTTTTTTTTGCATTTACGATTTGATGTTGGAGAGGATACAACTACATATTTTTGTGCTTTTCCTAGTGAAATCATTGGATTGAATTCTCTATTTCATTCCATAGGATAATTTAACAGATTATTATCCTAAAAAATAAAGGAAAAGTTTCAAACAAATCCTCAATTGAAGGATCCCAAAACATATGCATGATTCTATGATATAATTCTCTAATATAAAACACGTACGTGGTTATCTTTCTAGTGCACAAATCTATCATAATATATAATATACAATGTAAAATATTAGTAAACTATATGTAAATATGGGATCAATATTCCCTATATTTCATAATTTCTATGAAATTAATTATCACTTGTATTATCTAATGGAAACTAAATATATTGTTCAAAATTAAAAAAAAATTAAAAAAATTATATCATACATCATCACATTGAATTATATACGTTTTTTTAGTTAATATATTAGTTGGATTAACATCCCATTGAATAAAGATTTTATATTTTGTTAAAGCCTTTAAATACATTCAAAACTATATTAGAAAACTAAAAAATTATAATTTATTTCAAACAAAACCAATATGTTATGTAAATTAGATTGACCTTATTATAACATTTAAAGTAATCTTGTGTTGAAACAACACTAAAACTACTATTAATGACAGAATTATTTCAACACTATTCAATATTTTTGTAATAATATAAAAATAATTTTTATCTAGAATATTGAAATCATCATATATCCTTCTTAGTTCTCTCTAAGAGACCATTTAATTTACTATTGACCAATAAATTTCAAACCACTACTAAAATTTCATAAAAATCACATAGTATAATAATATAATAATTCATCTTTAACATATCAATCTATATAAAAACCATTATTATTTAATCATTATCATAAAATTAATTTCCAAATTCATTTTAATGGTTATAGAATGAAATTTTTAAGGAATTGGCATACTAATTCATCACTTCTTCTTTGTTGAATGAACATCATCAATTTAATTTAATTTTTCATGAAGAGTAGTATGTATTTATTTCTAGAGATTTCATTTTGGAATGATCCAAGATTTCAAAATATTCTTATTCCCCTTCCATATAACAACAAAATCGAAATAATTAATGAAATAATAAGAATGTGGACTATTAATTGTGAACTTATTTGATCAAAACAAACATAAATAATGATAAAAATAAAATATATATGATTATTATTAAATACTTATATTTGTCTAAAAAAATTTATTCTATTTTTCCACGAAGAAAAAAAATATAAAAATATCATTACATTTCACAAATTAGATCACAGAAAATTATAGTTAAAAGATCCCTACAATGATATATGGTTTGATCTTTAAGGATGCATTTTAATAATATGGAATTTTGAACAAGTGGATGTATTTC
Source organism: Viscum album (assembly GCA_963277665.1). Lineage (NCBI taxonomy): Eukaryota > Viridiplantae > Streptophyta > Magnoliopsida > Santalales > Viscaceae > Viscum > Viscum album. Next base: position 1,151,096,030 of record OY728122.1, read on the forward strand.
CTTCATAAAATGTGATATAACCAATATTTAATATTCTCTATGTTCCATAGGGAGATCATATCATTATTTATTTTTATTGTTTGGGATTTCAGCTATCACAATACATGTAACGTATTTATACATTGCATGGGAACTAATGCATATTGACTAAATTCCATATACAATATTCGCTAATTTATCTCTATGTTATAATATATTTTTCAACTCGACATAGATATTAATGAGTGTATATACGTGTGGAGTAGTTTGTGGATTAAACATTGAAAATGTAAATGATTACTCATGGGATTAAATGTTCTATGATGACAATTTTTTTTTCAAATTTCTCAATTAAATGAACAAAAAATCAATACCAATTAATATTTTGAATTACTGAAACTTTTAACATCAATGGATAATGTACATAAAATGAAAGTAATGTAGACTCCATTTAACACTATTCAACGCTCAATGTGGATAATATTTTCATTATGATCCAAATAATTTGAATAATACTCCAAAATTTATATTTTTTGAAATAATTTTAAAAATGAAAATTTGAAAAAAAAAATTATATCATAATGTGATTAATCTAGATATTTTAAAACATAGATTCATATAATTACATTATGAATATATTATCCAATCGAGAATTAGTAGTAATAAATTACAAGGTTGTGTTAACTTTTAATAAATGATCCTAAATGAATTGATATCATAAATAATCGGTTTTTTCCTTGAATATTAAGGTTGATAAATAAATATTGATATATCAATACAATTATAATAAAGGACTGGTGTTTTTTAACTATGAATATAAAAATATAATTCTATTTTTTCCATAGAAAGTCTTTGAAAAAAATTACTAGTTGTAGAAACATATTTATCATCTATTACATTCAATGCTACATAGTGAGGCTTCATAAAAACTCCATGATAGATGATTTTAAAAAAAAAAGTTAAATAGAAATTTTTAAAATTTTCAGTAATATATCTTCCATAAAACATCTGATTTGAATAAAATAACAATAGAAGTGATATTTTTGTACACAATATCCTATGATTTATTATAACTTTTAAGTTATTGATAATCCTCTTGACATAAATTTTATTACTTTTCATAGTATGTTCATGAAATCTTGGACACATTCCTACATTATATAAGATATTGAGTCTACATATATTATAAATCAATATACTTCCATGTATTCCTCCAAAATTTTTATGATCAACAAGCATTCTAATATAATCCTTATCATGGATACATTATGTTTTCATTGGTTTACCCATGCTTTTACATGAATCTATGAAAATCACTCCAATAGTTTTTAAATAAATTAATTTGAATAAGGAGGATTTAATAATGTCAATGATAAATGTAATCTCTTATATAGAATTTTAGTTCTTCCATATAAATCATTCTGATCTAATTAGATATAAAATAAAAAATTTAATTACATATTTAATTAAACAATTATTCAAAAATTAATCCATCTATATATTAACATATATAAGTGGAACATTTTTAAAATTCCACTTTATTAATGGAGTATGACATATGATTCACATATGAATCTAATGAAAAAAAAACAGTTAATCCCCTTCATACTACACTTTATGTGATTGAATTAATTAATATTAGATCAAATAAATATTAATACCAATATTTGGATTTCTCTCTTAATTAAATCGAGGGGTTGTCCAGTTTATATATATTTTCAAAAAATACCATTTAGAAAAGAAATATATGTATCCTTGTTATTAAATGTAAATCCATAATTGTTTAAATACACCAAGATTAGTTGAATTGATTTGGAAATTTCCACTATAGAAAATTGTAATACAAAAAAATTATTTCCTCCTAGTTAACCATGGGAGCCACTAGTACATCTATCTACCATAGGATTTTTATTATTAAACATATATGTTTCTGAAAATACACTTGTATTATATTATTTATTGATCTTATAGTGGATAAACTAACTCTCGTACCTGGCTCCATTTTTATTTCATTAGTCTAGCTTAAATTTATATCAAAAAAATTGACACATTTAATGTTGTTAAAAAAATTGGACTAAACTAGGAAATAGGACATGATTTTCACATAGGATTCTGATTAAATCTTTGTTTGAATACTCGAATAAAAACCCCTAATAACCATATATGTACTATTTCACCTATAAATATTTTATTTCCTCAATTATAATGATTTATCCTCCCCTTTAATGGGTGTATATTCCAAATGAGTTTTACATAAATTAATTCGGAATATTCTTGGCTGGGGTCTTTAATATCTTCTTAAAAAATCCATTTGGTTTTTCCCTACATATATATTCCCATTGAATTTATAAAGGGTATATTCTCCAACTACCACGGCCCATTAACTTTTATCATCATAGGAAAAAATATCATTTGAATATATAATAAACATAGATTCCTATTATATAGTAATGAACATATTTATATTTTAATTAGTGTTAAAAAGAATAATTTGTATCCACAAAACTCTAAAATATTCCACTTCCAAATTTCTTCCATTTCCAATAATATATGGTCATTGCATATGTATTGGAAATGGATGATTCCAATTGAACACATAAAATGTCCTTATAATATCTTATTCCTATAGGTACTATGGTATTATATAATTAATAAGATTTTTATTTTTTATTTATTGAATATTCTTATTTCACCTCTCTATAACTATGTTATACATTCTTGTATTTAGTGCTAATAAATATTGATATTTATTATTCTCCTAATAGAATTATTTATAATATTGATATTGGTAAACATGCCCATGATGAATTATAATAGAGATTTAATATTAAAATTATCATTCTAGAAAATAGGGTTGTACAATTTGAATTGTAATAGAGATTCACTATAATGAGCCACAAAATATACCCATGAAAAGCATAAGAAATAATAATCTACAATAATGGTTAATTACATCATTATATATCTCTAGATCTATATTAGACGTAATCAATATTGGTATAATAAATTGATCAGTCATTGATATTTAACATTATTAAATAAACATGAATAACTCCTTCTATTTCTTTATTCTCGTATAAGGATTATTTGTTTTCATTACCAGATTCATATTCAGTAGTTACATAACCCTATTTTACTCAAATAGTTTGAATAGTATTTTAAGAGGAAATTCCAAATCCTCTCATGTCATAAGATGTTATTTAAATATTTAGTATTCAGATAATGTATATTTTTTACCAATTTTTCATCATGATTATTGGAATAATTATTTTATATATTATTAATAGAAAACAAACTAAAAACATTCCTAATAATAATACTCTTCTTATATAACTTTTCTCTCTAAATTTCAATTTTGACATAATTTAGAAATACATATTAAATTTTTTTGTAAAATGGAATCATTTTAAAATTTATTAATAACAAAATAAAAAAACAACCTCACAAAAAAATTTACAATTCCATTTGAATATGGCTGAAAAGTGAGAGTGAATGAAACAAATATATTATTAAAAATTAATTTTTATGTATCCTTTCCATATACGTTGAACACTAACAATTCTAGTATCACATATTCATCTTGATATATACAAGGATAATTTACTAATAATATCAAAGAATAGATGATTAGTGTTAATATACTATGTCAGGTCAAATTGGATTAATTATATAATCTTTAGGAACCAACATGGATTTTATTTAATAATAATGGGGAAATACAGAAAATAGATTTAGATCTTAATTATTTGTTATATCTTAAAGAATTTTTATTAATAAGAAAATAGATAATTGAATTGTAATTTTTAATTCAAAAAGTAAATAATGTTATAAAAAAATTATACATTTAAAAAACATCATAAATAACTTCTCATATAATTAGGGATAATTCCCATTATAATCAAATAACAAATTTGTTCATAATAAATATCAATAATGACATGGAATTCTCATAATTATCACTTCTTTCAATAAATATGACTTATTCATCCTATATACATTAAATGTAAATATTATTCTTTTTATACAATGAAATATGATAATTCTTTTAAAAAAAAGGTTGGCACCGAAGCCTCATTTATTATTAAAGGAAATAAATGACCTCTTTAACTAGGTAGGGGAAGACCCATTACATAGCCCGAAGTCCTGGTGGGCATTTATCCCATTACATGGCCCGTAGGCCCAATTTTATGGCCCAAATACCATTCTTTGAATAGTACTTCTATAGTACTCACGCTGCTACAGTGATGCATAGTACCTTCTGCTGCTACAGTACCCCGCTGCCACTACAGTGCTCGCCGTTGCTACAGTGCCGCCACTGCTACAGTATGGTACAGTACTGCTAGAGTGTCCTATGCACATTGGGTTTTGAACCTCCATTTTTCATGTAGGATTAAGGGGTGCTTACCACTAATCCAAACCCCAACTATGATATATGGTTATTATATAAGTGACGTTTTCATTTTACTATGTAGAATCAAAACATTAATCCTCCTAATGAAATTTAATCTAAATTATAATTAGTTTCTTATACATTCCAATAATATTAATAATATAACATTGTATTTTATTATAAATTTAATTGTACACTAAAACTGTAATTATATCACATTCATAATGATAACTAAAATAAAAATAATAATTTATATCATTAAATATTTTTTCTAATAACTATATATTTATAATCTACTTCTTTAGTTATTATTCATCCCACAAATCATTAACATTAAAACCACTATAAGTTTCATTCATTTCCCATTATGAATTTTTTAGTTTCCTTTATTTCGACTATGCTTTAATATTTAGATACCTTACTTTAATATAAAATTTATTCTTTTAAACCATCATGTAACATTAATAGTTTTTTATTTTTAATATTATTACATTTTATGTTTAATCTCATAAAATATAAATTTTCCATTCATAGGAATCCTTATGTATCGTTTCATCTTACATATAAATATTTATTTATTTATAAATATTCTTATGCCACATAAATTTATTTATCCTTTGAATGATATTTATAGGATTTGGAATAAATGTTATTATAGTCGTTAAATTAAATACCATTCCTTTTAGAGGATTATATATTTGATGAATTATTCAACTAAAAATAATTTTTTATTTTGATCTAATGATATAATATATTGTGAACATAATAAAATTTCTTAAATAAAAAAAGCATTAATTTTTTGACTTCAATTACAATGGTAACACTATAAGAACACATTTTATTTTAATTAAAATTTTTAATATGCATCCGAGTGAACTAATCTAAATTATAATTTTTTGGAAACACTGATATAATAAAATACAGTCTCATTTAAATAAAAAAATTATGATACTTACACCATACAATGAAAATATTATTACATTTTAATATTATAGTACAATAGAAAGATAAAAGTAAAATATTCCAAATATCTTCAGTTGTATTAAATGATGATACACGAATAAAAACATTATGACCAGCTGAATATATTATAATTTAAATCTCCAAATAATTATGAATATACATATAATAATCCTCATCATTAAAAGGTTGCATGATCATCCTCCGGTAATTATAAAAAAATTGACATCAATGGGTTGCTTTCCATATTTAGATTCTCTGATTACAGTTCGATTCATGTCATCATGTATCTATAATCATCTAAATCGTTGTTTCTTTGTTTTTTTGGAATATCTCAACATAAATTTACTTAACTATCGATGGTATAAAAATCATTCTCGAAACATATTTAGTGTAGAATTTGATTGTGAATAACAAAGATAAATCCGTATTATTAAATTAATTTAAAACAATTTACTACATACATGATTCCAATTCCACTATCATGTGTGGTAAAATAAAATGATTTATAAAATATATGGATCAATAAATAAAGAGATGAATATTTATTTTTAAAGATGATAGGATCAAATTTTTTATTCCAAAATTCATATCTTCTCAACTCCAAGAGAGGACTGGACCAGTCTTGATAATGAATAATGTTTATGGATTAACCATCAAATTAAAGCTTATATTTCAAATATATTAATTAAAAATAAAACTCTTAAATTTTATTTAATTAACTAAAATTAATACAAATAGATATATCTTTTTTGATGTAAAACTCATAAAAACATGACTTTTTGGTAGAATATAAATTTAATTTGTGTATTGCATGATTAATGATGAAATTAATATTAAAAAGAAATAATATATTTACCAATATTAAAATGATGGATCATAAATATTTTTTGAATCTCTATCACAAAATAATTTTACTTCCAAATAATGTGGATATAATGATATTTCAGTTGTGTAACATTTTTTATCATAATTTATAATTTTATGTCATCTAAATCCCATTAATCTAAATTTAGATATGTATCATGGATATAGTATTCCCCTAAATTTATATTTTTTCCTTGATAAGTGAAAAATCATTCTCTCCAAATTGTTTCTTTATACGAAACCATCTGTTTTAATAATTATTTGAGTCTAATTCACATGTCCTATGTGATAATTTGTTGATATACTATAATTTTTTGAGAAAAATAATTAATTATACATTAATATGTTCACCACAATTTATATGTAATAATAATAAATTTACAATATAATGTAGTCTATAAAGAATAATTAAATTAAATTAACATCATCATGTCATCACATAGTGTTCCATGACAAATTTTTGGTGTTTCATCACTTATTTTATATTCTCTCATGACATTATTTCGGTTTTATTTTACGATACCACATATGTTCCCAAGGACATTTGAGTGAAGTGATAAAGTCTCACATAACTCAATAGAATATCATTGAATCAAAACATATATTTATTAATATCACATATACAAAATTCATGTTATCTAACTATATAAAAAATCTAATGACACTATTATCCTTCTAAAATTTTCTTAAATCATACAAGGTAACATCAATATTGTATATGTTAAATAGATAATGAGTTAGGGGAAAACATGGTACAAATTTGTTTTCTTTTAACATTTTATAATGGTTATAAATATAATATTATTGAATCCAGACTAGCCATATTTCAATATATATACTTCTATGTGTTGACTTATAAATTATTCTGAAACCATGATGGTTCGTATTCAATTCATGTCTAGTAAACACCAAAATAATTAAATGTTCATTGAACAAATGATGTAGTAAAATATGGTATCCTATAACACAGTATGAAATATTTATTTTAGAGCCATTTACTTATTTTAATGTTGTGTTGGGTCTTATTTACTATAATGTTTATGTATATCTTCCTCCATTAAAGCTAAATCAATAACAATTAATTCCAGTAGCAATATCGTTATAATAAGAAACATATTAACAAACAATTATAGTAAAACACACATAATATATTTTAAAAAATAAAACATAAAATTAATATTGTTGTAAAAATGATGTTATTAATTTTTTATGGAAGTAACACATTCATTAAAATTACCTTGTGATTGATTTGAGAAAGCTTGAGTTTGAGTGTGATGAAATTGTTTTATCAGACTGATATAAATTCCTTAATTAATGGAGAGTTTGTTGAATCAATGAATCATTCCCATAATGAGTTTTTTTTTGAAATATATAGTCCTTGATTAATTATAGGGGAGTGTTAGTTGTAGTTAAAGACCCAATTTAATTGTTTTTCTATGAAAAGTAATTAAATAATTACTTTTATGTTTCCTCATGAATGAATAATATATTTTTCTTTTTTAATGGAAAAAAATCATTCGAGAGGTATCTCATATGGTTTTGTATTTTTTAAATATTTTATTCCATATTTTTCACATATATAATATGAGATTTGTTTATGCAAATGTGTTTAGAGGAATATTATATAGTGTATTATAATATTTAGTTTGTTATTAATTTTTTTTAGGAATTAGAAAATGAAGGTAAAGATGAAAGATTGCATTTAGTAATAATTGTTGATTTTTAGGAAGACCATGTTGTGTATGGGGAAACATGTCATGATTAGTTCCATAAAAGGATTTTTATGACAATTTATTATATGGTATTTTATAGTAAGGATGATGATATAGAAATATTATAGGGTTTAGTAAACATTGTATGGTTTGTGTTAAATCATCATTGTTGGAATCATCAGGTTTATTAATGTAGTCTGATGAGGGATTTCATGAATATATTTGGTGTTATGTAAAATATAAAATGATAAATTATATTATTGAATATCATGGAGACAATTGAATTGATTGTTTTCATTAATTAAGTTATCATGAATACGGTAACATGTAGTTCTTTGCTTTTATGATTTTAGAGGATTTACGAAACATAATAATGTTTACTCTACCACGTCATGTTGCAGGTCATATATGTGTAAATAAGAATTTATAACTAATTATAAATTTCATGTATAAGTCAAACACACCATTAATATAAATTCATTTTTTAATAAAATAAATAAATTGTGCTTAGAGGTGACATATCATGGTTTTTGGGAATGATTATAAAAAAAATAGAAACGGCATAAAACCATTATATTTATTATTATGTCTTTTCTTAAACAAGGATATGAACCAAAAAGAGTGTTTACTGATAATTTTAATAATATTTTGGATCATTTTATAGATTTCATTAAATAATTGTTGAATCAATTCATTAAATAATGATATATAATGTACTGAGTCTTTTCTCATGGTGGATTGATTGAAAAATAAAATTTCAGTATTTTCTCAAAAATGTATTTAAATTGATTGATCATACTATTATTTTGAAATAGAGTGTGAATATGGAGATCATGAATGATATTTATGAATGTTCATTGAATAAAAATATCATTTATTAGGTAGGTAAATTTGATAAATATCCTTCAATTTCAGTTCATTTGGTTTTATCATTTTTTAATTCTTGTTGGTGGACAATATATCATTATAATATTGATAATATGACATGGTATACAATTAAGAGGGAAGTATGAATGATATATTTTTCATCCTTTACTAATATTATATTAAATTCAATTTATTTAGTTGATTTATTAGTAGAGGATGGTGATGATATTTTTTTATTGCATATTGTATTAATGATTTCGCCATTTGTTATATTTAATAAAGGTAGAACATGTGTTAATCTATATGATTGAAGAGAAAATTATAATGTAGAGGATATATGAATAATGTATTCAGTTATATGTTAAGTAATGTTTTATGAATATATTTGAAAAAATATATTTTTCTACAAGTTTGAATTGATATAGAAATGTGGGGAGGTGATCATGTGATCTATTCTAATGATGATTAGAAAACAATATGTAGTTCAGTGGTCGTGCTACATAGGGAGATGCATATTTTATAAGTTGAAAAGATAAATATTTTGTGATTTTTTTATAAAGTAATTACCAAATTATTTGTTTGTTTTAAACTGCGGTGTATTGAAACCCAAAAACAATTAGTAAAAACCGATGAATTATAAGTTGAATGTTTATTAATTGTGAAATTGAAGAAACTGTGTTGTTCAATAAATGAAAAGGAATCATATATAACTAAATATATGTGAGTTGTTTTTTCATTATTTTATTTTTATTATTGAATCTATTATTAATTAATATTATTATTTTTGTTTTGTTATACATTATTTAGGGGACTTCCACTCAAATCTGACTCAATGTGAGACACCAACAATGTTTTATTTGATTATAGTTGAACCCCAATATTTATATTGTATTTGATTAAAATATAGTGCGCAATAATTTTTTTATATAAAGTATTATATTTCCATGTGTATTATATTCTGTGAACGATGTTCAAATCCACTGATTGACATACTTGTGATATGTTTTGTTAAACTCTAAGATTGTATTAGAATATATACGGATATATCGTATGTAAGTTTTGGGGTCCCATATTATATTATCATTTTTTAATGATCCTATAGATATATCTATATATATGATTTCTAATAATTAAAAGGGACTGGGATCATAGTGACATATGGTATATAGGAATTAAATTGATATGGGTTTTATTTATCAATATTATTTTCATTAAATAGAGGCTTTAGTTTTAATAATCCTCACTAACATATTGGTTTCTAATGAGTGGTATAATTTTTTTTGTGATACACTCTCCCATAGTTTTATAAGTTCAATATTTGTATAATAATATCAGATTTTTTGTTAGGTAATATCATCTCGTTGAATGTGATGATAAATTCGTCCTCATATTAGTGACATTTCTATTTATTTTTATCATGTATATTGAGGATCATTTTTATGGCCTGTAAAATCTATGATTTATTTTTATTTTTCATGTTTTATAACATAACCTACTATATTAGTTTGAATTTTTTTTTTCAAAATATGGAATTGTTGATTCAAATAATTGTGTGCGTAGCTATTTCTAAAAAAACTAACAATTCCACCAATAAAAAGAGTATATCTTACTTGATATATACAGAAACCAATTGTCTAATTGATTTAGGATTCAAGGTTTAATAAAAAAATGAACTGGAAGTATTCTTTATCAGGTTAGGATGTGACTATGGACTGTATGAATAACATTTAAAAGAGATTTTTTGTATTTTTTAGTTATCTTTTATCACAGAGGAGTTAAATAAAAAGTAATTACTGTTAGTTCATTGATTTTGAATATATGAGAATGATAGTACTAGATTATTTTTCTCATTTCAAAGTATTTTTTTACGATTTATAAATCTGAATGAAAATATCATGGATTTGATATATGATTTATGTATAAGATCAAGGATATCTATAAGGGTCATTCTATTTTTCTATATCATTTTTCCTAAGGGAATTAATATTATACATATAGATAAAGAATACATGTTAATGTCTTAGAGTGTAGGTTCAATTCGAATCAGACCTAAAGTGGGTAAAAATTAATCATGTGAGAAGAAAAATAATCCAAATAACATATAGATGGTAAGAACAAATAAAATACATGAAATATTACTCTAATTTTATAGATTAATCAAACATTATTATCATCATCGTGGATGTATTTGAAAATTGAAGTGATATTATCCTACTAAACATAATACATGATTGTAGTGAATGATATTTGTATGATGATCAGAGAAGGATCTATGATGTGGACCAGTGTTTATCCATTATAAATCTAGACACTATTATTGAGGTTGTGTTGTTTGAAAAAGTGAATTCATTTATATATTAAGAGGTTAGGTATTTCAATGTCTATGGAACCCATTCGAATATATAAACATAGATACATATATTTTTTAGATGTAAAAAATTAATAAATTTATATTTTCATGGATAATAGGATAGTAAGGTATCCATGTTAAGTTAATGTTATATTTTTTTGAATAATGAAGAATCCTTAGGGTAATGGGTTTAATGATGAATGTTGTGCTGATTTTTTTAAATTGTGACATTTTTTGGGGAAATATTATTTGATTTTTGTGTCCATATTAAAATATGTCACCATGTATTTTTTGAAATATTGGTAAATGAAAACCAATGGTCATATTTATTTATATTAAATTAGAATTTCTTTTATTTCAATATATTGGAGAGTTCACACATTATGAAGAGATTATAATGGTAACATAATATATATATTCCATATTGTTCAGGACCTAGGAGGTTTTTACTATTAATTATATGAGTTTGTTCATCGAATAGTACAATAATGATATGAACATATATTTTAGATATTGGTGTAACTGTATATAATAGTGTTCCATAAAGATGATTCAAGGCAATAATAAAAAGTGTTATATTTTTATATCATCTTGATTAACATGAAAAGGAAAAATTCATTTTCTTCTAACACTATGAAACCAACATTGTTTTCATAATCTACAGGTTTAACATTTTGATGTAGATGAGAAGGGATTCCTATTAATAATTAAATTTTTTAGTGTGATTCTTTGAAAATTATCATAATAAGATTTTGACATTTGAAGCATTATAGATTTTCCGAATAATAATGTTTTTCTATCAATCATTTCATAAATTTTTCACCAATTGTGAGGATGGTATCCTAAATGGGATTAAATTATTATTGTAAATACTAGTAAAATGTTATTTTAGAACCTTAATAGAATACATAACTCATCATTACTATACAAATAAATGATTGTGGTGTTTAATTTATGGTTCATGGTTACGTTTCATTTGGAAGATTAGAAATTGTTCCCATGAATTTGGATAGTGTGGTTTCATATGGAATATGGAAGTTTTATAACATTAGATAAACAATCCTAGTATTTATAATATGCTTAACATATGATCAATCACCAATGTCCATATCAGTGATACTATAAATATATATCCTTTATTTTCATGCACCATAGTTCAGTAAAAATCCAGGAGGGTCTATGTTGTTGCCAGGTGAGACAATTTTTTACATCAGAGTAAAATAAGGGGGGGGGGAATAATCATGAAATATAAATAAAAAATAATTACATTAGAAAAAAACCAATAAACATGTATCATTAAAGAAAAAATGAATTTTTAAATAATATAGTTATATTTTCAAACTAATCCCCAATTAGGGAGATCACATGATTATAATAATTGATTAATTAAATTGCAAGGAAGTCGTGATAAAATCACCAATACTCACTTAATCCCAATCTTTAGAAACTATCCAGGTCATGTAACTGAATGATCTGGTTATTAGCCTCTACCCTACCTAAACCTAAGAACATTGGTGCAGACAATATTTAAAGGACACCCAATATGGGTGTGAGTAAAACAAAGAATGACACTACCAATGATGTTCCTAACATTACATGTAATTAATTTCTCATAATTGTTATATGAGTGAAATAATAAAAAAACAACTGTAAATAACAATATAAATAATATTTAATACATCATTTCAAATGTTCAACCAATTATAGACTAAACATACATTAACTAGTGTTGGATTTTTCTTAGTACAAAATATAAAACTGAAGATGAAAAATATCTATCTAGGGTCACATATAGAACATATGACCATTGGGAAACACTTATCTTCATTTAACAATATCTCATACACCAAAGGTAAACACATCTCACCTCAAAACCAAGTTTGTAACATACACCCAATGAAAACTCAGTTCACTATGGATCAATATACGAAACATTAACCTATGGAATCTTACATAACATCAGGGAACCCACTAAGGTCTCATAGGATGAATTATAGTTTTTACACCATTAATTGGGTATATTTTCTCTTTCCTAGATCAATCGATGAATCCTACCACTCAGAGTGTATTACACCCATTAATTATTACCTGATCATATCAAGACCTCATGATCTTTATGTGAGATACCATTATGTCTCCATAGTAGAGGAATGTCATCGTGCTTACATTGGTTTTTGAATAGACTTATGTTGTTTAAATATATCACAATATTTTATAAGTTTTGATGATAACTAAATCATCATTTTTACTAATATTTCTATTTTATGTTATTTTAAGTTAGTATATTATATTTTTTTTAAAGGGCATTCATATTGATTACAGTTATATTAAATATATATCTAATTGAATATTTTATGTGATTTAACATTGATGGTTTCAATGAAGAATAAATTTATCCTATGTAATTTTTCTTACATTCTCATATAATTACCATTTTACACTAGACATATATATATCTAATAGACTACTTGTTAGGATAAAACTATATTTCTTGTAATTGAAGTCATTATTTTAAAATAGAGTTAATCTTATAGGAGTATCTCTAAAAAATCTATCATAATATAAATTCAGACATTATTATGGGGGGAATCATAAGTACATTATCATATGAAGCATGAATGATAAACACCAGATAATTTTCATTGTATTTATTCCTACTAAAAAAAATTTATAGTGCTAATATTTTAAAATGTCATTCTTATTAAAAAAAATTGAAACAATTTACCTATAATACAATTATATTTCTGAAACTCTATTTTTCTAAAATTTGATGAATTATCTTACATAATAGGGATTCCATGAAATTTTATCTTATGAAAAAATTATTATATAAGGATATAAGTTATTGCTTTCAGAATAATGGATTCATTTAAAAGAACCACAATTATTGGAGAACATGAATATTTTAATATTTTGAAATGTTTTTCAGACTAATAACATAAAATATGGTGTATTTCAATGAATAAGTCTTAAAGTTTAATATTATTATAAATATTTTATTTCATTTTCATGAAGGTTGGTATTTTTTCAAAATTCTCATCAATTTCTACACTAAACATTGATTAATAATATATATTGATTTCTATATGAGGACAGTTCATTTTAAATAATGCTTTTATTTATATGAAACAATATAGATCCAATGAATACCATATATAGGACAAATTATTACCTATATGATACAAATTATTCAAAAATATATCCACACACAAAATTATATCTTTTATTTTTAGAATATTTTTTCATATGCTCAATGGAATAAATTTAAACCAGTTTAAAATCAATATGATGAATAAATATACTTCTGTGAAAGCTAATGAGTATTTTAAAGAACATGAACCAAATAATTTTTTTTCATGACCATTCATGATTCATGACATTGTGAAATTTATAATATTTTTATGTGCATTAATTATTTTTTATACGTCTAAATATCCTATTGACTTAGAAATAGATGTTATATATTTTTTTATTATTCATTATTTATAAAATATATGTGGATAATTACAACTATGAACAATTTTTGTAATACAATCTACACATATTTTCATTTTATTTTTGGCGAACATTCCAAATAGTGAGTGTGGTTGAAGTCTATGTATTTTCCTGCTAAATAGATCACTAGAAAAAACACATGAGAATTGATCCAAGTGAAAAATATAAACACTCAATTGAATATCCCCTATTAAAACCAATGGAATAGCTAAAATTATTATGCACATTATTATAGTTTTTTCATGTGTAAAATTGGATATTTATGCCCTAAAGCATTATAAATATCATGTTTCTTTCTCCCATCATTAATATTATACATCTCTCTACCATATTATTATGATTGGGATAACCCTAAGTACAAAAAATAAGGGAATTATTGTGATATAATTTTTTAACTCAATTTACCCCATCCCCTATTTATTTTTCAAATTCCTGGGGGGGATGTGAATAACATAATGTGGGTTTTGAGTTGAAAAATATTATTAGTTGACACCTAAAGATCAATTTTTGATATTTCAACAATGGATGGAAGAAAAAATGGAATATATGTGGGAGGGTATCACTATTTTAGTGAAGGGAAAATTGGATTATTGATGGAAACACTGATTATTGACTAAAATAAAATAAGTTTTAATGTTTATCATAATTATTTTTAACTAAAATAATATCCTTATATGGAATTGATTTTCTGATATATTTCCCATAGAGGTGAGTATAATTTAAATTCAAGATAAATGAATTTTGTTTCATTAATAATATAGATTATTTACATTCTTTCTTAGAAGATAACTACTAATAAATTATGTAAAACTATTGTTGTATATTATGAGGTTTCTAGTAATGTTAAAGAATAATTATACAACATAGCTAAAAATATGTTTGAGACCTTTAAAATGAATTATTGTAAAATCAACCCTCAAAAAAAGTCTGGGATCAATATAATTATCAATATACTTAACTCCTTTGGAAATATAGTTTATGAATCAGAACAAGCATTAGGAGTACAATGAGGTTTAAGTGGGAAATAAAGTGTCATATATATTACCCTTAGGTAATAGAAAATTCTACATAGAATTATGGTTAGTGAACATATTGGAACTCTAAAAATGTATACAGTAGAGATCCATGAATATGAATATGATAATAAATTATTCGTGAATTAAATTATTTCATTAAAAGTAACTAATTAAATGGATTTTAAGAAATACATGAAAAAAAATTAGACAAATCTATGGAAGAAGATAAATCTTCTTAGAATTAGATACCGGACATTCTCATGATGAAAGAAAACTAGTAAACTATTATAATTAGTGGGTAGAACTAAGAATAATTTTGAAATATATATTAAAGTTAATAGAAATATTAATGATATAAGATTCTATGAAAGACTGAACCTAAATCACATAAATCTTGATTCCAATCAATTAATTTACAATAATATATCAGGACATGTGATCAAAAAACAATATTTTAAAATGATGGAAAAAATTAAAATAATGGCCATCAAGAGTTATTAAAAACCTCTAATAGTGATTATAAATTATATTTAAAGGTAAATAATTTTAATTAGAAGAATAATATGATATTTGTATCATAAACCAAAGTAGAAATACTTATTTATTTATCTTTCTCTGATATTAAATGTAAAACAATAAACGGAAAAAATAAATAGTTAAATAAGTATTTTTCAATAATAGATGTCAGAACAACTAGGTTAAACACCATGAGAGCCATACGTGAATCATGATATTCTATATTCTGATAACTGCCTCATTGAATCTACTTTCACCATGATTGAATACTCTCTTATATATCATTCATTCATCTCATAATAAATTGAATTTAAAACAAGAATATGACCTTGAGATTTTACATGGTTCTCCCTCATTGGGCAATTTCCAAGTAGAATACAAAGAAAATGTGCTAATATACCAAAATACTGAAGGAAACTACTATTAAATGAGTTCATATGGGAATAACTATCCCTAATGGATTACATCCATTAAAAATATGAAAGATCACTTATATATCTGCTAAATTGAAAGCATTGATACTCCGGTAAAGTCTTCTCCCAATCAATTCTGAGTATATTCAAACTTCTCTCTGACATTATTATATATTTTCATCAATGGGATAAATTTTTATTTTCAATAGTTGTATTCATATATAATTTAACCTATACACATATATCTTTCTTTAGACTACTACAAGTCCCCTCAATGAGACATTTTCGCAATACTCTTCCACATGAATGATCCCCAGAACCCATCTAAAAAACAATCATCTACTTATGACGAATGATAATATTTTTTATTTTCATATTGAATAAAAAATTGTATAATTCATGAAAATAAATTGAATATTTTCAATTCCTTCAGATCATGTGACTCTATTATTTTCATGTGGGGAATGTTACAATCGAATTCTTGTAGGTTATGTGATTATCGAATGTTGGCATGGATCATGTCAAATTGGAATGATAAATTTTTCAAGATATAAAAATCATGTCATATCGATGTGTATTATTGTGATATGAAACTCTTATATTATATTTCAATTATCAAATCACATTTGAGAGATACTTTTTCAAGAATATTTACTTATTATGTGGCTCAAAAAACTGAAACAGAAGACATTTTTCAGGTCATGGGAAGAACGTTTTCATTAGAAAAAACCACTATAAAAATGTTATCATCATTATAAGTGTAAATTGAGGGTATTTATAGATGTAATTCCACCTCATTAACAATAAAAATCATTGTTATCCATGCTTTACACCGCCTTAATAGTTTTCTTTATAGGCTACATATGATCTCCCAATGTGACCAATTATTACATGTCATAAGAACATCACATGATCACCTACCACATAAAGAAAGAGATTTATGTTATAATTATAATGTTATTTAGAAAAGACTCATTATTATATCATTAGATCCCAATAAACACACATGTCCAGCTTCATTTCCTTCCAATGATTCATGTGGCCAAATCACGAGATCCCCTGAAAACCAAGGGGTCTCATGATTTCAAACGAATATACAATATGAATATCGTCTTCATCCATTCTCTAATAATATTATTCATGTGATCTCCAAACAGGATTAACTGAAAATAGTGTCTGGTTAATTTCATCCCACCATGGTATCTTTTGACAAATAGGTGTTTCTTCGAGTGATTGTTCCATAAGAACATTTCATACAGTCATTCCTAGCTTGATTAGTTATGAATATAATTCTCTACAAGGTCAGTTATTTTATTTGTGATGTGAATTCCCTTTTCTAACATCTACCCTCAGTGATATTAGTTTATATATTCATTCCCACACTCCATTCCCCCTATAACATCGATCCTCCATCAAATAAAATAAATGAATATGAACAATAAAATCGAACAAAAATAACAATCATGAGGTATTTCCCAACAATTCCTACATGGGTTTGTTGACAATACATATAATCATCCAAAACCAAAATTCTGAAAATTTATATGCATGATGAACCATTTTATTTTTTTAATACTAGACAATGATCCATGAAATTTTTGACACACACTCTAATCCCACATGAATCAAGAATGACATGATAAACAACAATAGCATGAAACAGTCATCGATAAATCATTTCTTTCCCAAACCTTCCTCTAGAAATCCTCTTGAAACCATATGATAGAAATAGATCTACCTTTGAGATCACTTATTAACACGAATATGTATAATTATTGTATCATGATCCATAAATCCACTCTTTTTCATGAGTTATCTTTATTTGTATACCCGTTTTAGCATATCGAGATTTAAAACTCCCATTATTCATTGATCCCTCTATTATATTCTCCCCTATATTAATTAAATGAAGTCCCCCCTCTATCAATAATCCCAATTGTCAATTTGTATGTATGAAACACGGTACAGAACAAATATCTATATATAGGTGAAAACACACCATACCTCAGGTAGAAGGGGGTCCCACATCTACTCTATTTATGTTTGGGTAGTCTGATGAACTCCAAGATCCATTAAAAGTCATACAAATTATTCTCTGAATGTAACCACATTGTGATGATTGAAACAGGTAATTTAATAAGCATATATTCAATATTAATATAGACAAAACCAATATTATCATTGATGATGTGATATTTTATTTCAATATTAATTATATTTGATTGAGGAAGTAATTTTTTTATGATTTATAGCACGTGGTTTATCTAAATTGATTCCAATTAGTGATTTTACATTATATATATTATGAATATTGTAATTATTTATCCATTTTAACTTCATTAATTATTGATTAAATGTATTAGGATGAACTTATGATTTTATCAATGAAATTAAATCTATTTTTACATTACATAAAATACATCATATATTGAGAAAGAATTTGACACATGATGTTGACATTGAATAAACCTATGCACCAACCTGATATATATAGAAAACAGAAATCCACTATGTTTTTTATACTTATGTTCTCTTTTTTATAACATGTATGTGTATTTCATTGAGATTACTTTATTTTTGTACTCATTGAAACGTGGAAACAAAATATCATGTCATGTTTCTATTATGTATAACTATTTACCAATGATCATTCTGTATTCAATGATAATTACTATTTTACTTTATCATCAATAAATAAATTAATATGTGTATAATACCGAGTATTCCTTTCTTTGAAAAAATTCATCCAAAATTTTATCAAAACCTCATTGGAATATCTTTATTGAGAAATAAAATTCCCATGACATTGTTATGTTACCTTTAATGTAAGGTAAAAATCAAGCTCACTAACCATTTTCATTTTGAACTCACATTTCAGGATTTCAAATAACTATTTTCACTATGCTTCATGTGTTCCAAGAAATTTTATATCCTTTACATAAACCATTAGATTCATAGATATATAAATCACATTATTGACCTATATATTATGATCATATACACTATGTTGGAAACTAGGATTCATCAAATAATGATGAATTCAAGAATACAAAAATCATGGTTCCTGCTTTAACCCATATGTATCGGTATTTAATTAATTTTTTTCTCATATTAGTTAATAATAAAACTTTTTGGATATTAAATATAATCAAAATCTCCTAAAACCCCATTTATAATTCTAACATGTAATCCATCAGGATAAATATTCAATTTCCATTTCACTTGTATATCGATGAATAATAAATATGTCTTCATCTTTAAAACTTGTAATATTTTTTTATCTCCATCAGTTTCCACTACCATGGAGTATGATTTTCACAAAATTTGTACACTATTTCTAATTATTGTGACATATTTATTCAGAATATTAGAGAAAAACCATTTGGCCTTGATTAAATTATAATCTATTGGCATTAAAGCAATATCACATGTCTAATTCATTACTATTTTCCTATTTTATTAATTTATTAATTAAACCCAAATACCATCAATTGAATACTTTGATAAAAACTATGGATCTTACTATGAAAAAAAATATTGTTGTAGTATAGTATTCAGCCCCATAATCTGTATTACAGTTATTTAATACCTAATGATATTCCTCCTATCCGTTTCAGCTTAACTCTTTGGATTCATTAATGGTTTTCTATTCTCATCATGTTAATGTTTTTCTAATTCTTCATCGTGTAATTATACTCTCACTGATCTACTCACTTCATCATTTCAATCCACGAAACTCTTTTCATGGATTATTTGAAGGTTCTATTAATATTCAATGAAAAAACATTACTTTTTCTATAAATTATCCAGGATTCTTCTTAAATAATTTCTATACTATTTTTTATTAAAATAAAAATATCCTTTAATATCCTCAAGGATCAATATTTATGTATTTCTATTTGTTGAGATGTAATAAATAATCCTTAAAACTCGTATGTATATCAATGTTACCTTCTTTCCAAACCAAATCTCGTAGGGAGTATTTTATTTCATTGGACACAATTGTGCTATATTAGAAATGCATACTACCTTCAACACTATTTCTATAAAAAATATCATGAAGTTATTTCTTGAGAAGCGTTATTCATTCCATATTGAAGAAAATAATTTTTCTTCTCCTAAAAACCCGATTGTTTCATTTACTTTTTACTAATAAAACATGGATCCTTATCCCATGTATCTTGGGATAATAATCTTCATGGATAATTGAGAAATTTGATTAATTATTTTTTTTAATATAATGATATTTGAAAATAGAATCTTTTAAACTTCCATTTGATAACTTTATATAAAAATTAGTAACAAAAACTTGTGGTTCATAAGGGAATCCCAAGTTATTCTATAAAACTCATCAATGAAAAGAACATAATATCTCTTCCCATCATCTTCTAATGGTGAAATTGTTTTAAACAAATAAATATTAAATAGTTCAAGAACATTTCACCTTTGATCTTTTACTTTATATTCCTTTTTATAATATTCTATTTCGGGAAAGAATTATAAGAATGAGTATGATCATAAGATAATTTTGGAAGATCTCAAGAATTGTGATATTTTAAGTTATTTTCCTAGGATAAATAACATAGATTATTCAACAATGGGATTTATTCATCCATAGATAATAAATATATATCTTTATCTCCACTAAAATGGTAAAGATTCCACTTTTGGGGGTTTACATACTATAAAATTCTTCATCATTTTCCTTGATGGATTTTAAAAAAACACATTTCATATCCCGATTTATATAAGTAGATGAAACTTTAAAGGTTATGATTGAGTCCATAAATATTAATGATATCTTCTTGTATCATTTCATTCCCCCAAACATGGATTTCCTCAAGCCAATTACCTTCAATAATTCTCCATTTCAAATTAATATGACACTTTCATTGTTAAAACTAATTCTTATCACTATATTATTATTCCCTATCATTTAAAATGTTCATCCACTATCAGTAATCAATATTCTAGGGATATATAATGTGTTGAGGGATATATCTACAACCAAATCATTATCATAATGATTCTTTTTGAATTTTTTGTGGATTTATACCTGATTCCAATTGATAGTGTTGATCTTCCTCATTTTCTGTTAGCCTAACCTCATCATCAAAATATGAAGATGGATTTTGATTTTTATCTCATTTTTTGATCACATGGGTTTCTATGTGCAACAACATTGTATAACATTTAGAACTATTTTACATTTTTTTGATGATAAATATCTTGAAATGTGTACAAATATTCCACCCAAAAATCAATAACCATTAAAGGAATTCCTATAATACTAAACAATTTTTGGTTTCCTTTATTACTATTTCTACCATTTATAACTATTTTAAATAGAAGAAACAATTTATGACTGTCCAATAATTCAAAATTAATAACACCTATTATGAGGTGTGTTCCGATGAATTGATTATAAATTAATGATTATACATTATGTTCTATCAATATTATGATTTATATTCAAACCTAACTATATCATTATTCTTGGAGTGAGTGCTCGTGGTCTTACATAAACCATTTCTACATTCACATTATGGTCAACTACCATACATGTAATTTTGTTCACAAGGGAATAATTATACTCTGAACATTTATTTGAATTTTTTTTCATTTCATATGAATCGTAATATAAATTTTTCTATTTCCTTTTAATACATATTTCCCAAAACCATATCAAGAACGATGAGTGTCTCTTAATCAATCTCAATTATTTATATGATTAAATATTCTTCCTAGATTTCATTGATATGTTTGAATTGATCATTTATTATGTAAGTGGAAAAATTGATATTCGTGGTCTATTCATTAACCTTGAGTTTGAAATCAATGAATTACTCGAAATGGTTCTTCTTTTCATGTATGAAATTTTCCATTTACACATTCAAATAATACTTGTTGGCTTCTTGGATTTTAAAATAGATATTCACACAATTAACCACCATGTTATATTTCATTTATTCCACCCTAAAAACATGTATCTCCTCAAGAGAATCTTCTATTTCATCATAAATGTCAACCCTTCCTTCGAATTCTCTTTAATCATTATCATATTATTCCCTTGAATATTGAATAACAATAACTTCCACAGTATAATCTACTTCATGATCCTTGCATATAATCTTACTAGGATTTTTATGAATTATCACTCTCTTATAAAAGAGGAATATCTTTATTAATGAATTTACTTTTTATAGTTTTCATACATTTAACATAGGATTAGTACTTTTGAATGGGATTGTTTAATCCATTATAACCATCGTATTGGAAATATTTGGGGCATAATACTACATGTTTTCCAATATTTCTTAATTAAAATAATTTTATAGAATGTTTTCAATTGAAAATTAATTTTCCACTTCATTTTCTTAATGAAAGGAATTACATTAACACATCCTCTACATATTATAATTGACCATATAAAATTGTGAGCTTCTTCACGGTATTTAAAGACACTAAATTTTATGTCCATTTTCCCAAAGAAGAAATCATTATCATTATTTCTCATATTTTATGTGACAAGAGTACTATGTTATCTATATAATAATACCTCCATTGTTTCATTATCTTCTAGTATAGAGAAATTATAACTGAATTTAGGTAGATGTGTTCTTGTGAGGAATTTACTAATCATTACTTAATAATGAATTCTTTTGAGTAGAAAAATTTATTGTATGATAGTTTTTACCCATTCAAGTTATGCATCTACAAACACATTAGGGTGCATTATAACATTATCATATTTATTCCATAAAATCTCCAATTTTTTCCCTAACTTTTAAACTGCCCTCAGAGATATTTATTAGATATTTCCACATGGAATGCGTTGACATACAAGAAATCAAATTTGTGTATACTGTGTTTGATAAAGATCATCCTAAGTCATTAATTACATTGGAAATTACATCCATTTATATTAATAATTTATCTATTATTACCCCACTATTCAAAATAGTAAATATAAAACACATCATAGTTATATGGACATCCATTGTTATTTATAATAAATTTAACTACATCCAATTAATCTAAAAATAAATTTTTTCTTACATATATTGAAATTAATTTATTGTTAACAACCTATATTGACATAATGGACAAGAAAATGCTGATTTTAACATTTCTATTGAATTCTAATTATTATACAAACTAGGATAAAAACACATGGGGAGAATCAGGTTATGATTAAATAAAACAAATATCCTTTTTTCATCTTTTTACATACAACATAATCCTCGCCAATCTATTTTGCATAGAAAAAAATGAAGATGTATTAAAACCAGAACCAGTCAAAATGATTTTACTTGTTTCTCCCTCATTGGGATATGTCAATGTTGAAGAAAAATTAAATGTTTCTATGTAACAAATCTTCTAATGATAAATATTGTTTTATGGTTTGGAGGGGACTAACTATCCTTGTAGTTTTACAAAAATTCACAATTTGAATGCTCAATTCACTCTAAGAAACTGAAAATACAAAACTCCTAGAGTATAATCATATGAAAATAAATTCATAGTTGTTTCAAACATTTGGGAGTAATTATGCTCATATTTTATCAATTATCTGACTACTTTATTTGTTCAGGTGTCCTCCATGACAATACTCTATGAAACCCATGTACAGTACCTTTTTATATCCATGATCATTTTAGTCTTTATTATATTTAAATTGATAACATTAATTTTTTGATTCATTTGGATCCCAAGACACTTTTCTATTCATCAAAACCATATGACTCTATCTAGTACATGCATGTCATGTGACTCTGTCCTTTTCATGTGGATCATGTCAATAGAGTTCATGACCTTGTTTAGGTTACATGTTTCAGGTGATATCAATGGGTATACTTATGCACTCAAACATCTAAGAAATACTTCACATCACTAGACTCATTCTTGATATACATTCTCATAACATTCTATCAATTATGTGGATCATATGACTCCAACATGAGACATTGTTCAAGTCATGTGAAATAATTTTTCATCGGATCAAACCACTAACAACATCAATACAAAAGAAATATTTTTTTTGGTGTATTTATAGACCTACATTTACCACCTTAGTTGTAATATATTTGGTTATCCATCATTTCCACCCCCCTCAGTAATCAGCTTTATGCACTTCACAAGATTTCTCCTTCTGATCACCCTCCACATGCCCCAAGAATGCCATATGGTTAGATTACACATGTCTCATTTTCATTAAATGAAAATTTTTATTGTATTAATTTTATTGAAAGAATTCTATAACCATATCTGAATACAATCATGTGTCTAGATCCATTATCATTCAGTGCTTCACGGGACCCCTTCTGGGTATCCAAAGGCAATCACGTGGTCACATGATTTCAAATGGACACAAGATCCCTCTTTTATTTTCTCACAATCTTCATTCATGTGAATCATGTGACCTCTTCATGAGGAAAATTTAAATTCATGGTTTTTGTATTTGAACTCACCACAAGATCATCTCACAATCATGTGGTTTTTCACATGACTTATCAACATGATTAGTTTTTTCATTTTCTATACTCTATATTAGTTGTGATATTCATTTCTTATATGACCAATAATTAATTTCATGCCATGTGAGAAATTTTTATTCGTTAACACTCCACATGATCACATCAATAATTCAAACCCCACAAGATCGTTTTAGGCATTCACTTTATAAGTGAAAATTTTAAAAAAATTCACTCTGCAAGATTAGTTAAAACATTCATGATACATGAGATTAGATGAGATACTAGTGATAAATCATCAAATTTCCATTGAGAAAAATCCTTTTTTAAAAAAATATAACTTTTTCAAAAAATAAATTATACCCAAAAAAAACTTCTTGAGGTATTTTATCAAAATAAAATAACACTATTAATATTAAATGAAAAATAACACGGTATATAAGAAATTCTACAAATCTATTTTATAATAAACAAATTGAGATATAGTGATATATTTTTCAAATTAATTTTAATATAGATATCTCATCTTCTAGTTTAAATTTATATAATAGAAAAAAATTATTTTTGATGTAAAAGATTTCAAATATGTTAAATGTGTCTTTACATGGGGGTTGGATTTCCCCAATTAAATAATAAGTAAAAATAATTCCAATAATGTAAATCAATTCATAGGTAGTGACTAGGAAAAATCTATATCATATTATAATTATTATTTTTCTTGTTCTAAAAATATAAACTTGTATAATATCACAAGATTACATTGTGTTTTAAATTATCATTCTTAATGTATCTTTTTATGATGTCATCAATTTTTTTAGACAATTATTTTATTTATTGATAAATATAATATATTAGTTATTTATGTTTTGTAAAGCATAAATAAATTTGAGTTATAAATCCTTAATTATTTTCACTAATTGATTATATAAAAATTCTGTATAATAATTTTATCAAATATGGATCATTTTTTATGAAAAGGGAACCAAAAAATAACGAATAATGTTCTATGCAATTTGATTATCACAATTTTTTTTATATTATTCCAAAATAAACTAATTATCTAAAATTATTTAGTGTTATTTAAATTGTTGTGACAATATCAATGGTCATATTAACAATGTACATTAATTTCAATGCTTAAAACACCATTAAATAGGTGTTTTCCATATTTTTAATAAAGGATTCATAGTTAATTTTTCTAATAATTATAATTATATAATAAAAAATATATAACCTAATGTTAATTTACTAAAAAATGTATTTTTGAAAAAAAAATAACGTAAAAAAATGTCAGTTGTTTTATGTTATAAATTATTGAATCATTAATTTTGATTTCAGACATTTTCAATTTTAATTTTTACTATATGAGGAAGAGAACAAGGAATATTATCATTTAATATTTTCCCAAATATAAATTGAAAAAATATAAACAATGTGATGCATGGAAAATTAGAATGAAACACAAATCATCTTACAAAATAATAAATGTGCTTTGAATAACATCACCATTAGAATATAATAATATATTTTTTTGGGAAATAATTAAGTATATTCCCATGTTTTAAATTATTTTTTTCATTATATTATTATTTTATTTAAACGATTTTTTTAGATTACATAAGAGTAATGATTCTGATGTTTTTATAAAAAATATCATGGAGGTAAAAAATTATTAATTAATAAATGTTTCTCTTTGTTAATTGAACAAGATTGAGAGTCAATGACAATGGGATTGATTTTTATCAATGATCTAATTAAATATCCTTGTTCTTCCAATGGAAAACCATAACAGAATAGTGTTATTGAAAGGAGGAATTAGACAATTCTGGATATTTCTAAAAAAACAATTTGTGGGTATATCATGCCCACAAGATATAATGTTTAATTTTTCCACACAATAGGTTATGAAATTAAATATAATTTAATAATTCAAATTTTGATTAATATTCCTTTTGAGATATGGAAGAATAAAAAATAAAAGGTTGGATACAAGTAGGTTTTTAGAGTAAAAGTGTACATATTGATCTCTAATGGAATATCACGGTTTGTTCAATCCAAAGGCTAATGATAGAATCATCAATGAATACTCTACCACTTGAAAATATAACTGAGTCTCCAATAAGATGTCAAAATCTATTGAAGAATAAAAAGATGTAATATTTTTTTAATGAGATCACTATGATCATAAAAAAATAAATTTACAACCTAAATTAATCTTTATAATACAAAAGACAATAATACTTACTTTATGAAAAAATGATAAAATTTTGCAACATTGGAATGATTAATCCAGTTCAAAAGATTGGAAACAAGTGATCGAGAATTTGTGCTTCCCAGATAGCCTAAAAAACTAAAATTTTCCTTTCGTAACTTTTAATGAATTTTCAAATAACTTATTTAGGACAAAATGGATTTTAGGAAATATTGATTAATTTTATTCTTTACTATCCTAGAAACAATCCTAATCTATAAAGAAGACATGATTGATTAGAGTTGGGTGGATTTCATGTCAAAAGTGTTATACATTTTTTATGTAGAACATGGTATGATATTTCATTTATAGAACCAATTATTATAATATAATATGAATAAAATTATAATTTGTAAATATGCAGGATGTTAAAATTGTGATCACTATAAATAATAATGGGATATTTTCAAAATTTTATAATCGTGAAGAATGAATAGCCTTAGATGTAACATTTTCCCATATTTATATATTTTAAACCAAAATATTCCTTCTAAAATCTAAATTATATATGATTTATAAATAATTTAATATAAAAAACTTTATTTGGAAATGGATTTCTTAAAAATTATTTTTTTGTTAATAAACTATTTTTATTTGATAATTTTATTAATATAAATTCATGTTTCAAAAAACCCATAGCTTAGTATAGACACAAAAATATCAAAGATCACGGTATAAATGATTGAGTTCATTAATTTAATCATATTAATTTAATATATTATTAGATGACCATACACTAATTAAGAATGATTCATCATAATATAATTTTTAATGAAATTTATGTTTATCATGTAATCCATTCAATACAAATAATTACAAGTTTAATGATTTTTAAAAACATGTGACGAATAAGGTTTAAATTATCTAGATAAGAGAAGTGTTATTATTATTAGATTTTTATCTTATCCATAATATTTTGATTATATTTTATATATATTAAATTTAAAAATTAGTTTATGTAGAGGTTTGGAAATAAAAAAGAAAAAATATAAAAATTTCCATTGTGAAACAACATTATCTTTTGTTTTGATGAAGCAATACAAATAGTTGAAACATGTTATATTGGTGGATAATGGGTTTATTTTGACATATAACTTCAATAGACTACATATCATGTTTTCATCATGTTGATGTGATGGATTTCAAGAAAATCGTAGAGTCACATTTAAAAACTACAATAATTATTTCAATATATTTTCAAGACATTATAAGTACATTTTTATATTTTCTAAAATCTATAGAATTTAGATAATTTAATTATATGCAACTAAATTTGGTGGTATCTTAATTTTTATATTGAATACATCACAAACCAACCACTTTTTTGAAAAATAATTTTTTTCTTTGTATAATAAGAATTCATACTCATTTTTATTATCAACTCTTGATGTTGAGTATAATGTAGTTGGAAATTGTTGAGTAAAATATTTATGTATGAAACAAACATTTATCTATTTTGGATTCTATTTTCAAAATTCACCAAAATAGTGTGATAAAATTCATCTATAAACCTACCAATAAATACAATAAGCTATTTTGGGGCCAGGAATATTGATATTAGAAATAATTTCTTATAAGACTACTCACAAAAAGGTGCATCTATTTGGATTTCATTTGTTTTGTTGATGAATTATAAATTATTTTTACTAATCCGATGACTACAGATGAATTTTAATTCATTATAAGTCAATTCTGTTTGTTTAATTTTAAAATACATTTTTATAACTAAAACACTTTCAACTCTCTAAATATTGTAATTTCTACTATTTTATGATAGTTATTTATAAAATTAAAAATTTGATGAATTTATTTCACTACAAAAAAGAAAATTACCGTACATAATTTAATTTTGATGACAAAATGGGACACAAAACAAATTAAATATTTATAATTTTATTACATTATATTTATCTCATCATTCCATACAATTCTATATATTCCACATAATATGATATATAAACCAAAAAAAACTTTCCTCAATTAAAATGGGTAATTAAAATGAATATAGGATCCTTGATTATGTAACGTTATGATATATATGGTTATACGGAAGGTGATGAATTGAATGAATGTAGATTTTAGCAGTTTAGACTGAACATAGATGTTGGGGAAGAATGTTATCAACTTATATAGGTGGGAGTTTATCTTTTATGATAATAGAATTGATCCCTTCTAAAAAAATAAAGCTAACATGTTTTATATATTATTTAATATGTTTCTATATAAGTTTGATTAAATATTAGTTTTAAATTTTATTTTTAGAAACTTATTAATGAACTCGTCCAAGATTTCAGATGCCTTTCATTTCTTTAAAAATGGTAATTTTTAGTTCAGTGTCTCTACTATATTTATCAATATACATGGTGATAAATAATTCATGAAATATTTCTTTTATTATCTGATTATTGAGAAAATGACAATGAAAAATCATGATATTAAGATTAGTTTTGTGGAAAATTTCAATCATACAACTATTTTTCAGCATGAATGAGAGTTCTAAAATGATTTATTTCATGATATTTATTTTATTTATGATATCTTGATTTAAATAAATTATATTTTAATAGGTAAATTATGATATATTTGAATAATTTGAGATATAGAACATTATTTTTTACCCTTTTAGTTAAATTTTTAAACATCTTTTTTAAAAAGAAGAAATTATTTTCAGCTAATTGGTAACCACACAAATACATAGACTTCCAAATATATGATTTATAATTCATAAAAGAATTTGATGTTTTTAGAAATAGAGATTGAATTATATTATATATTTTGGAGCTAAATATGTAGAAGGTCAACCTAATCATGTTGATGGGGGATGTTTCTTGTGATCTGTAGTTATTTCTCAGGGGTTTAAAATTTGAATAGATTATTTTATCGATAATGTTGAATTTGAAGGAATAATGGAAAACCAGACTCTTAAAATGATATGCATTATAATTGAAGTAATATATAATTATATTACTTCACCTAATGTTACAAACATTTTGATTTTAGAGGCACATATAGTTAATGAAAGGGATATTCTATTGGAAGAAGCATCTCCACTAAATCAATTTGAAACAACTCAAGTATTTTGATTAGTTGGACATGAGAATAAAAATCATTATCTAGGTGTTTTTTATGGACCATGAGAATATTGTTACTCATTTATCTATAATTTCTCTTCTCAAATAATAATTGTGTTTAGCTGCCAAAATACAAGTTTCTGTGTACATTACTGAGAATTGGATTTTTAAATTTTAAAATAGTGCCAAAATATTTAACAGATCATATATTTAGAACAAAAGTGAATATAAAATCATTGATAATAATTAACTAAAACTCGAAAAATGATTCATTATTAGATCTGAACATGGTGGATCAGATAAATAAAAATTGGAAGAAAATCGTTAAGTATAGAATTCCAAAAGAATGGGGTGGATGCTTAATTGTTACTTGTTGAATAAGATGGTGAATAATTCGATGAAAAAGGTGGAGGATATTTACTTTTTTATAGCCATGAAAACATTTATTCCATTGATTTTATTGAAAAAATATTCCGTATTATATTTTCTATACTCAAATGACTGAATAATGGAATAATTGTTTTGAGGAATGATCTTTATGAATTATTGGAAAAATAAAGATCCTAGAATGTTTATATTGATTGAAACATATGAATTTATTTAATGAATACATTAAGTGTATATAAATTTGACTACATTAAAAATATCTCCTTTTCTCATACATTACTTCTGGTTAAGACCGGTGCAGTAGTCCCCTTTTAATCCTTATATCATAGAACAAAAATTACCAACTCTTTCATCCACTTTAGATGAATTAAATAATTTGTTAAATTCAATGAAATGTGAATTTTTGTCTCCTGAAATGTCATTGAATATAAAAAGAGTTTATTTTCTGAGATAACGAGTTCCCATGATATGAATATAAATATTGTTTAAATTATATATCAAACATTGAAAAAACATTCATTTTTTCAAGGATATCATTATTTCATTTAAGGAGACATTAGTAACCACAACTACATTATCATGAATTATTAATACAATTTTGGACTAATTTTATACAATTATTGATAAGAATATCATGATTTTGATTTTTGTGTTGATCAAAAATAAAAATTATCTCAAGGAATTTTTATCTTCTAATTATAAGGAATTTTCTAAGAAGTCTACAGAGTAAGAAGTTCATGTTAAAAAAGTGAACTACTTATAAGAGTAGGTGTCTATTCTTGGTTACCCATATCCTATTAATTTTTTAATATTTTGATATTTTTGTAATCTGAGTCTTATGTACAACTAACCCTTCTCAAATGTTTTGATTCAATGATTATTTTTCATAATACTCACTATGTTTTTACGACATGATGTTGAAAGGATATGATTTAATTCTATATGTTTTTATAATAAAGACCATCAATAATATAGATATATTTTTAGTGGATCTATATACACTTATAATAATATTATTTCAATGAAATTTCCATCTAAAAAAATACCATATAGCCATAAAAAAATATCTGACCTATCTTTTATCCTTTCACCTTCTAAGATAAGTAAATTGTATTGAATGTAACATAAACCATGTCGGCCTATACTCCTCCACCCGCTTCCAATATTTTATATCACTACATCGAATATGTAAGATAAGTAAAAATATATATATGATAAATAAATATTATTTTATGGTATAAGTTGTTTATTATAGAAATACAATGTTTGTATGAGAGGGGTTCTAGTTATCTATTTCATTTAGTGAGATTCACATTCATTATTCATTAGTATCATCTATTATCGATCCCAATCCTCTATTTCACATTTCATTAAATACCACTAAACCTAAATATATAGAGTCCTGACCTCTTATGAATCCTAATGCAAATACAAAATATAGAAATATCTTATTAAACTATTTTTTTAAAATAAAAAATTATATATTTTGACATTATATTTCGTGTTTTAGTCTTATTTCCATCCAAATAGATAAATGTGATATATTGATTAATTAATTTTAATATATAATTTATTATAATATTTTCTTATATGTAAATTATCCATCCTTCATTATGTTATGTATTTTTCATTCTTATTAATTATTATATCATTGTTATACATTAAATGTCTTTTATCTCAATCCCTTGGAGTTCATTTTTTTCAACCATCAATTTTATAGAAGTTCCATTAAACACATTATTTTACCATAATAAAATGGATAAAATGGGGGGAAATAATTTTAATTATAATCAATTATGGAAATAATAATTTAACCTAAAATTATTTTGGGTTCAAATTCTAACAATTTTAATAAAACTCAAAGTATTTTTTGATCATAAAAATTGGGGATATAGCTACCAAAATTATGTTGTTCACACATATATCAATATTTTATATGTTTTGATTATAAATGTATCCCCAGACATTTTACTAATAATATTAGTTTTTATTAATTTTAAGTTAATTAATAATTTTTAATTAAATGGACTTTTGTTTTCAATCCATTTATTTCAAAACTATTTCATTCATGTCTAATGAAATTTTGTGATGGAATTTATCTTATTCACTTATCATTTTTGATACATTTATACATATTAATTTATCCCATGGGATAGTGAACGTATCTAACTATCACTTGACCTCAAATAATCCAGTGGAAATTATCGTATGAGCTGTAAATGTTTCTCATGATGGGAGTCATTGTCCGAAAAAGTAATCTATATTTTGGGAGCCTCTATAAATGAAAAATCATATAGTGGAAGAAAATGATAATATAATGAGAAATTGTATGTAAATTATCCTTTGAATCCAAAAATACATGGAATATAAATATTTCATGTATTTCATAGTAAATGATTAGAAAGTCAATGCAAAAACATTTGAAAATTCTATTTTTATAAAATATTAAGAATCATCATCTACATTTATAAATTATCTTAGATAACCAAATTTATAAAAAAAAATTATAATTATCTTATGGAATAGTAATTTCATAAAAATATGTCTCACAATAATAGAATTATCAAATGAAGAGTGTTCATATTTATATTACATATTAGTATATTTAAATAAAATATTTTTCTATGAGAACTATTTTTTGTCAATATAAAAATATTATTCATTAAAATGACCTAAAAATTTTATTTTTCAAAGTAGAAATCATTAGAATGAATATAAAATTAAAATATTAATAATTAATTTTAGGAGAATATTAACATTGTACCATTTTGAGTGAATTCTATACATGTATTAGTTTTATCAAAATTAGTGATGTAAGAATAATGAATGGTCAATTTAAATAATTCTCATAATTCATTGAATTTGTATTATTCTCATGAAAACTATACCTTCAAAAATAGTATATCGCAGTGGATTTTATTTTTATAAAATAATGTCACAATAAATATATGAGATTAAATTTTTTGAATTTATTGTTGACTTGAAAATTAAAACATATATACAAGTGTTTGATGATTAAATAAGTTTTAAGAAACTAATTTTTATTTCATTGTGTATATTTAACCAGATGAACAAAATATTTTATTTTTCATTCTATATATTTGATGGGAAAATACGAAGAGAATATATTATTCTTCATTTCATTAGATAATATTTTCATATATCTGAATAACTTCATTAGATAAATCTCTTAGTTATATATTTTTCTAGAATAATTATTTATTGACAATCAGTTGTTTCTAGAAACTTTTTGTTGGATATGTAATCTTTTCTATGCATAATTTATTTATGATTTATGTATTCACATGCACCACTATCTAGAGTAGGAGGCTATGTAAAAGACCAACTAATTTAATCATTAAAAATATGATGATATTTGTGCGATGTGAAAAATGATTTTACCCTATTGTTTATACCATATGAAAAGGGATGGTATATTGAAAATCCTAAATCTCACTGGGTAAGTGTTCGTGTCATGGACTAGGAGATATTTAGGTCACCAACCACTATAAATATCTTATTTCAGGATTCTCAAATGTTTTAGTATTTTAATTGAATATATTTTTGAGAAGCATGGCAAAAGACCAATCCCTATTTTAGTTTTTGTAACAACCCAATATGTCATATTACATTATTTTTTCAATGTAATTCTATATCTTGCACTACACGGAAAACTGAGTTCAAGTGCACAACGACTTACCGAACTAGCCGTTCAAAAGAAGTTATGAATAGTTTTAATTGAATTTTAAAATTTTTATAATCCTTATAATTTTAGAATCCATATTATTTGTTTCTTAGACATAATGTAAGTACAAATTCATTTTTTTCAGTTGAAAGAAGTGTTTTAAAAAAATAAATTTTACCACATTTTAATGGAGAACCCATTTTAAATCCAATATTTGAAACTTTTATATATTAAATTTGACAAAATAAACTTCTTATTTAGAATCATGGCATAAGAATTTAGTTTTAACAAATTTTTGGTGTTTTTATGATAACTTTTATATTTGGATGAATAATGAAAAATATTATATTTTAACTGAATTTTTTTTAAATCAAAGTAATTTATAGTTTTGAATTATTCATTTTAATTGTTTGGATGTATAATTATATTATATATTTAAAATTTATTCCAATGATGGTCATTGTATGTAATTTCACTTTGAAATTGGGCATCACCAAGTGTCAACATTTTGATAGGTATTATTTCAAAAAAATACACTTTTCTGGTTTTAACAACAGGAATTAATTTTAAATTAATTAATTCGACATCTATGTTTTGAAATTGTTAAAATAGAATTCATTTTTGAATTCGGAATATCAAAATTATCTTAGGGTGAATTTTTTGTATTTTTCTGAAAACATTCAATTTTTGATTAATAGTGAAAACAGTAAGTTATTTTTTAAAAATGTCCTTTTATATATATAATTATTTATATTATTTAAATTTATTTAAGGTAAAAACAGATATATAATACCCATGTAAATTCAATGTAATTCATTAGAGTCTGTTTATTATAATTTTGTTTTATATAAATAATTTTCAAACTTTTTACTGTCTTTTACCCACCTATTTTGAGCATTTGAAAATATACATAAAACATAATTTTACCTCTTTTGTGAGTTTAATTTCTAAAATCTAAGAGACACAGTTGATATTATTATATTAAATGTGGTTCAATGAGATGAAAATAATTTTTGATGAATAGTAACTTTTTACTTTTATTTACCATGGTTAAAAGTAAATAGGGTAATTCAGGGTAAAAATGATATTATTATTATTACCCAGACACATGTCCCAATTCTATTGGATAAGTATAATTCAACCAAAAAACGCCTTAGGAATAAAATATTAACCTCTTTGGTCCACCTGGATTAGATTAGGACATTTATTATTATTTAATTAAAAGAAGAGTTGAAAGTGTTAAATTCAATGATTATTAACTGAAACATTTTTAATATAGGATTATATAGAAAATAAATTAGACTGTAAATATTAATTAGAAATCTAGAGTTATTTCCAACTTAATGGAATTTTATTTATAATTTTTAGACATTATATAATTAAATTTATTTATGATATAATGATGGTGTTTTAATTAGTGTATTAATGAATAATTAAAATAATTAACATTATAAATATCCAAATAAATGTAAATTAAGAATATTTAGGAATTAAACTAATTTTATAGGTCAATATTACATGTTAGGGTAGGTTGGATGAATTTTTTTCGAATTAATAATTCTATTATGAATTTCACAAAAACAAAATAACAAATAGTGTCAAAATCGACATAAAAGAGTTTTTAAAACAAATATTATTTTATTAATTAATATTATATTCCTAAAAATATAAGGATCTACCAAAAGACTTATATAATAATATTTGTATCATTAATGAACCACTTGGGGTTCTGTTGGATATTTATAGTATTTTTATTAACCATATAATATAAAAATACAATGGGACATAGAAAATGCTAAACTATTTAACTAAGAGTTAAAAATAAAAGATAATGTTAATACAGTTGACAAAACCTATCTAAAACAAATTGGTTGAGTGGTTTTCGGCACATCCCTTCTTTATCCTTTCAATAATTCATTTTGGAGCCATTATAAAATCATTTTATTATAAAATTATATTTCGTACTTTTCATATGCTTCCCCTCACCCCTCTTATAAAAGGGCACTCCACCTTCTCTCTAATTCACACCTTCAATGCGGTTTGGCTCAGCCAAACCCTACCCAAATACTCTCTAAACTATCCTAAATTAATCCTATAGGCCTTAATTTAGTCAAAAATCCATCCTATGGAGCCCTTTTGATCAAATCAAAAGGAAGAACCCGAAGAAGAGGTAAATATTTCATCACCTCTTCCAAGTTCCTTTCTTATTCCACTTCAACTTTCTTTGTTGTTTCCATTCTAAAATAATTACTCTAGTATCTTCTATACACTATGAGGTTATAATAAATATGGCACAATCATATTTATTATTCTATCCATCTTTTTAATTACATGTTACCATACGTGCGTTTGTACTACTTACCCACTCCACATCGTGGTGTAGTTGTCATTCATTACATTATTATTTGTAAGCATATAATAATGATGTGTAATTTATGTAAATAATAAATATAACATGATAATTATTCTATATATTTGATATAATATCCTATTATATATTATTCTTATGTAACAAGAATGATATTGTCTCTCGTATGTACATATGGATTGTCGTCTCCATGAACGCAATGATATTCATTCCCCATCGTATAAATTCAAGAATAATTTTCATTAGATGACTAATTTTTTTTAAAGACGTAATATTATTCTGAATAAGAATAAGATACATCCAAACCATAACAAATATTACTTATATAAAAAATCGAATAAAGGGAAACAAATCAGTTTACATCTGAAACGATGTTAATACTAAGATATTATTTACAAAGCAATGTTAAAAGATCATATATGATATCATATTAATGTATATGATTCATGTATAATTTAATAAAAATTATATCACCATTATACAGGAGGTTAACCTACCCTTAACCAAGTAAAATTACAAGGTAAGGGTTAATTTCACAATATCTTTATTATCCGAGGATGTTTTTATGTAAGTATTCACTAGGACCTCATTATCATCATCATCCATGTTTCTTAAAAATGTATTCTATAAAATTTTTACTATTTACTAGACTATAGTTTAATCTAATTTATACCCTTATTTTACCCTATATTTTTTGAAAGGAATATTTCCATCATTTTCCAAACAAGGTACTTTATGAACATTTCGAAAAAATTAAGGTAAGAATGTTTTTTAACTTAAACAGTGGATGTGGCTATTTTCCTCCATTATAACATCGTCGAAGCTTCCCATATAAGATTATAAGAATATTTTCAAAATAAATTTTTTATTTATAATTATGTGACTCTAAAATGATTTCAAAATAGAAAAATATATTTACCTAAAAAAGGTTTTTATATCATCTATGTCAACATCCTTTGATGGATTTTATGTTTATTTGAAGTTGATTTGTTATGATACAATGCTTCCATATTTTATTGAAGGTTTTGTAATATGTTCGACTATTGATGTGATAATTTTATAACATTCATGGATTATTGTTAATGTATTCACATTTTGTATTCTAGTTTTAATACGAATGTTTATGTTATATGTCAACCATTTCATATGAGGAATATATTGGACTTAGTAAGTGATGGGTGGAGCCTGCTATAGATCCCTAATGAATCGGTATGTATCATGAAACAAACTAGTGTCTTGGAACAAGTCTTTGACAGGAAATTTTTTGTGGTATTGGCACAAGGCCTTGACTATGGGGTTTTGAAAGTCTAGCATTATGCTTTCCATCATTATGAAAGTGGCTATTAATATTGGTTATTATTATTCGACTAGTAGAATATCCATGTGAGTAAGTAAATGGACTTATTTTGATTTATATTTTCCATATTATGATGAATTTTATATTAAAAAGGATTTTTTTTAGTTCTATACATTTCCTTAAATGTTTATTATTATTTATGAAAGTTTTGGTTATTTTGATATCCTTACTGAGAATCTAAGCTCACACCTTTCTATGTTTTATTTTTCCCATGATGCGAATAAGTATATTATGACTGACCAGAAGAGATAGTCTATGGGATCTTAGTGTTTTATATGGAAATAATTTTATTGTAATTTTCTATTTTATGATGTAATTTAAACCTTATGAATGTATCTAGTACATCCAAGGATACTAAAAAATAGGTATTTTTAGACTTGATTTTTTGTGATCATGCCAATGATACGTAATAATGCACCAAAACTAGGTTTATGGGGTCGGGGCATTTCAGTATTTGTTCTAATATATGGAAAAATCACTTTAATATTACCTTTATTATTTCTTCATGCACCCAACTCATCAAATCACAATCCTAGGGAACACTCTTTTGTAATCTCATAAAATTGGGGAAGGAACTCCAACCACACTCTCTAATCAAATTACCTATAGGTTATAAGGAATCTATTTATTTTAAATATATTATCATAAAGAAATTTTTTTTACCTTGTTACTCACTGAAAATCTTGCGAACTAATGTAACCAACCAAGAACACATAGATTGACTCTTAATGATTTTAACCCTCTTAGGACTATAGACCTCAACCCATATAGTTATAATCAATCATTTAACTTTGAGGGTTTGAAGTTTTGTGCTAGTTCTCAATGGCCCAATTTGGACCATGAAACATCATTCATCTAATATAATTTCAAAATATTTATTTATATTTAATACTTTTTCACCTATTGGGGAAATACCATATATCAAAATAATAATAAAAAATAAAACATTTGACATATGTTACATGGAATATCACCTCATGTATAGTTATGTCGTTAATAAATCTCAATTAATAACTCGTGATTTCATCCATAGTTAATATATTCTTCATAACCTATATCTCAATCGACCACATCCAATTAAAATAAATATAACAAACAATAAATAATTATTTAGTTGAATTAAAATAGGAATAATATCGTAAAACCATACTGAGCCTTGCCTTTGAGCTGAAACTATGATCATCTATAGTATGAAGGTATATAGAATACACCAACCCCATCATGTGAAATATACATATATATCAACACCTAGTCAATACAAAATTTATTTCAATTTATTGAAATATCATATGAAATTACACCATGAAACATATCCAAAATTAAACTGTGAGAAATATAATGGGATTATATACCCATATCATCTTGTACCTTGTAGATATAAATCCATAAAATCATGGATTTTTCTTACACGATCTCATAATATCTTCACTGAAATAACTATACAAAAATTTATCGAAAATATTTTATATAAAAAGTAATTAATAAAAAAGGGATGAATATGAAATCATTCATCTGATCTCCATAATTATAATAAAAAACCAATATCAATGATGGTGAAATAAGGGAAAAGAGAGGGGTTGGTAATGCTTAAACGAACACACATATTGAAACATTAATATTATGAATCATTTGGGAATACAACAATAAATTTGGGAATACCAATGGTTAGAGAACTACAAAAACCCATGCTGTAACCTAAACACACTTTATCACAATGTAACACACCCATGGAGATAACCTAACACCCATTCCTATCTAAATATATCACAATAAGGTGTTTTATAAGGAGATGTTTCACATACATCTATATGGGCATGTAAATACCAATATACTTATGAAACTCTTTTTCTACATGATCAACACCCCATGATAGTCCCCTCTTCTTTAGGTGAATCATTAATAAACAATAACTAATTATTTATAGAGTGATGTCATCTGATATAGGGATTAACACATTACCAAAAATCATCTTGATGTGTCCCATATGGGTAATTTGTGATGTACTTCACCCAAAAGAGTCCTTATAATTCAGGTTGTATCCTATATATTCTATAGGGTTTAATTCCATGTGGATCTGTCTTACAATATGGAGCTCGAGTTGGAAAACCGATATTACATGCCATCATTCCACAACCTATGGGGCATGGAATGAATTTCCACATAAAACTATATAATAATAAATCTAATGGCTCACTTTATCCCCACTAAAATGCTCTCCTATAAATATATAATAAATCTAAATCCTTAACGAATTTTCTAAATGAATACCAATTAGATGGTATATAACAAATAATACTGATTTGAATCAAAATTCTTGAAAAATACCTATATTAGATACCACAATTTATATTCCTCCTTAACATTATAATCCATAAATATTGAATGATACAAAATATTCCAGCCGTCGAACATCTCATTTCTAAATAATATTATTATAAAATCCCAAAGTCCCTTGTTTTGTAATTCATGGCTCAATTACCATGATTTTTTTATAGAATACCGCATGATTTTTCACTAATAAATGAAAATCCAAAATGCTAATATTTTACCAAACCTAATCCACATACTCATCACCCTCATCTATATTAAAACATAACTCAATATCAACCACCTAAACTAAAACAACAAAGTGTAATAAAAAAAATCATTCATAGGATTGTGGTTCTCCCCACCATAAAAATATCTAGCTAAAATAAATTTCCACTTATCCATATATATTATTGATAAGGTTTCCAAATCAGCAAATAAAATTGCAAAAAAAAAACAATAAAATCAATCTTCCCCTATATGATATCTCAAAAAAATGTCCAATGTTCCCACGAACAATATATCTCCTACAATTATCATGATTTCATAACTCTAAAAGGAATCCTAATATTTTCTAAACATCTTCACCAAAGAAAAAAATTACCTCACATGGTTTAGTTATATGATTTGATCAACAACCACCAACACTATAAATCATGTGATTACATTAACAACCAGTGCGTCTTTGAACTCACTCAACCTCGGATAATATCAAAATTCATCTTGTGGCTAACGTCCAAACTCTATATAACATGGATTCAGTGATCCAACCAACTCTAGGGTGTTACCTCCCACAAATTATATCACCTCCACACCATT
This sequence comes from Viscum album, assembly GCA_963277665.1. Classification (NCBI taxonomy): domain Eukaryota; kingdom Viridiplantae; phylum Streptophyta; class Magnoliopsida; order Santalales; family Viscaceae; genus Viscum; species Viscum album. The sequence continues at coordinate 1,151,137,314 of OY728122.1, forward strand.
GAATTAACCTTCTCACTACTCTAATATAATTAAAAAGCACTTATGCCCATACTCCTTCCACAATAACCTAGATTGACTAAAAATGACCATTATCATCAAATATGATAGACGAGTATGAAAATAAATCAATTCCAATTTATAACTAACATAGAACATCACCATTGATATAAACTAACATTTAAACACCATCAAATGATAAAGGGTTAAGTTACTAAATGATATGACTCATGTCCACAAGGTGAACATTTATTTTTAGTTGCGTGCTGAATTTGAACTCAACAGTTTACTGTGGTTCTCCTGATATGGTTATCATGATAGGTGACCTTCTGGTATGATTCACTGGGTGTGTTAGTATGATGAAATGAATATCGGAATGAACTTCTATCGGCTTTTTGGTACAATCATTAGTCAGATAACCCATCCAGGAACATCGGTGAGCCATAGGTAGGGGACCACGTGTTTGCGGGGAAATTTGTAGTACATGTAATGTTAGGACCTAATGACCATGTTATGGTGGGGTGTTTTTTCAATCATTAGGGAACATTTTTTACATTTTTTATCATAGGAGTAACCATCCATAGGCGCGGTACACTTCCTGGGATAAGACATAGGGACCACATTGGGGACATTTTTCTCTAAAGTGAGGGGTGAATAAAAGACCCTAGAATGATAAAGGGGTTAAATGACTAAATGATATGACTCATTTCAACATGGTGAACTGTTATTCTAAGGATCCAACAAGATTATAAATCTATATTTATTCATGCTAGGCCTGGAGTAGTGATCATGATGGGTGACCAACTAGGATGTTTCTTAGGGTGTGTGTGAGTATTGACAATGAAAACTAGATAAAACATGTGTTGACTGGTGGGGGTAGTCATTAGTCCGACGACCCATACAGGACATTGATGGGCCCTAGGGAGGGGACCATTTGACTATAGGGTAACTTTTGGTGCCTTGATGGTTTGGACAGGATTACCATGTTAAGGAATATCATTTCTGCAGTTAGTGGGGCCCCGTTGCTGCAAAAATTCTATTCCAAGTGAGGGTTTCACACTAAAATGTAAAATGGTGTACACATAAAAATATGTATACTCCTTTATTTATATTCCTTAATCAACCAAAATAGTTTCGAATACCAATATATAGATTCATTTATCAGTCTTCCATCACTAAGAATGTAGATCCAAATTACCCACATGTGTAACTCTTCCCAATGCACTAAATTCTACAATAGAAAACACATTTCTATGAATAAATTTATATCAATACCACCACTTCACCTTAATAAATTCTTTATAATTATTCTAATATATTAATAAACATCACATTAACCTAAAAAATTCTATTTAATTGCGATATTCTTGCATATATGTAATTCTTCTATTGTCCTGTATATATTCCTATGTCGATCTACAAACAAACTAGAACTGCTTGTAACCCCATGTACAATTTCATTGATAGAATGAGTATTTTCATGAAAATACCTAAAAATATAAAATCCTTCTTGAAATAGAAAATTTGGAACACTAATAACTTCCTCACAGGTTCTTTTTCTATAACCAACTTTGTCAAATTCGACACAAATAATTGTACACTTCCTTACAACCTCAACACACATCATCCCATCCTCTCATGACATGTTTATCATCCATCCTATGATCATAAGCTTAATAAAATAAACAGGTATACCCCACCCCCAACACAATTTTCAATATCATTTACTTATTTCTAGTAATCACACTCATTACATGGATTTCTAAATGATCACCCCCACCTAGGTTCCATTTCAAAAACAAAAAAAACTTCCACAAATGATCTACCCAACCAATTTTGAACCATTATAAATTCACAATTAATGATATAAAAGGTATCATAATGTTTGAACCATATATCAGATAACATGTAACAAACATTATAGGGTCATCCCAATGTGTCGCCCGACATGGACCACTACAAAGATAAATGGACATTATGGATCTCCCCATGTAGGAAACCGGTGTTACAGAATCATGACTAGACAATGGATATTATTTCCAAATTGTAAAATGAATAAACGATACACTATTAAATCTGAGATATCCAAAATTATCTATCTATATTTATATTACCATGTACACAACTAAATTTAAAAAAATAGAAGCATTCAATATTAATATAAAAAGAATAATAATAACAAAATAACATAAATAAACCAAACCTTATGTTATTTATAAAAGTAATGTATGAATATATATAGAAATAAATAAATATATATTTATATATTCTAAGGATGGTGAGAATGATTTGTCATCCATTTCAATATAAATTACTCAAAGGAATCACTAGAAATTGATTAAAAATAAACTACCCACATGTCTCGTAGTCAACATTGGATTCCAAGATAAGAAGGATGACTAAAAATTAGTAAAACCACCATGAGATGTGGATCCCTTACCATTACATGTATCATATATCCATAATTTTTCATAAAACCAATAGAATATGAAGACTGTGAGGAAATAATAGTAGTATAAAACCATGAATCTATAAAAATATTCATATATACCCTTAGTGTTAAATTTTGGAATCATTTCATTAAAATAATATCATTATACGAAAATTAATGGATTTAAAAATGTTTTGATTGATTTTTGATAAATTTACAAAATGTTACATTAGATAATACACATAAATGAGTAAAAAATAAAGAATTACTGAGAGAAACATATAATAATAATATCAAAATATACAATTTATTAAACCAAGATAGTAAATAATAACATGTATAAAAAATCATAGTCTCATTACATAAGGATATGAACATAGCACTAAATTTTTATATGATTCACAAAATGATAATAACCATGTATATTTGAACCATATTTTTTCTAGAGGTTTCATACTCTCCCTAGATCGAAATTATCAAAACCATTTATAATCAAGATACTCATGAAAAAAAATACTTATCTATAAAAACATTTACACTAGTGCAACACCGATCTGAGTCACCCATACACACCTAATGTCTCTTATATTTGACATTCCATAAGAAAATAAAAATAGGAGGATAAAAATTCAATTCAATTTTAATTTTTTTCATAAAAATCAACCGAAATAATTTCAATTTCAAAAACAATTATTGAATACCTATTTTTGAAAAAAACCGCATTTAATCATTCCATTGAAATTTCAAGCGAATGAAATTTGTGTTTATAGAAATAATAATTCGAATATTATTTCAAATGATCCCCAAAAACATGTAATACAATATATCAGTATCCCTCATCAACTCACATCAAGAATACTTACCTAATTTATATAAATTATAAAATAAAATTATTATTATATTTTGTTAATGTAAAGACATTCTACACAGATAGACATTCCTCAAATAGGGAGGTAATCTCATCACAATATCATTAATTCGTAATAATAGAAGAATTCATATATTCAGAAGCCTAAAAAATATTTATTCCAATTTAAAATACACCTAGATGAAATTTCATCCCCCTTGGGAATATCGGGAAAGATCACCTCAAGAAACAATAGGAAACAGAAGATAGATGGAGGGGAAGCATAAATCCATAAAAACAAACATATTATTATACATCATCATATTAATTGAAGAAGAATATACAAAAAAGAAAATTGAAATGAAAGAGACATTGTTTCATCTCCTGGGATGTAGTAATGAGAGGAAAAGAGTAGTCATTTGAGTTAAATACTGATATGGGAAATGTTATCAAACCAGATAATTTATAGGTAGAAAAAACATAAATGGGAAGCCCAAGGTGTACAACCTTCATATTCATTGGTATTCCCACCATATCATACCATAGGATTTTTTCAAATGGAATATCCATTGGGTATAACTATGGAGTCTAGATCACTATGGCATTATGGTGGAGGCCCCCCATGTGGACACAACCTCACCATGACCCCACCCCTAACGGAGTAATTGGGTGCTCCAAGGCATCAATCATTAAAAAATGAAAGCCTGCACTACAATAAATTTTGTACACATTAAACAACATGTCATTTGTAGTGGAGTGATCTATATAGTTAAAAAAATGGAAAACCAAATCTAATAAAACATATCTAATAATTCAAAAAAATTAAGGAATTTGAATGAATAAAGTAATTTTTCGGCATATCAGTGTTCTAGTGAGTTTCAAAATTCTCCCCACTATGCCCCATTAAATTTCATGAATGAACCCATTGTTTATCATCACCTAGTATTCAAAACCCATGATCACATGGCTATTGATACCAAAATTCCGTAGAAAAACTGATAGATTTAGCATCCAATTTAGTATATTTTTCCTATAATCAGAGATATGAATGGGTTTCTCAACCACCTAGGTGTTAGTATATAGATAAAAATACTCCTATTAAATCATGTTTGATGGATATGAATAATACATCCATAGTTATGGGATAATTAAATGATCATTAATTGATGTTATTATAAATGATATGTTGAGCTAGTATACTAATTTCCTATGAGGAGGGACAATTTTAATGGCCCCACATATTGTGGAATCATTTTTTCCTACATAAATAATAATTGATATATGTGTCTATAATATATTATATGAAATAATGAGTCATAATATATTATCTCCATCAATAAATTAATATGGAAAACATATCATTTTCTTTTGAATCATATCCAGCATCAATCAATTCCATATTAGTTGACGCTTCTCAATCATCACATTTTTGAGACTTGGTCTGAATAATGACCATATTGACAATCATGAAAAGTAGATAGGGGACTAAATTATCTTATATACTAATAATTTATGGATTATATGTTAATTAAATATAGATAAAAAATTATTTAATATTATAATAAATAGCAGGTTCTTCTCATATAGATGACTAAAATACACAATGATTTCATATAGAATATACTCAATGATATGGATCTCCCACATTTCCTCACCATTCATATATTTAAGTTATACTATTTAAATTTTTGATTATAATAAAATGAATAATAAGACCCAACAGAATTTAAAATTAAATTAAATTATCATGATATGAATTGACAGTCCCATGAATACTATAATGCATTAAAAACACCAAGATGTGAAAATTTTCTTTCTCTAATAATTTTTTCGACTCCCAGATAGAGTGAATGTGTGCTCATTTTTTCATCCAATTTATTATCACTAAAATGGAATTCTTCCTACTCAAATTCCTAGACAAATGGTTAATTAAAAAAATATAAAAACCCATCCCATGTTTATAAATGTATATAAAGAGGATGAAAAAATCATATGGGACTTTGAAGTGGGGATTTTATTATCAAATTAGTGATGAACCGAGACTAAAATTCAAAACTGAATATATTATAAATGTTTAATTATACCAGTTTTCAAAGTTATAAAATATATTGATAGAGTAGGGTGAATGGCGTAAGATGAACATTTACCACCCTACACCAATTTCAACCCCAAAGATAATGGTGCAATAATCATCGTTCCAAAATTAATAGAACTATCTGGAGGCTAAGACTAATAACTGATTCTATCTTAAATATTTAAATACTCACTTATATACTAATAATCATGATCTTATACCACTGGATATAGAACAATTCATCAACAATTGAATCATCCTAAACAATATAAAAAATGATCTTCTCACCAAACTCTTCAACACTAAAATGTTTCATGAAAAAATATAATAAATTATATTCATCCTCAGGTTTAATCATATATAGTCATGGTAGCATAACTCTTACCGGGTCTTCCGGGTCATTATATTAATGATTGATATATAAACTATAGATATTAAAATATTGTAGTTACTAAACCCATAGTTTCTATCAGAGGATCAAATATCTCTTTGAGAAGATATACTTCAGAATATTATAATCAATTCATACCATAAAAAATTCCCTAATAAGAAAGTAATTTATTTTAATTAATGTATAACTATCCAATAACACCTCAAGGTCATGGGTGGGAATTCCCAACTCATATAATGATAACATGTGTGATATATATTCCAAAAATATTATTCTTATGTAGTAAAATATAGTGGAACCCCACACCTGAGGCATCACAAAACATAGTAAATCCTTTTCTATAGTCATATAGAATTATGAATTTATATAATTTCAACCCAACCATCATCATTTAAAAGGATATATGGAACAACTTATTCAATTTAAAATTCCCCAATTTTCATTTCAAATGTATCTTAGGAGATACTAACCTAGTTAATTACTACACGATGCACTTGTTTTATCCATATAGTCCAAAAACCATTATAATGTTAATTATTTTCATAATTGTTTTCCACCATATCAAAACCAACATCTTTTATATGACCATAAAGGTTCCTAACTCTAACACTATGTGCCCTTAAAATTTCAACTCATCATTCCATAGCTGTCTCTTCGACTTCTTATCATAAATGAGATTATCCATTAAACCTATAAAAAACTTGGTGGTTCATGTGATCTTCCCCCATATTGGTATAGAGAGAGTATAAACCATAAAACCAACAATTATTATATCATAATATTGTTTGAATATCCATTACATCAAATCCATGACAAAAGAGGGACCATTTGTGTTACCAAATTACATGAAATGGTACTCGTAATGGACATGCCTAATATTGTTAGATATATTCAAAACATATAGTTCAATTAATATTAGCCTATGGTTCGTCAATAATTATTCAATTTTGGAAAACGACATATGTCTTCTAAGATAATAAAATTGTTCTTGATTTGGAGCAATGTGTGTTTATTCTTTGTGGTCATCTGACTAATCCTTATATTGGCAATGAAATTTTAGATTTTACATTCATCCTTATATTTACCAAAGACTGGTGTTTCCCATGGCGATAAACTCAAGTAAAAAAACCATTTCCATGTGATTATCCATCTAAAAATTTAATTCATTCAGTTTATTGAGATCCATCCAATAGGACGATAATAGAAATGGGGAACCACTTATGAAGTAATTTAGTAATGAAATATACCTATCGATGGAGAATAATCCTAGATAAATATTATAATAATTCATTTGGGTACCGACACACCAACACTAAAAGATGGCGATTTGATCTCGAACCCATTACATCAAAGAACAAATTGTCAAATACAACTATAAATTCAAAATATATATTTCAATGTGTAATTCCAAATATGAACCTGGATCACAGTCACTATTAATGACATTAGGGATCCTATAAAAATGAAGGAACCAGCCACATTTTTTTATAGTTTATCTGATCCTTAAAACAAATCATTAAATCCATACTAATAATAAGTGGAAAAAAATTCATGATCCATGAATAAAAAATCCCACATGACATAGAATTTAAATATCCCTACCTGAATCTCATTTAACATAAAAACCCACAGGTTATTTTTCTCCACATGAGTGGAACGATCGATTAAAAATGACTTCAATTAAAATTAAAATCCCAATACATCATTCAGAATAAATATGGTAAATAAAATAGAGTTTATTTTATAAAACAAAAATCAAATCCAAAGGAGGTGAAATAATGGTTGTACCTTAATTAGACATCATCTTGAACTTAGAGTCCTCTATAACATACTTAGTTTCCTAGTGGTTCCTTTATTACATCCAAAAATGATCCATATTTATTGACTGAGAATCACTGTGTAAATAATATTGGAAACCTACCCCCATTGTAGAACCAAAAAAATATATTGAGTCCTTAATGAAGGAATATTCCATTTCACTACTCTGTGGAACATTAAGAAAGAAGATATGAAAATGGAGTTAGAGTTTGTTCCCTATAATGAACATTAATGTACTTTATGATAACCTATATTCATAGTTTTAAATTTTAATAAAATTCATATCACATCATTATTTTTCATATTCCTAACATAGTATCTAATAATGTAGAAAGAGTATATGTTTCACTAGAATGTCAAACTAGTTCCCCGCTATGAGGAGAAACTGGAAGTGTTGTGACACCTTTCTTAAATATATGTTCAATAGTTAGATGATAACATTTGTTGAAAACGAATTATTTAGGATATGATGGGTGGAGATTCATAGGACATTGGGGAACCATTTTTGGTTTATGCCCATGGTAATATCTACTACGATATTATGAGAACAAGACCTTCAAGTATGGAATCCACATTTTATGGTTTCATTGGATGTTCCAAACTACACACAATTATATTGATCTGTAGTCTCTAAAAATATTATTTACATGTATTTTGAGTGATGTATATTTATTTATTTATGAAATCCATGATTAAATATGTTAGTGGAGAGGTGGTACATGTGGGGTGAACAATGAGTAATATTGTATCAATGAATAATGAGAGAATGTATTTTTTTTCTGTTTTCCAACATATGTTGATATCTTGAGCCCTTTGATAGGAATTATATATCCTATATAATTCCATGAGTATGGTTTTCCAAAGGAACATTAATATTCTAGGAAGTCAAATAAAGAGTCATTGATCACATAGGTGGATGGAAATGGCATGCAACCAACATGATTTGAGATATCGTGATTAAGGGATTATATTACATAGCCTGCATTTGTACTAGATACCATATCATTGCATCATTATCTTATTTCTCTACGGTTTTCATACCATGTTTCTAGATGATAACACTAGAAATTAGGCTGATTCTCCTAATTCCACCAAGAAATATGTCTATAGGGTTACACACTGAGTGTATCAAGATTATTTAATAAACAATATAATATATTTTTTAACAAGTTGAATAATTATTATTCATATATATTGATTAATAATTAATCATTTATGCTTGATCACATAAAGAAATTTATTTTCTATTTAGTGAATATAATATTTATATTGTTATTGAAAAATTATGCAGTTATATTAAATTAATAAATAATTACAGATAATTCAAGGATTAATAAATATTATGGATGATTCGAGAAATGATTTTAATATCCTGATTAGAAATAATAAATAATAAATATTAATTTATTGAATAATTTATAATTTAATTCTCATGTAATGTTCATGTTGAGAAATAATAAATTATAATTATTATAAAGGTGGTTCCATTGGGATTACATAAATAAATAAGGGAACATTTAAAATTATTTTATTTTAACACTAGTGATATGTAAACCATAATATATTGTTTTATAAATAATCCAATTGATTTTTTTCATTGTGAACATCAGATTTGTAGAATCCTCTCCAAACCTATAGATATCCCTTCTTCAAGAATACATTTATTAATGGAGAAATATCTTCCTCCACCACCCACTATCAAATCAAGAGAGATCTAGGATAATGATTTAGAAGTGGTTCTTGAGGACACCAACAATGGATGATCCAAGAACTATGATCTGTCTTGCTTGAACTTGGATATTCCTATAGTAACATTTAGAGATTTCTGGAACATGTGTTGATTACGGCTAGAATGAAGCTAATTTTATTCATATAGCACAACGATGGATCAACATAGATATGTTGGTAGATCCAGAAATGAAAAAAATAATTCCATTATAGTAATTCATTATTTAATTATATTAATTTTATATAATCTATGATGACCTCCCTCATGGTTATGTTGTTCTATCAATTTTATATATACATTAATTGAATTTTATAGATCACATATTTTATCAATGTGTAAATATATAATTGATCATCAATTATGGAAAAAATCAATGACAGGCCCGACCCATTTCCAGCTTCTAATGGAACCTGAACCATCATGTGGTATTAGTTCATTCGGATAATTATTTATAATTATTTAATGATCCTTGATGATTTAAAAATTTGAGATATAGTTTTTTCAATTCCTGTTTAATCGTTATTTTGACCTGAATTGAGAGTTCTTCTCCTTCCACATTCCTTTTATATAGCTCTAATTAATAAGATAAATTTAATGAATGAAATAAAAATGAATAAATCATCCAAAGGTACTATGGATTTGGTTCAGATAACACAAGATTGTAGACCATTAAACCAGATTTACACACCATGTACTTTTATTAAATGCGTTATGAATTAATCCAAAAATTAATTCAATGTATATGCATTTATGAAATTCAATGTAGTTAATTCTTAACTCACAAGTTGACTAAGAAATCCTCACGCATGATAAGTCGATGTACACTCTGTGTAGTCTCTTCTGATCACAGACATTACATGTATTTTATAAATAACCCACCAAATTTGTTATGGTGTAAATAGGAGTCCACACACCTTGTAGTATGTTTTACATTCCGTGTATTGGAATTATTCAAGGTTTTATTTACACATCGAGCCCGTTGGCATGTACCTTGGATATATGGGGAGTGATGTACAAGATTTGTAGATATCTTGTAAAAAACATGTCCTTATACTAGGTTACACACAGAAGAACTTTTTTTATTTCTCTATTTAATCATTGATACATGTTCTTTAATGGTGTCATTAATTTGGTTGGACTCAAATTTGATGTGTTTTATATGTGTGTGTGTGTGTTTTATTAAAAAATATATCCAAAATGTTCAGATCTTCATATCATGTATGAGTATTATCGTAGGTGTTACTGTACATTCATTGAAGCCTAAACCATGAAATAAAAAATTATTTTTACTTTAAGGATTATGTTGATTGTACACATCATTAATGTATGCAATAAGTTTTTTATTCCATATTTCATATGACTAAACAATATATGAGTATAATACATGTGGGTTAGAATCGGATGGGTACACACCGTGTTGCTGCCAAGGTACATATATGGGCATACATAATTTAAAACAAATTAATTTAATTTTATAAAAACATATAATGTATGATATTATAAAGAAAATTGGTTTTAGAACTATTATAAAAAATGATTAATTAAATATAATAATTAATTGAATTTGAGAAAATTTTACTTAAATAAGAATTATTAGGATTTGAATTGTGGTTTTGTTAAATTTGAAATTTTTTCGATGCATGTGGATGATGATGACCACATACAATACCTTTTATGTGTTTCATTTCATTTATATTTTTATTGAATTAAATATTTTAAATGATTTCCTTCAATCTATTAATTATGTAGATCATGTGTTTGCATAGTGTGTTTTCTGTAAAACATTTTCCATTACCTATTTTTTGGTAAAAGAATACGTAATGGATGGAGCTACCAATATAGTGGAGGTAGGGAAATAATATAGTAGAGGAGAAACCAATCCATGATAGAAACATTGGTGGATAAGAAGAAAAAAAGAAATAAGAAAATTAAATAGTTAAAGGTATTTTCCCCTAGGCCAGTAGTTATCTTTTCAACAACTAGATAAACAAAATATTTGTAATATCTTTTGATAATACCTTTTAATGATTTTATTTCTATCAATTTTCCTAGTTATATCATTATGGATGTTTTTTCATGACAACATAATTTAATTAAATTAATGACCATGAAATTAAAACTAAATTAAATTGTTGTTCTAGTAAATATTATAAAATAGTGGGTTATCTCCTATGTAAATATAAATAATATTATCAAGAATGTAATACAGATAATAATTTTCAATTTATGTATAATAGGATAAAATCCATTAATTATATATGTTTTTTCAGTATAGCCTTCCCCTACTTTAGTTAATGTCAAACCATAGTTCAAAATGATTAACTAGACAAAGTTGGGGTACATTCAAGTATTGAGAAAAACTAATTTTATTTTATTGGTTCAACTAACATAGTTCAAATAAAGGGTTAATGGACATACCACGACATTATGTAACTAATTGGAAAAGGTTATGAAAAACCAATTTCTGGATTTCTGGATTTTGAATTCAACTCTATAGACCAATAAAATGTTTGTAAATGCAGATCGAATTTGGAATTACTACATAAAACTGTTCATGTTTCTTGACCAACTGTATTTATGGTAATGGTAATGGGAATATGGATACTTTCCACCATGATTTCCAATCAACATTATATTCCTAAAGCAATGTTGAGGTGTATTGGATTTTGAGAAAATAGTTGGATATTAATAAATATTTTACTTATTTATTTTATTAAATTTATTAGATAATGTAATAAAATTTTTATTATCATATTTTTTATAAAAAATATTAAAATGAAATCAAACATATCATTACGATCCATTATTCAGAGGTATACTATTCTCACCAGAACATACTTCCTAAAATGGAAAAGGATCCCACATGTCATATTTCACTATAAAAAATTATATATTATGGAAGAAACATTTCATAAGATTCCTAGAAATGTGGATTGTTGTGAAGAGTTAATATATATGACAATCATTTAGGCGATTCAAAAGATATTCAATGTTTCATGCTATCATCCATGTCTAATAAGTTTAAGAAGCAAGATAAGTACATGGATGTGTATAACATGATGTCCGACCATTGGAATCTCTATAAAGATAAGGCGATAAATGTGAATCATGAGATCCCTATAACATTGTTCACAACTCTTCATGGATATTATACACCAGTTGGACCTCATGTTGTCATGATTATTGGCTACACTGAACAACTATACATCTTAGGGATTATATTCCCAATTGGTTGTCTAAAGATCCCATACTTTCATAAAAATATAAGAACATCACCATTTTAAATGTTAATTACTAGACGATAAATAATGACGGGAGTGTTACGAAACATCTTACTTTGATTTTACAAGTGGATACGAATACAGGGCATGATAAACTTGTGGCAATAATAGTGAATAATAAATGGAAGAACAAGGAAAGGGGGCCAAATACCAATAAATAGTCTAAATCTCCCAATGATCATCCTTCCAAGAATAGGAATATTGACATTCAAGGGAAGGAAAAGTGCGAATTATGTTTTATATGTGGGATGAAAGACCATTGGAAGACAAACTGCACAAAGAATATATTGAAATGTAAAGGTTCATTAAATATCGATTGTAATCATCCAATATATACACATTGGGTATTATAATTCTCAAATATATATATATATATATATAAATGTATGAACCATGTAGATTTAGATATATTTCTATAGGAGAGGTGGATCTACGATATGGTAATAGGGAGAGGTAGGATGTCATATCCATTAGTGACTACCAACATTGATTTCCAATAAGAATTATTTTGGTTTTAAATTAATTTTATTAGTACCAAAATTTATAAATAACATAATTTTTGTGTCAATACAAGATAAATTTGGATTATTTTTAAGTTTGCATGAAATTGTTGTTTCTTTTATATAAAAAACATATGTTATGATATGAGACTTTTAAATAACAGTCTTTATGTATAATATTATGAAAAAAAATTATATGAAATTAATTATGAATCATGTTCACACAACTCATTTAGAACCCAAAATTTTCATCACCGTCTTGGTTATGTAAACAAGAAACATTTGACAATGACATATCAAGATTATTATTTAGAATTCTCTTAGCTAAAACCACTTGAAAATATCATGCTTGATTATAGAGAAAAATGAACAAAAAAATCATTTGGAGGACAAGGTGAAAGGGTCATATATCATCTAATATTTGTAAATATTTATGTTTGTTAACCATTTTTTGGTAGAATCTATAGGTGGATATTATTAGTTCATAAATTTTACTCATGGCATGTTTAGATATTATTATATCTACATGATTAGTAATTAGTCCAATTTTTTTTAGAAAATCATGAAATTCAAGATTGATGTATTGAATCATCTAGGAATAAGATAATGAATATTCAATCCCATTGAGGTGTTGAATATGTTAAACAGGATTTCATCATATTCCTACAAGATTTTGGTATTCTCTCTCATCTCATTTCACCAAACAAACCAAAATGAAGTGGTTTTAGTGAAAGGACGAACTGTACCTTGTTACACATGGTACGGTGATTGATAAGTCATAAAAATATTCCATTATTATTTTGGGTATATTCATTTCAAACATTGTCTTAATCATTAAACTGATTAAAAATTAATGTGAAAAATGGAACTCGCATAGAGCTATGTAGAGGAATGAAACCCATTTTTTCATACACACAAGTATGGGTTTGTGAGGAATTTATTAATTCCTTCCGAGGAAACAAACTTTATCCCTATGGAATAATGTGTATCATTATAGTATATCTTAAGTAAAAATAGGATACTACATATAAAAACCCACAAACAAGAAAGTGAATGTCTATGGAGAAACATTATTTCATGATAGGGAGAATATCCTCAAAAAGGATAGTGGTATAAATATTGAATTTGATGAATTTGATGTGAAAGTAATATAATATTTTGAACAACAATATATTCCAAAGGTCCCCATGTAAGAAGTATTTCCAAATATCACATCTTAAGAGACTTTACAGAACAGAAGATTCATTCTTTTTTAGTCATTGGATATGGTTACTTTTTATTGGTTAATATTGATTAAAGTCTATTCTACAAGGAGGAATTAGAGAGCTTAAATTTAGTAAAACAAATGGATTCCATGATTTATGAAATGGATTCCATATATTAGAACCATGTTTGGGTTCTGGTGGATGTGCCAGTTTATGAAAAACACATTAGATAGAAATCGATATTCAAGAAGAAAATCGACATGGAATGTATATTAAATACTGAAAAATCATGGATATTGGATAAAGGGTTTAAAAAATCAAGTAATTTAAAATGATGAAACATTTTCAATAGTTTCTATGTTCAAATACATCATAATTAAACATTCTATAGAATCTTATGGTGATAATGATATTTGATAAATGTATGTCCCAACAACATTACGTAATGGGATCCATCAAGACGATGTCTATATTACACAACTATAATGGTTTATAGAACCAAGTGTTTGGAATAAGATTTTATAGATGAAGAGATTCATTTATGGATTCAGGCAAACTTCCAGGATCGGGAACATTCAATTTGATAATTCAATAATTAAATATCATTTCATTATGAATTAATGTGAGTCGTGTGTTTAAAAGAGGTTAGTGGAATGCAGCTGTTATACTATTATTATATTAATATGACATATTACTTATTGGAATCCACTAAAATATCTTATCGTTAGTTAATGAATTTACAAACTTGTGTTATACATAAATAAATTAGCTGATATATCCTATAATATAAAGATAATGATCATTCATGACATATCCTAGAGGTTATTTGACTCTGTAAAAGTACATATGTTTAAAATATAGTAAAGAGATTTATCATGGAAAAATATAGGATGGTATTGGTTCTAGTGTTAGATGGTTTACATATTTATATGATAATGTTACTCTGTCCTAACAAGATAAAGATAATATGATAAAGATAACATATACATAATCAAAAGGAACAATGATGTATGTCATGTTATGTACAAGAATTGATGTTTCCTATGAATTGAGCATGGTAGGAAGATATTAAAAAAATCTATTAGAACAACAGTGGACTAAGGAGCTGAAAATCAGTGGCTATACAAATGGTAGTTTTTAGACATATCTGAATGACCTTATGTCACAATAGAGGTGAGATGGAAGTGTTTAAAGTATCATGTTTCTAGTGGTTCTATAATGGATTATTAAAATATAGAATCTCCTAATGAAATCAAGGATTCCTTCTGGATTCTTAGTTATTTCCTTGAGATTGATGTGTTACTTATATGTAAAGACCGTATAAAATTGTTTTGTGATAATATTATAGTACAGGCACTTAAAAAAGATTAAAGGTCACATAAACAGAATAATAACATACTCCATAAGTATCACTTATTGATAGAATTTCTCTAGAAGAGTGAGGTTGTAGTAAGAAGTGTTACCAAAGAAGATAATGTTACAAACCCCTGAGTAAATGCATATATCCTCAAAAGCATGATTATCATGTGAGAGATATCATATTAATGGTTTTTAGTAGTTGGCTCTAGTGAATGTGGGAGTCTATTAGAGTTGCTTCCCTAGAAAAAAACTAATGTTTACTTGATTGTAACATATATTTATTATTTTTTCTATTAATAAAATTCTTTTCACATAATCATTTTTTATTTGTATCATTTAGGTGATAATGTCATAAAATCAATCATCGCACAAAAAGATCATAGTAGTTCCCCACTATGAGAAGAACTCAAAAGTGAAAAGAAATTATTCTTAAATATAGGTTATAAAGCCTGGTTATATCATTATATATACAAAAATGATACATGATCATAGGGGTTAATGTTCATAGGAGTTTTTGGAACCTTCTCATAGAGTATATCCATGGAATTTTCATTATGATATAATGAGAACAAGACCCTCCAGAAGTAAATCCACATTTGCATGTGTTAATTTATATTCCTATCCATAGATGTGTGTATTGATTCTTAGAAATTTAGAATATAATTAACAATTTTTATGTGTCACATACATTAATGAATTTGATGAAAACATTGATGAGAAATGTTCACAACATGGTGGGATATATTGGGATCTTCGTGAGTAGTGTTGTATTGATGAATAATATGAGAAAGTTATTTCCCATTCTATTATTTAATTAATGTGGATAACTTTATCCATTTGATGGAAATTATACATCCTAAATAAAACTATGTCAGTGGTATTCTATAGAAATGTTCATATTCTGAGAATTCAATGAAAGAGACATTTACCACATAGGTGGGTCACACAAGCATGCAACCTAATTGATTTGAGATATAATGATAAAGGAATTATATTTCTTAGTGACCATCCATTTGAGGTATCATGTTGTAGTGTCATTATATTATTTCTATATGGGTGATGTGGCATGTTTCTAGATTACAACCTCTAACTTTGGGCTGCTTCACCAAATTCTAATGAGATAGGGTTAAAGAGGGTGACACACTACGTGTGTCCAAAATCTCAATTAAATAATATATTTAATTGTATTATTTAATAGTTTTAATAAATATTATCCATAGATGTGGTTTAATAAGTGTTCTTATATTCATACAGGGATATAAATATTTATTTTCAATTTATTGAATATAATATTACTATAATTTTTTGCAAATAATGTAGAGATATTTAGTTAATAAATAAATATTATTTATTTAAGGCATAGTAAATATTTTGGTGGAATAGTGGACTGAGTTTAATAGTTCGATATGAAATACTATTTACTGAATATTATGGTATTAAATAATATTTAATTTATTCTACATGTTAAGGGCATTTTTTTAAATAAAAATTATTATTATTGGACATTGGGTTAAGTAGGGATTAAATAAATATAAAAGTACACGTGTGAAATTACATTATTTTAACCGTAGAGATACAGAAACACAATTTTATTATTTTCTCAATAATCCCTTTCATTTTTTGGTTTCTGAAAAATGGAATTGGATATTCCTATAATGACAAAGAGATATCCCTTCTCCAATAAGACCCCCAAGAATGAAGAGAAACCTCCAAACACCTCCCACTCTCAAGAGAATAGAGATCCAGGAAAAAGCATTGGATGTTAATCATGATGTGATCAAAAGAAGATGATACATGCGCTAGGATACGTCATACTGGGACCCTGGTATTATTATGATGGAATTACATGATTTTTTAAATGTGTGTAGATCACCTATATAGTGAATCAAATTTTATCCCTAGAATGAAATGAAATAACAATGTTGATATATTTTTAGATTCATAAATAAATAAATAATTACCCCACTACAGTTCATTGTTTAATAACTTCAACTATACATAAAACATGATCATATGCACTCTTAGTTCTAGAGTTTTATCCCTTGTATATATTCTTTGAATCAATTATTTAAATCATGAAAATTATCATTGTGTAAATCTCATATTGATAATCAATCCTAGAAAAATCATAGTTGGTACAAATCATCGAATGATTCCATTGTGCATAGAACCATGTTATGGTCTAATCCTCTATGATGATTGAATTTCAAGGGGTTATCTTGGATTTCTAGTTTTATTAACAACAATAATTCCCCAAATAATGAAGAAAACGATATTTCACCTTGATTTCTTCACAAGTGTTAAATCATCCCAATGAAGAATACTCCGACCACCACCTTATTGGCACCCTCACAATTATTATTTTAAATAAATGAAGAATTTTAGCTACACCTATAGTAATGAGTCCCTAGTAATTATCATTGTATCATCCATGATAGTTAATTCATTTATACTATAACCCATATTTTCCAAAATCATGGTAATCATAATAGATTGATTCTCGATCTCGTCAACTTCGTTAGCCCCATATCAAAATGAAAATAATTTAAAAATTCAGTTTTTTTGGTAATTTATGAAAATCATGGACTAAATCATTCAATATGAAAAAAATAACGCATTATAATTCCATCCCAAAACACCTAGAAAACTCTTTGGATTTACCACTAATACCATTTATGGATAAAACTAATAATATAACATCTTTTAAATTTATGAGTATTATATATACTCATATAATTTATCTAGAACAATTTAAATATACAACTTATAAATTGGAAACCCTAGAATATATGTTAAAAATTAACCATAAAGGGATCATAAATCTAGATAAATTACAATATTCAATAAATATTTTCCATCCATTCCATATAAATAAGGGGTATTCAGTCACCTAGTATTGTAGGGTGGATTTATCCATGATATCCCTATATCATAATTCACCATATATGATTGACATCATCTACCCTAATTCCCTAAGGGATGACTATTCCAGATTACTAATACAATAATAGATATTCCCATTTTCGGGTTAGTATTTTGGGTATGTTGTTCATAGCCCTCTCAGTTTTTTTATGAGGACATTCTAAGATGCGTGCTTTATCAATAATAAAACATAACCCAATAAGTACTTAAAAACATTAATAGCATTTATGAAACTTCAAAACCCACTAATTGTATATAAATATCAATATAATATATATTAAATCATATAAAAATATTAAGTAAACAAAATTATTTGAAGAAATAATTACATCCATACCATGTTGGATAGGGTATTAGTATAATGAATATATAGTAATGAACTAACCCACACAGTCCACATAAGGACCAATAATAATGATTCCAACCCTAGTAACCTGTTAATGGTTCCAATATAATGACAATAGCAAATATATAAGGTGTATAATCTTGAGGGACTAATCAATCTATATGTCTTTGAGAAACATATGCATACATGATACACATTCTATATAGGTAAATAATATAAAATTATAGTAATGATAAACATTACGAATCATTTATATAATTCCATTTTTATTATTTTTTATAATGGGTAATGAACCAAAATTAGGGGAGATCTAATTCTCATAAAGGGTAACATATAGTAGAATAAATCATGAATCAATAAATAATATTTAATATGGTAAGATATATTATTTAGAAAAAATCCATTTAATCAATAACATGACTGACATAATTTGAAATGACTAAATCAATATAGAATGTAAATAGTTTAAAAAATATTCCATTTAATGAATAAACTGACAATGAAATGTTCCAAGGATAATATCATTAAAAAACACTAATGGATAATAAAAATAACTGAATTCTAACTGATGGAAATGATTAGTAATTTGATTATAGGATCTCAATCATCCCAACACCTATATTATAAAGATCATTAAATAGACAATATAAAATTACTTGGTAAAACCCTATCTGATTTGTCCAATTTATTTTTTCACATCGGACCATTCAATTCCATGAGGGTATTTCCATAACTATGACCAATATATAACTTATATTAAAAATAATTCATTGAATGTCTAATAGATTATTCAAATCATGAATCAAATTTCCTTACCAACATATATCTGTATTAAGTAATTTATATATATTGACCAATATTTCCCCAGTTAATCATATAAAATTAAATGAAAACACCTAATATTAAAATTATATATAGATTAGAAAAAATAATAATTTCAAAACAATAATATATATATTTAAAAGAAATACAGTGCCAAATGAAAATTGATCAAATGAAAGTGATTATTTCATGAAATTATAAATAATAAAAAATAAATTGAGATTATACAATACTATTTCCAACTATTAGTTAAATTTTAAATTATAACAATAGGAATAATATAGATGAAATTGAAAATTTGTAATCAAGAAGAGTAGATATTTTTTGAAAATACATTAATTTTTAAAAAATATAAACAATATAAAATTGAATAGAACACATCAATAAATCTATGTTAAGGAAATGAAAATTGAGATGAAATCATTTTCCACAAGGTAATGCCCATGTAAAAATCCATCATTGAAATAATTAAAATTTAAATGTAAAATACCATGATGAATGATTGAATCATAATAAAACATGTAAAATTGGCTGTGTATAAACCATATAAAAAATATGGCATTCACAATAATAAAAAATGAAACAATGGATGTAAATTTGGACAAAGTACCTTACCTAATTCTTTCAAATATTGCATAATGATTTAATTTCCTATGTAAAGGTGCTAAAAATGTAAATAATTTATTCTATGACCACAATAATATTTTTAATATCATATATAATCATTTTATAACATTACATAAGTCGATTATTAATAATATTTCATTAATTTTATTATTCTAGGTGTTAATTTACCATGTTTTCACATTCATGTTTCAGCCTTATGGTTACAGTTATTTCAGATATGATATAAATAAATAATTTCCTGAATTATTATATTGTTATAAAAATTAATTTTAATCATTATATACATTATTAAAAACATTTTTGTATGTTATTCATATAAAATGAGTCATGTGGCTTCGTAGAGATGGTAGTTTTTATGTACACATGAGACACACTATTATTCCATTAACAGTTGAAAAATATAGAAATTTAATAATATATTAATTTTAAACAGTTTATATCATCTCATATGTATCACATATCTCCCATAAATATATCCTTATTACATTCCATGTAATGTGTAGGAGAAACATGAATCACATCACTTCATGAGGTTGTAGACTGTCATACACATGAGAGATGTTATGTTATTTTAAAAATAATATAATAAAAGACGTAATATAATATATTATAATTCAATAAGAAAAAGTATCATAAATAGCATATAAATATGTTGAATCCATCATTATATCTATACTTTATTGGTGGTGATGCAAACTGAATTACATTAGTTCGTGAGATCGTTGTTCTCCATACACACGATCAATGATTCTTTTCCCATTTGATGGAAGCAGAGATTGATATAGGTCATTATATTAATATAATAATATATCAATTTATTTATGGTAGTGAGGTCATTCTATAATAATTTTTTAATAATATTTCAAGGATGAGGAAGAATATGTAATATAAAATTGCATGTTTTATAATGTTAACTATTCTTTGGAATACATGTTTATGATTGAACCAACAGTCATCTTAAGATGGATTTAAGATAAAACCATGGGATCTATGACAATGGGATGAGATTATTTTAATATAAAAATTTCATTTTTTGTGTATAGACTGGAGGATGGGGTGTCCATTTTTTAGTAAGGTAGATGACATACATGGAATATTTAAAAATAATAATTTACATAAATGTTTTTTTATTTAAAGACTTCCAAAATTTTCCATTACTGAACATAATTTGTCATAAGGTAAAAATATTTCTATAAAATTGAGTTTTAAATGTTTTTAGATAATTTAGCACTTATCTTATTTGTTGAACCCGTCGATAAATATGATTTTACATTAAACACGATAATTTTTCTTAAACAGTCATAATATTCATAATGGTCAAATTTTATGTTGAAATTGGTATATAAATATATATTTCTAATAAAAAATTTATTCAATTTTTATAAATTCAATTCACATAATTAGAAGATTATAATTTTAAACAAAACTCATCAAGGTGATGATAATCATGTTTTCCCAATAGAAAATTCTTATAATATAGATGGTTTTAAGGTCAACATTTAATATTAAATTGATTCCATTTAAATAAATTATTTATAATATTATTAAATTTAATTAATTTTACATTAAAAAAATTTAAAATATAATTTTATATTTTAAATAATTTTATCAAAACAAATATAATTTCTCAATAAATATTAGTATTACTCATTATTAATCCGAAAATCAAATATTTTAGAAAAATAAATGAAACCATATTCTATTTTTTATTTTTAGATTTAAAATATTATGTTAGTTTTATCAAATAATTTTTCAAAATGATTGAAAAACAAATATTATGATAAGATCACAAGAAGTAATGAAAACGTATTCATTGAAAAAATATATATATATTTAGAAAATACATCATTAACATTGAAATGATTTTTTTAATTTCAAATAAATAGATAACCCTATATTACATAGTTTTTTGATTCTTGATTATGATTATTTATTTAATAGATATGTTTTAATTTTATAATTATAATAACATTTTCATAGAGGATCAATTTTTTTTGAATCCCAATGTTACATGGCTCTTAAGCTATTGAAGATATTGAATTTATTTAAAATAAAATATATCTCAATGTCTATAGGTGTGACATTTGTACCTCCCAAAATAATTTTATCCTTTATATATCATCAATATTACCTTCCAAAGTGATGATAGTAGTTCTTATTTGTTACAAACACTTGTTCTAACTTTGGTCCCTCCATAATATGATTTCTATAAAGAATCATTACTAGTTGAGTCATATGATTCCATACTACATTCTCTTTAGAATGGAGATGATGGATACGTTCTTCATATTTAGATTGATTCTATTCCTATTATAATTCATCAAAGTTGAAAACATGTATTGGGTATTGAATGTACATCAATGATAATTGTATATTGAACACATCATGTAATTTTTAGAAACATGGTATCATTGCTATGTAATAAGAAACAAATCTAGTTTATTCAGTGATTTAAAATTAATTTATGTAAACAATGATTAGTTTCCCATTATTACCAAATATTATGACATACTTCAAATGATATAAACACATGAAAATATGATCTGCCACTTGAAATTTCAAATAATTCCAATGATTTTGGCATACATATTTTTACTACACTAAGCTACATAAACATGAGCCAAAATATCCTTTAACATTATTTTTTCTGTCTAAAAAGTTCTAGGTCTAAAAGTTTCCTTTTAAATACATCATCAAAAGATGTTTTAGTATAACAAAATATTCCATATAATAATTATAAAGAAATATTTTAACACATCAATGAAAATTATTGATATACAAAATTTATAATAAAGGTAAATACTAATCACAAATACTTTTAAATCCTATATAGCATGAACAAAAAATATCCTCCACTATTTAAATCTTCATTTCGGATATTTAATCAGTTTTAGGATGGTAAAAAGTTAAGAAATTAAAATCAGTATAATGATCCTTTTGAAGGCTCATCTATAATATGAATGTAAAATGGGGATGTCTATCATAAGCGATTTAAATATTTGTCCCATAAATCCCTAAAACATAATTAAAATATACAAGTATCATTACGAAAAAATAAAGAGGTAAACCATTTAACAAAAATATAAATTTTCTGATTTTTTTAGTTGATGTACACTAACCAATATTACATCGTTCCACCCAATAGTATTACGTAGTATAATAAAAAATTATAAATACATGTCATCTTTTTAAAACTTATTAATATAATTATATTTCATGATTATCCTTGGATGTTTTCTCACATATTTCACTTACAAGTAAAACAAACATCTGTAATCATAATAATGAAAGTTTATGCTATATGTTATCCAACTAAAAAAATTTCCTTAAATCCTTCTACCTCATTATGAAATATTGTTTTATAGAGTAATTTTATCTAGGAACATCATTCAATAATTTCATTTTCATATTAGGTATAAATGGAACACATAATCCCATTAAAAATTTTAGAACACCGTATTCATAAATGTATTCTTCAAATTTCACATCAATTTTCATCTTTTTTTTTCTAAAATACCTCATAATTAGATTGATAATTGTTTATGTTTTCCAAAAAATAGGGTTTTGAAATAATATGAAAATTAAGTGATGTATCTTATTTCATAATAATCCCCTTGTCCATCTTCACTAGATCCATGATCATAGGAACCCTCTAAATGATCATTTGGGTTATAATTATATGATATTTTCTTCTCAATGAATCCTCCATCAAAATTTTTTCCCTGAGTTTTATTGTATCACACAATAATAATCCATTAGTAGCTTAATCCATTACCACATATTCATATTGAGATATTTTTTTTTGAAAATATGTGTTTTAAACTATTATTATCCCTGTATATATCACATATTGATCAGTAGATGTAATGTATCTATATCATCAATGAAAATAGTATATCACCCAAATTTTGTCATTGGATTGATATTTTCGTTCTTGAGATTTAAATTGCATATATTTTTATGAAATAAGATTATAATTTTTCATTAAGAGGAACACATGTAACTTATTTGATGAATAACAATATATCACAAAACCTTAATTTCTATATGGTAGATTTAAATTTGGTGAACTGAACAATATTATCTATGTTATATCAGATAATTTTTAAATTACATAATTTAAAAGAACATATCCCATTTGCATGTATTCTTGTTTAACAATTTAGACAATTGAGAAAAGTATGAATTAATCACCAGTCATAACCTACTTGTCCTATAAAATTATTTATATCAGTTGTTATCATATCTATCGGATAAGACAATATATGGAATTGTCTTCACATGATTAGATGAGTTTCTATACTCAGATTAAATGTTTCCCTAAAAATTAACTTCCTTAATCTATAAATTACACTTACTAAATTTTCAATAAAACACTTACATTCAATGATTCTCAAGATTTATATTAAAATGATTCCTTTAGTCCTCAAATATTTTAAAATTCACCAAGATATAATCAATGAATACATCTAAACAATCATTGGTATATTACTATGTTATTTTTTCTTTTAATCCATAAATATAGTTGGTGTATTAGTCAATAAAAAAATTATGGTAAACTCATACATTCTCTTCCATGAGACAAAATATCTCTTCGAAATGTCTTCTATAATTACTCTCAATAGATAATACCTAGAATGGTGGTCAATATTGAAAAAACAAATTAGGCTCTATGAATTTAATCAAATAATACATCAATGTGAAATAGATATTACATATTATTTATCCTAATATCCTTGATTTCCCTAAAATAAATTCACATAATCATGGATACCTATTTTATATTAAAAGTGATAATAGGGATCCCTATGATTAAACAATATGGTGATTAATTTCTTTTTCAAAAAAATCCTCTCATTAATATTTAACTACATAAACTATATAAGTGATCATTCTATTGGGAGTCTCTAATATTATCCTTATACAATGTATTAAATAAATAGAAAACACAACTTCCTACTGAGTTGAATGCCTGGGAAATTCCTTACAAAATAAATAAATGTATTCCTATACAATATATACATCATAAATTAGAATATTAACATCTTCATTCCTAGATTGACTTTTCTCAGAATCCCATTTATTATAATTATATAGATCTATTATGGGTGTATTTGGATATGTCTCAGTTGATGAAATATATTATCTAATTATATTGAATTTTACATCTTCATCATGAATTTTAACTTCATTATTCCTCTAAAAAATTCATCCAACATGTTTTGAAATCCAGTCAATTCAAAGGACTATATCGAAGTCAACCACATGACAGAAAATTCAGTATGAAGATAAAGGATGTTTATTTGTAATAATGTGGTCATCTAGACATGACTTTTTTTATTCTAAATGTTCCACTAATTTTTTTGATTGAGAACCCCATCCATAAAGTGAATATGAAAAAACATTTCATTGAAAATATATAACTTATAAAAAGTTGGAGGAAATGAAAACAAATAAATAGTACGGTATATTTTAATATTTGATAAAAGAACCTACCACCGCCTCATTGGTTACTCCCGATCAACTATAGTGATCAAATAATCTTTTAATTTCCCAATAAGAATCATCTATTATAAAATACCATGAGACTTTTTGAATTAATTTTTATTATACTAGATCTTCTTATAGTTGAAACACTTAATAAACATGATTTATTTCTCCCCACTGCAAATTTTTTCCACATGACCGTTATGTTCACAATTATATTATAATTCCAATCCCTTTCAGTATTTACCAGGCTAATTAATTCTACAATTATCACAACATGGAAATTTATTCATTCTAATATATGTATATGACACATTGTATTTTTCTTAGTTCTCATTAAATATATTATTTTCTTGATTTCCCTTGAAAAATTTGGATCTATAGAATTTAATATAAATTTTTACAGAAAATAAACTCTTTTCATTATATTATGAAATGTTCTGAGAGGCCAGTTCCCTTCCAATATTTTAAATAATCCATTCAATGAAATGTTCAATATTAAATTTTTCTGTACAAATGTAATTCGTATTATACTTTTCAATTTGTGTAATTGTAACATCATACTATGCAAGAAATTATTATTCATTTTTTATTAATATTACAAACACTCAAATCATTTAGGGATATATTTCATGAGGGAAATAATTTTTTAAAATTTATCATTAAATGATTTAAATTGCATGAGTTATATTTCATATTCCCCATATATTCCTAGATCAACGAAAACTATTAATCATTTTTTCCATTTTTTAAACACAACAAAAGTGTAAAATTTAATTTTTATTTTCATCCCATGTTCATAAATTTTTCTTCAAGATATATAATCCATTTTAAAGATACCAACACATTTTTTCACACTAAATAATTATTTATTCATTTTCATGAATAATAATACATATTAGAATAATTATATGGAATAACAGGTTTATCAATTTTGAAAAGGTTATTTTCCATAATTTGATTAATAATATATAATATATCCATGATCTGGACTATTCCAATACATATTGTATTGGATTTCTCATCAGCTAAATATCTACATTTTCAATGAGTATTGATACCATTTTTTTCCATGATACATTACTAAATATGGGAATATATAGGATTTGATCAAAAATAATAATTATAAAAAAGGTGTATCACTTAATATAAAATAAAACAAATTATATATTTTTTATCTCATCATCAAAAATAATTTCTTTTTAGTTATCATTAATTTCCAATCCATATTTATGGTTTTCAATGAAAATGTGATTTATCGTAAGAATATCCCTTAAAATAGTCATACCATGTGCCTAGTGAGTCCCCTAGTCATTAACCGAGTAATGATCAGGTCAAGGGAAACACACCAATTTTGGATTTATTATACATATGTTCATTTGTTCTAGAATCACATCCACATTTAGTATGCAGACAATGATCAATTGAAAGGTAAATTCATATATTATTATCCTTACAAAAATTTTATTATTTTCATCAATACATATCATAAATTTTTATCATATGTTTATATTTCCTAATATATTCATTCCATAATCCAATTCCCAATGTTACTACTGAACTTACATTTATTCCAACTATAATAACCTCAACACAAATAAATCAAAATCTAATATTACATCATAAAATTGACAAAGACACAAGGTGTCAAATCCCAATGGACCAACCAGTTTAAGAGTTCTAGATAACCCAATACATAAATGGTACACACTAAAAATAGGTAATCAGTATCATAATCTGATTACTGTGAAATATTTGGAATTATCGAACTCATTCCAATAATTCTTCGATATATCCTTGTGAATGAGAACAAAATAAAAGTGAGATAAAATACTCAATAAGGGTTACATACTTTATAAGCTATCATTAATCAATAAAACATTATTGATATAAATTGTAAAATAACTATAATTAAATTAATTTTGATCAATAACTTGACTATAATAATAGGATAAGGTATAATAAACATGGAATTGAAAATCAAGGAAACCACATGTCATTTAATGAACAAACTAAGAATGAAATAAATATAGTGATAATATCATTGTGAAAATAACCTGGATAATAATAAAAAATAAATTATCAATGATATAAATCAATAATAATTTTATTTCATAATATCATGCAACACGGTACCTCTCATATTAATAAATTTTTCATGTAATTAAAAAACTACTAGGTAAAAACCAATCAGATATAGGAAACTGAATCGTATCATAAGTCCTGTAAATGCATTGAAGGGATATCATTGACTAGGACACACCCTAAACTGAATTTCTAAATAATTCCATATTTATAATATAATTTGTTAAATTCTTGAATTATTATTCCTTGACATCAATAATTATTATTGGGAAATGGATATAGATTTAACAATTTTTCCCAATTTAATAAAATAACAATAAATGTAAATTTTTTTTTGTAAAATTGGTGTATACATTTTGATATAATCATATAAATAACACAATAAAATTTATTTTCATTGTAAATGTAGTTTCTAATAAAAAAATTACAATAAGACATTGATTTTTTCCAGAGAATGTAAACAATCAGGGAAAAAAGACATCGTAAATTAATTTTCATACCACTATAGAAACATTTAAATTGTAACCATTAGATAATAAACATGAAAAAAATCATTAATCATAATTAACAATTTTTAATTAATTTTAAACACATCAAACTGAAAGTCTATACACAATGTCTATGTAAATAAGTCTATATTAGCATGAATATATCAAGGAAATGGAAATCATGGTGAATTTTTTTACCACTTGGTAGAATTAAAGTTTAATAAAATTAGATGAACTAAATAAAATTTAATCCCAAAATACATTTAAAAACTAATGATTCATGATATAACATGTAAAATGGTATATATTTACACCACATAAAATATATTCAGTGCATTATAACAAAATATTCCTCAATGAAGGGAAGTTTTGGCAATATTCCTTACCTCATTCATTCTGAAATGTAGAAAACAATTAAAAATATGTGTACTGAAATTTGATGTGTTAATAATTTATAAAATAACCATTATATATAATTATAATATCATAATTGATCTTATTATATCATTTTAAACACTTTTTTTAATAATATATAAATATTTCCATTGTTCTTGGTGTTAAGTTTCAGGTTTTTTCATGCGTGTTTTCCCATTAAAGATCAATTTTCATACATAGTATATAAATAAATCATATACATAATTATAATAATGTGAGAAATATCATATTTAATCCATAGATTCATTTTTATAGATATTCTTAAAATTTGATCCTAGAAAATGATTCACATCGCTTCATAGAGACGGTAGGCCTTTTAGACGCACGAAAAACAATATCATTTAATAGGTGAAAGTGAAATAAGGTCGGTGATATATTAATTTTAAATAATTTATATCATTTCATATATGTCATATACATCCACAAAATTTATCGTTTTTTACATTCCATGTAATGATTATGTGAAAAACAGATCACATGTCTTCGAGAGGCGGTAATTCATCGTATAGAAGAGAGATATTATAGTAATTTAAACAAAATGAAATAAAAGATGGTAAAAATGATGATAAAATTGGGTAAGAATAATTTTTACATAAATAAAATTTATTATTTTAAATTCCATAAATATGTCCAGACATTAAATGTGGGGATGGAAAATTAATAACATTGGTTATTGATGTGGTACTCTTCATTACACATGATCAATGGATTTTTTTACCATTTTTAGAGAGGATATGGGCATTTGTGATAAAATTAACATAATAAATTATAAATATATATATATAATACGAAGGATATTATATAATTGTATTTTTAATATGATTTTTTAGGATGTGGAAGAATATATGTAACAAAACCCCTCACCTGAGAACACAACCTCTTTTCAAAAAAAGATATTTAGGTTTCCACAAAAATCCTTCCAAGAATGGATTAATGAAAAATAAATGTGATGTTGGATGTTGTTAGGGGATTTAATATGATATTTGGGTTGGTATTGGGAAACCCAAATTTATTTTTTATGTGTGAAGTGTAAAGTAGAGGGGTGGCCTTTTCTATGTGTGGGAGAGGATGTGCATGTAATTTTATAAAAAATAAATTACATCAATGTTTTTATCTTGGGAAAAGATTAAAAAATGGTAAATTTGTTACCATTATAAGGTAATATTCATTATTATATCTAGGTAAATTGTTATAGACATATCATTATGTCATATCAGTTTTTCTTATTTTAGTTCACCCCTGGTAAATCGGTTTTTACCTTAACCCTTATAATGTTGTTATTATTTTTTACAATTAGTAATGAAAAAAAATTTAACTTGTTATATAATATATAATATTATTATTAAAAATATTGAATATATTTTTTCAAATTAATTTATATGATTTATAATTATCCTATTTAAAATTATACCCAAAGATATAGTGAAAAAGAGAGATTCCAAGGGAAAAAGTCTCAAAACTATAGAATGTTTTAATATCAAAAATCAGTAGTAAACTGGTTCCTTTAAAAAAAATTAATTATAATATTTTTAAGATAAATTAATGTTAAAAAATTATAACAAAATTTATCTTTTTAAATACGTTAAATGAATAGGTAGTTTTCAATAAAATCATTATTTTACATTATTCATCCAAAAATGATTCATTTCAACAAAATCCAAAAGGTTCACTCTAATAAGGTTTTTATATGATGATAAAAAAATTAATTTCATTTATAAAATAATCTTTTATATGTGAAATCATTATTTTTATTATATTTATTCAAGAAATTACGAACCTGTTTTCTTTGAAAAAAATATAGTTTTTATGAGGAACTTTTTGGTACATCAAATTGATTCTTATTTTATTTATAATAAAGAGATAAGAATAGTTTTTAAAATTACTTATTAACATTCGTAACTTTATTCATAATATCTAGGTTATAATTTTTATGTTAAAATAATATTTTAGTAGAGTATTTCATTTTTTTATCCTTTTTTTTTCCGATGTTATATCTTTAGGATATTGAATTTATATAAAATAAAATACCTCATATAGTATTGGGTTGTTATACTAATAGTGAAATATCCATACTAAAAAAAACAATATAAAATATTTTCTCTAATAACATATTTGTAATGAACCAGACCAAGTGGAATCTACTAGTCACCCAACTAGGCTCTATAGAAGGTCGTAGGTGGACGCCATATCAACCTAAGATTCTATCTAATTCCATGGTATCAAAAAAATTCAATATAATTGATTTTATGGTTATAATCCAAATATTATCCTTATAGATTCCACATTCAAATCTTTCATGACCAATCCTTATATCATTTTCTCTTTCACTAAAATATTTTTCTTTAAAATTATAAGAGAAACCCCTAGATAAAATATAATTAATGGAATGACCAAAAAATAATTAAAATAAACAAAACATAAAATGAAGTCAAAATGTAAAATGTTAATGTTAATA
Organism: Viscum album; assembly: GCA_963277665.1. Classification (NCBI taxonomy): domain Eukaryota; kingdom Viridiplantae; phylum Streptophyta; class Magnoliopsida; order Santalales; family Viscaceae; genus Viscum; species Viscum album. The sequence goes on from OY728122.1 coordinate 1,151,168,613, forward strand.
AAAATACCAAATAAATTACCAAAAATCAAATTCTATTTTTTTATGATACATGTATCATCTAAAAAATAAATTATATTAATAAATCCCAAACTAATTCTCTATATAAGCCTCCACACCTAGCATGTTCTCACCACTAGATACCAAGCTATATAGGATAAATATAATTATGGAGTTTCACTATGATGTGTAGTTTGTTAACATTACATTTATCCTATTGTATCTATATATTAACGATTTTATTTTCTACAATTGAGTCACATCCAAGTATAATTCCACTATGAAGCCATATAACATCAATCACATGGTAAATGATAACTTTAGTTTGGAAAATTTTATATGAAATAAAAATTAAATTGGAAAGGTCGTTAATTTTGGAAAATAAATATTAAATACATTTTTTGAATTTAAAACATTTTATGTTATATAACTCACATAAACCTGATATAATAAAATAATAACATTTGGAAACAAGTAATAATAGAATTTAAATATTTATAATGGGAAAAAATTGAATATAAAAAATAAACAAAAATAACTTAATAGTATGTAATTCACCCAACACCGACCATGAATTGTTAGTAGATTATTTATTACATGGTAATTTGAATTCAAAATGTGCCTAAAATAAATTATATTATAATAAAACATGAAATACAATACCAATTTTCTATACATAATTAATCCAAACTTCTACCCTTAATATTGATCATATATGTTATGAAAAATCAACACCCAATGAAATATAAATAAAAATTATATTTTAGGACAAATTCATTGTAAAAATTGTGAGTAATTTATATCATCATGAAATAAGAATTATATTATAGTTATATAAAAAACATAAGTCACATAGCATAACTACTCGAGGGAAAATTTTAAAAAATGAGAATGTTACCAACTAATGATTGAATTGTTAGTAATTCATAATTATATAAATCATAACCATGTAATTGAGGCTTTTTACCATATTTCACATGTAAATGGTAAGGAAAATCCCATTACATTATCATACTTGTCTCATAACACCTACCAATCTACTAAGGAGAAATATAATTTAGGGAGACACTCATCAGATAATTATAGAATGGATTCAATAAATTATAAATGAGAATATTCTATACATGGTATGATGTTCTCGGATTAATAACATAAAAAAATTAATTTATTAATGAAATTTATAATACATGAAAATTACATATTAAAGAATAACTTAAAATGGATTATCAATATAAACCCATTATAAGTTAATTAATAATAATTTCTACATTAATACTCATGAATCATTTAAAGAATAATTATAGATTCACAATGTTAAAATATGAACCCTAATCAAGTGAAGAATTTGGATTTTTAGTTTTCAGTTACATATAAGAATTATGATCATCAATGACTTTGGAATGTATAATTAATGTATTTTCTATGGTTGGATACAAAATAAATTATGGATATATACCCATATCAATATAAAAAATCATTTATTATGGTTCATAAATTTAGGTATATTCATCCCAAATGTATCTCTAGCGTGTACCAAAACATTGTATAGTAAGGTCCTACATGTTAGGCTCCATGTGAAGATAACATTACTAAAATTAATTTTAAGGTATTGTTAAACACTGGTGAATTTATTCTATACCATATTCCACTTTAATGTACACTTACAGGGTTATCTATTATAGGTTATCCACACACACTATATAATTTACCTCTTTTATATGATATTATATAACATTGACAGCTGTAATAAATATAATGGATTATAAATTAGACCTGATGCAAGTGATATTGGTACATAAATGTATTGAATAGTAAAATAAATAAAATTATAATAAAATAATTGTTTGATAGAAAAAAAATTAATTGAAAAGGATATAATAACGTAACTAAAATAATGGATTAGAAAGAGATAGAAAGTGAGACCTTACCTCTCTTTATCATTTTTTAGAAGAGGAAAAACCAATAACCCACAAACATAATCAGAAATAAAGATAATGTTATGGTAGAATCTCTTTGAGAGATTCAAGGAGTGGGAAATGGAATATAGTGTAGGGGAATGATAAGTGGGGGTGGTTATTTATAGGTGTGGGGAGTGTAATTTCATTGTATAAATTATTGATTATTTTATTTCATTGATTTTGTATTTGATCTTATACCACGTATAAGGACCAAATACATTCCATAATGGTCAAATATTATATTTAGTGCCAAAATGAACAAATTAAAGAACCTTATTTTAGTTAATTCACGAATACATATATATAATGTCTTAATTACTATATTTCAATATTGTTACAGAATTTTACTTTTTTATAAAAAATTACCAAATTTCTCCCATTGGATAATTTCAATCACCTAATGTAAAAATATGAAATCTATTTTGTAAAATTAGTCATATAATTAATATTATTTAAAATTATATATAGTTATGTGTCATTTAACAAAAATGTGATATCCTAATAAACATCATTTCATTTCATTATGAATCTACAAATTAAGAATATATAACCTATATAAAAATACCATATTATCACAGTAAAATAATTGCTTAGGATACAGTGTGAATTTGAGGTTCTTTAATATAGTTCTTTTCCCAATAATGATTTAGAATTGACCTCTACTAACATGTAACAATCCCATAGTTTACCCAAAACTCTTTCATTGATTCTCTATATTGGCTTAGTTGAGTGAGAACCCCAAATATTATACCTCATTCCCATTTTATAACAAATTGGCATCATTTAAGAAATTCATAACATGGAAATCTAGGTACCCTTCCATCTATAATAACATAATCATATCAAAATCATTAATATAATCTAATATTAGCTGTAAATTCTTGATCATTACACCCTTGTTGGTAATATTCAATAATAGTCATATCTTTCAATGTTCATATCAAAAAACTATTATACTACCATTATTTATACACTAATTATTTCATTTATATAATTCTCTTAAATCTTTTATTAATTTAATGAAAATTTTTATTTGTTTCTTATTAATATAAAAGTATAACTAATTTTTCTTATTATTTATTGAGTTTGATCATTCGGATTTAATGATTAGAGTTCTTCCATGTATCATGTCATGAATTATGATATCGATTATTGGTTTTATAATCAATATAATTAAATGTATTATATTTTGTAAGTATTTATGGTTTTATAGTATTGGAATACAAAATTCACTTTGTTTTATGGTTTAATATTATATATTCATTTACTGTAGAAATATAATGGGTATTATATTCTCCCAGTAAATATTTTTATACTATATATTGAATATTATCACAAAAAATTGTGGGTAAGACATTATCCTTGCTTCAACTTGCTCTTATATGGATAAATTCAACTCATGAATCCTCTATAGAACATTTACTAGCCGAGAAATTCATTTCCATATAACATTCCCTCTTGTACCAATAATCTTAATCAAAACATTTTCAAATGATAAGTTGGGGCCCAAATAAACATGATTAACAATTAGAGGATATGATCCATAGACATCAAACAGAAATGAAATAAAGAACATGTGATAGGTTTGGGAGCATGGTCAAATGATACTTCACATCTCCAATATTCTTAAATATTTCAAAATTAAGAATTTACCTTGGTTTTAACTTCCAATTGATATAAACATCATTAACCCTTTACATGGAGATATCTTTAGGATATCATTGTTTCCCACATAGAACTCATGAAATACCCATTGATGTTTTTGTATACATTTTATCTCTACTGTGGAAAACATTTATGTGTTTATGGATGTTTCTTATCTTCTCAAATGTATCCCCAATAATTTACGGAGCCTCCATTATCCAATTTAATAATTTGATATTGGCCACTATATGTCTTTCTATGCTGTGGTTTATATGGTTATATTTTATTGGTGGTGTGGTAACTATTGTTGTATGAATATTAGACTAGAGGTAAAAACTAATTCCAACATATATAGTCATTAACAGAGAAAGACCATATAATATCCTCTAAAATTTGGATAGTCTTATCTGATAGTCTGTTTTTAAGTGTGGTAGGTTATGCTATGTTGATGATATATATTTGATACCATATAGAGACTCGTCTAAAATTTATAGTAGATCCATGGGTATTAATCAGGAACATTGGATATAGGTGTTCCAGGAAGTCTCAAAACAACATTTATATAAATCCTCACAAGATGGTCTAGTGGAAGAACTTATCGAAATATAATGAAATTATCTATGATTGTAAGATGATAAAAAATAACCATAATTAATTATGTAACACAATTTTATTAGGATGACTAATGATGAAATACGTAGTTATATCATCACACTACCACTCTAGTATATGTAACTGGTCTGCAAACCCTTTAGAAAGTTCTCTTTATTCATTCATTTGTTGGTATGTTAACTGTATCACATCATAATATAATATTTCCCACATCACATTCCCTATAAAAAATTATCATAAATATACATAAACATATTGGTATTTTTAGTTTGTATAGAGATTTAGAGGTTATAAGCCTCATCCAAAAGAGATTTATTTACCTCAGGAATTGATGGAATAAATAAAATTTTACAAAAACCTTATAACTCCATCATGATCATTATTAAACTATGGTAATCTCAAATTAATCAAATATTCCAACATCTTTTGTATGTCCTTATCATCATTAAATACTTCCATAATCCTCTCTATTAAATAAGGATTACTAATTATATAGAAAAATTGTAACTCTTCTCATTCCATTATAACACCCAATATCATCAATATTAGATCCTTAATAATTAAGTCATTATCCACACTCATCAATGATATGATACCATATTTATTTATTCAATACATATAAAACCATTTATTATTTACTATAATGATAATATATATCCAAATGACTACCATTTATTTGTTTAATCCATATAAATTCCGTTATATTAGGATCCTTATTTATAAATATATATTTAATAATCAAATGATTTATTTGTTTATCACATATATCTTAATAGTGATAATGTCTCCAAATTATTCATATTATAACGTCCCAAACCAGGACCCAGACAACATGTGAACCAAGCTAATGGGTCACATATACTGAAGTGATCCTCCAATACCCCAATGGAAACTAAGTAGCAGTGATAGTGCTATGGTTGTAAAGTTTGAAAACTGTACCCACATATTAGAGTGGTAAAACCAATAAATTCAAAATAGGAAGCATAATATAAACTAACAGAATAGATAAACTATCAAAGTGTAAATAAATATAAGAATCATGATATTATGGAAGCGTAAATAACAAATGAATTGAGTAATTATAACAAAATCCATTAGATAAGTGTTTGATAGATGAATTCAAGGAATGATTTAATACATAATGGATATATGAGATAAAATCATGATACAGAATCGTAAAAAATGGAAAATGAAAAAAATATATTCAAGCATCTTGAGCCTATGACCGATCTCGGATCCTAATATCAAACTATAGGTAAATCATGTCAATGTCCAGTATCATGGAACATTCCCATATCAGTAACTATAGGTAAATAATCTTTTCATGTTCCAAAGGAATCTCGTGTAGGGTGTGATATAAAATCTATCTACCCCACCATCATCTATGTCATCCTACAATCAAGAAATTTATCATAACCTATGAGTTTGATAGTATAACAGAATTAGAAAATAATTGCTAAAATTAATAACCTTGTCATCAATTTCATAAGGTTCACTAGAAAAACCTACTTGCTTCCACTCAATTATATCAATGATATTAAATTTATAATGATCATTTTGATCATTAATAAATAAGAAGGATGGATTCACCATCATTTCAGAGGGAAAAATATAATCAATTCACATCATTTTAAAAATATCAATCTCTCATGATTATTTCATTCAGTTCAAATCAAACCATTTATGTTACAAAAACCAATTCAATTTCATTTAGGGGATCAATGGGACACATAAAAGGGGGCATGGGTAATGAGCCAACTACCTAGTTGGGAATTCCAATTATAAAAGTAGTAAGCACCTAATATTTGATTTGTGTTTCATTTAATATCCATGATTCATGGTAAATTTTAATTAAAAGCTATTTCGTACACTAGTAGTGTTTTGGGAATTTGAACCAATTTACCACAATGGATAATTCTACTATACACACCAATGGTGTGACCATATAATGGATATAACACCTCTAACCATCCAAAAAAGGAAAAATATACATGTGTTAATATTCATGGGTAAACGAAACAAGAAGAAATCAATAGAATTGGGATGCTTCAAAATAATCAGTGTGTGGAACGACGCCCTAAGTATGATAAATGAACAATTTAAGGGAAAATATTGCCACCACCTACCTCAAGGTTGGAGATTACGCCTCAATCCATATTGGCCTCAAAATTTGAGTAGGTTGGAAGTGTTCTGAGAAATAGCCAAATTCCTTATGAATTTTGAAAATAATCCTACACTTAAAAAACATGTATAATTTAAAGGAAAACTAAAATTGGATGAAAATGATAAGTGGATATTGTTTTGAAGAAGCAAACGATTCTAATAGATCAAGAATCAGACCTTGTATTGAGAAACGAACAAAATTATTAATTATGAAGATAGGGAGATCAAAGGGAGAATAAGGTCATATATCATCCACTAGAAAAATTAAGGAGAAGATGAACTATTTTAAGGATTAAGATGGTGAAAAAATATGCTTTTCTCCAAAAAAAAATTGGAACAGTGTTTTGGTGAATTGACTGAAAACCATACGAAGATATGCAATCTGAATCCTTTAAACTCTCACATGTTATTTTACTTGGATTCTTAAAATTTCATACATATAGTGAGGTTTTAACTACACCTCTGTTTCCCCCTTAATGGATAAATCTATTAGTGTGACATGGTCTGCATTGTTTACTCTAACCATACTGCCCAGTTATTTGGCGTATTTTCCAAAACTACATGTTCTGAATAAGACTCTAGAGCTTCGTGGACATTTCATAGGAAATTTTACACCAGGTTAATTATTAAAAAAAGATTCAAATTTACAAAAAATTACACATTCCTTTGCGAAATTATGGGTCATTACAACCTCCCCTCTTTAAAGAAACTCTTCCTCGAGTTGGAAATATGAGGGTAAATATGTATCATCATCAATGACTTATAGAAACTATGAATGTATATCATCATCCCAATTCTAGGTCTCATCCTATCCTCATCCATGAAACCATAACACCAATAATAAAGGGACGAACCTATCATGGAGTTTCTTCATTCTATAATCCAATGTACGCACTTAAAACTCATCAAAGGAAGCATCCAAATAAATTTTTCCTTATCATGATGAATGGAATGTGTCATATCTGGAAGAAATCAGTGATTCTGGGATACATGAAATACATCATGCATAGACTGGAATCCATGAGGAGGTTCCAACTGGTATGCCACAAGTCATATAGTTTCACAACCTCAAAGGGTCCAACAAACATCTGTTGGAGATTACCCTTATTTTGGATATGTATAACGCCCACCCTTAGGGAGAATTGCATGAAAACCCGATCTCCAACCTCTAACGCAAGAGTTCACTAGTGCTTATCAATATTTGACTATTTTATAGAATGAGATGCCATCATACACTTCCTAATTAGCTGGAATGGCTCTATAGTCTACTGGATGAGACAAGGTCCAAGCATAGATGCCCCTACTTATAGCCAGTATAGAGGTGAATGGAATGCCCTAACATATAATGATTTTTAAGGATCCAATTTGATGGAATCCCTAATGAAATTATTATATGGAACATACAAACTAGGTATGTGATTCTCCTATGAACATCCAAAATCAATGAACCATTCATGGAGCATATCATCTATCACCCGAATAGCACACTCCATCTATCCATTAGTTTGTTAGTGATTGGTCAATCTCAAAAGGACCTAAGCAACCAGTGCCCTATGAAAACCCTTCTTAAACCATTATTTGAAATGAATATTTATATTAGAAGTGTAATAACTAGGAGATCCATGTAGATGAATGACCTATGTGAGGTAAAACTAGCATACCTCATGTATCATGAAATACACCCTCATAGATAGAAGGTGTATATCCTTCTTCAAACGATTAGGGAAAACATCATCTCTATCATTTCTTCAAGGTGAGATGGGTATACCATTCCCAAAATACATTGATACATCATCCCATTTCCAATAGATAATTGGAAACAATTATAAAATCACTTCTGATCTCTAATGTTCAATGTTCAACTACTGATAGGTGGATCACCTAGTAATGATGTCATTAATCTCTCATTTCATTCCATACCAGTAATACTAGAACAAAAATCCCTATATATTTATGTGACACCAAAGTGAATGGACCATGATGATGTGGTGAATCCCCACATCATCTCCTCTCAAATTCTTCTTGGGAACCATAAGCACTCGTGGTCCAATGAGGTATAATCGCCATTTATGGTCCAAAATAGAGATGAATAATCATCTGAAATGATTCTTCTACGATAAGGCCTTCAGAATTTGGTAACTGCCTCATCATTACCTATTCTCTAAGAGTGGAAGTCACTATTAAGGATGAGAGAGTATTCTTACCATTTTCCTTGTAAATCTCAATGGGAATCTTTTAGAATAAGGCCATATTATTTCATTCACTACTTAATTATTGAACTATCTATGTCTGAGCCTTTCTACTCAGAGAATCTACTACTAAATTCACCTTCCTAGCTTATAAGAATGATTGAAATCAATTGACTATAGGTTATCAACACACCTATGTTTCTAGATATTCATATCACACTACATAAAGATGTACTTAAGGAAATTGGTATATTTTAATACCAAAAAAATTATTTCCATGTAAATAGTGTCTCAAAAATCATATGTCAAATGATGAATTGGGAGCTTCAGGTCATGGATTAGTTAATTATACTCATGAGGCATCAATGGATGAACATGTATGTAATGAATCACTCATCCTACAAAATAACAACACTATGACTGATATGTGATGTGTCATTCTATATAGAATAGATCCTTCCTCGATCTAGAGGAAGACGTATTGGTGAAAATGTCAAAAGAACAATTATCTCCTTAATGAATTATTTTTAGGCTTCTAACCATACTAATTTCTCATGATATTTTAAAGCTTTTATGTGTCCTTTAAATTAATGATAATTCTTAAAATATGCATCTATAAAATCTATAAGGTCCCAAGAAACTCTAAATGTCAAATATGTTCTTGGGTTTCTCCTATGAAACTATACCTCTCCCATTTTATTTTTCTAATGAATCCTATATCCCTGATATAATATTACCTGTGAAGTTGATATTTTTTATACAAAATAGGATCTCATAGATCATAACATAGAACCGATGCTCATTCAATGTATTCATAATGATCTCAATATTGGTTGCATAATCGTGTATGGAGTGTGAATATACTACGATATCATAAAAAAACATAACCACAAATTAATAAAGATACATTTTTATACATGGATTCTTAAAATCCCTAAATACTTTATGTTAATTTGTTAAAATATAATCAATAGGTACTCATAAATACCTTAGAATCTTCTAAATGATTAGTGAGGTATGCAATATGTCCAGACACACACCTGATGATAGAGAAACCTCAAACCTATATCTGAAAAAAAATCTCATGGGTTCTAATCAAAGAGTGAGTCTATTCAAGTATACAGATACATGTTCTTAATCATTAGCTGATTCAAATGATGGTAATCTACACAGATTCTGAGGGTATCATCCACCTTCATGGAAAAAGCACATGTGATCCCCAAGTAGAAGACTTGGTGAATAAAAATCCTTTATCTTATAGATCCAACTATAGTTTCATGATATCTATAATATCCATATGTTCTATAATATAAGGACGAAGATCACTGGTTCGACTGTGAGTGTATGATCAATAGTAAACACATCCTCATGAACTACTGGTAGAAAAGAGAAGTCATTGAAAAAGAATTCTTTGAAATGCTTAAGTATAGGATAAAAATATTGGGTTTTAACCTCTAGACATCATGGACAATACTAGATATATGACTTGTAACACTACCCAGCCACTGCAGCTTCTGTCCTGCTCATGTTTCACTAACATCGGATCATACCTTATAAATGCTTCAAACTCCCTCTAGTGATGTAAATGTCACCCTCGGATGACATAATTCAATATGGTCTTGAAAGGGAACTAACTATTCAATCCTAATGATTACATTAAATCCCATCATGTGAAAAATGATGAGATTATATAATAGAATATAATAAATGATATTAGGTGGACAATTATTTTATTGGATAACTCCTTATGAATGGACACAAAGCATGGGTTCTAGAATCATAACACCAAAGTAGTGTTCGATCTCATGTCCCAATGTCTCATGTATTTCCAAACATATAAATAAGTGAGACACATGTATGTCGAATATATCAAAAACTGGGGTGGAGGTGACTATAACAATTCCTCATACAATATATGGTTTTGTACTATTCTCATCATTCATTAGATGTGCTATATGTAACTGGCCTACACCATATCCATAATTCCATACCTAAATTCCCTGGGCAAGCCCGCTCTACAGGCAATATGAATCATTACATGGACCCTCTTTGACTCAATGACCAACTCACCCTATCAAAATATTGGTATTCAAGTTGCGAACCTAACATCATAATATTGGTATATATCTTGACTAAGCAATATGTGATGATCCCGGATCAGTTGGAACTAGTTGGGAAGGTCTTGAAAAAGTTATGGATATCCCCCATTCATCAATAGCCTCTACATAAGACTAGATCTTGGGGAAACTAAAGAACCAAGTGTCAAAATATCATGTAGTAGTGATAGATAAGAAAAATATCTATGTGAGGATCCTAAATCCAAGTTCATGAACTATTTAGCTCTGTCATGACTTAGTGTTTTGGAAAGAAGTAGTTGTATAATATGGTCTTAAAATCATCCCAAACCATATCAATACACAAATCCACCTAGGTGATAAGATCCCACCACAACTTGGTTCAATCATGAAGTATATTCATAGACAGCATGAACCTATACTATAGAGTCATATCTAGATGTTTGAATATAGAGTGGATCACTTCAAGCGAAGAGTCTACATTATGTGGTCCTTCATCCCACAGTAGGTGAGATAATGATAATGCTGAAACTGCTGAGTCAAATCTACCATGCTCGAGGCTAGTTGAAGTAAATATTTCATCAACTCAATAATACTTAACAAATAATCATAGAAATAGGTTTCATTTCCTATATTATGAATGGGAAGTGGTGACACAATAGGCACTATATGAGAGGTCACTATTGGCTCAAGGCCCGCCCCCTCAAGAACGTGGACATCACATCCTTTTGGGTTAATGATAGAAGGATATCAATGATAGATGATACTAAAATTCCCAACCCACACCTTATAATAGATTTAATAAATTTAGAATATTTCATTAGAGAATATATTTTAGGAATAAATTATTTCTATAAGAATGATCGTGCCTCTCTTCTTACTTCAAATTCTTGTCCAATATGATAGAAAGAAATCATAATATTCTCTATGAATTTTTATAGATACACCGCTACCCAAAAATATTTTCAGGTTTGGGTATAAAATAACAGTTCTAGATGGTTATAAAATAAATATTTTCAACTTTAGAAATAATATTAATTTTTAATTTGATAAATTTTATACATTTAAATAAGTTAGAATGGTGGAATCGACATGTTTACCACATCCTGATCTATAAAGGCCATTACAGCATATGAACCAAAAAATGGTACCCAATTGAAACACACCATAACATGATTCTTCTTAGGAAACAAATGGGACATAGCTAAAGGTTGAAAAATTGATTGATTAAGGTGTCTACTTTAACCGATTCACTAACAAATAGTTGGTATAAGGAAGGAACTAAATTATCAAGTATGATGTCAAACACCTATATGATGTGTCACCATAATTTGATACATTTTTCCAGAAAAAATAAATATGTAATAAGAATATTCATGCTAAAAATAAATTTGGAACAAAAATATGCATGTACTAATAATAATAATATTTATATAATTACTCGTGTACTAAAGAAATTTTTTTGTTTCATTCATCCTAGATAAGAAATTAAATTTCAATAACATCAATGAAAATAACAACATAACTCAAGTGAATCATACAATAGTTAATTCATATAAACAAATATTGTTTAAATGAATAATAACATGTTCCTATCATAGGTTATATAGGTTTCCCATTTACATGAATTATCTACATCTAAGGACATGGAAAATTAAAAATTCAATTTATTCCATAGTCTCTTGTATAATAAAAATAGTGTGAAAAAGAAAACAAAACCTCCTCTAAAATAATTTGGTATCATATAGACCATGGATCCAGTTATTATGTGCCAAAAAATGGTGTGCCACATGACCTCAAGCATGCCTCACCTTAATCCATATGTTGCTGACTGGAAGAAAAGATGTAATGGGGGTACATTGGGGAGACTATACCCCAAAATCATAGTGGCATAGGGGATACAACCAAGATCAGAAGCATAATATAAATAGTAAAAATAGATAATCTATGTAATCGTTAATAAAAATAATAAACAAGATAGCGAAAAAACATAAACAACTGTCCATGTAAATATAACAACATCTTCTAGAGAATTATCTAATACATGGATTCCTAGAATACTATAATAGATAAAGAAACAAGAAAATACTTGATTATACTCAATATTAAAAAATTTGAAAAATAAAAAAATTATCAAATAATCTCAAGCCAATGATTGATCCTCAACTCTTAATCTACAACTAATGTTACTGCATGTAAAAACCAGTAGCGTGAAGCTTTCTCTTATCAATACATATTGACATATAATCTCCTCAAGTACCAAAGGTATCTTGAGTAGGTTGAGGGATAAAATCTCACAATTACCAAACCAATGGGGTGTAAATTTCATCCAAACAGTGATAATGACTAAAAAGATTGCCTGTTTAATATAATAAGTAATTCAATATTGAAATAAATAACCAGGCCTGTCAAGTTCCTAAGGTTCTCCAGGTGGTTCTAACTATTGCGAATCATTGCTAGAAGAAATATATAAATAGTATATACATATATATATATAGTATTAATATATATATATATTATATTAATATACATATTTTGTCGTCCAATATTAACAATGTACATGTGGATGTATGTTTCAACATACATGAAATACTAGTTTTGGATAGATAGGGGCATAACTTAGGCATTCATAAATAGCCTAATGAGCCTATGAGCTCAAGAAATATGCTACATTCCCTGCATCCCAATAGAGTGAGAGACACTATGAAATAATTAACATGATAGTAAGTTATCCATTATGTCATCAATCTAATCATAGAATAATGATATTAAATCCCAACACCCATATCATATCTTAGGTTCACGACGACATACTCCACCCTCGATGTATATGAGAATGACTATCCTTCATTCTCAATGGTCCCTTACCATCATATCATTGCCTTTATAAAGGTATATTATAATTACAACTAGCATGGGTCATTACTGAAAATCCATTTTTTAACTAAACCCACATATATATACATAAGAGTCATAATCATTTATAATAAAAAAAATGTAATATCATATCATGAAACTAAAACAACATGATAAATGAAATCAAGGATTTTCAATTCATAATGATCATTTTTAAAGAATAAATATGATTAATGGTTTCACCATCCATTACGTGTGATATATATAATCCAATAAATATATTTGAAATAAAGAAATAAATAATTATCATTCTTCTAAAAGCACATCAATACATTTAAGTATCCCAAAAATGTGAATTCTCTTTAGTGTCTCAAAGGGACATTTAGGAGGTGACATGGGAAATATGTCAATTTCATACATGGGAAATTACATGTATAATGGAACCACACAACTATGTGGTTATTTGGGATTCATTTAATACCCATCAATCAAGGGTATTTTAATTTAAAAGCTATTTTAAACCATGAGATCTCTTCCAACATTTTGAAAGAATTGACCATAATGGACAATTTTACCTATCATACCCTTGGGGTGACCATATAAAGGATGTACAACCTGTATCCCACCAAAAAAGGATTAATATATAGGAATTATGGTGCAAAGATAAATAAAATTTGATGCAATTAATACCAATGAATGCATGGAAAAATAAGCTGGGTGTAACAAAGGAATAATTAAAAAACATAACTGCACTAAGGGAAAATGATGTTCCCACCAACCTCAGTGGCATAGATGAAGACATGATTGATATCAACCAAAATTTCACAGTGGATTAGAAGAGATATATGCCGTGGTCCAATACCCTAAAAGTATGGAAAATTATCCTACACCTAAATAACATGGACTTGAAGGAAAACTAAAATATGATGGAAGAGACTAGGGGATCTCAACTTGAGGAATCCAACACTTCTGACAGATCGAGAATTTGACACAAGAAATAGGTTCTAGCTCAATGCCTAGTTGATAACCGTGGGAGATGAAAGGGAAAATAATCCCATGTTTCCTCTGCATGAAAAAACAAGGAGAATAATAAATAGGTTAATGTATATGTTGGGGTTAATATAGACATTTCAACCAAATTTTTTGGGGTTCATGGTTCATGACATGGGTTTTCAAACTGTGTTCAAAAATTGTGTAAATACACTATCTGGAAACCTATTTTCTTCCAAAGGGTCGTGCACTGAGAGTCGCAATGTTTCAAACAAATCGTGTGGCTCTAGCTACACATATGGATTACCCTTCATGAATAAATCTTATCATGCAACCTCAACTACATATTTTAATTAATAGTGTATCATAGTTCTCTAGCCCTTTATCTATAACTCCATGCTCTGAAAAAAACCCCAGACACAACTCATATTTTCTTTAGGCCATAGTTAACCAATAGAATGATTAACAATGTTTTTCAAATTTAAAAACAATGATATATAAATTCATGAAAAGATGGAACATTATAATAAATAAGAACGGTAATTCCAACTCCAAATCATATGTTTTATAATGTATCACATTGTAAATTAACTATCAATATTAAAAAAGAAACCATCTTATTATTTTTCATTAAATGTATTGCATGGAAATTCTAGGATGCATCCTAATTATAAAAAATCCTTATTTACCAAATAAAAAAGTCCATTCAGGTTCTGTTATTGTTATCTAAATTGATCAAGTCCATTATCCATGTGATCCTGAACCCATAATGTGTTATGTTGGTCAATTTATTATCAAATCAAGAAATAATTTCAATAAATATTCAATAGTATCCTTCTAATCCATGGATACTATATATTTCACTTGTGCTAGTGGGTCCTGGGAATTCAATTAAAACATTCTATTTTGTAGGTTCAAATGATATACCATATATCTATTCAATAGTTACAAGTTAAGAAACTTTTGGAATCCAATACACATATTTATTGAATTAAACAAAAAATTATTTCAAAATACATAACATCAAGCTGTATTCAGAAGCTATTTTCATGCTCGTCATAACTCTTAGAGTATATGTGGACATTAATAATAGAAACTTCTAAAAACATATCAAGAATATCCACAAATTATTACTTCATCAAATTCATTATAATAGAGTTTGTGTTAGGTTACCAAAAATATATTAATCTTAACTCATAATGAAAATACCTACTACAAAATAATGTGTTTTGAATATCGACCTTCATAAATATTAAATGATGATTTCCGAAATGAAGGTATATCATTAAATGTTATAGATCATCATGAATTTGATTATAATTTTTATCCATGTGAAGTAATATATAAATGGGTATTAAAAAAATCCACTAATATCTATCAAATTAAATAACAAAATAATTGAACCATAATTTCTTTTCACAAATAACACATGTTCACCCCATTAGAAAATATCAATAAATGTAACTATTTTTATATAAATCTTATAATTTTTTCTTGAACTCAACTAAATATACTACACCCATATTATAGTGTCTTATATAAAAAAATCTTGATATTAAAAATATCCATATTGATTTCAACATCCTAGTAAAGGGAAAATATTGGTAAATGATTAGGAAAACAATAAATATATTTTTACACTATCGGTGTATTATATATTCTCAAAAACCACTTACATATCACAAATTGAAAATCATCCACAACATCCCCAATGATTAATTATGAAAATATATAAGGGTGATTTTCCAATAGAAATGATTAAAAAGTGAGGGGAGTGGGTGGGGGGTTGAATCTATGGTCCTCTTTCACTAATATTTCATTATTGTGAAATTAACCATTTTTTGACGTCATAGAATCAGTTCCACTATTTTGATTAATAAACCTATCTAAAATGAACCGAAGGAAAATTGAGTCAGAATAATATATTTTTATTGTTTTTGGATCCAATATAGAGTCATATTATTTATAATGGTTGATTTTTCATGAAAATCTTGTATTATTTTTACAATAACCCTATACGAATTCCCATTACATGTATATTGGTTTAATCAAACCAAACATTTAAGGAGTCACACCAAATAATATATATTTATGTATTATATAAAATAACATTACATAAATAAATAACACCATCCTAAAAACTAGGTTAATTTGATAATAATGTATATATATTTTCTTCCATGAGCCTCTAGAATATGTGTTGATATATTTCTCATAATATAGTCTTGGATAAAAAAACAAATATTATTAAACTAAATGTATGTCTTTTAAATATGTGAGATTCCACATATGTTGATCAATGATGAAAACAAATCATGACTCCACAATCTAATAATTATTTTTAGTATCTCTAAATCTTAAAATATTATATTTTTCATTGGTTTTCTAATCATTTTTTCTCTACTGTGTATTTATGGTATATTTATTATAATATTTTTTCCTTGTGTCCTCAACATTATTCCATTTTGGTTTTTATGTTGGGAGGAAACCTTATAATCTCCTCCATCCCTTATTAATATAAAGGTATCATACACCATGATTCCATTATATTTTATTAATTCCCCATTTTCCCTATTATTGATGGAAAATACTATATCTACATCATTCATCGAAAGTATTTTATTAAATACTAAATTCAAAAATAGAATCTTATTATGATTCAAAAACTAAACCATTAAATGTGGATTTAATCATGGAATATAATGAAATATAAAATGGATATATGATGAATAATATGATATATAGAATCAACTATGTGGTTTATAAGTGAAATCATCCATGTGGAATTTACTAGTTACAGGAATTAGCTATGTAAATCTACATTCTGTAACATCACTAATCAGTTGTGTTATTATAAGAAAATCCATTACGTCAATGAAACTAGGAACATGGATTCTAAAACCATATTTTTTTATCATTTTACTACATGTCTCATTTTTCTATTATGATCATTCGGCAACATGGATTATTTAGATACAAGGATCTTTTGGATATGTGATTCACTTATAATACAGAAATATCTTGGAGAATATATTTTTACCATGGAATCTGCATAGAAAATATAGCCATATGATTCTTCATTTTTCAAAAAACAAGTAAATTAATCATAATCTATTTTAATAATATTTAATGCCATAAAAATATGATGAAGAACATCACAACATATGTGTTCCTCTGACATGTTTGTCCAAAATTAGAACAAACCATGCTTTCCCAGAACCATGTTATCTTCAATATCCTTCATTTTAATCCACACAAACTATGATATTCCTCAATAATACACATTGGATATATTGAAAATAAATTATAAACCCCCTAAATTATCATACATTGAAAAACATGCATCAACTATATATCATAAAAATTGATAAATAATTATTGAAGACCATAGTATCATCTTTTTTATGGTCACAAACATCGTCAACACTTCAGAGATTTTTTAAGGACTACTTCTTCTACAATAGTGATATATTCTTGTCCCAAAAAAATTGTGATGTTCTTGTCTATTTATTTTTCATAATTGATAAATCATCTTTAGGATGTTTGGATATAAAAATCCACACACAACATATACAACACTTCACAATAGAGTTTTCTCCGCCTTGGGAAGCATAATACAAAAGACCATGGGTGGTCTCAATGAAATATAAATTCATGTTTTTAGGGGAGTATGAAGATGATTTTTGAAATTTAATTTCACAAACCTCTATCCTAGAATTACTTCTGTTAAAATGTTTGAAATATTGTCTTTTTTAGTGATATAATATAGATTAATGTCTTCATTGGAAACATTTTTTGAAAAAAATATATCTTATATATATGTTTAGAGATCAAGATTATTGCACTATATTTTTCAGTAATACTATAACACATCAATTTTAATATGAAATTTTCATTAGTTTAGCTGTATAAATCCTAAAATTTTATCATAGTACTTTCATCTGAATCAAATGTGTACCGACATGAAAATCATCTATGTGTCATTCCAATTCCTAGCATAGATTAATTGAATTATTTTTCTTCTATAGTATATAAAATAAACCTCTAGTAGAATTAATGTTCCTAGATAAGTGGATCTTCTATCAATATATTCAATGACCCATTCTACATTAAACACCAAAATAAACTCAAATCATTACCGTGTCTATATAGAATCCTAGTGTTCAATGTTCCCATTAAGAATATCAATATTATATTAAAAGCTATATTCTGTGGAAATTTTGGATCACTATATAATCTTTTAGATATAGTAACATCATAAGTTATATCGGGCCTTAATTAAATTTTATATATTTGGCTTCATAAGTGACTTTTAAACTCTTTTTTGTTAATATTTCATAGATATTGTTTCTTTCATGCAGAGCATCCATCTAAAATTAGGGTTGATTTTTTTTCATATTCTAATATAAATTTTCAAACATAACACCTCATATGTTTATTTATATAGAATGATTTATTATTTCTTCTACTGAATTTGAGACCCTATAAATATGAAATCCCGCCAAACATGGACATCTCAAACTGCTTCCTCATCTACCATACAATCTATTCCCATAGACAGTCCTTATCACCTTCAAATTTGATTTAACCCAAATATAATATTAAATTGATATTATCGTCAATGATTTATCATAAATGGAGGTTTTCTTAAACATTCTCCTTTTTAAAAAACATACCCCAAAAGCATCGATCCATTTTCTGAGTATCAGTTCTTAGGGGATTGATTCGATTTGGAACAATCTTTATTTAGAAATAGTTTTCATACTACAATAATTTACTATAATAAAAATAAATATGTTATTCCATATAAAAATATTCCCCATTTTCATTAATTAAAATGGAAGATATCACATATATTTGATAATTTCTTTATTTTCTAATTTTACACGACAAAGTACATTTTGACAGTCTTTAGTCATTAACAATAGAAATTTATTCATTAATGTAAAGTAATTCCATTTTAAAATATCTTTTGTACCATTATTTATATTTTTTCCTCTGCACCTAACCTTTAAAATAATTTTATATTCATTCTAAAACAAGGTTTTAATCAATTACATTTTTATTTCTTTTTCTTTACACATGATCCCAAGTGCATTTTATATCAATTTGATCATGTTATTCATGAATATCTTATATCAACACCGTAAGCTCAACTAATAATGAAATTATATGTGGATCAATATGGAAAATAATTCAAGTTTCATCTTTCAATATGAATCCTCTTCTAGCTTGGATGAGATCATATGTATTAAAATTTATTTATTTAGTTTCAATAACTCTAATCAATATTTATTAATATTTTATATCACTTATAGATTCTACAAATTTATCATTAGTTTATTCAGAATCTATATGAGTTATGATCATATCCTTCTTTGTAACTTTATCCTACTTATATTATAACATATTAATGATACTTTCTACTGAATTTTGTAAAACTAAATCATATTTAATGTCATTTTTGTGATATAATTCAATAATATTGACAAAAGTACATCCATTTAGTGTGTTCAAATTTTTTTTACAATATATATATATTCAGTTACATTTTATTATTTTCTTATAAAAGTTTCCTCCATTACGTTCTCTTCAAATATTTCCACCACAATGTTTTTTATAATGAAAATATTTGTTAAAAAATATTAATTTTTATCAATATCCTATATCATTTAACACATTACTTATTTTTTATTTTTTATTTGTATTTGTATATATTTAAAATATATGTGAATGGAAATACAGGCATACACTCTCCAAAAATACATAAAAATATTTTGTTTAGTTAACATAATCCATCCAATCTTGACTATGCTTCTTTTATGTCGTTTATTTTCCAAATTAGATTGTGGTTTATATGGTGAGTTTTACTAATTATTCATTCCATGATTGAAGAGTTAAATTTATCAATTATCACAAGTACAATCCTTACATTATTTGATAATATCACCTTGATGTCAAGACCCATGTCCCTTTTCACATTCCTTCAATTTTTTACATTCTAATTACCACTACAGTAATTTTTTAAAAAAATTCATTAATAAATATGATAAAGTTATAAGTGAATATAAGGAAATATGGAGAACCAATGGTATAATTGGGCCCCATTAGTCAAAATAAGTAATTATAAATGAGATCAAGCATTCTTAAAGTAAATTTTTTTACTCCTTTATTAGAATCCTTTGATATATTACACTTCTGATAGGTTTCACATATTTTATCATTTTCCCCCATAAGCTTGGGTACATCTCTCTTTATATTGGGATTCAAATTTTTCTGATACTTATTTAATCCAAAAGACTATGTCTTTTATTCTTTAAATTGTTTTCATATTTGTCACTCGTGGAACTGGAATCATTATGATCATCAATCTTGAATATATATTTCATTGGTTCTTATTACGTAAGTAATGATACTTACCTGATTTATGAACTCGATGATACAAAAATGGTATTTTAAAACCTACTCATTTGCATCAACACACAGTTCAATAACAATAAGAAAAATTTTCATTAACCCTTCGCACATAACACATAGTTAGACTTAATATTTCGGGGATTAATATATTCTCATATATATACATTAATTATATAGAACAACCATTTCTATATGTTACCAGTCCACCATTTTACATCTCAATGTTTCATTGAATTTTTCTTTCACCATTCATTTGTGAAGAATGTCCACTATCATGTTTATGTAACATGGTTCTTCTAATATAATTCAATTCTACAATATAAAAACATAAGTATTATTCATTTATTCATTAAATTCATTACATTTCACTTCATTGGGTATTTATCTCAGATGAATACTTATGAAATTTCATATATCATAGACCTTATGATCACTTTGCTCATAAACATATTATATGTCATAAAAATTGTTTTTTATAGGAAGATAAGAAGATTTATTGGAATCTTCTATAATTCAATGTAAATTTTTCTAGTTTTATAATAATATACCCCATTAATTTTCATCTCATATTTGGATATTCCATGTTATACAATATTCAAAATGATTTATTCCTAAAATGTCTACAAATTCCATATTATTTCTTAACACCTTAACCTCCATACTAGAAATAGCTCAACCATAATGATTAGGGATATTGTCTTTCCATATATAATGGTTGTCTCCCCTTTTTGGGAAATTATATTCTTGAGGATTCTTAATTTCTATTTTATTTTGAATATTATTTCTTATATGTAAAAATGTAACGGACTCATCCAGAATTGATTATAGTATTTTTATTTTTGATATTATGTATTAATTTTTATATTCATAGAATAATGAATTGACCTCTTTCATCATACCCATACATTAACTATCGTTTTATGATTTAGCATTAACATCGAAGGATTTATTGATGACATATATAATCTATATTAATTATATTTTTTATTTAATAAATTTTGTTTAAAATTTATACTATTCATTTGACTCAAGTTCATATTTTTCTTCAATTAATTTATACATATTTTACCTTTCATCTATATATATCTTTAATATTTTTATTTCATCAATGTGAACATCTTATTTCATTTCACACATTTTATTTCCCTCTTCTATATGTTTCTTCTATTTTAATAACATCCTATTTTACTTCTTGGGAATTATTTTTTCTCAATATAAGTTCAAATAAATTCATTGGAATATACTTTAGTTCTATTAGTTTAGTTTTCAAATATTCACATCCATTTGTCTCTTAAAAATTCTACATGTTCCATGTATTTTGTATCATCTTATGATTGGATGAATGATGTTGTATCTATATTTTATTCTTTCCCCAAACCTATTATCATTTTACGATTATTGATCATATTGTTTCTTCCATAAGATTTGGATGAATATTCATAGCTTTTTTCCAATTTTTTCTTCTAAGTGTTGCAATTATCAAACTCATGTGAAAAAGTATTATTCTTAAGAAATATTATAGAAAAGGGTATAATGTAATTAAAAATTTAATAAACTAGATGTAATTTACTCATAACCTTATATTAACTTTTTTTAATTTTATGTATATAAGATAAATTAATCTATTAAAATCATAATATTCATCTTAATCATCTGATTCATATTTTTCATGAATTTCATCATCATTGATTTCGGGATTTCACTTATCCCAAAAATCCATTTTATATTTGGTATTCATCCTTAATGGTGAGGTATTTTAAACATCCTATGAAATTATAATTTTATGGAAATCATAAAGAGTCAAATATTCCTTGTATTCCAATACTAAAATATTCACATCGTACCTGTTAGGAAAATTTATCATCAAATTTTTAACTATAGTTTAGTAATCCAACTTTTCTCCAATACCTAGAATATTATATTCATTTTCATTTCCCATCGAAATGTATTCCTTAACATTTTATTCCTAAACCATATTGATATCATCAAATTTTTATATCCAAATTTTTAATTTTGTCCTATATAAATTTCTTGTTTTATTTATATCGTCTCTCCAATTAATCCCATGTTTCAAGAGAATTGTTTACTCTAATAACTTTTCCGAAAACATTTTATGAAATAGAAATAAAAATTATATTTTTTATATTCCATAAATATAAAAAATTATTTTATCATGAAACGTCATAGAGGAATCATATGAAATTGTTTGGAAGATATCAATTAATGCACCTTTTACATCATGTACAATTGATAATAGATGTGGAAACATCATATTCTTCAAACAATAATAGTTATTTTAATATAATTTAGGGATTTCCATACTATTTATAATATTTCAATTTTATATTTTCAGTAAATAGTAGATCATTATTGAGAAACCTTCCCTCAGATACCAAATGATGTGCCTAATGAGGTGATGTTCCAATAAAAAGGTTGGGTGTGTGTTATTAAATGTGTGGGTCTATTTTTTTAATATATCACTTTTAATTTTCCTATGTTGTCTTATTAGGATTTTATACACTCTTTTGATCACTCAACCTTTAATAAATGAACGAATTTAAAAGTTCATATGACTTCAATACTTCTATAAGGTTCAAGTCCAATGTGAAATCCTACTCTTTATTATAGATAGTTATTCCCCCTAATCAAAAATTATTTTCACAATAACCCCATGTGATGTCCTATTATATTCATGCTTATGGAAGCACAAAAGAAACATCATGAGTGAATCCGAACAACAAAAACAATTACACCATCAAGAAATATGATCAAAAATAAAACAAATCACTACAAAATCTTGTTTCATTAAAATTAATGATCGTAGAAATTTTTCAATGAGACTCTAGAGTATTAAATAATTTCTCATATTCAAGTCTTGAATGAATTTCAAATATATTATCAAAATTTTAAATCAGTAATATTTTGATGTGAGTATCATTTTATACTACTCGATGTTGAAAATAAATGTCAACATCAGACTCTGCTCATTGTTTTTCAAAATCATTCACTCATCACATTATTCAAATCGTTGAAGGTTTTATAAAAAACTTATCTAACATTTTTATTTATAATTTAATCACTATAATTTTTCCACCATATGAAAATAAGATTCTTCTTTTTGTGTTTCCATATAAGTAATTGGATCTGTGACCTCTACATTCTCTTTTCTATTTATACATATAGATAACAATACATGATCACCAGCATATATTATTAATGAAACACGATGTCTATGATGGTTGGATAAGACTGTATCTTCATCGTGGACCAAAAATAATTTTATGGAATATTAAAATCTCTTAAAAAACTATAGGATTTACTTAAAACACCATCAAATCATTCATGATTTTCAGTGTAACATTAAATTACAAAATGGATATCTGATGATTAATAAAATAAGTAAAAATTAGCTATGTGGTTCTCAATATAAATTATTTATATAGAATATTAACGTTTGTGATATTTCTATATGAATTAACATACATCTACATCTTCAATTAACTACACCATTTTCATGAGATTAGCTACATTTCTTAAAATTGATACATGGATTTTAAATTTAGCTATGCCAATCCTTCGACTATGTAAAACATTTAGCTACATAAATCATTTGGCTACATGGATAACTCGACTACATGGTAGAATAAGATATATTATTCTATTACATATCTTAGGAGGAATTGTGAATTCTTCTACATCAAATCATCTTCGTAGAAACAATGATAACATGAATCCACCATTTTACAAAACACTTTTTGGAATTAAGAACGATTATTCTATGTAATTTCAATCCATATATATCAGATCAAGAATCGCTAGTTATAAGAGTTCTTTATATATGTTTTTCGACAAATATAATAACCCATAATTAATATTAATCTTGTAATATTGTAGGTATCTCAGAACATTCTGTAATAACCATGGGATTCTTTAATTTTCTCGTTCTTCAAAGAATAATGAAATGAAATATACACTATAAATTAAGTACTTCCAAACACTCCACAATAAATCAAACATAATTATCTCTGTAATATATTATTAAAATAAATTTCAGGAGAAAATACATCCGCCTGATTACAAAAAAATACACCATAGGTATGATTTTTATAATTTCAATTAGTCTACTACAATGAATGTTAATTTAGACTTTATAGTATATCTATATTATAATAAAAATTAAAACGTGGTGTTATAAATGATAAATAATTCCTTATATAAATCCGAAAAAAAGAATATTTTTATAAAAAATAAATTTCTATTTTATTTCATCTATCCAAAATCAAATTATGTATTAGATAACATTGATTGTATAATCTGAGACCCCTGTAAGAAATCATTTGGAGCACCGTATTTATTATTTATTGTTGAAAATTATATTCCTTGATTTCCATGCCCCTTTTATTGTTGATTACCTTAAATCCTATAACATTGGACTTATTAATTATTAAACTCCTTTTACTTTACTATTTTAATAATAATGGATTCCTTTTTCACTTTCCACACATGATTTTGATTTCATTTTTCTTAACATTTTAACAGAAACCTATTCACCTTATTGAAGTCACTAGGTGTTTCTTCCCACAATTGTTACATATGGGGAATATTAATATTTTCTTTAACCAATTTAATACATTTTTTTCATGGGGTACATGTACCCTCTTCATATTTGGAAACCTATTGTAATAGTGATGTTTAGAAAAATCATTCCCTATTAGGATAGAACATATTACAAAATATTATTAAGGAGAAATATTTTTTGGGAATCAATATCTTTTATTAATTGGATTCAAACTATATAATAAACAATTCATCATTATTTATAGGTTTTTTTTAAAATATACCATATATCTAACTTACCTCAGGAAATAGGACGCACAATCAAAAACTATATATTCACAATTTATGAAAAAAATTATGAATTTACAATCAATTTTATCATATTTCGCCTAAGGAATCTATTATTTCTAGAAAAATAAACATAAAAGAAATCTAACTTTTGATTTTAATCCCATGGATTCTCTTTTTTATTATAAATTTGAGACCCACATTTTTAATTATATCCTTTAAAACAGTACGAAACCATAAATTCATTATTCTTCTTAGTGGATTCTAATATAGTAAATATCATCTCATGAGATTTCATCCATTTCTCTATAACCATTGGATTAGTGGACCCCCTCCCCTAATTGATATTGGTTTATTTCACATACAATTATCTTTGGTGATCAATTGTTGCCGAGGGTAAACTAGGTTATACATGTGGCTAAACTAATTCTTTATAACTTGAATCTAGTGTATGAGCACTGTAATAAATTATTCCGCACTATGGATAAACTATATTATCTATATCATCTTGAAAATCCCCAAATTTTTATTAGTTTTTGGGATGGTTTTTATATAATCTATGGAGAACAATTATCATACGATTTTAATTCTTAATCTTTAATAATATAAATATCTTGTTTATAGAACATGAATTATATTTTCCCAAAAATATTGTATGATGAATAATATATTTATAAATCCAATTATAGAAATATATACTCAATTTTATACTTTTATTTTCTCTACATGTGTTCTTTCTAATCATATTTCATTGTATTTTTATATAAACATTCTCTCAAACCAATTACAATTCTATAAACCCATGTTGCCTAGTTTTGGGGGGTTATTTATTACATGATACATAAAAAATCAAATATAGTAAAAATATAATGGTTTAGTATAAAAATATATACTATTAAATTAATCATTTTAGTA
This sequence comes from Viscum album, assembly GCA_963277665.1. Classification (NCBI taxonomy): domain Eukaryota; kingdom Viridiplantae; phylum Streptophyta; class Magnoliopsida; order Santalales; family Viscaceae; genus Viscum; species Viscum album. The sequence continues at coordinate 1,151,195,274 of OY728122.1, forward strand.
TAACATGAAAAAAATTGGGCACTAATAATTATTCATTAATGCTACATTTAAATATGATCACACATAGTATTAAACATCTATACCTAGGTAAATTTAGATAAAACATATGTGTGATCGTAGATTCTCATTAAGGGGAAAATTATAGTGGTCACTACCATGGAAAATTAATTATAATGGTGACGGATTAAAATATCCAAAACCCACACTCTAGGATCGTAGGATTAAATTCCTAACATTGCAATCATGAATATGATGAATAAGACTATGAATTTTGTTGACTAAAACTTAAATACTCAAAAATAAAACATGGTTCACTAACATTATAGAGGAACTTTTAGGTTTAGTTTTAGAGAATTAGGGAAAAATCAAACATAAATAATTCACATCAACGAGGACTCATAAAAAATAGTTCATAATGATTAACATCATCTCTCGTTATACCATGATTTTATTATTTCACATCAGGTCACCAATATCGTCCATTTAAAATCTGTTATATAAATAAATCATTCAAAAAAATTATTTATATAAATGAAAAAATGAAACATAAGAAGGGTGTTTTCAAATTCCAATTAATTATAAATTTGAGAATTAACAATGAAATGTCAATAATGAAAAAATGAGTGAATAATAGTATTCTAACAAAATAAAAGTGCATTATAAAATTATAAAGGAACTAATACCCATAAAAACATGGATCATAAAAATATGAAAACATGAAAAAGGTAAAATACATAAATATCTATAATCATGATCCATGTTATATAAATATAACTATTAGAATCATTGTAATCACATAACAAGAACAAAGAAAAAAATAAACATACATGGGAATTCATTTTCACATTTACCCAAATAATTACTCTTAAAAATAAAAAAACCACTTGGAATCCTTAACCAATTAATTAGAGGAATATGAAGGATTAAACCTTCGTTGGTTTGTCCCATAGCCACCTATCAATAGATTATAATGGAACAACCCATTATTAGTTAATCATGAAACCATCAATATTTGGTGTATCACATAACCAATCATTAAAATTATGATTTCCATTAAAAATCATAACACAATATAAGAGTTAATTTCATAAAAAATTCATATTAAAACCCATTAATCATTTTATAACATGATTAACCTGTGGAAATGAAACGTACTCAATGAAAATATCTACGAAACATTATTAACCCAGGGAAGAGAAATGGATTCTATAAAAATCTATTATTAACATGACTAACCTAAGGAAAAAAATGGGATCCATGAAAATATATTTGATTCAGGATTAACCCATGAAAAAAATGTATTCCCAGAAAATATCATTGAATCCTAATAATCCCATGGGATGGAAATGGATTTATAACAATCTCATTGAAACATGATAACACGTGGAAACCTATGGGTTCTATAATAATCTGTTTTAAATAATGTTAATCCATAATAAAAGAATTAGGATGGTATCAATAAAAAATATCCCATTTTTAGGATATGTAACCACAATGGTATTTTCATTTTCGTACCAGGAAATAACATTAGAAATTCATATAAAAATTCATTAGGAAAATAATATTAAAACATTATTATGTGCTGCATACCATATTAAATCATTTAAATCATTAACACATGAAAAATTATCTTTACAAGAAAATAAGAATAATATGTGAATATATATTAATTATATAACATTTCAATGCTGAGGAATATACACCACAATATATATTATATGTGTATAACAAAATAGAAATCTCAGAAAGGGAAAATTATAACAAAAAACCATTATAACTTTGGTGACATTTGAATTGCGAATCACATGAAATAAGTATCATAAAAAGGATTTTTAAATCCATATATATATATTTAATTATTTTTACATATCATTCATTAAATTCATTATAATTATATATACCACCTAAATAATTAAGTGGTGAATATGAAATAAGTCTGGTATAAATAAAAGATGACAAGAAATCCCATTAAAACTTGAGTAAATATTGAATCATGATATCCGAGAAAGAATAAAATAAATTGAATCATTTAATATAATATAACTAATAATTGTCATGATATAAAAAGACATATGGAATTATATACAACATATAAATGTAATTAGGTTCATAATAAAATATAAGTCTCAATAGAATGTAAATTGAGACTAAAGCCCTTAAAACTATTGTAACTTCTAAATCAGGTTCCCCAAAAGTATTAATAATCAAATGAAAAATTAAAATACCATGAAGATAAAATAATTAACGATATATTAAATAAAAATTTCAATATATACTCCCCAACAAAATTCTCCTATTATGGATAATAAATTCATCTCAAATATGTAAATAGTGAGACAAAAATCCATTATCTTGAGTCACATTCATCATGCGTGTTATTTATAATCATAAATAATAAAATTATGTTAATAAATTAATTTAATGGGAACCATTTAAAGTTTATTATTACTTTAATTTCACATATAAATATTTTATATACCATTATCTAATCAATTATTACTATGTCGGGTGTTTTGATCATATTCGATTTATGTTTGAAAACTATCATTTGTTGGTCGACTAGGGATGTTGAGTTCATTAATTAAAAATTCCTAGAATAATAATCCTGAAAAATTATCATATTTATATTTCAATTATTTCTTTTAAATAAATTAGGTTATATGGTTATTTAAAATGAACAATTGTTACAATCTTGAAGACAGTAGAGAGTATGTACATATGGGTAATGTTCTCATTTCTCAACGATTGTTGTGGAAAGTTGGTTTGTATCATTTATCATTATATAATTACCATTATATAATAAATAAAATATATTTAATTATAAATAGATATTTATATATATAAATTATTATTGTCATTTTGTGGTGAAAAAATAAGAATCGCATCGTTTTGAGAATGCAATAATCTACATGTCCACAAACAACATTATCGATTTTTTTGTGAAAACATGTACGGATGTTAGTGATATATTATATTTTAAGAAAGATAATTGTGTAATAAATATCATATATATTTCATTTATATTACATATTTTTATAAAACTCTTCCTTAATATAATAATTGTTGCATATGAATGAATCACATTGCTTTTAAGTGGCAGTAGCCCAAATCCCCACAAGTGATGTTATCGTATTCCAAACAAATTGAAATCACAAGGTTATGTGTTATATCTTAATTAAATAACAATAAATACATCATAAATATCATAAATATCAGATATTTTATATGAAACATTATTTCAATCATTATTCCCAACCATGAGTGGTTGTTATGGAATAAAAAATCACATTAGATAATGAGGTGGTAGTCCCTTATTCATAACAACAGTGATAGTGTATACCATTTGATGGACATGTGTTATTTTTTAGGTCATATCAGTAACATTCATAAATCTCAGTATATTCTAGATTCATATGTCCTTATATAATAATGTATTAAGAATAATTTAGTGGGTTTGTGGAGGAAATAAGTCAAACACAGTCGTTGAAGAATGGGACCTCTTCTTCGAGTACCACCAATTGTATTTCACCATGGGAGTTCCTTGGATTTCTTTATACCAAATGTGAGAATAATGTGATAAGTGGATTCATGATTGGAGTATACATGTTCTATCACTAGACTATCCAAATGGTCTTGAATGGTGTGAATACAGAGAGAGTGTCTTCCTTTTAACAGTGTATAAGAAGATAAATTATTGTAAATACAAAAAGGTAAACACTACTGGGAGGTAAATCATACATTAATGGATGAAATAAACAACAAAATATAATGAAATACTATTTTTGGTATAAATATTTCAATAAAATGGGTTTTGAACAACATTATATATCATCAGGGTCTTCAAGATTAATTTTTAATTAGTATTTAAACTCAATTTAACATCATTAATTATAATCAATTTTAATTTCATTCAAAAAATTTTGTGAACATGAAATGCCTTAAACATACTAGAAACAATCAATTAGTTTGATTTCAAATATGGAATCTATTTTTAAATATTCCAATGACATAAGTCATTTAATAAAATATAAAATAAATCCCACAAACGTGACAAGACATCGAGTCTCTAATGATAATTGTTCAATGGTTTGAAATGTTTTTATAACCATTTTAAATTAAAAAATTATTGAAATAAGATAAATTTAAATTTTTTATATATTATTAAACTAATTATGAATTAAATACAATTTAAATTATTATTTAACTACATAAATAAATAATATTTAAATGAATACTTTAAATATAATTAATTATTTTTTACTGGCTATCAAAAAATGGTGATTCTCACAAAAATAAAAAAATTCACCCAATTTTTTTTTGATATTTCACATTCTAAAATAAAGATTATTTTTAGATAAAATATATGAATGTTTCAAAATTGAGATTGAAAACATGTATTTCCATTAAATAGAGGGAATAGAAAAAACAAAAATGTCTAAAATAGGAATTATTTTTATCTTAACACTATAATATTAACTGTAATAATTTAAAAACAATTTAATGAAAATATTAAATATGAATTTAATTAATATATTTCTATAGTTGTGATTATTTCAATTTATTTGGTTATAATTACTTTTTTGGCATAAAAATAGTCTTTAATAATAAAAAATTAATTAAATTCAATTGTTTTTTTTTAATTTACATTTAATTGGAATCCAAATAATTCTTAATATATAAATTTTCAGTAGATATTTTCATAATTTAGTAATTCATATTAATTCCCTCAATTCTGATAGTTAGGTGATAAAAATATTATTATTATTTCATAGTTCACTAAAGCCTTGTGTTGTGGGTCTTCCCTAATATAAAAGATACATGATGTTAAATGTAATGAAAGATAAAATCATTTTACGTATAATAAAAGATATAACCGGAATTGTGTGCTATGAAAGATAAACATCATGTTTTGTGTAATGTATGATAAACTGGGCAATTGATGTAACACAATCTGTTAATGAATATTAATTAATATGAAATATTATATTCCATAAAATCATGATATGATACATCCTAAACCACTTAAATTAAATTTCTCCTTTGAAATTTGACCAAGTAATCAATGGTTTAGAATATTTATAATTTAATCATAGAATGACACTTTATATAAATGACATGTAGAAAACATAACATAAAAACGTGTGATAGAAAAAGGTCACCATATGTTGTGCATAACAGGGAATCTATGTATGGAGGACATAATATAGAATATAATAAATTTGTAAATAGTTATTTGTAGTGGTTGAGGTCCTTGAACAAAAACATGTGTCTAATCAACGGAATGCTCAAGGCCTCGAAAACTGAATTCTACGATGATAAAAAAGATCATAAGTTTTTTTGAATTGAATGTACCAAGATAATTCTTTTATTTCATAATCATTTTTATAGTGTTAATGAACTCTTTTACCATATACACAAATAGAGGAAAAATGGAATATACAAACAAGATGATTAGAATTTCATCATTTAATAAATTTCAACAAAATTATCATCTTTTTCTCTAAACAATTATAATTCAAGATTATTTCTTATTTACTGAAACAAAAAAATATTCTTTTAAAGGCCAACTAACAAAAAAGCGATAGTTATGATATTCCATATATATTGAAAAATTAACCAAATCCAAAAAATTTTGACCATGGTAATATAATTCCCAATATATGAAAATTTTCATATGATACATTAATAACCAAATTTAATAACCGATTTTAATACTATAAAATTACCAAAGTAATTATCCAAAAAATTCATAAAATCCTTTTTGAGCATATTTAAAACCAAAATATTAGAATTATTTGGACATATATTCTTTCTATAAAAATAATTAATTATTACTCAATTAAAATACCATATTTTTTAAAACTAATCCTAATATTTATCTATAAAAAAATTTAAACATACTAGGAAATTGTGTATTCCAATGGTAGGAAAGAAACTCCCATCATCATTTTGTCATGGGTTCGAACCCCACCGCCTAGTGGGATGTAATGTGTTTATCACCCAACATACATGTTTTCTCATATTTTTTAACAAAAAAATAAATCCACCATAATAAAAATTTAATGTTACTCAAAGGGGGTACAAAAACATATCCCTAAAACACTCCAAAAATATCATTAATCACATTAAGACCTCATCGTTTAAAACCTAAAGGGGTTTTCTAATAATTTTAAATTATTATCACACATAGGCTTATAGTCCAATTATGGTATCCAAAACTCTTAATATATCCTCACATGAAAACATCATACTATCAAAAGTTATCTAAACTATACTTTGATACAATCTATAACAGCCTAAGTCCAGTACTCCAAGATCCAATGATTAAATCCATAACATTACATTCATGTATTTAATTATAACAAACCATTCATCTTGTATATATACATTTCATCATTTTTACATAACATTTCATAAGTTTCAAAAACTAAATCCACTGGAACGTATTAGTTTAGGGCCTTTGAAAAATGGAACCCAAACATCTAGTTTGGTGAATGATATTAAATGTTTCCCAAATATATATTCCCCTTTAGTATTCCTACAAAAAAAAATCATTATATCATTGGTAAAAGAAACATAATTAAGGGTGATATTATATTCACATTGAGGTTAGTCAAGAGAGATAACAATAATATCCTAATGATTATACATCATAAAATAAACTAGAAATTTGAAAAATATATACTACATAACAAAGATCATGATAATATTCCATTTGATAAATCATATAATTTTATAAAGAAAAAATGAACATATTCCATGATATTATAACATAATAAATGGATTTTGGGAATTCAGATATTTAAAAAAATCATTTCCATGTTATTTTCGGGTCACTTACAGGACCATCATAGTTTGTAATGTTCATTAAAAACTGAGTTCACTTCTCATTCCAATCTTATGATACAGAACTGAGTTCACTCCTCATTCCAGTATGTTCTATCCTTTGAAATATAATTAATTGCCCAATGCATTTTATGGGGATATATTTCCCAACATTCACATATTTAAAACCATACATATGTGTTCCAAAAGAACATAATTCATTCATCATATCAGAACCCATGAAATGAAAGTGGATACATAAACATAATTCCACCATAACATAAGCCAAGTATATGATATTGGTTTCATAAATAAGATTGCATCATAATAATAAACAAACCATTTAATTAATGATGATATTATCCTCGAAAAATATCCCCAAAAATGCATAAGTTACATCAATTAAATGTAAAATAATCATTGATGGAAATATCAATTGGAATTGAAATCATTTTTTTATGTTTCCATAAAATATTAAAGGAAACCAATTTATATGAAAATATACATGTAATATTTTAAGAAAATATACATTTCATTAAGGCTACATGAAAAATGAAATATAAATTCATGTTTTATATGTTAAAAAAACATTCCTCTCATACTTTTTCTGGAATAATCACTAGTTAACCCTTTGGGAAAAATGAAAAAAATATTCCTTTTATCCCGTTAAGTAAAAATTAAAACACTATTAAAAATTTCATTAAATGTTTTATAATATTAGTTAAATTAATTTGGAAAACCTTTTTATGGGAAATTCAAATTCAAGAAAAGTATTCCTCCGTAGATATATATGTATACACAATCCTGAATAAAATGATATTTTCAACATAACCCTTACCATAATGTAATGAGTAAAATAATATACCATGTGACAGAATGAAAATTATATGGACATAAAAAACCCAATTATTCATAATAATACTGAATAAATACACAAATATTCAGTATATTCCCCACATAGATGATACAAGTTGTGTATAAGGCATTTGTCCTAGAGAAATAAATGTGAGACATAAGTCCTTTACCTAATGTATTTTCAATATTTTTTCAAAATAAATACTCATATATAATAAATATTTATTTATAATAATGTTATTCCATAACAATATCATTCAATATATTATTTATTTATATCATCTCATTACCCTTTTATTAATAATATTTCATTATTACCCTTCTTTCCGGTTTTAACAGATTTGTTTTCCATTTCATGTTTTGTAGTATAAGTCATGGTTATAGTAAAAAGGATATAGATCATTTATCTCCATAATAATATTAAGGAAATATTTATTAAATTTATTCATTATATAAAATTTTTAGGAAAATTCATGATTTGTAAACATGAAAAATTCATTGCATCACGTAGTGGAGAAAGTAGGTCGTGTGAACGCTTGAGTAGTGGTATCATTCACTTAATGGTGATATGCTAAGGAAGGGGGTGGTGTATTAATTTTCATTCCCAAATCTATATAATGGTTTAATTATCATATATATATATATATATATATATATTATTTTAATATTTAAGAACATTCAAATAAAGTGGTGATGAAAAACATATTACCCCACGACATGGAGATGTTTACCCTTAAAAACACACATGTGTTACATTTGTTTTTCATAAGATAGATAGAATGTGGAATATTGTTGATCTAAAATCATAATATCATTTATTTGAATATGGATTAGTTTATTTATTACTATATAATTCATCCAACACATTATGAAAAATTAGAAGAAAAAATAATCTTGAATGATTCAGAAAAGATGATTACCTCTTCTTTGGAGATCTCCTGTAGATATCAGCTTAGGGACAAAATGGTTGGAATTGATAGAATAAAATAACCTCTATGATGTGTCTAGGGATGTTTAGATGATAACATGGTAGGTATTTTGGTACTTAAAAGCTCAATTTGATGTCATGAAATGTGGTTGGAGAATCCCTTTTATAATTTAATTGAGGGGCACTTATTAGCCAAAAAGTATGAGAGACAGGTGAGGACATGCTCCCAAAAAAACTATATATAAAAAGTTTAAATAGTAAAAAACAACACAGAAAAGGGGGGCCTTAGACAACCTTGTGTACACAATGCCAATTCTATCATTGTTGACAAGACTATTGCAGTAATCTGGTAGTACAAAGGACAAACATGAACTAGCGTCCATAATTTCTATTTTAGAGAGAGCGTCTCCCACCTGATTTACCTCTCTATACACATGAGACACATTAAAAGAAATCAACTCAGTAAGCTTTAGAGAATTTTACGAGGATGAAATCATCTTCCATGGGACATTCATAGACCAGTCCTTCAAAATCCGTAATGCATCGGAATAGTCTGATTCCAGCCAAAGCTTCCGCCAACCATAACGAGCCGCATACCTTATCGCCTTTATGATTTCCCATAATTCATCCTCGATTGCATTACAATTTCCTATATAATGAAAGAATTATCCTTTGGAAAAGGCTAGATAAGTCCTGAAAATGCCACCATATTCAGCAGGTCTAGGCGCACCTGCAGCTGCCCCGTCCACATTCACCTTCATCTAATCAGTTATTGGCAGAATCCACCTAATATATTTCTCCATTTTGGGCCTCCTCTCCCTGCCACTTACACCAAGAGATCTCAATAGAATGAAGTCCGACATGTAATTATTCATTGAACCACATTGATTCACCAAATCATACTTAATGCATCGGTGCATCATCGTAACACCCTACTTGAATGAGGGCCTTCCATTGTTGAAGACAATATTGTTGCGGGCCTTCCAGATATATGATAAAAGAGAAACGGTAGCAGAAATTAACAGGGATTTGACCTAATCGTTGCGGTCAGCTTGCATAACCATGGTTAGCAGTTCACTAACCCAACTGGAGACTAATTGATAGTGGAATATTCCATTCAAATAGCCCCATAGTCGAGCATCAAATGGACAAGGAATAAAAATATGAGTAATAGATTCATCCGCGGCCAAGCAAAGGAGTCATACGGGGGAAATACTCATTCCAGTTCATTACAGAGCAGAATGAGATGGAAGCCTCTGCTTCCATATGCGCCATATAAGAAGTGCATCAGTGGGTAAAATGTATGATCTTCTCACTCCCTCCACCCAAGCAGTTACTGCAGCAGAATTGCCACATTGCAGATGATAGGAATCACGGCTGGAGAATAGTCCACTGATCGCCGGTTTCCATATAAGAATATCATAGTCAACATATTCATATTTATAAATCTTAGTCTGAATATGATTTGGAATAATAGAATGATCCTCTTAATTCCCCTACAGGTCAAAAATTGAAATACTCCTCAAAGACAATGGAATGAGTGTATAATTTTTAATATGGGAGGACAGTCACTGAGTGCTCCAGTAATTTAGTTAAGAATTTGCACAAACTAGCCATTTGGCCTGTGTCATAATGTAAGAACATGTAATCCTGACTAATGGCCAAATGGAGGATTTCAAATACACAAATGGGTTCTTATGTAACCTGTTAAAAACTTATCTAGACAGAAATTCCAAGGAAGAGTTAGTACCAGATAAAAGTATCCAAGTGAAGTTTTGAAGCAATGCATTATTAAATATTCGGACATCATTAACCCCCATTCCTCCCCTTTCCACATGCGTTATACAGTCCTTCGATGACACGGTTACTAGCATTCTCCGTTGTTTTGAGCCTGTCCAGATGAAATTTCGGATCATACCACTAAGTTCCCTGAGTAGAGTAGCTGGCCATTTATAGAGTGAAAACGAGTAAACAAACATTGAGGTGATTATAGAGTTCACAAGACATATCCTACTAGCTTGAGACATGGTCATCCCTTTCCAACTGGCTAACTGATTGATTATTTTTAGTGAAATACCCTCCAAGTAGTTTCTTTTCACTCTTCCCCAGAACAAAGGCAACCCAATGTAATTAAAGGGCACTGAACCTATCTTTACACCAAGCCTACTAGCTATTCTATTTTTCTTCACTATTAGAATTCCATCCCAAAAAAATGATTTCTTCTAGCTCATGACCTGGCCTGCAACTTCTTCATAATTATTGAAGATAGCCTTTATACAGGAGATGGTTTTCCTGTCATCTTTGGAGAAAAGAAAAATATCATTAGCACAGAATAATTGAGAAGTTGTAAAGCAATTTCTCCCATATTTCATCTTGTGATATATCCCAGAATTGACAAGATCATTAAGGCATATGCTCAAGTAATCTTCAGCCAATGATAAAAGTAACCCAGATAATGGGTCACCTAGCCTAACACCCTGAGAACATTGAAAAAATCCCTTGGGTGATCCATTGACCAGAATTGATAAGCTAGCACTTTTCAGAATGCAGTGCACCATACCATTAAATTTATCTGAGAAGTCATGCATGCTCAATACTTTGAAGATGAAAAACCATCTTATGGTGTCAAAGGCTTTTGAGATGTCATCCTTTTGCGCCATATTTCTATCCCTAAATTTGGTTCTCATTATGTTGACACACCCTGAAGCAGTGAATAGAAAATTCTGGATGATCCTGTCAGGTACAAAACCAATCTAATTAGAATAAATAAGGGACCTTACAATCTCACCTAACCAAATTTCCATGATTTTACTAATGTCTTTTGGAATGGAGTTCCCAATAGCAACATGTCTTAAATCCTTAATATCCAAAGCATTATCCTTCTTGGGAATCAGGTCAATGAAGTTTAAGTTCATCCCAAATTGCATGTAGGAGTGATAAAATAATTCCTTTACTGCTTCAGTCACTTCTTTATATAGGATATTCACATTAATAAAATAATTACAACATTACTATTGTGTAATTATTGAATATACAAATTTTTTAAATGAAAATTAAAAGAAAAATAACATGATAAAGATAAATGTTCTGTAACTCATAATAATATATATAATCGAATTAATCATTTTAATCCATATATTAAATGTCCAATTGTATTTAAAATATTCATGTAACATAATTAAAATTTTATTAGATAAAATATTATATGTATGAAAATATGATCTATGTGCCCCAATAAGTCAAAAAAACTATATCATGAAATTATTATTATTAGTGTTTAAAATTACTATTATATTTTTTCATAGCATATATTTTTCCCCATGTGGTCACATAAGGGAAATAAATGAAAAAAACGTGATTTTTTGTTACTTTTTTTATAAAAATATTATATATGTAATTTTCATCATCATGTGTCCATTAGAAAACATATTTTCAATCAGTAGGTGTAAAGGGATTAATTAGAATTTCAAAATGAAATTTTTCCATGTGTTATGTAATTTATTGTCCTTATTATTTTATTTTTAACCTATGATACCCAATTTACATTTTACTGTGGTAAAAAATATAGTAAGGTTACTATTCATATTTGAAAAAATTAGATGGGATATATTCAATAAATTTTTAGTTTATAAATACAAATTTGGAATACATTATTACAAATTCAAAACCCATATCTTTCAGAAATAAATTTTAAATAAAACCTGTAAAACACTATGAACGGTAGTTTTTCCAAAATATTTCATTTAAAATGTAATTTGTTTCTATAATAAATTCTTCCATCAATAAATATTAAAAACTTATATCTGGATTATTTTAAATTTAAATTAAAAAAAAAATATTAAAAAATGGGAATACAAAATTTGACCATTTAATGAATTTAATTGAAAATATAGTTATTAATAAAATCAATATTTTCACTATCAATCAAAACATGAATCATTTCTGGAAAATACCAAAAAATTCACAAAAATATTTTGTGATATTCATTATTCAAAGTAAAATTTAATTTTCATAGATATAATTTATTTGTATTCCAAAATCTATATATAAAATAAGTGTTCCATCAAAAGGCTAAGAAATATCACCTAAAAAATGCATATTTTAACTATAAAATTGTATTTATTTATATATCTTATATGTAAAAAATGCTTAATTTTAAAAATTATATTGAATATATATTTCATTAATATAATTCCAAAATTGTAATTTTTTTATTTTATTAGTATAAAAAATAATTATATTCTTCTAAATAGTTTTTTGAAGGAAGATATTTTTTTCCATTTTGAAGATGGGTTATATATATGTAATCTAATATTTTATAATTCTGTTAATCATGTTCTTACATTCCATTGTAAATTATATTTTATAAATTTCTTTTTAAAATAATTACAATAATAAAATTATGTTTCCTATAAACTTATTTATGTGAGAAATTCAGGATAATATGGTGTTGCGTGTAAACTGGACATCAACGAAATTAAATAAGAAATCCATTTCATAAAATTCACAGGGTATTACCTTGATTCATTTAATAATCAACTAAATCATTAATCTAATGTATAAAATATGAATTTAAAAAATTGGATCACATATATTATAGAGGTCCATTTTTTAGTTTCAAGTGATTATGAAAATCACATATAAAAACAATTCACACCTACTAAGACTTAGAGACATGTTATTCATAATTTTGAACGCCATCTGCCATTATACCCGGATTTTATTATTTAAAATAAGTTCATCACATTATCATCAAGAAGTACATTTTAGGTATAAATTATTTAACATAATAATTTTAATCCAAGAGAAATGCAACTTATCAATGGAGATATCAGATGCTCAGTAAGGGTAAATATAATCATTAAAAACACCATCAATGAGAATATGTGTGCATAAGGGTATTGTGAAATCATCAAATTAAATGAGAGAATCATAAAGTAACTAATACCCATCAAAAGCAATACCATAAAAATGAATATATAGAAAAGGAAATAGTCACCACAATCCATAATCATAAGTACTATGATATCTATCTCACTATTTTGAAACATTTTATGCACCTAGAAAAGATAATTAAAACATGTCTATACATTGGAAATAATTTCAACTTCACTCCTACAGTCACTCCTAAAAAATGAATATCCATATACAAAAACTGAATTACCAATCCGTGGGAGGAATATAACAAACTCACCATTCATTGGTTTATCATATGACCACTGCTCATTCTTTAATCACAGAACCAACCATAATTGGTTTGTCACATAAACACCCATCATTGGTTTATCTTGATACCAAATGTCCAATGTCCAATTACTATTGTAAAATTATAAGACAATAAATCTTTCATTTCAAAAAAAACTCATAATAATAACTATTATCCCCAGTATATATTTATTAATCCATAAAATGAAATGTTTCTTAAAAAATTATTTCTAAAACATGAATGACACATAGTAGAAGAATGGGTTCCAGAACAATTTATTTGAAACATGGTTTATCATTGTAAAATAAATGGGTTCAACAATGTTCTATTCAAAACTTAATTAAACCTAGAATAATAAAGGGGGTTCTAAAATTATCATAATTAATCAAGATGAACCCATGAAAAATAAATGGGTACCCTAACAATATCATTGAAACATGATTAACCCATGGAAATGAAATGGGTCCCATAACAGTCTATTTAAAAAATATTAATCCATGCAAAAAACAATGATTATAGAATCAATATAAATTATTCCTCGTTTATGATTATTAATAACACAGCTATTTTAAATTTATAAATCTAAATACCTTTAAAATCTCATCAAATAATTCTGGAGGAAAATATTCTTTAAACATTGAAATGTTTCATATACCACTTTGAATCATCTGAATCATAAATTACATGAATGGTTTAAATTATATGGTACATAGAATATAATGTTAATAATTATATTAATGATATAACTTGTAAAATGGATAATATATAATTCTCATAACAAATGATAGATGTATATCATAACAAGTGTCTCAAAGAAGGAATATTTTTATAAAAATCCATTACCGATTTGGTATCATTAGAAGCACAAATCACATGAATGAGATATCATAAAATGTATATATAAATCGCCAAACAATCATTTATATTAATCATAAAATATATTCATTAGTGATATATATAAATCACAACAAAATAAGTGGTGAATATAGAATAAGTGTCACTGTGACAACCCCCTCCCACCAAAGATGCCCCTCCTGAGCTGGAAATGGTGAAAGGGAGATATTGACCCCCAAGTCCTGCCTTTAGTAGGCCCCGGAGTGGCGACTAGCACTAAGGGTATGAGTTTTCACAAATATGAGATGCATTAACATTTTTATTAGTTAAGATTGGGAAATAGGATGAGTCAAACACCAAAAGAAAAAAAATAAAAATTAAATGAAAATGAACCTAAACCAATCCCACATGAATGTTTAAACAATTCTAAATCAAGGTAAAAGTACAAGAAACCACAAAAAGAACAATACCAAAAGAAACAAGAGTACAAAAACTACAGAAACTCCAACTGTCCAGACTAGTAAGGTCATGCGTGACCCAGGTAGTCCTCCTGGAAACTGGAAAGTAAACGTAGGGTGAGAATACAAGTATACTCAGTAGAGAAACCAAAAGATCTCTTGCACAGGTGGGGAGACATCCTAATGTCCCATGAGAACACCAGAAGAAACCAAACCCTAGTAAGGAATTATATCCACCCAACCTCACCAGCCACACTCACAAAAAACACACACAAATAGGTAGTAGTATATAAGCACAAGAATATTCGGTACCCCACACCATTTCCCCCACTAGCTAGAAAGTTTCTATTGCTAACAGTGAACGTCTTGATGCTACCACACTCTTCTTGATCGCACACACCTAGGCCTGAAAATCACATATCCTGCCCACACACACCTGGGCCTCACAACCACATATCCCGCCCACACACACCTGGGCCTCACAACCACATATCCCGCCCGTACACACCTGGGACTCACCACCACAATAACGACCCTGCCCGAACACTCCTAGGCCTCATCCCGAAGATTCATGGGAATAGTAAACCTGGCAGAAAATTCATGGACTAAAACAACTCCAAATGAAACCTACCTGAAGAGTCTTGGGTGTATGGTCACCTCAAGCCATCACAGCCTATGGAAGAAGGAAAATGATAGAGATATTAACTAAGGGGAAAACACCCTGTCCCCTGAAATGGGATAGTTCGGCACTAAGTGCTCAACATGGGTGGGGTGAGAGAAAACACAAAGATACATATATGTATGCCAAAAACACAGCCCATCAGTGGATTCTAAATAGATAAACTGAGCACGTGCCTCGGCACTACTACTACGAAACATGCATATAACAAACAATCCCAGCAACATTTATGTTTTCACGTTCCAACAGAATTAGTTTGTTAGTTCCTTAACTACTGGGAAACAACCATAACCAACCATATCAAACGTTCATAAACCATATCCCTACCAACCACAAATCAAGTTAGATAAAACACAAGCAACATAAACCAACATTTTTTATCATCAATCATACCCCATTGATTGTTCCCGCATTTAATTCATTATCATTCCCCACAGTTCATTTATCAACATTCCACTTTATTTTAACCTCACAAACCATTGCTACAGCCCTGCTGCAATTATAACCATATATTCACAATCGTATCACAAAACAAGGCTCGTGCCACATCTTTTCCCCTTTAATATCGTTTACCGCAGCCCCGCTTCCCATCTTACTCGTGAAAACCCAGGATCCACCCCCCACCCCACCCTTTTCACACACCACGTAACCAAACCAACACCTACATGTTAAGTATTCCATTTTGTTAAACCGGGGTGATCACTCAAGGGTTCAATATTTTAATCCGCCAACATTACGTGAATATCCAATTTCCATAATCCACATAGTTTCCATCCAAAAAACGGTCTAGAAATATAGGGAGACATTTATTTCCATATGCAAAGGACCCCAATGACCATGATTTTTAGTAGGCTTAAGCCTATTCAATTCACAAGATAATAATAGGATAAACAATGATAAACATAACAACATCCTATTCCTCGTTCATTAACCAGTTATTATCTTCATTTATTAGTTCAATTGTATCTCACGAAATCAAGAGGACACCCATCCCGTATAACGCACAAATTAGAGAGATGAAGTAAAATCCCTACCTCAATGGTTTTTTGATGGAAACCACAACGGTCAAGGAACTCTCAAGGTACCCAGGTTGATTCTCCGAAACCCATATTAGATCTATTCTCCTATCAAGATCAAGACCAAAAATCATCATAAATGACACCCACACACTTAAATCTACCCATAACTTGTGTAGATCTAAGATCATAAGAGAAGAGGAGGTGTAGATCTTCGTATATCTACGAAACCAAACAAAATGATCACATACCTCGAGAAACCGGCTTCGATTCACGAAGAGAGGCCTCCATATTGCCTCCAAAATGCTTGGGAGAGGTTCTTATTGCTCCAAGGAAAGGAAATCCTGAGATATGGATGACTAGGTGCTTAAACGAGGTGATTTAAGGCAAAAAGAGTTAGATCCACAATTTTAGAATCTAACTTTAAGTGCCCGCAGGGTTAGTCTGCACTGTTTTACAAACCGTGCGCTAACCGTGCGTTAGCTTCTTCCTCGACAACAATCCTCACATGGTTAGGCCACACGGTTTGTCCTAACAATGCACCTCACATGCAAAGGCTATTTCCTCCAACACCAATCTCGCATGGTTTGAGCAGACGGTTTGACAAACCGTGTGCCTCCCGTGCGAAGGACATTACCCCTTTATTTTTCCTTAAATGTCAACCCAAACGCACCCCCAATTCACATTTATTTCCCGAAACATATCTAGCCCCACAATTTCACAAATTAATAGACTGGAGATGTCTGGGCCATTACATCAGATACCTCTTAAAACATTATCATCCCTGAGAATTCAAAGCCGACCCAGAGGAACCCAACAAGATACCTATTAGGGCTCTCATTATAACTAGAACCAGACCAACAACACTAATCATATGTGTTAGTAATTCCTTCTCCTATGTCGAGATATTATCGTCTTTAGGCAGCACTAACTCACCTGCATAGGTTTAGCCGCATCCGCATTAATGTGTCTCGATTAATAATTGGGTCTTCCCACTTCCATGTATTAGTATTTTTCAACTTACACTACCCCCCAACACCGTACAACCATCACATTGCCTGGACACATGGCTTGGTAAAATGCCTTCCCCCATGTTGTGATATTATCCACTTCAAGTAGCACTGACTCACTTTTATGGGTTTAATCGCATCCATATTAATGTGTCTCGATTAAGGATCAGTTTTTTTCCTTTCCCCACTCATCTGGACATGTTACACACTTCCAGAGGACAAAAAAAATGCCTCAAAAATGACAATCCAAACCTTCCATAAATCAAAGGTACACATTATAACATTAAAACAAAGCTCAGAAGAACAAAGAAAAATAGAAGTCAAAATAACTCCAGTTACAGAGCATGTATCTAGGCCTCCCGCTCGCAAGGGCTCTCCTCGAGGCCACCATGCCTCCACAACACACGAACCAAGGCGATGCTTCATCCACGGAGCACCTTTTCATTACAATCATTGATTCTGACCATTCGTTCCTCGAAGGTCACGTCATCTCCCATATCTAACTCTCCCCAGTCGATAACGTGAGAGTCATAGTGTAAGTACCGATGAAGCTGGGATACGTGGAAGACGTCATGAACCATCTCCAACTGAGGTGGCAGAGCCAGTTGACATGCCACCTTGCCGACTTGCCTTAGTACCTCAAAAGTTCTGATGAACATACGGGAGAGCTTACTCCCCTACCCAAACCTCTATTTCCCTCGTCAAGGGGAAACCTTCAAGAACACATGATCTCCCACCTCGAACTCCAAGGGCCTCCTCCTACGATCATCATAATTCTTCTGTCGGTCCTGAACCGCCTTCATCCTCTCATAGACAAGCTGAACATTCTCTGTGGTTCTCTGTACTACCTCTGTCCCAAGAGCACCTGTCTCACCAATCTCTGCCTAGCAAATGGGTGAACGACATGGTCATCCATACAAAGCCTCAAATGGTTCCATGCCAACAGTAGAGTGGAAGCTGATGTTGTAGGAAAACTCTACTAAAGTCAAGTGTCGCACCCATGATCCTCTGAAATCTAGAAAGCATGCTCGTAGCAAGTCCTCCAACGTCTGGATAGTATGCTATGTCTGCCCATCAGTCTGGTGGTGGAAAGAAGTGCTAAGGTGTATCTGGGGGGTCAAAATCTTGTTGTAACCCCCTCCAGACTCTTGAGGTAAACTGAATATCCATATCTGAGATGATAGTCTTTGGAACTCCATGAAAATGAACCACCTCATCTAAATACATCTGTGTTAAGGTACTCACCAGGCCCGACTCCTTAATTGATAAGAAGTGAGCTGTTTTAGTCAGCCGATCCACCACTACCCAGATAGCATCATAACCACCCTGAGATCTGGGTAGTCATGTGATGAAGTCCATTGAGATGTCATCCCACTTCCACTCAGGGACATCTAAAGTAAGAAACAATATACTGGGAACACGGTGTTCAACTTTTACATGATGACACACTAGGAACTTAGCCACAAACTCTACCACTGATCATTTCAGCCCAGGACACCAAAACTGTTCCCTCATGCCTCAGTACATTTTTGAAACTCCCAGATGCACCGCCAAGGTTGTGCTATGGAAATCAGGGAGGACTCCCTCATGCATCGCCTCTGCAAAAAAAAACATCATTCCTTGAAAAAGAATCTGATTTCACTATCCTCTGACCATCCTTCTGGAGTGTTCCCTTGATCGACACGATCCCGCATTACTTCCACCTCAGAGTCTCCCTATTGAGACACTTCCACCTACTGCAACATGGAGGACTATACCATCATCTAAAACAAACAGCCTCCAACACCCTCTACCCTTGCATCCAAGTGCAAGGCAACCAACTCTCCCATCGCTTTCCAAGCATCAGAGGATTCCCAAACCACTTTCTTATGTGACTTACGGCTCTCGGAATCAGCCACAATGTTGCCCTTACCTTTAGTGTAAGAGATCTCGAAGTTGTAGTCTTGGAGAAACTCAACCAATCTCCATTGTCTCATGTTCAGGTCATGCTGGGAGAAGATATAACATAAGCTCTTGTGATCTGAGAAGACCACAAAGCGGTCCCAAAGAGGTAATGTTGCCACAACTTCAGTGCGAACACTACTACTGTAAGATCTAGGTCATGGGTGGCATAGTTACACTCATGAGGGTGAAACTTCCTAGACCCATAACAGATCACACCCTTTTTCTGCATCAGCATGCACCCTAAACCATGTTCAGAAGCATCACAAAACACATCATATGACAACCCTTCCACTGGAAACCTATGTACTAGAGCGCTGACCAAAATCTCCTTCAGGTAGTCGAAAGTTTTCTATCACTTCTCCTTCCATAGGAAGAACTGGTTATTCCTAGTCAAATCTGTTAATGGAGAATCTACTTGAGAGATGTCTGAAAAGAACCTCCGATAATAACCTGTCAACCCCAAGAAACTATGAACTTCTGCTATGATCATAGGTGTTGCCCAATAAACAACTGCCTCCACCTTCAACGGGTCCACTGACACTCCATGCTGAGACACCACGTGCCCAAGGAAATGTACTTATGGCATCATGAACTTACACTTTGACAATTTCCCATTAAGCTGGTGGCGTCGAAGGACTTCCTAGACTGCCCTGATATGCTCAATGTGCACCTTGTCTAATCGTGAGAAGATTAGGATTTCATCGATAAACACAATGATTAACCAGTCCATAAACTCCTAGAAGACATGGATCTTAAGTCCCATGAACACAGCTGGTGCATTCGTAACCCCAAACGACATCACTACAAACTTGAAGTGCCCATACCTGCACCTGAAAGTCATCTTATAGATGTCACTATCCTTTACCCTCAACTGATGATATCCAGATCGTAGATCAATCTTAGAAAACAAACCATCTCCCCACAGCTGGTCGCAATGATCATCTATCCTTTGAAGTGGGTAATAGTTCTTGAACATTACCTGATTCAACCTTCGGTAGTCTATGCATAGCCTGAGACCACCATCTTCCTTATTCATGAACAAAACTGGAGCACCCCATTGCGACATGCTAGGTCGAACAAAACCCTTCTCCATTAGATTGTCAATCTGAATCTGCAACTCCCGCAACTCCGAAGATTCCGTCTGATAAGGGGCTATCTAAATTGGATGAGCACCAGGCTATAATTCTATTCCAAACTCAAGGTCACGTCGGGGGGGGGGGGGGTAGAGTCACAACCTCCTCTGGAAAAACATCAAGGAACTCCCCAACAAACTCTGGGACATCCATCATAACTGTATCAGCTGAAACCACTGATAACCAACCTAAAAAAGGAAAGGAGAGGCTTCACATGCCGGCTTCCCACCTGATAGCACCTCTCTCCAACAAAAGCTACACACTGTCCATCCACATCAGAGAACACGACACTTCTTCAGAAGTAGTTGACAACAACACTAACAAAAAAGAGCCAGTAGATGCGTAGGATGACATCGTATGGCTCCATCTGTAGTAAAAGAAGATTCCCACTAGATCTATGTGGTCCCAATATCAGCCCACATCCCCGGAAAACACAAGATATGTTCCTCTGACCTCCAACTAGTGTACTCAGCACCAGGGGTACTGAAAGTCTCTCTATGTCTAGACCCATAGCATGGGAAAGACCGGGTGCAACAAAGGATTGTGAAGCTCCCGAATTGAATAAGGTAGAAACGAGTGTGCTGAACAAACAAATCGTACCTCGCACCACCTCTGGTCCTGCTAGAGCTGCTAAGTCTACTGTGTGTAACTATCCATGCCTAGCTCCTCTGCCTCTCTGATGTCGGTCACCTCTATGACCACACACTGGTCGAGGTTCTTGAGGAGCACCCTGAGGTTGGCCTCCTCCTACAATGTATGCCCTCGAAGGAGTAGGGCCCTACTGCTGCTGGAATGTCCTCATTGGAAACTGGTGCTTCTAAGGTGGGAGATGAACATGCCCACCTCCACCGTACTGAGCTCGCGTCGGGCACCGACATTGAATGTGCCTGAAACCTCCACAATAGAAACACTTAGGTCCTGGGATCGCGAAAAAGGGAAGAGGGACCAATTATAGGAATTGGAACTGCTGGGGCCGGCTTCCTACTGGCCTGAATCTGGATGGTCCTGTCACAAGAGACCTGCTACTGACTTCTTTCCCCTTCAACGGACCCGGCTGGATCCCCTCTCGTTTTGAACCTCCTATGAGTGCCTCCTCTCAACAACCTCTACCTTCTTCTGTACTTCCATGTACGTCGGAAGGGAGAAGGGGGTGATATCAAACTAGAGCAAAGGACAAAGCGCCTCCTCCAACCGTCTCGCCCGAGATGACTCATCCGGAAAGAGTTCCGGAGAAAAATGTAGGAGATCCTTGAACTTGATCCGCAATTCTCGTATCGACATACTCCTCTGCTGAATGGAGAGTAACTCCTGCCACTTATCTACCTTGATCATGGAAGAAAGGAATTCCTCTTAGAACTCCATCTCAAAGTTAGCCCAAGGAACCTCTGCCTCTGACCTCTCCCTGAGGTAGATCATCCACAACTGACGTGCCGCACCTCTCAGCTAATTGACTACTAGGGGATCCCAGTAGTCCCGCAGAGCATGGATCAAAGTAAAAGCAATCCCTAGGTTACCAATACACCCCTCAATCTCCATATCGAAAGTAATACCCTCATATTTCTTGAGGGTTTATCACTGGAAAGAATGGAGAGTCTTTTTCCACTGATCATCTTCCTCCACTCGGTCAATCCTCAACTGATCGACCGCTTGAATCTGCTAGGAATGGGCTGTCTGAGTCACCCGAGGACGACGTCCAGGTGCCATAGCTGTACAGTAAACAAAGATCGCCTAAGCCCAAGTAGTAAGGAAATTTCTCAAGGTTTAATTTTATCACATTATTTCAAATTCTTTCCCAGAAAACTGAAATCAATTAAAACACAAACATGATGATGCATGTACCTTCCCTAGGGTCTCTACCCTGCAATCAATGTATTCTCACTTGGTCGTTCGGTAGGCTCAACGTCCTTGCATCGGATCATGGGGGCTCTAAAATCTCTTTTCCTAGCTAGTCTTCTATGGCCTATGTCATGCACAAAGGTCATCCAACACTGTTTCCCTACAATCCCCCGTAATCATCATTGTTCCTAGCTCCAGAATCCATCCTATCTCTCAACCATCACCTCTGATACCATTCTGTCACGATCCCCTCCCCCCAAAGATGAACCTCTTGAGATTGAAATGGTGAAAGGGAGATAATGACCCCCGATTCCCACCTCTAGTAGGCCCCGGATTGGCGACTAGCACCAAGGGTATGAGTTTTCACAAATATGGGAGGCATTACCCAATTTATTATTTAAGATCATGGAATAGGATGAGTCAAACACCAAAAGAAAAAGGAAAAAGTAAATGAAAATGAACCCAAACCAATCCAACATGCATGTTTAAACAATTCTGAAACAAGGTACAAGTACAAGAAAGCTCAAAAGTACAATACCAAAATAAACAAGAGTACATCAACTGCAACAACTCCAACTGTCCTGAATAGTAGGGTCCCGCACGACCATGGTAGTCCTCCTGGAAACATGAAAGTAAACGTAGGGTGAGCATACAAGTATAATCAGTAGGGAAACCTAAAGCTCTCGTGCACAGGTGGGGAGACATCCTAATGCCCCATGAGAACAACAGAAGGAACCAAAACCTAGCAGGGAATTGTATCCACCCAACTTCACCAGCCACGCTCACTAAAAACACAAACAAACAGGTAGTAGTATATAATCACTAGAATATTGGTTACCACACACCATTTCCCCACACTAGCTTTCTAGCTACTATTCCTAACGGCGAACGTCCTGACGCTAGCACAATCTTCTTGCCCGCACACACTTGGGCCTCACTAACCACTTATCCCGCCCGTACACACCTGGGCCTCACAGCCACATATCCTGCCCGCACACACATGGGCCTCACAACCACATATCCATCCTGCACACACCTAGGCCTCACTACCACAATCACATCCCCGCCCGAACAAACCAGGGCCTCATCCCGAAGATTCATGGGAACAAAAAATCTGCTCAAAGAGTCTTGGTCTAAAACCACCCCAAACGAAACCTACCAGAAGAGTCATGGGTGTAAGGTCTACTCAAGCGATCACAGCCTATGGAAGAAGGAGTAAGAAAGAGCTAGTAACTATGGGGAAAACACCCTCTCCCATGAAATGGGAGTGTTCAGCACTAAGTGCACAACATGGGTGGGGTGTGAAAAAACACAAAGATACATATTTGTATACAAACGCATAACCCAACCTATGGCATCAAAACAGAGAAAATGAGCACGTGCCTTGGCACTGCTACTACGAAGCATGCATACAACAAACAATCCCAACCCCATTTAGGTTTTCATTTTCAAACATTATTAGTTTGTTAGTTCCTTACCTACTGGGAAAAACTACAACCAACCATATCAAACATTCGTAAACCATATCCATGCCAATCACATATCAATTTAGATAAAACACAAGAAACACAAACCAACCTTTTTATCATCAATCAGACCCCATTGATTGTTCCCGCGTTTAATTCATTATCATTCCCCACAGTTCATTTATCGACATTCCACATTCCATTAGCCTCATAACCCATTACTACAACCAGCTTCCATTATAACCACATCTCCACAACTGTATCACAAAACATGGCTCGTGCCACATCCTTTCCCCTTTAATATCGTTTACTGCATCCCCACTGGCCAACTTACTTATAAAAACCCAGGATTCACCCCCCCCCCCCCTTCACACACCACGTATCCAAACCAACACCCACATGTTCATTATTCCATTTTGTTCAACCGGGGTGATCACACAGAGGTTCCAGATTCTAATCAGCCAACATTAAGTGATTAACCAATTTCGATATCCCCCAATGTTTCCATCAACAAAATGATCTTGAAAGATAGGGCAACATTTAATTTCACATGAAAAGGTCCCCAAAGACCGTGATTTTCAGTAGGCATAAGCTTATTCAATTCATAACATAACAATAGGATAAACAAAGATAAACATTACAAATTCCCCTTCGCCATTCTTTAACCAGTTATTATCTTTTTTTATTGGTTCAACCGTATCTCATGAAAGTAATAGGACACTCATCCAGCATGATGCACAAATTAGAGAGACGATGTAAAATCCCTACCTCAAAGGTTTTTTGACGAAAACCACAACGGTCAAGGAACGCTCAAGGAACCCGGGTCGATTCTCCAAAACCCACTATATATCTCTCATACTAGCATGATCATGATGAATAATCATCATAAATGACATAGAAACTCTTAGATCTACCCATAACGGGCATAGATCTATGATCTCGAGAGAATTGGAGGATTAGATCTTTATAGATCTATGAAACCAAACAAAATGATCACATACCTTGAGAAACAGGCTTCGATTTGTGAAATGAAGCCCACAGATCGCCTCCAAAACTGTTGGGAGAGGTTCTTCTACCTCCAAGGAAAGGTAATCCTGAGTTATGGCTGATTTGGGGCTTAAACGAGGTGATTAAAGGAAAAACAAGTTAGATCCAAAATTTTAGGATCTAACTTTATGTGCCCACACAGTTAGTCCGCCCGATATAACAAACTGTACGCTAACTGTGTGTTAGCTTCTACCACAACAACAATCCTCGCACGGTTAGGCCGCATGGTTTGTCCTAATCGTGTGCCTCCCATGCAAAGGCTACTGCCTCCAACACCAACCGCCCACTGTTTGACAAACCGTGAGCCTCCCGTGAAAAGGCCATTACCCCTTTAGTTTTCCTTAATGGTCCACCCAAATGTACCCCCAAGTCACCTTGATTTACCGAAACACCTCTAGCCCCAGATTTTCACAAAGGAATGGACCGGAGAGGTCCGGGCCATTACACTCACGTAAATAAAAGTGACTCTATAAATCCACCTACTATATGAGTATCTTTGGAATGGTTAGATCAACAATAGAATAAAAATAATTGAAACTTTTTGTATCATGAAAGAATTTAAATTCATGAAATTAAATTTCATAAGATATATATACACCATATGAAATTAATTATGTACATAATAAGAAATAAATTTCAATGGAATATAAATTGAAATGAAACCCTTATATATGTGGTTACATCTGAATTGTAATACAAAAAATAAATAATATTAAAATAATTACCAAATCTTTTATATTAAAGTTGTCTATTAGATTGTATTTGGTTTTTGTGTCAAAATATGTATTGGTGCGTCGAATTGGGTCAATGTGTAATTTAACTAAACATATATGAAATATAAAAATAATTAAATAGTTATCATATTTATATTAAAATTATTATATTGTAAATATCAGTATTGATTATCATTAAAAATGAACCAATGTTATAATCATGGAGACGATAGGATGTACTTACATAAGAGTAATGTTCCAATTTATTAAAGATAATCGTGGAAAGAAGTTAAATAAAATGTATCATTCCATTATTAATATTATATCATAAATAAGAATTTATTCAATTATAAAGACCTATATATATATATCATTATTGTGATGTTGTGGTTGAAAAATAATAATCACATAATTTTGAGGAAATGGTAGTCCAAATATCCACAAATGACATCATCACTTTTTCGGTGTGTGAAAATGTAAGAATGAAAGTGATATATTATATTTTTAGAAATATAAATATTTCATTGATATCATATATATGTCATTTATATTACATATCATTACTAATCCTTTCCTTAATAAAATTAGTTTAATGAATAAATTAATCATATTTATTTAAGGAGGTGGTATTATACACATCCACAAATGATGTTTTCATATTCATGCAAAAAAGAAAATAATCATGGTATGTTTTCTGTTATAATTAAATAAGAATAAATAAATAATAAATATCATATATATCTTTTGAAAATTTAATTTCCATAATTATTTCTAGCCTTTAAAGTAGGTTGTTGAAGAAAGAATGAAATCGGTTCATGAGGCGGTAGTCCACCATACACACATATGATGATTGTGAACCACATTTGATGGAATTGTGTGAATATTTATGTAATAAAACTAAAATTAAAAATCCCAGTATATTTATAATACTTATGTTTTAATATAATAATTTAATAATAATTAAGTAATTTGTTTGAGATTTAAATATTAGAAAAGATGTCTTTGAAGGATGTTATGTCTTATTCGGGTAACCCCTTTTTGTTGCTGAAAAGGATAAAATTAGTTTTATTTATTCCAAAATTTTGGATTTTCATATGATAAGAGTTATTTTTTGGATTTTTTTTTCATTTTTTTATGATGAAAAAGTGCATGAGAGGTGTGAAGATAGAGCTGACTGAGTGCCTTTTTTATAGTGGATGAGGAGTGGAATTCTTGAAAAAATAAAATTATTAACACTATTGGGGGTTATCCTTTATATAATTTATAAAAATAATGAACATAATTCTATTTAATACTAGATAATGTAAATATATGTATATAAAATGGGTTTTTTGGATATGTTTCATGGACATTTGGTTCCATAATATTAGTCTCTCACCACTAAGTGAACCCATTTTTTACTTTAATCATTATAATACATTTTAAGTAAATTTTCTATAATTTTTTTGGTAAAAATATAATATGACATTAACATAAATTATAAATTATTATCATTAGAAATATGGAATCCATTTTTCACTTTTAAAATTACAAATTTTTCCAAAATTTTATTAAAAATAATATTACAGAAAAGACAAGACAAGACATAAGGTTTATAAAGAGAAAATATCAAACGTTAAAAAGAATTTAATATCTAATTTCAATGTGAAATTAATTAAAATTACCTAAATTGGATTTTTGGATGTATAATTTAACTAATTATATATTAAACCAAATTTAATACCCAATTTATCTATATAAACAAATTAGATGAAAATTTAATTTTCAATTAAAATTCAATATTTTTCACTACTCATCTAAAAAATGAATCTTCTCAGAAAAATACTAAAGTTTTACCAAGAGGAAATTTCTATATTCTACTATTAAAACAAATTTTTAATATTTAAAATACAAAATATATTTGTTTTATAATTTTTTTAAAAAAAGTTCCCCATTGAAAAGATGGGAAATAACTATTAAAATAAAATTTCATCATAGATTAATCCTGTCAAATAATTACTATTAATTTCAAATAAATAATAGTATTTATAACAAATGAATTTCATTAAAATATTTTAAATATAGTTATTATCTTATTTTATTATTATTAAATTCTATTATGAGGTTAAAAATATTATTCACTAAAACACCTTCTATATATTCAATTTGTGTTTTAATTTTCATTGATAATTAATTGGTTAGTGAGGAATTAATTATATATATGTTTATGTAACCAAATTTCCAAAATTCAGTCAATCCTATTAATTTTCAACCTTCCCACAATTATGTGATGACAAAAATAACATTACATCATGGTATAGTAATGCTCGGTGTTGTGTGTTGTGCATGCTATCAATGAAAAATAATGTTTAGTATAATGAAAGCTAAATAATTTGTTTCATTGAAAGAATTCTATACATGGTTATTCTTTTAACACAAGCCAATTTTGTTGTTGTGTGTAAATCATAAAAATCTATGCATTGTGTATAAAAAATCTATTAGTGAACATCAATAAATTTTTAATATGAAATTTTAAAAAATATTTTTATGCTAGACATTTAAAAAACTGATACTACATGAAAAATAAAAATATTAATAATGTAATTAATTATTAATTGATTACATAATGATGTAAATACATGGTATTTATAATTGAAAACATTTTAAATAAATCATATAGTTACTTTGGAATCACATTATACATAAAACATAAGGACACTCGTACAAACATTTTAAATAAATCATATAGTTTCTTGTAAATTTTTTTATAGTGTTTAATTTTTGTGTGAATAATGAAATAAAACCACTATTCTAAAATTTTGGTTTCATTTAATTAAATCATGTCATTTAGTTTTCAAAATATGTTTTTAATTTTTTAATAAATTAACACAACACTCCTACAATTACAAATAATATAATTATTTACATTTTAATTTGCATTAAACATTATTTGGTTATGAATTCAAATTGTTTCTTAAAAAACATTTTTCTAAAAGCTATTTTTATTCAACACACTATTTAATTTTAATAATACTAATTTACCCAAACTGATAAGTGTAATAAATGAAATTTCTAGATTATATAATACATAAAATATCATTAAAATCAATTTATTATTTTCACATAAAAGAGAATAGAATTAAATTTATTTCTATGCATAAAATGGATTCTTTATGAGAATGGGTTTCATTTACATTATGTGCACTTATATATCATTAAATTATGAAACTTATAAATATTTTATGTAATAAAATTTTATTATCATAGTTGATGTTAAAATACATTTAATGGAGGTTAATGTAAGAGATATGGGTAGTAATGCAAAATAATTATGTATAAATGTTATAGTTTGAAGATATTTTCACATTATCTTATATTATATATGAATAATAATAAATTTATTCACTTTCATATAAATGTGACCATATATTAATTAAATCGTTTACAAAATTCAATCTATTTCCCTCACCTCCCATATAAACTGAAACCACATATCAATCATTATTTAAAAAAATATTTCTATCTTAGAAAACAACTACTCTATAAACATTATTATATTCTTTTACACTGCATTATATACCATTTTTTTATTCAAGTGTGAATATTTCAATTATTAATTTCTATGAAATTTGAGATATCTCAAAGAATAATAAAAAATAGTAACTGATCTCTTTCAATGTAATTTTTTTCTCTATCTCCTTTAAAATGATTTATCAACAAAAATATACGTAATTTTTTATCATCAATTAATTTATATGTTATTATGGTGATGGAACAACCATTTCCATCCCCTCTTCCATCAAATGGGAAGGTGATGTTTCACTTCTGTGTATTTCTAGACTACTACCTCCACATTTTGATATGACTTATTTTCCATCACCATGGTTCAGGGTTGGGTATTATGAAGGATTTAATAAGTTCCTATGTTATTTAGTATGTTATACTTATTTTGTAAAGTGTGATAGTTTTTTTCATTCTTTCTTTCCTCACATAAATAGGTTGAAAACATTATTCTTATGTTCGTAGAGAATACTATCCCAATGTAGTGATGTAATTCATCTATTAGCATCAATTTATAGGAATGGTAATTATTATTTACAAAATGAATAAATGTTTAACATATATCATGATTATTTTTATATTATTGTACCATAATCAATTTTCAAGGACCATAGGTTTTGAAAAAAAAATTATTAATGAAAAATGAAAGAGTCAACACCTTTAAAAAATTATTTTTAAAAATAATTATTAACATATTAGTGATAAAATGTTACTAGACAACTATATATGTTATTATTTATTGTGTCCTAGACATTATATGATATTACGTTTTGAGATTTATATTAATGTTGGTATGTGATTTATGTTTAGAAGGCACTGTAAGGGGGATGGAGGATATATATATAATATAGAGTTGAGGAGGTAACTACAACCTGGAGTTTGGGGTTATTCAATAGGGGTTTTCCATCTAAAATTGAAGGGTTGTTCATGGAGTAGCATTTTTTGGGAGGTGCTCTTAGAAAAACATAAAAGTATGTTATATCCACTCTTGGGAGAAGTTTCATTATCATAGTGGGTTTTTTTTGGTATTGGGGTTCTGGAATTTTTAAGGTGGATACAACATAGATATGAGATGCATCCTAGCCCAATTCATAATTCACTAGTCAAAGATAAAAGAGATTTTTGATGCACCATTGTCTTTATCTTGTACCATTGGGTCTATAATAGAGTGTCCTTGTCTGTTTTGGGATGTCTCACCTCATTTTCTAGATATGTGGAATGGAAATATTTTTGGATCATATACTAGCTTTGACTAGAATTGTTGTGGAATTGTCTGGGGTAATGAAATCTATTCCCTTTGATTATTAGTATCTTAATGTCATAGTCTTAGAGGATCTATCATGGTCTTATGTTTTTGGGAATGGAATGAATTCATAAATCCATTCGGAGATGAAACGTTTCCAGTCATTATCTCTTTTTTTAAGAGATACAGGTATATATGATGTTGTAATTTCATCATCCATTCAGTGTCATTCAAACTCGATGTTGGGAGACCAACCCGTTATGGTTTAGGGTAGTTCATTTCCTCATTTCTCTAGTTTCCCCTTGTTTCACCGAATTTATTATTATCAAAGGGCCTTCATATTTTAATTGTTATGGTTTGATTTTGTCTTTATGAGGTCTATTTTTTTGTTATGTTAGGGTGAACATGGTGATCCCCATCATTATGTTTCATTATGGTGTCCTTCCCAGTATTATAACTTGAATTTCATATCAGAAATCTCTATTTGATGTAGTGGATCCTTCCTTTCCCATTTCAAGTATCATGTGAGATTCTCTAGACTCATAATATATTTTTGGATTAGATATTTAATATATATATTATTTTTGATAAATATTTGTTTTATTTCAAATTAAATACAATGGAATTTGAATAGCATGATTCTACATCTTTTTATATTATTGATATACTTGTTGTATAGTCTTAGTCCCTCATTAAATGTTTTGTCCATTATTAGTTTTTCTTCATTTCGATGTTCTGATTATGGATACCTCATTATGTTATTATTTTTTATCAAATCTAATAAACATATATCACCAAATATATATGTATATTAAATTGGTTTAAAAAGAAAATTATTATCTATAATATAATTCCCCTAAAATAATGAATTGTACGTGATGGTATAATCCTTTATAATTATGAAATAATATGAGTGAATGTATATTAAAAATAATTTTGTTGTTATTATAGTATTTGGTGAAGAGGTTTTGTTGTGATCTGCTCTGGTTATTTGATGGGAAGTGGATATGATATGGTGAGGTGGTGATTTGTAAAATGGCCATGACATGGAATGTTGATGTTTCAACGAAGGGTTTGTGTGGTGGTATTCATGGAAATAGTATAATGAGGAGTTTTTTAGAGTGATTTTTTAGTAGATTTTTTGGAAGTAATATAATTAAATTTAAATGATGAATTTTAATTGAATCGGATGACTGATTGGATCAAAATGGGATGTATAGTTTAAACAGAAATATCATATATATAAATTAGGGGATGGAATAATGGAATTTTATGTTAAATTATAAATTTGAAAATGGATTAAGTTGAAAATGAAGATTTAATGTGATATATTAAATATTTAATGTGGATTGTTGTCTAGTACTATGAATTTTGTAGTGGAAGTGAAAGTTGTGGTGTTTTTTGTTTTCACGGGGATGTTGTGATTTGGTTAGAACTTTTTCTATGGACACATATGATGGTATTATTTATAGAAATATATATACGTTTAATTTTACATCTTATTTCTATATGATCCTTTCCAGCATCAAGCACAATTTAATGACACCCATATATTTGAGGTGTGTTTTTTCGAACAACTTTCTAGTAAGGATTGATGGCTAGCTACACCCACGTACCTGATCTCCCTCTTAAGATATATTTACATCCTTGAGCTCTGATGTTCTGAATACAAAACTGTGATATGTTAACATTTGATCAAAATTCTATTCTTGGTGTTTGTTTAGTGTAGGATGAGGGCATGGGGATTATGTACTTTATGTTCACAGTACCTAACTATTATTGTTATGGTAGTTATTGAGACGTGATGTAATAGACATGGTGTCTCGGGTTAGATGTGATGTGATGGATGATGTGTCATTGGAAAGATGTGATGTCCCATGTGTTTTTAATTCATATTTGATGTCCAGTTTCAGGTTGGGTAAATTACATTATGTGATTCCCTATGAGTGTTTAAGCATAATTACTCTATATAAGAGATGGGAGTAAGAAGAAATATGAAATTGTTGTGTAAGAGAAGAAAACCAATGGGAAATATGGTGGGGTATACATTAAAATATTAGATTCATATTTTATTATAGATATTGGATGTGTCATTTGGTGAATGTGACTTCATGATGATGGGATTGGTTAGTTGACTAGATTTTGTTCTCTTATTTTAGTTGTGTTTACTTGGGAGAATACATATTTTATATTTCACATGTGTATGAGATACATTAGTATGACCCTGCTGAGTATAATTTTCTCCTCCCAATGTTTAATTATTTTTTGGTATCTAGGATTATATCATGGACTGTGTTGGAAAATTCTCACGTTGGTATGGAAACTATTGTTATATCCATGACTTATCTGTTCTTTTGGGTCTTTATTTATAGACATATATATGTGTGTGTGTGTGTGTTTGTGTTTGTGTGTTTTATTAATACATTATTTATGGGATGGTTTGGATTTCATTAGCATATGTTAGGTTGTAGATTCTTTTATAATAGAATTATTATATTTTCAATTATATAATTATATATGGTAATTCCTAATATTTGGTATAATTTTATGCCTTTTTTTTCTAGTATCCAGACTAACGACACTGGAGGTGGTACTAAGGGGTCATTATCTCTCTTCCTTCATTTTATCCTATGGGGTGTACCTTTTGAGGGTATTTTTCATGAAATTTTAGTATCATAGGTATTTTTGGGATATAATTTTGTGTTTTGAGTTTTACACTAGTAGGATTGAATGGTTTGGTAAGAAAATTGTTTAACTTAGTCATATGGAGTGATAATGTATAGGTTTCATCATCTAGGAAATCATATTTTAAACCACCCATTATCCAATATGAGGAGTATGGGACTAATAGAAAACAATTTAATTGTTTATCATATGATGTATAGAGACCTATGGTATGTTCAAAAATCATTAATGACATGTTTTATTCAATAAATTGTGTTGTTTGGTGAGCTTAATAGTAATTTTAAAAAATATTAATAAAATTACATGCAATTAGTATATGGAAATTAATTCTTATCATTTATTCATGTATTATTATAATTTTCATGTGAGGATCATGTAGTGGAGGTTCATTTGGTTGATCATGATTATTTAATTAATAGGATGATTAATGGAAAAAAAATGTTCTAATAATTTTAGTGGTAGGATTTTGGGTATATATGAGGGATGATTTTCTGATCTAGAGATGTAGACTTGGTTAAAGGATATCGAGATAACCTTCATTTTGATCCAATAAATATCAGATGGTTGGGTAATATCAGAATTTATTTAGATGAGAGTCATTGGGAATCAATGGTGGATTTAATATATCAGAGAGATAAATGAGGAATATATTTAATTGGTTCACATTAATAAGGATTTATTATTGGGGTCACACTCATAATTTATGAATGCAGTGAATATCCAAGTGATTATAACAATTTTGTAGGAGAGTATGTGTGTGAGGGAGTGTGAAATCATTTTCGGGGGAATCTTACATTTTATTTTGTGATCTTATTTCTGAAACGGATTCATATTCACTTCACCTTTAAGAGGTGGTATATCATTATAACTTGTATGTGGAAACTCCCTCTATGTTTTAATGTATTTAGAGTATATAAAAAGGTGGATATGATAGAACACATGAAATAATGATGAGGTTTAACATGATAAGGGAACCAGTAGGTTTCAACAAATAGGGAATTTTTTAGTGAGATTTCAACAAAACTATTGTCTTCATGGTTTATACTAGTCGGTAATTAACCATAGTATCCCCCTATTTGGCCTTCTAGAGCTAGTGGTTTTCCTTATTTTCTTATGGCCATTAGTATGTTTGGTTTTTTTGGGGGTTCATATACATCATTAAAAGAATTTACTGTTGTTTTTTGAAACTCTTTATTATAGATATATATATGTTTATTATAATCCTTAGTGGCATATTCTACTGAGAATATTTTAGAAAAAGAGCAAGAAGGCTTATTCTCCAAAAGATTTTTTTATTCACGGATGTCAACCTATGAATGCCTGTAGAGTTTTACATCAGTAGAGAGGCTAAAATTATGGGTGTGGTTTGTTTCTTATAGGAGAGGAGGAAACAAAAGTCGATCGAGAGAAAATTCTTTGTATTCTTATATTATCCTTTACCTTTGATGTCAAATTATTTGATTTTGAGTTTCACAGTCATTGTTTCATCTACTATAGTTCATCATATAGGACAATATAAAGGGATTCATCATGTTCTCTTGGTGTTGTATACACTAATCGGAGGTCAGACGTTCATGTTTGGCATATATAGAGGGTATAGACTAATGAATGGGCCACATCAGTCATGAGGGGAATTTTTCATTCTATATATTGATTCATATGACTCAATTATCTATATATAATTATTTTGTTATTTTTATTTTATTATAATATTTCATTAAGGGGATTTATATTTGGAATATTGATGATCAATATTCATTTTTCAGTTGTTGGTGGAGTTTTTAGGTTGGAATTAGAAACATGGAGACCCTTCTTTGTAGGATGTATGAGTTTTCTATGGAATAAATTGATGATGGGATTGATGAGGCTCCAATAGTATTTTGGAAGTTATTGTATTTTTCTCTTAAGGAGGTTCTAACAATACCCCCTTGACACAATGTAGAGTTTTGGATGTACCTACAGTATAGTGCTTCTCCAATTTCGATGGATCCCTATAAAAGGAAACATTAGATGTTGTGTGAGTTGAGCGTCTTGATATCTACACTAATGAAAAAATGATTCATCTATCTCATATCTTCTCTATGGGTTTATCCTAAGAAGTTTTTCATGAATGGGGAATTTAGTTTGTGGTTTTATGTAGAATTATTGTGGATAAAGTAGGTGATTATCAGGAATAATTAACCACATCTAAGTATAGAATAAACTTTTCACCAATTGTGTGGAGGAAGTTATTTTTATAAAATCGATATGTGGTCCATATATCACCAGTTGATATTTATGGAAGTTAATGTCCTAAAGACAACCATAAAATTCATGTTTGGGAACTTCATGTTAATAGTGTAGTAGTTTTATGCCATGAAAAATATATATGTATTCATTTGGATTATGAACAATGTTTACTTTGAATTCGTAGACCAGTTTGCGATAATTTTCATCAATGGAATATTTATCATGATGAATAATGTGGAGTACCAAGGAGATCATATTAGATCAATCATTCATGTCCTTCAACACCACCAGGTATATGGAATGTTCTTAAATTGTATGTTTTGGATATGAGAAAAGAATTTACATGGACATATAGGTTCTAAATAAATTGGTTTAATGGGCCCAATAAATTTTGAGGGAGGTTTTTATTGGGCCAAACCAATTAATGTTGAAGAGTTTAATATTTTTATGGTATTGAGGGATATTACTGGAGTATCATGTCTTATTTATCACAACTTGAGTCCCCATTCAGATAATTTAATAGGTTTTACCTATAATATATATTGACTAATAAGTGTCAAGTAGTGTGTGACTACCTGAAGTGGAATTTAATTCGTATCCAAGTGATTCCAATTCCTAATGAACGTGTGATGTTTTATTTGTTTTGTAAAACATCCCATTAGGGATTGGGATCATCCATGATGTAGTAGAGAGTGATGATCCCCAATAGACCTATGAAATTATGTCCCCTCAATAATATATATTCCATAATTTATCTATAGTTAGCAATGTTTGTTTCTGTGGTAGATGTTTTCATAAATTACCATATTATGGAGAACTATGAGGTACTATTCAATCAAAAGAGATGGAGATATATCCTATGTAACATTATTCACAATATTTTACAACAAAGGGTGATAGATTTTTTTCCGAATTATGATTTTGATATCTTTTACAACATATAAAATGGAAACACTATGGATGATTCTTTGTGTATGAAGTCAATGAAGGAAGTTGTTTTGGAGGTGAAAGATTCATGGAGGTGGATTGAGGAGTTTAAATGCTTCAATTTAGATGCAAGGTTTATCAATGTAGATGGTTTCTTGTTTTTTACTATGGTGTTGTCTACTATTATGGATAGTGAAGTAGATTCTAGGTTGTGTGTCTTAGAGTTAGAGTTGATGTGTGATCAAGCTGGCTAGGGTGATACTCTAGATGGATGGTCAAAGGATGGTAATAATCATATATTATTTTAGTGGATTATATTTATTCTGATAATTATTTGTGATGGAGTCCATTTTGAGATTTATAACTCACCATTGACCATAATCATAGGAGTTCCAAAATGTACTTTGTCTTGAGGAAACATTTTTTATGGTGTGATATGTAGCATAAATTGTATAAAAGTGTGGCTCAATGTCTTATTTTTAAAAGGTAAAAGTGAAACAGTATGCACCTTTGAGTTTTTAAAACCCTTGAATTTTTCATAGAGGAAATGGGATGAAATATAAATTGAAATGATCACCTAGTTACCTTATGATCATGGAGAAAATGATGAAATATATTGTTTCATGGAGTGGAAGAAAAAGAGGGTTCACATTTTTGAGACCAAGGAGTAAGTCACTAAGTATTTTTGGGTGATGAGGTACATTGATGAGGTGTTCGAGCTATATATAGTCCCATGTTCCACTATCATATTCTAGGAGGGTCAGTTTACATTGTGATTGTGAAGGGTTATTATATCATTCCATTGTCACATTTGTTCTTCAATAATACTTTCCACACTGAAAATTATGGGGAGATGGAGTGAACTATCAATATATTAGAGAATATGTTTTGGGAGTGAATCCAAGACATTCGTGGATCATGGGTATATTGTTATCCATTTTATAATTATGATTATAATAATAACATTCAAAAATCTATCACATAAAACCATTTGATTATTTTTATGAGAGGTAGTGTCTGTAACATGCCATGATTTTTTGAAGAACAATGGATTAAAAATTTTAGAAATATTTTTCATTACATTAATCATTTATTTTAACTTTTGTTACATTGTATAATTAATGTTTGTTTTTTAATAAATGACATTTATTCCTTCTTTCATTACAACAATAGGATGCATGACATGTGAAACTGATCTTTAGATAAGCATTGAATAATATTATTTTAATTATTCCCATTATATCGTTTCACTTAAATAAGTAGTTATGAATAGTATAATCTAATTTATGAAATATTAATAAATTTTTTTGATGAAATATAATATTTTATATATAATTAGTAAATAATCAATCAGTTTCTAGTAATGTAATTATATTCCTCAAAATTATGGTCTCATAAAGAAATGTTTTCATTGATTCTCATTAGAAAATTCTTATATATTATTTATAAATATTTTATTATATTAATTTGTTAAATAAATTTAATTTATTAAATATTCATATCGATATTAAATTACATATAAATTTATGGAATTTTTTAAAAAAATGATTTATTAGTGAATAATGAAATGTGCCGATTTTTGTAATACGATAATTTCATTTCAATAAAATTTGTATCCTAGAATATCTATTATGTTTTAAAAAAGTATAATTATTTTTTATTTACATTCAATACCCATAATTAGTTTTGAGTCATTTTTTTGGGACTTTTCTATAATTTTTTTTTGGTTCAAAAGGGGTTATTTAATCCAAACTGCTTTAAAGTGCATTGTGTTTCTTCATTATAAATTACTAAATAAATCCTAATGAATAATTTTTTAATTTATATTTATATATTATATATAAATAAATTATAATTTATATTCATAAAAAATAATTATTTGACATATATTTATTAAAAATCATCATATGCTTAAAAAATAAACTTCTCAAAAACACACATTTTCATCACCCCCATGGGATTTGTTTCAAATCTAATTTTTAGAACTATTAGAAATTTTTTTAAAAAAAAATATTTTCGTTTTAAAAATCATCATATCAAATTTAAATTAATGTGAATTTATTTAACCTTATTGAAAACAATAATTTTTTTATTAATAGTGAAAAATAGTGAATTTCAACTGGAAAAATACTTTTTTATTTAAATTAATTAAAATTTAAAACAATATATTTTAAAGTAAATGATTCTATTTAGGTAAATGGAATTTGGAAAAATGGAAAAAATATTTTGAATCATAATATTTTCTATTTTCTATTAAGTTTAACATATTTATATACCAAAATTAATTGTTGTATCAGAACAAAATTATTTTCAATGTTATGGTAAAAATGATTTTAGCGATGGGGGAGTTAAATTGAAAAGAAAATAAAAACTAAATAAATTTCAATTTTAAAAAAATTATACCATCTATATATATCTATACTTAAATTTTCAATAATGGTATTTTTTCAAAACCTAATGCCATGAAAAACATGTTGGTGGAATTCGTTCTTTCATAAAATAATACTAGTGTTCCACTCACCTCACTTATAAAATGCCACACATTGTCATATCCACTACATAAAATAAAACCATTCATTTTCCAGAATATTTATTTATAAATAAATACTCAAAATCCCATATCTAATACTATAGTCCTTATTCTAGTAATAAATCCAACTGAACATATTTTTTAAAAAAATAATGAAGAGACCTAAAGAAGAGGTAACGTTCATCAATGTGTGTTTTTGTTTTACTTCATCCTACACACAATTAAATTAATATTATAACATGGAAATTTAATAACCTTTGTTTATTACATATTATTATATTTTTTATATAAAAATTAATGTCCTAAAACCATCTCCTCTTCCATAAAATTGGTTACGAAAACATTGTTCATGTGTACGATGGACTACCGCCTTGTGAACATATGTCATTAATTTATCCCTTACCACCTTTCAAGGTTGGTCATATTTTTTTATTTATTAGTTATATAATATATTTATGACATCATTATTCTTATAAAAAATTATGTCACACAAACATTTATGATTTTAATTTTTTTTGTAATTTGATAACGTCACTCATATGTATGTAAAACTACCACCTCGCTAAGCAACATGATTTGTTTAGGATTTACCTGGAAGGAAATAACAATGGATTTTAAGAATTTATTTTATATATATGACATAAAAATGTTTCTAAAATGATATTACAACATTTAAATTTCACTTTTTTACTACGTTGTGAAAATGGGAACAATGATCATTTTAACATATGACCTACCATCTCCATGAAGGACGTATTTTATTTTCTATCAATATATTTTATAAATTACTATAAATAAATATATAATGAATATATATTATATTTACAATGTGGTTAAATAGATGGATATTATAGAACCATGAAGAATGTAAGAGGATCAAAAATAGGGAATCAAGTCATATATGAAAAACAATGTAGTTATTCCATGAATCATTAATTTAACATATAATTATTATTAAACAATAAATAAAAAGATATAAGTAAATAATAATTGTTATGATACATATATATATATATATATGTATGGTTTAAATATACTAATAATAAACTTATATTTATTATAATGATGTTTGGATTATGTATGAAGTATGTTGATACATACGATAAGACTTTTTTCGTCATACTTTTATTTCATTAATGTTTATAACATATTCACCCTTTATTTTTTAAGAGGTGTATATACATCCCATCGATTTACTTTATAATTTTTATAATGAACATTATTGGGAAATTAATATGCATTTTATGATTTCTATTACATGGGGTTTACCTAAAATAGTTACCAATGAAGTGAGGGTTTTATGTCTCAATTGGACTTCTTTGAGAGGTTTGGTAGGCTATCCACATATATTCTTTCAAAAGGATTATATAAATCCCATTAAATATTTAATATCATGAATTTATTAACTATCATGATATTGTATGTTCCATGTAATTTAATTCCTTCATTTGTCTATTATTAAATGTTACAAAACTGGAAAAGATTATATGTTATAATATAAATCTTTATTATGATTGTTTATTATTGTAAAATATTATGATCAATATCTAAAAAACAAAATAATTTTATTATACTAGTTTTTTTCAATTATAATTAATTTTTTACCTTTATTTTACTCTCGTTATGTACTTAAGAGTCCAGAAAATAATTGTTTTTATGAAAAATCATCATTTCGATCAAAACCCCATTTATAAATGAAATTTTTTTTTTGATATGTTTATAAATTTTTTTATGTGCAACGTATAATTTTTTTTATAAATATTTTTTACTTTTAAAAAAATTGAAATGAATTTTTACGTTTTTTTTCCAAAAAATGATCTTTTAACTTTTACTAAAAATGTGAATAGGTTCATTGTATTTAATATACATTACATGAAAATCATATCATTTTATATTGATGAATATATTATTTAATTAATCATTTACATGTTTTAAATTTTCTTTTTTATGAATATGTTTCCCTCAATATTTTGAATATTTTTAGATTTTAAAAAAAATGACATCAATGTAAAAAATAATTAAGATAATGTATTTTGTTTTAAAATGAATTTTTCCAAACACAAATGATATTTTCTGCATGAAATGTTTTAACATATTTTTAATTATTACATTAATTTTTTTCTAGGTCATTATCATATAAATTGATTTTAAAAATTACTTTATTTTT
Organism: Viscum album; assembly: GCA_963277665.1. NCBI lineage: Eukaryota > Viridiplantae > Streptophyta > Magnoliopsida > Santalales > Viscaceae > Viscum > Viscum album. Next base: position 1,151,236,545 of record OY728122.1, read on the forward strand.
ACAAATATATTTTCAATGGTTTTTTATCTTCCTTATTAAATGGTCCATGTTATTTATCTTTCAAAATAATTTCCCATCTAAGATAACATCCTTTGATGTGACTTATGATTTCAAAAGGATATTTGACAATGATGCCAATATTATACTTTCTGTATAATTTTTATGATGAAATAGATTCTATGAAATTCACTTATGTTTCAAATATTATATAATAATAAAATTTCTATGAATGTTTTTCTTTTTCCATGAGTTATTCTAGGATAAAATGATTACCAATCATAAATATTTTCAATGGGTTATAATATGATGATATTTTAACAAAATAAATTTCATTTAATGAGTTATGATATGATAAATGTTTTTTGTTCTTCTAGATCTCATGTGTATGATATTCATTATGTGATGGTTGAAACCTGTTTCCCCCTATAATGCATCGGGTAATGATAAATATTCTATGAGATCTACGGATACATGGATGTTCAACCAACACCAAAAAAGGAGGGTAACTTGGTGGTCATAATAATCCCTAAAAGGATGGTGCACTAGAGGATATCCCAATTCCGGATGGTATAAAATAAGTGTTGTTATAACAAGAATGAAAAATATTTTACACAGGTGGTTATCTGAAGCCTGAAGAAGATATATTGGTGGTCATCCCAATCCTGTCCTCTTATGAATGTATTATTGTTTTGTGATGAAATAATATTTCTTAGGCTTTAATATAATAAAAAAATATATGTCACATTTTTATGTAATTCTATTATAGATCATGTCATATTATTCCCTTATTTATTATTTATTATGAAATCCCAATATTTATACTATGAAACATCTTTATGATCTATGAAGTGTTGGGTATGAACATTGATATTTACCTTCATTATCATTATCCTTTATTTATATATTATTATTTAATATGATCAAAGATTTATATCAGCTATGTTTTCCCTTACTAAAAATCCAAGATGACCTATTTTTTATTTTCCCCATGTTATGAGGGAAATGTTTTTTGTAGGTTATGTCACGACTTTTCCTAGAGGGGACCTTGTCACAAAAACGCCAATACGACCTCTGATAGGCTTGGGGATGGTGATTAGAACCATGTATGAATTTCCCACATCTGGGAGGAAATTTCCTAATGTACAAATACACATGCACCCATCTCCATGCCACACATTGTTGAAATTTAAAATGACCAAATGAATGCATGTATAAAATTAGGACCTCACAACCAGATTACAACACAATGTTAAGGAAAATTAAACTGAGCCAAATACATGCCCAACTGAAAGTTTTTGTACACAAGTCTAACTAAAACTGTAATGATTCAAAACTACTCCATGGAGGCGGACTACATCAATGTTATACTCATGATAATATCTTATGTCTTCCCAGCTCCAGTTTTGACCCAACCACTCAGGGTCCTATTAGAGCACTGTCAAAAGGGACGATAACTGAAAAAGACATAACATATGCATGTAAAGCCATTACAGTTTTGAGTATAACAATATTCAATATGAAACCCCAAAAACACTAAACATAGAGCACTAAGAATAGTAAAATAACCACATTATGTAATGAAGTATAAAATATACATAATGACAATAAAAACCATGAAATTCTCATGTGTGACACCATGCCATCAGACAGTCATACCCAACTATGAGTCTCATATTTCTTCTTGATGAATGATTATTCCAAGAGAAATCACCACTCAAGACATGATATCATCAAAGGCACTCGATGAAGAGGTATAACCAATTTGGGACCTACCCAATGGAAATGCATTTGTCTGAAAATTGTTTGATACATAGAGATGAAATAATTCCCAAAACCATTGTGGGACATCGTGGACCAAATATGGATAAAATTTATACATAAGGGATCATATAAAATTGATTATACAAACACTAATGATATAGTTCACCAGATGGAGGATAAAAAAACATGCTCAAGGAGGCCACTATGATTCCACAAACTCCACCAAGGGGAATAGAATATCACTATACAGTCTCATAGAGGGATACAACAGGTCAATCTAAGACTCAGACCCTAGATGAGATTATATTGAATGGATGTGGATATAATGAAACACTATACCTCTTAGGAAAGGACCACAGGAACACACTCATCATATTCTTGTGAAAATAAGGAAAAGAACATCCTAAAATCCCAAAAAGGTACCCAACATCGTTCTTGTGTCGACACTATTAAAATCAAGGCCACACTACTAGAAACGAAATATTGTTTGGATGCTTCATTTATATGTTATGATCTTATGGAAAAATATTCATATAGTCCTTCCGAGGCCTGTCGACCTACCACCATAGTTGGGCCACAAACCATGTAGAAAGATCTCATGTGGACTTACTGTTGTTGTATATCCACCCAACATGCCTAACTTGTCACTGTGGTCGACATTCCGCATAGTTTTTGAGTCTGTGACATCACCACTTGTTGCTCAATCTCATTTTTAACCACACCGCATGGGAAAATGTGATGCACGATCGAACACACCCGAATCCGCCCCGGTTTCCCTAGGACCAACCATAATGGCCCATAACTGACTCAGTGGACCAACCCCGATCTCACATTGTTCACTGTGTTCATCGTGCCTTCTAGCACTGCCACCGCCATATTGGTCCCCTAACTAACACATGACATGAAGATCGACATCATGCTTTATTTTCCATCCCGCAACACCGAACACCCATACTGTCATGCCCCACCTTCCCGAGGTCATGCTCCACTATGCATCGCTATACACTACCACCTACACCAGGCACTGACTCCAATTATTATATGATCCACCAAACCCCCACTAGAACCCAAAAATTATAAGGATCATAAATCCATGATCCATGAACCCTAATCTACAAATATCCAGCCTCAGTTGTGAATTTTCCTCAAATCTGTTATCTGATGAAGCTCAGAACAACCCAGAAACATTGAATTGGGACCACATGGATCCAATGGAAAAGAATGCGATAACCCGGAGTAGGGAGATCATAGATGGTTCTAGGATTGTTGAGGTGTTTACTCTGAGCATTCCTTTGACGTAGTCCTCACCCTTATTAGAGGTCGGACACTTTATAGTTTTTGTTGGTCTTGCGATTACACTACTATAAATGAAACCAACAGCGACCGCCATTGTCGGTCCCTTTTTGACATTAGAGACTGCATAGAGATTGCGAATAGAGGTTGAATTATGCCTGTTATTTTAGGTAAATAAAGACCTCTAATGGTAGTCCTTTTATGTCACTTAACGATCAGCCGAATAACGGTCTATATTAGGCCGAGTTATACTAGACGCAAATGGTCGTCAGTGGGTCCTATGAAAAATTATATGCATTAGCGACCTCCAATGGGGGTCCCTAACTAGAAAAAATAATTTAAAAATTTACAATGCCAATTCTCAAATAGCAGAAACAAATTGAAAAATAAAAAAACCAATCTATTAAAAATAATAGAAACAGTAGGATTCTGAAAAAAAAATAAATGATATACATACTCCTTTATATCCAGTGGTCCAAATAGTATCAATATATTAAATTCATTTTCTTTAATAAACCTACAATAAGATACAAAAAAATCTACTAAACAAATAACATTTAAATAGGATGTATTTATTTAGTAGGATAATATATATATATATATATAATAATTAAACTGGGTCATTCAGCCCTTAATTTATTTGAGAATTAGACCAATTGGCCAGTCTCCATTTAGCCAATTGGCCATTAGTCCAATACTCTAATATTCTAGTTGTCTATTTGGTCAGTATGCCAATTGGCTAATATTCCATTAGGCCAATAACCAAATGGGTCATTAGGCCAATAGGAAAGTAGGTAATTAGGATAGTTTTCCATTAGGCCGTTCATCTGTTGTTAGGACGTGGGGCTATTGTTAGGAAGTTGGGCTATTTTTAGGCCATGCGGCTGTTGAAAAGAGGTTGTTGGGTCATTGGGTCGTTGTTAGGCTTTTGGGCCATTTTTTGGCTATTGGGCTGTTGTTCGTCCATTAGGACATTGGTCAACCATTAGGGCGTTGTTGAGTTATTGGACTATGGTTCTGTCGTTAGGTCATTGGGACATTGTTGGGCCATTGGGCCATTAGGAAATTATTCCATTAGGAAGATAGGGCATTAAGGTGATAGGGTTTTTTTTCATTTGGGTATTTGTGAATTTGGAAAATTGTCCATGTCTCTAATTTTTCAATTTCCCATTAGGCCAATAGACTAATATGGCATTAAAATATTTGTTCATTAGGAAAATAGGATAATATTCCATTAGGAAAATAAGAAATTTGATAATTACGACACTATGTAATTAGTACCATAGTCGATTTGACAAGTTGTCTATTCTGTCATTAGGTTATTAGGCCTTTAGGGCATAAGGCCATTAAGGTTTTCAGGAATTTGGACCATTGGAAAAGTCTCTATTTAACCAATTGACCATTCTACCAATTTTGACATTATTCCATTAGACTTATTACTCTACTGTAGTCGAGACCTACTGTGTTTCTCATACGTGTTGAGGTGGTTTGGAAAGAGGTTCGGACAACCATTCGGTTGCATTCGCTCAACCTTGAACTATATAGAGTAATGTTTTGTACTGAATAGACCCACATTCAACCCCCTCCAAACACCATGCTACCCAAACACTCCCCCATGTCCCCCCCCGAATAACTCCCACAAGAACCCCTCCAGACAGCCCACACCCTGAATAGCCCCCCCCCCCCCCACGACACCCTGCACATCACCCCCACCCCACCCACGAATAGCAACCCCCCCACACTAACCACAGATACCCCCCCCCCCCCCAAAATTCACCAAGACACCCCCACTAGCCTTAGAAACCCCCCCCCCCCAAACACTCCTCAGGCAACCCCCACCCCCCCCCCCCACAATCACCTCATATACCCCTCACTTTCCCATCCCCCCAGATAGCCCCCACCCCAACTCCCCCGGGACATCCCCGCCCCCACATCTAGACAACCCCATATCCCCCCGAACACCCCCACCCCACTCAACCTAGACATCCCCCCCCCCCGGACAGCCCCCCCCCCCACCCACGGACAACACCCCCCCCCCCCACCCAAGACATCCCCACCTTAAACACCTCCCCCCTCCAAACCTTGAAAAACGTCCTCCATCACCACCTCCAGAAATCCCTACCCCCCGCCTATAGACACCCCAACCCCTGAATAGTGCCCCCACCCACTCACCCTAGACCCCCCCACTCACTCACACTAGACATACCCCACTACCACCCCCAGACACCTCCCCCCCAACAGTTACCCCCTAGATAGCACCCCCACCACCCCACTCAACCCAGATATCCCCCCCAAATAGACTCTCCCTAGATAGACCCCCCAACACACACACACACATAAAATACATCCCCTCAAGTTCCCATAGACAACAACCCCCCCCCCCCCAAACTCCCCCAAGACAGCCCCCCAACCCTAGACACCCCCCACTAACCCCAGACATCCCCAGACCCCAGACCCCCCCCCCCAAAAAAAAACTCTCCCCTAACAGCCCCCCCCCCCCTCAGACACCCCCAAAACACCTACGGAACAACCCCCCGGATAGCTCCCATTCCCTCTTAGATAGCCGCCACCCTGAACAACCCCCCCCCCCAACTCACCCTATACATCCTCACCCACACAACCAAAAAACACTCCCATGACAACCCCACCGCCAATCTCCCCGAACATCCCCTCACATGACCCACAGACAACCCCCCCCCCAAACTCCCCCAATAACCCCCACCCTTACTCAACAAAGACATCCCCCCACCACAGCAAAAGAGAACCAACAAGGAAAAAATTCATAAGGGGATGGACACCAAAACACATCACATGACAGCACTAAAACAACTAGAAATCGTAGCATGGACCAAGACCATCTGTGTTGCAATATATATAATATATTTATCCACCAACACCATCTAAGAACTACCAAAAATACATTTATACAAAATTGATATGGTGTCTAGCGTATCATGATATGAAGTAAGTGATGTAGAGGGGGAAAATGCCTACTAGAAATCATTAAAAATAAAATTAATGAAAATAAATTATTGATGAAAATAAATTAAGTTGAACAATTCATACATGTATTCATTATGAATAATATTTCTATATTTTTGAAATTTAGGTAGCTCAAATTGTGTTTTCACAAGACCAAGAAAAATATGAACTCCAATAATTACAATATAAGAGAAATCATATATGAGATAAGTTCAAGACAATTGAAATTACCAAGAGATCCAGTAGGCCATTAGGCCTTTGGAATAATAGGCCAATGGGCCATTGGGCCATTGGGCCATTGGGTCATTGGGCCATTGGGTAATTATTCCATTGGTCCATCTATCATAATTCTTATCCTCTGATGGGGATGAGGAGAAACTATCAATCACAATAATGTAACCAATTAAAGATCATACTCAGTTTTTAAAAACATAAATTATTCTAATCTCAAACAATTCTACATTTAATTTCAAAATAAATATATAACCTTAATTAAATAATAAATATAAATTAAAAACACCTCGATAATATGATGCATCATGCGTGGTCATTCCTTCTACCTCCTTCTGGTGTGCCAGGGGCCTGCAACAAATAAAAATTATAATTATTTTAAAAACCAGAATAATAGAATGAAAAAAAATAAATTCAGTATAAACCTACATCGTATGTTCCCCTACACCATCACCCTGATGCACATATTCCTGTAGTGTTCTAACCTCAGCAATCAGTTGCCCATTTTCCACCTAGGAAGCACACAACCTTTCCTCAAAATCCAAGAGATATTGTGACATCTGAGAAACAGTAGGACCAAAAAACTAAATCATATACTTTTAAAAAATAAATTTTGAATTCATATTCAATATGTTTATATTTTCACATTTACGAAAAAAAATTATATTTACATTGAGAAAATTAAATAATATTTCCCTGAAAAATGAAACGAATATTTTAAAATGTGGATATTTTAACATCATTTTATTCAAAAGATATTTTGATTAGAGATATAATTTAGTTTAATAGAACTAATTTATTTTACAACAATATATTATTTTATATTAATTATAAATAAATACATTTAACAACATATATTTAATATAATTATTTTCTTAAATTCCAAGGAAGTTATATCGTAAGTAGATTAAAAAACCCATTATCACATTTTCATGAGAGTTTATGGTATCAACATACTGATTATACTCATATTCTCTCCATATTTATATTGGAACTATTTTTTGGTTTTCATGTAGACTATTCATTACATTATGCATATTTATAGATCATCCATTAATAAAAATTTTGCTTCGATGAATTTTTTTGAGAATATATTTAAAGAAATTTATCTATATTATTTTTACACAAACATGAATTAATGGATTGTTTTTTCCATATCTTGTGTTATTTCATTAAATTTCATGTGGATAATTTATCAAATCTCAAAATACAAATAATATAGAGGGTAATAAATCCAATTTATGAGATTTTTTACCCTTAGTGCCATTCCCTAACCCTGGGACTATTAGTGGCCGGAATTGGGGGCTCATTATCTCTCTTCAATCATTGTCATCCCTAAAAGGGTACCTTTGGATGGAGGTAGATGTGAAACTATATGTATGAATAAAATTATTTTTGAGATGTGTGAACGATTATATATTATTATATATGAGGTTAGGTACACTATTAAGATATTTATAATTCATGTAATGGTTTTACATTTAAAATACCACTTCTTACCGGAATTGATTATGATTATATTTATGATGCCGAACATATATTATATATATCCCCCAAATCATATAAATTTTCATATCATATAGTTATTTATGTATATTAAATTTTTTAAATTTTATTCCCAATCCTTATATTCTAAAGATAAGGAAATAATATTTTTATAGGAAAATTAATTATTTTGTCTCATCGAACGAAAATATGTTTCATCCATATTAAAAATTCATTTAGATTTTTTTAAAGAATTTACTTTAAATTACACAATTATTTATAAATTATTTATATACCCATTGTTCAAATTATATAAAAATTATTAAAATTAATCTTCTTTCCATTTTCTCAATGAGGCCCTTATAACTTTATATGGAAAATGATGATGAAATATTTATTTTATCATTCAATGAATGAATTTATTTTAATACCGTCATGTCTAAATATATCCTTAGGGAAACATTCCCAATTCAAAATTTTTATTTTAATAATAATCATAAAGTTATTAATTTTAATATTTAAAGATTTTAGTTAGGTGATTTCAAAAGGAAAAGGTACTATTCATCATGAAATTTTCAACAAATATTTTTTGAGTTGTATAAATTTATGATAACATCATTTAATTTTTACATTTATTTTTGGGGGATATGATCTAATTCTACTTGATAAATTATTTCTATAGATGTTTTATGATTATTATTATGAAATACAAAAACATGTTTTCTTTTCCTCAATATTAATATATAATGAAATGATATGTTTTCATGATATGTAGGAATATATAATGAAAAGATGATGATTTTATTGATGTTGGTGTTTGTTATATCCTTAAAATTTATTTGGTATTGATTAATAAATTATTAACTAAAATTTTATACGTGAGTTTTTCATATTCCAAAAAAAGTTACGTGGTTGTATATCCCATGCCCGACAAGAGTACACATGGGTTTATTCCAAGCCCAATGTATGTACACCACTGGTTATCCCATGTAATTCATATGATGGATGTTTCAATGTGTATACATGACTTATGATTTTTATGTGTATCATTATTCCACACTATATGACATTCATTTATTGCATGATATTATACTAATGGGTTTCACTCATAGTTTATGAACTTTCGTTACATTAGGATTTCTATTATAGGAACTTCTAATCATAATTCCATGATTAATGATAAGGTTCCATGATTATTGTTTTTGAATTTAAATTTTAATCTCATTTTTTCATACATATCTGAGAATGATATGCTTAAAAACTATAATTTACTGATATCTACATTTTTTACAATTACTAATAATAAGACAATAGAATATTTTATGTTTCTATTCCCCTGGTATATAAATAATTATTTTATGTATACCATGTCAGTAAAAAGTTTTAGTTGTGTCTATGTAAATTGAAGATAATTTATATCTTTTTTGTTGAATTTATTTATGTATCCATGTCTATAAACACGATAATCCTTTATAGTTCTAGCATGGTTCGTAATGATAAATAATAGATATTCATCAACTATTACATAATATTTATGTCTGAAATGTGTGGGTTCTTTTAGGTTTTGTTATAGATTTTTTTTTAGATTGTAGAATCAATTATGAATATTTTTAAGGAAACCCCTTAGGCTAATATTATGAATAAGAAAAAATATGTGGTTATTGTAACGAATGTGATTTTGGTTTTCGATAAAATTAATATTTTTATGGTTTCTAGAAATTAGATATAGTTTAGTAATTAATTCTCCTAGTGGTAGGAACTTTTAATGATATATATTTGGTATCAAATGGATCATTATCAATTCATGATTTGTGGGAAAATGACTGCACATCGTGTAATACATTCTTATTGGATATGATTACATTATTTTAGATGTTATTTGTGATTTATAATGACGTATTTTAATATTTAATTATTAATTATAAAATAGTTTGAACATAAAGTGTCAAATATTTATAAGGAAGTGTTATGATTTATTTTTCTTATAAATGACTTTATTGAATATTTGATTTCCCAAAACCAATATTGTATCCCATAAAATGTTTTCATGTATCATCCAATTTCACGAATCATAACTAAATGTGTTAACTCTGAATATGGTAAAAATGAAATTATTTTTCATTGGAGAATTTAAATATAATCGGAGCTTGACCAAATAATATTATTACATTTCTTTAATAACTATCTCAAACCATTAAGAATGTTAAATATCAAAATAAGAAAATTATGGATGAATGTATTATTACTACATTTAGGAGGAAACATCTATCAACTATTAATTGGCATATTGATAAAGTAATTACTCAGAAATTGATCAGTACATCTAAAAACATATTTTCTGTTCCCTAATTATTTTGAAATGAAAATATTATTATGGTTTTTTTACTTAGAAGGTGAAGTTGATCAGTGGTATATTTCTAACAAGAATAGGAGTCCATGAGATGAAATTGACTCTATAGGGTGGGATTTATTTTGGAGGTTCTTATAAATTATATACTTTACATGTATTAATATGATTAAAATAGATCAATAGGAATCTCCCTTGATTATCTGCAACATATCATGATCCAAATCAACAATATGTATCATCTTCCCAACTATGATGATTTTCTTGATCGAATATGAGGAGCTCAATATTTTTAAAATATTGATATTCAAATGGGTACTATTTATTGAGGGTCAAAAGGGAATTCATAATAATTAAATCCATCATTTTGATGTATGGACACAATGAATTTATAAGGATATCATTTGGTCTGACTAAATACCCCTCTATTATCATGTATTTAATTAATAGACTTTACTGATTATGTTGATCAGTTTTTGGTTTTATTTTTAATTGATATTCATATATATTCAAGGATAATGGAAGATAATGATGATAAAATTTGGATTATACTAAATAACTTAAAGAGGGAGATGTTTTGTGTAATATATTATAGGTTTTAATTTAAAAAATCTAATGTTTCCTTTTTTGGTCATATAATTTCATGATATATTATATAGGTTAATCTATCGAAGAAGGAAGTTATTGAAAATTTTATATGACCAACAACAGGGACCAAGATTCATTGTTTTCATGGATTTTTTTTGATATTATGGACCCATTGAGAAGTATTTATAATGGATATATAATCCACTAACTATATAAACCTGTATGGGAGTTAGGTTCCATTGGATTTATGAATGTGAATAATATTTGAAAAAACAGAAGAGATGTTTGGACAATTCTTATATTCTCATAGTATCCAACGGTAGAGTAAGGTTCAATATTTATTTTGTATCATCAATGAAGGGGTTTGGATTCATTCTCATATAGAATAATATAGTGATAGATTGTGCCTCACATGAAATAATGGTTTTAAATAAAAATTATCTAAATAATGAATTGAAGTTAAAATAGTCATCTATGGAATAACAATTTGGATCTATAATCATTACAGAGAAACCAATGACATATATAATAGTCATAAAATTTAAATATATATATTCAGCTAAAAAATATATGAATATTAACTTGGGAAGATGGTTGGAGTCGATTAATTTTTATGACAAGCCAATAAATTACCACCTTCGGAAAGTAGACAAGGTGGCTAACGCTTTCAGTTGAAATAATCAAGTAATTGTATATTTGATAAGGATTACAAAATGCCTTATAAATATGGCTTCTAAAAACATGAAACTAAAATATATATGGATGGGGTGGGAGATGTTATCTATTTCATGTGACTATTCAACCATTTATACATTTTCATAATAAAGAGGTTTATAATCAAGATGTTATGAAATAAATGATGTTAAGAAATAATCCATAGTTAAACATTTATTTTGATGGACTGATATGATTTAAGAACTGAGTATATATCCCACTGATATTATATATAAATAAGGGGATATTTTAATATTCTCATAGCTCATCATTATCAATTTATCATGGATGTATGATGATTTATATTTTTAGGAAAGAGTATTTTTTGTTGGATAAAATGAAGAGTTATACTGGATAGAATGAATATCAAGGAATCATTTTTCTATAAGTTAAGGATAAGAGAGATAATTATAAGTCGATTTTAAAATCATTACCCACATCAAAATATAGATGTGAAAATTTCACAATTCCATTGATATTCAGTATTTATAAAATGTCTACATTCCATGATTTAATTTGGATTGAATTTATTTCAATACTAAGATGTATCACTTCATAGATATCAGAGAAGATTTATCTATTGATCATAATTCCACGACATAAATTAATGGATAGTTATTATTTAATAATGTATAGAATTATATTGTATCTGACTGAGATCTGGGGTTTACAATGATGTTCTGGTAGAATTCTTCAACAGCGCCTATGTTAAATGATTTGTTTCTATACACTCTGTCAACCGTTGATAGATGGTTAGTTTGAGAAAACCATTATAACCCAATATAATATGTTTCTCTATTTTTACACATATTTAAATTGTTTTATGGATAAATAAATTCATTTACTCAGGTTTTCTTCTAACAATAACTTTCCCTCGAGCATTTAGATGACTCATTATGATTCCATTTATTGAATGACATAAGGATCTGTCCTTAAACAATAAATATTCAAGTATCTTTAGATATGAAATCATTTTAAGAAATTCTTAAAAATATTTTTGGATTATAGTTCTATCAAATTACTTCATTATAATTATATAAATAAGAATAAATAACAATACTTAAAGACCCACATACTATATATTTCTCCACCAAAAAACAAAATATCTAATATATAACAAAGTTTTCTTTTTACGAAAAATTTTCACAGTTATTACTAACTACATATCCTTGTCCCTATCAATCCTTAAATCCATATAAAATCATTTTAAAAAAATTTATGACTACATAAATATATTTATTGTAAATAAAAAGGAATAAAGGAATTTTAATTCCCTAGATTATTAAAAATCATCCCTAATCAAAATAAACATTATCCTCAAACTAATTATTTTTTTACCACGAAGTCAACATAAAATTACTAATATTTTCATATATCATTATATATAAATTTATAAATGAAAAACTAAATGTCATATGGAATTACATACAATAATGAAAAATTCATGATAATTGTTTTAGAATGTTTTATATTTCACACATATTATTTAACAAAATAATATATTTAAATAAAACTATTTACATTACCATATGAAGTCATAACATTTCTATAAAAATATATAAATGATATATAATATTAAATATAGAATAATGAATCATTTTAATATCACTCTTATATATAAAGTCACATTCATGTTTAAAGATGAAATGACCCTCATTGTTACACCTGGAATAACCTTCACTGTTATACTTTCCAAAACCATCAATGATACAAATGAAATTATATTCCTGGGAAAATTCATACATAAATCATTACAATTTCATTGGGGGATACCGTGGAACCAAAAATACATTTCTTATAATTGAACCCTATTTCATTCATTTATAATGGAACCACCTACATTCAGAAAAATTCTTATGAACCATTACATAATTATTACAAATAAAATCAAGGAAAAAAATTTCATGATATTGATTTAACCCTTTTCATAAAAAGATAATTTTAAAATATATTATTCCTAAAAAAATGAATGAGGGTTTTCAATTGATGAAAAATGGATTATTATAAATGAGAAAAAATATCAAATAATTTTAACGGTGGCTTGAAATTTCGTTGTCATATTCTATGTTCAAATTAGTCATTATTTTTATCTTTTTCCAAGAAAGCCTAAATGTTCAATATACAATTGGTTAAAATATTCCTTTTTACGAATTATAATGAATTATAGATGAGACATAATATGTTTTCTATAATTCATTCAATTAAATATAGATAAATCCCAAAAATAATTCTTAGTGTATTTAAAATGAAGAAAACAAATGTGTTATAAGGGTATCGTTAAAAGGGGAATTTTAAGAGAATGTATCATAACACGAGTCCATCTCATTACATAGATTTATTAAATTAATGAATAAAAAATATATGTTATTTATATAAAATTATTAATAACATATTAAAATTTAATTATTAATATTATTTTATTCAACAAAATGTTGTATAATATAACGTATTCACTTTATTTCAAGTCGACTATTTTGATGGTATTTGGATCACATATCCAATCTGACTTCAGTTTGTTGAATATGGTCAAAGAGTTCATTATTCCTTCATCTACATAATAATTATCATGAAATAATTAACATATTAATAAAAAATATTACTTTTAAAACCATCTATTAATGATGGTTATGAAAAATGAACTACATTAAAATCATTGAGATAGTAGTTCATACAAATTCATGTGTAATGTTTTCGTTTTTTTCAACAACCATTATAGAAATATAGTAAGTTTTATTTTACCCCTTTATACTTATTTTTCATATCTTAACTGTCAAATTACATCATTATATATATATATATATATATATCCATGAGATATGGTGATCAAAACTAAATCACCTCACTTTTTAGAGGTGGTAGTCCATACGTACCCACGAATGACATTATAAGTTTTCATGAATATGAACGAAAAAATTATATTATTTATTTTATTTTAAAAATTATAAATAATTATTTAATGTATTATATATAAATTAAATACATAATTACAATAATTCATTATTGGAGTTGATGAAAATTAGATTACATTAGCTAATGAGGTTGTGGTCTATCAGACACACGAATGATGCTTTCATTTATCATTTGATGGAAGGGGTAGTTGATATAGCTTATAATATTCCAAAACAACATCTTAATATATATAATATTATATGTTATGATTATGATAGGTTGATATACTCTATAAATAAAATTTGGACAAGTATATAATTTTTTTATAATAATCAATTTATAGTATCCACCATTAACTAATTTTAGAATTATAGAGATATCAAGGTTTTCGTAACATTTATGGGTGAATATAGTTATAATAAAAGAATAGCTATATAATTATTAAAACATTGGAGATAATTTAAAACATAACCCTTTCACATAGCTAAAAATATGACTTTTGGAGTTTTTAAATTAATTATACAACATTATGTACTATAAAATAAAATTAATGCAAATTTTATAACTATTCAATTGATATGATTTTTTAAAATACAAGATAAAAATTGCAATTGAATATCTTTATTTAAAATATATATAATATTTCATTGTAATTTAAAATAATTACTAGAAATAAAAATTCATTCAAATCGTATTACTAGTATCATTATTAATAGAATTTATTTTATATTTATATTAATTGAATAAATTACACATCATCCTTGCACAAAATGCTGGTGGTAATTATTCTAGAAATAAATCATATAGAAAATTTACTAAGATAAAAATAAATTGTTTTTAATGAAAATTACTTTTTATAACAAAAAATACCATCTATTTATCCATACATAAAAAAATTAATGATAATAAAACAATGAGAATAATTATTTTTATTAGTGTTGGAGAAAATGATAAAAATGTTCAATATATCCCCCTATTGTATAAAAGAACATATCATAGAGTTTCAAATGGTTATGAACAATACATTTTATGTTAATAACATTAATTATAAGATTTTTGTTACATTTATTCTTTGTCACATTAATTTTAACTATAGTTAACCAATTTTACCTTAATTGTGTCATTAAATATTTTAGATTTCTAATACTAGTAACTAAAAATATGAAATATTTTATCAAATTTTGACCATTTAGTCTCAAATTTGGAATCCAATACATGTATACAATGAAATTTTATTTTATATTAAATCCATAAAACATGATGAACGACTATGTTTTTGAAAAATTCATTTTTAATCACAAAAATAATTAAACAAAATTATTGTATAAAATTTTCAAAAAATGCGATAATTGGATTATTTTTATGTATATTAACTATTTAAATTTATGTAACAATTAAAAAATATAACATTAATTTAATATTATAATAAAATAAAATATTAGTTCGAATAGAATTCCATATTTTTTATTGTTTTTTTAAAAATAAATCATTTACGAAAATTATTAAAAAGTATATTTGGATAATTATTAAATGAAGAATTATAAATTGAAAATAATTTTTTATTATTATAATTTTATAGTTTCAAAATTGAACATTCAAATATTTTTTTTATAAATGATTTAAAAAAGTATTTCTTTTTTTATTTGAAAATTTCATACTTTTTTTATAATAAATAATAATGTATATTTCATGAATAATTATAATTATAATTTTATTTACTCATTAATTACCTAGGTATTAATATTAGAACCCTATTGTGATAATTAGTTACCTACATTTTTATTCTTCTTTTTAACAACAATATATATTTGTATCTAAAAATATTTTCACATTCTCTATTTCTCCTACAACCATATAGTATTTCATTAATACATTAACATGATGATTTAACATATTCTAAAATACATTCTCTCAATGATAAAGTATTTAAACTCGATATTAAACATATGAATGGTTTTCATCATGTAGAATTGCATTATATATCAACAGATTAAATAAATTATGAACTTTTTTTCTTATCATAAAATCATGAATTACATTATACATATGATATAAATATAATTTTAATTCCTCTCAAAGGGAAACTGATCTATTTTTCTATATGATTTCATATTGTACAAAAAACCAAATTATTAGATTTCCCTTTTTTCCAAAACGCATAGAACTTTTTCATGGTGATACATTTAGAAAAACATTATCACCCACCTCTATTAAAAGGCATTCATCTTGTTGTCAACATTATTTCTATGACTTCTATGATCCTTATTAAAAGGTTTCTAAATTATCCTCATCCTCAAAAATATTTATTCTACCAACTATAGCCCTAATAAAATTTCTTTTTTATTTATCCCCAAAATCTGATGTTGGACACTGATTTCGATATAATGCCTCAATTTTTTATCATTATACTATAATTAAATAAATTACAACAGTAAAATATATATATTGAATGATACTGATCCCAAATTTCTTTTAATCCATTAAACATTAATTAATCATTTAATACATGGTATCAATTGTTCACTCCGTCTATAATTTTTATTTGAACTGAAAAGAGGTACTAAAATTTAATTCAGTGCCAAACAACATTAAATGTCACTTAAATAAAAATTACATGATCCTGTAATTATATTCATACACAATAGATAGATGAACTCCATGTAACCTAAATATCTCCTTTAGAAACAGCTGATAAAGATGATATGGTGACATATTACCTTTAATTGGAATAAAATTCATATATTTTGTTATCTCTAAATAGTAACACAAATCAAATTAATATGATGATTTTTTATTGTTAATATCACCAAAAATATATATTGTAATGTTTTTCCATTTCAACTCTAGAACAATAAATGGGTGAATCATCACCTTTATCAATTTTCATTATTCATCGACATATTTAAAAGACAATAATTTCATAAAAAAGATAGAAATATCCATTTTTATTACATACCATAGTAATTATCTCAAAGGTCTCTATACATTATAATGCTACTAGGTAAAATTGAAAATGGGTTGCTATGAGATACATTAAAAAATTCCCTCTTCAACTAGGTATCACATAACACACATAATCATTTTCCAAGTCTGATAACACATCATTCGTCGACATTAATCACAAGAAACATACCATTCCTAATTAATTTACATTTTCCTGTAATATATGATCTAACATATAATATTACATAATCCATTTTAACATAATTGAATTTACTAATAGATGATATAATGATGATTATGTTCTTTGATGATCTTTTTCATGACCATAATTCATCAAATCACAAACCAAATGCATATCTTTAATTCATAATATACTTAGTATATTACTATTTTTCTAATTCAGGGAATCTGCTAATTTTTTCCCTTACCTAGATGGTAATAATTTTTTAATTTATAATCCTTGATCAATTATATTCATATATTTTACTTCATTTTCAACTCATTGGGAGTGAACATATGCATCAAAAATTTATGATTACATTGTATTATATACTTTTCACCAGATAAATGTTGCATCAACCTTTATAAATAAAAAATAATAATTTCAAATATAATGTCATGTTTATTATAATATTTTTCATGTGAGATTAATTTATATTAATAATAATCTATTTCGTCATCATTTTTCATTAGGACATAAGAAATTTATTTTGTTAAAGCAACAACATGGTTGAAAATTTCAACGTTTCTAGAGGGAAACAAAATCGGATAATTCACCCATCATATTTTCAATTCCTATAATCTATAATCATTTTATTTTTTTCATATGTATTGACTTGATTTTGAGTTAAATTATAAAATTTTCTAACAATTAGAGTATATTTTTCAAAAAACTATTAGTAATGTCATTTTAGACTTTAAAAAATATTAATCTACGTAAATGTTTTATCCCTTTACAATTCATCGAAAAAAAAATTTAGTAGAGAACACTATTATTCCCTCAAAATATATAATGTTTCCTTTGACTGGAATATTTTCTTTAAAAAAATTACATTTTATATATTTTTTAAATTTCTTATTTTCATATAGGTTATTTAGAACAATCCATAGATGTTTTTTCTAATAATCATAACATTTTCTATGTATTAGGATATAATCAACACATCCCAAAAATATATCTAAATATTTATGGAAAATACCATTAATATTATCCACAAATATAGTGGGGAAATTATTAAAACAAAAAGGCATAATAAAAATACTCATAATGATTAGATGTATTTTTAAATGTGGTTTTTTGAACATCATACCCATTCACCTTTAGAGAATAGTAATAAAATTGTAGCTCATTCATAAAAAAATATTGATCTCTCTATAGATAATAAAAAACGTCATCTATATAAGGCAACATATTATTATTCATTTCAAAATAATTATTCATATATCTATAATCAATTAAAATCTTTATGGAACTCATTTTATATAAAAAAATCATTAGCACCCACTGGATTTTTTTAGGATGAATGAATTCTTTTTCAAGAAACATATTTTACAATTTTTTAATTCTAAATGTTCTACTAGAGAACTTCAATAATGCGGTTTTGAAATTAGATTAGCTTCATGAACTATGTTAATAGAAAATTCAACATCTAAATCATATATGAAATTGTGGAAATCGACAGAAAACATTTCTAGGTATTAATTTTTTATTGGAACAATAACAATAATTATTATTCCCTAAATCTCAATAATATATTCTAGGTAACATTCAATTCAATCCATTAATACTTTCTTATCCTCTTAATAATATTTCAATGGTAATAATTCATTTCTAAATACAAACAAAAACTCTTCAAAAAATGGAAACTTATTTTCCTATACAATCTATCATAAGATGATAAATATAGATCAATACAATACACCAAATAAAATAAAATAAAACTATTTTAAATACAATAAGGTATTCTCATAATGTAATCCCACAATGAAAAATTGTTTATTTTTATAATTTAATTTTCCTTCGTGCTTCCACTATATGTTTTTTCCATATGTTTTGGAGTAATTCTTGGAAGTGTAATTTCCAGTTTTCCAATATTTTTCTATGTAATGGAAAAACATGTTGTCCCTTAATAAATCAAGTCATTAGAATAATCTGAATAAAAAAATGTATATGTCACAACTTCAATTAATTTTATAACATCAGCTGTGGTAGTTAAATTATAACTTCAGCTGGAGAAGCTAAATTATAACAAAAATAACCATCATGGTTTTCATCCAACATAAATCGAACCCAATTTATTAGATGGATATACAAAATCCTCCAATACTTGGTTTAGAAAGTATAAATACATTCTAGATTTATAAAAAAACTTCCATCATTATAAACAATTACTAAGAACCATAATATATTCATTACACATAAAATCTTGTAGAATACAATTCTAGATGGAAAAATGACCCATTATATTGAAACCAAATTTTTGAATGGAAAGGATATGAAAAATGAAATAAAATTCTTAATCAAAGAAACATAGAATATTATAATGTATTAAAAATATATAATAACTTTTAAGAAATTTGTAAATTTCATCTTCACTGTATAAGAAAAAATAGAACATTTATTTTTTATTTTGTGAAGATGATAAAAACTTCATTTATAAAATATATAAGATTATTACTTTTGAAAACCATTCATTCAAATTAATAAGTGCATTAAACTTTCATTTAAAATTATATCATGTTAATATATATTCAGCTAATAAATATATTTATGAATATTCCCATGGAATAAAATTTATTGTTAAGAGAAACATGAAAAAGTGGTTTTTAAAATAACTTCTTTTCTAGTGTACGACTATTAATGAATTTTAACTATCTCTTAGAATAAAATTTTATTATTATTATTTAATTTAGTAAAAAAATTATCTAAATTTTTCATTTTATATTTTTTAATTACATAAAATAGACCATTACGAAATAAATTAAGATCACATTGTATGTTTTGATAATATTTCATTCATTTGTCCAAACAGTAATCAGTAAGACGATTGTAGTCATTGTTGTAATTATTACATCATCTCCAAAACAATAATAGTTACATATAGTATCAGTTTTATAAAATAAATATTATTTTAAAACAAACAATTAATGATGTATATAAAAAATGAACAGATTTAAATTCATTGAGACGGTACAACATAGATAATCTTTTGTAACATTTTTTATTTTTAACGATCATTAATGAAAGATGATATGTATTATTTTATAATTCCATTATTATAATTATATCATATATATTGTCTTGTTTATATAAATATTCCAATATATACCATCCATCTGATTTTTTAATGAATAGAAAACCACAACGCTTCGTGGATATGGTAGTCCACACTTATAAACAACCGACGTTATAATTTTTTATGAATGGAAATGATAGAATTTCAATTATATATTAAATATTTAAAATGATACATATTTATTTATTCTAGTATAACATAATTAAATACACAAAATATAAAATTCATTAGTATGATGTTATGGAATCAATTATATCGGTATGTGTTGTGTATGTTCAACGTATCCACGAATGTTGGTTTCATTTATCATTCGATGGATGAGGAGATGGTCATAGGTTATTAATTTAACATTATTAAGTATACTTATTTAAGAGATAACAGTTCTATTATTTCACATCATTTGAATAATATTTATATAATTTCTAAAAATTAAAAAAATTAAAATGTTTTGTTGTGAATGATACCTCTTCTTCAGACAACCTCGGAATTTTTACAGTAGAAGATTCCCTAGGATGGTAATAACATAAAAACAAAAGTAATTAGAAAAGTTGAAGGATTTAATTAAGGTAGTTTTTAATTCTTATAAAATAAAATTGGATTTAATATTTGATTATAATAAGATTGACTGTTCATTTTTATAAGAGAGGGTATTGTCACTCTTGAAATTTCTTAAATTATTTATTTATTATAAATTGTATTTCATAATAAAATAGATAAAAATTGATTTTATTAAAATATAAATGACTATATTCAAAAATAAAATCATTTAATAATTTTTTACATGTTTATAATTTTTATACACTAATCATTTTTTAACCCCATTTTTACCATTTTCAGAATTACGGTGATATTAATGTCTTTTACTATTTAAGAGTAAATGTAGTTACTATAAAATGAAAACATACTAATAAATGGACGGTGGTAGATATCTAAAACCAAATATCAATTAATTTTATTAAAAAATATTTTTCATAATTATATAAAACTAAATAAAATATTGTTTTTTATATAAAAAAAATAAGGCCAATTTTAGAATGATTCTTTTAATTTGATTCTTACCACTAGATGAAAACAGTATATGTTTAATATAATTAATTTAAAAATCAATCTATGTGACTTTTTTCAAATAAATTCTTGTAACATAACAATTTATTAAATAAAAATTAATTTTATCATTTTAAAATATATAATTTTATTTTTTTATTTTTTGAAAAATTATTTTATCAGTATTTTATGTGAATATAATGTAATTATTTCATCAAAAAAATTATATATAAATTACAATGAAAATGAATAATATTGAATATATTAAAATTTATTCTTATTATTGATTAAAAATACTCAACCAATTAAATTATTTCAGTTTCTAGATTTACAATGTACTCTTTATGACAATATTTTTACCCTTGAAAATCCATTTTTACCTTTACCATGGTAATAAAATTTAATTTCATTAAAATTTATAATGACACAAAATAAAAGGAAAATTGTTATCAAAATTACACCCTTATTCAAAATATTGAATCAATTTTTTCATGATTCAAAACAATGTAGTTTGTCTAATTTTATTTAAAATTTCACAAAAATAACATGATAATTTTTTTATAAGTAACCCTTTTTAATTAAAAAATGATTCTATACTAAATTCAAGTTTATAATTCATCCTAAATAACATAATTGTATTATTTTATTTCATAATGTTGAAATCAAATTTTAAAAACAATCCAATATAATATTATAATTCATATATTCTATATGATAAAAATTAAATTTACTAAAAACTAAATTTTTTTTATTATTCATTAAAACGAAATTATTTTCAGAAACATTTTCAAAAGTCATATTATTATAATTTTGACATGAATAATTTATTAATCAAATTATTATATTAAAATTAGATTTATATAATTATATAATAATGTATTTGAAAAAAGGATTATAATAATTTATTTAAACAATAGTATTAATTATATGATAAAAAACTTCTTAATTATTTAATAATGAATATAATAATCTATTTTTTGAATAAATATATATATTTATATTCATATTATTTATTCAATAATTTTTAAAAAAATTATAGAGGAAGTGTATAACACTGGAATTGTAGGATAATGTTGGAGAATCAAAGCTATTATGACCCGATCATGCTAAGGAAATCTAAGAGAATATTGTATCCTTTAGGTAGAACACTAAAGTATTTAAATGTCAATAAAAGGGTTATGGTGACATTATATGGTGATATTTAAAATTTAAAGGTGTGGATAATGTATATCGATTAATTTATATATGGAAAATATTAATCATATTTAAAAATAATATTAATTTGATCCCTCAGTATATTATTCAAAATGATATTAATGATTGATTAGGGATTGCATTTTATCACACGGTGGTTCCATCTGAACGCTATAAAGGTCTAAATGTCTTTCAGGTAACTCTATAGATTTATAAAGTACCCAATAAGTCACATGAACTATAAAAAGATGTTAAACCATTTGAGCATGATCATTCTTATGAATAATTGTTTTTGGAAATCATGGATCATATAGATAAAATTCATTGAAACAATTCCACTCACCTTGGTTTTGTTCTATAGAGAAATCAAAAAGAATGAATATGTTACATGGGAACTCATGGATATGATGAATCAGTGCTATTATAATTTTCTTTTCTTATTGGCAGAATTTGGAAATAATATTTATAGTGACCCATCCTAAAAGAATTAAATAAACTTGAATTAATTGAATAATTCACATTGGGAATACTTTCTAGTTTTATAGTTTTAGAGAATTAGGCCATTAAAATTACATTACATCTCAAAAATTACAAAGTTGAAAATTACACCGAGTTTCAATTTTTATTCAAAAAATAAAACTCTTGAAAAAAAGAGTCATGACTAGTACTATGTTTTAGATAGCACCACTTTCCCTTGAACCCATACTTGATCATACTCATCAATAAGTCATGTGAAAAACATTTAAAAAAAATTCGATATGCATAAAAATCATAGTAAGGGTTTTGAAACAATGAAAGAAAACATTAGATCAGCAGAACATATATAACATAATCTCTTCAACACACCTCATAAAATGATAAGATTTATGAAATATACAAAGAAATAAAAAATCATAAAGTTAACTTGTGGCATACATAACATACATACATTGTATCTTTCACAGCTATATAGGTAGTTATATTTGGAATACCCCTCACATTATATTCCCTAAATCTTGTAGGAGAACAATTCACGTTTACCTCTATCACGTTACCCAATGCATTAAAGAGATACCTTGAGATCACCCACCCTATGTATATCACGGAACAAATCATATACTTAAATAATTCACAAGAACCATACATATTCATAAAACATTAAACAAACATAAAATAAAGATAATATTTCCACATTTCAATCAAAATATATCATTTTAATATATTGTCAAAACAAATCCATTATCAAAACCATTTTTAGTACCAAAATACGTAAAAGAGTATATGGTATTTATTTTCCTTTTAAAAACATTATGGCTTGATAAGGAAGCCATATACCAAATAATACTCACGGTAGTGGAAAAGATCATTGTCATTGCGTACGTTAAAAAGAAATTTTCCTTTTATCATTTAGTAAAACACATCGTACAAAATATTCCATTTAAATTACATGAGAAGTCAAATTTATTTATACATTTTTTAAATGAAAGTCATGTATAAAACAAAATATGCCTTAATGAAATGAGATTGAGACAAAGTCCCTTACCTAATGTTCGACTTGACTCGATTGTTCATTAATCTCATGAATAATAAATTTAATTTAATTTCTATTTTCATATGAAAATTTTTTATGTTTATTATTCTTGGTATATCAATTATTACCTTTCTATTACAATTAGTTAATTATTTGAGTTCATATCGGGCATTTTATCGATGTTCCGAAATTGAGTTAAAAATGAACCTATTATAATTATAAATTGTCCATGTGGTAAAAATTCCATTATCTCTAGAATGATAATCATGATTTAGATATCATATATGTCATATATATCAAATATATATTTATATATATAATAGTATATAACATTTGGAAATAATAAATGAAATACACCGTTAATGGAGACGTATGTCGTACGTAGGAATGAACACTATATTAATGTGTATTTCATATTTAATGGAATAAAAAATAATTATATATCGGTATATTATAATTCTAGTATAATATAATATATAATTTCATTAACTCTATCCTTTATACGTTCGACGTATGGAATTAACGAGTCATATAACTTTGAGGGGTGGTAGTCCGCACTTCCTCAAATTAAATTATCGTATTTAACCACTATGGAAACCATAAATAATTCTATAAATGAAAACTAAAAAATAATAAAAACAATATAAATATTATATATATCACATTTAAATACAGTTCTATCTTAATGGTCACCATATGATGTGGTAGGAGAATATTGAACAATCTTTGTTTCCTAAGGCAGTAGTTCGCCATCCACAGAAATAGTATGTTCATTACCTATTAGATGGAGGTGTGTGTAAGTGTAGTTTTAATCCTTCCCATAAAAACAACATATTATATTAATGATATATGTGTTTTTATAAAAGAGATTAATAATAAGTTTTTATGTTGTTGGAGAAGGAAAATAAAAGAAAAGAACTTAAGAGAAGACGTTACGTTTAAATTGGGTATCTCCCAATGTATTGAACCAAAAGGTTTAATTAAATTGCCTTCATATTAGGGGAAGGTTTATATTAATAGTATAGATATGTAGGGGGTGTAATTATATAGAGTTTGGATGATCCACGGGGCTTGAGAAGTGTGTGGAATGGGTTAGAAGTGAGGTCTTTTTATAAGGGGGAGGAGGGGCACTTTAGGAATGTTCAAAACTATTATTTTAGAATATAATGATTTTCGGTTTCTAAAGGTCCAAAACATATTAAATTAAAATATATGTTGACTCATGTTCGAAATAAAATCATCCAATAAGAATTTTATTTCTTTCAAATATTTTTTTAATCATTATAATTTTATTTATTTAAATCATTCATTAATGTGGTAAACACGTCATCAATATTGTGTCATATAGAATTTTATTTATTTGATAGCTAAAAAATATAATTTTTTTAATCATTATGTAGGAAATATTTTTATCATACAAATGAATATTTATAGTCTACAATATAACTTATATAATCCCATGTTAAAATTGATTAACTAAAAGATATATGTTTATGTCATTTTTGTCTTTAATTAAAATTAATTAATATAATGTGTCATTATCACTCCCAAGTGGCTCCATGGGGTCCCAAAAATCGACCCAAAGATGAAAATGGGCAGAATTGAATCAAAAAATAGGATTATAAAACATGTTACAATAATTTTATGTTATTATATTTTTACTTTTTTACCATTATTTAACAGATTTACCCTCTAACCATGGTAAATAATTTTTTTTACTAAAGTTCATATTCATAATGTTTAAAAATAAGAGTAACCTATTTAGAAAATTTTGACCTCCAAATTCCATGTATAGAATATATTATTTCTAATAAAAAACACAGAAGTGTCAGAAATTAATTTAAAATTAAATCCCACTGGCAAAACAAAAAGCGTGTTTTTATGAAATAATAACTATCAAAATATTGACATTTGTTTATGTTGAATTTCAAAGATAAATTACTTTCAAAGAACAAAATTAGAATAAATATTAAAAACATAATCAATTTATAATTTAAAACCAAATAAAATGATAATATACCCATATATATAAATTATATTAAATAGCATTTTTTGATTAAAATAATGTATTTTCCATTAATCATTAAAAAATTATTTTTTTAGAAAAATGCCAAAAATATACCTAGAGTAAATTTTGATGTCCCAATTCTAAAGAAGAATTATATTTTTGTCATATATAACATATAAAAGTGTCCTAAACTAGATTTAATGAGGGTTTTCCTCAAAAAAAATAAATCGACCATTAAATGAATATTATAATATTTATACTTAAAATCAGTTTATTTCTTATTTTAGGCCTCTAAAATTTATTTGATAAATGTAAAAACATTTAACATACATTTATATTAATATTGTATTTTTTTGTTTCCAATTGACCATTTAATATAATATTATATTATAATTTTTCATTATGACCCAACATTGTGTGCAATGTATGATTTCAAAGAAACTCATTGTTGCGTATCGGGTATTCCATCGAACATAGAATCCCGTTTAAAGTAAAATTAATATTTAATTAACAAATATTAATAAATATGAAAATGTTATATTCTTTATTTACCTAAGATGATACATCATTTCCCCCTTTTGGTAATTGCGTCCCTACAATTCATTTAAATTATCAAATAAGTTGGGGTATTTATCTCTTATTTCATTTTCATATTTCCACATTGCCTCTTCAACCATATGGTTTTTTCACATAACCTTTACATGAAGATTTAAATTATTCCACAACACTTCCCCTTTACAATCAAGAATCTGGTCTTTTTGTTCCTCATATGAGATATTCTCTTCCAACTGAAATACCTCTGGGCTCAAAACATGATATGGATCTGGAATATACTTTCTCAACATTGAAACATGAAAAACACTATTTACCTAGGATAAACATGAAGGTAAAGATACTTTGTATGAAACTAATCCAACTTTCTCCAGGATTTCATTATGTTTAATCACTACAAAATATTTCACATTTTACATTGATGACTTATCTATTGGTGAAAGTGAATTTTCGGTTGGTAAAACATTCTACCAACGAATATGTCCTTGTCACTAAAATATAGGTAAAAACACTATCGCTAAATGTTTTTGCAACAGATAAAATAGTTCTGTTTCAATTATAATAATACCATCATATAATATATATTTTGGTTAAAGTGTTTAGCAACAGGTTCTGGTGACACATTTATCTGTTGGTAATAATATTACCAATATATAATATTTGTTTTAAATTAAATTTAAATAAAAAATATAAATTTTTACTTCCAGTAAAATTTCATATTATGTTTATTAATTTATTATATATAATACATATGTTTTAATTATTAAACCTAAAACAATTTTAACACAAGTTAAAAACTAAACAGAAATTAATTATATTAAAAATGAAATTCATTACAAACTGAACCTCTTAGATCCCCAATAGGATTGTTCCACAATTATGGACAACCCTGCCCCTTCCCCCCACTAGGTCTCCCCAAACAGGATCAACCACCACAACAACTCCAACCCATCATCGTCAACCAGCATCTCTAGCTCATCCATGTCAGCTCCAGCATCATCCCATCTATTCCAACTCTATCCACATCCATAGAAGCTCCAATCTATTCCTGATTATCCAACTCATCCATGCCATCCATTCCAACTCCAGTTTATGCCTCATCCAAGAGAGCTCCAGTCTATGAAAAAACAGATGAGAAAAGACCTCATATTGAATTGAGGGTGGTACACAGATAAGTGAAAGAAATATGATTACACTATAGAGATAATGGTAGTATCTTCACAACAAGGAATAAACATTTATGTTGGAGTTCCTGAAATTGTGGTTAACTTCCTTTAGACTTTCAACAAAGGTCGTACCTATAAAAGGAAATAAACATTCAAAGAAAACCTTTATTTAAATAAAAATATAGACTTAGATTTAGGTTTGAAATAATAACATGCAAAGTGCGCATGATACCATATTTTTCTAGTGAGTGGACCTAACAATATCAATAACCTACCTTACAGCAATCATCTCCTTGTACATGACACAAAATCTATTCAACTGGTAATTTCATGCATAATCAAGAGCACAACATACATAGATCCTTATCAATCAAATTGTTGAAGATGTTTCATGGGAAGATACTAGAGGCTTCCACCTAGATTATAAGGATCTAAATTTAATTCCCCTCTATTCTATTTATAATTAAAAACCTCTTTTATACCCCCAGGGGGGACCTTCCTCTGAAGCTACATTGTTCTCCTAAATCCTATTATTAGCAAGGGTATTTTACATACGTAATTTCATTATATCCTATTGATTTATCTTATTGTAATTTCCATGATACTTCCATTAATCAAGTTGATTAGTGATTAAAAGAAACTAGTTAATGATTTTTAAATAATAGTGCAAAGAAATGTGACTATATCAAAACTGTGTGTAAATTAACAGTAGGAAAAACACATCAGAATATCAAACCATGAACCGAAGTCACCTCCATTAGGAGGTTCAAAAAAAACTAAAATTTCATGGGTTGAGGAGGGTGAAACATACTAATTATATTATATAAGATACATGGGCTACCCGCCCTCAAATAAAATGATAATTACCTATACACCTTACCACTAGAATGACAAAAAAGAACATGAAAATCACGGAAAAGGTATGAAGACTTACAGTGAGGGGTCGCATCACTCATTAGTACACGAACCAAGATGATCCCATCAAATGGAACTTGAATATAAATTCCCACTCTACTACACATCAGTATCTTATTCACATGCCCTATCAACAATGATGATTAGAACACTAAAATAGATACCAGATTCCAAAGAGAATGAACTGAAAACTCTAAAATAGATTCCAGATTCCAGATTTCACACATAGGCCATGGGTGATATCTACGTAAAAGCCAAACTGTGTTTTCAAATTGGAACACTAAGAAACCCATATGAAAAATAGGTGATGGGATATATTGCATAGACATCAATTCACATTGTATTTATACCAAATAAATATATGAATATGTCTAAAAATATTCCCTCTGCCCAATAATTGCAGTATAATTTCTAGTCACTATCATTTGATTTAAGTAGTGTACATTTTAGATTTTCAATGGTTCTCTATAGCAGGGTAATTTATTAATTAAGAGAAAGATACTTGATTGTACCATTTTTATTGGGTGTCTTTTCCCTTTACCTACTAGTTGAAAAATTTAAGCCAATGCTGATTCATCCATCTAATTAAACATGTAGGTACATGTTCAGCATGTATATTCCTATGGGTAGGACATACAAACTCTTCTCTATGGCCTCATACCTTTCCTTTGAGAGCTATTAATGTTGCACCATTGGTCTGACCATTTGGGCCTAGCCTTCAATGCTCACGCTCTCCCTGTAATGAAAATTCTAGATTTCACAAATAGTATATAGATTATACACATTGTATGGCCTTCAATGCTCACCCTATCCTTATAATGAACATTACAGATTTCACAAATAGTACATATATTCTAGATTTTACACACACTAAGAAACACACCTAGCTTCTACTTAGATTACACACACGGATGAGGCATAGATTGCATAAATGAACGAGGCATCAATATATTGTTAGTGAGAACAATAAAAAAGATTCCATATTTCAAACCAAGGAATTATAAAGAGGTGAGGTGAATTAAAATGTTAGTAATAACACTACATATAACACCCCAAGCTTCCATGGTATAATTCTCTTTGAATAATATAGTAGCGTGTGTTATACGCAACTTCGATTTCTAACACACCGCAACCAATCAATATAGCCATTATGAATAGTAATACCCACATTTTGAAATTTTATAAATTTTATCTCTCAAAATGGACTTTATTTTTTGATTCGTAATATCGAAATTAGCCTAGGGTGAAATTTTGGTACTTTTCGGATAACTTTTATATTTTGATGAATAGTGAAAATTACTAAATTTTATTTAAAAAAAATATAATCAAAATAATTAATAGTGATAAATTATTAATTTGAGTGGTTTTAAAGAATATTTTGAATATATTTTTACCATATAATACAATTTTTCCCATTGAACATAATTTTACATTTAAACTGGACATAAACAAGTGTGAATCTTTTGATAGTAATTATCTCATAAAAACACATTTTTGGTTTTAACAACAGGAATTAATTTTAAATTAATTTTTTCCACTTCTGTATTATGAATTTGAAAAAATTCATTCCATATTTGGAATCAGGATGTACAAATTGTTTTAATTGGTAACTTTTATATTTATACATTTTGAAAAATTACTTCTGCAAATATTTTATTTACCATGGTTAAAGGGTAAATCCGGTAAATAAGGGTAAAAAAATAATATAATAATAATAATAAATTACCCTAAAACATGTCCTAACCTTATTTTTTGATAAATATCCGACCATGGTCATTGTTGGGTCGATTTTGGGACCCCATAGAGCCACACGTAGGAGATAAGGACACTTTATATTAATTAAGTTAAAATAAATACAAAAATGACATAAGCATATATCTTTTAGAAAAACAATTTTTACAAAGGGTTATGTATATTGGAGGTTCGACTATAAATATTCATTAGAAAGATAAAAAGATTTCCTACGGAATTGTATTTTATTTATAATTTTTAGACATTTAATAGTTAAATTTATTTTGGACACAATAATGATGAATTATTTTCTTTATTAATGAAAGAATCAAATAATTGCTATTATAAATTTTAAAATAAATATAATTTGAATGTTTTGATGACATACACGAATTATATTGGGTGATATGACTTGATATCATTTCTTAAATGAATTTATTTATAATTAATAATGTTTTTAATACTTTATGAAAAATCAATTATTAAATAGTGTAAAGATTGACATAAATGACTTTTTAAAACAAATATTATATTATTAATTGATATTCTATTCCTAAAAATCTACGGTTCAGAAAAAAGACTTATATATTTATAGTTGAATCATTAATGGACCACTTGGGGGTCTCTTTTATGTATATAGTAATTTTATTAACTATATAATATAAAAATACAAAGTGACATGGTAAATGTCAATCTAATTAACTAAGAGTTAAGACTAAATAATAAGGTTAATAAAATATCCCAAACCTGTCTAAAATATATTGGATTAAAGGATTTCAACCCATCCCCACATTAAACTTTTAATAATCTACTTTTTAGCCATTATAAACCGTGTATGTAATTATTTTAAATTTATACTTTAAGTTATTCCTAAAGAGCCCCTCCTCCCCCTTATAAATGGACACCATTTCTAACCAATTATTCACACCTTAATGGTATTTTGGTTCATCCAAACCCTGACCAAATATTCTCTCAATATCCCTCACTTCAACCTAGAGTCCTCTGTTTGATTAGAAAGCCATCTTAAAGAGCTCCTTTGATCAAATCAAAAGGGATAACATGAAGAAGAGGTAACATTTTCACCACCCTCTTTCAAGTTCCTTTCTTCTTCCACTTCTTCATTATTTTTTATTTACATTATAAAACAATAAATCTAGTATCTTATATATACTGTGATGTTATTATAAATATGTAACAGCCATATTCAGTATTCTATCCATCCTTTGAATGACATGTCACCATATGTGCATACGTACGGCTTAACATCTCCACAACGTGGTGTAATTGATATACAAAACACTATTATATGGATGGGTATAATGATGATGTTTAATTCATGTAAATAATAAATATAACATGATAATGATTCTGTATATATGATATACCATCCAATTATATATTATTATAATACAAAAATAATGATATTGTCACTCGTGCGTACGTACGGACTACCGTCTCCATGAACGCGATGAGATTCATTCTCCATCGTCTCAATTCAAGTATAATTCTCATTTGATGATTAAAAATAATATTTAAGGACTTTATATCATTCTGGGTATGAATAATATACAACCTATACATAAAAAACATAGCTTATGTAACAAAAACATGTAAAATAAAACAAGTATGTTAACACCCGAAACGACGATAATTCTAAGATATTATTAACAAAGAAATGTTGAAAGATCATATATTATATCATATTAATGTATATGATTCTTGTATAATTTAATAACAATTATTTTACCACTATATATGAGGTTATCCTACCCTCAACCAAGGAAAAGTACAAGGTAAGGGGTTTTCATCTCACTCCTTATTCTCAAGAGATTCGTACAATATTGCCACTATTACCTTTTGTGTGGTGTTTGAACTGTCCATAATTATATTATTTGTGTAATACACTTTAATTTATATGTATCTACATTTTCATTGTATGATACCTCTTTCATGGGGTGTATGCTTCGTAAGTTACCAAATTGTTAAGGGTTTATTTCAAAATATCTTCATTATCCGAGCTTGTTTATATGCAATTATCTACTCGGACCTCTTTATCATCCACATCCATGTTTCTTAAAAATGTATTTCAAATCATTCATACTATTTTACAGAATATCGGTTTAATTCATTTATACCCTTGTCTGACATTTATAAGTTGTTTATAAAAGAATCTTTCCATTTTTTTCCAAACAAGGCCATTTTTAACGTTTTTGACAAAATTAAGGTAAGAATGTCTCTTTTTAACTTATACGGTGGGTGCGGCTATTTTCTACCATTATAAACTCGTCAAAGCTTCCCTTACAAGCTTATAAGAATATTTTCAAAGTAAATTTTTTACTTTATAATTATGTGACCCTTAAATGATTTCATAATTGAAAGATATATTTCTTTTAAAAGAATTTCTATTTCATCTATGTCAACATACTTTGATGGATTATAAGTTTATTTGGAGTTTATTTATTATGATAAAAAACTTCCATATTGTATTGATGTTTTTGTGATATGTTTGACTGTGGATGTGCTCTTTTTATACCATTCATAATTTATGGTTAAATAATTGACATTTCGTATGCTATTTTTAATACAAATGTTTATGATATGTTTAAACATTTTCATATGAGGAATGTATTGGACTTAGTAAGTGACGGGTGGAGCCCGCTATAGCTCCTCGATGCATCGGTAGGTCTAATGAGACAACTAGAAGTGGAATTGGCTGAGGCCCTTTCCCAATTTGATTTATGGATTTTTCCGAGGCCTTAATAATTTCTAGAAGCCTTGGCTGAGGCCCTGAAAAAATGTTTCAGAATGTCCGAAATTATACATTCCCTCATTATGGAAATAATATTAGTGGTTGTTGTGGTCATTCAACTAGTAGAATACCCAGGATTATGTTTTATTATGGCATTATTTACTCATCTCAATTTTTTTTATAAAATTATTCATGTTTATTATTGGTAATGGAATGTGGTTTCAATTACTTACCACGCTTAATATTTATGTCATTTTCTGCTATATTACATACCCTTACTGAGCATTTGAGCTCACCCCTTTCAATGTTTTATTTTTCCCAGAATATGAAGAAGTTAGTTTTGAGTGACCTTCATGCATAATCTAGGAGGCTTGGATGTTCCTAATGAAATGTATTTGTGTTGTATTTCTCTTCAAGATGTAAAGTTGAACATTTGTATGAATCTTGTTTCTAATAATACTAAACTAATCGGTCTTTCGAGACATGATTTCCTCGTGATCATGCCAATGTAATGTAATAATGCACCGACTCTGGGTAACTAGGGTCAGGGCGTTACACTACAATAGTAATAAGGCATCAATATATAACCATAAACATGCGGTCCCGACTACTCCACACACTCCATGACCAACTATGGACGAAGTAACTCCTTATGGATCTTTTATGATACACATTATCAAGGAATCACAAGAGTACTACATTTCCATGTCAACAACTCTAGAAACATTATTCTTTTCATCCAGAAGAGGTAGAAGAATCTGCAAGTAAAAATACATGTAAAAAAGCTAAATTATTCATATATTATTATCATCATCGAGCACATTGAAAAAATGTATAATAAATCAATCAATTTTTACCATGTCATTAAATTTATCCTTCTCATTTTTTGGTGAGTTTTGATTTCAATTTAATGTGATTTGTATCTTTTTATACTGTTCGAACGTCTATCCAAAGGCTTTGTTTGAGATATAAATATGATCCCAATTTTCAAAAAATGGTTGATAAGGTCATTTTATAGGATTTCTGGCTAAATACAATCTGAATAATGTTTTTAATGACCATCACTCTAAAGATGGTTGATTACAAGTACATGGAAGAGGAATTGGGAAAAACATATCTTATATCATATGAACCACATCCACAAGAAGATCATGGTCCTCATCCATAATAGAAATATGGTCTACATAGATAATGACTGTTATATTATCATGATTATTTCTAATTGGGAGTGATCAAAAATCATAAGTCAATGACTCACTACTATTAATGGAATAGGATCTATAAAAGAAAGAACACACAATACCTACCTAGCGTCATATTTCAGTTATCAACATTACTTGGCAACAATTTTCAAATTTGGAAACTATAGAAACAATCTCACTATGAATAAAAAAGTTATCGTCACTGTTAGAAATCAAAATCAATGTCATTAATACTATACATATGTTTTAATGAGTCATTTCATTGTCGATAAGGGAAATACATAGATATCCTGGATGCATAGTCAGAAGGAAATTCAAATCTTAGTTCAAGATAGTTTAAATATAGATCCTACAATAGAGATTCACATGTTCAGTACATGAATATGGGTTTAACAAAGAACCAATCACATGACTAGAGAAAACTCACATCTAGACCAAAACAACCTAGAATAATCATATTATTCAACCTCCAATGTTTGATTATCAGCTTAAGATAAATAACATGAAGTTTTATAGTGAGAGTTTCATTTACTTGTTAAAAATAATTTTCATAGAGATTGGGGTTTGGGAATTGGAACCAGATATGGGAAATAGAAAATTCATCTGTGAAAATAGAAGCAATAGAGTAGTGGAATATTGATGAGCATTCAATTTTATTTTTAGGTAGAGAGCCAGGAAGGGTCTTGAAAGAATCTCAAATAACATGTTGTAGATAATACCAATATCGTTGTCACTAATTCTAAACCCACTAAGATCATGAAATTCTTAAAATATATAGCTTGAAGAAATGGAAACAATAGATGTAGTGATTTCTGATCCAAGCATCAATAGAAGCATCTGCAAACTCCAAAAGTCAGTATCCACTAGAGAAATTAGAAAACCATGAGAGAACTAGACTAAAGAAACATGTATGTTCATTGAGGTTGGGAAACTCCTTCCTAGACCATCAGTATTACAATTTTTTGAAATAAAAATTCTGAAGAGAGTTCCCTCAAATTAGAGAAGTTTATGACTATCTTTGATATGGAGGGAAGATTCAAAAGAAAAATATTAGAGTGTTTAGATGAAAACAAGATGAAATCTGTGAGATTAGAACACGCTTCCATATCAAGTCCTGACATACATTGTTTATTAGTAACAAAGTGGCCCAATTCACCCCCAATTATCCGATTGAAATTGAATTTCATAGTTCCATTTATGTTTTTTGGGTGAGTGTTTTGTAAAATAAACCGATTGTCACCCATTATGTTGTGGGAAAAAATGCAGGGAAAAATTTGAATAACATGGCTAAATGCATACCTGGTTTTATTCATTAAAATTTTATAGTCCAAATAGAACCACACCAGGACATGGGGTGATGATCATTGTGTCGGGGCAGCAGAGGTGGATCTGGGAGAGGAACTGGAAGGGAAACTAGAATATGGGGAGAAGGGCGGTCGATCGGGAAGGCACAAAGGCTGAGCAGAGGTGGGGGAGGCGGTCGATGAGGATGAATAGTGGAAGCAGAGGCGGTCAATCGGGGAGGCACAAAGCTAAATGGTGGGGGGGGGATGTGGCCGATCAGGAAGGATCAGAGACTGAGTGATGGAGGACGATCGGGGAGGTGTGGGGGTTGAACAGTGGAGGGGGAGGCGGCCGATCAGGGAGGCACGATGGCTGAGGGGTGGCAGGGGAGAGAGGGGAGGCTGAGTGGTGGCGGGGGAGGTAGTCGATCAGGGGCAGGGAATAGGGACTTGGGGTTGGGGATGGGGGTCGCGGGGAACATGATGGGTGGTGAGGGTTATGGGGAGGGGAACATGGTCTTAATGTTGGGGATGTT
Organism: Viscum album; assembly: GCA_963277665.1. Taxonomy (NCBI): domain Eukaryota; kingdom Viridiplantae; phylum Streptophyta; class Magnoliopsida; order Santalales; family Viscaceae; genus Viscum; species Viscum album. The sequence goes on from OY728122.1 coordinate 1,151,272,964, forward strand.
GGGGTCGTGGGGAACGAGACGAGGGGGGGTTAGGTGTTTTACGTTTTTTTGCATATATGTGGTGTTTATATATATATTCATATCTTTTTTTTCATATATGGATTTGTGTTCATATATATATATATATATTAATTTTTTGGTAAAATTTGATATTATTTAATAATTCATTGAAAAAAAAATTTATAATTATAAAAAATTTATTGCTAATAATAATTAATAATAACATATTCATTTATCGGAAACTAAATTATTGGTATTATTAAGATAAGAAAACAGATTTAAATGATGGTAAACGATTTGTTGGTATTGAAATACTAATATAAATAGATATAGCTATTGGAAAATAAATCTTTTGGTACCTATTGTTAATATCAAAATAATTTAATATCTGTTGTAATTAATCACTTTTACCAACCAATATATTATCTTTCGGTCATTTTCTGTTGGTAAAGGTCCCTTTTTTGTAGTGAATGAACCTTAGACTCAACTTTACCATCTTACCATAACGCATCACACATTTCCATGGAAAACATTTGATAAAGATATTATCACTTAACTCCGAAAAAAGATCATTTCTTTGGTTATCCTCTTCACTTTACTGCCTTCTCTGAGCTGCTCTCATGTGCTTCTAAATCAACTGAACTTTTTTTCCATCACTTCTAAAAACTCTGGCCCATCAATTTCCTTTCAACTACTTCATCCCGAAATGCATGAGTTCAACACCACATCTCATATAATGTCTCAAATGGAGCCATCTATATATTGGAAAGAATACTATTAATATAAGAAAACTCATCTAAAGAAATATGTTGGTCCCAACTTCCCTGGTAATTCATTGAGCAAGCATGTAACATATCCTCCAAGGTCTGAATTGTTTGTTTTGACATGCCATCTCATTGATGATGAAAAGCTATTATAAAATTTAATTTATAACCCAATGACTTCTAAAGGCCATTCCAAATGATAGAAGTAAACCTGGGATCAAAATATGATACAATGGAGAGGGAAACTTCCATGAAACCAATATATATATTTAACATTAAACTGAGAAAGATGATCTAGAGAAAAAGTATCTTGAATAAGAAGGAAATAAACATATTTAATAAATCTATCAACAATAACCCATATTGCATTATTACCTCGAGATATCATTAGTAATCCCAAAATGAAGTCCATGGATATATTTTACAATTTCCACTCTAGAACCGCTACTGAATAAATTATCCTTTCGGTAACTGTCTCTCTGCTTTATCTTGTTGACAAGTCAAACACTTCACAGTAAAATCAGAAATATCTATTTTCATTTCATCACACCAGTAATACTTCATAATATCTATGTACATCTTAGTACTTCCATGATGAACTGAAAATGGAGAACTATGAGCTTCACATAACAACTCATTATTCAACATTGAATCACAATGCACAAAAAATTTCTTTATAAACCTCAAAACACAATCATTATCAATGTTAAAATCAGGCAACATACCCTTCTTAAACAACTCTACCTTTTTCTGCAACTCACTGTCTTCCTTTTGTACTTTATTAATTCTATCTGATAGAGATGATTTCACAGACACCGAAAAAAACAAAATAATTTCTGTGCCAAAAACTTCTATGCCAAATTTCATAAAATCGAAAACCAAAGGATGATATTCCAAACATAAAATGGTTAATGAAGAATTACATTTTCGACTCAAAGAATCTGTCACATTATTCTCCTTTCCTTAATTGTAATGAACTGTGCAATCATAATACATGATTAATTCCTGCCATCTCCTCTGTCTCATGTTCAATTCTGATCATTCTTCATTAGGACACAACTAAATCCTTTCAATGAAGCATCATTGTACAGAAGAAACTCACCATTTATGGAAGGCAGTGCCAAAACTATAACATTCACTATTCTTCTTTTTAATTCCTAAAAACTATCATCACATTATTTTGTCCAAAGGAACTTAACACCTTTTCGAGTCAACTTAGTCATTAAGATAAACAAATGTGAAACTTTTTCCAAAAAACTCATATAATAACCAAAAAAACCAAGATACTACAAATCTTGGTTATATTGGTGGGTCTTGGCCATTTTTCAACAACTTTTGTTTTAGCAGGATCAACAGTTATGCCATTTTTTGGAATAATGTGACCAAGGAAAGAAATTTTTTGTAACCAAAACTAACAGTTGCTGAATTTCCCAAATAGTTTCTTTTCATTTAAGGTTTGTAAGGCAACCCTTCAATGACATTCAAGCTCATCTTTACTTTTGGAATAAACCAAAATATCATTAATGAACACGACTAAAAACTTATCCAAAAAATCCCAAAAAAAATCTATTCAAAAGATCCACGAATACAGTAGGTGCATTTGTTAACCCAAAGGGAATAACTACATATTCAAAATGTCCATATCTAGAATGAAATGAAGTCTTCGAAATGTTTTCATCCTTTAAATTCACCTAATTGTATCCCGACCACAAATCAATATTCAAAAAATACTGGAATCCCTAGAGATGGGCAAAAAAATCATCGATATGAGGAAAATGATACTTTTTTATAATATTGATGTTATTCAATGCTCTCAAATCAATGAAAAGTCTAATTGAACCACCTTTATTTTTAACAAAAATGCCATGAGAACCCCATGGTGATGTGCTAGATCGAATGAATCATTTATATAATTACTTCTATAATTGATTCTTTAACATTAAAAGTTCAATTTGAGCCATTCGAAAAGGGAGTTTTGAAATTGGATTTAGCATCAGGAATTAATCAATACTAAATTCAACCTCCCAATAAAGTATTATACTCAAGAACTTAGCATGAAAAACATCAATATACTCACATACCACTTGAACTTCATTAATCTGAACAGTTCCATTGTTTTCAACAATATGTGCAAGGTAACATTCATTTCCATATTTTACTAGTTTCTCAGCTACCTGATATGTTATCAAAAGTAGGGGTTCATTATGGTACACAATCTGAAAATCATTCTAAAAAAACCTCTTTAGTCTTTAGTCAATAATAGCATGATAAATAGAAATCCAATCAATACACAAAATAACATCAAAATTTACTAGAGGCAAAATAATATGATTTGTAGGTAGATTCTTTCCCCAAACAAGTACATGGAGGTTATAATAATTTCTTTTTTTCAACATTTACTCTATGTGTTTTTACCATAAGTTCAGGATTCACATCTTGAGATGGATTTACCAATTTAGTAGAAAATTTCTAAAAAATGAACAAAAATTTAGACCCCGAATCAGAAAACACATTGGAATAATCTGAACAAACAAGTAGTGTATTGGATACTACTTCATTTGATGGCCCAATATCTGCTGATGTAGTTGCAATGGATTTTACAACCCCTTTTTGCTTTTTGTCTGGCTACTTTCCCATAGTTGATTTCTTCATTATACACTCATTTTCATAATGACCCATTTAATTTAACTTAATACATTTTACTACACGTGAATCCGATTTTGTATTACCATTACCCTAATATTTTTCAGTGAAATTACAAGCCTTATGTCCCATTTTACCACATCGGTAGAACATACCAAAATTCAAAAGACATTCCCCAACATGATTTTTATGACAATTTTCCCAATCTATAAACTTATGGTTCTTTCCATCAGAATTTTTTGAAGTGTTATTCCCTTTTTTTACAACCTTGACCTCTTATTTTGTTGTTTGTCAAAAGAATACCTAATCAACAACAAATTCCATTTCCAACTTCTCCACACATCAAAAAAGTTTTACATAACTTTCAAACTCATGAGATGCTAAATCCCTTTGATACTTTGGATTTAATCCTAAGTAAAAAAATGATTATTTTACTATCAATATCTCATATGAAATTTGAACCATACCTTGCCTGTTTTGTGAAATTTTCTTCATAAGTAGCCACTGAGTCATCCTTCATCATCAATTATAGGAATTTTTTCAATCCTAATTTGAACAAAATTAGGAAAATATTTATCGTGAAATATACTATTGAATTCATCATAATCAAGAGCATCAATCTCCTCACTATCCCTGATATTTTTCACCGTCGACCACCACTGGTCATCTTCACCTTTAAAATTGTAAATAGTGAGACAATCCTTTTGATTCTTTAAACACCCCATGACATAAAAAATATTCTATAATGATTTAATCCACCATTCAGCATGCACAGGGTGAGATGATCTTCTGAATGATGGGGGTGTTGCCTTAGAAAATGCACCACTACTAACATGTCCCTATGTGGTTGATCTAGATAATCTTTGGCATGTATACCACACCCATTTATATCCAGATTAAATTGTGCCATCACTTCAAAAACCTATTCAGTTCTAATTCTAGCCTTCTCAAGATGTTGATTTGGATGGTTATTACCCTCTGTATGCCTTCCCAGAAAAGTTGCTCTGTTCCTCTACAAAAAACCATTCATAACATAGAAATATCGTAGGCAAAGAAACATGGTAATATATAAATTTTATATCATTTAAATTTGACCATAAAATAATTTATGTAAATTAATATAACAATACACTTTCTCCGAAAGTTATCTAAACTATCTTATGATAAAAAATATAAGAATAAAACCTTAAAACATTACATAATCCTGAATTAAATTAATAATTCCCATTAAGGATCTTTTCAGGTTTAGAGTTTTATATAATTAGGCCATAACTATTACATTACATCTAATAAATTACAAAGTAGACAATTCTACTCTATTTAAATTTTTTTCATAAAATAAAACTCATGAAAAAATGTGTCATGTATACTTCCATGTTTTAGACAGCATGACATTCCCGTGATCCAATCCTTGACCTGATTCATCTTTATGTCCAGTGAAAAACATTTCGAAACATTGGGTTGAGTGTAAATAGAGTCGTAAGGGTTATAAAACAAAGAATGAAAACATTATATCATAAATACATACATAACATAAGCTCTTTAACATACCTCATAAAATCATAAGATTTACAAAATATACATAGAAGTCATAAATCATAAATATAACTTGTGGCATACATAACATACTTACATTGTAGCTTTCACAGCTATGTAGGGAGTTACATTTGGAATACCAAACACAATATATTCCTTAATATCTTAGTAGAAACATTCACATTCACCTCTATCATGTTTCCCAATGCATTGGAGAGATATCTCAAGCTCACATGCCCATGGTTTATAACGAAACCACCCGTATATGTAAACAATTCACATTAATCATATCATATTCATAACACATAAATAAAACATAAAGGAAAGATAACATTTCCAAATTTCAATCACAATATATAATTTTTATATATTGACATAAAAAATCCATTGTCAAACCCATTTTCAATACCAAAATATGTAAAATATTATATTGTAATTATTTTCCTTTTAAAAACATTTCGACTTTTCAAGGAAGCCATAGGTCAAATAATACTCGCGGTGGCGGAAAGGGTTATTGTCACCATGCATGTTAAAAACAAACATTCCTTTGGTCATTTAGTAAAACAACTCTTAGAAAAATAATCCTTTTGAATGAAATTTGAAGGCAAATTTTTTTATACACTATATGAAAGAAATTCATGTATAAAACAAAATATGCCTCAACGAAATGAGATTGAGACGAAGTCCCTTACCCTGTGTCCAACTTGACTTCATCATTCTTTAATATCCAGAATAATAAAATATAGTTAATTTCAACATTATTTATAAGATATTTTCTATTTATTATTTCTTTTATATAAATTATTTCCTTGCTATAACAATTAGTTAATTTTTTAAGTTCATATAGTACATTTTTTCATCATTATAAAATTGAGTTAAAAATAAACTTATTATAATTATAAATTTTCCATGTGGTCAAAATTCCATTATCCCCATCATTATTTTCATGATTTATATATCATATATGTAATATATATCTATTATATATATGTATTTATAATAGTACATAACATATGGAGATAATAAATGAAATGCATCGTTCATGGAGATGGTATGTCGTAAGAACGCATGAATGCTATATTCATTTCTATTTCATATTTAATAAAATAAGTAAATAATGATACATAGGTATATTAAATTTTTTGAATAATTTCATATAAAATTTCATTAACACCATTCTTTATATGTTCCACATATGAACTGAACTAGTCATATCACTTTGACGGGGAGGTAGTCTGCACTTTCTCAAATGAAATTATCAAATTTACCCACTATAGAAGCCATAAAGATATTCAATAAATGAAAAATAATGAAGCATAGAAACAATATAAATATAATATATGTCACACATAAATATAGTACCATATTAATGGACACTATAATAGGTGGTTGGAGAATATTGTACAATCATTGTTTCGTGAGGTAGTAGCTCACCGTCCACAGAAATTGTATGTTCTTTACCTATTAGATAGAGGTTTGTGTAAGTGTTATTTGAATACATCTCATAAAAAACCTAGAATAATGAGGATATAGGTTTTATTTGAAAATAATGTAAAAAAAAGTTTTTTGGGGGTTGATGAAGTAAAATAAAACAAAAAACATAAGAGATGATGTTACCTTTAATTTAGGTATCTCCCTTTGGTTTGATCCACATGGTTTAATTGAATTTCCTTATACCCAGGGAAGGATTCTAGGAGGAGGAGAGGAATGTAGGGAGCTTAATATTGTAGATTTTTGACTTTACAAGGGTATTGAGATGTGTGTGGAATGGTTTATAAGTGAAGGATTTTTATAAGGGGGAGTAGGGGCTCTTTAAGAATGTTTAAAAATATTTTTTTATTATAAAAGAATTTTTGGTTTATAAAGGTCCAAAACTTATTAATGTAAAATTTATGATGTATCATGTTCTAAATAATTTAATCCAATAATAATTTGAAAGGTTTGGATATTTTTTTAATCATTATAATCTTATTTACTAAATTTGTTCAATAATGAGGTTAACACTACATTAATATTGTGCCCTAAATATTTTTTTTAATGTTCAAAAATTATTAAAAAAATACCATAATGTGGGAAATAATTTTAGATTTAAAATGAATATATTTAGTTTAATATATAACTTATATAACTTATTGTAAAAATATATTTACTAAAATATATATATGTTTATGTCATTTTTTTCTTCATTTAAATTAATTAATTTAAACTGTCATTATCAACCCCAAGTGGATTCATGGGGTCCCAAAATTAACCTAATGATTACAATAGATAGAAATGTATCAAACAATAGTATTATGACCCAAGTTAATGTAATTTTATATTATTATAATATTATTTATTTACCCTTATTATCCTGATTTACCCTTTAACAATGATAAATACAATTTTTGCTAAAGTAAATATTCATAATGTCTAAAAATAAAATCTACCTATTTACACAATTTAGAAATCCTGATTCCAAGTTTTGAATCCATTTTTTTAAATTAAAAACATATATGAGGAGTAAATTAATTTCCACTGTAAAAAAAACGTATTTTTATGAAATAATAACTATCAAAAGATTTAAATTTATTTTTGTTCAATTTAACAGTGAAATTCTATCCAATGACCAAAATAGGATTAAATAGTAAAAACATAATCAAAATTATAATTTATAATGAATTTAAAAGATAATATATCAATATAAATAAATTATATTAAAAAGTTGTTTTGAATTAAAATACAATATTTTTCACTTTTCCTTAAAAAAAGAATTTCATCTGAAAAATACCAAAAACATACCCCGTGTAAATTTTGATGTCCTGATTCTAATGAATAATTTTATTTTTAAAAATAGAACATATAAATTTAACCAAAACTATATCTAATGAGGGTTATCCATCGAAAGGTGGTAAATCGACCTTTTAATGAATAGTAGAGTATTTATGCTTAAATCAGATTATTTCTTATTTTAAGCCTCTAAAATATATTGGATAAATTTAAAAAAATATAAAAATTTATATTCATATTGTAGTAAGTACTGTCCATTCTCGCCTATACAATGGCTTGGTGTTAACTACCATTTAAAATAATATTATATTATTATATTTTAGTATGACCCAACGTGGTGTGCAATGTAAGAATTCAAAGAAATCCATTGTTGTGTATCAGGTATGCCATTGAACATAGAATCCCCATTAATGCCAAATTAATATTTAATTCATAAATATAAAACAATATAAAAAAATTTATATTCTTTATTTACCTGTGATGTTACAATAATTAATTTTAAGGCGAATATTATGTAACACCCCAATATTTTATATCTATTTCTGTTGAAATAAAATTGATGTATTCAATTAATTTCTTTGCATGCCATAATGACCCTAAATATAAAATAATAAAGTAATTCAATATAAACAAACCATTAAATAGGAATATATCAATTTTAAAAACTGTGTTATGAAATATATACATATTTTCAAAATAATTTAAATGTGTTGATTAGTGAAGAATAAATATGTACTCAATTATTATTAAATATATTATATGCCTCAAAAATATATTTTTTATATAATTATTTGCAAATAATTTCTTTCATGGAAATTAATATTTGTTTCTTAATAATTTTTAAAAAAATTAGGTAAAATATATCACTTATTAAATCAACATATCAATTTTTTATTATGGTGTCTTTTTGGATTTTTCTAAATAGATTGTGTTTTTGTGAATATAGAAATATTTATATTTTTCTAAAGCTGACATTTCTTTTCATTACAAAACATAATTTAAAATTCCTATTATCTATTTATTTTTAATATATGGTTAAACAATTAACTTTTAATGATATTATTTATAATTAATTATTTTATAATAATCATTATACATTATTTTAGAAAATTTATTTTTGGGATTAAAAACAATATTTTACTATATATAGTTTTTAGAAGTAAAATGTTATTTTTTTCTTCATATATTAAATAAATATCTACATATTGATATTTTAAATGAAATTTATATATAATATATAAAATAAATATTTTAAAATTCATTGTATTAATTTTAAATTGAATGCAAAGAAAAAAAGTTATTTTATTTTTTAGACAGCATTTTTTGATAAATAGTCTCTCATTGTAGTGTATTTGTTTATTTGAAATTCAATTATACCACTTATATAAATGGAATCTGGTAAATATATTATATATTTTAAATAATAAATACTTATGTATTTTAATATATATAACTTAATTATTGGTCATAATGAATTGTAAAATACTATAAAAATTGAAATATTTACAGTTAGAAAGAGTTAATCAAGGGAATAAATTAGGATATGATTGTATTAATGTCACATATAAAATTGTAATTCATATTTTTGGAAGTTATTTAAACCTTATATTATATTATATTTGAATTAAAACCAATTGAATCACATTGAAATTTATGTAACATTATATTATATATATCATATATGAAATTCCATGTGGGTCCCTCCACACACATAAAAAATGGCACATCTTCTACTCCAGTAGTCATAAAAATTTAAAATATTATTTAATAAAATACCTAATAAAAACTCCATATACTCCATCCCTTCATAATATATATTTTTTCATTCAATTAATACTAATAATCCATGTATTACTTTGTAATTTATATGAGGTTTCCCAAATAAGAGGAATAAATCATAGTTGAGAGCAATCTGTTTTATTTCATATTCCATCAAAGCTGAACATATAGTATAAAAAACCTTATGAATATAGTATCACCAACATAAATAAATGTCATTATTATTTTTTCACTTCCATTTTCCACCCCTTCTATGTTAAATGATAAATGAATGTATCAATTTTTCATTAGTGGGATTACCACTTCTACGTAAAGATATAATTCATTTTCCATCACCCTAATTAATGGTTGGTTATTAGAATGGATTTAATGTAAATATTTATATGGTATTTAGGGTATTAAAATAATTAATTTATATTGATTAATTTTTAATCATTTGTTCATTACTTCCATCAAATTGTGGAAAGCATCACCATGAAATTATGTAATAATGTTTAATGTTTGAGGAAAATAACTGTTGACAAGATGATATCAAGAAAAAATAAATAGTTAATACCTTGAAATGATTATTTATTAAATAATAATTACTAAATAGGTTCATAAATGTTATAAATGGAAAATATATTTTATGATATGTATTTATATGGTTTATATATATAATTATATCAAATTTCATTTTATTATTTATTAGGATGTAGATCTCATGATGTATTTTTGATATGAGGTAATGGTTTTAGGTTTCAATATCACTTTTTATAGAAAAAGTTTATTCTTATATTATAAATGATGAAAATATATGATCTATATATCAAAAATATAATATATTTTTTCATCAAATTGATATTTTTTAGGGGTTAAATTTTTTTATTTTTTTCCTTTGTTTATGTACATAAGAAACAGAGATAATTTAGATTTAGACAAATTTATTTTTATTCAATTTGGTCGAGAATTATTTTCATCTATATCGATAATTAATTTAATATATATTAAGGAATGATTTTAAAATTAATAATGACTTCAAAAAATAAATTTGTACGCATTTATGAACTTATATTAAATTCTATTAATGTAATATTCTCTTCATTTTATGAATGAGTAACTCTTCACTTTCACAAATAATATGAATGAAATATTTGTTTTAAAGTACAAAACATGATTGTATTTTATCACCATTATGAAGTTTTTTTTATTTGAATCACCATTTTGATGTTTCAATTGTAATTTTCAAAGGATGTTTTTCCTTAATATTATAGAAGTTTTTAGATTATAAATAATTTGTTTCTAAATAAAATGGATATTTTATTCTACATATATTACCATAATATTTTAATGGTATTTTCTTCTTTTGAAACAATATTTGATTCCGCATATGATTTACAAGGTATATGTTACTATGTTATCATAATAAGTTATTACCCAGATGTTTTAATAATCTAATGATGAAATATACATGATAACTTTATACATTCCATATATTATTATTAGATGAAAAAATAGAAGGACTCAGGATTTTATGGTTTTAAAATGAATTCATTATAATTGTGTAACTGGTGGGTCCATTATATCACTCAAACAAATTCGGTATGAATAAATTTTATATGATATCAATGGGTACAGATGAGGTTATTACAAGAATAATAGTGGTTACATGTGAGGTTAATACAATCCCATCAATGGTGTATAAGAGAATATCATAATCCAACAAGAATTAAATTGTTCGTAGTCCCAAGACAGTAATTTTTTGAATGTCATGGTGAGTATCCAAAAAAATATTTATATTATTATGATTTTTCTCAAGTTATTTCTCACTTTTATGACATGATCTTCAACCAACATTTGAATATAATGGTTCATGTTATTTTATTATTTTATGATTCATGTCTTGCAAACATAAAATTACCTTTTATTTACTCATGATTATAATTTATGAATTAATGGGTATTAATTTAAAATGTTAATCTCATATTCTATTTCTTTTATTCCAATAATATTCTTACATATGATACTTTATTAATATCTCACTTGATTGCCCTTATAGAGCATATAAAATCACTCATTATTATGTTTATATGTTTTTATGAAATGAATAATGATTTTAAGCATGATATGTTTAAAAATGGTGATAGTGGTGAATAACTTTGTGGGACATTTTGTAAATATTTTATGTACTGTGTTTTTATGTATCCCATTTTACAATGACAATAAACTTGTATGGTACATCGATGGGTTATAATAATATATATTAAATATTTATATGATATGATGTAATATTCATTTAGATATGTTTGGCGACATTATAAGAACCAAATAAACTAGTTTTTATAAAAAAGGGTACAATAATATGTAAAACAATACAAACTCATTACACAATAAATATTCAATGATATTTTAAGGATATATGAATGTTTAAGCATGGTGATGGATTATAATCTGGAAAATATGTAACTAAATTGGATACTGACATGGATAAGATAGAATAAGTAAAATCATTGAAATTATATCTACAAAATATTAAGAATTAAAATTTCTATTTAAATAGATATTATAATAGAAATTAAAATAGGAATTTAATAGAGAGAAAATGAGAACCCATAACTCTATTGAGCTACTTATCATAGATATAAATCTAAAATCTATCCAAAATTTTCAATAATGTGGATATGTATAATGGGGAGACTCCTTGGGAGTGCTATAGATAGGTTTGTTATATATTTTTGGGTATTCAGAAGAGGGGTGGCCATTTAAAGGTGTGTTTAGTGTAATTTCATGTAATTAATTACTTATAATTTAATTTCCAAAAATTATTATGTTCTACACTACCCCCAATTGTTCCCTAATACATTGTGTAATCCACTAAAACAATTAATTGTGAAAAAAATATTTAAATAGCACCACATTAATTGATTTGAGTCATGATAACATATATATGATGTCATCATTTACATATTTTTAACATATTTCCAAAAACAATTCCTTATCTTATTATTTTTACCAATAATTACAGATTTTCTCCCCATTACTAATTTTCAAATCCTAATTCCAAATAGTCAATTCCTTCGACCAAATTCATCCACTAAATATGTACATTTTATATAGATAGGACACAATTATTAAAATTATATTATCCAAATAATCATTATTTCATTTTTTAAGGAATTCACATATTAATAAATATTTATCCCTATATTAATAACCCTTTATTTCCACAAAATAATCACTATATAAAATAATATTTATTAGGTAACTATTATGTTGCGATTGAACCTACATTGAATTGGTTGTTATCTCTGCTAGCTTTCACTTCTACCATTTTTGATTCCTCTCCAAACACATTTGTTGATGTTTTTCAAGTACATGGTTAAGGAAGAACCACAATGATACTACCTCCATTATGATAACTAATAAATCATCTTATTAAGGGACGCTATTAATGGTCAAATACCAGTTTCATCCCTTCTATATTAATCATCTATAATCATTACACTATATATAGTCTATTATTAATGGTCAGTTTTGGAATTTTATACCGACAATGGTCATATTGACCAACTATAATATAATCCAATGATCATATATCCAATGGTTATATGACACCATATATAAACACTAATCTCTTTTTTATTATATATCCTATCATATCTTGTTTACATTTTATATTTCAATGTTTAATGTTTTATTTATGATAGAAATGTATCACATATACCAGTTATTATGTTTTTAGTATGATCCACAAAATTCCTATATTATGTTATTGTCATGTATTATTTAATGTTTATGGTGGTAGTTTTGAAAAAAAAATTATATTGGTAATGAAATATTTTTTAATTGTATATTTTTTGTGAACGTGGAATTGTATGTTGAATATGTCACTACAATTTTGTGGTGATTTTTTTACATTAAAAATTATGGGGTGTTATATTGTATCATAACCTAGGGCACACAACCTTTTTCTAAAAGTATTTAGTTAATTATCCTAGATCACAAGTTGGTAAATGTGGACACAACATATTTTAGACATCACACAGTCTCTCTTGGTAAAAAGTGTATATCTTATTTACTATCAAGATACTTATGCTAAAATCCCTAGTCGGTGCATCATATACAGTGGAGTAGAACCGATAAATGGAACCAATATAATCCCATGGTGTCCAGTGCTCCATATTAAATAAACATAAAATTGAATGTTTTAAAATACATTCAAAATTCCTTATTCAATTAAAACCCCACCCAAATCATTACAACTACTAAAAATACCTACATAACACTATTTATAATAAACCCACATTTAATAACGTCATAAAATGATTAAATTGTCAAATACCTAATTATAGTGAAATATATAGAAAATTCACCATTAATTTTGGATAAATACAAAAAACATGTAACATAATAAATAGGGTACCCTCATAAAGTCAGATCGAGAATAGTAATCTAAATTAATCAAATGTAAATATAAAAAAATCAGTTTATCTATGGAATGGTTTTTTTAATAGATACACATACATTGACTATGAAGGTAAAATGTTTACTTCAACTAAAAAAATAAAATTGAAGAATAAGGACAAAAATATGGTTCCACGTAATGTAACTATCAATTTGAATAACAATTAGAAAATATTTCATTTAATAATGTCTCAAGACTATTTATGTAAATTGTTTTAGAGAGTTATAAAAATTTCCAACTAACAAAACCCATGTATGCATCAACAACATTAATATTTCCACTATATAATTGAATAATTATTCAATCATACGTTCTAACCATGTACCACAAATCATGCGCCTATGATACTATTATTGACACATATAATATATTAATTTTGATTATAAAATAAACAAATGGATAAATAATATTCGGTTGCAAATATATTCTATGTAAAGGTTAACAAAAAAAATATGAACACATAAAAGGTAATTGCTTAGGCACAATATTAGAATATTAATATATAATCCAAAAAGTTAAGTACATGAGGAATAACATGTTTATATGTACATGATGTATAACATGGAAATATTTCTAAAACAAAACCATGACTCAGTCATAATCAAATCATCATTGTAAACCTCTATAATGTTTTAAAAGAATGTTAATATGGTGATTCAACAAGATATCATAAAACAATACTGAGGATTGTAGACAAGGTATCATGAAAACTTCATATGTAAATATTATTTATTTAACCTATAAATTGGAGTGATATTATAGCATCCCATCTTCTTATAACATAAACTTTCATTACATTACACAAAACTGAGGATCTTTAAGGTTTAGTGTCTTGGAAACCAGGAACATAATACATGAAAACAACATAAAGCATTCTTCTTAAACACTTGAAAGGCTTCTCCTTAAGTTCATACTAGGTTCATTACTGCATCTAATAACCTGGGGACATACATCAAAAGAAAGGGTGAGCAGGAGGCCCAGTAAGGGAAACAAGAGGAACGTTTTACATGTGAACTTGATATACTTCAATAAGAACATGAAAAGAACTTTAAGGCATGAGAACGAAATTATGAGGCATTTCATAATAAAAAAACATTTTTCATAACTTTAAGATGTGGCTACATCATTTAACATAGACAATCCTGAAAATATCACCATGGTCCATCCCCAAGGTGTCATTTGAATATTACCAAGGTTATTCACCAAGGTATCGTGAAAATTGTAATCTCTAGTGGTTATATCATTACCCAATGCATTGGAGCACTATTAGGGCGCACCATTAAATTTTCATTTATTATCATGTGAGCCACATATATCATCATCAAACATTTCATAAATAACCCACATAGCATAAAATAAATGGGTTTCATTTCATAATCATACCGTTTTAAAAAAACTGCTTTAAAGAGATGACCTTTACGTCACTTTAAAACCCATGAAAAGGGAAAGTGGGTCTCATGTATATTAATCCCAGAATTTAAAATAGAACATTTTGATATATATGTGAATACCCTTGTAGAAATAAGAGCTTTGAGTATTCACTTTATAACATAATATAATTTTGAGAAAAGAGAGAGGCATTTTGAGACGAAAATTCTGCAGCATAACGGCTATGTATTGGAGTTTTAGAAAACATTGAAAAGAGAGGGGACATGGGTCACCCAATCACAATTGACCCATAAAACAGTAGGGGGACAGAATAAGAAGGATATATGGACATGGTAATGAAGTTTGAAGGACATACCACTTGAAATGAAAAACATGGAAGGAAGACAAAAATTAGATTTCCCTTATGAAAATTCTGCAGCCTAACGGCGTCACTTAAACTTCAATAAAAATAAATTGACAAGATCAATTCGGGTCTCTCATAATATGATCATAAGAGATCAGTATGATAGATATAGAGATCATACCCCAACATAATAAAAAGGAACTTGAAATACATGACATGAAAATCGAACTTGAAAAATGAGAAGGGTGAATGAATCCCTTAAAAATTCGGTAGCCTAACTGCGTCTCTTAAACATTCATAAAATGAAATGATGAGAGTAATAGGGGATCTCTCATCATATAAAAATGAAAAGGGAAGTAAGAGGAATATAAAATAAAATCCTATAACATAAGAACATGGAACATAAAAGGAATGACATAAAAGGGATTACATGAAAAGAATGAGAGTGGTCGGATCCCTTACCTTAAAACGTGACTCTTGAAACTCAATGTTTTGGACCTTGAGGGATTGGGGGCACCATGGGACGACTCCTTGGAAGGTAAGAAGACCAGAACATCGTTGGGGAAGAGTTGGGAGTGAAAAATAAAGGAGGAATGGGTGGGTATTTATAGGGAAAGTGAGGGGACAAGGCATTAATGGCCAAGGGACATCTCACTAGTGGTTTTGGGAAAACCATGGGCTTGCCCATGGTATTTTCCCATGGTATTGGCCACTTGGGACACGTCATAACTTATCTTACTATTCATAATTCGAAAATATTGAATATATACTTAATACATCATTTAATGATGTCATTAAACATCCGTAACTTAAAAACTATATTTTCATTATTCATCGAAAATTAAACTTTCTCATAATAATCCCAAAATTTCACCTTAACCAAATATCAATGCTCTGATTTCAAAAATGAAATCCATTTTATAAAAATAATTTTCTAAATATTTTTAATTTAATTTTTAAATAAAAACACTATTCATCACGAATTCATTTTTCTCAGAAAATTTCCCAAAAATTACCTTAACATAATATCGATGCTTTGAGTTCAAAAATAAAGTCATTTTTATAAAAATAATTTTCTAATCATTTTTAATTAAATTTTTTAATTAAAAAACACTATCCACCTGAAAAAACTAATACTTGATTAATCATTTATGAAACCGTTATTTACCCATTTTATTGAATCACATTACTTAATATAGGTGTCTATATTATATTAAAACTTTCTTTGAGTGAAAATACTAATCCATTTGGTCACATTACTAATCCTAAGCATAAAATCGCTATTCATAATTTACTATTCATCAAAAATTATGTTGATCTTATTAGGCTCCAAATTCCTTACTGAACACTTGTGTAGAAGACCTTTTTTTGAAAATCATTACACATCATTAGTTATTTAGGGTTTACATAAATATTTTAAAATATCCTTTTTTCAAAATTCATCAATAAAATACATTCTAAAATTATCTGGACATTTGAAATTTCACAAACATCACTAAAGGAAGAAATCTCAATTAATTCACCCAAAAGGATTACACAAGGAAGCTAGGGTCTCGTCACATAGCCCCTTATAACACCGGCATAAGACCTAAGTGTAAGGTGTGCTATGGTGAGAGAATCTGAGGGAGGCTCAGATAACATTTCCCTAATAGTAATCTCTACTAACTTGAACTTCTCCCACAGGCGTTTCCGTTCAAGCTTGACACGCTGGAGTTCGGCTTGGGCATGGTCCAAAGCGAAGCCCACAGATGCTACCTCCTTCCCAAGCTCTGATAAGTGAGCTTCATAAGGTTCGAGTCTACTGGATGAAGCCATCGACTCCTCTTTCTGCATTAACCATTAACATCTTATTAAATCAATAAGAGTAAGTTAATATACTACTCAAAAAGATTGGGTCGTCACATTCTTCCCCCCTTAAGAAATTTCGTCCCCGAAATTTATACTTGAGGCCTAGTCGAAAAGGTGAGGGTACTTTTTCTTCATCGTTTCCTCAGGCTCCCAAGTCGCTTCTTCATACTTATGATTCCTCCACAACACTTTCACAAGGTGGGTAGTCTTGTGTCGTAGAACCTTGTCTCTACGGTCCAAGATCTCCACTGGCTGTTCCTCATAAGAGAGGTCATGTTCCAGTTGTACCACCTCTGGGTTCAGTACATGTGAAGGGTCGGGTATGTACTTCCTCAAGAGAGATACATGGAAGACATCATGAACTTGAGCTAGGTTCGGTGGAAGTGCTAGACGATAGGCCACTGCTCCTATGCGATCAAGGATTTCATAAGGGCCAATGTACCTAGGGCTTAGCTTCCCTTTATTCCCAAACTGCATGACTCTCTTCCATGGAGAAATTCGAAGGAAGACTTTGTCACCAACACAAAACTCCAATTCCCTTCGACGATTGTCAGCATAGCTCTTCTGCCGACTCTGAGAATCCTTTTTGTGTTGTTGGATGGCATGAACCTATTCTGTCATCTCTTGCATGAGATCAGGCCCAAGAAGCTTCCTCTCACCAGTTTCATCCCAACAAGTAGGAGTTCTACACCTCTTTCCATACAGAGCTTCATAGGGTGCCATCTGAATACTCGCATGGAAGCTATTGTTATAGGAGAACTCCACTAATGGGAGGTGTTGATCCCATCCACCTTTAAATTCCATTGAGCATAATCTCAACATGTCTTCGAGTGTCTGGATAGTCCTTTCAGATTGGACATCAGTTTGAGGATGATAGGCCGTACTAAAATTCAATTCAGTATTCAGAGCATGTTGCAGACTTCTCCATAATTTTGATGTGAATCTTGGGTCACGATCAGATACGATGGATAGTGGTACCCCATGCAGCCTTACCCCTTCCTTCATGTATATCTTGGAAAGCTGATCCAGAGAGAAATCTTCCCGAATAGAGATAAAATGGGTTGTCTTGGTGAGAAGGTCCACAATAACCCATATCGCATTATTTCCTTTGGATGTTTTTGGGAGACCAGTTACAAAGTCCATGGTGATATTATCCCACTTCCATACTGGTATGGGTAGCGGTTGTAATACCCCCATAGGAAGTTGTCTTTCTGCCTTTACTTGCTGACACACCAGACACCTTGTAGTGTAATCATTTATCTCCCTCTTCATGTTATCCCACCAATAATGATCGCGAAGGTCTCTATACATCTTAGTGCTTCCTGGATGTATAGAGAAAGTAGAGCTATGAGCTTCATCCATAAGTTCTTTCTTTATCTCCGGAATAGATGGAACACATAGTCTTGTACGAAATTTCAATACACCTTCTTGATCAATATTGAAATCAGGGAACTTCCCATCCTTTACAGCCTCAAACTTCTCCTACAGCAAAGGATATTCTTTTTTATCCTTCTTGATCTTCTCTAGTAATGAAGGTTGACAAATCATTTGGGATAGGGTTGATGATGTCCCTTTCCTTATAATTCCCATGTCCAGTTTTACTAGATCTTTAATCAAGGGATCTCCTAAGATCCTCATTGTTTCCAGAACAACAGGATCCTTCCGGCTTAACACATCCGCAACTTTGTTTTCTCTTCTAGGGTGATATTGTATTGAACAATCATAGCCTTTAATAAGCTCCAACCATATCCTTTGTCTCATGTTCAATTCTTTCTATGTGAAAATATACTTTAGTCTTTTGTGGTCAGTGTATATATCACATTTCTCCCCATAAAGATAGTGTCGCAATATCTTTAGAGAAAAATCAATTGCCACCAGCTCTAGATCATGCGTAGGATAATTCTACTCATGAATCTTCAACTGTCGAGATTCATAAGCAATTACCTTGTCATTTTGCATGAGGACGCACCCAAGCCCTTTCAGAGATGCATCGCTAAAAATAACGAATCCTTCTCTGATAGAGGGTAGTGTTAACACAGGTGCAGTAACCAATCTCTTCTACTGCTCTTGGAAACTTTCCTCGCATTCCTTTGTCCAGATGAACTTAACCCCTTTTCGAGTCAACTTGGTTAGTTGATTAGAAAGTCGTGAAACGTTTTTCACAAACCTCCTATAATATCCCGCTAAACCATGGAAACTACGAATCTCAGTTACTGTTGTGGGTTGAGGCCACTCCTCCACAACCATTGTCTTTGCAGGGTCAACCGAGATTCCTTCATTGGTTAAGTTGTGCCCCAAGAAAGCCACTTGTTGTAACCAAAACTCACACTTGCTGAACTTCCCAAAGAGCCTCTCCTTCCGCAGAGTTTTCAATATAACCCCTAGATGATCTTCATGCTCCTCACGACTTTTTGAATATATCAAAATATCATCAATAAAAACTACCACAAAGTTATCAAGGTAGTCCTTAAAGACTTTATTCATCAAATCCATGAAAATAGCAGGAGCATTAGTCAAGCCGAAGGGCATAACAGTAAACTCATAATGCCCATATCTTGATCGGAAGGCAGTCTTTGGAATATCTTCCTTCTTCACCCTCATTTGATGATAACCAGATCGAAGGTCAATCTTAGAGAAGAATTGAGCCCCGCGAAATTGGTCAAATAAATCATCAATTCTTGGAAAAGGATATATGTTCTTCACTGTGACCCCGTTCAGTTTTCTATAATCAATGCATAGCCGCATTGATCCATCCTTCTTTTTCACAAAGAGAACTGTTTCTCCCCATGGAGACACACTCGGTCGGATAAACCCCTTCTCCAACAAGTCTTGGAGTTGTTTCTTTAAATCTTCTAGCTCCACATTTGCCATTCTATATGGAGTCTTTGATATTGGTTGAGACCCAGGTACGAGTTCAATGGAGAACTCTACCTCTCTTTCTAGGGGAGGTCCAGGTAACTCCTCAGGAAATACATCCATGTATTCCTGAACAATCGGAACATCTTCTATTTGTATACTCTCTTTTCCTTCTTCATCATCACCAATTAACTCTATAAAGAATGCTATAGGAGGTGCTTCTAGATAGGGATAAGTTCGGGATATCTATCCTTGGAAGATAACTGTAGGTTGTTCATTCAAGACTACTGATATTTCCTTACTTCTGCATTTGATATTAGCATTATACTTTGAGAGCCAGACCATCCCTTGTATAACGTCGAATTCCAACATGGGAATGACTACTAGATTTGCGATAAGATTGTGCTCACTAAAGTAAACACTAGAGTCTCTAAACACTGTTGATGCATGGATAATTCCACTTGGAGTCTTGACTGACAACTCTACCTCAAGCAATTCGGGGACTGATTCTATATTCCTTGCAAACTTGGTGGAAATAAAGGAATGTGTAGAACCAGAATCAAATAATGTACTTGCTAGTTTTGAGAGGACGACAAGAGTACCTGCTACCACATCATTTGGAACATCAACTTCAGTTATTATGATAGTGAAAGCACGACCTTGCTCCCTTGGCCTCTGCTGAGGCTGATGGTGATCTCCCTCCACCGCCCTCGGATTTGGACATTGATTAGCAAAGTGCCCAAGCTGTCCACACTTGAAGCATGTGACTTCGGGTAGGGCCGGAACCATATTTCCTCTGTCGTTAGTGTTGGGAAGTTGAGGCTTCACATCAGTATGAAAATTCCAAGAAATATGGCCTTCTCTTCCACACCTGTAGCACTTACCACTTCCGATCAAGCAGTTCCCCGGATGCTTCTTCCCAAACGTATTGCATGTGGCATGTTGCATATGCTTTCCACCTCTTTCCTAATCAAAACTTCTTCCCAGGCTTGGTTCTAGAGTTATCTTCTTTTCATTAGATTTGTGAGACCGTTGTGTCTCCCCAAACTCTAGTTCAACTTTCATAGCACTTTGAACTATTTATTTATAGCTATCGTAGTCCCTGTTGGCTAGATTCTTCCGCAGATTGGGTCGTAGTCCGCCAAAGAATCTATCAACCTTCCCATTAGGGTCCATGACAAAGCTTGAGGTATAATGGGAAAGCCTTGTGAAGTTCATCTCATAGGTTCCAACTGATTCATTCTCCTTCTGCTTCAGCTCCAGAAACTCTTTCTCCATTCTCGTTCTCATGGAATGAGGGAAATACTTGTTAAATAAAATTCCCCGAAATTCCTCCCACTCCAATGCTTCTATCTCTCCTCGTGGCTTCTTGTTTATGATCATTGACCACCACTGATCAGCTTCTCCCTCTAGGCGGTAAACAGCAAGGGTGACTTTTTCTTGATCCGAACAATGAAGTACAGAAAAGATCTTTTCAATGGAGCTTATCAATTGTTCCGCAACCAATGGGTCAGTAGATCCACTGAATGTTGGTGGTCGTTGACGCATAAAGGACTCAACAGAAAGTTGATCCCTTCATGGTGAGATCAGCCTCTCAGCTTGATTCATGTTATTACTCATAACTTGAGTCAGTTGGTTCATCATTCGCATGAACGTTTCCATTCCGGCTTCCATCAGAGGGCCGTCAGCACATGGTGCATTATGGTCACCATCGGCATGGTTTCTCCTATTTCCCGCCATTTTCTAAAAGAATAAAACCTTAGTGAGAAACTTATTTCAATTATAAATCTTTTAACTATGACTTCATGCTTAGAAAATTATACATCTCTATAATTCCTTCAGAATGATTCATAAAAATCTTGTGATTAATCAAACATATCCCCCGGGAGTTTCGTAACCAAGAGTGCAGCAAGGCCCGTTATCATCCACCAGTTCCCGTTCGAGTCTAGCTCAAAGTGGTGTTTTCGGGTTTTACCCCTATGTACATCTGTGCCAGAGCCGCCTCTAGGTGCTCGTATCCAGACAGGGATGTATTTGATTGATAAACCACTTACTCAATACTTACAAAAATACCAGGAAATTTTCCTATATTTAAACTTTTCTATAGGGTTCTTCCTAATGTTTTTATATCCTAATTTCCAAAAATAAATAAACCATCCTTTGATACCAACTATAGCATCCCGTCTTCTTAAAACATAAACTTTCATTACATTACACAAAACTGAGGATCTTTAAGGTTTAGTGTCTTGGAAACCAGGAACATAATACATGAAAACCACATAAAGCATTCTTCATAAACACTTGAAAGGCTTCTCCTTAAGTTCATCCTAGTTTAATTACTGGATCTCATAACCTGGGGACTTACATCAAAAGAAAGGGTGAGCAGGAGGCCCAGTAAGGGAAACAAGAGGAACATTTTACATGTGAACTTGATATACTTCAATAAGAACATGAAAAGAACTTTAAGGCATGAGAAAGAAATCATGAGGCATTTCATAATAAAAATAACATTTTTCATAACATGAAGATGTGGCTAAATCATTTAACATAGACAATCATGAACATATCACCAAGGTCCATCCCCAAGGTGTCATTTGAATATTGCCAAGGTTATTCACCAAGGTATCGTGAAAATTATAATCTCTAGTGGTTACATCATTACCCAATACATTGGAGCTCTATTAAGGCGCACCCTTAAATTTTCCTTTATTATCATGTGAGCCACATATATCATCATCAAAAATTTCATAAATAACCCACATAGCATAAAATAAATGGGTTTCATTTCATAATCATACCGTTTTAAAAAAACTGCTTTAAAGACATGACCTTTACGTCACTTTAAAACCCACGAAAAGGGAAAGCAGGTCTCATGTATGTTAATCCTAGAATTTAAAATAGATCATTTGGATATATATGTGAATACCTTTGTAGAAATAAGAGCTTTGATTATTCACTTTATAACATAAAATAATTTTGAGAAAACAGAGAGGCATTTTGAGACCAAAACTCTGCAGCATAACGGCTATGTTTCGGGGTTTTAGAAAACATTGAAAAGAGAGGGGACATGGGTCACCCACTCACAATTGACCCATAAAACAGTAGGGGGACAGAATAAGAATGATATATGGACATGGTAATGAAGTTTTAAGGACATACCATTTGAAATGAAAAACATGGAAGGAAGACAAAAATTAGATTTCTCTTATGAAAATTCGGCAGCCTAACGGCGTCACATAAACTTCAATAAAAATGAATTGACAAGATCAAATAGGGTCTCTCATAATATGATCATAAGAGATCAGTATGATAGATATAGTGATCATACCCCGACATAATAAAAAGGAACTTGAAAGACTTGACATGAAAATCGAACGTGAAAATTGAGAAGGGTGAAAGAATCCCTTAAAAATTCGGCAGCCTAACAGCATCTCTTAAACTTTCATAAAATGAAATGATGAGAGTAATAAAGTATCTCTCATCATAAAAAAATGAAAAGTGCAGTAAGAGGAATATAAAATAACATCCTATCACATAAGAACATGGAGCATAAAAGGAATGACATAAAAGGGATTACATGAAAAGAAAGAGAGGGGTCGGATCCCTTACCTTAAAACGTGACTCTTGAAACTCAATGTTTTGGACCTTGAGGGCTTGGGGGCACCATGAGAGGACTACTTGGAAGGTAAGAAGACCAGAACTTAGTAGGGGAAGAGTTGGGAGTGAAAACTAAAGGAGGAAATGGTGGGTATTTATAGGGAAAGTGAAGGGACAAGGCATTAATGGCCAAGGGACACCTCACTAGTGGTTTTGGCAAAACCATGGGCTTGCCCATGGTATTTTCCCATGGTATTGGCCACATGGGACACCTCATACCTTATCTTACTATTCATAATTAGACCATATTGAATATATACTTAATACATCATTTAATGATGTCATTAAACATCTGTAACTTAAAAACTATATTTTCACTATTCATAAAAAATTCAACTTTCTCAGAATAATACCAAAATTTCACCATAACCAAATATCAATGCTCTGATTTAAAAAATGAAAACCATTTTATAAAAATAATTTTTTAAATATTTTTAATTTAATTTTTAAATAAAAACACTATTCATCGCGAATTCATTTTTTCAGAAAAATCCCCAAAAATTACCTTAACATAATATCGATGCTCTGCGTTCAAAAATAAAGTCTTTTTTATAAAAATAATTTTCTAATCATTTTTAATTAATTTTTTTAATTAAAAAACACTATTCACCTGAAAAAACTAATACTTGATTAATCATTTATGAAACAGTTATTTACCCATTTTATTGAATCACATTACTTAAACTAGGTGTCTAAATTATATTAAAACTTTCTTTGAGTGAAAATACTAATCCATTTTGTCACATTACTAATCCTAAGCGTAAAATCACTATTCATAATTTACTATTCATCAAAAATTAAGTTGATCTTATTAGACTCCAAATTCCTTACTGAACACTTGTGTAGAAGTCCTTTTTTTGAAAATCATTACACATAATTAGTTATTTAGGGTTTACATAAATATTTTAAAATATCATTTTTTCAAAATTCATCAATAAAATACATTCTAAAATTATCTAGACATTTGAAATTTCACAAACATCACTAAAGGAAGAAATCTCAATTCATTAACCCGAAAGGATTACACAAGGAAGCTAGGGTCTCGTCACATAGCCCCTTATAACACCGGTATAAGACCTAAGTGTAAGGTGTGATATGGTGAGAGAATCTGAGGGAGGCTCAGATAACATTGCCCTAATAGTAATCTCTACTAACTTGAACTTCTCCCGCAGGCGTTTCCGTTCAAGCTTGACACGCTGGAGTTTGGCTTGGGATTGGTCCAAAGAGAAGCCCACAGATGATACCTCCTTCCCAAGCTCTGATAAGTGGGCTTCATAAGGTTCGAGTCTACTGGATGAAGCCATCGACTCCTCTTTCTGCATTAACCATTAACATCTTATTAAATCAATAAGAGTAAGTTAATATACTACTCAAAAACATTGGGTCGTTACAGATATCCATATGAAAACTTAATGTTATTGTGACTATTGAACATGGTTTCATAAATAATAAAAAAAATTATTATAAGTTCTAATAATATGAAATATCTAGATATTTATTCCATACACAACGAATTGAGGTGAAATTTGGTAAACACAACATATTTATAAAATTATGTGTCTCACATAAGGAATAATTAATAATTCCCTCAAAGTATATTTACAAAAAGAAGAAAATGTTTTACATGATAATTCATGAGATGATAACTACAAATATATATATATATATATCTATATATATCCATGTTATTATAATATAATATAATTTTAATTAATATATTATGATGATATAGATATAAAATATATATATATGAACATCATTATGTTAACCTCCTTGGAAAAATTAAAAGAAATACCTAATCTCATATAAATATTTTTATTAACTCAATTTATTTGGAAAAAAATTCAAAACATCAAAATAATTATTCAATGAATGGAATGGTCGTAATATGGAAGGACTGATTTTATTTGGAAAGAAAAATTAAAAATATTATTTATCAAAAATTGTTATCTTAAAAAGATAAAGACACATGCCACATCCAAAAGTTCTCAAAAGGATGAAGTGAAATAGTTTTTGAAAACATTATCTTTTAATATTAATTAACATTAAATAATGTATCCATTAAGAAGTTTTAATGAGTATCCTTTGGAAATTTAAAGAGGAATATAAAAATTTGATCATTGATTGAAAACCACTTTATTATTTAAAATTACGAATGTCGAGATTACACATAATAAAAAGAGCAAAAAAATATAACTTTAAAATGTTTTGAAGGGAAATTTAATTATTTCACAACATAAAACATAATTGGTTTTCGAAATATAAAACAAAATATTCGTTGGAATGAATGAATTGACAATGCAATTAATATATCATTAATGTCTTGTAAAATTATTATTAATAACATACTTTTTGAGAAATATTTTTATCATTAAAAAATAGTTTAATTTAAAAGGTATTTTCCCAAACGATGATGTAAAATTAACTTGAAAAACAATTTGGTGGACTAAACCAATAATGTAATAAGAAATTTCATGTAGATGAATTATAACATAAATAATATAGATTTCATGTTATCATTATGACATACTGCATCCATAACACTTGGAAACAAAATTTGAATGATATAAGGGAAAATATTTTTCTTATATAACATGAATTACATAGTAAAATTTTAACAATGTGTAGTAATCACACTATATTAAGGTTATAGTTTCTTATAATAACAAATAATTCTCATGATATTAAATTTTAACCAAATATCCCCTTACCATTATTCTTCACAATCACTGAACCAACCGAGTCTCTTGAATATGATTAATAACTTTATAATTTTTTTATTTTAGAAAGATTTTGATATCAATAAAAATTATAATATTTATTTATAACTATTCTTTATGATATATCAGTCAACCATTATATATATTCAATTTTAGATGTGTGTAATTTTAAATATATTGAAAATGTTTTATAATAGGGTTCTTGTTTTTTATTATTCTCACCAACTTCATAATTCCCAAATCATACAAGGAACTATAATTTATAATTTCCAATTATTTTTAAGGTTTTTTTATATTGTTTATTTTTCATGATGATGATGGTTTTTAAATTAATAACAAACTAATGGATTTGAATTAATTAATTATTTAAATTTTATTTTTAGTATTTCGAAATAAACTGATAACAATTTAAGTTTTAGTATAATATATAAATTTTCAAAACAATTCCCTGATATAAATATATGTCATCTCTCCAATATGTAGTTTAATGGACCCAATAATAGCATGATATAACATATGTGTGAGTATGACTATGGAATAGATTCTTCTGTTATAATATCATAATCAAAAAAAGGATAATTATATTATGTAGAAGTTATTAAGATGATGAATCAAAATTAGGAAGATATAAAAGTTGAATATAAATGAAGTAGAATATATCACTTATAAATAATTTATTTTTCCTCTAGGTTTGTAAAATTTAGGTGGTTAGTTTTATAATGATATCTTTTTGTAAAAGATTTTTATTGATCACCATGTTAAAAATCGTTACAAATAAATCATGGAATAATAAAAAACATATTATATAAAACTATTTACAATATAATCCATGAATTTTGGTGAGGAAAAAATCATGTCAATAATGGTAGTGGTAGTCCACACACAATCATGGGGAATGTTTTCATTTTTCATTGAATTTAATGATAATATATAATGGTTATTCCAAAAGTATAAAAATATTTATGTAAACAATTTATAATAATTTCATTATATTAATTTGTTTTGAATTGTTTTGGAGGATGTGGAATGAGATTGATAAATAAAGGAAGTTATAGTGTATGTAATAATTATATTAAGAATTTAAATCTTCCCATAATTTTTTTTGAAATAAATGGATTAATATAATTTCTATAAGATTGAGTCTGAATATACTGTATATGGGTTCTAGAAAAATTAAATTTATCGTTTTTTCATGGGATTCTATGACATGAGGTGTGAATTGATTGGGTTGTAAATGAGACCCTTTTATATGTGAAAAGGAGTCACAATGCATTGGATAAAATGTATATAAAAAGGTAAGAATGCTATTTCATTCTATATTTTTTGCGTAGATTGAGAGATTATTTTTATAATTGGATGTATGACTTTACATCATATACAACGAATTTTAGATGGTCTATGTGTCCAATTAATATTGTAAAATTTGATACAAATTAGAACACTCATTTTAACACAACATCAATCATAATTAAAATTAAACCACTAAAATTATAATATTTTCCTAAATATAATATGACCCATTATAATAAATTTTGATGTGGTGAATAAGAACATGGACTCCATTAAATCAATTTTAATTTATACATAAAAAATATTTAGTTTTTATATTAGAATATATTATGTGTAGAAGAAATGTTTTCATTGAAAAATGGTTTTTAAATCGTTAAATTTTCATAATCGTATAGATCATTAAGTAAGTATTAAATGAGTTATAATTTATTTTACTATATTTCTTATTACAATATTATATTCTAATTTTAAAATATAACCATTTAATTTAGTAATTTAAAAATATTTAGTAAATTATTATTCATTGAAAATAATTGTTTCACAATAATAACTAATATTTATCCAAGTAAAAGAATTTACTACGAATAAAATTGACCCCATTTATAAATATAAAATTTTTTATTATAAATATTAAATTATTTTTATTAGATGAATTTTCTAAAAGTGATCAAAATCAATTTTTTATGTTCACAAAATGTATAAAAACATTTTTAAGAATCATGAAACTTTTAAATAGAAAATAATATTATTTCTTATAAAATATTAACTAATGGATTCATGTTAGTATTTTTAATGTATATATTTTCATTATTTTCACATTATTCCATTATTTTACAATAATAAATATATCATCATACAACATGAAATGGAATTTTTACATAAAATGAATTTTTACTACTAAAATGTATATATAAATTATGTATCTATGCTAAATGATTTTTATAAATACAGTAGTGTTAAAAAAACATCATTTTATTTCGAAGTATATCATACATTTTAGTCACCACTATATTCACTTAACAATTCGAATAAAATATTTTATTTTTTATATTGCATTGTAATATTAATTTTTCAATGGTTTTAGTTGTGATGAATGGTATTCAACACATTTGGTTTTGATGGAAAATACATTATTTAAAATATATTGGTTTTATATTCCCCTATATAAATAAAGTTTATCCTTTCAATTTTTATTTTCACTCACTAATAAAAAATTTTAATGGATTTGATGACCCCTTTCCAAAAATGATATGACAATTAGGGATGATATATAATGACCCTCAAAGTCCCAACATAAGTAGGCACCAGGTTATTAAATGGCACAGTGTATATAATAATAACATAAAATGGGTGACATTACACTATAAATTAATATATGGTCAGGATATTAGATGAGTCAACCGCAACTAAATCCATAACATAACATAAATAGAAATTAAAAAAATCATTACACATTTTTTGTTTAATTAAACTAGGAAAAAATAAATTTATCCATATTAAATAACCAAAATAGTAAAAGTAGTGACTCAATAACATTCTAACTCTCTGAGCTATTAATATCCAACTTGTTTTTATAATCCTATATTAAATGTGAAAAAAAATTATTTATATACATAGGGAGATCATACATATAAACACATTTGGTAGACAATAGTCTTTGATTAACATGGTAATTAATCATACTAACACACCCATGATTAAAAATAGAACCAATAGAACCTAAAATAGTCTACGATGAAACCCAAACCACACCATCGAATGACCACTATATAATGAAATCAACGAATAACAAAATAATAAGAATGATATCAATTAAGGGTACCCCTAAATATTATCATACATTTTTTCTACACTCACACCGCATTGTGATACATCTGGGAACTCTCATAAATTTAGTATAACATATATCTATACCCCCACAACATAGTCACATCACATCATGCCCATGTTCAACTAGGAAAACACCACACAACACGATAATATATCCTCCAATCCAAAGCCGCATGGTCCAAAACATGAAAATCATTAAATGAGTAATATGGTATCATGAACAAGAATGATATTGTTATCCCCCAAAATAAAATATGTTTTTATGGTTAATAGGGTGCTTTTAGTGTAGATTAGGTTGTCAAATACTTAGAGTCCCAAGAAGAAACCCACATACACGTACAGTCTTAGGATAGTTTTTGGCTATAAAGTGCCTAAAATTTAGTTGATATTAGATGGTTTTAAATTATATATATTATACCTAAGTGATATAAAATTATGATATTAGGTTGATCCTAGGTTATTATAGGGGATGGAATGGGTGAATTTATTTTTATATTATTTTAATTTAATTATATCAAGATGGAATGTTTCAATAAAATCAATATAAAAAATTAACTTCTAGTTTAACACCTTTAAATTTTAATTATAATAAACTGTAAACATTGAGGATAATATTCTTGACCACTCAAAGGTATAGGATATTATAATAACATGGAATGTGTGGCCATAAAATTTAATAAGGACGGGGAAGAAAGATAATCATTGAATGAAAAAATACAAATGAACAAAATTATTTAAAAAAAATATTATGATAAAAAAACATGAAATAAATCCCCATTCAACTCCCATGAATCAACTCATAAGTGTGATATCCATCCATTAATATTATTATCTTAATATAATTATAATGTAGCATCATGTGTGAGGAATTAAATAACTGAAAAGAAATTAAATAACAATCACTCCACCATTGCATGAAACATTTCACAATGTTTGGAGTGAATAATTTACATGTAAAATAAATGGAATCAATTTGATATGAATAATAATGTAATAATAGGATAATATAACATTTATAAAAAATTAGTTCAATGTAATAACATGAAACATGAGAAATGGGATTACAACATCAAATTGGTATCATAACATTATAATGAAAACTACTGAGAAAGATAACTAAATACTCTAAAATAGCTACATTACATATAAATTTTGTAAGCCATGGTTCTATCCTACAAAATTTTAACTCACACATATTGATTTTGGTATGTCATGGTGGGTGGATAGTCACTGGAGAGACGACTTTTTGATCATCGAAAAAAGTCTAAGCCCACATGCATCCACCAAATAGTGGTGCTAAAATGACTTTATAGATGAATGACATGGGGTGAGGCATAGAATATAAAAATTAAGATACATATATCTCATGAAATACTATAAAATACAATCTTAATTGTATATTTTTAGATATGTTCTAAATAGAATGATGTTGTTCCTAAACACTGATTCTCAACCAAAATATCATATTCAACTTATTACACATATGATAGCCATAAAATGTCATAATTTACTTTATAAATTATTTAATTAAATGTTCCCCATGATTTTATATAGCTATATTTTAAATTAGAGCATCATTTGGATTTTATCTTGGCCACTATAGTTATTTTATTAGACCATTGAACATTTTACTTCATCAATATTGTGTTGGAATGAAGGCCCACTTTAGTCTTATTCTTTTGTGATTTTTTAGGTTCTTTATACGAATGAAA
Organism: Viscum album; assembly: GCA_963277665.1. Lineage (NCBI taxonomy): Eukaryota > Viridiplantae > Streptophyta > Magnoliopsida > Santalales > Viscaceae > Viscum > Viscum album. Next base: position 1,151,304,544 of record OY728122.1, read on the forward strand.
TAATTGTAATGTAATAGAAAACCATAAAATTATAATTAAATTAAAATCAATATGTTTGGGAGATTATAAATTTGTATCAAAACTTTAAATTAAAAGTGAACATTATGAAAGAATTTCAATCATTATTTGACATAATTTTAAAATTGTAAAATACACTAAAAATGGTGTTTATGTATAATGAAAAATCGGAATATTATAAAACATAAAATGATTATTATACTATTTTAGTGTCTAATCACTCCCCAAACATGAGTTTTGGTAGTGTCTAGATAAATTTTCTAAAAATATATGATATTTTAATTCACTTTTTAAAAACAATTATAATATATAATGCCCACTTAATGTAATCAAGAAATAATTATTAATCCCTTAAACTATATTTAACATGTTATAGCTTCAAAATAGTATCACAATCCCAATCCCATTCCATTGATAAAATTCATCTAAACATTTCAACCAACCTCAATTAAGAAAATTTTTGTGTTTTTCATTACAATAGACATGTTGGGGTTTTCATTATTCAAGGTGGAGAAGATGTATGTGATAGGTGGAATCGCATAATAATATTAATATGACTATTATTTTATTGTTTTTTTCACTTTTACAATGGTAATTTAAATTTATATCATATATGTAAACCATTATAACGAGAATTTGACAATGAAACCTAGGATGAAACCCAATATGAAATCATGTGAATCTCACATAATCGAGAATTATCTCATGTTAAATCAATAAAATATTCAAATTACCAAATCAGGGAAAAAACTACTACTTATGGTCCAAAAAACTATGGAGTCATGATCCCCATGTTTCAAAACCCACACATTAGGTAAATCCACTACACTATGTGAATATATATATATATTGAATACTCATGTTAAAATAAAAATGATCACCAAACATATTAAATTTATTATGAGACACCATGAACTCAAATTAATACCCCATAATCCAAAGGCAATGTGTATGAAATGTTTTATTAGTTAGATGATTACATAATCAGTTATAATGCCCATTAGATAGCCACACATTAAAATATCTATTATCATGAACGTAGAGATTGATTAATATTAGAATCATGTAATTTAAAATTATTTAATATTCATTTTCAATGTTTACAATGTGTATTATCATGATCAAGGTTAAATAAAATTTTCTTTCTTTTAAACATATAATTTATCATTGAATTTTTTTAATTTATACATAGGAGAAAAAAATTATTTCATCCCCCACCCCCTCAACATATACTACAACATTTCCCAAAAATCTAAAAATGAATATATAGAAAGTGGTAGAGGTAAATGAGAGGAGTTCCAAAAGTAAAATATGAAAATAGTTATGATAAAATCTCACATGGTGTTATACTGATAACGGTCATTTCACAAATAATTGATCCTGTGATTCCCATGTCACTAATAGACTCCCTATAATGGATTGTAAATTGGTGTGGGAATTCAGGATGTATTTTATTCCCTTGGAAATGAAACTACAACTTCAACAACCCTTGATTTTCACACACAACACATATTATAATCCATGGAAACCATGAGAGATTCCTAAATTAAAAAAACAAGAAAAAATGAATGGATAAAAAACATACCATTATTAAAACACTAAAGACCGGTATTATGATCATCTAAAAATTAAAATAATATATATGTATATATAAATATGAATATATATAAATATATAAATTTCAAATATAGGTGTATATATAAATAAAATAGAATAATAAGGACCTAAATGTTGTCTTTTATTAAAATGTGCATGCCCGTTTTCCTATTTTTCCATGCGATCGAGTCTTGGATTTTTGCCTATTGTAATGGGGTTATCCTTATGACCTATGGTGCATCCCTTGGAAAAATATTATAAATTTGTTATTTTCTTTTTCTTTTTTATTTGATCTTTTTATTTTAATTCCCCATTATTTTAAATAATCATATTAATATATATATATAAGCACAGAATATAATATATGTATTACATATAAGAACATAAAAATGAAAATATTAAAATATAAGTAGAAATAAACTGTGTAAAATATGAAAAAGTGATAATTTTATTAAATTTTTTATATTCAGACAAAAATAAATAAATAATAATAATAATTAAATGAAAATAAAATTAATTTTTATTTTGGGTTACTCCTAGAAAGAACGTAGTTTGATGTCCTTAGCTGGAAATAGTCCCTGAATCTATCATATTTTTTTTGGTTCAGAGAACTTCTTTGTTAAATCATCCACTATTTATTATATATGTAATTATTGATTGAACGGTCTTAAATAATGACCATTTACATTAAATACATTCTCACAAGTGGGATATTGATTATCTACTACCCCATAGGGGTGTACATGATGCACTATCTAAGGACCATACCATCTAGCCCACAACATTCCTAAGTGAAAATTATTTTTGCATATAAATAAGAGCATAAATATTTTTGGTTCAAAGTGTTTTTCATTGAGATTCCTAGATTGGTATTCTTGAACTATATCTTTATTTATCCTTGAATTTTTATAAATCTCTATTCTATATTCATTAATATCACTAAGAAGTAGTTTCTAGATTCTTTTGACCATTGAAATTTCAATGTTCATTTTTTTAATCACCCAAAAGGACTTATCTTCTATTTAAATAGATAAACGAAATTATTAACCCTAAACCAACATATATGGAAACAAAAATATGATGGTATAGAATACAATAATTCTTGACCAATGGAAATCCAAGAGTTTCTCAGACCAATCTATCCTATAAGTATTAATGGTTTTTTAAGAATATAGATATTTTAAAAATTTTAAAAATCATATTGTCCTTTTTATTGAGGGTGTTAGGTAATGGAAATTATGTGAAAAATTAAAAATATAAAAATTTCTGTTAAGAAGGTGTAGTTTCTGAAATGGGTTGCATGATCACTGATGATAGCCCATGGAATTCTAGATATGTAAAATATGTTCTCTTTTAGGAATCGGGACAGAAATTGATGGTCATTGGACTTTGTGGGAATGGAAAAAACCCATATGAAGATATTATAAATTAATATATGGATATAGAGATATCCTCTAGTGTTTTGGAAGGGTCTCATAAAATCAATCCCCAAACAATTAATGATTTTAATGATAAGACTCGGTGTAAGTGGAATTTGATTCCTTTTTGCTATAGATCCTAATTTTCAACAATGATGAAAACATTGGAAGATCTTTTTAGAATCCATATTTAGTTTAGTATTATAGAATATAGTTTGTAGGACCTTTACAGTGGGTTTGTGTGGAAAAGGGTCCTCTACATGACTCTTAATGACTGTATTTTACAATAGACTCTTGTTCAGACTCAAGAACACATCTTATAATGATTTGATCAGGACAGAACATGGATAGGTATGGATCACCAAAAACATAGTTTTTGACCTCATAAATTAATTTTCCTCTTATATTGGTTCTTAAGTACATTTGTATTGTCACTTATAACAAGATATATTTTTATAACTTCACCCCATTGGCAATTACACACATGATACATGTTCTCATACAAAAATGAATAAGATAAATAAATGTGATGCAAGTTGTATTTTAATTGCATCCAAGATAGGGGATTAGCTAAAAATATTTCAACAACCTTTTCATGATTAATGGTCAAATCAAACTCTTAAAGAACAACTAACCACCTAATTAATTTGGCATTCGATTCTTGTTTTCTGAATAAAATTTGAATGCATAATGATCTGTGATGATAATGATGGGGATTCCTAAGAGATAAGACCCAAATATCTATAAATAAAATTCAATAAAATTTAACTCTTTCTTAGTTATTGTATGGTTTATTTTTATATGATATAATGATTTACTTTTATATGTAATTAAACATAGATTTTTCTCACATTGTTGTCTACAATAACTCTTACAGCGATGTAACTCGCATCAAACACGAGTTCGAATAGTAGTTTCATATTGGGATATTACATGATTTATGGGGATATAAGAGATTGCATGGGTGTTGAATATGATTCCTTATATATTTTTTCAAATAAAGGAAACATCATTCACTAAAAGAGCACTATGTGGTCGGGAAATCGAGTTGAAATTTTTAGTGATCCTTCTATAAAAATAATCATAACCTAAGAAGGAACACACTTATATGAAATATTTTTGGTATGAAATGTGATAAATTACGTAAACCTTAGCTTTATCAACTAAAATCCCTTTATGAAAGACCAGATGTCCCAAAAAAGTCTTAATTTACCAGGAAATGGAATTATTCCAAATTTAGGATGATATTCTTATCCTCGCATCATAACAAGAATCATTAGACATTATGAATGAATCTATCGAAATATACCCTGAATATGGAGAGGTCATCCATACAGACCTCTAAATTGTCACCCACCTTGTTAGAGAAGTTTCATATCATTCTCCTCAAGAAGGTACCTAGTGAATTAAATAAACCAAAGAGAGTGATAATGATGTAAACAGAACTGAATGAATGTGTGATCTTTTTGAACTTGATCATCTAAGGTGAGAATAATTTTATTATACCCTGAGAATCAATAATCGAAATAATATAACAAATGACATGCCACTTGCTCAATGACTTTATAAATAAATGATAAGGGGAAATTGTCTTTCTTGGTGAATGAGTATAACTTCTTATAGTCAATTCACACTCTACATCAATGAATAACCCTTGTGGGGGGAATATCAACATACTCATTAGAGATCACATTGACTCAAAGTTTCTTTGAAACAACATGAATTGGGAATACCCACTCACTATAAACAATTGGGTATATGAAACCCGATTTCAATAATATAATATGTCCTCTATATACCATATCCATAAGACTAGGATTGAGTCACTGTTGATGTTGAATACATGGTTTTCATTCAGATTATAGAACAATATTATGAGTTCCAATCACTGAGAAAATCCCAAAAATATTATATTGGTTTAAACACTTAAAATAAAAATGTAAATTTGTTTGAAAATGGGTTTCTTCATCCTAATTTCATGATATAATTCGAACTTTTTGAATAGATGTTACTACCACAAATTTTTATTGATCTGTCTCAAAAATGTGTAAGGTTGAATTTTTATTTATTTAACCACTAGTATCATTCATCAATGATTGTGAAAATTCAACAACGGATTCATATAAAAGAGGAGAAAGACAAGGAGACAAATTTCCCTAATATTGAAAATGGGAATCAATATCAATGTATCATAAGCACCTTTTAATGAATAATCTATACCTTTTTAGTTGAAAATCCAAACTAGGAATATAGTTTACCTTATAGTTCTATCCATCATCTTCAATAAATTAGTTTTTCTTGTCGATATTTATTTCAAGGTTTAGTTTCCCAAGCTTATTTTTATATTACGATTCCTAGTTCAGATGACTTAGTTGATTTCATTTAAAAAGGTATTGCCACGGAAATAAAAATACATGGAATATGAAATGAGGTTCACATTTTCTCTTAATCTATAAGGGACTTTGATAAAATTATTTTCTAATAATTGAAATGTGATGTAAAGATATTCTGGGTCTTTCAACGTATGATTAATGGTCCAATAAGTTGTGGTACTGACAATAGTAGCCAAAAGGACTTGGTTTTTGTGTGAGAACATTATTTTGAAAGTACAAAGGTCCTTTGTGTACTTGGAGTCAGTAGTAATGGTTTTAATTTCATTGATAAGTTGTATTTTCAACTTAAACTAATAGAATTATTTCATTACTGTATCGTCTAGATATGATTTATATATTACTCTATTACATTGAGGGAGGGGATCAGGTTGTATATGTTTTTTTTGAGGTTTTGGTTCATCCACATTATCATTGGAGCTTCCAGAATCTGATGTAGTTTCCACCTCATTTCACTATTATATTAATGATTTTTCTGGATCTAGAATGTTTTTTAGTGTTTTTTAAAGGATTTCCTTAAGACTGTCACTTTGTTTAGTTGTTTAAGAGGGTTTTGTGTACAACTATATTCTACCATTAATGTTTACGATGGTACAACCTGAGTAGGATTATGTTGATTTATAGTTAATGTTTTTTGGATGAGACATCTAAGTTAATTTTCCCCATCTATTTACACAACTATTAAAGGATTGGTATAGGGACAGATTGGGAATGGTCTTGTGCTGGTTGGTTTATCCAAGAATGATACTTTGGTTTTCTAATGGGTTACGAGATGGGTTGTTGGAATTGGATAGGATAATATTGGTATTTTGATGGTTGTGGTTGGAATGAGTTACGAGGTTGAATTTTTTTTGGGGATTAGGGGTTTAATCATTGTGGGCGACTAGGTTTTATTATGGGTTGTTGGTTATCCTTCCAACATAATCTTTCATGGTCATTATATCATGGGATGATAATGTTTTGGTATTTTAACTTCTAAATTTCCATAGAATTGACCTCTATTAGAGTTCAATATAAAATTAGATACATAAATGAAGGGATGGATGGATTTTTTTTGTCATTTGGTCATGTTTGTCACATATTGCTCAAAAAAGGACAAAAGATTTAATTTATTAGTTCTTCCTATGGTATATCCCATAAACCTTCATTATGAGTGAAACTTGTTTTCCCCTAATTTATTCCTCTTCCCAAAGGGTGTGAATTATAGCAGGTTTTGATGGATTCTCATAATAAGGTGACATTCCCATGTATTTTTAGACCTTCTAGATACTCATAACCATCATTTGGGTATTTCCTTTTAAAAAATATTCTACACAACATATTAGTGAATTTATTATTTCCCATATGAAACCTTATATAAAAAATTTATAATTTATGGTATTGAAAATCCATGGCGAGGAACCAAATTGAGTGTTTCTTCGAACCATTCCAATATTTCACAAAACAACTCCCCATGATTTCTTAAAAAATTTGATATATTTATTTAATGCTTTTGATTTGTGATAGGGGATGTATTTTTTGTAAAATTATCATAGAAATTGGTCCCATGAGTGGATTTATGAAGGGATTAGATTATTTAAGAAATTTTTCTCACATTAATTATGTGATAAATTAAAAGACCTCATCATATCTCACTCAGGTTGATGTGGTGGGAACACAGTTTCCACAATGTCATTGATCACTTTGAGTTGAAGAATAGGATTTCCCATGTCTGGGGTTCTCCGGATGGGTGCTTGTGTCAATCGGAAGGGGATACATCCATATGCTGCTTAGATCCCAAGATGAGTTCGATGAAGTCTGGAACCCATAGAAAATGCATCCTAAGACAGTTGTTCTTAGACTTTTTGAATTGAGACATACAAAAATCTACATTCCTTTAGGAATAATACGGAACAAATTTGGGTTAGACTGTATGGTCTGAGCTAGTTCTTCTAGCAACCCAAAATTCTAAATAATTTGGTGTCCTGTATTGGTACTCCTCTCAATATTGATCAACGTACATTAAATGATGAAATTGGATTATATTCCAGAGTTATGGTTAAAGTTGATCTAGAATATACGCTCTCTGAGGTCATATGTTTCGAGGTCAAAGATTAACAAACAGAGGTCCAAGTGGAGTTTTAGAAGAGACCACCATTCTGTGATCTTTGTAAAATTTTAGGTCATACTTTCTTGAACTGTAGAGTTATGAAGAGTCAAATTTCTCATCCAAAGGATGATGGATGGACTAAAATTAGAAGGGAAAAGAGGTGCAAGAATGATGGCTTGGATAAGTCCAAACCTCACATGAAAAAGATAGAAATGTGGGTGAAAAAAGATACTCATGTGGGAGAGACATCAGGTATGAATTGGGCTCTACTTGTGGAAGAAGAACATAATGCCAGCCTGGAACAAAGCATTCAAGACGTAATTGTGCAATTAGTTCTGGATACTTATGAGCAGTCCAATGATCTCCTGGAAGTTGAAGAGCTCGGTGCCCCAGTTAGTCGATAGTCTAATGAAGGGATCAATGATGCTCCCAATTGGAAGGCCTATGCATCATAACTGGAAAATCGTATTCCTTCTTGTAATGCTGGATAATAATTTAATGTTTCAGTTAGACATGAGACAACCGATGAAGCTGTTAGAGACTCAGTTCTGGAATTCAGAAAATCCTCTTGCAACAATATGCATTCGAACATCCTTGTCATAAATGGAATTGGATAGGCAGCTAAAAAAAGACTCATCCATTGATGCTACCGCATCTCTCATAGGTGATGTATCCTATAATGGAACTACTTTGTCTCATGATAAGGGCTCGATGGAGCATCTGTCTAGTAGATCCCATGATGGGAAGCCCTTAATCTCTGATTCTTTTTCCACCACAATTGAAATCTTAGGTTTGAGACCTCCCATTTTCATAGACTTAGACAAAGATAAAATAGTGGAAGTGGAGTTTCAACATCACTAGATTATACACCCTGCCATTGTGTTGAACACTCTATGTCCTGTTATGATGTCTTGTATGGTAATTCCTTCAAAAAAATTAATGGAATGTCCCCTGGATATTCCTTTAAATTGTGTGGTTTTAGAAACCAACCAACCCACTCCCAATGTAGGTGTTTCTTACATATCTTCTGTTTCTCTTCCAAGTAAGAAAGAAAAAAATCCAATTCGGCTTCTTCACAAGTGGTCACAAGATCAAAAATGATGAAAGGTTCGGGTGGCTCAAAAATGAAAAAGCGAGGTTCTACCTCCAAAAATAGGTTCTAATGGATTTATCTTTTTGGAACTGTCAAGGAATTTCTATTAAGGAAACTTATAATGTTCTTAAAATATTCCTTTGGACGCATCATCCTAAATTGTTTGCTATTAATGAAGCAAAAACTAATATTTCAATGAAGTTTATGAACCTTTGTACTTATGGTTATAATTTTTTAGGTTCTTGCGAGGAGGGGAATACTGTTGAATCTATGTGGGTTTTTTATATTGTTTCCTTAAAAAATGTTCATGTTTTCGAAAGCTATGAACAATTTTTCACTGGCTATTTTTTGTTAAATGGTTCTCATATTTTCTATACCATTATCTATGCCAAGAATTGATATCGAGATAGAAGGACACTATAGAATGGTCTTTATAGTCTAGCTAGTACCATTCAGGATCCCTGGTTTGTGATTGGTGATTTTAATGCAATTCATTCCTCTAGTAAAAAAAATTGGACCATCCCACTCTACCATTTCCTCTATTGAATTTAAAACAACAATTGATTATTGTGACCTTATAGAAATTAACCTCACTGGTTTCAAGTTTACATGGTATAGAATACTTTACAATAGGGTTGATTCCAGTAAATTAGATAGTGCCTTCACAAATATCCCTTCTCTTGACACTTGGTACACCAATTCTAGCACCACCTTTCCTAAACTCAATTCAGACCATCATCACATTCTTGTCAGAATTTTCACCAAAAAGGTGAAATACATTCATTCTTTCAGATTCAACACAGCTTGGTTAGTTGATCAGGAATGTTTTGAAATAATAAAATAGTATTGGGATTCTATGAATCATCTCAATTTTTCTTTTTCTTGTGTTACCAAATTGAATCATCTCAAGAGATGCCTCAAAGGTTGGTGTAGTGAAAAATATAAACAAATGAACAAGTATATTACCAAACATGATAATGACCTTATCCAAATTCAAACCTCTTCCACTACCTCTAATTTTCCTTCTACCCTCAGATTGAAATAATCAATTCGATGAATCATAATTCTCTCCTTACTATTAAAGATAAGATACGACAAGAAATTTTTAAAACATAATGTCTTGTAGATGGTGATAGAAATATGAAGTTCTACAATTCTATTCAATGTATAAGAACGGATTGCAGGCCCCTTTCTCTCTTTAAGGATAATGATATTATCATTGACACAGAAGAATGCATTGCAAATCATGTGGTCTCTTATTTTGATGGCACTTTCAATGGACCAATAATTGGTAAAGACCTCCACCCTAAGGTTATTCCATTCATGGTGAGTGAAGAATAAAGTGTTTTTCTTCTCAGCATTCTGCTTGATCATAAAATCAAAGACAATTTTTTCAACCTTAATATTGATAGTTCCCCAGGCCCTGATGGCTATAATAATGGTTTTTTCCAACAATAATGTGAGATTATTCACACTGATGTTTGAAAACTTGTCAAATCCTTTTTTTCTAATGGTAATCTTCCTCATGGTCTAAATTCTCAATTTATTAATCTAATTCAAAAGGTAGACAATGCTTTTGAAATAAATCTTTTTCGTCCTATTGGGCTTATTAATTATATTTCAAAATCATTAATAAATTTCTTTCCAATAGACTTTCGATTATATGAAATAGAATTGTTTCTTGGAATCTATTTGGTTTCATCAAAGGGAGGTCTAAAAGACTGTATTTTCCTGGCCTATGAATGTACCAATGCCCTTAATAAAGCTGTCAGAGGAGGAAAAAGTTCCCTTAATCTTGATATTAGGAAAGCTTTTGATACCATTGATTGGGGAATCATATTCATAGTTCTTTAGTCCTTTGGTTTTAGTTTCACTTTCATCAATAGGATAAATTCTTTATTTACATCGGCCCACATATCTATCCTTGTCAATGGTTCCCCTAAGGGTTACTTTAAATGCTCCAAGGGAGTCATATAAGGTGATCCTCTATATGTCATTATTTTTTCTATTGTGGAGAATTATCTAAGCAAACTGGTCACTTGCCTTGTAGATCAAAACAAGATCAAACCTATCTAAGAAGCTAAAAACATAAATGTCTCTACTCACCTACTTTATTCCAATGACATCATTTTAATTGTCAAATGATACAAAAATAACATCCAAATAATAAAGGATACCTAGTCTCATTGTGATGAAATTCTTGGTCAGTCTATAAACCCGAAAAAATCCTATGTTTTCTTTGAATTTTGTTTCTTCTTCTAGAAAAAATAATATTAATAACAATTTAGGCATAAAAGAAGGATTCGTCCCCTTATCCTACATGGGAGTTCATATCTTTTGGGGTAGACCCAAATCCATGTAATTGTTCCTATGTGGTTGATCAAATCATTAAGAAACCTTCCTCCTGGAAAGGTAAGTCCCTTTCAGTGGCTGGTAAGATTTATCTCATGATGTCCACTATTTCCTCTAAGTTGGTCTCGTTGATGATGGTCTATAAATGACCAGTTGGTCATCTGAAAAAAATCAACGTTTACATAAAAAAATATTTTTTGGACATGCAACATTCTAGAAAGGAAGTTAGTGACCATCTCTATGGTAACATGTTGTAAACCTTTAGAGAAAGCTATTCTTTGCATAAAAAATCTCATACTTTTTAATGATTCCCTTCAACCATGTCTCACTTGGAGGATAATACATAACAATTTAGACTCCATTGATTTTCTTAAAAAATGATTTCTCATGAAGTTATAGATGGGATATTTTAACAACATTAATTCTTCTATCTGGACTACAGTTAAGCATTATTTTTCTAATATTATGAATAAATCTGGATGGATTGTTATCATGCACTCCTCCCTGAACTTTTGGCTAGATAATTGCTCTGGAACACCCCTCATTTCCATGATCTCTACTAATTCTCTTCCAAATATTACCAATACTTCTACAAAAGATGTATTGAAAGCTGGTTTCTGCAATATTTCTGACAACATCATCCATGAGGTTTATAAATATCCCTTTACGAATTCTGAGGATTTCCTAATCTAGGAGCCTTCCCACAATTGTATTCAAGATTTTAAAAGCTTATATATCCTCAATTTTCATACTCTAATCATGATTATTCATGGATAAAATCTTTTGACAAACTTTGGATTAAACCCTCATGATTTACTCATGTTTGGCATCTATCCTATAACTGTGTTCCCACCGAGGTCTGTCTTTAGTCTTTTGGGGTCCAACTGTTCTCAAGGTGTTCATTCTGTCATCACCTTAGAGAAGATACTAACCATCTGTTCTTATCTTGTGATACAACTTCTTCTGTTTGGATTTAAATTGCTGAAATTTTTTACTGCAGATGGATCCCCATTGATAATATCATCTTGCAATTAAAATGATGTATGGATCTATATCTCTCACAAAAAATCAAGAACCTCTTTCTCAATGCTATTTCTGAACTTCTCCATGTGATCTGGGATGATTTAAATGTTATTATCCAAATCAATTACTCATTCAATCTTAATGCAGGCCAGATGTGAATTCTCATTGCAATCATGGAGGCTGCTTCGATAGAGAAAGCTCATTTTGACAACACTGTTAGTGAATTTTAGATACTTTGTCACCTTCAGATTGATGGGATCTACAAGAAGCTGAGGTGCTCTTTTGAGCTATTTTGGAAAACCCCATTCCTATGATGGATCAATGTGAATGTGGATGGTTCTTCCAAAGGCAATCTGGGACCCGTGGGAAGTGGTGTTATCTTCAGAAACTACCTTGGTCAGTGTCTTGGGAGCTTCATTGGAAGCTATGGTATTGCTTCATCTCTGGTGGCAGAAATGATGGTGGTGATACATGCCATCAACATTGCTAAGAAAAAGGTCTAGAACAATATTTGGATTTAAAGTCATTCAACCACTATAGTTCATTCCATTTGGGAGGGTGTGGTGCATCTTTCCTGTCGTCTGACCACCCAATGGATAAACTACCATTATTATCTTATAGAGTTTAACATCATTAACACCCATGTCTTTCATGAAGCGAACATGGTTGATGATGGTCTTGCTAACAATGGAATCAAATAGGGAATAACTGCGAAGGATGAATTTCTGGTTGAGTTTCTTCCTCTTTATGACAAATATTTTAATAAAATACTCTATTTCAGACTCATGTAGTTCTACATTAATTTTTTAATAAAATGTGTCTTGGACTTTGACTAATGCACCAAAAATAAATAAAATAATTTGGAAATTTTAAGTGAAATTGAGGTGGGAAAATGGAAATGGGGGAGAATATAATTGTGTTAGGATTAATTAATTAGGTCCCTAGAAATAGTGACAAAATTTCGTCTTGCCAAAATTTGCCCATGTTTTAGGGTTAAGCGGTAGCTTGTAGTGTATGTTGGGTTGTCGAATCCTTAATGACCTTAGCATAAACCTAAAGACACATACATTCTATGAATAGTTTTTGGATATTAATAGGAATGTTTTTTGTATATTTTAACTATTATTTACTGATAACTAAGAGAACTATGTGAATATAAATTATTAGAATTGGTTGATCGAAGGATATTACAAGGGATGGATTAAATGAATTTGTTTTTTAATTGTCTCAATTTCATTAACTCCAGAAGTATTTTTTCAATGAAATAAATATAACATTGTAACATATAGGTTTAACACCTTAACATTCACATTCTATCCAACTATACAATTATGGGATTATTTTCATAAGGACTCCAAGGTAATGGATGTTATTAGTACATGGAAATTGTTGTGATAAAATGTAGAATGGAAGTAGAAGAGAGAAAATAATTGAATTAAAAACTCAAATATAAAATATTATTAAACAAAAGTTGTGTGAGAAATGGAAACCAATACAGACCCTTTATACTCCATTTGATCAGCTCATAATAGGTTTATCCCTCTATTGATACTATAATCTCAATGGAAAAAAAAAGTAGAGTCATGAGGGCGGAATTTAATAAGGGAAAAAATTAAATAAATGATCACTCTAAACTTGTGTGAAGAATTTCACAATTTGTGGTGTAAATAAGATCACTTATTGAAGCAAAGGTATCAAATAGATATGAAAAATAATAATATAATCTTATAAGTGAAAATATTATATTAAAAAACTGTGAACAGAAAAACATTCCAATATAGAAATGAAATTAAATCATTAAATTGGAAACATAACATTAAAATGAGAATATCCCACAAATTTCCATAAATAATCCAACATCACTACCTTATGTATTAATTGTGTAAGGCTACAGTTGATCGTCCAATTATATAATTAACCCCAATTAATTTTTGTAGTCGTTTTCGGGTGGAATGTTAATGGAATGAATAATTTTTCCCACTTAAGAAAAGTCTATGAAAACATGCCTCCACAAAATAAGTGTTCCTAAATGGCCCACTCAATTGTGGAATTTTGGTGGGCCATGGAATATGAAAATGAAGAGATTGATATCTCCATTCTTATTGCAAAATTTTTTGTATTGTTTTTTTTTTGAGATACGATGGATATAGTTGGATGTTTTTCTGGACAATAAAATCTAGCACATAATTTAATTTTCAACATGGGTTGTCTGTAACACATTCAAACATATTAATTATCTATACACACTATAAAATGAAATGTTACCCATGATTTTATATCACTCTGGATCAAATTTTAGCACAATCATGATTAGAACATGTCATCTATATTAATTTTATTTGGCTTTGCTATTTTTTTACATTTCCCAGAATGTGTTGGCATGAAAGCCCACTTTTTACATCATTAAATGTGATTCATCAATTGATCCTGAAGAATGAAATTTTTCCAATGTCTTAGGAAACCATAAAATAAAATATGATATTAAAATCAATATCATTTGGGGAATTGAAATGTGAATCCAAATGTACCAATTAATAGTGCACTCTAAGTTAAAATTGCAATCATGGTTTGAAATAACATTCAATTATTAAAATAAGCTAGAAATATTTTTTATGAATAATGAAGAACCAAAATTTTATAATATATACATCAGAAAATAGCCTCTTTCAAAGGCTTATTAGACATAATCTACATTCACAACACCTACAATGCATTCCCACAACCAAGGACACCCCACAACACTATCATATAACATCCCACCCATAGACACCTAGGTCACTAGCCAACAACATGGTCACATCACATACCTACCAAAGTCACTTTTTAAATGAACTATTTCAAAATCTAACCTCAAAAAATTACAACATATGCAAATCTACTCAAATAGAAGAGAGATAAGTAAAGGGTGGGTATCCATCAATCCATCCTCATTATCAGGATAATGGGAAAACACCCCTGTATATATGTATCAGTTTCAAAATATGGAGCTCAATGTAGGTGGATTGAATATATATATAACAAGTAAAAGTATGTATATATATAGCCACAAATAGTCCCATTCTATGATATTATAACATGTACTGACCAGCACACAATGCCACCACTTTCACTTCAACCAATACATGCAGAAAACCATATAAGAATCATAGGAAAAAGAAACATACAAGTATGCATTACAAGCCAAAGAAAACATTCATTTAAACATATATTTCCTTTAATTATATATCAATAGAAACTTATAACTGCATATACCATTATTAATTCATTCATTATGAATTTGAGTCCCACTATCCAATCCAACCCAATCCAATTAGATCATCATTACATAATTATTCAATCATTATCCAGGAATATAGCACAACCAAATTGTTCTCATCTCTTCTTCCTAAAACACCACACATATCTTCCCTAAATATTTTCCTCATACCAACCACACATCACCCCATATCAAATCGTTACCACACATGGTGTTATACTAGAGCACAACCCCACATCTCCCCAAAAAAAATCACCACCATACATCATCTCATTCAAAATGCCCTCATACCAAGAACCAATCACCCCATAAGACATCATATCCACATTGATTCACCCAATAGAAGGGCCTCACCACAAAAAATCCCAAACATAAAATTTATAAGAGTTACAGAAAATGTATTTCATCAAATTCAACTTGTATTTAAAAGAATTCTAAAAAAATACATAAATCTAGGCTAAACCATTTAAATAGACTAATAAAAGTGTTTTTACAATTTTTATTTTGGGATGAACCACAAATATACACAATTTGGGATCTATATCAACAAAAGTAAAATTAATGAAATGGCTTCCCGCAACCATTTTTCTCAATGGGGTATCAAGCTTATTAATTTATAATTTCAAAATAATAATGTCAAAGCTATAATATTTATATAATCAAACCCTTTTCCCATAACATTTCAACTAAATGATAAATTTTTCTTTAGATAGACTTCACAATCTATCCCCCATATATAAAAAATAATAATCTCCACAAGAAAATAACAAAAAACTAATAAATGAGGGATATTATACCTCAAATAAAATTTTCCAACTCTCTTCGCACCTTAGGATGAAGAAGTGATGCAGGAAAACTACAACCACACATCATAAAACAATAGATCAACCTAAAACACAACAAATGTTATCAAAAAAATTCCTAAAAAACACATATAAAATATTTTCACCATAGAAAATCTATATTATAATATAAAGGGAATCAAAACAAGAAGGTTAGAAGGTCTTAACAATAATCACCAAAGAATATACACCAGAACTTATGGATCATGAAGATGGATGATGGGGTTGGAATGCCACCTAAGACACCAAGGGTAATTCAATTATTGAGATGGGAATGCAGTTGATTGAGGTAATAATAAACATGAAAAATACAAAATCTTATAACCCACTTCATACACACCATGAATCCCATTTATGATGTGAATTATAAAAGGTACTAAAAATTAAAATCCATTAACCAATTAAAAGGAAGGGATATTTCCTATAATCATTTTCTATAAAAATTTAATTCTCCTAAAAGTAATTAATTATGTTATTTGAATTTGGTTCACATTCTATTCCTCTGCTGTACAAAATCAATGAAACCATCCATCTAAAAAACTATTAATGGACCACTCATGACAAGCATTTGCTTCATGTCATGAACAAAATACTACTATAATCATTCAACTACATATCCACTAATCCCTTTATACCACCTCTGATCACTCTTCAACAATTGAAACAAGAAATGTAGTAGGCTTGGAGGTCATGGGTTGTTACATCAGATCCATCATAAATAATTATCGCATAGAATAAAAAATCCTAGAAGAAAGAAATACTGTCCAAATAATAACCCCATTAGATACCACTGACAGATACCATCATTTTTCATCACTGCCATCATCTACCCAATCAACTGTAATATCCTCAAACCAACAAATATTCACAAATCAATCAAAATATAAATATAAAAATCTATATAAACTAAACCAACCACTGCCATAACCCACATACATCAAAGCCTAGAGTACAAAAATATGGGAATTACATCATCTAAGTTAACATAAATAATTTTCTTGTGGAACTGACTTACCCACATGGTTTTGACCATTTGTGATTATTTTATCTGAATTAGGATTATGGTATTCCCTTTTTCATATGAAAAACTCATTATCACACACCACTCATCCAAAAAAATCTCAATAATTGAAAAACACATATCCTAAAATAAATGGATCAAAAAACACATTACCAAAAAAATATAGTTAATCCAACACTGAAAAAGAAAACATTGGGTACATAGAACACAACTGATTCTCAAGTTCCCAAGTAAATACATTTATGAAATCATGCCTCGAAAACATGAATACTAATGGAATTATCAATGTATGAGGTACCTTCTCACAAATATCTGGTATCCCCACTAGATGCTCAATGAATGTTACATCATCTTCAATATCTAACTCCCCATAGTAAATGACATGTGATCCATCATGATGATACTGATGGAGTTGAGAAAATGGAATATTTCATGGATCCTCTCTAATCATAGTGGAAATACCAATTGATGTGCCACCTCAAAAACTATCCATAACACATCATAGGGACCCACAATCTGGGGGGAAATCTTACCCCCACTACTAAACCTATACTACCCAAATAGATGATAAAACATCATGAACATGTCATCTCCAACATCAATTATATGTGGATTATACTATGAATAGTTTGAGACTTATGATGGTTCTAAATATTTTTCATCCTCCAATGAAAAAACTAAACATATCAATCATTATCAAAGCCATGTTGAGACTATGAACTACTTCCTCCCCATCCTCTATTGAATATAATGGAGAACAAAACAGTTTTATATACAATCCTTAAAATAAATCTAGACCAATTGAAGAGTGATAACTATTATTATATGAATAAAAACCCCCCACATTTCAAGCCCACTATCCATCAATGTCTATGATACATTCTCACAACATATCTTCAATGTTAAGGATACTATTCTTTATAATTCCATAATTATGAGGGAGGAATATATTGTAAAGGCATAAGTGAGTGATAAAATCATGTTTTTGTCCCTTCCATACTCATTTTGTAAAGAATTCATCCAGATCAGAGATAATGTAATTCAAAATATGAAAACCAATACAGTATTTTTAACATATTACATCACCAAAACATACACAACACTCATGTCTTTGGTCTATAAGAAGTATGTTGATTTCATAAACTGATCAATGAATATCTTTATAAAATCAAAACATCTATGAGATTGGTGTAACCCTATGATGAAATCTGTCATGATGTCATCACAATTCCACTTGGGAATGTCCAAAGGCTACAAACAGAGACCCAAAACACTATAATCATCTGTTACCTAAGGAAATATAAATATTTTACCACAAACCCAACCGTATCCCATTACATCCAGGGCCACCAAAACTATGTCATCGAGTCTTGATACATCTTGGATATTCCATTGGTTTACTTCTAATGGATAGTTGTTAAACTCATTAATGATTTCTATATATGTCACTACAAGAATAAAAAACATCCCATTAAACATCATCTTGTCCAAACCGTCCTCTTACCATCCCACCTACAAATCCTCATGACCAGGATGATCTCGCATCACATCTTCCACTAAGTCCCTCCATAAGGACAACTCTACCTGAAATACAAGAGAATAATACAAAATTGTCTGAAAAAAATTATCTACTAGTTACCACTCCTGAATTCATGTTCTGTGATTCCATATCCTTTATAACTCTCCATCCATACATATACTCCATAGTAAAATTCCTATATGATTTTTTTCCCAAGTCATTGCCAACAACACTCCCTTTTTCTGTGGTGTAGAAGAACTCAAAATCAGAATCATAAAGAAACATTGTGCACCACTATTGGGTAAAAATTAGATCAGGTTGTGGAAAGATATAACTCAATATGTTATGATCCATGAAGTCCACAAAAAACACCCCAATATGGTTATTTCTCAACAAATCCTATGAAAAAACCACTATTATCTCTATATAAAGGGTTGAAAAGTACTTCTCATTGGGACATAACTTCCTAGAAATAGAATATATGACCTCTATCTACTATATGAACACACATAACAATACCACATCAGAAGCATCACAAAACACCTCAAACATCACCCGACATCTAGAATACTACTCATTAGAGCACTGAAAAATTACAAATGTAGGTTTCCAAATATTACTGGGAACTGATCTGTCCACACGAAAGCTTATTCCTTCTAGGTCAACACTATTTATGGTTCAATTAAATGATAGAAATTGAAATAAAAACCATAGATAATAGCTTCCAAGACCATGTAAACTATGAAACTCTTCTTAGATCTTTGTTGAATCAAAGAAAAAAACAACATCAAACAATGATATCTTGACATACTTGTCTTAATGACACACCACATTCCTAAGTAAATGATCCTCTAGCATATTAAACATATACGTGGAAAACATTCCATAAAGATGGTGGTGTTCAATAACCTAAAGAACATCTCTATGATGATCATCATGTTGATCATATGACTATGAGTATAGCAATATGTTTTCTATGGTTTTTTTTGAAATTCTCCATGATTTCATGAAACATCAACTTCTTAATCCCCATAATCATACCGGGATATTTTTTGATACCAAACAGCTTCACCAAGAACTAATAGTTACAATACCAGCATCTTATAGTAGTCTATGGGATATATCACTCCTTCCCCCTCAACTAGTGATTCCCACACCATATATCCATCATAAAAACCAAATTGGACACTCTTATATAGTCAAAAATATTTTCTATCATTCATATAATTTAAAAGTTCCTGACCATTAGATTATTTAACCTCCAATGGTCTAAGAAAAACATTAGAATACCATCCACTATCTTATAAAAATAATACTATAGCACCCTCTAATGATACATTGGGTTAGATGAAACAATTATGAATCGAGTCATCTACCTAAATTTTTGGGATCCAACAAAAACTAAGGATAAATTCAATAAAGATCCATAAAAACTAAGAACCACCCAACATCAAGACTATATCTAACTCCACACCACATTGAGGGGGTTTCATCAAATCCTCCTTAGAAAAAATGTCATTAAAATCCCCAATGACCCATGGAACCTCCACTATCTTAATTTCTAGTGATTTCATAGAAAAATCATCCATCAAATAAATAAGGGGCTCCACACATCTACTTCCCACCATAAAACTTCTCTTGCATACTAAAATGAAATAATGGTTATCCAAATCTAAGAACATGAATCTCATATGTAATAATTTGAAAATATTATGCAACAAATATTAAAATTCATTTATGAGTATCACATAATAAAAATATATTTATGTTACACAATATCCCTTAAGAACTGATTTGGACCCCCCCCCCTTTGTCTCCCCCCTAAAAAATAATACAACAAGTCTCGAATTCTCCTAGAATAGTTAACACAATATGAACAAAAATATGATCAATGTCATTTATTTTCGCATAGACTATAGAGGGGGGTAAATGGATTGTGAATAGCCCAAAAAAAGACTACTCAAAGGAGTATGATATTATGAGTGTACCTTCAATAATCACCAGAACTTATGGAGCCACTGCCTCAACAGTATAAAAATGAAAATGCTTAACTCTTCCATATATAAATTTGTGGCCACCTACAATACCATGATTGGTTCAAGGTATCTAAACATGAAGGTTATCCTAATGTCTCTCTATAACTACTCCATCTTCCCTTGGTAATGAATAACAATTCTTACCAATCTTCTAGAACAGTTACACTAGCATATTCTAATGAGGTTGGTGGGGAACCTGACCTCGTCAACTTAATTGAGTATGGGAAGCCAATATGTATAGTATATGGTGATGAAAAAAACCCATAGATAATACATGATGGCCCCAATTCTCTTAGAAATAAAGGAAACCCATTGGATCGAGAAGGATGGAAGGGATACAACTGATCTCGACTCTACCCTAGTAAGATAATTTATGACCCTGTCTCCTGAGAACTCATACTAATAACTATACTCCACAAGGAACCTTGATAGCTCCCATATCACACGAGACCAACTAATGAATGAATTCTCCTGATCACATTGTCCTTTTTCTAATCTTCTATATATCTTTCCCACATAATAAATGTAACTACATACTACATTGATGGGTGGAGTCCCTATAATATAAATCTCAAAAGAGACTCATAATCTAGATAATAATGAGATGAAAAACATGGAAGGGCGTTTAAATTGATTCAAAAATCCTACACTATCACAGTCACCAATATAAGGTATAGATACTCTAACCACTTCACTTCCATCATGATCAATGAAATGATCACTTGATGGAACTGTTTCTTAATATTGATGCAAATTAAATTTATTCCTTCCACCCACCCTAATAAAAAATCTACCATTGACAAAAATATCATTTTAACTGAATAGTTTCCAAAGGGACACAAAAATCCACAGGGGGCCTGATAAAACTAATGTAAATATCAAGATCCTCCAACCAAATCTATTTTCTATATTAGAAATACTTCTCCCATAATTCCATAAATTCTTTCACATAAATGAATATAATTCCCACTACTTGTGATCAACCACCTCTATAAGATCGAACCTATGACAACAAATCAGATCATTCTATTAAACATAAAAAACTTGGACAACTCGTCGAATTCAACTAAGATCCATAGATGAAATTAAAAACAATGATTTTCTAATCCTGATAATATTTAATTTTATTAATATTTTTTTCAATTATTTTTATTTACACGTAACCAAAATCATCCAATAGAAAAAAGAACACAATTTATCATGATGTGTGTATCTCTCTTAGTCCACCACACTACAAACTGGTCCACCTCACTTGTTCATTTAATAAACTCAATGATCATGCACTGTATTGTGGGGGAACTAAAATCATGTGTACTATATGGTCTACATGGTCTATGTCATGATCCATTATCAACTCGACATATTTCCATATAAACCCATGAAATAATCTCTATCCTTATATCCATAATTCATCATATCTCTCAACCATAATCTTTGAAACTATTTTATCATATTCCCATCACACCAATGATACTTCAATGAAGGAATAGACATAATGACCCATTGAGTCTGGCCTCTAGTAAGCCCATGATAAGAGGCTAGTACTAGGAGAATAAAAATATCAAAAATGGGAGG
The DNA here is from genome assembly GCA_963277665.1 of Viscum album. NCBI lineage: Eukaryota > Viridiplantae > Streptophyta > Magnoliopsida > Santalales > Viscaceae > Viscum > Viscum album. Next base: position 1,151,326,772 of record OY728122.1, read on the forward strand.
TGATACCCTCTATAATAATGCTTGATTGGGATATAGGATGAATCAACAACAAGAAACTCCAGGACATAATATTAAAATTATTCTAAAACCCAACCAACAAAGAATGTCATTATAATATAGGTACATATAAAAGTCTCCATATTAAATAACCAAATGAAAATATATTGTTGTGGCTTATAAATAATCTCATGTTCAGAACTAGTTTTATTCTTTATGGTAAATGTAATAATCTGATAAATTTGAAAATTTGATTATATACCTAGGGTGGTCATACAAGTATACTCGGTAGGAAAACCAATGTCTCTCATGAACATGTGAAATTATTATACAAATGTACCATTGAGAAAACAAAAGTACCAATAACAACAAAACATGTCAACTATCCATACCACACCTCACCAAGGAATGCTCACCAATTAAATCATGACATGATTAATAATATAAAAAGAATTTCATCGGTAAATGGTACCCCATACCACCTTCCCAGTAATTTTCACCACTCGCACCTCAATGTTGTATGTCTTGGTCGTGGAATTTATTTTTTATAACATATATGATAATCCGAAATCAAGATTCCATCACATAACCCTCACAAAAAACCAGTTCGACCTCCACATTACATGGTCACATCTCATGTTACCCTATGAATATTGGATGAACACATCATAACCATTACAATAGTAAAAGGTTAATGTGAATGTGGATAACATCAATATCATTCCCACCACTTAACATTCCTGATCCCCAATATAAGATAGCCCACTAAATGATGATATCATATCTCACCCGTAGACACTTAGGCCACCACCCTATAGCATGGTCAAATCAAATCTCCCCCACATAAACATGGGATATCACTTAGTGCCCTATAATTACTCCATACATCATAACTCATTAATATATATTCTCTTGTAGGGTGTAGTGGGAAAGAACAAGTATCTGGCCAAAAAAATTCACAAGGATATTGAGAAAGATACCCCTTTAATTTATATATATATCTTTGTGTGTGGGTGTTTGATAACTGTCCTAGATGTGGATTGGGATTTTAAAGATAACATAATAAATATAAAAATTATATATAAACAAAAACTCATACCAGTACACTAGATATGTTCACAATAAGAACTAACCGACTCTGAACATCACCAATTTTGATGCCACCACTAAATACATAAAACAAAATAAACATAAAACATCACCTCCAACTCCCCACATTTCATTAAAATCCATGAATAATTTCATTTCAACATTTAATTTAATTTATTATTTATCAGTGACACATTTAAGCACCCATCACATTAGGAATTTGTTCATTAACCATTTCCATAAAATTATAAAATCCATCCCATTGAATTTAAAACATTAATAACTAATTTTTCCATCCTTTTTTGGGAATTTAGAAAAAAACAACCATATCCTTATCATTATCCACAAAACACAACAATATGTCACCATCCAATAACATGGACTTATACCAACCACAGACTGCCATGTAATAAATTTTAATGACACAATGCCACATACTACATCATAAACACACATCAATTCCTCATAAAACTGCCTCATACCAACCACAGAACACCCCAATCCACATCGAAACCACACATTATATACACATTACATGGTTTCAAAACACTGAATCACAGAATTATAAAATTTTTCTTATTTTAAAAAATGGGATTTCATCCCATTCTACTTTTTTGTTAAATGTTATTGCCACATAATTAATACATCTAGAGGTAAATATTTATTTAGAGGAATAAAACTATATTTAAAATTTCCATTTTTGGTGATAACAAAATGAAAAAAAACATGTTTTCAAAAAAAAACAATATCACTAGAAATGGAACACAAAAACAGTTATTATAAATTTATATCAACCCAACCAATTGACAATATGATGAAAAAAATATTGATTCTATTAATATTTTTTGGATCAAACCCCATTACACCAGAAATTTCAATTATCTAATTAATTTATCTATATTTTTTCTATGTAAACCATCCACCATAGAATAGAAATATTAAATCCCTAACACATGTTAATAAAAATTGATAAACGAGGGATTCCTTACAACAATGAAGATTTTCTAACATTATGTTCACTATTGGATGAAGAAGAAACAGCCAAATATGACAACGACATAAGTGAAACCATATTTGAAACTACACAATACCAATGGATCATCAAAATAAATCCAAAATCACCCCAAAATGAAACATTATCGCCTTATTGACTCCATATGAGAATAAAGAGAGAGACAAAACATGAAATATTAAATGTATTATGAATGATAACCAATGTATAGCCACCAGAACAAACTAATCAATGAGATGGAAGATAGTGCCTGAATGGCCTCCAAATACTCGTTCACTTAGGGAAACAATCATAGGTGTATATTATCCAAATGGTGTGGGTGAATCATTAGAACCAAAAACATAAAAACATAAAACCCACCACTTTCTCATCATAAACCCCATTCAAGATGTGAATTACATGGTGCCCCACGAATTACATTCATGAATATAGTATAGGAAGCGAATATAAAATATCATTGGGTTCTTATAAAATGTATGACTCGTCATCCAACATTTATTGCACAACATGATTTTTTTTCACAATATCAACCCCCTCCATACAAAATTTGTGTAACATGATGTATATAAAATCCTTACTCATTTTAGTCATGATGCTAATAAAATTAATATCATGGATCACCTTATGTATTACTCCCTTCATTCCAAATACAAAAATCCCTATAGACCTACCATAACTACTATATAAACACAGAAACTTGAAAATTAATTCTTCAAGGATGTACATGAATTTACAAGGGTTTCTAAATGTTATTTATGACTTGGGATATATCCTAGAAGAGGTTTCCACAATAATATCATAGGTATGACTAGGAAACAAAAAAATTCTGGAATAATGTTCACTATATGCATCATTTCCCATTGAAAATTGTTTCTATATTTCCACATTTTACACCCAATAGACATCTTGAAATTAAAAAAAATATTATCAGTTCCTTATTTTACATTTTTAAATGTAATTATTTGTACATTAATTCTTTATTCATAATATCCTCTTGAAATTTCATGACAATCTACATCCCTATTTGTTTGATTTTTTGGAATTATACTATCTACATGTTTTTAATCATAATTCCTGATATCTAATTTAGAATAATCATATTATTCTTCAATTTATTTCATATTTATCGGGTTTCCCATTGAAAAATCACTAAATTTTCTATAAATTCTATTTATAACTTGGTTCCTTTAATCTGTATCGATTATTTTATGATTAAATGGTTAGTAATTAGGGATAAACAACATTATTGAATTTTTGTTAGATGAAAAAATCATACAAAATATTTCACACTCTTAGATATTATTTTTTTTATCATAATGTTCAAAATAAATCACTCTTGTTTCAATATATATTTTTAGAGGTCCGGTTCTCTCAAATTATAGAATCTAATTTCATAAAATAATAAATCCTTCATAACATGTCGTAGTGGAAATGTGATTAACCAAATAATATCTCGTGTTAGTGCCTATCAATGTGTGTAGTATTAAGCCCTATGTGAGTGTTTTACATAGTATAATATACCTTATAGTATTCGAAAAGGTATATTATTTTCTAGGAGAACCATACAATATATACTATAAAGAACACTTTCTTATAATCTTATATTTATACATATCCCTTAAACATATAACATGGAATTATAAATTATTGTTATATAATGGTATTTAATTAATTTTTTGTTCTCACAATTACTTATATTATCCATATTATTTATACTACCCTAAAGGATAATTTATAAATTTAATTTTTTGACCATTATAACATAAAAATTGTTTCATTTTACAAAACTAACAACCAAAAATATTATATATTTCAAACCTACCAATGATACCAACAATAAAGCCCTATAATGTGACGATCTAATTAAATAAATAAATGGAAATATTCTAGTAAATAAATTTCCAAAATATTTTTTATTGGAGTTTTATCGAGTTAGGAAAAATATCAACTAATAAACCATAAGTATTTTTAAGATAACTGACATTTTTTCACTATAAAAAAATTATTCTTCCAAAATTTTCTATCAACATATTCCAAAAATACTCCACAAAGGATATGATTATAGTTACACAATATGCATTTATTTTCATCATAACTTTGAGAAATATAATAATAAAAAAGGTGGGAGCTTATATTCATTGTATTTGATAAAAAATTAAATATTATCACAATAGGGGTAATAAATGGGGTATAACATAAAAGTGTGTATATAAGAACATAAAACTATGAACATATAGTGTAACATAATAATATATACATGACACCTAACATTGAAATGATGATAAAACCTAAAAATGAGATAGTAATAATAAAATCACCAAATGTTCATCACTAATGATTCATAATAGCATATTACCTGAGCTATTCAAAAAGACATAATAAAACGTTAGCAAGTCATGTTATAAAGGTACCATGATGATTTTATCACTTGATAATAAATCTTTATAAAATGAATTGAATAACTATCATCTTTCACCCTTTATATTACAAAGTTTATCCACAAATGCATAATAAATCATTAACTTGTTTTTCATCCATGGTATAATAAACATGTAATACCTAGAGATTAATTCATTACCTAATGCACTAGGGGGATTTTAAGGTTCACCCTTAACATGTATAACATTATATGTTCCACAATAAGAAATCATAATAATTAAATCGAACTATAATTAACCCAATAATGAAATATATTTACATTATAATACACAAAATGATAATAATTTATCATGTGAATGAATAAATATGGTGACATATGATAATATGATAATAATTAAGAGATTATGATCATATATATAGAAAATAAATTTTGATGGTAAACCTTTAAATCTCATCTAAAAATTGTGTAAACCACCCTTTCATTTTAAAATAATGATGAATTATTTTTACTGGGAAATATTATTAAAAAAGGCATCATTTTATTTTTGAAAGGAAATGTATTAAAAATTAAAGGATGTTCTCACAAAAAATAAAAACATAAAATGAAATTTTAGAAATCATTTTTAACATTATCATAAAAAGATAAAGTTGCAATTAACAATTAATTTTATCTTTAAAAAAATGTGTTCTGAAAACATTTGAAATGAATTTCTGTTAAAAAAGGACATTCAATTATGAAACCATGAAAAATACCTGATGAGTGTCCAGTAAATGAGGGATGGAAGATAAAAAATGATCAATGATAGGAAACCATTTTCTATATTGGAAGTTAATGTGTATGTTGAAAATATAATGAGAGTTTTGATCATCTCTTGAAGCATAATATAGAGATCGTGTATTCAAGGATCTTTTTTAGGGAAAAGGATTGAAAATGAGTGCAATAGACCTATAAACATTTATTTAGGTATAGTTTCATTGTCACAACCCTTCCTCAGGGCCCATTCCATGACTACCACAAGCCAGCCTTCCATGGGCCAGGGGTTGGTGACTAGCACGAAAGGTGTAAATCCAGATAAAAAGGGAAGGCATTGCCTTTATAAAATTGAACAAACACAACAAAGTACGCAACAGAAGATATCAATAAGTAATATTGAATAAAAAAGTAAGTGTTGAATGGAAAGGTCTGGAAATACTAGCCCAACAGTTAGTACAGTACAACTAAAAAGCTAGTACAACTACAGAAAATTAAAATAGAAACCACTAAGTCGTCCTCTAGGAATCCCACCTGAATGGTGGGTACATATGGCCTCCTCAGCACCTCGGTTCAGTTCTTCCGGTCTGTGTACATCTCGCCAAGTGGTCCACCTCCAGGTACTGTTTAGCTCCACAAGCCTCCACCTCGATTAGTGTTGTCTCTCTTCTGCATCCAACACAATGTAGTGCAGGCATAGCCCGTGTAGGGGTGAGTATAATATACTCAGTAGAGACCCTGAGACCCCCGAAGTTCTCCCCGAATCCATGAAGGATAAACCACAGAAGAAAGATACAATCACGAAGTTTCAAACAAATCTACTTAGGTATATGCCCATACATATACCTAAGTTATAAATCACTATTAGACTCCAACTCTCAAGCCCAAACACAATCCAGTCCACACAGTAAAGCATGTCAAACACATCTATGATAATGATTGAAAGTCAAGAATCAGTTCACACTGGTATACATCATTCATATAGCGATAGAGATGATCCGATGTAGTCACTGAATCATTTAAGCTGTCGAACCCACGAAGGATTCTGAACTAGCTAGGTTGTCAGACCCATGTAGGATACTAGACCAGCTACTCGGTCGGTCCCACTCAGTATACTACAAACAGATGTCAAACTGTTAGACCCACATAGGATACAAGTAAAGTAGTCATCACTTTCGAACCCATAGAGGATTCCAGTACATTTTTAGTCATCATCGAACCCACGAAGGATTCCAGTACGGTAGTTGTCATCGTTGAACCCACGAAGGATTACAGTACGGTATTCGTCGTAGTCACAGCCAGCTCTAGGGTTCCTCCACACAACACGCTTGATTCCGGGAGGGTACACTCCTCGAGCAAAGGGGTCGTTACATAAACTATCAAGAATTCCATATTTTATGTACCCTAAAGTTTAGTCTAATCAAAAGGAACCCAACGCGACAGACGGCGGGCCAATCAGATTCATAGTCTGAGAGATATTGGCTTTTCCATTACAGGGGCCCGGTTGAATTACGGTCATTCCAAACCTGGACGTTTTCCAAAGTTGTCCAAAAACTCACATAGAGTATCGCAAAAGTACCGTCTCGTCACGAGGATCCCAGTGCAATAGAAGGTGCGTCGATCATATGCACAGTCTTAACGTTATTAACATTTAAGTGAAATGGCCCCGACCCGTCAAGCCCAGTTGGCTGGCCGGTCGGCCCGACCTAGATCGGCGAGTCCGACCCGGTGGAACGCGGCCCAGCCCGGTGGGGTGCGACACGGCCCGGTATGGCCTGGTCAGGCCCAGCATGGCGCGTCCCATCCCGGCGTGGTGCGGCCCAGCACCGGGTGGGGGGGGGGGGTACGGTCCATCCCGGCAAGGCGCGGCCCGGCGGGCCGAGTGGTGCAGGGGGGGGGGGGGGGGTTGGCCCCCCAGTTTCCCGAACTGGGGTTGCCGAGCGGCGTTGACCTCTTGTCTATCCGGATAAATCCAGTCAGTCTTCCCAGCATGAGCGGGCCGCTGTTTCCCCAGCGCAGCGCTAGGAGGGCGTCACAGAGTCTTGCCAGCCCGGCCGGCCGCCTACCAAACGGTTCGTCCGTAGAGAGGCCAGTCGGCTCGAGACGCAGTACTCCGCAGCGCAGCGCCTTCGTGGCCCCGCTGTTCATCTGGCCCGACCGGCTTTAGCCGGACGGTTTTTCATCAGTCGAGAGGCTCACTGTTGCGGGCCGCGGTCTCCCTTCAGCGCGCACCTGGTGCCGCGGTTCTCTGACGGGGCGGTGTGCGGCCGCCGTTGCCGCCGCCACGTTCGGTCTTCGTAGCCTTTTCCATCATTGCCTCTATCTTGAATACGAACAAAGATTGATGGAGGGTCTTCGGGCCGTGATCTTTTGGCCCACACCCTCTGCGTTATGCAATAGTAGATGGCCGAAGATAATCCTAGAAATTCAACGAAGAACGCGATAAAAATTATTTACTTAAAATTATACAAACCCCTACCTCGATTCCAAGAGGTGAGCACATCAACGAGTCTTGGATGACAGGCGTCGTAGTGGTCAGGCATCGCGGAATACAGACATTGATTCTGTTGACGTCAGGGAGCATCCGAAGAGGGTGCGTCGTTGAAAAAGTTCTTCGCATTCTTCGTCGGATATGTTCATCGTGGAAGAATGGTGTTCTTCAACGATAGAAGAACTCTATTATTCTAATTCTCCAGATCTTTCACAAAGTTCACCAAACACAAGAAGTGAAAAAATAATAATAACTAAGGATATTATTTTATTCACATATGAATTTCAAAATTTAAATACTTTAATTAATTAATTGAATAGTTCAATACATTAATTAAAAAGTGTTTCCAAAGGAGATGGAAAGTCACAATAAAAGAGGGGAGTTAATGGGGAGTTTAAGGGAGTTGAGGGGAGGTGAAAGGGTTTGGGATGTGTGGGCCCCATTTCACAAAATCCTCGCATGGGAGGTTATGTGGGTGTGATCCCCATCTCTAACTCCCCCTTGTAGAAAAAAACTAACTCTTAAACAATAAAATTGTGTACAATAATTTTATTTAATTTAATTTAAAACCCCAAAAATTAACTTCACCTCCTGAGAAAACGAAACTGTGGTAATGGTCCCCTTAAGGTAATAACTGTGCTGCAAGTTCACCAGTGCCCTCAGATTTCGATTTCGAGCACCGGTTCAAAATATAGAAAAACCAGCACGTACGGTTACTGATCGTACCTGAACAAAACTTCAGAAAATTATTCTAGGCACCCCGAGCCTCAGAATCATGTGCCGTCAGAAACCATAGACTTGTAAAATTCAAAAGTATTTAAGAAAAAAATTTCCTTCAAATTTCCGGGGTCTTACATTACTCCCACCTCAGGGCTTTATGTCCCTGTAAAGCTACAATATACACTAGGGAAACAGAAGTGGGTACCGAGCACGTATCTGAGCCTCACGTTCCCATTTCCTCTCCTAGAGGCTCTTGTGCTGCCAGCGAACACGCACCAGAGGTATCAACCATCCATGAAGTACCCGCTCTGGTCGATCCTCGGTCTCCACCAGGACCTCCGTGAAGGTCGCCCTGTCATCGATGTCCAGCTCCCCGTGGACGATGATGTGGGATGGGTCAGGCATGTATCTCCTCAGCTGAGATACGTGGAAAACATCATTCACAACATGCAATCGAGGTAGAAGGGATAGGCGGTAAGCCACTTCACCTACTCTACTAAGGACCTGGAAAGGTCTGAGGAAACATTGAGATAACTTTCAGCCCCAACCAAATATATGTAGACCTTGTCGAGGTGAGACCCGTAGGAAGACGTGGTCACCATCCTCGAACTCCAGTGGTCTCTGTCTCCTATCATCATAGGACATCTTCCTGCTCTGTGCAGTCTTCATCTGCTCCTGGATGATCTACACCTTCTCTGTCATAGCCAGAACCATCTATGGTCCTACAAGTGTTGACTCCCCTAGGTCAGTCCATCCCAGAGGTGATCTGCAAGGTCGGCCATACAGTGCCTTGTAAATGGCCATCATGATGGTGGAGTGGTAACTATTATTGAATACAAACTCCACCAAGGGTAAGTGATCCTCCCAGCTACGACCAAATTTGAGGACACATGCACGGAGCATGTCCTCAAGAGTCTGAATGGTCCTCTCTGTCTGGTCGTACATATGAGTTTGGAAGGCGGTTCTCAAACGCAGCTGCGTCCCAAAAGCCTCATATAACCCCTTCCATAGACGGGAAGTGAATTGAGCATCTTGATCGGAAACGATAGACAATGGCACACCATGAAGCCATATGATCTCATGAATGTAGAGGCGTCCCAATCTAGTACTGCCTCGATCTTCTCTAGATCTGCTATAACTCCAGCCTCTGAAATGACGTGTCCCATGAAATGAACCTCTCAAATACAAAACTAGAACTTTGAGAGCTTACCATAAAGCTGGTGCTCTCGGAGTATATCCTATACAACCCGCAAGTGGATGGAATGCTCCTCATTAGTATTAGAGTAAATCAGTATGTCGTCGATGAAAACTCTGACATATCGATCGAGTTAAGGTTATAAGATCATGTTCCTAAGACTCATGAAAACTTCTGGAGCATTGGTTATGCCGAAGGGCCTAACTAAGAACTCTTAGTTGCCATACCGGCACCTAAAGTCCGTCTTCTGCACCTCCTCATCTTGAACTCTGAGCTGGTGATAGCCTGACCTGAGGTCTATCTTCTAGAACCATCGTGCTCCCTTGAGCTGATCAAAGAGGTCGTCAATCCTCAAGAGTGGGTACTTGTTCTTCACGATCACCAGATTCAGGAAACGGTAGTCGACACATAGTATCAAGTTCCCATCCGCCTTCATGGTGAACATAATTAGATTTGCCCAGGGTGAAACACTAGGTCAGATAAATCCCTTACCATGCAAGTCCTCTATATCTACCTGCAGCTCATGAAGCTTGGTGAAAGCCATATGATATGTTGGAGTAAATATCGCTATTGACCCTAGGTACAAGTCTACGTAGAAGTCTACCTCTCTGTGAGGAGGTAGTCCTGGAACATCTTCGGGAAATACATCTGCATACTGATCCACCACAATAGGAAAACTCGAACTTCGCACATCAACCCCTCCAAGGATGAGACTTGCCAACTGATGTGTGATCAGTTTCCCTCTCCTCTGCGTAAGTCCATCATGTGCTGCAAAGGATCCCTTCTCGCCGGTGATGGTGAACTTAGTCCCATCCGTAAGGACACACCGCACTTTTCCCTAAATGAAGTCTATCTGAGCATGGACTATAGATGTAGAGACCCAAATCTTGACGTACATGGACATTACAATACTTTTTTCATAATACCTAATACATATCAAAAATAGACACCAAAGGACCGTAATAGTTTAGTGTCTTTGGAAAATCAGAACATAATCTTCTAATCGTGGTGAATGATTCTCAACATCTCCCACAAAGATCTTCCACTTTTTGTTTTCTTACCTAAAAAATTTCATTAAATCCTGGGGAAAATAAAACATATAAAAGGGTGATCTCAAATGATCCGTAAGGGTATGAATGGATAAAATTATACAAATCATATACAATTGAACATAAAAACATGAACATAATGATTAAACATCAAAACCTTGATTAATGACATAAAACATGGCTGTACATAACACATAGATCATAAAGAAACATTAATCATGATAAAATAGCAATGGAATAAAACATGTGATTGTGGAAACCGTTATGCAAATGATATGATTTCCATAGTAGCTAAGGAATTTCTGCCAAGACCTTCTTAGTGGACAAAGTCCCTTTCTGAATCGAGTTCACTCCTCGTTCCAGTCATGTATTACTGAACCGGATTAACCTACCATTACAGACATGTCTATCTCATGATATATAAATCTTTACCCAATGCATTGGAGGGAGATATAGGTCCCACCCATCTCATAATGAAATCATTCTTATTGTGCCACAAAATATACCTTAAACATTCATCATGACCCAAAGAATAAAATGGGTTTCATAAACATCATCCCATCAACACATAATCCGTATAAAACAAATGAATATTTCATCATAAGATAATTGAAACCATGTAAATCATAGAGACATTATACTTGAAACATACACATACGAAATAATGTCATCATAGATGGAAATGGTTTGGATAAAACACTTGAATTGAATTCTTGAGGAAAATATCATTTCTTCTTCAAAATAATTTTCGTTTTAAAAAATTTCATGAAATTTTAAAAGAAAATTGTTTTGTTGAAAATAGTCATAAAATCATGTAAATTAAGCTTCATGAAAATGAGGCGTTATAAAACCATAAATATCCATTCACTCCGTATAAGTTAAAAATAACATTCTTCTATTACTTTTTTCGGAAAAGTCAAAAAGATCCCCGTGTGGTAAAAAAATGAAAGATTCCATTCATAACATGTTTTAAATTTCAAAAATGGGTAAAAAGGACGTTAAAAATACATGAAGACATTTTTAGAAAACATGGGCTTGGATGATAACAATAACCCCATAAAATACTTACGAATAAACAATCTCGGATAAGAATGAGATTGGAATAGTTATCCCTTACCATACGACTGATATGCTTCGTATGTATTCGAAGTTCCTGTATAATGATTTAAAAAACTTCATTGACTTATTACAGAATCATATTCATTGTAATGATATCATATATGGTTCACTTATGACTTTATATTACCCGTTCTTTTGTAAATTCCAAGTTAAAGGAGCATTTTGGGTAAAATCGTTTCATATGTCGTACGTGTTTCGACTTGTTGTTCTTGATCTTATTACTTATATACTGATTTAAATAATTCCAGAATATAAAACAAGATTTATATTTAATATATTTTCAGTATATACATATATATATATATATGATATATCGATAAATTGAATGAAATACAACGTTCATGGTGACGGGAGGCCGTATGTACGCATGAACGCTGTTTTCGTTTCTTTATGGAATTGAATGGAATTAAGTAGATGACATACATATATATATATACATAAATCCAGTTTCATTACTATGTCATATATTTCATTATTATTCATTTTGTATACTTTATATTCATTCATGAATGGTTAACATGGAGAGTGAATCTCATCGCGTCGTGGAGACGGTAGTCCATACGTACACACGAGCGATGATATCATTCCCATGATCATGGAATTGTATTGAAGTTTATGTATAATATTTCAGAATAAGTATCACTTTTCAATAATCATATATAGTTATTTATTTATACCATTATACCCATCCAAGTAAGGTGGTGGTCCAAAACAGATTACACCACAGCGTGGAGACGGTATTCCGTACGTACGCACGCGTAGTTATTTTGTTTTCTGTAGGATGGATATAATGTGAAATAAGGTTGTTTCATTTTTATAATAAAATATCAGTATATAAGTAATACTAATGTTATTACTTAATAATGAGACAAGTGAAGAAGAAGTAGAAGAAGAAAATAACTTGAGAGAATTGGAAGAAGAGATTACCTCTTCTCGGACGCACCTCCTTTAAGATTCCTCTTAAAGAAGTAGATATGGACTTTTTAGAAGACCAGAACCTCCAGAATGATTCTAGGGATGTGTGGAAGAGAAATGGATAGGTTTCAACCGAGATTCAGGGATAAAAAGGGTGTGAAGATAAGAGAGGGAGGAGGTTCCCTTTTATAAGGGAGGAAAGGCGAACCTTAAGAAAACTTAAAATATTATTTTATTATAAAGTCATATTCAGTTTTTAATAGCTCCAAATTGATTTATTTAGAAGATATGGTAGGGATGGGTCGAAATAATCTCATCCAATAGAATTTAGACAAGTTTAGGTTTCTATTTTATCCTTATCATTTAGATTTAACTTTAAGTTAAATAATTTTACTTTTATTGTGTCTTCTTGTTTTCTTACACTATAAGGTTAATAAACTTATTATAACAAAACAAATGAACCCCAAGTTGTTTGGTATTAACATATATATCCTTATATAAGTCATTTGGCCTAAAATTAGATTTTTAGGAATAAAATAACAATTAATAATATAATAATTGTTTTAAAAACGATTTTTTGTCAATTTTGAAACTATTTGGTAATTGATTTTTGTGAAACTCATAATAGAATTATTACTTCTAAAAAAGTTAATTAAATCAAAATTAACATTTTATAGTGTCCTTGAAAATTAGTCGAATTCATAAAAAGTCTAATATTAGTTTTATTTTGATATTCATAACATCAATTATGGCAATGATTCATTAATGACATAAATACTGCATCATCATTGTGTAATATATAAATTAAATTATATAATTTCTAAAAAAATTAAATAAAATACCCTTATGTAGGAAATATTATTATCTTTCTAATGAATATTAATAGTCGAATTTATCTTATGTATAACCCTATATTAATAAAATTTTAGTTATTAAACATTGATTTTATCTATTTTAACTATTCTTTAAATAAAATAATATTAAATGTCCTAATCTAATCCAAGTGGGCCTAACTGGTCATATTTTATTCCTAAGGTTAATTTTGGTATAATTAAACTTATCCAATATAATTATGACATATGTTAGGGTAATAATAATATCATTTTTACCGTTAATTATGCTATTTACTTTTAACCGTGAAAAAAAAAGTAAAAAGTTACTATTCACCAAAATTTTTTTTCATCTCATTGAATCAAATTTTAGTCATTGATTTTAACTGTGTCTCTCGGATTTTTGAAATTCAATTCACAGAAGTGGTAAAATTTCATTTAACTGAAAAATTCAGTTTTTTAACTACCACTAAGTGGTTTCACTATTCATCGAAAATTGATGTTTTTCAGAAAAATATCAAAAATTCAGCCTGAGCATTATTTGATATTGAGAATTCAAAATTGATGTCTATTTTTCCAAATTCAAAACATATAATTGGATATAATTAAATTTAAAATTAATTGTCGTTATCAAAACTTATAGTGTGTTTTTAAGAAACAAATACTATCAAAAGATTAATACTTGTTTATATCCAATTTCAAAATGAAATTAATTACAATGAACAACATTGGATTAAATGGTAAAAATATATTCTCATTGCACTTTAATACCAATTAAAAATATAATCTAACCATATAAATTATTGCGATGAAAAAATTATTTTTAATTAAAATATAGAGTGTTTTTACTATTCATTAAAATATGAAAGTTATCAGAATAATATGAAAAATTTATCAAAAGTACATTTTTATATCCTGATTGCAAAGAAAAATTTTATTTTGTCAAATTGAACTTATAGACATGTCAAAAACAAGATTTAAGGTGGGTGCGCCATCAAAATGCGGGAAGACAACAATTTTTTAAAAATTCACATTTTGCACGAAAAATTTATTTTGTTCTCATACCATATTCTAGAAAATGTGTAAGATGAATAATAATGTTATAAATAACAAAATGTAGTTATTAATATTCATAATGGATAGTCCATAATAATATTATAACAATATATCGTTGTTTAGTCAAACCCAGTATTGTGTACTACACACGCTATCGAGGTAGGTCGCGATTGTGTGTATTGAAAGCCAAGAATAGTGTTGTATATACTAAAAGCTAATAAGGTTTTGTGTATAGTAAAATCTAATCTTGGTGTAGTTTATAATTGAAGATCAAAGAAATTAAAAATATAATATCTCATAAAATCTCAGGGTGTTATATTCTACACCCCTTAAAATTAATTTCGTCCTCGAAATTTGTCAGGGTTATAATCATTTACTATTCATAGAAACCCACATCGTAAAAAAGAATACTAAAACATAATTTTAAAAAAATAAAGTATGAAATGTAACGATTACCCAAAGTAACTCATCACTGGGTTTCCATATAGGAGAACATTGTTGAAAATATGGATATGGAAGAAAAACGTAACCATCAAGTTCTGATGGATAGTGGTAGGGAACATGGCTATGAAAAAGACAACAATCACAAAGCCATAGATTATTGATGATCTAAGGTTCCATATGATTCATCAGATATAAGGGAACTAGGACAACATTTTTTGGGTTTCATGATCATTTCCCTAATGTTGATGAAATTGGAATTAGAAGAAATACATTCATGATTTTGGGAGAGTCTCACTGTTGGTCGTTCCTTGGACAATTTCCACTTCATCTCTTAATGAAATGAAGTTGTATTTGTCATTCGTGAAGTGTTAGCTGATCATGTGATAGAATGATGGGTCATTACATCTTTTTCAAACAAATGGTTAACAAAAGTTATCAAAAATACACAAGTCCATTAATGGTGAGGTTAATCATATACAATTCCAAAAATGAACTTATACATCATATATCATACCTCTTAATAAAATAAAACTAGTTTCTACAAACCAAGGACTTCTTGTGGGCCAGTGGTAGGTGATAAAGGCCTGTCGCACATCGGTTGTGGGTTCAATTCCCACAGCCTTGTCCAACGCGATGGTTTTTCGCCTGTCTGGCAGGTTTCCCTCTTTCTAAGATTACATCATTATGACATTCCATCAATAATATCAAAAACAGTTCTAGCCTTAAACAATACTAACTTATGTCCAACATAATCCATTTCAAATATTTAGTCTTATCCAAAAAACTTATGTCCAAGTTTATAGTATAATGAAAACTATTTCTATAAATTTCATCTACCGAGCATGTGAATACCATCATTTATCCCTCATATATCTGTTTGATCACATTCCAATCATGTAAATACCCGAATCATATATTCTCTTGAAAAATGAATACCCATTGAACCTTAGTGAAAACATGGATACTATTAAAATTTTACTCTTTCCACATACCAAAATCCCAAATAAAATCTATATACTCAAATCATGATATCACATTGTCCTTTTATCAACCATGAGCTCATGAATACTATCAAACTTATTATTTTCTCCTTATCCCTTCATTATGCACATATCATCTTCTTTCCAAAAATATCTGAATATCCATTCATGGTTACTAGTACCATTCAAAATATACTTTCAAATAATTTAGGAAAAACAATAGTGTAAAAATCCTTAGATGATTCTTTATTCCATAGTACCATACATTATTATTGATAAACATACAATCATTCCACTAACATCTTAAACCACCGACTGAGCTTCATCATTTCTTTCATCTAATATTTCATTGGTAGTCTCTTCATCATCATCCACATAACACTACCCATATGACCATGTTGATTCTCTTCATCAGATTTTCCCTTAGGGAGTTCGTTTGCATAATGCCCATACATTCCACATTTAAAACTTCTAATAATTGTTGACGTCATAGCAATACCATTATCCTTGTCTATGGTGTTAACTGAATCTTTTCCTTTTCACTTACTGGCTTTGTGTCCTTCTTTTCCACACCCAAATCATATTCCAGTTCCATTGAAACAATCTCCTTGATGCCTCTTCCCACATGATTTACATGAAGGAAATTGAACTTTATATCCTCTATGATCATCATGAAATTCCATCTTTCTCTTATTATCTGAGTCGGGAAACATACCAAAGTTGATATTGTTGATAATATTATGAGATTGATTATTAGGCATAATAATGTTGTTTGTACTTCCAAATACCGTTTCATTTGGTTGCTCATGAAGAATATCATTCCATTGTCCATTATATCCTCCATTATCAGGAATCTTCCTGTTTCTAGAAATTTTCTTAAACCCAAAAAGAATAATGTAAGAGGAAAAAATTATGCTAGGAAAACAACATAATATAGGGGGATTACCTTCAATATTTAATAACTTAGGTTAAATTATATGATTATTACCGTAATTCTAGGACTATAACCTATACGTATAATTAACCTTAGGGACATCCCAAGACATACCATAGAAATATATCTAGGGATTTCACTAAAGTTTTCACATCCTAGTTTCCAAATGTTAACTAAACCTTTCCTCTGATACCAACTATAGATACCTGAAGCTTTATGTACATGGAAATTACATTACTTTTGAAGAATACTTAATACATATCAAAATCAGACACCAAAGGACCGTAATAGTTTAGTGTCTTTGGAAAATCGGAACATAATCTTCTAATCGTGGTGAATGATCTTCAACTTCTCCAATAAAGATCTTCCCATTTTTGTTTTCTTACCTAAAACCTTTCTTTAAATCCTGGGGAAAAGAAAACATATAAAAGGTTGAGCTCAAATGCTCAGTAAGGGTAAGCATGGATAAAATTAAACAAATCACATACAATTGAAAATAAAAACATGAACATAATGTTTAAACATAAAAACCTTGAGCAATGACATAAAACATGGTAGTACATAAGGCATAGATCATAATGAAACATTAATCATGATAAAATAACAAGGAAATAAAACATGTGATTGTGGAAATCCTTAAGAAAATGATATTATTTCCATAGTAGCCAAGGCATTGCTTCCAAGACCATCTTAGTGGACAAAGTACCTTTCTGAATCGAGTTCACTCCTCGTTCAAGTCCTCTATTACTAAACCAGATTAACTTACTATTCCAACCATTCCTATCTCATGAGATATAAATATTTACCCAATTCATTGGATAGAGATATAAGTTCCACCCATCTCATAATGAAATAATTCATACTTGTGCCACAAAATATACTTAAAACATTCATCATAACCCAAAGAACAAAATGGGTTTTATAAACATCATCCCATCCTCACATAATCCATATAAAACAAATGGATATTTCATAATAATTAAAGTGAAACATTTTAAATCATAGAAACATTATACATGAAACATACACATATGAAATAATGTCGTCATAGATGTAAAATGGTTTTAATAAAACACATGAAATGAATTTTTGAGGAAATTATCCTTTCTTCTTCAAAATCATTTTTTTATTTTCAAAATGCCATGAAATTTTAAATGAAAAGTATTTTGTTGAATATAGTTATAAAATCTTGTAATGTAAGCTTCATCAAATTGAGGCATTATTAAACCGTGAAAATCCGTTCACGCCGTATAAGTTAAAAATAACATTCTTATTTTACTTTTTTCGGAAAAGTCAAAAAGTTCCTCGTGTGGTAAAAAAAGTAAGATTACTTTCATAACAAGTGGTAAAATTCAAAAATGGGTAAAAAGGAATTTAAAAATACATGAAGACATTTTTATAAAACATGGGAATGGATGATAATATAACCCCAGAAAATACTTACGAATAAACAATCTCGGATAAGAATGAGATTGGAATAGTTATCCCTTACCTTATGTCTGATGTGTTTTGTATGTATTAGAACCTCCTATATAATGATTTAAATAATTTCACTGACTTATGACAGAATCATATTCATTGTTATGGTATCATATATGGTTCACATATGACATTATATTACCCGTTCTTTTGTAAATTCCAAGTTAAAGCAGCATTTTGTGTAAAATCTTTTCATTTGTCATATGTGTTTCGACTTGTTATTCTTGATATTATTACTTATACACTGATTTACATAATTCCAGAATTTAAAACAGGATTTATATATAATATATATTCAGCATATACATATACATATGATAGATCGATAGATGGAATGAAATACACCGTTAATGGAGATGGTAGGCCGTATGTACGCATGAATGCTGTTTTCATTACCTTATGGAATTGAATAGAATTAAGTATATGACATACATATATATACATAAATACATTATCATTACTATGTCATATATTTAATTATTATTCATTATGTATACTTTATAATCATTCATGAATGGTTAACATGGAGAATGAATCTCATCGCGTCGTGGAGACGGTAGTCCGTACGTACACACGAGCGATGATATCATTCCCATAATCGTGGAAATGTATTGAAGTGTATGTATAATATTTCAGATTCAATATCACTATAAAATAATCATATATAGTTATTTATTTATACCATTATACCCATCCATGTATGGTGGTGATCGAAAAAAGATTACACCACGGCGTGGAGATGGTATTCCGTATGTACCCACGTGCGGTGATTTCGTTTTCTGTAGGATGGATAGAAGGTGAAATAAGGTTGTTTAATATTTAAAATAAAATATCAGTATATAAGTAATAATATTGTTATTAGTTAATAATATTCATAACGGCTAGTCAATAATAATATTATAACAATATATCGTTGTTTAGAGAAACCCGGTATTGCGTACTACACACGCTATTGAGGTAGGTTGTGATTGTGTGTAATGCAAGCCATGAATAGTGTTGCATATACTGTAAGCTAATGAGGTGTTGCATATAGTAAAAGCTAATATTGGTGTAGTGTATTATATAAGATCAATGAAATTAAAAATAATATATCTCATAAAATCTCGGGGTGTTACAGTAGACAACCAGTCCGTACCCAAGATGAAGTCATAAGGAATCGACGCCACTACAAGAAGATCCCAGCCAAAGCTCTCGCCTCCTAGATTAAGCTCACACTGCTGACACCAGTGCATAATCACTAAGTCTGCTCCTGTATGAGTCTCTAGCCGTAAGGATCAAGCCAACAGCTCTGTCAGAATCTCCGACCTCTGAACAAGGGAATCAGTAATAAAAGAATGACTCACACATGTGTCTATAAGTACTGCAGAAAGGGTGGAGTAGATATAGATAGTACCTCGAATCATCTCAGTTGTGCTATGGTCGTAGGCATCGACTGCCTAGAGCTGAGCCCGCCTCTGTCTGCCAACTCCCTGTGGTCGGGGTGGACCTCTTGGTTGTGGTGGTGGTAGAGCCTCGAAACGTCATCCACCACCCGCTGCTCGTCCAGCTCCTCTACAACATCTGTCTTCGACCGTTGGATCACCATTGTCCAACCTCTACCTTTGCCTGAGAGGTCCCTCCACTATCTGCTTCTCATCCGCATGGCGGGTCGGATAGTCTCGAGCCATGTGACCCTACCTGCCGCATGCATAGCATTGCCTGCTCCTCATATAGCTGGCTCAGTTTCGTGTTCCCCGCACAATCGAACATGTATCCTGAGGTCACCCACCTGATGTCCTGGTCCGCGTGGACCCCTACTTCAACTGTCTACAACCGACTGCAGAAGACTCTGCTATGTGTCGTCCTACGGTGGGTCTCACAGCTGATGTTGGCTCAGCAAGAAATCTCTCCCCATGAAGGGTAGGTTCCAGAATTCTCGCCTGCGTTGGAATACTTAGGGAGATTATTGAATCCCTGATCTCATGTCTATGTCCCTGCTCAAAGGTCCGGGCCCGGAAGAATGGGTCACGTACCATGTCCGTGGAGTAGCGTGAGAGGATAGTGAACCTCACTGTGTACTGAGCTACTATCATGCTGCCCTGCTGCAGATGAAGTAACTCCTAAATCTGCACCGCATGAAGGGTGGCTGGAATGAAATTCAAGTGGAAGAAACTCTCGAAGTCTGTCCAAAGTAGTGATGCCAGGTCATGCACCTGAAGCATGAGTCTCCACCATCTACCTGCTACTTCTTACATGAGATTCTGGATAGGATCACCATATGGTCGGCTGGTGTCCCTACCAGTCTAAAAACTCTGACAACAAACTCCATCGAATCCTCATCTTCCTGTGGGTATGTCTCTTCATAGAACCTGGGTGACCTCTATCGCTGGAACTCGTGCAATGCAATAAGACGGCATGCACTCTCTACTATTGGGGCTGGTGGTACCGGTGGCCCAGCGAGGAATGGTACCACTGGTGCCTCTACTATGATGGGGCCCTGCACCTAGGCCTCGTCGCTTGGAGGGCTACCATCCTGTACGTAACTCTGAACCCTAGCCGGCTGCCTTCGTGGGGCCATCCTGAAAAGAAACAGGTGCGCCATAGTCAAAAAGTATACCTAGTGAGAAGAATCAAAGTAATCACAATGAAAACTTTTGAAACACACATGAAATCAATGTTTTCATGCACTGAGTCGGAAATCCGAGGTCGGGGTCCTGGTGTATGGATACGTCGGTCGCCGCACCAACACTAGACACCTTGAACTGAAAACCACACTCAATACTCTTAACACTATTGTTTCATAGTAAATAATGATTATATTCCTGAGTTCTATGGTAGAAACATCTCTTATGATACAAAGTTTTCACGACCCATCCTTGGGGCCCATGTCGTGACTACCCCAAGCCCGCCTTCCATAGGTCAGGGGCTGGCGACTAGCACCAAAGGCATAAATCCTGGTAAAAAGGGAAGGCATTGCCTTTATAAAAGTAAAAAAACACAATATTGTACACAACAGAAGAAAGAACTAAGTAATAATGAATACAAAATTCAGTGCAAAATCGAATGAGCCAGAAAAAGAATCCCAACAGTAAGTATAGTACAACTGTAAAGCTAGTACAACTGCAGAAATGTAAAACAACAATCACTGAGTCGTCCTCCGGGAATCCCACCTTAAGGGTGGGTATAGATTGGCTCCTCAGCACCTCGGGTCCGGTCGTCCTCTCCGTGTACGTCTCACCATGTGGTCCACCTCTGGGTACCGTCCATATCCACAAGACTCCACCTCAATCAGTTTTTTCCATTTTCTACATCCAACACAACATAGTGTGGGCATAGCCCGTGCAAGGAAGAGTATACGAAACTCAGTAGGGACCCCGAGACCCCCTGAAGGTCTCCCATAATCCATGAAGGATAAACCACATAATTGAGATACACTCACAAAGTATCAACCATCTATATTTAGGTATATTCACATATATATACTTATGTTATCAATCACTATTTGTCTCTAACTCTCGAGCCCAAGCCCAACCCTTTCCGGACAGGAAAGCAATTCAATCACATCAATTATAATGATTGAAAGTTTAGAATCAGCTCACACAGGTATACATCTTTCGTATAGCGATATAGATGATCAGATGTAGTCACTGAATCATCTAAGTTGTCGGACCCACAAAAGATATTAGACCAGCTAAGCTGTCGGACCCATGTAAGATACAAAACCAGTTACTCTGTCAGACCCACTCAGGATACTAGTACAGAAGTCAAACAGTCGGACCCACTTAGGATACAAGTACAATAATCATATTTGTCGAACCCACAGAGGATTCCAGTACTATTTTCATCATTGTCGAACCCACGGAGGATTCCAGTACAGTAGTTGTCATCATCTATCCCACGGAGGATTCCAGTACGGTAGTCGTTGTAGTCGCAAAAAGCTCTAGGGTTCTCACACACAGCACACTCGATTCCAGGAGGGTCCGCTACTCGAGAAAAGTGGTTATTACATCATCTATCACAAATTACGATGTTTATGTACCCCAATGTTCTGTCTCATCAAAAGGAACCCAACCCGACAGACAGTGCGTCAATCGGATACCCGATCTGAGAGATGTTGTCTTTTCTATTCTAGGGGCCCGGTTGGAATTACGCTCGTTCCAAACCCACCCGTTTCCCAACGTCTTAAAAATACCCACTTAGATTATCGTAAAATGACCTTCTCATCACAGGAATCCGAGTTCCACAGACAGCGAGTCAATCGGACAGGTGGTCTTAACGTTATTCCCGTTTAAGTGAAACGGGACCGGCCTGTCAAGCCTGGTGGGTTGGCGGGTCAGCCCGACCTGGTTCGTTGGGTCCGAACCGGTAAGGGGGTTGGCTTGGCCTGATTTAGAATGGCCTGGCCAAGTGGGGCATGGCCTGGCTTGGTGTGGCGCGGCCCGACACGGAGGGGAGAGGCCTTGACCGGTGTGGCGCGGCCCGGCCGGCGTGGCGCTGCCCGCCCGACGGCTAGTCGCGGCTCGACCTGGCTGGCCGAGCGGTGCGTGGGGGGGGGGGGGGGGGCAGTTTCTCGAACCGGCGGTGCCTCCCTCGTATCCGGCCAGCTGAAGCCGGCTGGTCTTCCCAGTGTGATTGGTCCAAACGTGCGGGCCACTATTTCCCCAACGCGGTGCCCGGAGGGTGCTAGAGAGTCTTCCCAACCCAGCCGGCCAACAATCGGCCGGTTCGACCGCTGAGTGGCCTGCCAGTGCGGGCCACAGTTCTCCATAGTGCGGCGCCCTCATGCCACCGCAGCTCCTTCAGCCCAGCTAGCTGTATCCAGCTAGTTATTCTTCAGCCGAGCGGCTCGTAGTTGCGGGATGCGGGCACCCTTCCACGTGCACCCGGTGTCGCAGTTCTCTAATGGGTCGGCGTGCGACCGCCACTGCCGTCACCACCTTCGGTCATCGCTGTATTTTCTATCACTGCCTCCATCATGAATAAGAACAAGGATTGAGGGAGGGTCTTTGGGCTGTTTTCGTTTGGCGCGCGCCCTCCGTGTTAAGCGATAGTAGATGGCTGAAGATAATCCATGAAATTCAATGTAGAATAGGGTACAAATTATTCACTTAAAATTATACAAACCCCTACCTCGATTTCAAAAGTAGAGCACGTAAACGAGTCACAGAAGACAAGAGTCATGGAGGTCGGGCGTCGCAGAATACAGATGTCGATTTAGTTGACGTCGGGGTTCATCCGAAGTGGGTGCGTCGTTGATGAAGTTCCTCGCATTCTTTGTCAGAGATGTTCTTCATGGAAGAACAGTGTTCTTCATTGATAGAAGAACTCGATTCCTCTAATTCTCCAGTGATTTCACAATGTTCTCCCAACACAACGAGTGAAAAACAAAAATAATAGCTAAGACTATTATTTTTATTCACACATGAATTTCAAAATTCTAATACTTTAACTAACTAATTGAAGTGTTCAATTCCTTAATTAAAAAGTGTCGGCAAAGGAGATGGAAAGTCACATTTAAAGAGGGGAGTTAATGGTGAGTTTAAGGGAGTTGTGGGGAGGTGAATGGGTTTGGGTTCATGTGGGACCCACTACACTAAATCCTCTCTTGGGTGGTTTTGTGGCCGTGGGCCCCACCTCTAACTCCCCCTTGTAGGAAAATACTAACTCTTAAACAATAACATTTTGTACAACAATTTTATTTAATTTACTATCAAACCCCAAAAATTTACTTCACCTCCCGAGAAAAAGCAACTGCGGTAAAGGTCCCCTAAAGCAAATACTGGTGCTGCGAGTTCATCGGTTCCCTCGTATTTCAATTCCAAGCACCAGTTCAAAGGATAGAAAAACCCGCATGTACGTTTGCTGAACCTACCTAAACAAAACTTCAGAAAATGATTCCGGGCACACCGAGCCTCTAAATCATGTGCCTTTAGAAACCGCAGACTCTTAAATTCCAAAGTATGTATGAAAAAATTTTCCATGAAATTTACAGGTCTTTAAATTCATGGGGATTTCCAGGTCTTTTCCGAGTCTTTTTTTGGCTTGTTTTTTGTTGAAATAATGACCTTATATATATTATAAAGAGGGGAGAATATATTTAAATGAATGTTAGATATGTGTTAGGAATGGAAATTCCTGAGAGTTATGTAATGTAGGTTGGTAAATATTTTTGATACATGGATGAATTATTTTCTAACATAACGGTTGAATTTTATAATTTATATCTGTAAAATTGATTTCGTAATATTTGAACCATCGTAGATTACTAATGTTAAAACATATTAATAATGATTGAAATTTAACAAAGGTAATGGTTATTTCATTATAATGGTAATTTAAACCGTCATATAGAAATATAATTTTATGAATCTAATTTTTAAATACATACAATATAATTACATTTCTAAATAATTGAAAATTATATTTTACATTAGAATATTAAATGTGTATAAAACGGTTGTTTTTAGAAAATTGATGATTTATTATTTAAGTGTTTTTAATATAATTTATAATTATTTATTAATAAAATGAGTTTTAATATATATATATATATAGTATGTTAAAACAATATATTAAATTATTAATATAAAATTGGTATTTTCCAAAAAAATATATAATATTCAGAAAATTCTCATTCTTTTTAAAATAAATGATTTTCCATGATGACCTATATTTATCATGGAAACATAATAAAAATACTATAACTGAAATTAACCCCATTAATAAATTTTAAAAAATATATTACAATTATTCATATACTAATATTTCATTAAACATCTAAAAGTGATAAAAATTAAATTTTAATGTAAGGGTTAATAATTTAAAAAAACAATTTTAAAAAACTAGGAACTTATAAGAATAAAATAAATTCATTACATACCGAGTAAAAGATAATATATTGATGTTAAAAAATTATATTGTACATCATATCAATTTATTCATTTTAAACCAATATTTAACAACTATATAAAAATCCTAATAGCACATGAAAACGTAATATTTTAGGAAAAAATATATTATTACGCATAAAATGATTTTATTTGACAAATAACTATACTGATTGAATATTATCTACAAATTAGTATTAAAAAAAGTTATATAAGTTTCTAAATATATTTCTTAATTTGGTTAAATATATATTTACTCTCCAATTAAATGAATTCATTTCAATAGTAAAATAATGTTTTGTGTTTTAGTTTCATATAGTTTTGTGGGTAAAGCAATCTATTTTACAGAATAGGATTTATGGGAAAAATTATAATTTACCTCCATGGTGTGTTACACACATAAGACTAAATTAACATGTAATCTTATTAAATACCACCCTAACCATAGGTTTGGGTCTTTTGGGAATATTTGGAACCCCCCAATAAGAAAATAGAAAAACATATAGATAGATGGTGGGGGAGTGGAAATATTATAGAACCCATGACATTACAGTTCAACATCACATGAATCAATGAATAACCCTCAAAGGGGAAATGTGGATGGAAGGAGGAATTGATGAATCACCATTTATGTTACAATGAGGATAGATGTATTTTTCAATACCAATAGAAGAAAAGTGGTAAAAAATTTTTCAGGTGGAAAAAATACACGGAGCACTACTATGAATGTATTTTAAAGCTCCTTCTCTAATCTGCTCGATGGACTAGCCTAGGTTATTTTCTATTCAGAACCTCCATGTTCATGAACTAGGGGTTATTAATCCTAATGGAATTATGCGATAGGGAAATCCCTCACATAGTATCTTAACACAAACACCCCAATATAATGATATAGTCAAGTTCTCCAAGGTGTGTAGCAACCCAAAAAAACCACACTGTAAGAAAGGTTTTACCCACCACACCGCATGCCCTAGGTTGTAGTGTGACCACAAAAAATTCAAAAACTATAAAAATACAAGATTGATTCAAACTCTACCAAAAGATATAAAACACAATATTTTAAAAAAAAAATCAAAATAAAAAATTAAAATTCATATAGTTACTCATCAGTAATAGGATAAAACCTCCAATTCTTTAACCCTAATCAGTAAGAATATAACCATGATTACCATTTCTATTAGAACTCATAGGTCTAGGTTATATCCTATTATGGTTAACATATATTACCCTACATCCTTAAAAATGTATTATGAAATGGTCCAAAATTGCACCCTAACACTCATCTATCATATATCCTAATCAATATGGAATCCTCACTAGGATCTCCCACCTATCCCATAAACATAACTCATTATGGCACAAAAACATAGGTATATTCTTTTAACTTGAATAAAATATCATATTTAAACTCACAAACCAACACAAAAACTCTATGATGACACATATTTATAAGATGGATCATTTTCAAAATCCACACCCTACATTAGGAACACATATATGTGAGTTATCTACATCACAAAACATTTTTAAGGGCTTGATCAAACACTTCTGTATATAATGTAAATATCATTACAAAAATTATGTGGATAAAAACCACATACACCATTCTATTTAAGTATAATTACACCAACAAAATAAAATAGAAAAATAAAATAGGTTTTGTTGGAATTTTATCTAACTTAATCAGCATCATAATCACATGAAATGTGTTCAGTACTAAGTAATAAAAATCATATTATGGCCAACCAAAGGTCACCATAAATCCATTTTGTGTAGGGACTTTACATCTATCATCATAGAATATCACATCACATGTTCTATAAGATCTGTATTTATTTGAAACTGTATGGTTAATATGAGTGTAATTCGATCAATAATTTATATAATAAACAACATATAAGTTTTTTTGAAACATTAAAAATATAAACCCAAATCAGCACATATATAAATCACACACAATAAAATGAATTTTTTTGATCCCTACATGCTAAAATGGTTCATGTAAACAACCCTCTAGAAAATAGTACAAGAGTCCAAACACTAATAACATATCAAAAACACACATCTTATTGGAAAGAATTAATAGACATATTTGTCATAAAAGGGATGGAAAACCCATTTTCTTGGTATCCAAGACATCTTAATCGGATAGGTGTTCACTAAATAATATTCTATAGTAATTCACATGTTATAATACTCCATTATTCCCTATTTTTCCAGACCATAAATAATAGGTCAATGAACTAAAGAGATGATAGAAGTTTTTTTATCATTAGCCCACGACCATTAACTAGTGTCCATATAAATGATTTTATAAAACCTCAAGAACACCTCCCATATTGTAGAGGTTGATTACTAGTATAGATTGTTGTGTGTTGTTTACAATGAGATACTATTATAAAATATTAAACTAAAAAATACTGAATAAATAACCATGATACATTTATAAAAAATAATTAGAGTACATGAAAACCCAATAATTAATAATTATATTATTATTAATATAATTATGAATCATGCTATAATAAATATGAAAAAATCTCCCTATTCAATGATCACATATAAAATATAAATAAAATTTGTCAAAAATGATTCCCTACTACAATTCTAGTGGCTCACCGAATCCCAATCTCAAAAATCCATCTAATATATCTAGTGAAAGGATTAAATACTTGGCCTCTGGCCTACCTAAAAACAGAAAAATATGTTTTCTATGGTACCAATGTGTTAGGGTCACTTGAGAAAGGTGTGAGTGAAACCTAGAAGTACAAAATCAATGTTATCCTTGAAATAATGTATAAATTAGTCTGTGAACATGTTATAAGATTAGAATAATTAAATAAAAACTAAAAAATAAGAAAAATCACTATATATAATTCGGTTTTTTGGTGACACCAATGACCAAACAAAAAAACATAAAACAATTCTAGATATTCCTAGTCACAAAACATACCACCCTAGGTGAACAATTTCTAGCCAAAAAATGAAATCGTTCATACACCATTGGGGAATCATAGATCATGATAGAAAAATATAATATAAATAATGAAAAAACCCATGTCACCCACAAACCATATCAATATCATACACCTAAGGGAAACTCATCTAACCATGGATCCATTTAATAAACATACACGCCGAAGAGACACTTCTAAACATGGAACTGTATCAAATAATCATAGTTTGTTTGTTATCACATTATAATAGGTTTCTTGCATCCATTAACTTGGAAATATATCATACTTGATTAGTTTACATTCACTGTCATTCCACACACACAAATAGAGACACACATAAACATCACATTTACCTTTTTCATATCATCCCCATAGCATGTTGTCATTCCCCATGGGTTAGGCATTCACATTAAGTAGTCATATGTCTCATAAGTATACCCCTCAAGCATAGAACCAACCATAGTTTGTATATCCATGCTAGTCTCTCATGTTCGATCCTGGGGTTGTAGGTGACACCCATGATTGATGATACTTACTTCCCTTGCACAACCACTCTATATGGTCAACACAACACTAAGGACCCCACCTAGGTCCTCATGGTCATATCACATATCAGGAACCCTATGATGGATATGTGGTGTTACTCTCCACTTTTATTCAATGACATGAAATTTTAGAAAACACTTTTCATTATGTTAATAATGTGTTGGTATCATTTCATTCATGAAACATTGAACAAAAAATATTTTATATTAATTAATTTTTTAAATATTATATTTATTTTTTATCCTTTATATTGGATGGTATAAATAGATATTTTTAATTTATAATATCAATATAAAAATATATTATTAATCCATGGTAATTTTATCCATAGAGATACACATTTTTTGAAATCCATTTTTTAGTGTAATGTGCACTAATATGAAAATTATATTTTTTATAACCATTAGAAATAATATTTGGTAAAAAGAATTATATATTTTTAATAATAATGTCAAAATAACATAAAAGGAACAATTTAGGTTTTAGGAATAAAAATAAGATTACTATGATTAAATTTAAATATTGTGATCACGATGAAACTATTATTTTCAATGAATTTTTATATTAATATAGTTTAATTGTTTTTAAATAAATTAAATATAAAAATTTTAAATAATGAAAAAAATTAGGTTTGAGCACATATATAATCATATTAATATGATTTTAATGTGTAATAAAGGCTAAATATGATTACAAATATATTAGGGTCAATATAACATATTTCAATTACAAATAAGTTTCTATATATAATATGATTTTATGTAAATGTTAATTTAAACTTAATACTAGATAAAAATTGATTTTATAGATTTTATATTAAGTCAACCACACCAAAAATTTTATAGTAGGGAATATTATATTTTTTTGAATCATAAGTTAGGTCTGTAAAAACTAGTTAACCTAGTAAAAAAGTGTAAATATATAATGGATAAGAGTAAATAGTGTCACAAATTTTTAATAAAGTGTGTAAATTATACATTGATGATTTATACTATGAAATCTCCCCATAATCTGTTATTTTAAACATTTCGAGTCATTGACCCATGAATTTGTTAATTGTATCATTTAAAATAAAATTATTTTAACAAAATAATCCTTTACATTAATTTTAATAGGGGCCTATAACCTCCACTTCATGACCAATCGATGAATTTATTTTATTCCAGAAAATATACCAAAGTGGTAACTTTTTTTAATATTCTACCAAATACAAAATCATCCACTAATTTTTTTTCCAAAATACCAAATTTATATAATGATCATCAAGAGGGAGTTTACATCTCAAAGTAATTAATTACCATTCTACAAACATTCTATTTCATTTTATTTTTTTCACTAAAACGTATAAAAAATACACTGTGATAATATTAATTAAAATTATGTATCGAAATGTTTTTAGGTTTATGTGAAAAAACAAAATCCACTATTCTCATTTTCCATATGATAAACAACAATGATATTTGTATATATGTGCAGAATATAGCCTCTAAAAAGCATCTTTTTTCCATCACTATGTTCCATGGATGGTATATGAAGACAAATTAATAAATACTTATTGAATTTATGAAATTTTAAGGATTCTATGATATCGTACCCTATTTATTCATTCTACAATGCCTCTAAAATTCTAATCATCATACCTGCTTATGTTTGAGCAAAAACCTCCAGGAAGCATTTCATTTTTTTCCACCAATAAATTCAAGAAAGATTATAAATTAAAATTTATTAGATTATATGATATATTGGAGTTATAAATATCTTAAATAGGTTTTTTATGTAAAATTCAAAAATTTACAACCCTTACAATTTAATCCATTGAAATTGTTAAATAAAATAAAATATGATCAACAATAAGTTCATTTTCTAAAAACATTATGACACTCTCATTTAATGGAATTATAGAATAATACTTCATCATAAAATATCAATTATAGTTACATTTATATTTTTTTTAAATATGATCATCTATAGAAGAAGGTAGACCAATTATAATATTACGAATCAAGTATAATGATCTTAGTATAAACACCAAAAGTTGAAAATATGTAGATACGGACATGAAGAGAATTGTTATAAAATAATATTATAAATTGAAATATATTTTTATATTGTGTTGAAACATTTAATTAATATTTATAAATTTATGATACCTTATTTGAACACAATTCATTAGAAGTAAATATATTTGGTAAATCAAACTTGTTTACTTTGGTTTATATGATTTCATTTAAAAAATATTTCTCATATACTTAGTACGTTCAATGATATTTAATTTTAAATTACTTTATCTCATATATGTCTTGGAAAAATGTGTATTTAATTCATATCCACTTCAAGTAGTGATTTTATTTTCTCTTTATAAAATAAAGGATACATTATTAAAAGGAGATCATTAATATAAATATTACATCGATGATAAGTTTGTTTATTCATGATATCCAATTTTATGATTTGGTTTTCATTTTCTTATCTATATTAAAAAATAACAATCATTGGGGGGTTTGGTTTCATGTATTATGGGTAATTGTTATTTTATTATATGATAATTTTTTGGTGAATTGTTTTTAAAACAATTTAATTCAAGTCATTATATTATACTATTTAGATATGAGTTGGATCCCATGTTGATTTCAATGGTTCATTATAAAATTTGAATAATTTTCAATTAATAATTTTAAAATTTTCCTTTTATTATATAGATTTTTTCATAAGATAAGTGAATAAATAATAGCTAGGACATGATTGAAAGGAGTAATAATGGTCTGGATTATATGTCATCCTTATATAAGTTTTTCAAACATAATTTCCCATGAGAAAGATATTTATGAATACATATCAATTTATCATGTGTCTGGGAAGTCATAGTGGGGATGAAAAAAGTATTTTTAACTATAATTTTTTTGAGAGATATTTTAAACATGTTCTTCCTTATTATCATAGGATCGGTATATTCAATATTGAGGTTAAAAGATTATAATACATGTTGTAGAAATTAATATTACATTCAAATCATTTATTGATTTACAATACTACTGAAACTTTTTTTATGCTAACTCAGCCTTATGGTTATCACTCTTAGTCATATGATATTTCCTTGATGTTCACGTTATCTCATATTCTTCTATCCTAACCCATGTTGGCTTTTTGATATATAATTTTTCTCCCACACTAAACATTCAATCCCCTAGATCTCTAATTATTTCATTCCCCACGATTTATGTATGGGTGTTACTAGAGAGATGAATTTAATGGTTTTTAGAGTTGAGAAGTTATGAATAAATATTGTGGTGTATTTTAAATTAATTATTGTTTATTATGAATCCTCTAAAATAAAAATCATTTGGTTCTTTGTTTTATAAATCAATTTGTTAGATTAAATTTTTTTTCTTTTAAAATAATGATATAAATATGTTTTCATCACGGTTATCTATATTTATGGATGAATCCCATTACTCATATGACTTAATTCCATTCATCATCTAAATGACCATATCATGTCCTTATTATCCTCATAACAAATATCACACAATTTCCAAATTAGGGTGATGTAATGACCCAAAAAATCATTAATGAAAATTACTCTTGGTATATTTAAATGTCTTCTAATGATTATGTAAAACATATTCCCTTATTTGGTTTTATGTTTTTTGATTTTAAAATACCGTTATTAATTGTGACTATTGATAAAATAGTCTTTGAATAGTGGTCACTTGATTAGTATTAATATAGGGATTTAACCAATCCAATTTACTCATACAAGGAAGCGATGGCTATATCTAGTAGAAATTCCCTATATGAATCTCAATTTTCAGATCTTGGAAAGAAGGTGTCGTCATTGGGCTTCGCTCTTGACCATGCCCAAGCCGAGCATGAACATGTTAAGATTGAGCGGAACCGACTACAGGATAAGTGGAAGTTAATAGTGATTAACACACAAGCGATGTTATCCGAGCCACCCCCAGATTCGGTCACTATCGCACACCATAACCTTCGGTCTTATGCGGGTGTTATAAGGGGTTATGTAAAAATATTATTGCACTATGACTATGTAAGTTATTTTCGTATAAATAATGTGCATTCATTTTATTGTTGTCACTTTGTAAATTGTTTTTAAAGCAAAAATAGTATTTCTAGTTAATATTCAACTAAGAAATCTATTTGGATGAATTAATTTTTTTTAATTAAATATTATTTTAATAAAATATTATTATTAACTTAATTTTTATATAATATAAATGATCATATAATTTTATGAATGCAATTGTAATTTTTATTAAGGTTTGAAAACTATTTTTGTCAAATCCCATGAATTTTCGGTAAATATCGGTTATTAGTTTAAAAGATAATATTCACATATTTATAAAATTATTTAGATAAAATGAATATTATTTTTGGAATCAGGACGTCAAAATTATCCAACAATTAATTTTTCAAAATTTTTTGATAGTCGAATTTTTAGGTAAAAATTAAATACCATTTAAATATATAATATGTTTTATGAAATCATAATGACCCAATACTGATTTAATAAAATACAATAAACATTATGTTCTGCCAATATAGGATTTCAAATTAATATAATGTGATTTTAGATTTTATTTATTTATTTTACAATGCTTTTGTTTACCCTCTAAGACTTATAAAACATTTTTTCTTTTTAAATTGTCTTCCTTGAGAGTGTGACTCACCGAAACATAATCAAACCTATTATTTTTAGAATATATTCCAGTGACCCTACAAAATATTTTTGTGTACACCCCTTTGGAAAAAACCATTGGCAACAAACATGGGCTGGATTGTGGTATTGATTAGTTTAATGTGTGGTGACTCAAACCTAAATAATAAATAATTCCCTCTCATTTCCTATATAAACCCACACAAGATCCCACTTCATCTTTACTAAAAGCCATTAGAGTTCGACCAAACCCTACCCTTATCTCGCTATAATCCTCCCAAGGTTCCGTAATCTCTCAATAATCCTCTCTCAATCCTCTTCCAATATTTTGGTGTCACACTTCTATGTAAGGGATTTCTTTCTTTATCATTTTGCCCAATTTTCTTTAAGATTTTATGCCATTTAGTATTCAAATAAAAATGATGGAGTATGATTTCAAACCTCCCACATACTTCCATTTTTATGTTTGGATGATGGGAGACCCATTTCTCTCTCATTAATTCCTCCCATGTACACCCGTTACCATGCTGAAATTCTTTGAGTGATTTCCCTCTCCTCTTTTACATCATAGAAATTATTTTGTATTTTGTTTCCAAATTACATTAGGTTTTTTTCAGACATGTACTTATATTACCCCATTACATTCAATTTCATGTATATATTATGAGACACCATTTTATACCTCATCAAATATTTTATTGAATCCTTATGACATGTTGTTATGCTGAAAAAATTGCACCTCGTTTTCCCAATCCAAGATCAGTGTGTAGTGAATACCATACCCATTTCTCTATTAAGGGTATTCTCCTCTATGCACATATACATATTTAATGGTAAATTAATTTATTTATTCTACATTACTTAATCATGGAATAACGTATGATGTTTATTGATTCCATGTTATATGATCCATGTGGCACACAAGTGATTGAAATGAAATGTTTAAGAAGGGTACGCCTCATAGTACTCCAATGCATTGGGTAATGTATAGTATCATGATACGTTATGTGAAATGGGTGTTGACTCATGATAATTCATGTTCAATGTAATATTACTGATTATTCATGTGCAATGCAGGTTTAATCATGCTCTATGTGCAATGATCCTTTGTTCAAAATAATTACATGTTATGTGTTGCTTCCACATTTGCAGGTTATGATTTTAATGCTTTATCAAGCATTTATGTTCATGTTTCTCTTGTGATATATTGATATGACTATTCTCTAATATGTATGGTATTCATCATGTTATTTCATGTTTATTACCTTAATATTCTTCATATCTCACCCATTTTTTATGCATGTCCTCAGGTTATCCCATGAAATGTTATGTACGAGGGAATGTAGTGGACATGTAAAGGAAGTTTTCAATAATGATATTGTGTTTAATGTTTTATATTGTTATGTAATGTCACTAAGCATCACAAACACTAGACCTCTGGGTCTTCCATGATGTATTAGGTGAAGTGTTTATGTAATAAATCACGTTTATGTTTGTAATAAAAGAGCAGGGTTGTTATAGTTGGTATCAGAGGATAGGTTTAGTTATTTTTGGGAATGGGATTAGAAAAATATAAAAAATATATAGAGACAAGAATAAGTATAATAAAAACATCTATATTTATGGGTGACTATTGAATAACTGTATTATCAAGAAAATACATCCCTGCCTGGATATGAGAAAGTAGAGGCGACTCTGGCACAGATGTATCCTAGGGGTAAAACCCAAAAACACCGATTTGAGATAAACTCGAACGAGAACTGGTGCACGACAACCGATCATGTTGTACTCTTTGTTACAACAATCCAAGGGGATATTAATTGATAAATTCACAAGCTTATTATGATCCCTTGTTAAGGTAATTAAAAAAATTCCCCCAAAAATATGTGTTAGAAAGTAGATCATGGATAGAATTGAATGAAGCCTATAGATTCATAAGCTAATGAAATATAAAAGTTATTTATAAGTAATCTGTTTTGTCCTTGGATTACCATTTATGTTTTACCCCTAACATTTATATTATTCTATCCAATGGGTGGTAATAGGAGGACTTGTCCTAACAACCGATGTGGAGTTCAATGTGATGAATGTGCTAATGAGATTCCCTATCCAATGGGAGCAAGAATTGAAATCTTTTTCATGCTTCCCTCTTAGTTAACTCAATATTCAAATAGAAACATTTATCAAGAGTAACATTAACCCCACCAAGAAATAATAGGTCACTATCGAGATCTCCATGAGACATAGGCCTTCTATTTTTAATGGATCATATGATCCCTTAATCACCGAACAATGGTTCAAATCTATTAAAATGAACTTCTCCATCCTTCAATGTTATGAACAAGATATGGATATCATAGTTTCATATTGTATGAAGGGTGAATTTGATAAATGGTGGATGCTAATAAAAAAATATGAATCATGGGGAGGAGATTGAGGTGTTGGGATAGAAGGATTTCTAGAAGATATTTTTCGATAAATATTTTCCACGCACCCTCTGACATAAGATGGAATGGGACTTCCTTGACCAAAAGAAAAAAGATGAAAAATCTATCAGAGTGTATTTGGAAAACATCAAAAGGAATCAACGGTATTCCTCTGGCTTTGTTGTTACCACTGAATGCTAGGTTGACCACTTCTTTGGTGGGATGAAATCTAGCCTACGAAAACCGATGGTGATCTGTGACTTCGACAGCTATGAGGAAATTGTCATATGTTCCCTCACGGTCGAAATAGTGATCAGAGAATCTCAGGGGTATCATGGGGATATGAAGCGTAAATTGGACATCAATGATGGTAGTACAATAGATAAATCAAATGGTGCTAAAATGATCCCTCATCCCACTTTCCAAAGGTGCGGAAAGAAGCACCCCAAAAAATGCCTGAAGGTGATGAGGAATTGCTTTAGGTGTGGAAGAGAAGGGAACCAAGTTGTTAACTGCCAACATGAAAAACCCATGGCTACAAAGAAAAAAGGAACACTATTTTCAAACCTCAACGTATTTCTCATTTCTACTACTGTAATGAACCAGGGTATCTTGCAAATCATTGACCTAAATCATGGGTTTTCAGCGGCAACCAAAAACCTCCATGGAAGCAAGGGAGAGAATTTTCCATCACTATTGCCAATGTGAACCCTGACATCGATGTGGTGATATGTATTTTAGTTATTCATTTAGGAATATCGAACATACTTTTTGATTCGGTTTCCACATATTCTTTTATATCCTAAACGTTTAGTAGAACAATCCCAGTACAAACACAAATCATGGAAGTAAGGAGGTCAGTGAGTACGGAAAATGGGGAAATCATTGCATCCCATGAATATAACTCCTCCCGTGTATTAATCTATTGATATAATTTCTCAGAGAACCATTTCATACTCCCACTGGTGGAATTTGGTGCAATTCGTGGAAAGGATTGTCTTTCCTTATATAGAGAAAACATAAATTTTCATGAGAGGGAAATCACTCTCCATGTGGAGAATCGACCCCCAATTCTATATAATTGCAAGGAGGAAGATGAATCTTTTATTGCTCCGTCATCTCAAGCATGAATATTACTACACTATGAGAATTTGTATCTGAATCAGATGATTGAGACTAAGGAGGCAACCATATTTGGAGGCATTCTTATTGTGAGGGAATTCATTGAAGTGTTTCGCGAGGAATTTCCTAGTCTTCCTCCTATAAGAGTTGTTTAATTCTCAATTAATATTATACCTGGGGTGTTGTCAATATCCAAGACTCTGTTTAGAAGGGATGTTATAAAGATTTAGGAGCTGAAGAAATAGCTATAGGAGAATCTAGATAAAGGTTTTATACGTCCAAGTGCTTCTCCTAGGTGTGCACCGGTCCTCTTTGTCATGAAGAAGGATGGTTTAATGTGCCTTTTCATTGATTATCATGAGCTTAAAAAATCACGATAGAGAACAATTATCCTCTCCCATGTATTGATGACTTTTTTAATCAACTGCTTGGAGCACAATAATTCTTCAAGGTTGATTTGTGGTTGGGCTATTATCAAGTAAGGCTAAAAAAGTACAATATCTCCAAGACTACTTTTCCAAGAAGATATAGTCACTATGAATTCATAATAATACCTTTCAAATTAACTAATGCACCAGCAATCATCATTGATATGATGAATATAGTTTTTAGAGATTACGTTGAAAAAAAATTTGGTAGTATTTATAGATGATATTATAATATACTCCAATACCAAGGAAGATCATGAGGAGCATCTATGAACTATACTAGAGACCTTGCGAAAGAAGATGCTCTATGAAAAGTACATAAAGTGATAGTTTTGTTTGAAGGATGTCTCATTCATGGGTCATATTATCACAAGAAATGGGATATCTATTGATCCCTCCAAAACAGATGAAATTGAGGGATTTATGAGGCCAACATTGGTAACAGATATCTGTATCTTCTTAGCGATAGCTGGATATTATCGTAAATTTTTGAGAAATTTCACACTATTGTACAACCCTCATACCAAGATAACATAGAAGCGAGTAAAGTTTGCATGTTGTGATGAATGAAAATAAAGCTTTAAGGATTTAAAAAGGAGACTTATCACTGCACCTGTGGTCACTATACCCACAAGTGGAGAACCTTTTTTGGAATTCATGGATGCTTAGAAGAAGGGCATGGGCTATGTGTTGATGAAAAATGAAATAGTCATTGCATATGCTTCAAGGAAATTTAATGTTCATGAACAGAAATATCCAACACATGATTTGGATTTGGCTGTGGTGATCGTCACTTTAAAAACTTGGTGGAATTATTTCATTGGGGAGTAGTGTGAAATATATACAGACCACAAAAGCCTCAATTATATATTCACATCGAAAGAGTTTAACATGCACCAATGAAGATAGTTAGAGCTGATCAAAGACTATGAATTCTCAATCCATTACCACCCAGGAAAAGCGAAATAGGTGGAAGACGCTCTATGTAAAAAAGACCTAGCAATTATATAATTTATTATAATTGAGAAGGATCCAATTTTGTTCGACATGATGAAGATAGAAATGGGAGTCCTAAAGAAGGGACCATCATCAATCCTTTCACACATTATTTCTCAACCGTGTCTTTTGGAATGGTTAATGGATGCTCAAAATGATGAAGTGGGGATTCAGAAGAATGTGAAATCTATCTGAAAAGGGAAATCCTCAAAGATCGATGTTAATATAGATGGAATTATGAGATTTGGGAAAGTCCTATGTATTCCATAATGTCTGGAGCTGAAGAAGGAACTTTTGGATGATATACATAGTTCAAATATCTCTATTCACCCAGGAAACAAAAATATTTTTCATGATCTATGAGATACTTATTTTTAAGATATTATAAAGAAGTAAATCACTGAGTATACATCAATGTGCTTGGTGTGTCAGCAAGTGAGCACAAAGAGGAAGAAGGATAAGGGGATGATGCAACCATTTCCCATTATAGCATGTAAATGGGAGAACATCAACATAGTCTTTTTCACTGGACATCCAAAGACATCCAAAGAAAACTATGTAATCTATGTTTTTGTGGATCGTCTTACAAAATTTGCACACTTTATTGAAATTCAGAAAGATGTCTCATTGGATCAACAGGAATAGATATATATCTGGGATGTGGAAAGGTTGCGTGGAGTACCACTATCTATTGAATCCGAATGAGATCCATGATTCACCTCTAAATTTTGGATGGGTCTTCAACATGCTATGGATAATGAACTGAACTTCACAACGTCCCATCATAATCAAACTGATGACCAATCTGAGCGAACTATTCAGTCACTAGAGGATATGCTATAATCATGTTCTATGGACTTCAACGAAGTGTGGGACCAACATCATCCAATGGTTGAATTTTCCAACAATTATAGTTTCCACTCGAGCATCTAAATGGAACCCTTTGAAGCCCTATAAGGTAAGAGGTGCAGAACACCGACATGTTGGGATAAAGTTGGTGTGCATAAAGTGCTAGGACCAGAACTGGTCGATGAAATGATAGAGAAGGTGAAAACTATTCAGTAGAATATCAAGGAAACCCAGATTCGACAAAATAGTTATATAGATAAATGTCAAGGACCACTTGAGTTCAAAGTTAGAGACATGTTATTTCTAAGCATATCTCCAAGGAAGAAGGTCAAGAGGTTTGGAAAGAAAGGGATGTTATGTACTTGGAACATTGGCCCCTTCGATATTCATGATTGTGTTGGGGATGTGGCCAATTGACTAGAACTTCTAGCTACCATGGAAAAAGCACATGATGTCTTTCATGTATCCCTCTTAAAGAATTACATACCAGAACCTTCAAATGAAATCTCTTCAAAGGTAGTACAACTAGAAGATGATCTTTCTTATGAGGAGAAACTAGTTAAGGTCTTAGATCATAGAGAAAAAGTTCTATGAAATAAGACAATACCCCATGTCATGGTGTTGTGGTGAAACAACAAGTTTTATTAAGTGAAATGGGAATCAGAGGAAGGGATGAAGAAATGTTACAGACATATGTTATAGTGTGTCAAAAGGATATTTTGAGGGAGAAATTTATTAATGGGGGAATATTGGAATGACACAAACAAACATTAATGAAAATTCCTCTTGGTCTATTTAAAAGTCTTCTTATGGTTATGTAAAACATATGCACATATTTGGCTTTATATTTTGGATTTTAAAATACCATTACGAATTGTGACCATTTCTAATATATCTTTTTAATAGTCATCATATTATTAGAATAAATATAGGGATTTAAAAAATCCTATTTACTTAGACAGTAGATGTGATGGCCTCATCTGGTAGACTTTCCCCATAAGAATCCCATTTGTCGGAGTTTAGAAAGGAGGTGGAGTCATTGGGCTTCACTCTTGACCAAGCCCAAGCCGAGCTTGAATGCGTTATGCTTGAGTGGAACTGACTACGGGAGAATTGGATGTTAATAGAGATTACCACCCAAGCGATGTTATTCGAGCCACCCCAAGAGTTTTTCACCATTGCACACCTTACCCATCAGTTTTATTAGGGTGTTATAAGGGATTATGTAACAAGACCGTAGCACTATAACAATGTACATTATTTTTGTATAAATAATGTGCATTCATTTTATTATTGTTACATTGTAAATAGTTTTTAACGACCAAATAGTATTTTTAGTTAACATTTCACTTTGAAATTTATTTTGATGAATTAATGGATTTTGGAAGTAAATAATATTTTAATAAATTATTTTTATTAAATTATTTTTTATTAAATATAATTGATCATATAATTTTATGAATTCAATAGAAATTTTTATTAGGGTTTGAAAACAGTTATTTGTCAAAACCCATGAATTTTCAGTAAATATAAATTTTTATTTTAAAATAAAAATTCAAATATATATAAAATTATTTAGATAAACTGAATATTATTTTTCGAATCAGGAAGTCAAAATTATCCAAGGGTTATATTTTCATGATTTTCTATGACATTGAAAATTTTTGGGTAGAAATTAAATACCGATTAAATATATAATGTGTTTTATGACATCATAATGAACCAATAGTGATGTAATAAAATAATATAATCATTATTTAAGGACAATATATGATCTATAATTAAAATAATGTGATTTAATATTTTTTTGATATATTTTACAATGCTTTTGTGGACCCTCCAATACTCATAATACTTTTTGTCTTTTTATATTGTTTTCATTGGGAGTGCGACTCACCTCAAAAAAATTTACCCTATTATTTTAATAATTTAGTCCATTGGCCTTATTAAATATTTTTTTACACTCCACTTTGGAAAAAACCATGAGAAGGTTTGTGGTATTGATTAGTTTCATGTGTGGTGACTCAAACCTAAATAATAAACAATTCCCTCTCCTTTCTAATATAAACCGACCCAAGCTCCCACTTCTTCTTAAATCAATTCCTTTGGCGTTCGACCAAACCCAGCCCTCCCCTCTCTAGAATCCTCCCAAGGTTCCCCATTATCTCATGATGCCTCTCTCAATACTCTCCTAAGCATTTGGGGTCACACATCCAAGTAAGAGATTTCATTCTTTCTTATTTTGTCCAATTATCATTAAGTTGATATTCCCTTTTGTTTTCAATTAAAAATGTTAGGTTATGATTTCAAAACTCCCCAAGTCATCCCTCTTTATGTTTTAATGATTGTACACCCCTTTCAATCACATTATTTACTCCCATGTACAACCGTTATCATGCCGATATTCCTTGAGGGATTTCTCTCTCCTCATTTTCATTCTAGTAATTCTTTTGTATTATGAATCTAAATTCTCTTATGTTTGTTGGGACATGTTTTTATATGACCCCATATGGTGAATTTCATGTTTATATGATGAAACACCCATTTTTCCCTTATACTCCATTTTCACGAATTCTTATTACACGTCGTTAAGCTACCGAAATTGCATAGCATTTTTCCAAGCCATGATCGTTGTGTAGTGAATACCATACCCATGTCTCTATCAAGGGTATTAACTTTTATGAACATACACATATAGAATGGTACTTTAATGTATTTATTACACATTACTTAATTGTGGAATAACTTATGATGTTGATTGATTCCAAGTTATATGATACATGTGCCACACTTATGCATGAAATGAAATTTTTAAGAAGGGTGTGCCCTAATAGAGCTCCATTGCATTTGGTAAAGTGTTGTATCATGATACGTCATGTGAAAGGGGTGTTGAATAATGATAATTAAAGTGAAATTATGTTTTACTTGTTCTTCATAAGTAATGATGGTTTAATAATGCTCTCTGTGCAATGATGCTTGGCTCATGATAATTCCATGTTAAGTGGTGATGCCACATTTCCATGTTATGATTTTCATGCTTGATCAAGTATTTATGTTCAATTATATCTTGTGCCCCGTTAATATGCCTATTTTATAAAATTTAATTTACTCCTCATGTTATTACATGTTTATTACCTGAATAGGATTTGTAACTCAACCTTTTCTTATGCATGTCCTCGGGTTATCCTATGCAATGCTATTTACGAAGGAATGTAGTGGTCTTGGAAAGGATATTTTCAATAAAGATGTTGTGTTTCATGTTTTAAGTTGTTATATAATGTTCCTAAGCCCTAAAGACACTATAAGTCTCTATATTCCATGTTTTATCATGTGATGAGATAATTTATTAAATCATGTTATAGTTTTTAATAAAATAGATGGGTTTTTATTGGTGACAATCTCAAGAACATATCTCATTCATGTCACGCATGGTAAACACCCTAAACCATATAATACATATTCTTACTTAGGGAATAACCTCTTAGGTACTCAAATTCCAATAGGGGTGGAATAGTATCCAGACTCTCAAATCTATATTCTTAAAAGAAAAAAAATTATATTTAGGTTTCATATGATATGTCTATATGTTAGTCATTTCACCCCATCACTCAAACCTATTCAAGGTAACTAATGGATTCTATAAAGGTCCTATGTGTACATTTATTTTGATATTTCATGTCATTGATCAATGAAATTTGTGGAATGTATATATAATCAAGTCATATCACATCATTATATGATAAATCAATAATATTTTAAATTGTTCATCATTTTAACACCATACAATTTTAAAATAATAGTATGTTTAATAGTTTATATAACACACCATATGAATCTCTAATGAACCATGAAATATATGTATATTATTTTCATTATAAAATTAAATTTATATATATGTGTGTGAATAAAATTTTTTAAATAATAAAATAAATTTATATTTAATAAACAATAACAATTTATTGATTCATTATTAGGAAATAAGAATTCACTTTTTGGTCATGTCACTTTATTAGTCAAAATATCTTTTCTACAAAAAAGGGTTATATATATTTTTATGGAATATTATAATTACAATATATATTTTAAAAATAAATATTTAATAAAAATATTATAATTTTTAAATTGGGATAGAAAAATTATTTTGGGTATAACATTTTAGATTTTTTAGATTAGATTGGTTTTGTAGTGAGTAGTGAAAA
Organism: Viscum album; assembly: GCA_963277665.1. Taxonomy (NCBI): domain Eukaryota; kingdom Viridiplantae; phylum Streptophyta; class Magnoliopsida; order Santalales; family Viscaceae; genus Viscum; species Viscum album. The sequence goes on from OY728122.1 coordinate 1,151,370,276, forward strand.
ATACTTACTGTTACCGAACATTGAATTTTTATTTCATGCATTCAAATATTTCCATTTTGATAAAATATTCTTTCATATAAAAATTAGATAAATTATATTCTTACTAAATCTATTATTTTATTTGGAAGAAATTTTTATGGTTTGATTTATTATTAGAACATTTTCATATATAAAATGTAGTTTGCTGAAAAAAAACATAATTTTTTTTGTCTTTTTCATTAATTAATATCAAACATTTTTATCAATATAATAATGAAAAATTTATTCAATATATGAAGTAATGAGTTAAATTTTTGTTAAATAATTCCCTTTAATCATTCTCATTACAAATAGTAACCATTGTAATATTTTATTTCCATGATAATGGTAAAATGGGTTAATTAGGGCGAAAACTAATGTGATAAGGAGTAAAATCCATTAAAATATTCATTTATTTCTCATTATAGGTATATATTCATGATAATAATCCAAAATTTATAAATAATAACATTAATGTTCATTTGAATGTTATTTTTACCATTATAATATTTAATTAAATATTAATGTAAAAATTGACAATTACTTTTGTCTAATATCTATACAATTTTGTGATCTGGATTAAAAATAGATTTTTTTCATATAAATGTTGAATTGAAATATGAATGAAATATATTCAATACTTATTCAATGTGTAACCAATACTAGTAACAGAACTTAAAAATTAAAGTATAGTACTTTTAAAAACTCTTAAAGATAAATTTAAGGGGGCAGTTCACATTTCATACAATTTTTGAAGAAATATATATAGATTTTATTTTAATGAATATAATATAATTATTTCTTTCAGAGCCAAATTATGAAAATAGTTCATAAAATAATATTAACAAAATATTCTTTTATTTATAATTTATTAAATTATTTAAAAATAATAAAATTCATGAATGAGATTAGGAATGATGATATATTTTAAAAAAATTCAACCCTTTTAGTTTATGATCCAATTATTACCTTCAAGGAAAAATTATTACACTTTAATATTAAAAATGTCATTACCATCTTGAAGATTTGAAAAATTTAACAAAGGGGTTAAACTAAATGTTATAGTTTAAAATGATTTCTAAATCTGTAAATAACTGATTATCTGATAATTTTAGGACACTTTATTCATTAAAATTTAATCTATGATTTTTGTAACCATTTTAAATTAGATAGACACAAATTATATAATAATATTTCATGATTTTAAACAAATTTCCTTAATGATATTTTTAATAGACACTATTTTTGTATATTATTTAGAAAATTAAAAAAAAATTGTACAAGTGAATGATTATTGGAGTATAATATCATCATGTTTAAAATTTTAGATCAATTACTATTTTATTTTTTCTTTTTGAATCCCTAAATATTAAAAAAAACATCAATATTGTTGTAACTGTCAAATGGGTTAATACATTCATAAAAATACGAGATGAGGGTTAAAACATGAAAAATATTTTCCACATTTTATTGGATGAGAATACATTGAAACATACACATATTACCATAAAATTTTATCATCATTGATATTTTTTCTTGAAAATCGGTTTATATAAATTTCATACATTAAGTTATTCAATGAGTAACCCCCTCTAATAAAATGTAGCCTCTTATCCTTCACTATTCATAATATGTTATCTTTCTAGTCCATACATACCTTATTAATTATCCTATTGACATATATATTAATTAATTAGAGTTCCTAGTATTTTAAAAAGTCCACTCCAAGTCTCCCAAACATAGAATCTACGGGCGACCTTATAAATAAGTGGTATCCATTTTACCCGATTGTTTTCAATTTATTTCTTCTTATACATTAAATAAATCAATGATATGTATTAAATAATAATTTATTTATTATATTTGATAATGTGAATTATTATAATGATGTAATGTTGTAATACACCTTCTTCCTATGATGAAATATGATAACAAATAGTTGGCATACGTGTGGTCTACCACCTGTACAAAGCGATGATATTTATTTTTTATTCCTATATTATATTAATATTAATAAGGATAAATTTAATTAACATATAATTTATTCAAAATATTAAAATGATAATACTATGGTGAATTATTATTTACTGTTAATTTATTTCATCTATTGACAAATGAAGACATTATTGGTTCATACGTATTTCATATTGTAACAATGAACATTTTAATAAATTTTTCATCTTTATATTTTATGGATTAATGTAACTATATATATATATATATATAATTTAAATGATATTTATGTCTTTATTAAAACCATATAGATTATTTAAATAGTATCAATATTTATAGATTAGAACTATGGAAGTAAAACTAGCATGATAAATGAAATAGTTGACACCCATAAACGAGTGTTTTAGTATAGAATTTTTAATTTATGGGATTTTAAATTACATAAATATATAATTTCTGATTTTATTAATATTTTTTTTTGTATGATATTACATTAAATTTTATTATATTATATAGTATTTTTGAGAAAATTTAAATCATGTCTATCATGGGTTAAGTGTATCTCGCCTAACTTTTATTTCAATGATAATTATAAAATGTTAATAAATTTGTTCATTTTTCATTGGTATATAATTCCTATGAATATGTTTCATAATTATTTCTTTAAAATTATATTTATTTAAAAATACAAATAGTGTTGTCTCTTTCCTGAGTATTTTATGAAGAGATTTAAAAATCAGAAAATGTTTTTTGTTATAATGTCATTATTTACTAGGATTGTTTATGACTACATTAATAATGGTGTAATTTTAGGATCTAACACTCAAATATTTCATGAACTATATCATTATATAGTTAATTATAGAGATTAAATTTTGTCAATTAATGTTATTATCTTTATTAACTCAATAGAATAAATGAATACATTTATGTAAAATCGAATTTATTTATTTCTTTAGCCAAAAATACTTATTTCATTCATATCAAGGACCAATATAATTAAATAATGGAGTGATTTAAATATTCTACTAGTGGTTTTTATTTTCATTTTTTCCGTGATAAATTTTTTATATTTTTTTAAGAAATATTTGTGTTGTTCTCTAAACAAGGAACATTTTAATTTTTACCTAAAAATAAACGGAATGTCTATTTTAACATACTTAACATGAATTTAATTTCATACTATAATAATTATCCTTGATATTATTATTTCATTAATGTATAAATGTTACTTTTGAGATAAAAAAAATTTCAAATTATGTTCAATGTTTTAATATACTTATTATTTGATTGAAAAATAAAAAAAATTATTTTCCTAATAAAAAATTATAATTAATCTTTTAATGTAATTTTTCATTTAATATCAAATTCATTAACGTTATTTATTATATAACAGGAATATGATATTATGATACCATCATTATTCTTTATCCTGGTGGTTTATTATTACGCTGATGATATGTTTATAAACTCCATTTATTTTCAACAGGTTATGTTATAATTTAATTATGAAATGTTTATGAGTCTCATTACCTCTCAAAAAAGTAAAATATATGATGAATGATTTATGATCTTGTGAAACACATATATATATTTTTTTTAGTGGGTGGTCCGAGAATTATAAATCTTTCCAATTATTTGGTTAAATAAAGATCTCTCAAAAGATAATAATGACTAGAACGGGGGAGTGAACCAAGATCAATAAGGGACCCTATCCACAATGATAATATTTTTAGTTATCCTTCACTAAGGATAAGACAAAATTTGTATTTAATCCCACCCCCTTTGAGTGTCATAGAAGTGAACCTTCATCCTAGAAATTATTTTTTATTATTATTTTCATGAAAAGAACTTTTTTATACCAACTCTTTTCCCTCACATAAAATTTTTTAATTCCATTATGATTGAAACCATATTAACTACTATGAAATATTCCATGATTCATGATTATGATATACGATTTAATGCGTATTATTTAAAAAAATTAATCTCATTTAATCAAAAATATATGTTCATGTCATTATTTAGTAATAATTGTTATCTAACTTGTAAACCGTTACTGAGAATCTGATATCACCATTTCTTATGTTTTATTTGATGATGTTATGTGGAATGGTTTTATGGATAATATTTCTAAGAATGGTTCTAGTTATGAAAAACATAATGGGATTTTATTTAAATATATGACAAAAAACATGTATATGTAATCAATATTTTCAATGAAACTAATGTTATATGCTTCTAGATTGGGAGAATAGGTTATATATTTTATTTTCATGTAGAAATATATAATATATGTGTTTGAAAGGATTTGGCCTCTATTTTTGGTATCATAGAAGTGTTTCTTCAATATTTATAAATTCAGATTTTAGAACATTGGTAAAAACCATAGGGACAAGTCAATGTATAGGATAACATCCTCATGTTATGGTAACATATAGACAGATTGGTTTTCAAAACAATGTATCCCTATCTATATACTAAAAGTATATGTGGTTTGGGAATAGATTCATTTTTATGTAAAAATATATAATATATTTGGTCAATATTTATATTACTAAGAATTATAGTGCATATTTATTGTTCCCTAACTACACATCTGTTTTGACACTTACATAGGATATCCATGGGATAACTCGGATTATATTTACAAACCATTATAAAGCATTTGAATATTTACAACCAAGGGCAGTCTAGTTTATTCTTATACTTTCATATATTACAAAAAGGATCTCATGATTTAAACATAATAATAATTATTTTTTAATATTATATGATTCCTTACTATGACTAATGTTTATCACACATTACTTTTTGGTTTTATTCAATCGATAAAAACAAGAGGATTCATGTCAATGTAGAATGTGAGGGAATATTGAATGATTTTCCTCATGGGAGACCAAATGAAACCATATATTGAATAAAAATATTTTGATTATACCAATTAATAAATATCATTATATGAATAAAATTACCAAAATTTGTAAGATTCATGATCCAACTAACAATAGAAAAATTTGGTTTCCGGATAACCATTTATGGAAGAATATTAGTCTTCCTACATTTCACATATGTGCAAAGAAGAAACCTAGAAATGGATTTATGGAATGAGATTAAGTTCTATATATGGAATATTAGTGCATATAACTTTTAATTGATGAGGATAAATGACATTTTTTATGGAAAAATGTGATATTCATCATAAGTAATTATTTAATGTTTAATTTTTGATGTGTGTGGAATATAAGAATTATATAAGTGAATTCCCAAATCAAAGGGATAACTAATTTACCACGTCACGGTGTATTCTATTCTAATTGTTTATCTAAAAATATTGATGTTATTATGTATATAGAAATGATAAATATGTTATAGAAGTTTAATATCAATAATATTATTGAAATAAGAATCATAAAGCATCTAATTATTATTTTAATATTTTTTTTATTGATTTGAAAACATATTTTTATTTTTACTAATAAAAATTAAAATTCAATTATTATTAAGTTGAAAATGATTTGCTGGGATAGATAGATTATTTATATTGATAAACATAATGGTATAGTGTTGGATTCCATTATAATTATTAGTGATTTAGGTAATCATTGATACAAATTATTTCATTTTTTCGATGTATGGAATATATTAAATAAAAAGTGATTCTATTTGATGTGTATGGATTAATAATTTTTTAATGAATATATTTTATGTGGGGTAAGAATTTGTGTTATGTATACCATCATCCATTAATAATTTTTGGGCTACTAATTTGATCAAAGGAATACATGCCCCTTTTGAGATTTTAAGTGATGGCATTTTGAGGTGATATGAATGTTTTAATGGGGATAAGGAAGATTACTCCATTGAGTTTTAAATTAACCATTGTGATAGTATATGATTTTATGTAATTTTATTTATGGTATGTTATATAATGGGATATAAATAATATTTATTGTTGAAAATGACTAAATGGTATGTTAGTATTTTGGAGATATATTTGGATCTTACTAAGGATTAATTTTCAATTTAGAAAATAACCAAGGATTTTATTATATTTGTATTGAGGATGTAATTTTTTGATTTTTTTAAAGATAAAAAAACAATGAAAAATAAATTTTCGTATTGATGTGAGGTTTATAATGCCAAATAAATTTAATATTTTGAATAAATTTTATAAAATATTTAGAAGAAGTGGATTTGAATCATTCTATAGAAAAAGTTTGTAAATGCATGAAAATTATTTACTTGATTGGAGGTGAGTATTGGGGAATTTAAATGATCATTTTATAAAACTATTATAGATAGGAATTTAAAATAAAAAAATCGAACCATAGAAGAAACTAAAGGGGGCCACATCCACTACTAATGTGGGATGTCAACCCCTAGCTAGCCATCATGGTAGAAGTGGTTGTGCATATGTATAACACTCTAATTGGGAGGAACATGGGAGCATAGTGGAACCCCATTGTCAGGTGGAAGTTTGGATCGGGAGGAACATTCATAGGTCTATTCTAACAGGTAGTTTTGTATAGACCCTAATCACTAATATGCCGACATAGTACAACACATTTACATATTAATCCCTTGTAGAACAATATCTGAAGAAATATTGGAAATGGGTGTCCCAATATATATTATTCATTGAATTTATAATGAATGAACACCAAACATTATATGTGATCATCCTTATCCATTGATTCAAAAATACTACTGTCCTCAACCTCTATCAATCATCATAGAAGTTGCATCTCAACAGGATCTGCATGTTGTAACCTCCGAATAACTGGTCATGTATTCGAGCATCATTTGATCATCATAAAAATTATATTAAAATAAAATCATCATGAAACATCATATCCATGAGTGAATAAAGATAATTCTAAGGATGTAAATATTAAGATGATATGTTGGAGAGTGATGATAGTGATTTTTATTTTTCATTTAAGATGAGTATGTACACAGTGATGTAAGGAAGGGAATATACATTGAAAATGGTATAAAATTTCAAATGTTGGAGTATCTTATAAATTTAATTAATTTCTCATTTGGAAGTATGATCCAAACACATATCCATGATAATTTTAACAATGAGAATGTATAAAGGATTATTTTTGTATTCAAAATGTGGTTTCATGAGTTTATGCTTTGTTTTTTCCTAAACAGTCACATGATGATGTCTTCAATTATGAGAACCATAATATTTCGTATTCAAACTCTAACTTCTTATGCAAAGAAAGTACAAAATATTTATATATGATTTGAATATTTGTGATGTTCATATTATTTATATACTATTATATGATGGAGTTAGGATTGAATTTATGTCATATAATATATAAATGGGATTGAATGATGTAAATACAAGAATTTGTAGAGGCATTCACTATATACATTTGTAAGTGGATCTATGGATTTAAATGTGATATTTTTATGTTGTTTAATAAATGAATGAAACAAATACAATGATGGTGTTCTTTGATAACATGAAACCAACATGGAATTGAAATAAATCGTGATGTATTATAATGTTACTTCAATATTTATTATATGAATGCCTATAAATAAAACATTAATGAACGATTTTTCATTAGTATGATTTCACAAAGAACATTTTGTGAGAATATAATTAATTGTTTCAAACATGAAGGATGATTGATACATCCATGAATTTTTTTAATAAATGATGTTTAAATAAATTTAATTTCTAATACGTTTTATATTTTAAAGTTAATATTTGAGAAAAAATATGAAATAATTAGAAAAGGAATATACAAATGTAGTTAGTGTATTGATATGAGTCCTACGAATTTGATGTTCAATGGATATAGATTTATAGGAAGTAATTATTCATTAGTTGAAAATTTTCATTAAAATTTTTATTGACCATATCATGTTATCCATTTTGTTTTTGAAGAAATAATAATTCTCAAAGAAGTTGAGATGAATTTTGAAACAGAGGGATGTATTTATAAAAAATAATCATTTCATCAAGGAATCCTAGTTGTGGAAGCCTTCAATGGGACTCTAGAGTAGGCAGATGTGATACTGGTGAAATTGTGGTAAGTAGTATAATGATACTACAATGGGACTCAAGTGTCAATTGTGTAGGTGGTAACATTTAAAATCTAGTGGTACTCTATAGTGGAAGAATGTACATCTTAGTGTTGATGGGAATGATACTTTTCTTGGTTATAATAAACAATATATAGAGAATAATATATAATAAGGGGAAACACGATACAACTAGGATTATGTCTTAATATCAAACCATGAAAATATATTATGTGATTTTTTGAAATTATATTATTTATTTCATAAATAATTCCCTCATATTAGCATGTGACATAGGTTTGGAAGAGGAAAACCAAAGAAAATAATTATGTAAAATATGTCACACCTGATTTACCTCCATCCTAGTGTGACTACTTGATCTATTGAGAATATAAACAGGTATCAGAGATTAGGTTCCCCCTTTTATTTAAAATAATTTACAAGCCAATTTTCTTATATCAAATGTATATGATGTCAAACTTTTTGTTTGAATATAATCAATAGTGATTCAAATGGAAAAGCATGTATCTACCTCTTATGGAAGAAATTTTGGGAACATGGTTAAGATTCCAAAAACATAGAAGAAAATAGATGAAAAGAATCCAAAAACATAATAATTGATAAATTCAAGATCAATGAATATCTAGAAGAACTCATTTGAATAAGTTTTTAGTGAAATTATTTGATTATAAATGTGATGAATCAAGTTCAAGTTGTGATGATGACTTCCATAATTATTAAAACATACATTATTTAAAGAATGTTCCCAATGATCTTTTCCTATGTATGATCAATTATTTCAATTCACTCTTAATGATAAAAAATATATTTGGATGAAGTAAACTATTTAATGGAAGAATGATTGTTTCAAAATTTTTGAACATCAAAAACTCTCACAGAACAATTGTATGAAATGGATGAGAAATAAATATTTTCAATAAACGATATTATGGAGATATTATCTAATTGAAAATTAATTTTTTGGGGAATATTACTATTGAAATTCTCTTTACCGAAGATAATCAAGCATTATAAATTCAGTATAATACAAATATTAATGTTCAGGATCATTAGCTAAATTATATAATAAACTTGATAAAAGATCAAAAAAATTGTTACTACATCAAAAATAGGTGCATGAAGATAATATTAATAAGAGGTTGGTCTAAAGGGGATAAATCATGATATCAGTTTAAGATGAGAATATTTATCGATAAAATAAGCCCTTGAGCTATAAGTGAAATTGAGAATTGTGGAAGGGACATAAGTTGTGACTTCCTATGCTAATTAGAAAAAATGCATAGCCAAATATTATTCAAATCAGAGTCCCATTTCATAAAAGAATCAATATAATTGGATGAAGAGATTGAGATTATATAAGGATAAGTAATTAATAGGTTAATTGATGAAGGTATCCCATTCTCTTTATAAATCTATGTTTACTATTTATATTTTGAATACTACTGAATATTATAAATTTAAATCTGGAAAATAATGGGTGAATATATATAATAAATAAACCACAACATCTATAATGATAGATGTGAATAATTGTACAAATTATTTTCCACCAAATAAATAATAAATGAATAATTGTTTTACCAAAAATAATTTAAATTTCAGACACTATCAGAACGTGTCTCAAAACAACATATCAATATAGTTTTTCTAATATTAGTTATATTAGATGTTTTATATTAATAAATGAACTATTTGAAACAATATTTCATTGTATTAAAATTGTATAATGCATATATTTAGGGGGAGTATTGATGAAACAAGCATGTACAACATAAGAAGAATTCAAATTAAAGGAATCCTTATTTCAAGAACAAATATTAAAATCTTACATGTTTATGTGAGTATTGATAAAAGTGGTAACCGTTATGATATGTTCTGGAATGTACCAATCATGTAAAAACCATATCTTGGTCCTAATAGAAAACCACAACTGAAATGGGAGAATGTAGGAAAATAATAAGATGGGTCATTATTAGGATTTTAAAAAATAATAATACTACTAATGAAAGGGATCCTGTTAAAATTTTGATGGTTGATCTAAATATTGTCCCAACAAGGAAAATTTTGATTTTTTTGGGGAATGAATTGTCACATCATATACCATTGTGAATTTTCCATAAACAACAACAATAATGGATGTAAGTTGCAATTTTTGAAAGAATCATTATAAAAACAACATTATTGATTATTTGAAAAACATATCTAAAAAAGAGTCTAAAAATGAATAACTCTGTTAAATGATGAATGATATTTATATTTGTGGATGGTGTAATAATTATAACAAATCATCTAAAAAATTCTATATATGTATTCCAAAAAAAATAATAAAATGAAGAGGAAAGGGAATGTAATTATTACTTATATAATTGCTAATATGCATTCTAAAAATAGAGTGGTGACTAGGCATGTTTCCAAACAATTCATTGTCATACTACTTGAGTATTTGGAAGAGTATATAAATATATATCTAGAACATAAAACACAAAAAAATCATTTTAGATAATGAGAAGAATCTATCTTCATCTATAAATATTTTTGGGTATAAGAGGAAATCATAACCCTATTTATCTAACTAAGGAGCAATGAAACACTACCATATTCACATATATATATTTTGTATTTTTTTATTTAGGTAATTGAATGTAATGCTTGTATATAGGGGAAATATTTTAGATTAAAGATTTCAGCATCTTACAACATCAATATTGTACACCATGGAAAAGTTAGGGGATTATGTTTCCTTGATTAAACAGCTAAAATAATCTCAAAAAATTCAAAACTTTATTCTTAAATAAATCCAATAATGATTAATAAGTTTCGTGTATTTCATGAGGGAAATAATGTAAGACCAAACACTATATATCTAATGAAAATAAGCAGTTATAGAGAGTTAAAAATCAGATATTTCAAGAAATTGAAATCCAAAAGATTGAATCTTTTAACTATTGTGGAAAGAAGACTAAATTTTTTTATTTTAATTGTGAAAATAAATTCTAAATGTTAGAAATTGATACCATGATGAAGAAATAAAAAGGTTGTATAAATGGGTACGCACATTCTTTCACATTAACATTTTAAGTTATTCTAATGGGATTAATATTGTAGATTTGTTGAAAATATTTTAAAAAATGCATCATTGAGGGTTTTAGTGTTGGTGTAATATAATAAAAATTTCTTAACAATATTGATGTTAAATGTGGAACTCTTATTTTCTATAATTATTAAGACTCTTGTAGGCTACGAGATGGTTTATTTTAGCTCATTTCTTTGTTTGGAGGGATTCCATTCTTGTTTGGGGTAAATAAGACTTTCGGTGTCATAAGAGAATAATATTTTCATAAAATTTGAATATTTTATATAATAAATTTCTCCCACAAATATACCAATAGTTTTTTTTGTTAATAATGGAATGAAAATAATATTGAATTTTTATTTGAAATTTTTATTGATAAAAATTATATATTGGGGTGGATTTGAGAACACAAATTGTTAATAAAGTTCTGTTGATGTGTAATTTTTTTCATTAAATTTTGAGGATAATAATATAATGATTTATAAAGTTGATTATTAATGTGATGTTACAAATGATAAATCATTGTGTAAAAGATGACACAATGGATAAAACGTTTAAAATAAATCAATTTTAATTTTTCCAAATAAGAATTTCGGAATTGTATGATGATGGTTGTGTCTCTCAATGAAGAGTATTATGAAATGTAATTTTCAAATTTGGTTACCACTAATTTATTTATCATTATAGTAGAAATTAATGGACAACACAATCCAATTGATGGGAGACCATATCCACTACATATGTGGATGTTCATCCCTAAGCCATCCATTATGGTGGTCATGGGTTTTTTTGTTCATATCATGCCCACGGAGAGGCACATAGGAGCATAGTCTAAGCACCATATAATGAGGAACGATATTGTAGAAAATTCAACATGGGTCAGTGGTTACAAGTAATTGAGATAAGAGCCAATACTCACATATTCCGGCATATTAGAATGTATTATGTCACAAAGGGCATCTAAACCAAATAAATATGTGATCTATGACTTGTGTTCCTTGAAATTTTCCCTCATTTTATAATGTACATCAAGAACACCTTAGATTCAAAGAAGTAATACTATTACCTTTAATTAATTTTTTTATCATTCCCTACCTCCATAGATTATTAGGGGATCTTATTCTCACTAGGATCTATATATAATATCCTCGGGAGAACTAGCTTTGTTCGAGAATCATCATATTATAGAAGAAATTTTAATACAATTTATTTATCCTAAATAATATTTTACATGAATAAATAAATTTCAAACTAAAGAGATAAAATGATGAGAATATGTGTTTTAAAGCAATGATAGTGATTTTTAATGTCAACTATGCTGGGGATATTCTAATATATATAAGGATGTGTGAATATGTGGGCAAAGGAATGGATGTTGAGTTTATTGGGGTTTTTAAAAATTCCCAAACATATAATTTAATAGAATGATCAAAACACATTATGGATTGATGATTCAAAGCGGAACTGAGAAGTGGAAGTTGTATTTATTTTCATAGGTTCCATCCATTGGTGCTATTATTTTACATTATAGATATCTTGAGGATGGATTGGCTTCCATGAACCTTCTCCTACTATTTCTAAACATGAAATTTTTTTATTAAGATATTGTGAAATATTTAAACTAGATTAAAATAATAATTATTTCGATATCCCGGGCATATAGTTATAAAAATAAATTTTAATTTCATCCATGTGATATAATATATGTAGGTGGTAATAAAATGATGTTATTTAAAATTTATTAGATTGTATGACGTACATTCAAAAAATTATATGAGTAATAATTAATTATATTTTATCATTTTTTACATATGGTATAGAATAAATACTGTCAATTTGATCGTAGAAAGAATTAATGTTTCAATAAAATGAAATAAGGAATGAGGAAGTATAATGGACATACACTATTATATATATGGATAAAAAAGTCATCATCTTTTTTATTTTTATTATTTTCTAAAGAATGTTGAGCAGGAAGACCATCTATTATTTATACATGCATGTAGAGTGAGAAATCCATGAATTTATATTCATTAATGATGTTAGGAAAAATGAACATGTGATATAAAATGTATAGTATTCCATGATTATTTTATATATAACATTTTTTAATTTCATGAGGCATATATATAAGTAGATAATGTACTGATATTGGTCCTGAACAATTCATGATTACTGGAAAATGAGTAGTATTAAGAAGTTGTCCATTAGTTTCATATATTCATGAAAATTTAAATTGGGTACTTATGTGATCTATATTTTTATGGACAAATAATAGACCTTGATGATTTATATAAGTCTTAAAAATGATAGGGATATTTATAATAATGGATCATATATTGTGTAACTCAATAATGTTCAAGTCATCAGTGTGGACACTAGAGCAAGATAATGGGATGCTGGTTGCACCGTGGGATGTAGTATAAATATCCTCATATGGGAATACAGATCCACTTTTTAGGGTGGAAACTTGTGAAATCTAGTAGGACTATATAATTTAACACTATGGGACTTATCCTTGGTGGGAATGGTACTTTACCTTATTATTATCACATACATATATTGATGAATATATAATTGAGGGTTATAACCGGGTCCATCAAAGAGTATTCATTGTACTGACCCTAGTAAAAATATTTGGTGTTGTGTTTCATTTACGTTATACATTTAATACAGAATATATTCAAACTAACACGTTAATGTTTTTGGAAGGGGGTAAAACTAAAATTATTGACTTTTGTAAAAAGATTCATTTGTAATTTACCTGAACTCTCTGTCTGATTGTACGTTCCATTCAAAACATCAGCTAGAATAAAAAAATGATTTATGATATTTTGGGGTTGTTCGAATTATTAAAAGATTATATAGTGACTTATCTTTGTGATTGATGATAACTTGGGAGTTTCTTCATTATATTTAGATTTATGTAACTATTAGGTTAAACATGTGATTTAACAATAAATAGTATTTCAGGAAGAATATGAATAAATTTTTTTGGGTAAGATGAATGGATGAGATATCCATTTTTACATAAAAAAATCTTTAATGTGGATATAATTGAGATTATTTGGGATGAAGGGTTTGTTATGAAATTATATATGTTGAATCATTGTTACCATGATATATATTTTTGAAATATAGGTATTATTTCTTCATATTGAGGTTAATACATTTTGGATATTTTATTATAATGTGGATACAATTTAATTTTGGTTATCATTAATAAATAGGGGATATATTTATAACTATTTTTGTATTGTGAATTTGTTTTTAGTTATTTAGTAATGAAAAATACATATTTATCGTATATCATTTGGAGAAAAATATAATATTGTGATAGAAATAAAATATTGGATGAAATTTAACTTTTAAAGTAAGAATATTGCCATATGATCATAGTCTATACTGTAAAGGAATACCAAAACTATAGGAAACTATCTATGAATCAAAAATTTATCCTATTAAATTCATTTCTAGTGAATCAGTTTTCTTTTTCCCAAATCATTGATTTCGGATTTCTTTGTCATGAACAATCAAATGATAATTCATTTTCTTATTATTAATTCTCTCTATCATATTCTATCATTATTTTTACATTCTCTATCTTCCATTCCCATATTTTAACATCCCACTAGTTTTCTCGAATTTTTAGTCAAAGTTATGTGTTTTCCATTATGACCTTTGTATTTCCATTTCCAACTTTTCAAAATGATGTTTTGTTATCCTTTTTTTGTCATTTTCAGCTTTGAAATACAAAATTATAACATATCATAATTAAAATTTTTTAGAAAAAAATTATTAATGGGGGATAATGTATCACCCTATTCTTAAAAAACATTGGTAGAATATACAACACACAACATTGAGGTATAACAAACTAAAGAATAATATTATATTTTTACCATTATAACTTAACTATTAAATGGGATAGTATGAATAGAAGTAACCGAATAATTATATATATATATCTAATAATAAAAATAATTATGAATAAATTCATCGGACACAATCAATCAATTTATAGTAAGATGATTTTATTCTTCAAAATATATTTTCATCGAAATTGGGTATTATGGATTTTTGTGAGAAAATAATATAGTTAATTTCAATAATTATTAAATATACTAATTAGGTATAAATAATTTATTTTTATAAATTATAATATCGATATTATCGTAGGAATAATGTTAGATATTGTTATGAAATGATTTATTTTATAGTGAATATTGAGAATATTTATTTTCATTTAATATTTTATATTTATATCAAGAATTCACAGAGTTGCTTTCTATTTTAAAATTATTTCATTGTAAAATTAGAGCTCTAATATTCAAAATAATACCATTGTGTTAATTGGAAATAATTTTTTGATAAAATTTGTTAAAAATTTATTTTTATACTAAAAAGGAATTCTTTTGGAAAATGAAATATTTCATTGTAATTTTTATTTTTGTCATAAATTTTCATATTCTAATTCTTTAAATTAAATTTATAAAAATTAAATCCATATTAAGAATCATTAGAAAAATTTAATGAAAATGGATACCTTTTATTTTTTATCATTATGAATAGTAATAATGGTAAATTTTTGTTTTGACAAGAAAAAAAGAATTTGATATATAAGGTTAAAACTAAAATGATAAGTGTTATATAATAGTGAAAAAGATGAGTTTATTTTATCATGTTATTATAAATCAATAATATTAATCCAAATATCTAAAAAATAAAATCATTAAATTTTCATTTCGTTTTGACCATTATAATTTTTTATTAAAAGATAATGTGAAAAATTTAACCATCCACCTTTTGTTATACTTAATAATTAGTGAAAATAAAAAAAATTAACTATTATTTTATAAATGGTCATTCTAAATAAAATTAAAGTGTTTTAATAAATTAATTTATATTTAATTGTAAGGGATTAAAAATTTACACTAAGGTTTTTTGGGACATCCTCAAAGAGCTTGTTCAAGAGTTATGAAAAATCAAATAAATACTTTTAAAAACAAAAAAACTAAAATATTTTTTTAGATTTAAATCATCTCAATAATATTTAAAATATATTAAATCTAATATAACTTTTTAAAGGTTTGTATACGATGTAAAATGTTTTTCGATTGTTTTCAATGTCAAATTATGTTATTATTTCTAAAAAATACCCTAATATAATTTTATTCTAAATATTTAATTAAATTATTTAAAAACTATAAAAAATAAAAGTTGAGAAGTATTATTTCATTTGGTCTAAAAATTCACCCATCTTCTAATTATTAAAAAATTATTACATTACAACTAAAAATATAACCCTTTATTATTAAATATCCCATTAACATGGTAAAGATTAAAATTTGTTATCCTGGTGGATAAATTAAAAGAAAATGTTATAAACAAATTAATAAAATATATAATATGGAATTTATGAATATATTAAAATTATATTATCCATATAAACTTTTCCATATTATTTTTGAACATTTTTTAGCTAGAGACAGGGTATATTATAATATTTTATCTATATTTAAGATGACAAAAATGATATTTTATATTAAAAAATATTTTATTTAATGATATATAATAAATATAAAAAATTAATTGTCTATGTTTATGTGATATAGATTATAATATCAATAATTTTCCATTTTTATGAAATTTTCCGTTTTTTGTATATATCCTCCCCATTGAATATTAAAAACCATTTATATCATAGTAATTTTCCAAAGTGTTAACATAGGTTAAAAACTAGGATATTTATGTTCAAATATAACTAAAAAAACCAAATTATATTTTATTATATTATAATTACTCATAATCAAATAATATTATATTTTTTCATTTTGATACTTTTATCTGTGAAAATTAATTTTTATTTATTTTACACATTATGTAATTCCAAGACTATGCCTCCCATGACTTATAAGATTGAACCTCCTCTCAATAATTATTAAGAAATTTCAAGCATTATATATTAATAAAAAACTCTTTAGTTTTATTATAACTTATAGTAGGATAGTATTTGATATTCTCAACTTCCTAATATACAATTTCCAGTTTTATTAAGGAAGAATCTATAAATGGCCTGCAGAAGAAGAGGTAATTAGATTACTTGACCTCGTTCAATTTATTCCATCTCCTACCTCCTCTAAGTCTATGGTATCCATTATAGAATAATTGTATCAATATATTTAAAATAATTATGTAATATTATGAAGAAATAAAAAAATCCATCTTTTTCTCATCTATTATAAAATGTTTATGTTAATCATGTGTATGTGTGGACCCCACCACCATGAAGAGACGTGGTTCATTTTTCATTTCAAAATTTTATAGATTGTGATAATGATATATTGTACTATTATATAGGATATATATGATATATAAATGATTCTAGAAAATTTATTTATTATTTCCCTTTCATTAATTGAATCTATGGAAAAATAAAAAATATTATCATCTGTATATATGGACTACCATCTCCATGAATTGTGTAATTCATTTTTATATCTCAATATTTTAAAGATTATTGTAACTATAAATATAACAAATAAATATGATTTTTAAAATTATAAAATCAATTTAATGATAAGGAATTATCAAACCAAAACTATCTTGAAAAATGAAACAATTATCACCTAGAAACAACATTTTTAATAAGTAATTATAAAAAGGTAATTATTAAAAGATCTTAAGTAAAATGTTATAAGTGGATTTTATATAATATAATATTTATTTAAATAATTATATTATATAATTTTACGAAATTTAAAATTATTATCTATAATATTAGAGAACATTTAATGTATTTTAAACATAAGGTAAGGGTTTCTCATCTAACATTCATTTCTATGTGACTTATGCCACATTCACCACTTGTTTCATTTGTGGGGTGTATATATTACCAAAGAATGTATTTTATGATAACTTATTGAATTTTTTTTATAATTAATAATCCTACTAATATTATCTCTTTAATTATGTTTTGATATGGATATAAAAAACCCATTAAGGGTTTTTTGCTACACTATCGTTGTTTAATTGGATTATTTTTTAATTAAGTTTCTGTTGAGGAACTATAATGATATAAATCTATAGAAACTAATTAATTTTAATATACTATGGATTTTTCAATAGATAACACGTTTTTCATTCATTTTAATATCTTTTTTACATAATATAATTAAATAATAATTTTAAAGAAAAGAGAATATAAATCATTTTTCTATTGAAAATAATTTTTCATCAGTATCCATGTTTTTTAAAAATTAAACATTATTATTATTATTAACCTATTTTTTTAAATTTATTTCCAAAAATTATTTCATTTCTAAGAAATGGGTAAAAATTAAACTTCCTACCATTTTATAATTGAGGTTGTTTTTTTACTAAAAATTTGAATGGGATCAATATTTTAATAAACTCTATATATAAATTTTTTTTGACTATGATGGAAACTCAATGCATGGAATATTAAATTAAAATATGCATTGTTTCGTTTCAAATAATTTTTTTCCATAATATCTGGGACATTTTTATATTTTAATTCATTTATTTCAAAATATAAATTTTGCTTTTATCATGAAATAAATCAAGTGATCTTTCCAAAATAATTTCTCGAATGTAACATCCTTTTATATTACATATAAATTACTAGTGATATAATCCATTGATACCATCCATAATATTTGAAGGGGATGTTTATTATTATAATGATAAGATGACTATGAAACCCATTTATTTTATTTGGGATATTTTTGATTAATTGAAAAAATGTTTATGAATCATGATTCAATTTCAAGAGTTTCCATATATAATTAAAGGTTTATGATCATGTGGTAAAAATATGCATTATTTTCATTATATGGATGGAGGGTCTTGAATTATATATCCTTCAATATCATTGGGAAATGATGGATATTTATTGACATAATAATGAAATTAATGGGGAATAAAACCGATAAAGTGAGGCACATTGTCCACTAAAATAGTCTTTGGAGTGAATCACGTCTAAGGATTATGTGTAATGGGGTGAGAGCCTAATCCAACATGATGGTATGTAATGATGTCCATGAATAAAGATATGATTTTATATTATTATCTGTATGCCAAAAACAAAATAAATTTGAAAATTTTATAAAATAATAGATTATTTTAGTTGACTTTTTTATGATTCATTCCATGCGAATTTCCTTGATATATTCCATAATTGAATATTATGATCTATAATCTTCATTATATGGATTCCAAATGCTATGATGATGTTATGATACCCTTATAATCCTTTTATTCTTATGTGATTATTGATATCTCTCTTTTTTATTCTTATTGATCATCTGAGAACACACATTTATTTGATTTATTTCATTATGGTATGAATAATTCAAGAACCCAAGATTTAGAAATATCTTTATCATTAAATAATATAAAAACCAGATAACTTGTGAAACAAACAACACCGAGTCTAAATAAACTGTAATATAATATACCATTATAACCTAGTCATTAAATTGGTGGGTTTGAATATGAATAATATATTATGAAAATTCACTGTAAACATTAAATTCATTGATTATAAATTCATTATAAATGGAAATAAAAATAATTACAATGTAATATTATGGTTTTTAGGTAAAATTGTTTTAATTCATGAAATATATCTTTATCATAATAAAACTGATTAATAACAATTAGATAATGGTATTAATGTAATTGATATGATATATATTCAATTATTTTTTTTAATATTCATCTATATTTCAGGGTTGGTATGAGATAGGAATAAATCCATTTTTATGCATAAAATGTATTTTTTTCAAAAGTGATATACATAAAACGTTTCACACTTAAAAAAAAATTTAAAACATAGAGGTATTCAATTTTATAAAATGGATTCTGAGTTATGAATCAAGAGGATTAAATTTGGTAAATAATCCCCTTTTTGTTTATTAATTATAAAGAGTTTTTGTGGTATAATTTTTGTCCTCGAAAAAGGGAAAATCTGGTTAATCTTGGATAGAAGTGATAAGGTATAAATATTCAATCCAAATTTATATTGGATAATAGAAGTTTCACACTTATCACCTAATTCATGAAATTTAATTTTATCACGGACACTTTTTCATGAAAAATAAATAAATAATACTAATGAAAACTAAAAAATGTCACTCTCTTATGGTCTAATGTCCCTTTTTTAATCACATAATAACAAAACAAAGTGGTTAATTATTATAATTTTTTTAATAATTGTAAAATTATTTTCATATTAGTAATTTATTTATAATGGTTTTGTTGCAAAATAAATAAATTATTTTCTTATTCAACACTGATAAATTATTTATTTAATTAATTTAAATTTAGAAAATGTCATTTTAAAAATGTAACAAATAATATTATTTGGGTTATTTATTTCTATCCATGAAATTTGTATAAAAATAAAACATTTTTTTTTATGTTTTGAAGGTTTATATTTGAATGAAAACATTGAAATGATGTATTTGAAGTCAAATTAGATAAATATTTTTAAAAATTACAGTATTTCTATTTCATGAAAATAAAAACATTATTAAAATATTAAAATATTTTGAAAATATTTAAAATGGAAAATTGAGATAATATATAGTTTAAAATTTAATCAATTTCTCATTTATGATCCAATTTTATACTTATATATAAAATTATAACCCCTTATGATTGAAAAATTTGTTCACATGATTTTTGTTAAAATATGTTAATTTAGGGATTAAAAATATATGGTTTAAAATAAAACATAATCCTATCTAAATAATATTTTTTAATTATATTTCAATAATAAGATACTTTATCAGTGAATCTATATCAATCTAGAATAATTTTTATTCAAAATTACATAAATATATTTTAATCAATTTAATAATTCAAGAGAAACATTACCCTACCTTAAAAAAGGATACACCTTCCATAAATTCATCACAAAAATTTAGTGACATATATTTTGATATTGAACTTTTTATAGATGCTTCGTTCACAATTATAAGTACAGTTGTATTGAGTTTTTCAGTTAAACCTTGGTTGGTTTTTTTGTTGTTTTGAGTAAAATTGGAATCAGTAGGAAACCTGTTGGATTTTTTATGGTTGTAGAATAGTAATGGAGAGTATTTTGGTATTCCATAGGAATGGAAGAAACCTATTTTTGTGACACTATAGGTTCCACACGGTTACCACATGGTTTTCCCAAACTGTATGACCTCCCTCCCTAAACCATGAAACCTAAAAAGGGTATTTTCATGGTGGGAAAAGGTTCTATAATTTTTTGTGAAACCTATAATAATTTTGGAACACCCTAAGTAGAGTATCATTATTGGGGAACAATGTATGGAAAACTATGCACTACTTCTTATGAAACCATGTATAAGGGTTTTAAGACCCTAATATTTTTTTTATTAAAACACCCAAACCACCCAGGTTTTCACCAAATTGTTCCCAATTGTCCCTAATTGATTTACATTATGTTAGGATGTATTATAAATGATTCAAAAGCCAAAACCCCCATTTTTAGAGAATAAATGCTGTAGTTTATGGTTCAGATCCTTTTTGGTAAGTGATTTTCCCCATTTGGTTTTCTCCCCCTTCCACCTCTCTTTCCTATTGAAGATGGATTATTTTTTCCTATGATAGAAATGGTATAGATATAGGTTTGAGAGATCTTATTCCTTTGGAATCTCATCATAGTAATTGGTCCGTGATCATCCTTAATGTCGTAATTTAAACCATTTGTTATGAAATTTGTGATTTTAATTTGGGTAACATTCATCAATTACCATTTTGTAGGTAGTTTAATTGTCAATTCCCATTGTCTTGACTTTATTACATTATATTTTATTTAAAATTGTGATTTTATCATGGGGAATTGAAATTTTAAATTTAATTAATTTATTGATTGATTCATTGGATTTTGAAACTTATGGAAACCCCTGAGGTGTGCTAATGTTATTGAAATAATAATTTATAAATTATTCATGGGTGTAAATGAATTTATGAAATGTGTTAAAAATAAATTATGTAAATGTTTGATAATTGGGTTGAGAATGTGGAACTATGATAAATTATAATAGGGAATGTGTTGAGGTATTAATATTGCTAATCCAAATACCCTTTTGGTTCCATGTTGTCATTATATGTCCACAATATAGATATATATTGAATTTCATCATTGATTTGTAGGAAAAAACCTACTTCTCCAAAAAAACCCCATGGGGTTATAAAATACATACCTTTTAACCCATTATTGGAATTTTATTTTCTAATTAAAAGATTAATTAAAAAATTGATAGAATGAAATGTGATGTCCCTTGGGGGATGGTTCAGACTCTTGCATGTGATGGGCAATGCATTTTTTGTCTGGGTGTCATCTTGTACATGTATACATATGTTGATAATTAATGGAAAATTTAATATATAACTATTTTCATTATCATATGTGATATAATAATTATAAAATATTACACCTTATTATATATTGGATATTGTATCAGATGTCCTTGTTGGGGGCCTACTATGTTATACTCACAACATACTCAGGAAGCCTAATTAGTAATCTACTAGACATCATGTTTGATGTACAGGATAAGGGAATGGGATCTATATTAGAGGGTTGAATTTGTATTTGGGGTGAATCATGTATAAGAGAAATATACTTGATGTCAGGACCCTCTTGGTGGTTGTTAGTGTCATTATTCTGGTATTTCATTTTGTAGTTCATTTTTATATAAGATGAAATATTTACTTATTTTGTTGGGGATATTGTTATCATGATTCTAGATTAACATGATATAGTTATTAATTTATATTATTTTATTATTGTTATCATATTGATATTGTTTAATTTTTCAACAATTTCTATTCATTGGATAAGAGAGTATAGTCTCCTCATATTATATATATTAGAACATCTCTTCTAGTCATCATCCTCTGGCATGTGGGTAGGAATGCTTGATGTCACGTAACCAACGGACTTGGGTCACCGATATGTTGAACAAGGATCATTATGCTAAAAAAGTGGAATCCGATATAGTTTTATTGTATTTTTAATTGTCTTACTATTTTAAAATTGTACATTGGATACTTGGATCCGTCATGACATTTTCAGGATATCATGCATCAATTAAGTTAAACCATGTGTGGGGGAATACCTAAGTACCCATGGTGGGATTCATTTTATAGATGTTTCTTTTGTAGTTGAATGTTATTTCATCACTGGAGGTGATCAATTTTAATATTTTTTATCCTTTTTCATCATCAACCAGTGTGTCATGAATGTTGAGTAAACATACATCAATCACGTAATCTAGTTTTTCATGGGATGTTCATCATTTTTGGAATTCAAGGACAAGATGGTATTGGAAAGTTGTTGAAAATAAGAGGATTTTTTATATTTTTTTAAAATGAAATGGTGGATAATAAGAAATTGATAATTTAAAATGATCCAAAATAGTTAAATTTTAGATTAATAAAATCGGTGTCTAATTTGAATCCTGGATTATAAAACTGTATTTCATAATGTTAGGCATGACAAAGAAGAGTGCTGGTTGAGGATGGTGGTTGTTATGTAGACATTTATAGTGTGGTGGTTTTTTTGGGTGAATATTTTGAGGATTTATGTAAATTACATGCATTAAAATGATCTAATGTTGTGTAATGTGTCCTAATATATGTTTTTGTTATTATAGATATATACCTCCATGATGAATCTGGTTGGTAGGATGATAGGGGGACATGGATTCAAATATTCCTCCAATAGTGGTTCAAGAGGATTTTATATTCCCATGTAATAACGAATGAGTGTATTCCCATGATTAATTTTCTCACTTAATGAATTTTATTGAATGACACAAAGGGTAGGTTTCGTCGAATATGTATGAATTCAAATAGGATATCTAGTTGTTGCAGCCTATGACATTAACTATAGGGGGTGGAGATGAGGCAACTATATTCTTTATTAAGTCTCTCTATATGATCATTTACAATTATGAGACTCTTATATAGAGGGGAATTAAATTGGATTCATTTATTCTATATGGACCAACAACGAACTTGTGGGATATTCATACTCGATATGAGCAGCTGGAGAATATGTCACAGAAATAATTGTAGGATAATTTATAGGAACAATTTTACATAGAGATTCACAGGTTAATTAATTTGGTATAGTTTGTGAAGTTGAACTAGGGGAGTAATTATATAATGGAAAATTATGGTCTCTTTAGTGATAGTTAGAACATTTTAAAACATTATAAGGATATGAGGAAATAAAAAAACACTTTTTCGGTTGGATTAAATGTAATATCAATTCATAGGTTGTCATCTTCTAGCTATATAAGTTTTCTAATATTTTCAATCATGATCTCATTTATGGGAGGAACCTAAATCAAGATTCTATTTTAAATAATGTAGTTTATTATAGATAAATATGAGGTACATATTACAAGATTAGGAAGGGTCACTCTAAAAACATCAATAAGGTGAATGGAAAGTAGATTTGGCCAGGTTGAGGGATCAATTACTCAGAGTAGTAACCAAGAAGACAATCACTAGTGGGATAGGTGGGCCACATTCATAGTCAATGTCCACGACCACTAGTGGAGTGGTGATGCAATGAGAAGAAGGATCAGATAAAAAGGTACTGGAGTAACCCTCATCCAATTGTTAATGATAGAGGATCGAGAAATATTCATATTAATGGAATGGGGTATTATACCCCATATTGGTCACAAAGTTTGAGTTCTTCAAGTCATATCAGTTAAGGAAGGGGATGTCGTAAGTTAGGGAATGAGCACTCATATTAGTAGAGTTTGAGATATAAGGGGGATCAAATTGTATTATATGGGTGTGGGGTATGATAGTTACATTTAGTTTAGCCTATACATTTGGGTAGTGAGTCTAGGCCATCAACGATCATAGGTAATGTTCTTTCCAATTGAATTATTTCTAGTCCTTTATTTGAAATCGAATCCTCTGATTATTTTTTATCTTCAAATATTTTTAATGGTTTGATTCTGATGGTGGAGTTTTTGAGTGGTTTTATTAAGATCAACACTTCTTTATGAGTATTGTGAAGGTAAATCTATATACATAAAGAGTGTTCTCTCACATTTGGGGAGTATCATTGTTTTGGATCTTTGCATACATCACATGTAATTATTTGAATTGATTTTGTGAATGTATTGGATGGTATCATACTTAGAACATATCGATAGTTACCATAGAATATTGAATTATTCTTCTCCAAAGAATAATAGTTATGTTCATCATGGTGAGTGAAATGACTACGAAGTCTATGCAAGTAATCATTTGTAACCGGGGAGCACACTGCTCTAGTTGAAAGTCTTCTTCTATAAGAAGAGTGTGACAAAAAATTATCTTTAAACTCGATATGAAATTGTTCTAGGATGTGTTAGATGATTACCTCTTAGTGATTCTACGTGTGAGATATTTTTAGATTACAATTGATCTCCTGTTTTGACCTGAACTAGTTTCTATTCCAGAAGACATAATAGAACCAATATAGCATCAATATTATAAGACTCACTTGAATATGTTGATGAAAAAGGGGTTTATCTGTCTATGTACATGACCATGGGTTTTCCTAACTTATTATATAAGAATAATTATGGATCCTTTTCCTTTCTGTGATGTTTATAAGAATATGAATTGGATGAAAATGAATAACTTGAATCCTCTTACATATATCAATGGTCTATTTCACCAATTGAGAGGAGATAGTATTTTCATTGACATCTACTTCAGATTGATTTATCATTAGTTGAGAGTTATAACTTCTGATAAACCATATTATACTTTCATAATCAGGTATGTCTTATACTAGTATTTTGTGATGCTGATTGTGGTGATACAGAATTTGGATATGATTACGGGCTTGAGGAACTAAATCATTCACCCATACGTAGATCAGATTGTGGTTATTTTTTATTGATATCATGGTGTAATCTAATTATCATCATGCTAATTACCAATATCATGAAATTATCCTTATTACAATGAGAGAGCATAGATTATACACCACTCTATATAAGTGTCAATTCAATAACAACACAGTACATATCATAAGTCGCATCAACTCAACAAAAGTATTGTTAGTACATGTAGATAAGGTTAAAAAGGGTTAGTAGGAGCATCCCTATAACATTTTTCACATATGATGCTTTGTGGGTTTTTTGGGATATTAAAATATGGTTCATTCAAAACTTTCACATATCAAAGCATCAATTATGTTCCTTAAAAATAAAGAAATAATGTCTTAATGGACTGAATCATGAGACAATTCATTGACTGAGTTAAAGAAGCATTTTATTACCACACAAATTTGGAACCTACATGAGTCTGGTGAGGAGTGTACCATGATTTGTGATGCATGTAGGATTGTACATGGAGTAGTTTTGATGCATGTTGATCAAGTTATGTCATAGTGCTCATGGGAGTTGGGACCACAAGAATGGTATTAGGATACACAAAATTTCATTTTTATTGTGGTGGTTTATTCCTTTAATTATTGGAAGAATTATAGAATAGGGGTGTATTTACATTGTATAATTTTTTGAGGACAATGAAGTAAATTATTTTTAGAAATATTTTAATATCTGGCATTGGAGATTGGTTGAGTATATTTAATCGTTTGAAATTGATCTAGCATATACACTTGGGATGGAAAATTCTATTTCCGATCGTTTTAGTAGAACAAACAGTCATATTAAGTCCAGGAGATCAGTTCTAAGTTGAATATTATGACCCTATTGGTTTATCTACATATTGATGTTCATGAGGGCCCAGAGAAGTTGATGCTTATATCCTTTTTCTGTTCAGTCCATACTTCATAGCTAGATTAGGGAGATAATGTATGATAATTTCTATTGATGGTCATTGAGATAAATAATTAAAGGAAGGGAGCCATCATCTGATAGAATATAGATAATGATGATGCCATTTATGTCAGAAACTTTATTTTTGTTTCTATCTATATTCAAAAATAGTTGATATAGGAGTTTCTAACATCAATGTGGGTTGTGGGGTTTGATATGAAAAAAAATTACAATTAAATACATTGACATTATTATTTTTTGGGAATAATAATGTATATTTTATAATTAGTGACATGATAAAACATCTATTAACATATAAATTTCGATCATTTTAAACATGATTGTATGCTACATTAATTTCCCATTCTAGTATAAATGTGGGATGACATTACCATGGTATTAATGTGGTTATTATTCGGACATAACCGAATAAAGACTCTATATGGATATTTGATGACTAATTGATAAATGTATACCATTACATTCCCTTTTGGAAGATACTAATGGTGGATCAATTGGGGGACATGTACATTCATGGGATGGTCTGTTTACAAAGAGTACCATGGTTTTCTTTTTCAAAATATTATTCATTCTCTAATTCACACATCTATAAAGTATTATAGAGGGCGTTGGGTACTCATGTATTTCTATCTATGGGTTTCCATGCATAGCCATATGGTCAATCATAATATACTCTTCAATTAAGGGAGGATATGATACAGGTGTGAATTACTCATTTATGTGGGTTATGGGAGAATCCCTTAGTGAATGTCAAAATCTCCTATCACAATAGATATTAATTTACTATTCATATGGAACTATATTTGGAAATTATACAAGGAAATTCACATCACGTTTGGGCTTAGTGCAAGTAGATTAATCTCATTTTTTGAGAAGGAGTCACATGAATCATAAATCAAAGAAGGTCTAGTTTATTATTAAAGGTATGATAAGGCTCATGTTTTTAAGAATTTTTATAGTGATCGATGATACCAAACCCTTGTGTTTGTAATGGGAGAATTTTTATTCCTTTGAGTGTCACCTATATTGGGGTATCGAAAGATTCATATTACTTTTAATTTTGAAACTAGATTTGTTGAACCATTTGATATTTTTTGGAGAATCAATGTGGTAGTATACTGATTAGATTTTTCAAAAATATATTGTTATATGAATGATGTTTTTCATGTTCCATATATTCATCATTACCAACTTGACATTTTACACATGATCTAAATTGGTGATGTTGAGCTTGAGGTATATCCATCCTTTGAGTAGAATCGAATTCATGTTATGGATCACAGTGAATAATTGTTCATGGGATTATTCATGTTGACAGTTCAATTATTTTTTTATCATGGTAATGCTCAGGGGGATACATGAGGGAGATAAATGGCTATGAATCCTTAGTGGACTGACCTTTTTATCTTGAAATCATTGTTATTTTTTCATGTTCAAATCAAGGAAAATCTATTATATAAATAAGAGATTGTATGATAATGAAAATTCTATAGACTAATCATGACCAATTTCTAGTAATCTATTAACTTTTTTTATTATACCCTGAGTGGGTTATGTATTGGGGTTGTTTCAGGTGAAATTGGTGAAAATTAGAAGCCCATGTGGTATGTATGGTTGCTGCATGGTTAGGTAAACGCATTAGATTCACCATAGGAAACGGTTCTCCCTTGTTTAGAGACACCTGAGGGGGAATATGTTTGGCTTATAGTTTTTTGATACCACATAGCCCCTACCCAATCAATTTTCCCTCAAATAGAATGCAATTCCCTGGTGCCAGGACAATTTTTCAAACCATGAACAACTTAGAAGAAATTATTCACCCAATAAGTTGAGGCACACTATTAAGACATATGGTCTTAAAAACATTGTGCCCATACCAAGAAAAATAAGTGAGAGTGCCTTAAAACCATGGGAATTTTATTAATATTACCAAACCCCCATGTTGTTACCCCAAATCACCATCTATTGTCTCTAAATGATATTTTTAGAGGACCAATAAAGGATTATGATGCTCCATAATCCTATTTTAAAAAGATTTATTGATTTGGTTAAAGGATAGGCTCCTTATTCATAACTAATAACTTCCAAATTTGGTTTTCACTCTCTTATATATCTCTTTTATGATGGAGATGGATTATGTTTCCTTTGATGGAAATGTATTAGATCTAGTTTTAATTGATCATGCTCCTTTAAATTTTTTTCGTAGAATTTGGTCCAAGATATTCCATGTTGCAGTAATTTCTATATAATCACATCAAATTAGTGACTTTGTTATAGAAAAAGTATCTTAACGTCCTTGAGGTAGGTTTTATAATTATCAAATCCCATATACTTGATTATATCTAGGGGAATGTAATTATAAAAATGTAATTTTCACATTATAAGAACACATTTTTTAATTAAATTAATCAATTGATTAGATAATTGAATTTTGAAATTGATTGAATCCCATGGGTGGTGTTGCTAAAATTTGAATGATAATTTTAAAATTCTTAATGGGAGATAAATGAATATATTAAATGTGTGGAATATTTAATTATGGAAATGGTAGATAAATGGGTAGAGAATGTGGAACCATAAGATATGATAACTGTCAAAGAGTTTTGGAATATAGACTGGTGATGGAATTACCCATGGGGTTATATACTATTTCTAATGTATTTTAATATATATATATATATATATATTAGTTGGTCACCGAGTTGTCGGTTTAGAACTACGACTCCATATAGCCACGAGGTCCTAGACTGCTAATTTAGGACCCCATTGTATAAATGTGAAATTGGAATTAAATGATTAATGAAAACCATTGATAGTGTAAAATTATATATCCTTTGGTGTATGTTTTAGATACTAAAGCATCTTGAGAAGGTATTATTGGTTCATTTGTCATCATGAACCTGGGTACCTCTGTATTTAATGAACGAATAATTTAATTAGAATAATTTTTCAATTTCATTTCCCTTAATTATTTAAAAACTACACAAAAAATTTTATATTGGATATTGTTCTAGATGTTGTTAGTGGTTTCATATTTATTTCTACACACTCCCAACATAGTTATCCAGATCAGTACTGGAATAGACTTCATGTTTTCAGGATCGGATAAAGGCAAGATCTTTTGATCGATTGATGTGTTGGGATTCAGGATGGAGCATAGATGAGGGAAAAATCATGAATTTAGGACCCATATTGTATATTCAAATTCATTTATTTTGGGTTTTTCATTTGTAATGTATAACATATATGGAATGACATATTTTCTACATGAGTTTTTCATTTTTTTATCCTATTTTGGGGTTATCCTCTAATGTTGGTCATTATTATTATTGTAATAATTTTAATTATTGATTAATATTGTTTGGAAACTATTTTTTTATTTCTGATAACCATATTAATAGATAATGTGTTTACATTATTCCCACATTATTTATGTTATATCCTCACTCCTGGTTGATAGCCTCTAGCATATGGGGAGGCCCCACTGATGTCACATAACCAGCTAGCTTGGTTCATCGACTTGTGGCACTCATGATGTTACAGTAGAACTATCTTGACCAATCCCAATACATTTACCTTATCAAAATCAATAGATATATTATATATGTTCTAGTATCCTCAAATAACCAACTGTTTTTTTCCAAAATAAATGATCAAAAATATGTCTCCATGAGAAGACATAATCATATTACACGACATCATTCAATTTATTTCTACATTCACATCCTCTAAATATGTGTTATATTATTATAAAATAAAAAATTACATACCTAGAATAAAAATTAATATTATTATGATTACATAAATTCAATTTTAATCCCTCTTTTTCATAAAACAGATAGTGAATTAATCACTTGTGCATATGTATTTCTTACAGTCTCAAAGTAGTTATACCATTCATTTCCAATCACCATCTTTCATGGATGGGTATTTGGATGTGAATATTATTTTTATATGATATTTATGACATTATTATTCTTAAAAATGTATTATATAATATCTTCCTTTATACCTTCCAATCCGTCTTAAAGTGGAAACATCATTTATATGTATGTATGTTTGAATTTCTTCATTAACAGATTAATTTATTTTTATTATAATATATATTATAAATTAATTTCAAAATTTATAATGAATTTATATGATATATTATAATGTTTAATATTTTAGATATAATGTAATCATAATACAATTCAATGGACTGAAACTATCAAACCAAAAACATAAATGAAAATTGATGTACTTATTTCCTAAAATAATGATTTAAATAATTTTTTGTTAATAAACAGGTGGTAAAATATAGAAATTAAGTAATATATATTAAGATATATATAATTATTATATAATAATATATTTACATGTTATCAATATATATTATACAAGAGTTTTGGAAACATGTAATGGATGTCGAACATGAGGTGTTGGTTTATTTCACAATCTCAACTTTATTAAGGATTGTTTATGTTTCAGTCTCCGCATGGAGAATTATTTAACCATTCGATCTGATAAATAATATAGTCTATTCTCTTTTAGTTATTTTTATAAATTACAAATTTTAATTTCATTTTAATCTCTTTATTTTATTATTAAACTAAAATAATTATTTTCAGTAATATAGACATTTTTTCTACTCGACTGAGGAGATTCCATTTCTAGGTTTATATTTTCTTAAAAATGGATTAAAATATTTCATTAACATTCGAAAAAAATTATTATATTAATAATAATTATATTTATTTCAAAATGGTTTAAATGGAATATTCATATCATTCACTAAATATGTTACTTTTTCCATTTTATAAAAGTGTGAAAATGATTTTTTAAACTTATATGTCATCAACTGACATTATCATAACCATTAAAAATAATTACATAGAGGATTCATCTACAATACTAAAATTTTATTTTCAATATATATGTTTTACTTCATAATTGACAAAATTTTTAATTTAAATAATATTTTTCAATGTGGAATGGTCATTTTCCCCAATAAATATTCCAATGATCCTTTCAATGTATTTTTATCTAGTTGAACATCATTTGTTGAATATTTTTCTTAACCGGGGACATAATATAATGATACCCTCCACAATATTTCATTGGATAAATTCTGATAATTTTCACTAACTGTTTCATTGATATAATATATTACGGTTCCTCTAATATGGATTTTTGATGATTTAAAGGAACATTGATTATTTATTTGACAAATTTATTTGAATAGTTATGTCTTGGTTATGGGAAGAAAAAACATAGACCATCACAAAATTGGTAGGATTCATGAGACTATATTTATTAGGTACATGTACATGATCTTTCCCATTTTTGTGAGATCATGAAATGAAACCTTGAATTTATTTCAAAATGTATTGAAATAAGGCATCATCAATTTTTTTTAGATTTAATGAATTATATGTTACATTATTATTAAATATTTTATTAATATCCCTGAGTATATTTTAATCCTTTAATATTAATTTATATATTTGAAATTAATTTTATTATTTATATCAAATTATTTGATCATAATTTATTCCTTCAGTATTATTCATGACTTATATAACTTCTACATATTTCATTCCCCTACTAAGAATCGAAGTTCCCTCAATTCTTATTCATTCCTTTAATAGGATACATTGAATATGTATATGATTTATATGATTTTATATGATATAGGGAATGAATTTGATCACATGGAAATTAAAATTTTTCATTTTTTTCTTTCAAATATAATGTGGGATTCAAGCATATATTGATTTCCAAAACTAATAAACATTGTGTTACATTGGGAAGTGATTTTTTATATTTATTACAAATTTAATAATGTAACCATCAGTTCTTGAATACTAGGCTTAGAGTGTTTATAGCCATAATCATAGGAAATTTAATCCAAAATGTGGGTACTAGATTTAAAAAATAAGAGATTAGGGATATTTATTGAATGATGATCCATGTCAATATTCCAAAAGAACCCATTTTTATGATATTCATATTAGTTACACATAAATTTTTAATTTGTTTTATTGAATTTAAAATTTTAAAATTTATCCATTATGATTCATATTGTCATTATCTAATAATGTTTGGTCATTTATTATAAATGGTGACTAGTGGAATGAATTGAAAATTATATCAATAAACATATTAAATGACTAGATTTCCCTTCTAGGAATGAAAATAAAAATTAATATTCAGATGTAAATTGAGTACAATAAATAATAAAAAAATTTGGTATCTAACATATGTTATGAAAAAAATACCTTTTATATATGGAGTAGCTTGATGATGCGTGGAATTGTGTAAAACATATTAACATATATAAATGTCAACAACCTCAACCATTAAGTGTGACTAAAAATTTGTTTCTAGTTATGAAATGTATATGTTCATTAGTGAATATATTTCTCACATTTTCATGTAAATAAATAGATAATATTGTCATGGAAATTTATCATCTCTTTGTTGATATATATTAATGGTGGTAAATGATTCAAAATAACAATGATGATGAAAAAATTGAGAGAACATAAAGAATGGATTTTATATAAAATTTCATAGGAAACCTGAACATCATGAACAATGAGTGAATGTTGAGGAAAAATTCTTAGGTCTAATATAATTGGAAGTGGAAAATGTTTATATTTATGAAGCTAAAATTACAAGTTTAACAAGACAAGTTGTGGACTATTCACATAATCCAAAGTGTAACATTGAATGGTTCATTGATGGTTCAATACCAATCCATCCTAGAAAACTAGTATCCCATATATTATTATCATATGAGGATATAGTATAATATTCCATCAATATGGATACAAAATTCAATATGTTTTAGGCATTTAATAGAAAGACATAGAATAAAATTATGGTTCAGTAAAAGATTAATATATGGAATAATATAAAGAATAATTTACTGACAACTGATACATACAGTTGGAAACACCATAATTCTTGCCTAAAATTAAAATGAGTTTAATTAATGTTTTTATAAAAATTCCATCATTATCATTTATTATATGGTTAGGGGGATCCATCAAAATATATTTCGTTAATTTTAATTATATGAGACGCAACTCCATCCAACTCCCTGAGTGTTATGGTAACTAACCCTCAAATAAGTAAACATGATAAGGTAAAGCTTATACACTTACTACAACCTATACGGATGTTCCTAGTAAAATTGTAAATGGAAAACATGCCATACACTCCGTGGTTGCAAATAATTTAATTAATTTGGGTTTTACCAAATCATGAATATCTAAGGAATTTTATATGTGTATCATATCACAACCACAATGAATAGTTATTGAGTTTGTGGTGGAAACAACTAATTTTATGATGAGCACATATCTTGTCTATAACTCCTCTCTGATAGATTTTTGTGGGATGGTTCTTCATGAGAATCTTTTTATTCATTCTATAGTTGAATTTGATGTAATTTTTTGAATATATTTTATCTATCATGGTAGTGCCCATATCTATTATCAAGGGAAAAAAGTTACATTTGTTATTCTAAATCAACCTTCAATAATCTATTTGTGTGGGGATGAAAATTAAAACCCAATGGAAATTACTTATATGATTTGGTTTATCCTACATATTAATGAGGGTTATTAATCCGAAATTTTATGGATGATACTCAATATTGAATTTTTTTTATTTTTCTTAAATATGTTGTTGTGTTTCCCAAGGACATTCACAGTCTCCCCATGAATCATTTATTTACTTTAAAAAAAACTAAAATGTAGTTATATTCCTATTTCAATAATTTCACATATAATATGGTTGAATAAGATACTATAATTATTGAAGAAACTCATGGATAATCTATACAATGGATTATATTGGAAATATTCCTTACCATATGGTGTGCCAATTTATTTGTCTCCAAAAATGATGGTTCAATCCATATTTTCATGGATTACCACAAACCTATAAATTTTACTATTAATAAAATGTATCATATACACAATACTGATGATATATTGGATCAATTAAAAGCGTCATTATATATTTTTAAGAATAATAATTGATATAGATATCAAATTCAAATGATCAAGAATGAGGATATACACCATAAGACCTAGCGTATATGGTACGGTCATTATTAATTCATTGTAATTCCATTTTGGAAATACAAATTCTCCAAATACCCTCATGGATTTAATGAATAAATTATTTAGATATTACCATGAATATTTTTTCATAGAATTTATAGATGGTGTTTTTTATATATTCAAATTGGAAGGTAAAAAATGGAAAATATTTATGAATTATGTTAATGATACTATGGAAGGAAATTTTGAATTTCAAATTTACCAAATATGAAGATTTACATCGAATAGTTTTATTCACGGGTCAAATAACCATAACTATGGGTAAGATAATGGATTCATTAAAGAATGAAGTTACTAAACGATGTCTTAATCCAACCACAATAATTGAAATATATTGTTTTATAGGGTTTAATAGATACTATATATTATTTTTGAGAGACGCTCAGGACTATATTATTGAGTCACCATGTTGACAACAAATGGGGATAGTGGCTTTTTAAAGATTAATGAAAATAGAATTTCAATGAACTGAATAAAATGTTGGACCATGTGACTATACAAAAAATAACGTCTAGTGGAGAAGTGTTTGTTTTCTGTATTCATTAATCAATGAAGTTAATGGGAAGTTTCAATATGAATAATGATATGGTGACAGCTTATGGATCACACCAATTGAGGGTTCTTGAAAAAAATTACAGGACTCATGAGTTTTAGTTGTCCATGATATTTTTTTCATTGAAAAAAATGATGCATTATTGGTATGATGAAAGCTGTGACATATATATTGTTCGTAAATAATGAACTATATATTTAAACCGAATTATTTGAAATTGATCTTGAGATGATGCTTGGAGTGAGTTAATGATTAAGATTCCTCAATACATTTCAACCGTCGAAAGGAAGCAATTGTTAATAATTATCTTATTAGAAAAGGTAATGTGTGTTTTTACGTGATGAGAATTAATAGAGATAAAAAATTTATGCATTTAAAGAATGCGGTTCTTGAAATAATTAGTATTTGGGAATGATCATATCATTATCGGGGTAATTTTAATCCATCCAACCATAAGAGGATTAACAATGTGCAGTATGAAGGTTTGTAATTATATAAGAAGAGTTGGAATGTTACTGAGTTCAAACATGACCATGATATAATGATTATGTTTCAAAATAGAGTTTATATCTCATAAATAATAGAATAAATTAGTGATCTTTTGGAGGAGGTACATTGTCCAACATTTTACAATCATCCATAAAATACAAAGATAAATAAATTTCTGAAATTGAATTTCTGTTCTGATATCATGAGGAGAAATATTAAATTGTATATCTTGGTGCCTCTAATGTTATCATATTATGGATACATAAATATAATTTTATGTGGATGTTACAACAATTACACATACTAGAATTGAAATATGGAGACATCATTGTTTATTTTTTCATTAGACTCCCAAAAATTTCAAAATGTCCAAATGATATATGAGTTTTACTTGATTTGATGACTAATTAAGAACAGATCATTTGTTTTAATAATATTTCAATCTTCTTCATCATTCTAAATTAAAAATAATGTCAGTGTTAAGGTTTCATGTATTACCCCTTTGTATAGTATCTATTTAGGAACATTGTTTTACCTTCATGATTTGTGAAATTGTTCATCATGTGCTTAATATAGTGTTGTTTTCCACTACTAAAAATAAAAGATATATTTATTCTAAATTAGAGAGGGACATTTAATCTCTAGGGGACATTTTGTGACCTACTTTGTGGATTAAAAAGGTGGTTTGGATCCAATATTTCCTTTATATAAATTTTCTTATAAATATTGATTTCACTTGACAATTACAATTTATCCTTATGAATCCCTCTAATAAATAATGAATAAAAATAAAACAAATTAGGATAAATTTTTTTTAATGAATGATATTGTTACATGAGATAACCATGTAAATGTAAAATAGTGATAGAACCATTCAACAACGCTTCATGGATACTTAGAGTTGACAGAAATGTGATACAAATCACAGTTAAAATGATGTATAATTTAAAGATGTAGAAATGGTTTTTTTAAATTTCTCCATGTAATATGGTTATGTTGTTTTTAAATAGTGTAAATCCATATCCTATATATATTTTTACTTTATATATTCATTATTGGGTTTGGAAGGTCGCTTGTAACATGGAATTCCACAGAACATATCTCAAGTTCATGATGTGTTCCATGCATCTATCATGAGGAAGCACAAACCAAATCATTCAAACTTAATATAATCAGAGGATAACCATTGGAGAATGATATTCGATATGAGTAATAACAGGTAAAATTCATGGATCATAGAAAGTGTTGCGAAATATAATGATTAACCTACTAAAAGTTCCCTAGAGGAATAAAAAATTTAAATGAGCTATTGGGATCCTTAGGATGTAATGAAAAATATATATCCATATTTTTTAATATGAGTGATAAAATATTTATGGAGAATTTATTTTATAGTGTGTCAGAATGGGACACACACATTTTTTAAAATATATTTTCATTAAAGAAAATAAATTAATACATGTGGTACCCTCCACACTAAGAATAATTGAGGTGTATTATATTATTCTATTATTAAGTATCCATTAAATAATATGTTATGAATAGGATTAAATAATGTAGGAAAAATAAATTTTAAAAATATACTTATTAACTATCCATTTTTTGAAATGGAGTGAAATTAAAGGAAAAAATATTTTTTAAAATAATTATTACGAGGGTAACAATATTTTATCATAATAAATTATATTATTTACTATTAGTGAATTATACTGACAAAATTCAATTTTTATATGTTAAACAAAATCATTCCTAGATTTCATTTATGTATTATATTAAAATAAATGTGAATTTTTCTTAAAAATTATTTATTCTAAAAAAATACTTACATTTTTTTGAAAAAATTTTAGTAAAATTAATTTATTACAAAAATATTTACTTAAATTTATAAAATTTATGGAATTATTTTAATTTTATTTTCATACTTTTAATCTATTACCTTTTTATTTTAGGCATTACAGACAATATCCCTGGTAAAATTTATAACCTATGAAAAGGTAAAATTGGTTTAATATTGGTTAACAATAATTGTTAAGCTCACCATTTTCCATCCAAATGTTTATAACACGATTGGAAATGTGACCATTCCCAGCACTTCTATACCCCCTTTCCCAACGGTTTGGCCAAACCATTGCGAAAGACCACTTTGTGGCCACTTTTCCCAACGGTTTGCCAAAACCGTTGGGAAAGGTTAGGCTTTCCGAGCGGTTTGGACAAACCGTTGGGAAAAGTCCCCAATATATTACCAAGATTCTAGGGACCTATACCAACGGTTTTGACAACCATTGGTATAGGTCCTTTGATTTTTTATCAGAACCTCTTAACCAGAACATTCTGTAAATAAAAATTAAAAATAATTATGATAATACATCTATATATTTATGAAATTATGTACAAAAAATTCATGTTATGTTTGTGGTTATGTCGTTAAATGATAAACCGGAGGTCCTGGGATCAAATAACAGTGAATGTTTTTTTTGGAAATACATATTCCAATGGTTTTATGGAAACATTGGTATAGATTTTCATATTACTTATACCAACGGTTTTCAAAACCGTTGGTATAGACCTATCCCAACAGCTTACTTGCCGATGGTTCTCCAAACCGTTGGTATAGGCGATACCAATGGTTTAGAGGCCTATACCAATGGTTCCGAACCGTTGGTATAGGATAGTTTTCCAGTAGTGTAAATTGAATATAATTATACAATTATCACAGATTCCCAAAATATAATTTTCTATGGGTAATCATGTCTATGAAAATGGCCTTTATAATATTTAAATCACATACTAATATAAAAGGTCACTCTCCTAAATTTAAATATCTCATATGTGTTCATATAGGGAAAAGTATGTTTTAAGTGAATATAAATTTTTATAATGATCATAATGAATTTATATTCAGTATTATATTTTTTATCAATTATTTGAAATTATATAATTAACTAAGTCACTTTGGTAATGATAAGACAATATTAATCCAATTAATAAAAAAAATAAATTAAATGATTTTAAAAATGTTAACAATATTACAATTTGTTTAATTTATAATGGTCCAAAAATATTTTAGATAAATGTTATATATTAGGGATACTTGAATTTTTTATATTATAATTAAAAAATTTCTTTTATGTATTTGAAGACAAATTAATGGAATTTAGTCATAAATGACTATAATGTTTTTTTTTTGAGAAAGATAACCTTTTTAAATTATATAAAAATATTTAAAATATTGATAAATGGAAATTAATTTGATATAAGGCCTAAAATAATATCATACAATATTTTACTATCAAATAAGGAGATTATATGTAAACCTGTAACTCCATAATAATGAAAAGGATGTTTCCACAGTTTGGTTTAAAATAGGTTAACAAAGGGGTCAATCAAAATTGTGAGGCTTATAAAACCACATAAACATAAATACAATTATACGTTGAAGATA
The DNA here is from genome assembly GCA_963277665.1 of Viscum album. Classification (NCBI taxonomy): domain Eukaryota; kingdom Viridiplantae; phylum Streptophyta; class Magnoliopsida; order Santalales; family Viscaceae; genus Viscum; species Viscum album. Next base: position 1,151,409,859 of record OY728122.1, read on the forward strand.
TTTTTAATATATTAGTCCAGATATTATAATATATGTCAATTTTTATACATTATGATTCATTAAAACCTAGTTATATTTTAATATTTTTAATAATTCCTTGTATGTCTTGTCCCAGCTATATAAAATGTCACCTCTTATCTCACCTCGTTACACCATATAGAAAAACCAAAGATAACCAATAATATGTAATTTTTTAAAAAAAAATATTTATTCACATTCATTTTGATCATGTAACCTAAATATACCATTCAAGGTATACATAATAAACGATGTAAAGGAAGTCACCCGAAAAATAAGTAATCATCTTACCCAAACTCATTGAATTAATTTATTTGTTTTTGTACACATAATCAGTGGATTTTTTAATAGGCCATTTATGTATCCTAAATATAAGTATATTATATTATAATTTAATAACCTTAATTATTTACCCTCTTTTATAACAAGTGGGATATGAAAGTATCGTTCATGTGTATGTACTGTTAACCATCTCAATGTAATGATACAATTAGTTTTTAATGACCATATATTATGGGCAAATATTATGATTTTTTTAATAATTATATATTATATTTACCAAATAAATTTTCATATGGAGTTATAATAACATTTCTACCTTCTTAACATCCAATCCCTTAGTAAATGATTATGTTACTCATGTGTATGTGTGGACTACCACCTCGGGGATGAGATGACATTAGTTTTTCATTTACATTTTATATGGATAGTAATAAGAATATATTTAATTATAAAAAATGATTAATATGTGATAAAATTTATACTTGAAATTTTAATAATTATTTAAATTTATTTAATTCCATATATTTCAAAGATATTTTTTCATGCATAAAAACAACCTATGATCTCTATGACTAGTGAAATTCGTTTTTCTATTTATGTCATATAATGATTTCCCTAAATAGTTTAAAAATAAATATTTAAAATAGTTATTTCGTTTTTAACATTATTTATCTGATTTAATCTTTATAATATAAAAAATACCATAACCACCAAACATAAACATATGTGAAAAAAAGTGTGTTTCACATGAAACAATAATTTAAAAAAATAATTATTTACAGAAGAGAAGTAAAATATTATAAATAAATAATATATTGTAATATATATATAAGTATGGTTATAAATTTTATTTATAATAAATAAATATTTATTTTATAATATTTTCAGACACAAACAAATGAATTCAAATCTATGGTAAGTGTTTATTTCACAGTCTCAGCATTATTCAAGATTTTTTATGTTTAAGAATCTTTTATGAGAATTTTATGATATTTTTATATTATAAACAATATATATTCATCTCCTCTTGAAATTTTTATATTATATTTTTTTCCTTTCATTTTCCTCTCTATAAAAACACAAGATTCAAAAATAATTTTCTCAAGGAAAACTGAACCTGTTTTTATAAGTAGTTTAGAATATTTCTCTTCCATGTTCATAATTTTATATAAATGCCTAAAATATTTTTCTTCGTTATAAAATAATCAAGAAAATATATTTTTATTAATGTTTTAGTTTATACAAAAAATTATATAGAGAGCATTCTTGTCATTTAAAAAAAACATTTAAGCTTTTTATAAATATTGGAATGGAAGGTTTTTTAACATATATGTTATGAACAAAATTTCACATTTATATAAACGATAATTGATCTGAATATTTAATTAAAGGAATAAATGGTTTTTAGTGATATGTTTTCTTTAATATTTGGAAATATTTAATTTCTAAATAAGTGTTTTCAATGTGAATAGGGCATTTTCCTCATGAAATTTTCTATTTCCCCTTTTCAATTATTTTCATGTATGCCAACATCATTAGTTGAAAATTATTCTTTACTAATGATATAATAAAATTATATAACATATTATTTTTATTTTTATTATTTATGATGACATTGTCTGGGGAAATAACTAATATTCCATATTCATGTTCTTATAATAGGGACAATTATTCATTTTTAAGGAATGTTGAATAAGTTTTATTTCTCATTAATATGATGAGTTCATTTTCATTATTATGTATATTTGGTATATTAGAAATATATACCCACTATATTTATAATTAAGTCTCATGAAAAAAATACATAGCGTATTTCAATAATTTTTTCGAATTTATGTATATGTCGTGGAAATATTGCATTATTGTATTTTTGGATTTATGGGAATGAGGCATCCACCATAATCTCAAGATGATTGGAATTATACCTTCCATAATTATGTAATCATATATTTATTTAACTTATTTTATTTTAATAGTTTTATATCCATTACATATTTCAAACATTTGTTATTTTTCATATGTAATTATTTGATCCTTAATTATTCATTCAATATAATAAATTCCATATTTATCATTCTTTGTATGCATTCCCTTACTGAGAATCTGAATATATTTTATTCTTATATTTACCTTCATTATTCTTCTAAGAAATATTTTTCATAGACAAACAGGTATATTTGATATGTAATAAATATTATCACAAAAAAAGATACTATATTTAATTTTATGTTATAGAATAGAATGTGGGATTCGTTTATGTGTCATGTTTACCAGCACTACTAAAATGTTATTTCATTTGGGATATTATTTCATCTATTTATTACTATTTTAATAATGTTACCAATGGATCTGGTAATCTATGTTTGGGTAGCTACAGAGAAAACTTATTATTATGATATGTATAATAATTGTTCTTGTTATGAATAACAAAGAGGAATAATATATAAACCTCTTAGGAACATGTTTTTATGTATCTTGGTTTCCAAAGAAAAAAATATTACACGATTATAGATTATATTGAAATGGAATAGATTGGATATTCTTATAAAATCTTTTACTATTTATGAATAAAATTCATTGGACATTATAGTCATGGGCATGGAACGTTTTCCCAACTCATGTAATTTAATAGATTTTTTTATAAATTTATTTATTGTATTTGAACAATGGGGAGAAAACATATCAAGTACATTTAAGGGAATGAAAAAAACATATGGATATGTCTAGGTTCCACCTAAAATATTTATAATTGCGTCATTAAGAAATCATGGACATGACCACCAATGCTCATGAAAGACTCATATCATCTACCAATACACCATCTAAATCCAAAAAATAACAATAAATTAGCAATACTGAATTATAAATAAATTTTTAATTTAATTCAAATAGATTTGTCTTTTCAAAACATTATTAGCCCATCAATCCACAACAAAATGGTATCCAAAAACACCATAGTGGTCTATGGAATAACATCAATGACATCACTAGGAAACGAAAAATAATTCACCACAAACCAAATAGAATATTTTATAAAATTAAACACAAATAAATAAAAAAAATAGTATATATACATGTGAAAATCAAAATTTTAAAAAAAATAAATGTTATACTTTAAACAAGATATATACTATTCATTTAATCTGAAAGACCCATCATTAATGATTATTGCGCTATGCTCTGTTAGAATCATCACTTAAATACTTATTTAAAAATATAATGAAATTTATACATATAATGTTGTAAAATATTATATTTATGAAAATTTATTAATTTTAATAAAATTAAATTAAATCCATAATACAATTTCCCACATCATGGGGGTATATAGGAGGAATGAGAGAGGTAGTTGAGTTAAAATATCCTCCTCTATGTAGCTTGTGAGACCAAGAAACAAAGGTGGTTGACCCAAAAAATGAAGGGTTTCCTCTTGATTAAGGAAATTTATTTTCACCTATTTCATGGAATTACCAATCTCAATCATGGTGTGATTCCCCCATATAATGTTTTCTACATACCTTCTTTTATCTAACAAAACATTAATAGGGAGTTAAAACTGTCACACCTCATCCACTACCTCCCACCATACTAACATTGTAGTTCCCCAATGGTGATTTATCATGGAATTAATAGTTATCTAAAAAATAATTTCACAGTACCTTGAACCTCATAACATGAACTCCCTAGGGATCATATCCTTCCCATTACAAGACATCATTATTGTATGACTTATATGGGTCTCATAATAAATACCCTTACCTATGTGAGGTCTGATACATCATGGTAAAATCACTCTATTATATGTACCATGTCACCATATTCATCTATATCATGATGTGACACTCTATTTGTTACACTCCCACTATAGGTAATCACATCATGACCATGTGATCATAATGGGACTACAACATATAGCCAAAAAATTAAATGTAAATATGTAGTTCCCAAAAATTTTATAGAGCATTAAAAATTCCATTTATGTCTTCTCTATGAATTTTTTACATATAATTTTATTGAGTGAATACCAATGATATATATGGATAGTTGTGAGATATTTTAGATAAATTTATAGGTGACCATAGTTTGGCGATGGTTTTCAAAAATCATGTTGTTATCCCTAAGAAAATGTGCTTTTTTTAATGTTGGGATTTCACCTTCAAATATTATTTTTGGTGATATGTATTTCTAATAATCTGGATATTGTTTCAACATGGTTAAATGTTTATTTCCATAATGCTATATAATGTGTTGACATGTGGTAGTGTGGTTTCCCCAGAGTTAATAATTAGAAAAAAATTTGATACAGAGGAATTATTTTAAAGGAGGATGTGTAATTTTCCCTTTTCGGTGGTTTGTGAATATATGAAAATTGGATGAATTATTTTGGATAATGTTTCTCTTATTATGCATTACCTATGAAATTAAAGAGTTGATTTTGATAATCCTTCTAGTACGGTTTCTGAAGAAGATGGAGTTGGGATTCATATCAATTTGGTTAGGATAATATGACTAGGTACATGATTGGGTACTTATTAATTTACAGTATTTTTTACAGAATAATCATATATAAATTAAATAGAATTATTTAAGAACAAATTAGTTTTTTATTATTGGGATTATACCCAAACCATCCTTGGGAATTATAATGGTCGTGTATATTTAATGGCTAGGAACTTAGCTGAGGGAATGGACCATACATTGGGTAGCTGGGAATATTTATTTCAAAAGATAATTGAAGTATTGGGATTTAATGTGTAATATATTTAAAAATCCTTTAAATTAATTTCCTCAACAAATATGCATTTGTTCTGTGGAAAATATCATGGGTCATTTGGTTATCTTTCTTGTCAGTTATGCAGTTTTTCACTGTAAGGAAATATTTTTTACTTTATGATGTATTTTTTATATGGTAATTTATATATTAAAAAATATTTTTCAATAACAATGTAATAGTATAACCATTTCATCAGTATAGGAAATTACTCAAGTATGAAGCTTATTGTGTCTTAGGAGGCATGCATGGGTTTATGTGAAATTTGACACTAACATGGTCGTTCGGGTAAGGTAATTAAAAATGGAATTAATTAGGGGTTTTATTTAATTCCTTTTAATTTCATCATTACTATGTTATGTGAATAATTAAAAGGAATCGTGATATATAGAACTCACATTGTAGAGTCACAAAGTTTCTTCCTATAAATAATACAATAGACCTCGATGTTAACAGTGATGGGAATGTTATTACAAATTGTTGTACAATAGTTTCATAGGGATCCAATATAATGTCATGATATTTTATTTTATTGGATTTTTGAGGGTTGATGAATCATGACTAGGAATTTAGGATCTAATTTCATGAATATGATTGATTTTCAAATATTATATTTCAATAAAATAAATTCTATCAATAATTTTTTATCCTTGTTTATATGATATATCTATATAATTATATTACATAAATGAACAAATCATTATTTTTTCTATATGTATATGACAATGTAATATTTTTCATTAATAGAGACATAAATTTGGCCTTAGGTTAGGCTATGTGTGTGGTTCATTATTATAATGGGTATCATCCTATGATTGGACATCATGTAAACATCCTCAAAATGTGCCAATAAATTATATTAGTAGTTACATTATGTCAACTATTATAGGTGTTTCTAAGTGTTATTTGGAATTTTAAAACTTTTGGTAGTGATTTCACTTTATTATACCACAATTGGATGTGGGTTATGATGCTCCTTTAGGGTTGGTAGCTAATATACTACCTCCTGTTCTGTTGGATAGTGAAACCGAGCATGCAACAATAGCTGATCAATTGGTTTTATAAGTGGAACCTATTTTTATCTTAGATTTTTTTATGTTTCCACTTATGGGATGAGTAACACAAAATATAATAGTCAATTTTCTCGAAATTTCCATCATTGACATGCCTAATATATCTAGGGAAATGGAGGGTATTGATATACTATTTACTATATTGATATAATTATTTGAATATTTAATCATTAAAGTAATCTAGATGATTGATATGCGATTTATTCTACTTCCATACTCTAATAACCCATTAGAAGATGGTGGGTGTCATAAACCAAGTAGGTAGGAAAGAAGGTCTATAATGGGGAACATAATTAATATCTTATTTTGTAAGTTTAACTAGGATAGTGGGGTTTCATAAACTAAGATGTTGAATTCAATAGTTCTACACATGTACCTAATGATATATAAGGTTATGGATAAGGTATTAACATTATGTCATATTCTAGGTCATAGTGGACTGTGTAAAGACACGGAAATTTACATATATATTTTTGGATTAATACGAGTTTGTCAAAATTTACAGTGTGTGATTCTGAGGCCTGATATGATCGATATAAATTTAAGAAATTTATTTAGGCACATTCAGTAAATGCATGGTCGACATTTTCTGTCTTTTGAAATAGTTCTCGTAATTGAATTCTGAGAGCACCATTGAATCTACAGTGCTAAGATTCACTTAAGGGAAGCTTCATATTGACTATAGTTGGTCTGGAGAAAATGATAAATTCTGGAACAATTAATGAGTAATAACATAACATATAATTGTCAATATATTTTCTTTTTATCTAATGGATGAGTGGAGGTGGTGGAACCGGTGACTTTTCAAACCATTTACTGGCTTGACTCATCAACGACATAACACCACCATTGTGAATTAAAATAGGTTCATAAATTAATTTAATTAACCTCATTAATGTATCAATGCATTTATCACTGGTCCCCCTCCTATTATAATGGTTCATGGGGTGGAATTTTGGCATGGAAACTTCGAGGAGGAAACTCTAGTGGAGTTCTACAGAAAAATTCATTAACAGAGGACGAAAGATTTGGTGGCAATGACTTGAGACCGACGAACGCTGATGACTCCATCCAACGTGGATGCTCCTCCAACTACAACTGCAACACCTCTAATGGATCTCGAGGTATGGGGTTTATATTTCATTTTGCATTAAAATTATTGAAAATAATATATTTAATCTTAAATGTTAGATAAATATTCTCTCGCTTGTTATCACGTTAACATGTATGGCGCTGGATGAATGAACAAGGCTAGGACTGTTCACCGCTTCGGTCATTTGAATTTATAATGGAAGAATTCACTCAATTCTGAGGGAAACATGAGACATATGGTCAATTTGTGACAACGGAAATTCAGCAGACTCATAGGAATAGACGACACCATGAATGGACAACCGGATCACCTCTGGTGGCCTGCAGAAAGAACATCCAGCGCCCTATGCCAATGGTATCCAGTGGTGGCCTGAGGAGGCTTGCGACAACCGACCATGGGTAGTGGTAGGGCGGCGTGCTACATGAGATAGAGGCAGTTGGCCCTAGCTGGAAATGTGGCAGATGGGTGGGGCCAACAGGCACCACTGTCAGCAAAAGTCGCGGCTAGAAGTCCTTGGCAGGAGGGGGCGGTGAAGCCCCGCGTCGCATCACGTCGGTTGAAAACCGGTCAGCCCACCTAGCCGACTGTTTCCCATTAGGTGGTGCAGCTCCCAACCAACTAGATGAAATGGCCCTATGTCTATGGCGCTAGCTGGAGACAGCGGTCCACCTTCAGGCGGACTGGGCTGAACGTGGGTTGGGACGGACCTGCGACCAAAAGGGATGGACCCGTGGCCCAGCGGTCCAGTGCTGGTGGGCCAAGCCCAACCCAGTATGTTGGAATAAATGTGGTCGGGGCATGCGAACCAGTCGGGCTGACCCCGAAGGGCCAAACCCAGTGAACCAGGCCAACCCTTAACAGGTTGCACCTGAGCAGGGTCAGGTAGACCTTGGGACCCATTGCATCGAGTCGGCCAGACCGAGTCAGACCGGTCCCAGACCCAAATGCCCCCAGAATAAATGAACACCTGTAACTGATGAATATGGTGTCTGTTTGACACACCATCAAAGGCGTTGGGACCCATTTTGTGAAGTAATACTTTTGGAATATTCTAGAAGGCCTGGTCGTGTCTGGCTGGACCGATGTGCGATCATCTCTGTTTCATGGAAAGAGGTGTAACTAATAGACAAGTTGTCTGATCGATGTGTCATCTATAGAAAAAGGACCCTTGTTAAAAGGAGGTCCTTTGTAGATACTCTAAATGAGTTTTGAAATTGTTTTACGTGAAACCTGGGTTGGATCAGATTTGAATCCAATTGGGCCCTTTTTACAGAAGTGCACATATTTCAATGACCGGGCATCAGATCGATGCACAGATAGTCACATTTTGATTCCTATGATAGGGTGGTCTCTTTGGTATTATCTTTGTGGGACTTTTTAATGATTGAAATACAAATGATGGATTGAGGAGTAGAATCATTCAGAGATCAGGTGTGCTTCGTGTGGGAATCAAGGAGCTGTCTTTAACATGAAGAAGTATAATGACCAAAACGAGTCGGCATCAGAAACACCTGAGTGGGATGATATATTTGTAAGAATAACCATCCCATAATCTATACCAGAAAACAATATGGATCATAAAAATTGATCAATATGGGTCAGAACTAATGACCAATAGGGGTCAGCACCAGTGACCAATACTGTTCAGCACCAGCGACCAATACGGGTGAGCACCAGTGACCAGTACAGGTCACCCCCAGTGACCAATACGAGTCAGTACTAATGACCAATACGGGTCAGCATCAAGAATCCAATACATGTCATCATATAGTGACCCATATGGGTTAACAGTAGAGTTTCTATGAATATGATGATTTGGCTTTACGACCAGTCATCACTATCCCAGTATCCTTGAAGATATGTCGTTAGAGTGAGTTGTCCCTTTTTCATTTTGCTTCATGATTTAGAACATGCTTGTGATATTAACTTTGTGGTATTTATTGTGAGGTTTTCCTTTGTGGATTACTAAGAGGAATTCGGGGTTCTTGGGGTCCCCTACTGAGTTGTTATACTCACCCTTGCACAGGCTCTTCTCGCACGTCTAGGCCCCATGGGATAGGTCATGTAAATGTGGTATCAAAGGGTGGTAGGTTATTCTAGAATAAATAAGGGTCTACTATTAAATGGGTAATAGTGTAAAGTTTCATAACTTCAGTTTTCAGTATAGGGAGTCTAGTTTTGGTGCGGCGGCAGACGTATCTATACAACGGGACCCTGAATTGTTTTCCATCTCGGTTTATAAAAACACATATTTCTAGTGTTTTGAGAAGTTTTCATGATATTTCTTATGTCACCCCACCAGGTATAACTTATTTACCTTCGTTCATCTATTTCATATAGGATTCCACCATGAAGTTAGACATCCAGGATTGTGGTTATATATCCTGAAAGTGGTCCACCGAGCAACGAGGCTTCGGTACTTGGACCCCTCACAATAATGGAACCTCCTGGTGTTGTACCAACAGTACCACCACCCATTGACCAGCATATTCTACCAGTTGATCATTCATGTTGGCTGATTTCACTGCATGAGTTCTATAGATAGAGGCCTATAATGATTTAAGGCGAGATCGACCCCCAGGAAGGAGAGTGCTAGATTGAGGTGGTTTTTTGAGTTATTTGCTTAGTAGAGACACCCACCGAGTAGGTGGAGATCATATCTACTAGAATTATATAAGGACTAACAAGATGATGGTGGAGCTCGATGCTCCAGGTGCATGAGGAGACTACCCACACCTAGAAGAACATTATGATCCTTTTTAGGGTTGATTTCATTCGAAAGACACTATGCCCTATGCGTATTCAAAAGATGATATATCTATAGCTGGGAAGCCAGACTATGGCTCAATACTTGATGAGATTTACTAAACTATCTCAATAGTCTATCAACATGGTAAGTGACCCTTACTTCAGGGCCCAGATCACTGAGGTGGGGCACTAATGAGGGATTAGAGCTACGATAGTTTCTCTCAGCATCCTAATGCAGGTTTTGGTGCTAGATAGGGCATTGTTGATAGATAGATTTCTTATTATGAAAGCACTGATAGTGAAAAACCCTATTGGATGATAGGTAGCAGAGTCATCTACAGCCGGCGGTAGACAGACAATGCAGATGTTGAAGCAGGGTTGACCTTCCAGAGGGCAACCCGGGGACACAAGGTCAGAGGTACGAGGCTCGAGAGGCTGAGGGAGCCACTAGCGAGGAATGATCTATTTTTTCAAATGGGGGACATGATCAAAGAGCTCGTGACTGTCTGACTCCCCAAACTTCTGATCATAAGATGGTGTAGGGGCCACCGAGTCTATGTTAGTAGCATATTTTTGAGCATCATGTAGGATAAAAATGAGGCATGGGAGTAGGACAAACAACGGGAGGTGGTTGGGGCAACCATGCACTACCGCCCCCACCCCCAGGTGGTCCACCACAAGCTCTGGGACCAGTTGTATGGGGCCAGGCCCAGCTACAGGCAATAGAGTATCAGGATCCTAATGTCCCTAAGATGATATGTGGTATGATCTACATCTTCTCTACTTTAGCAGTAGTGCTTATCGACATAGGTGTTCGCCATTGTTTCCATGTCATAGACTTAGTTCAAAAATACAATTTTTACTACGCTTTTAGCTTGACCGTTGCATTTGGATACTCCTACGGAATTAAATTCATCTTTCACACACTACTACTGATAATGTGATCCTACACTAGGAGGAGAGAGTATCAAATGGGATCTTCTAGTAGCGTTGTTGAATCCCTACAACGTTATTTTAGTCAGGGACTGGCTATCAACAGTTCACCCATTGATTGACTGTTTGAGACATACAGTGCGATGTGCGCGTAATGAGGGTGGCCAGTTTTCCTTTGATGGTTAGAAGAAAAATAGAGTAGCATGAGATGGACTTTCATTCCGGAGGGTGAATCTGATTACATATTAGCTGGCTTTCATGATCTTCAACATGGGGGATTAGGTGAGACAAATATTCCCATCGGTGGGGGACGAGTATGAGGATGTCTTTCTAGAATGTGTCTTAGGACTACATCCTCGTAGAGTGGCAGACTTCCACAATGACTTGTACCCAACAATAGCATTGATATCTACCCCTGCATATCGTATGGCCCCTATGGAGATCGGAGAGATGAGGCTATAGTTGTAGTAATTACATAGAAAGGGATTCTTAAGGCCCAGTGTTTCTCCATGAGCATACCCTCTGTTGTTTTCCAAGAAGGCATAAGGATGTTTGAGGCTATGCATAGAATTCCGACAACAAAAACAGGTGACCTTGAAGAACAAGTATCCTCAATAGATGATTTATGATCTATTCGATCAATTGAAAGGAGAGAAGTGGTTCTTAATGATAGATATCAAATCAAGCTATCACCAGCTCAGGGTACGGGATGAGGACGTACCAAATGCAACATTCCGATGTCGGTATGACCATTAATAGTTCATGGTGATTAATTTCAGCATGACCATCACTCCAGTAGTGTTCATGGAACTCATGAATAGGATCATCCAGCCATACATCGATCACATTGTGGTGGTCTTCATCGACAATGTCTTTGTGTACTCAACATTCGAGGAAGAGAACACTGTACACATGAGGATAGTTCTGGACACACTCTAGAATAATCATTTACATGAAAATCTCTAGAAGTGTGATTTCTAGATATGGAATGTCCGATTCTTGTGACACGTAATCTCAGTGTTTGGATTTGTAGTGGATCTATCAACGATCGAGGTAGTACTTTCAAGGGAGCCATCAAAGAGTGTTACTAAGATGTGGAGGTTCCTTGTATTAGTAGGCTAAATTGATGGATCCTACCCGGTTTCTCTAAATTATCAGAACCTATGAATACCTTGATGAACAAAGGGAAAACATTCTTATGGTCAGAGACATTCCAACAAAGCTTTGAACAGCTGAGTCAGAGCTTGTCCAGCACTCTCAAGGTGAGGTTGTTGGAAGAGGGAACTGACTATGTGGTTTAATGTGATACCTCAGTGACCGGACATAGTTGCATCCTGATGTAGGATGAAGAAATGATTTCTTATGGCTCAAGATAGTTGAGGACTCATGAGGAGAATCATCTGACTCAAAATATGTAGTTGAAAGAATACATCATTTCACTAAAGATGTAGTGACACTACTTGATGGGTGAGTGGTTCATTGTTTCTCAGAACATAAGAGACTCGGATATATATTCACATAGAATGATCTGAATCTGATATAGTGAAGTTGGATAGTGTTATTCTAGGAATATGATGTTGATATTCTATACTCTAGAAAAGGGGAATGTAGTGGAAAGTGAACTTAGTCAGAGATTGACTTCACAGCTATTGAACAAGGCTTCTAAGATGTTTGTGTCACTTCAGATGTCATACATGGATTGGGATGAGACAGTCTGCCTACATTAAATGGTTGTTTACCCTCAACGCCTTCAGTGATTCAGGGGGGGAAAACATAGATATAGATGTTTTGAGACTATATGTTCTCATATATCCTCAGGCCATGGACCATAAGGATATCATGAAGGTGGGGAGACCACTTTCCTTTTCAGAGGATGTATAGATGTAACAGTGGTGCAATAAGAGGTGGTGCTGATGGAGTTCCATAAATACCCATTGGCAGTACATCCAATCATGATAAAGATGTAATAGGACCTCTAGGGTCAGTCCTGGTGGCCAGGGATGAAAATGTTGTGGTGGATTTTGTTTCTAGATTACTCAGTATCCAGCAAGTGAAGGCCGAGCACCAAGTTCCCGCAGGCTTGACCAAACCCCTCGAGATACCAGAGTGGAAGTCGGAAGGGATATCGATGGACTTCGGGATGGGGTTACCACATATATCTAGAGGGAATGATACTATCTGGGTGATTGTTGACCAACTCACCAAGTCAGTCCACTTCCTTGATATTTTAGAGAAGAATTCGGTATAGAGCGTGGGACATCTGTTTGTTCAGGAGATCATGTGACATCATGAGGTGCCTTCGATGATAGTCTTAAACTGTGACACACGCTTCACATCCCATTTTTGGAAAATATTGTATGCTGATTTCGGGACTCAACTTCTCTTGAGCTTATCTTTTCACCTTCAAACAGATGGTCATACAGAGCGGACCATCGAGACCATAGAGAACATGCATTGTGCATGTGTCTTAGATTTTTTCCATAGTTGGTAGGACCACGAACCCTTGGTGGAGTTTTTGTACAACACATGATAACATACCACCATTGGTATTGACCCTGTTGAGGTTTTCAACATATTAACATTCATATTGACCTTCTGGTGGATTGATCAAGGAGAGCCAGCACTCATGGTCTCAAAAATAGTTTATGCTACCATTAAGAAGGTGTAGGACATCCGAGAGTAGATGAAGACTGCACAGAGCTGAATGAAGTCCTATGCTAATAGGTGATAGAGAAAACTGGAGTTCTCGGATGGGGACCACATTTTCTTGTGAGTCTCCCCTCAATGAGGGCTACAGAGATTTGGCTGAGGCGAAAAACACTCCCTGAGGTTTACTGGACCATTCCTGATACTTCGTAGGATTGGTGAGGTGGCGTATTTCTTGTCACTACCACCATAGTTGGAGAGGGTGCACTACATCTTCCACATATCCCAGATGAAGAGATACATGAATGACCCATCCCATGTCATCGACCATTTCGAGCTAAAGAGAGATGATGGGGAGACTTTTGTGAAGTACCCGGTGGAGATAGACGATCGATAGGATCAGATCCTTTTGGGGAGGTTGATACATCTGGTATGCATTTTGTGGAAACACGAGAATCTCCATGAGAGAACATGGGATTGAGAGGTTCATTTGTGTACCCAGTACCCCTCTTTGTTTGTGTAGCCTTGTTTGAATTTCAAGGATGTAAATCCCCAAGGTGGGGGAATGTAAAGTCCCAAAAAATTCCAAGTAATTTTTTTAATAATTTGGGATTAATATGAGTCAGAAAAAATTTATGGAACATGATTCCAAGACCCAGTGCGCCCAAAATTAATATATTAATTTGTGTAGGGACTTTCAGTAAACACACATGTGGCATTTTCTATCTTTTGAACCAGTTCTCATAATTGAAATATGAGAGCCCAGTTGAATCTAAAGGAGTGGGATTCTCTTAAGGGAAGTATCACTTTGACCCAGTTGGTCAGGAGAAATTATTAGATTCTTAACATTTTATATAATAGTAAAATAACATGTAATTGTTATTTTATTTTATTTTTCTCTAATAGATGAGCAGTGGTGGAGAGACCCGACACTTGTCAATCCATTTATGGCATGACTCATCGACAACACGTATCTCCACCATTGTGAATTAAATGAGGTTCATTAATTTATTTAATGAATCTCATTAATTATTCAACAAATTACTCAACTTTACCCCTCCTATTTAAATGGATATCAGGTTGGGGATTAGGAACAACATATTCAAGTGAGGATTATCTGGCAATGTTCTATGGAAACATCCACCAACGGAGGATGAAAGATCAAGTTTCAATGATCAGGGATCGATGAACCCCGACGGCTGTATCCAACGCAGATGCTCCTCCCACCGAAAACCTGACACCTACAACCTATCTCGACGTAGGGGGTTTGTCATTTGAATGGGTTTAACATTTTTTAAATGAGTTTATTTAATCAATAATGTTATATAAATACTATCCCTCTTGTTATCACATTAATGTGAAGGGCTTGGGCTAAAGGAACATGGATCGGACCCTTCGCCACATCATTCAAGTTGTGTCCTTTGGGGACGGATTTCCTCAATTTTGACAGCTACATGAGATAGAGGGTTACACTATGACCGTGATAGTCCGAGAGACTCATAGGCATAGATGACACCAATTGTCACGACCTGACCCTACCCGGGCTCGATCCACAACTACCCCAAGCCCGCATCTATAGGCCAGGGGCTGTCGGCAAGTGCCGAAGGCTAAACAACTCGGGAGGCCTTTTCTTGAGTACCTACACACACACGCAGCCCACTCAATGCAGATGTGCGGAGTAAAAGGAAAAGTAAAGTACTAACTACTATAAACAATCACAAATGTGCATCGACCTCTAAACTGTACAAAGAAAGTGCTGAAGGTAAACTGAACAGAAAAGGGGAAAAACATGTGCCCAACCAGAAAAGTACCACAACCCGGCAACTGGTAAACAAAAGTAAAACAGTTGGGAGAGTCCCACACCTGGAACCTAACTACGACCACCATACGCGGTCCAAGCTCCCGAACTCCTAAGCGCCGCTAAATTCATGACCAACCTGTCTGTTGACTGCAAGGGCACACAAAGTGCGGGAAAAGCCCAAGCTGGGGTGAGTATAAAAATACTTAGTAGGATGACCTGAAGGCTCAAGGGAGGAACAAATGAGATACTGAAGAGGTGAGAAGTAGATAGAAAAGGGAAAAGTAAAGGAGTAAAATCGAGAGTTCAGTAATGTGTACAGCTCAACCCAACAAGAGGAAGTAAGTAGATTCGTCCCAACACAAGGAGCTATAAGTGGTGAGAAGATATACTTCTCGTCGAGTCCTCACTACTTATAGCAGGAGAGTAGACTCGTCCAACAACGAGAATCTAGATACAGAAACATATGGAATACCTCGTTAATCTTCGCCTCTCCTGGAAGGAGAGTAACTAAAAACCAAGAAGTGGGTACCGGAACAAGGTATACATATATATATGCTCTGTCCAGAAACACGAAGAAGATCATAATGGGATCTCCATCCCATAGCTCAGCCCAATAATGTGAGTAGACAGCAGTCATAGAAGTAAACACTATAGATGCACAATATAAGTATGTATTCCCCGAACTAAAATTCAATGGGCTCAAGTCACCGAACCATGACACTATCCTCTTTGTCAGGCACTGAATTTCCCGCATGGTTTTAGGTCGCATCACAAGTACGCATCTTGGTGGGGAAAGCACCACACGTTCTTGAGAGTTCTGGGGGAGCATCAAGACACACCTCGTCACTGTCATATAGTTGAGAGGTATTCTCAATGTCAAAGCTATCACATCACTAACCCATACAACCAAGGGTCCCGCTCCGGTAGTCACAGAAACAAACCACATACTAGCCTAGTAGAAAAGACTAGGTCTGAAAGAAGTTTTGGGTAACCCACTACCCAGCCCCGCTAGAGGGTAAACCCTAAGAGGTCTTAGGGTGACCCACTGCCTAGTCTCTACTGGGGGGAAAACCATAAGTGGTCATCAGGATACCAACTACCTAGTCTATGCTGGAGGGTAAACCCTAAGAGGTCGTCGGGAAACCGACTGCCCAGTCTCTACTGGAGGGTAAACCCTAAGAGGTCGTCAGGAAACCCACTGCCCTGTCTCTACTGGAGGGTAAACCCAAAGAAGTTGATGAGAAACCAACTACACAGTCTCTACTGGAGGGTAAACCCAAAGAAGTCGATGAGCAACCCACTACCCAGTCTCTGTTGGAGGGTAAAACCGATGAAGTCGATGAGCAACCCGCTGCCCAGTCTCTGCTGAAGGGTAAACCCAAAGAAGTCGATGAGCATCCCACTGCCCAGTCTCTACTAAAGGGTAAACCTGGAACTGCTCTAGCCATCCCTACTGGATGACACAACATTGGCCAACAGAACACGAAGTGGGTATCACGCAACCACCCAACACCAAAACAAAACCAGGGGAAACCACTCAGCCCTGCTTGTCTAAACCATCATGGACATGACTAGGGGGAAACCCACTCAACCCTGCTGGTCAAAACAACTGAGAATAGGAGTACCCTCTACGTCATGAGAGGCCAAAGGTATGTAAAGTAGAACACAACACACACATGGGGCTCACACGACGTGTGGCCCCAACTCATCTCCAAACTAAGTGCACCAATGTTCTCAGGTACTAACTACAACATGTACCTCCAGGAATTCCCGTATACTCATAGAGTATACTTTGATTCCATCCCAAGGGCTATCATGCACACGAAACCCAAAGTCAACACAAAAAGGTGTAAATATAGTTTCACCAACCTGCTTCCTCCATGGCCCTAGCATGGCCAACCACATCTCTTCAAACATCAACATAACTCTTATATGAGTGAACGCGATTACACACCAAGGGTTCTCTATAAACACCGTAGGAAGAAACACCACTAGTACAACTTTCATGCTTCCACATTTAATGAGATCTTGAAAGAGACACCGCACATCCAAATGGATCGTACTGTTGTAATCCTCGCAGAAAAATGCATGATAGAGTATTTACTAGCCTTCAACGGATATCCGACAGAAAAGTCGCCAACACGGGTTTACCCCCGAACAACGTCCCATGGTCTCAACCCTCGGCCCTGAAAACCATCTGGCGGATCACACCATTGCGATCCCCTCAGGAATACACGTCAAATTGACTGCTCACATGTGTGGAACGGATGTCCGGAGAAAAACATGCATTTCGTCGCACCGCACATGAGCGGTGCTTCGTGGGACCGACATCTCGGTCCCGAAGCACAACGAACAGATTACACAATTGTGATCCTCTCAACAAAGTACATAATATTGACTATCCGCATGTCCGAAATAGACACCCGATGATAAACATAGAAATCACCACCAACTCCTATAACGAACCTAGTGGGGCACGCACCGCTGTGCCGAATTAAAGCAGGTGGATTGCACTATTACAATGCCCTCGAAAAAGCAACAAAAAATGACTGCTCGCACACCCTGAACAGACATTCGATGAGAAAGATGCAAAACGGGGCTCGCCGCTTAAAAGACGGGTCATGGGGCCCACATCTCAACTATGGTTTCAACGCCCGAAAATCAATTAGAAAACTTCATCTCGACGCCAGGGTCGCAACGCCACTGACGGCGATGACAACGGACTCTGGATGTGTCTGCGCTACTCAAAACACGAACCCCCCGGAAAAACTCCTATTCACTTAATGGTGTGCCACACATCCGAGGCCCCTCGTTTCGGGAATTAAAACCTCCCAATACCATCTTAAAAACTCAGTCTTGATTCTAGGATTTCGCGGCTACAGACGGTTCCCAAATCAGATGCTCTGAAGATGATTTATTATTTATAAATAATTTTCTTAATAATAATAATATTATTATTATAATTATAATAATTATTATTATTATTATAAACCCTTTTTTTAAACTAGTCTGGCCATCCTGGCCGGTCTTCTTCCGCACGCCCCTAGCAGGACCCGCGGTTTGCGGGTCCTCACTCCCCGAGCAGACCGGCTTCGGCCGGTCTTCATTGGAACCCCAGCAGGACCCACATTGCGTCTATCCTGGTTTGCTCTACACGCCCGAGGCTAGGCCTTAGGCATCCATCGACCACGATGGCCGACATCGCTCGCCCGTCCGCTCTCGCTGAAGAGCGCCCGCCGCCCCCAGGTCGCACCTCCGCTCGACCACGACGTCGACCCCTGCTTGCCCGGAACCTCCATGCTTAGCCAACCGCCGATGTCGCCTCGCCTAGCCACTTGATAAGGAGCCGCTCATGCCGCTGCCTCCACTAACACCTGGACCACCTTGCTCTGAGCCGCTGCCGCCTAAGAAGGGGGAGCCTCTCCATAAAACACCAAAAAACCCACTGCTCTTCGGCAGACGACTGCGTTCGCCTTATAACTCAAGATTTCAATCTGAAACGTGCGTTGGAATGAGCAGAATACATACTACACAACCGTGGACTTCTCTCAGGAATTAAATAGCAATTCAATTCCATAATTCAAGATCAAAGAGGGTGAAGAAACTTAAAATTAAACAAAATGACGCCAACCTCACGGGGCTTTGCACGATGCTTCGCCGCACGTGTCGCTCCTGCACCCGCCTCTCGATGCCGCCCTGATCGGATGAGGGAGTTGGTGGAGGATGGAAGAGGAGAGATGGTTGATGTTGATGGGGTGTCGGCAGGGGGATCCAGAGGGGAGTAAGGGGTGAGGGGTGTTTAAATAGGAATATAAAATAATTATCCCTTTTAATTAAAAAAATTCAACCCACTTTATATCTGAATCTGAAACCCCTCACGCTATCAATGTTAGGTCATGCCTAAGTTAAACACCACACCCCAAGCACAATGGTGGTCTCAGAATTTTAATCTTTGGCCCCATTCAAAAGTTATAAAATTTAACGACCAAGACCAATAAATTATGAAAATGCCCCAGGCAGCATTTTCCACAGAAGTCCTGCGCTCGCGAAACATACACCCCTCCTAAGGTAGATGACACATTTTAGACATAATGGTTCCATCAGGTTTCCCATATGAGCCACCATTTAGGAGATATTTGTGTTTAACCAGTAAACGAGTAAATTAATTATTTATCTGTTTAATGTTCTGTTAATGGGAGAGGGGTCCAAACGTCCCGCGCCGACATGATTTATGTCATTAATATGGAAAACACCCCATTTTGGACCCATACGTCCTCTCAAATTTAGGATCTGAATTATCGTTTAGGAGTTATCTCTTTTATTTGGTGTGCCCAGTGTGAACGCACAGAAATTTTAATTCTGGCCACACCGGGGCTCAGAATCGCACGCCGTCTGAAGGAGCTGCTCTGGAATAACATCACGAATATTCCAAAGTCTTTTATAGAAAAAAAGGGTTCTTAAATCATTCCCTCATTCAATATTTTCTTCCCTAAAATGAATAATAGGGGAACAACTCAGGGTACTAACCCCGCACCTAGCTCTCCCGTACCCAGAAGAACTCTTGCATGGTCCTACATCACTGCACATAGACCAAAGGATTTGATCTGTTCACATGAGGTCGTCCCTCACCAATGACATGTATAGGAGCATGCACACTTCCTCTCAGGTGAGTCATGTGGGAGACGTCATGCACCCACCCCCGACCATGAGGATAGGGTAAGGCGGTAGGGAACCTCTCCATCCCTCCGCATGGTCTCAAATGGCCCGAAGGCCCTCAGGGGTAACTCAACTCCCCGGCCAAACTCCTACATCGCATGCCATGACTGGAATCACTGTTTAGTCCTGGAAAAAAGCCATGTGATTCCCTTTTTCAGAATATCCATATAGTGAAGCAGCTAGGGATATCTGTTCATGCAAGGTTTATCAGCTGGTGTCTCGCAACCAAGACTCTCTTACATGCTTAGAGGGCGATGGAGTCGACACCATCAACTAACAGAAAAGGTTCTACGCCTTCCACTCTACCATCACAGGTTTACACTGATGCCTCATGCCAGCCAGGTAAAAACTCAAACAAGGAGTAGGGAGAAAAGCATTTCACACACAGAGTATAAAAATTCTACTGGAAAATTAGAATATTCATAAAGTATACCTATTTCCACCTCATGCTCCACAAGATCATGGACATTCAAAGCTCGTGGTTGTCTGTGATACCAACTATCAGCTCCCAGATCCTGAAGGGGACCACTTGGTGCAGATGGTAAGACCTCATAAAGTCGTCCCCCACTATTAGTTTCCCCCGCTCCTCTGCCAGCACCACCTCTTTGGGAGATACTCCGATCAAGACGCTGCCTCTATCATGGTGGTGCACCTTCTACCTACCCAATATTCTCAGCGTTCCTGATCGGGAATTCCTGTGCCAAGTGACCTCGTCCATCGCAATCATAACATTGGCGCTCTCTGGGCTTCCTTGGTGCCCTCCGGAACCACTATAGTGTATGGCCATGACCCGGATTCCACTCACAGAAGGGTCTCATCTACTGAGGCCCTGCACTCTGCTGCCATAGTGGTGCACGACCACATCTCCGAAACCTGTGGGTGGAAGGACACATGCGTCGAGGTTCTGTCTACTAACGCCTGCTAGCTGTGGAAGACGTCTCGGATCCATTGTTCCTACTGCCACCATCAATTATAAAGCGTGACCAGAAGCTCTTTGTCACCAGTGCCTGCTCTAGCATCCTGACATAAGATGGATTTTCCAATGGTACTATGATAGCACAAATCTCTCTGCAGATACCCTACTCGAACTTCCACGCTCAGAAGATGTCGTCTTGGACCAAGTCAGGGAAATACCGTGCACTGTTTGCGAAACCAGTCACATACTCAGTCACTGTCATGCCTCATTGCCGAAACTGCATGAGCTCCTGGGTCCGAACGGAGCGTATGCAGGAGGTATAAAACTCCTCATGAAATAGCAGCTGAAAGTCACCCATCTAAAGTGACGACCCATCAAGAAACTGAGTCACCTGACTCCACCAACACCCAGCTGCTCCGTGGAAAATGCTGGTGGCCAAAGCCACTATATGATCTTCCGGTGTCTGTGAATGCCTGAAGAGGCAAAAAATTGTCTCATTCCAAACCTCTGTTGCCTCAGGTTCTAGATCACCACGAAACCTCAGCAGTCTCTGTCGCTGGAACTCACGGAGCGCGGTCAAGCTCAGTCTGCTCTGCTGAAGCTATCTGCTGCTCACTAGGTGGGGGTGCTGCTATTGGCCCACCCGGAGAAAGCGTCTCACATGATGGCTACTAGACTGAGGCCTTGTAGATCCTAGGGTAGTCGTCACGAAACAAAGACAATATCCTGGCTAGTTGTCTTCACAGGGATATCCTTAATGTTATCAAGGAGTGCCGCAGTCAGATGAGCATATACGTATATAATAGTAACAAAAATGGGGAGCTGAATCAAGAAGGACGGTCAAGGCTCAATCCAATGTGATGCACAAACTAATTTTCCCTGCAACGGGAGTCTCAGCATGCCATGTTGACAAGCGAGTTATCAGGGTCCTGGTAAATGGATACGTCAGCCGCCGCACCATCACTGGACTCCCTGGCCTGAGATCCGCTCTCGAGACACGTTAACATTGTTTCCCTAGGTCCCAAACAACTCCTTTTTAGGGACATCCGAACAATGTCACAAGGAAAAAACCACCTTTGATACCACTTTTTCACGACCCGACCCTACCCGGGCTCGAGCCGCAACAACCCCAATCCCGCTTCCAAAGGCTAGGGGCTGCCGACAAGCACTGACCACTAAAAAAATTGGGGAGGCCTTTTCCTGAGTGCCTGTACACACACGTAGCCCACTCAATGCAGAAGTTCATAGTAAAAGGAAATGTAATGTACTTACTGCTATAAACAACCACAAAAGTCCATCGACCTCTAAATAGTACAAAGAAAGTGCTGAAGGTAAACTGAAAAAAGGGGAAAAACACGCGCTGTAACACCCCAAGCTTCCTCGGTATGTTTCCTTTCGAATAATGCAATGACGTGCATTGTACGCAACTTCGAGATTTTAACACACCACAACCAATCAAACTAGCCGTTATGAATAGTAATACCTACTTTTAGAAATTATATATATTTTATATTTCAAAATGGACTTCATTTTTGGATTCGGAATATCTAATTTAGCCTAAGGTGAAATTTTGGTACTTTTCGGATAACTTTCATATTTTGATGAATAGTGAAAATTACTAAATTTTAATTAAAAACAACTTTTTTAATCAAAATAATTAATAGTAATAAATTGTGAATTTGAGTGGTTTTAAAGTATATTTAGAATATATTTTTACCATTTAATATAATTTTGGTCATTGGACATAATTTTACAATTAAACCGAACATAAACAAGTGTCAATCTTTTGATAGTTATTATCTCTTAAAAACACGCTTTTTGTTTTGACAGCGGGAATTAATTTTAAATTAATTTCTGCCACTTCTGTGTTTTGAATTTAGAAAAATGGATTCCATATTTGGAATCAGGATGTCCAAATTGTGTAAATAGGTAACTTTTATTTTTAGACATTTTGAATAATTACTGCGGTAAATATTTTATTTACCATGGTTAAGGGTAAATCCGGTAAATAAGGGTTAAAAAAATAATATTATAATAATACTAAATTACCCTAAAATGTGTCTTAACCCTATTTGTTGATACATGGTCGACCATGGGCATCTTTGGGTCAATTTTGGGACCCCATGGATCCACTTGTAAGTGATAATGACACTTTATATTAATTAAGTTAAAATGAATACAAAAATGACACAAGCATATATCTTTTAGCAAAACAATTGTTACATAGGGTTATATATGCTAGATTTTAGATTATAAATATTCATTAGAAAGCTAAAAAGATTTCCTACATAATTATATTTTATTTATAATTTTTTGACATTAAATAATTTATTTTATTTATGACACAATGATGATGCAGTAATTACTAAAATAGTAAAAAATTAACATAATTGATATTATAAATACCCAAATAATTATAATATTAAACTTTTAATGAATTAAACAAATTTTCTAGGATAATATGATATATTAGGATTGATTTATTTTACTTTGTTCGAAGTAATCAATCTGTTATGTGTTTCACAAAAATCAACTAGTGAATAGTGTCAAAATTGACATAAAAGAGTTCTTAAAACAAATATTATATTATTAATTGATATTAAATTCCTAAAAATCTAAGGTTCGGCCAAGAGACTTATATTATGATAGGTTAATCATTAATGGACCACTTGGGGGTCTTTTGGATGTATATAGTAAGTTTATTAACCATATTATATAAAAATACAAAGAGACATTGTAAAAATGAAACTAATTAACTTAGAGTTAATACTTAAAGATAAGGTTAATATAAGTACCCAAACCTGTCTAAATTATATTGGATGAGTTGTTTTCGACCTATCCCCACCTCAACCTTTGAATAGTCAACTTTGGAGCCATTGGAAACCGAATATGAATTTATTATAAATTAATATTTCTAGCTTTTCCAAAGGTGCCCCTCACCCCTCTTATAAAAGGGCACTCCTCCTTCTCATTTCCTCACACCTCTCAAGCCACTTGGCTCGTCCAAACTCTGCCCAACTAAGCTCCCCACATCCCTCTCCTCCTCCTTGAAGCTTCCCCTTAGGCAGAAGGCATTTCAACAAGTCCTTTGGTTCCAACCAAAGTGAGTTACCTAAATTAAAGGTAACGATTTCTCTTAAATTATTTTCATTTATTTTGCTTCTTCAACCCCCAAAATCTTTTTATTTCCCTTATTTTGTAACAACACCAGTATCCTCAATATACTAGGATGTTGTTATAAGAAGTATTAAAACTACACATACACACAACTCCATCTAATGGATGATGAACATAATGTTTCTGTGGATGGCAAACTAACGCCTCACGAAACGATCATTGTTCAAAAACATCTTACCGCCTCTCATGGTGGCCATTATGATGGCACTGTAATTAAATATGATATTAATGATATATATTTTATATATAAGTTTCTGTAATTCCATTTTATTTCATACCATTATTCGTTTCATGTCGTATATACATACGATAATTTCATTTGAGGAAGTGCGGACTACCGCCCCCTTAAAATGATATGACTCGTTCATACCACACATGGAACGTATAAAGGATGGTGTTAATGAACTTAAGTAACATATATAAAATATTATATTATACTGGAATAGTAATATACCTATGTATCATTTGGATTCGATTCTTTTAAAATAAAAAATTAAATGGAAGTAGCGTTCGTGCGTACGTATGGACTACCGTCTCCACGAACGCGATGAGATTCATTATCCATCGTAAACATTCAAGTATAATTATCATTTAATGATTTAAAAATGATATTTAAGGACTTGATATCATTCTGGATATGAATAAGATACAACAAACATGACTTATGTAACAAAACATATAAAAGAAAATGAGTAAGTTAACACCCGAAACAGCGTTAATACTAAGATATTATTAACAAATCAATGTTAAAAGATCATATATGATATCATATTAAAGTAAATGATTCTTGTATTATTCAATAACAATTATTTCACCATTATACAGGAGGTAAACCTACCATCGACCAAGGAAAAAGTACAAAGTAAGGGATTCTCTTATCTCACTTTCAATTCCGTGAGATTTCCATTGTTCGCTACTAAATTATTGAAAGTGGTGTATTGTGTACTTCCATTTGATATATATTATCATGATTCACTTTATATTCATGTTATTCTGTAAATCATTTGGTGGTTATTAACTTTTGGCCATGTGACTCAGTTGATTAACGTGGTAAGAGATTTTCTTATCTCACTTTTAATTCCGTGAGATTTCCATTGATCACCACTTAATTATTGCATGTGGTGTATGTGTACTGCCCATGATTGTATTCATTGTGTTATATACTTTTATTTATGGGTATTTACATCATCATGGTATGATAATTCTTTCATGGGTGTATGTTTCTTAAGTTACCTAATCAATAAGGTAATTTGAGATTTCAATTTCCACTCATTTGGCTTTACGCATATTTCATTGATTATATTACCCCAAGATTATGTGTGGAATCACTATTCATTTGAATATGTCATAATTTCCACTCCCATTCCTGTGGATATAAGTTTTATACACATAATCACTCCATTGATAATTCTCAATTCATTGATATGAATTCGATAAGAGTAATTTTAACTCATTCTCCATTTGTTGAGTTAAACATCCAATTCGTTGGTATTGTTTTTACAAGAATATGTGTGAATATCCTTTGATTGATTTACACTGAATATCCAATCATATTTAGTGTATTTATATTTGTCACACATAATTATGTCGTTGATTTATCCTTAACCTAAGGATACAACCTTTATGAGAGATTTCATCTCAATTTACATTCCATTGAGACTTCTTTGATGATATACACCAAATCACTTTTATGTGGTGTATATAATGTACTTTGACATAGTATATCATGAATTCCTTTATTCTCATGATATTACAATGTTTTGATTACCTCAATTATTTGTATTCAAGTGTCTCTCTTTTGGTTAGAAACTCTAACTAAAATACCATTTTTAAATGTTTTAAAGAATTATTCTTCTAAATCATGCTCATTAATGTCCATATTTTAAAAATGGTTTTAAGGATTTATTTATATGGACATTAAAGTTTTAAAATTAAAAATCCTTTTAAAAAGTTTCAAAGTGGTATGGGACACATTGATTCAAAAATCTATTTTTAAATGGCTTTTTGACAAATAGTGTGACTTTTAAATGATTTCAAGAAAAGGGGGATATTCCTCTCAAATAGTTTTGATGATTATTTTCATCTATGTCAACATCCTTCATTATTCTTGACTGAGGTTAATGTGATACAATACAATCTTCCATATTGTATCGAATGAGTTATGTTTGACTGTGGATGTGCTATTTTTATACCACTCAAGGTTTGTGGTAAAAGTATTGACATTTCGTATGCTAGTTTCAATACGAATGTTTATTTTATGCTTAAAAATATTCATATGAGGAATGCATTGGACTTAATAAGTGACGGGTGGAGCCCGCTATAGCTCCTCGATGCATCGGTAGGTCTCATGAGACAAACTAGTGTCTTGGCACGAGGCCTTGGCAAAATCTTATTTGTAGTCTTGGCACGAGGCCTTGGCTATGTGGTTATGATAGTCTGGCATTATGCATTCCATCATTATGAAAGTGGTTATTGATATTTCATGTGATCATTCGACTAGTAGAATATCCATGTGAGTAAGTAAATGGCATTATTTCATTTTACTTTTGCCATACTATGTTGAAGTTCAATTTTAAAAGGCTTTTGTTTTAGTTATAAATTGCCTTAAGTGTTTATGCTTATTTATGAAAGCTTCTGCTATAATGTTATCCTTACTGAGCATCCGAGCTCACCCCTTTCAATGTTTTATTTTTCCCAGGATTATGAAGAAGTAATTTATGAATGACCTGCAGGGATAGTATGAGGGGATATGAAGACAAGATGTTTTTTTTATGATGTAATGTAAAAATTTATGGATGTATCTAGTTATTCCAAGGCTACTAAACTAATCGGTCTTTCGAGACTTGATCTTTCTCATGATCATGCCAATGTTATGTAATAATGCACCGACTCTAGGTAATTAGGGTCGGGGCGTTACAGTTGGTATCAGAGGGAGGTTTAGTACAAACCTTGGTAGCTAGATTTAGATAAACTCTGATTAGAGCATGTAGACCTAAGATGAACTTTGAGGATTAGTATAAAAGAACTTCCTAGAATTTTGGTATTGTAGAGATTTTGTGAGTTTTCCGAGCAATACATCCCTGTCTGGATACGAGCAGGTAGAGGCGGCTCTGGCACAGATGTACCTAGGGGTAAAACCCGAAAACACCGCTTTGAGCTAGACTCGAACGGGAACTGGTGCACGACAACGGGCCTTGCTACACTCTTGGTTACGACACTCCCGGGGGATATGCTTAGGATAATTTACATTTTCTTTACAAACCAATTTAAGTAATATATATATAAGATGAGAGTAAATGACCTTGGTTAATCCTAATATGTTTCAAATTGAGAATATGGTGACATTTTAATCTCTAAATGATTTTACGACTACTATTACTCACACAATGCTTTATGGTTTTAGTCAATGGCTGGATTTCAAGGAAGTCATAGTGACTTTGAGAATGATGTACAAGATGGGAACGGTGGTGGCAATGAGCAACAAAATGGAATGTTGATATGCGTAAAAGATATCGTCTTTATGCCAAATCAGTTTTCCAAAAATATGATCAACAACATATATATTAACCAACTCCCAGACTCAACAAGGAAGAGAAAGGTGATAAATGATAAGAGCTCCAGCAATGGAGACCATGGAGAAAAGAACCCTCAATTTTCATCATGCAGGAAATGTGGAAAGAGACACCCAGGAAAGTGTCTCAATGGGACAACGAAATGTTTTACATGCGGGAAGGAAGGACATAAAGTAAAGAATTGCCGAAGAAAAATGAAGAGTACTATGGAAGAAGATAAAAATGGTCCCAAGAGTCCATTTACAGTCATTTGCCGTAAATGTAGGGGACCTGGCCATTACCCGAGTGAATGTCCTATTCTATAGGATATTTTCTTGGTCAAAGAAGAAGCTATGTGGGAATAAATGGTTGGAGAAATGTTTAAAAAGTATTAGCACTCCTTGTTGATGGGTTTACTATGGAATAATTTTCTCTTGTATTTGTAACCCCGCAGTTTTCCATGTGAGAATGATATTTGAGGAAGAATTGTCTCTTCTCTTGTGGATTTGGGTATAAATAACCATTTGGATTTATATGATCATTGGGGTTTGAGAGAATTATAAGTTATTCTAATTTGGGATGAAGATTCAAGGTATGATATAACATTTGTGGTTAAATTTATGATATAGTATTTTGAGGAATTTATCTCATTTTGGCAATATTATAAAATATAGTTTTTGAAAAAGGACAACACGTAGACCATGTGACAACCCGTCGCGTCGGACAAAGCTATGGGAATCGAACCCACAACCAAAGTGCGATTGGGATTTATCGCCTACCACTAGACTACGTGACGTCCCTGGTTAGTGTGACTTTTTTTTCTTAAATGATTTTATTGATCAATAATAAGTTGATTTGGGTTCTTATTTCATATCAAAAGAATACCCTTGGTATAGGAAAATGATTTGGTGATTAAGTGATAAATGTTATTTTGGAAGATGTTCGCTTTGTTGGAAACACTATATGTCCAAGGAAAATAGAATACTATGGGGTTTCATTTTTGGAGTAATGATAGATTTTTATCTACGTTTTTATTGTGGATTTATAGTGATTTGGGTTATTTATGGAAATGATTAACCTATAATAGAGAATATGTGATTAGGTTAATTACTTTTGAGTATGTGACTTTAAGAGTATCTGATGTCATTTGGAGATACAATTTAACATGGGAGACTACATAATCAAATTCTTCTATGTTTTGGGTTTCAATATTAGTTTGGATTATATTAAAGGATTTTAAGGACAATTGGTTATTGAATGGTATCTATTTAACTTTGGGGTATTGTTGGTTTAATTTTAGAAATTAAGATTAGTGCATATTTATCTCAATGAATATCCTTTTGGGGGATCATTAGATCATTCACTGACCATTTTGGTTTTGATTAATCTTCAAAGACAATGTAAATATATGGTTTATCCTTCATGGATCATGTGATTCTATAGAAGTTTATTCTATCTCTTCCAATGTGACCAAGTCTTCTTGAATACTCATCGTTTAAAAAAAAATGAGTTAGTGGTGGAAATTTATTAAATAATGAAAATATACTTAAAATGT
Source organism: Viscum album (assembly GCA_963277665.1). Taxonomy (NCBI): domain Eukaryota; kingdom Viridiplantae; phylum Streptophyta; class Magnoliopsida; order Santalales; family Viscaceae; genus Viscum; species Viscum album. The sequence continues at coordinate 1,151,439,139 of OY728122.1, forward strand.
AAGTATATCTCATAATGTTCTTAGTCAATATCATAAATGAATTCCTCTTCCTTATGTAATGTAACTTTAAAAAAAAATGTTGTCCGTTTACTTTCCTACTAGGAGACTAATGGTCGTTTGTCCCAACACAAGTTTGTGGTTTTCTCATTGTTAAATTTCTCCTGATCATGATTTCTATCCCTCTCCATCAGAACTTGACACTTAGTTTATCATCCATATCCATGTTTTCTTACATGGAATCCTAGTATGGGTTATCTTGGATGACCCTTATACCTCTCTTCCTTTCTTTTAAAGTGACAGTTTTATTGACTCTTTTTCCGATGTGGGACTTTCCATTATATTCCCAAGCAAAAATTTAAAAATTGCGAGGACGCAATTTTTTGAAGGAGGGGAGAATGTAACACCCCAAGCTTCCTCGGTATGTTTCCTTTCGAATAATGCAATGACGTGCATTGTACGCAACTTCGAGATTTTAACACACCACAACCAATCAAACTAGCCGTTAAGAATAGTAATACCTACTTTTAGAAATTATATATATTTTATATTTCAAAATGGACTTCATTTTTGGATTCGGAATATCGAATTTAGCCTAAGGTGAAATTTTGGTACTTTTCGGATAACTTTCATATTTTGATGAATAGTGAAAATTACTAAATTTTAATTAAAAACAACTTTTTTAATCAAAATAATTAATAGTAATAAATTGTGAATTTGAGTGGTTTTAAAGTATATTTAGAATATATTTTTACCATTTAATATAATGTTGGTCATTGGACATAATTTTACAATTAAACCGAACATAAACAAGTGTCAATCTTTTGATAGTTATTATCTCTTAAAAACACGCTTTTTGTTTTGACAGCGGGAATTAATTTTAAATTAATTTCTGCCACTTCTGTGTTTTGAATTTAGAAAAATGGATTCCATATTTTGAATCAGGATGTCCAAATTGTGTAAATAGGTAACTTTTATTTTTAGACATTTTGAATAATTACTGCGGTAAATATTTTATTTACCATGGTTAAGGGTAAATCCGGTAAATAAGGGTTAAAAAATAATATTATAATAATACTAAATTACCCTAAAATGTGTCTTAACCCTATTGGTTGATACATGGTCGACCATGGTCATATTTGGGTCAATTTTGGGACCCCATGGATCCACTTGTAAGTGATAATGACACTTTATATTAATTAAGTTAAAATGAATACAAAAATGACACAAGCATATATCTTTTAGAAAAACAATTGTTACATAGGGTTATATATGCTGGATTTTAGATTATAAATATTCATTAGAAAGCTAAAAAGATTTCCTACATAATTATATTTTATTTATAATTTTTTGACATTAAATAATTTATTTTATTTATGACACAATGATGATGCAGTAATTACTAAAATAGTAAAAAATTAACATAATTGATATTATAAATACCCAAATAATTATAATATTAAACTTTTAATGAATTAAACAAATTTTCTAGGATAATATGATATATTAGGATTGAGATATTTGACTTTGTTCGAAGTAATCAATCTGTTATGTGTTTCACAAAAATCAACTAGTGAATAGTGTCAAAATTGACATAAAAGAGTTCTTAAAACAAATATTATATTATTAATTGATATTAAATTCCTAAAAATCTAAGGTTCGGCCAAGAGACTTATATTATGATAGGTTAATCATTAATGGACCACTTGGGGGTCTTTTGGATGTATATAGTAAGTTTATTAACCATATTATATAAAAATACAAAGAGACATTGTAAAAGTGAAACTAATTAACTTAGAGTTAATACTTAAAGATAAGGTTAATATAAGTACCCAAACCTGTCTAAATTCTATTGGATGAGTTGTTTTCGACCTATCCCCACCTCAACCTTTGAATAGTCAACTTTTGAGCCATTGGAAACCGAATATGAATTTATTATAAATTAATATTTCTAGCTTTTCCAAAGGTGCCCCTCACCCCTCTTATAAAAGGGCACTCCTCCTTCTCATTTCATCACACCTCTCAAGCCACTTGGCTCGTCCAAACTCTGCCCAACTAAGCTCCCCACATCCCTCTCCTCCTCCTTGAAGCTTCCCCTTAGGCAGAAAGCATTTCAACAAGTCCTTTGGTTCCAACCAAAGTGAGTTACCTGAATTAAAGGTAACGATTTCTCTTAAATTATTTTCATTTATTTTGCTTCTTCAACCCCCAAACTCTTTTTATTTCCATTCTTTTGTAACAACACCAGTATCCTCAATATACTAGGATGTTGTTATAAGAAGTATTCAAACTACACATACACACAACTCCATCTAATGGATGATGAACATAATGTTTCTGTGGATGGCAAACTAACGCCTCACGAAACGATGATTGTTCAAAAACATCTTACCGCCTCTCATGGTGGCCATTATGATGGCACTGTAATTAAATATGATATTAATGATATATATTTTATATATAAGCTTCTGTAATTCCATTTTATTTCATACCATTATTCGTTTCATGTCGTATATACATACGATAATTTCATTTGAGGAAGTGCGGACTACCGCCCCCTTAAAATGATATGACTCGTTCATACCACACATGGAACGTATAAAGGATGGTGTTAATGAACTTAAGTAACATATATAAAATATTATATTATACTGGAATAGTAATATACCTATGTATCATTTGGATTCGATTCTTTTAAAATAAAAAATTAAATGGAAGTAGCGTTCGTGCGTACGTACGGACTACCGTCTCCACAAACGCGATGAGATTCATTATCCATCGTATCCATTCAAGTATAATTATCATTTAATGATTTAAAAATGATATTTAAGGACTTGATATCATTCTGGATATGAATAAGATACAACAAACATGACTTATGTAACAAATCATATAAAAGAAAATGAGTAAGTTAACACCCGAAACGGCGTTAATACTAAGATATTATTAAAAAATCAATGTTAAAAGATCATATATGATATCATATTAAAGTAAATGATTCTTGTATTATTCAATAACAATTATTTCACCATTATACAGGAGGTAAACCTACCATCGACCAAGGAAAAAGTACAAAGTAAGGGATTCTCTTATCTCACTTTCAATTCCGTGAGATTTCCATTGTTCGCTACTAAATTATTGAAAGTGGTGTATTGTGTACTTCCATTTGATATATATTATCATGATTCACTTTATATTCATGTTATTCTATAAATCATTTGGTGGTTATTAACTTTTGGCCATGCGACTCAGTTGATTAACGTGGTAAGAGATTTTCTTATCTCACTTTTAATTCCGTGAGATTTCCATTGATCACCACTTAATTATTGCATGTGGTGTATGTGTACTGCCCATGATTGTATTCATTGTGTTATATACTTTTATTTATGGGTATTTACATCATCATGGTATGATAATTCTTTCATGGGTGTATGTTTCTTAAGTTACCTAATCAATAAGGTAATTTGAGATTTCAATTTCCACTCATTTGGCTTTACGCATATTTCATTGATTATATTACCCCAAGATTATGTGTGGAATCACTATTCATTTGAATATGTCATAATTTCCACTCCCATTCCTGTGGATATAAGTTTTATACACATAATCACTCCATTGATAATTCTCAATTCATTGATATGAATTCGATAAGAGTAATTTTAACTCATTCTCCATTTGTTGAGTTAAACATCCAATTCGTTGGTATTGTTTTTACAAGAATATGTGTGAATATCCTTTGATTGATTTACACTGAATATCCAATCATATTTAGTGTATTTATATTTGTCACACATAATTATGTCGTTGATTTATCCTTAACCTAAGGATACAACCTTTATGAGAGATTTCATCTCAATTTACATTCCATTGAGACTTCTTTGATGATATACACCAAATCACTTTTATGTGGTGTATATAATGTACTTTGACATAGTATATCATGAATTCATTTATTCTCATGATATTACAATGTTTTGATTACCTCAATTATTTGTATTCAAGTGTCTCTCTTTTGGTTAGAAACTCTAACTAAAATACCATTTTTAAATGTTTTAAAGAATTATTCTTCTAAATCATGCTCATTAATGTCCATATTTTAAAAATGGTTTTAAGGATTTATTTATATGGACATTAAAGTTTTAAAATTAAAAATCCTTTTAAAAAGTTTCAAAGTGGTATGGGACACATTGATTCAAAAATCTATTTTTAAATGGCTTTTTGACAAATAGTGTGACTTTTAAATGATTTCAAGAAAAGGGGGATATTCCTCTCAAATAGTTTTGATGATTATTTTCATCTATGTCAACATCCTTCATTATTCTTGACTGAGGTTAATGTGATACAATACAATCTTCCATATTGTATCGAATGAGTTATGTTTGACTGTGGATGTGCTATTTTTATACCACTCAAGGTTTGTGGTAAAAGTATTGACATTTCGTATGCTAGTTTCAATACGAATGTTTATTTTATGCTTAAAAATATTCATATGAGGAATGCATTGGACTTAATAAGTGACGGGTGGAGCCCGCTATAGCTCCTCGATGCATCGGTAGGTCTCATGAGACAAACTAGTGTCTTGGCACGAGGCCTTGGAAAAATCTTATTTGTAGTCTTGGCACGAGGCCTTGGCTATGTGGTTATGATAGTCTGGCATTATGCATTCCATCATTATGAAAGTGGTTATTGATATTTCATGTGATCATTCGACTAGTAGAATATCCATGTGAGTAAGTAAATGGCATTATTTCATTTTACTTTTGCCATACTATGTTGAAGTTCAATTTTAAAAGGCTTTTGTTTTAGTTATAAATTGCCTTAAGTGTTTATGCTTATTTATGAAAGCTTCTGCTATAATGTTATCCTTACTGAGCATCCGAGCTCACCCCTTTCAATGTTTTATTTTTCCCAGGATTATGAAGAAGTAATTTATGAATGACCTGCAGGGATAGTATGAGGGGATATGAAGACAAGATGTTTTTTTTATGATGTAATGTAAAAATTTATGGATGTATCTAGTTATTCCAAGGCTACTAAACTAATCGGTCTTTCGAGACTTGATCTTTCTCATGATCATGCCAATGTTATGTAATAATGCACCGACTCTAGGTAATTAGGGTCGGGGCGTTACACGCGCCAAACCACAAAAGTGCCACAACCCAGTAACATGTTAACAACATTAAAATAGCTGGGAGAGTCCCACACCTGGAACCTATCTATGATCACTGTAAACAATCCATGTTCCTGAACTCCCAAGCTCCGATGAAGCCACGACCAACCTCTCGGTCGTCTACAAGGGCACACCAAGTGAAGGCAATTCCCAAGTAGGGGTGAGTTAAAAATACTCAGTAGGATGCCCTGAAGGATCAAGGAAGGAACAAAGGAGGCACTGAAGAGGTGAGTAGTAGATCAAACTGGGAAAAGTAAAGGAGTACAACCGAGAGTGGAGTAAAGAGTATAGCTCCACCCAACAAGAGTAAGGAGGTTGACCCGTCCAAACACAAGGAGCTAGAAGAAGTGAGATGATAAAATACATGTCAAGTGTTCGATACCTATAGAAGGAGAGTAGACTCATCCTGCCACGAGAAGTTAGACATAGAAAGAACATGGAATACCCCCCGCGTCATCACCTCTCTTGGAAGGAGAGTAACCAAAACTCAAGAAGTGGGTACTAGAACAAGGTATACATATATATATGCTCTATAAAGACACCCAAAAAAGATCGTAATGGGATCTCTGTTTCATAGATCATCCCAAGAAATTGAGTAGCAAATAGTCCTAGAATTAATCACCATCGATACCCAGTATCCGTATGTCTGCCCCAAACTGCAGTCAAGGGGATCAAATCACCGCACCTTTTCACTATCTGCTTTGGGGGGGAAATGAATCGCCTTCACGGTTTTAGGTCATGTCACAAGGACATGTCTCGGTGGGGAAATCACCCCTCATACATGAGAGTTCTGGGGGAGTATAAAGCCACACATCGTCACTGTCACACAGTCCAGAGGTCTTCTCAAAGTCAAAGCTATCACATCACTGACACATACAACCAAGGGTCCCACTCCGGTAGTCACAGAAAAAAACCATAGACTAGCCTAGTAGAAAAGACTAAGTCTTAAAGATGTTTTTGGGTAACCCACTGCACATACCAGCTAGATGGTAAACCCTAAGAGGTCGTCAGGTGATCCAATGCCCAGTCTCTTCTGGAGGTTAAACCCTAAGAGGTCGTCCGGAAACTAACTACCTAGTCTCTGATGGAGGGTAAACCCTAAGAGGTTGTCGGGAAACCCACTACCCAGTCTATGCTGGACAGTAAACCTGAAAAAGTTGATGAGCAACCCACTACCCAGTCTCTACTGAGGGTAAACCCGAAGAAGTCGATTAAAAACCCACTGCACAGTCTCTGCTGGAGGGTAAACCTGATGATGTCGATGAGAAACCCACTGCCCAGTCTCTGCTGGAGGGTAAACCTGAAGAAGTTGATGAGAAACCCACTGCCCAGTCTCGGCTGGTGGGTAAACCCGGAACTGCTCTTTCCATCCACACTGGATGGTACAACACTGGACAACAGAACACGGAGTCAGTATCATGCAACCTCCCAAAACAAGAACAAAACCGGGGGAAACCACTCAACCCTGTTAGTCTAAACCATCGTGAACATGACCAGGGGAAACCCACTCATCCCTACTGATTGAAACCATCTAGAATAGGAGGACCCTCTACGTCGCGAGAGGTCAAAGGTACGTAAATTAGAACACGACACACACATGTGGCCCACACGACGTGTGGCCCCAACTCATCTTCAAACCATGTGCACAAACATTCTCAGGTACAAACTATAACATGTACCTCCAAGAATTCTCGTATACTCCCAGAGTACACTACATTTATAGCCCAAGGGAATTCATGTACACGACACCCAAAGTCAATAAAAAAACGCGTAAACGCAGTTTCACCAACCTCATTCCTCCACGACCTTAGATTGTTCAACCACATATCTTAAAACATCAACTTCACTCACATGGGAGTGAACGTGATCACACGCCAAGGGTTCTCTACAAACACCACAGAAAGAACCACCACCGTAACACCTATCATGCTTCCACATTTAATGAGATTTCAAAAGAGACTCCGCACATCAAAATGGATCTTACCGTTGTAATCCTCACGGAAAAACATGTGAAATAGACTACTTTCTCGCCTCCAATGGATATCCCATGGAAAAGATGACAACACAGCTTTACATCCGAACAGCGTCCCGTGGTCCCGAGCCTCGGTCCAGAAAATAGTCAGGCGCATTGCACCATTGAAATCCCCTCAGGAAAACACGTCAAATTGACTTCTCACTTGCGTGGAAGGGATGTGTGAAAAAAATATGCATTTCGCAGTACTGCACACGAGCGGTGTTTCATGGGACACGCATCTCGGTCCCAAAGCGTAACGAACGGTTCACACCATTGTGATCCTCTCGAAATAGTACACAAGATTGACTATCCTCTTGTCCGAAACGGACACCCGATGATAAAGATAGAAATCGCTACCAACTACCAAAATGGCCCTCGTGGGACCCGCACCACCATGTGGAATTAAAGAAGGTGGATTGCGCCATTACAATGCCCTCGGAAAAACACCCAAAACAGACTTCTCGCATGCCCCGAACGGACATCCGATGAGAAAGTTACGAAAAATGGCTCACAGATTAAAAGACGGGTCACGGGGCACTCATCTCTACTCTGGTCTCAATGCCCGAACACCCCTTGGAAAACATCATCTCGACGCCAGGGTCACAACGCCGCTGACGATGCTCAAAACGGACTCAGAATGTGTCTGCGCCGCTCAAAATATTAACCCCCTAAAAAATGTCAATTCACATAAAGGCGTGTTGTGCCTTTGAGGCCCCTCGTTTCGGGAATTAAAAACCCGCGAATCCATATTAATAACTCAGTCGTGATTCTAGGATTTTGTGGCTGCAGACACTGCCCAAACCGGACGCCCTTCGGATGATTTATTATTTATAAATAATTTTCATAATAATAATAATAATAATAATGATAGTATTATTATTATTATTATTAACCCATTTTTTTAAACTAGACCAGGCATCTCGTCCGGTATTCTTCCGCACGCCCCCAGCAGGACCTGTGGTTTGCGGGTCCTCGCTCCCCCAGCAGACCGGCTTCGGCCGGTCTTAGTTGACACCCCACCAGGACCCGTGTTGCGCGGGTCCAGGCTTGCTCTGCATGCCCAAGGCCCGACATCGGGCCTCCTTCGACCACGACGGTCGACGCCACTTGCCGGCCGCTCCCGTTGAAGACCGCCCGCCAACCATCTCCCCCAGCTCGCGCCTCTGCTCTACCGCAACAATGACCCCCTCTCGCCTGGCACCTCTGCGCTCAGCCAACCGCCGACGCCGCCTCACCCGGCCACCTGCTGAGGAGATGCCCGTGCCGCCGCCGCTGCTGACGCCCAGACCACCCTGCTCTGAGCTGCTGCCGCCTGAGAATGCAGAGCCTCACCGGAAAACACACAAAACCCACTGTTCTTCGGCGGACAACTGGGTTCACCTCATAACTCGGATTTTAAATCTGAAACGTGCATTAGAAAGATCAGAATACTTACTACACAACCATGGGATTTTCTCGGAAATTAAATAGCAAATCAATGCCATAATTCAATATCAAAGACGGTGTGGAAACTTAATATGAAACAAAATGACGCCTGCCTCACGGGGCGTTGCCTGAAGCTTCGCCGCACGTGCCGCTTCAGCACCCGCCACTCGATGCCACCTTGATCGAAGGAAGGAGGTGGAGGAGGATGGAAGAGGAGAGGAGGTTGAGGGTGAGGGGTTTCGCAAAGTGGATCCAGAGGGGAGGATGGGGATGTGGGGTGTTTAAATAGAGAAAAAATAATTATCCCTTTTAATTAAAAAAACTCAACCCACTTTAAATCTGCATCTAAAACCCCCAACATGGTCAAATTTAGGTCACGCATAAGGAAAACACCACATCCCGAGCACAACGGTGGTCTCAGAATTTTAATCTGAGGCACCATTCAATGTTTTAAAATTTTACGACCAAAGCCGCTAAATTACAAAAATGTCCCACGTGGCATTTTCCACAGAAGGCCCACGCCCGCGAAACGTACTCCCCTCCTAGGATAAATGGCACGTTTTGGACTCAACGGTGCTCTCGGTTTTCCCATACGAGCCACCATTTAGGATATACTTAAGTTTAACCATTAAACGAGAAAATTAATTAAATTTTTATCCGTTTAATGTTCTGTTAACAGGAGAGGTGTCCAAACGTCCCAGACCGACATGATTTATGTCATTACATGGGTAAAAAACCCATTTTGGACACATCCATACTCTCAAATTTAAGATCTGAATTACCATTTAGGAGTTATCTCCTTTATTTGGTGTACTCAGTGTGAACGCACTGAAAATTTAATTCCGGCCACATTGGGGCTCGGAATCATACGCCGTATAAAGGCGCTGCTTTGGAATTACATAAAGTATATTACAAGGACTTACATAGAAAAAAATAGGTTATTGCACCAAGAATAAGACACTGAAGCATGTCAGGTGGCCCATGGAATAATCTGTTGGCGTGCCATGCTAGATGTGCCTGTCGGTGGCTGAAGGAAGCCTGTAGAAACCGGTCATGGGCAATTGGAAGGCGGCGCACCATTGTGTGATGTGGTGGTAAAAGGTGGACAGCTTGTGCCAACAGCATAGGAGAAGGGCGGTGCCTGCTGGAATAGTCGGTGGTGGAAGCTGTGACCAGCGGGCCATGGGATGACGGGGCGGCGTGGCCCAATGATGCACAACCTTGGCTGAAGACCGGTCGGCCCACCTGGCCGACCCTTACACATGCGGTGCGGCAACGCCCCACAGGCTGGATGAATTATTCCTTCATCCATTGGGCTAACTGGAGATATTGTTCTGCCTTTATGCGGCCCAGGCCATATGTGGACTGACTGAACGGGATGGACAATCCCAACAAATGAGGCCGGACTCGCAGCCCATCGAGCCAATTCGTGTGGGATTAGTCCGACCCGGTGGGCCGGTCCAACCGCGACCCAGGCCTCCAAACCTGTCCGGCCAGACCCAGAGAACTGGGCCAACACTTAAAGGGTCGGACACAGGCGGGGTCAGGTAGACCCTATGACCCATTGCATCTGGCTGGCCTGACCATGTCAGACCAAGCCCAGACACAACCGGCACCTGAATAAAGGAAAGATGGTAATTGATGAACCAGGTGCTTGTTTGACACAATTACAGAGGTTTTGGGACCCCATTTGGGAATCGATCCATTTGGCTTATTTGGGTTTATTGACTGAGTTGGGCTGGACCAATGTGTGATCACCCCTGTTTCACAGAACATGGCGTAACTAATAAACTGGGCATCTGATCGATGCGTCTTTTATGGAATAATGAAACTTGTGAAAATTTCTTCCATTATAGATACTGTAAGTGAGTTTTGATTGAGTTTGAAGTGTGACCTGGGTGGGATTAGACTTTAATCCTACCAAGCCCTTTTTACAAAAGTACCCATATCTCACAGACCGGACGTCTGATCGACACGATGTCTGTCATGTTTGGACCCCTATGACATTGTAGTACAATGTCTATGATTTTTGACGGACTTAGTGCTATGTGATGTATGAAATATGTCTTGAAAAGAATAATTTTCCAGAGATCATGCATGCTTCATATGAGAATCCTAGGGTAGGCTGTGACCTGAAATAGAAGAGCGACCAATATGATTAAGCATAAGAAACTCCATTGTGGTATTATATAGTTGTATGTCTAATCATCCCAACCTTTTTACCAGTGACCATTACTAGTCAGCACCAATGAACAATACGGGTCATCACCAGTGACCAATACGTGTCATCACCGGCTACCAATATGGTACAGTACCATCGACCAATACGGGTCATCATCTAGCGACCAAAACAGGTTAACATACAATGACCTATATGGGTCAGCAATATATTTTTTACGGATAGGATGATATGGCTTTACGACTAGAAATCACTATCCCAGTAAACTTGAACTTATACTGCTAGAGTGAGCTGTCTCTTTTTCATTGTGCTTCATGATTTTGATCATCCTTGTGATTTTACCTTTGTGATATTTATTGTGATTTCTTCCTTGGTGGATTACAGAGAGACCATCAGGGGTCTCTAGCTTCTTATTGAGTTTTTATAATCACCGCTACATGGGCTCCACCTACACGTGTGTTTCTATTGCAGACTACTGGCACACTGACGAAGACTTTAGAGGTTTGAGATTTGGTGGAGCTTGGTGACACTAGAGCAGTCGAGATCCTATTATTTGACTTCATACTTATGGATAATAACCTCTATATAGTGATCCAAGGAATATTTGTTAGATATTCTCTTTATTTTTAGTTTCTAGGGCTTTTATTCTGTCCCATTGTTTTATTTTTATAGTGGTACATGTGGTTGTACATTACACTCATGGTAATACCTTAAATTTGTTGTTTCTTTACATTAGTTTTCCCTTTTGAGTGTGTATAGATCCCTAAAGAAAATTCATTCAATGTTCGGCAAAATCTTTCAGGTGCTAGTCACCAACCCCTAGACTTTGGAAGGCGGGCTTTAGGTAGTCACGTCCAGGCCCAACTGGACGGGTCGTGCCATACTGGTTACTGGCATTGTTCTGGGGTCATTGGTTCTTGTTCGAGAATAAGAATACATAGTCTGATGACATGAAACATGGATACAATAGGTATCTAGAGGCTATATGAGGTTCTTCTACTCCCACCTTGAGTGTGGGTCCCATTATATGTTATAATTATCAATAAAATGTAGTAATTTCATGTTTTTTCCCAATCCAATTTATGATTTTAATCAATGTGGATAGAAGGATCGTATTAAATCAATTTTTGAAATGTAATTGTATTTGGGTTCATGTATATTAGGATATTAGGTTGCTTAAGGACCTCAAAAGTATATGAATACATCACAAATTTATTTATCCCAACTGTCATTGTCTTTAAGAGAGGGGCCATGGATCCAAAATAGTTTATGAACATGTGGTGGACCAAGCTAAGGATGAAGGTGGAGATAGACCTTTGATTGTTCATGGTAAAGATCTTGTGAATATATAATATTTTGAGAAATATTTATTTAAAAAAACCAGTTTCATCTTTATATTTTTTACATGCATCACTGAGTTCAAACAAACTATAATATAAACATTATTTTCTAAAATGTGAATATTATTACATTGCCATCAAAATTAGTTTTATGAAGAACCTGTTTTTGAATAATATGTATAATGGTTTTATATAATGAAATTTAAAATAGAAACACATACTAAATACAAACCCACATCTCAATGAAATCATTTTTCCATTAAAACACATTTTCTATAAAAAATTGGATTTATTTAATTTTAAATAGATTATCAAAAATATTTCTACCATATTTATAAATTTTATATGATAATAATGATATTTTTTTTAAATCATCATATAATAATTATATAATGGTTAAATTTTGGGAATTTTCTGAAATGATTATTTTTTCAATTAATAGTTAAAATACATATTTTTATAAAACAAATTTAATTATAAATGAATCATTAATATTTTAAGTTGATTCAAGATTTAAATAATACATATTACATTGTGAATAATATAATCAAATACATAAGAATCATATATATATACATCATTTTGGTATAAGTTCATTTGTGATTTTAAAAATGGCTTTTCTTTGCGTTTATGAATTTATATTAAAATGAACATTACAAACATATTAATATGATATTAAACAATGAATTAAATTTTTTGAATCATTATATTTGAAATAAAACAATAGTATAACTTAATATTTTGTAATTATGAATAGTATTAATGGTAATTATTTTAATCATAAGTAAAATTGCAAATATTGTGATAAATGTATGGGGAAATGCTTTAAAATATGAATAAAAAATTCCACTATCCAATTGTATGATGGGTATTTTACCAAATATTAATTTAGTTATTTAAATTATTTATTTTTAAATATTATTTTATATTTTTTAATCCACGATTTAATTTTATGAATATAATTTTTATTTAATTCAAATTACAAACTATTTTTATAAATTTGTATTTAGTTGAATGTTTTGAAATAAAATTTTGGTTTTGGATTTCATAATAGTATTAAGAAAATCAAATGGTTTATTATATGAAAAAAAATGAAAACTGACTTATAATTTTATTTCATTGTGGAAATATTATTTCATTGAATTTGGGTATTTTCATAAAAATTGTTTTCCATTTGTTAATTTTTCATTAAATACATCTTATAAAACTATATAATTAGAAATAAATAAAAATAGATTCAATATTTGGAATAATAATTTAATTTTTTTTTATAATTTTGATTTTATTTATATAATGTATTTATGTTATCATGGTTAAAATTTAGGTTATCACTGTAAAGGACAAAATGTATTTGAACCCATTTAAGTAAGAAATATGAAATAAAATTTACCCAAAACATTTCTAAATGTTATTGGATGAGTTTATTTAAAATGTTTAAATTTTTTTATTAAATTATGGTGTTTATTAGTTCCGGTGTATATTATTATAATATATTTAAAAATATTATACAATCTTTTAGGTACTGACAAAAAGTTTATTGCCTCACTAATAAAGGGGAAATTTCAATCCTCCCATATTAACAATGTTTTATCCTTCATGATTAGATAATATATACCATAATAACATCTTATATTTCTTTTTCACATCCTATATATTCTTCTTTTCTAGAGGAAATCACAATGCGTAATGTGTAAGCCAAAATGGATCATCAACAAATAGGTATAATTTTTAACTAATTCCATTGATTTTTTTTTCATCTTCCAAATTTTAATATATATATTTATTTATATAATATTAAATTCAGTATCATATTTCTTATGATGTTTTAACAACAATTATCCTCATATTTTCCATTCAATGGGAAAATAAAACTATACTCATGTGTACGTACGTACTAACTCCTCCACAAAGTGATGTGTTTCAATTTTCATCAACATTTCACATTTATGGTTATGATAATAGATTTACTAATTACATATGATATTTATTTTTTCTATATGTTTTATTAATTGTTAATTAATATTTACATTTCTTTTATTCCATACATCAAAAATTGAAAATGTCATATCTGCATGATAAACGACTAACATCTCCACGAAGTGATGCAATTCAATTTTCATCCCCACATTGTATGAAGATCTATAAAATTGTATACAATTTTTACTAATTATTTTCATTAAGTGATTAAATATATGTATATTTTGTAACCATTTTCAAATTACAAGAATGAAGAAAACCAAACATAAATAAAAATGAATAATGAAGCAGTTATCACACAAAACATTGATTTTAAAAAATAATTTGATAACATATAGGTTGTAAAATTTTATAAATAAAAAATATTTTATTTGATATATATGAGTATGGTTCGGTAGTGTATTTGAAATAAATATATATTTATTATATAGTAGGTTTTAAGACATATAATTCATGACATTACTTTAGGTATTCTATTTAGGATTCATTCTATCATTGATAATAATTATTTATTGCAGATATTATGATATAATAAAATCGATAATATTTATGTATATTGATATAAATTTTGATAATGTGATGTTTATGAAACCCAATAATTTTACATGGTAAAAGTTATGGTGGTATGGTGAATTGTTTAGGATCATGTGGAATTAATATGAAAGGATTGTGATTATTTGATGGTTGTGTTGGTTACAGCCCTATAATGCATTAGGTAATGTGAAATTGTTATATCCTGAGTGGATGATGATAATAGTGGAAATGATTCATAAAATTTTTCATCACATTTTTAAGTGTGGGTATGATATCTTCTAGATATTACTATAATATTATACATAGATATGACTGCGAATATCTTTGATCACATTTTGTAGTGGGATGGTGATCATTTTCTATCAATGCACACAAGATTATGCACGTAAATAATTTCGAATATATTTTCACAATACTATGGTTTCATATTCTTGTAATGTCACATATAAATTTTTTGAACCTATAATTGTGATTACTAAACTAACAACCATGATGATCATGTTTCTAGATATTAATCTTTTAGATATTTTTTTTCTAGGATTTTCTGGGTATGAATATTTTATGTTGAGAAGATGAAATTGAATTATTTATAAATCCTTCATGGTAATATTATGCAATTATGATTGATATCTCCCATGTTTATACATATTGGGAATCTATGATCAAACATTCTTATGTTTTCATTCCCCATGATTTGATGGATATTTTTATGTATAATACTTCCTGGAAGGTTCAAATATAAAAACCATTGTGAGAGATAATGAGGATAAGGAATGAAAAATGATTATTTGGAATCTAGCCTCCAGTGACAGTTATCCTATATGGTAATTAGGAATTTATTGTTGTGTACTTTATTGAAATATTATTTATAGTTATTTAGTATTTAAATATGATATTTTTGAGTCACCATAGTTTTCATCAGAGAAGGGTGGGATTAATCATTGGCGATTGAGGTTATAAAACCATTTAAAAACCCTTGTGGATAAGTCTATGTATTGGAAGATATCCTAATGTATTCATATGGAAAATATTATTTTTTTACCATGAAATACCACTCTATTTTGATACAAAAAATGTACATGGTTTTGGGATATATTATTTAGGGATAATAACCATGAAAGGATTTGGTCAAGTATATCTCCACAATCATTCTAGTTCCCAGTTAATGGGTCCTTACTACACACTTGGTTTTACATTGTTATTTGATATGTATGTGTTAATTTATATTTCATTAAGAAATTTTTTTAATTATTTGGGTATACAAAGACCAAGGGTTCCCAATGATAAACCAAACGTATAATAAGTTAATAAGATTATGTGAAACATTATGAAATATCATGAAACAAATTTATGAATATATGATTGTTTACTATATTTATTTTATCATAATTCTTACACAATGACTTTGTTTTTTAATGGATGAAGCTATAAGGAGTTATGCGAATAGTGAATGTGATGGAATGTTCAATTATTTTAAACATGTGTAACCATAAAATTATGCTTTTGGATATAATATCTTATAATAATGATCACACATATAACTCAAGATATGATATGTCACTCAGACCATTTAGAGATTTTGAATTACGCAAAGGGGAAATTTTTGTTGTATATTTTGTGAAAAAATATCCACATACTTTATTTGGGTTTTTTGATACACATGTTTTTAATAATTTCATCAATATTATAAAAATGATTGTTTAAACTCTTTAGTGATCATACCATGATAAGGTTTTCATAGTAGTATAGTAATTGAATGGTGATATTAGTCAATGGTGGAATCTTGTAAATTACATGAGGATAGAAGAATAAATTCACTCTATGGAATGGGTGAATTTTAAGAAGATTATTTCTTAATGAATTATTCCTTAAAATTCGACAATATAAGATATAAGGGTAATTTATAGAGCTAAATCTAAAGTATGATAAATCATCTGTACCTATGAATTTAAAATTAAAAGACATTATTGGTACCCTTATATCTTCATTATCCAACCAATGGGAATAATTAATCAATTAGTTGGTTTCTATAATACAATTCATTAGATACAGTTATCCATAAGATACGTTGGTATCTATGATGAACTCTTTCAATGATCATTGAATGTATAAGTAGATTATTGGAGTTAAAATTATTATTAATGTTTTTGTGAAACTAAGATAAATATGGAGAATCATGGACAACTAACTCGAATATCCCAATGAATAATGAAATCCCAACCACCTACATTCCAAAAATGGTGGTGATAAAATTTGGGAACTATTATAATGTAATTATTAAATGCTTTTAATGAAGAAAGAATGTTCATTTAGTTATATATTATAGTTTGGTAATGAAATTTTTTTTAAATTAAATAGCCTTGAAGAAGTACTCAATTAATTATGTTAACTTATTCTTATATATATTGAGATTGGGAATTATGAGAAACAATGACCTAGTCCAATGATTGTAGGACTCAAAATCCACTTAAGAAGAAAATAATGGAAATTATTTTGATATATCCCTAGGTATATGATTTGATAATGATGTAGAGAAAGGTAAACATACCATCCACTAAAAAACTAAAAACAATTATTTGAACTTAAATGTATCCACTCCATGTATCTATTTTTTAGGGGTATCACATTTCAATATCAATTATTATATGATGTGTCAGCTATCAAAACATTTAATTGAATTATTATGGAATCATATGTATATAGTTTCTCTCGGTTCAATGTATTTGGTAGTGTTATAAATAAAAATCATGGGATTCTCCCTCTAGATGTCGTTGGGATGATTATTGTAATATATTACGTTTTTTATATACATATCATAAAAATTCCCAAGAAACCTATGTATCCATTCATTTTTTGATTGAACACATGGTTTTTTATTTGTGTGAGGATGAATATGGTCATAAAATAAGAATTACATAAATTTTATGAGTTTTAATACATATTAATAGGGGATATTTATTTCAAATAGTTATAAAGAAACTCAATTTTTAATATATTCTAATTGATTATGATTATACTTATGTATTTATCAGATGGTTCCCTATTGATCACCTGAATCATGAAGTGGTGTTTTCAATATAAATCAAAAAAGGCGATACAAATATATAAAAAACTCCAAAATAAATACCCCTGATGAAGCTAAAATAATAAAATTTGAACTCTTGGAGAATCTAGATTATGGATTCATTTATCCATGTGCTTCACTATGAGGATCTCCTATCCATTTATTTTTGAGGAATGATGAGGTAATTCATACATGGATTGAAAATTATTGATCTAACAATATAAATATCATGAAATAATATACTCTACCTCATGATGAAGGTTTCTTGTCAAATTCGGTTTATATGACTACTTTTTAATCATTAAAATCTATATTTTGATATCATTAATTGACGGCAAAGAAGGATGATATACAAATGATATCCATTCATAAATGTTTTTATCATTATTAGTTTATAGTAATTCTATTTGGACTTACAAATACTCCATTAACATTGTTGATTTAAGGAATAGGTTATTCAAAGATTACCTTGATTAGTTTCTTAATGATTATATAGATGAAGTACTTATTTATTTGAAGAAAAAGTAATACCATGATTAATATATGGAGAATACTATGATGCAACTATAAGGGATATCCAAGGGGATGTTCAAACCATAACTCATACTATAATGTAAATGGGAAAACATTTCATTGTTTATCATCATTAAAGTCGCCAAAATATAAAATCAAAAAAATTATATTTATGTTTTAGTTGATCATTTTATTAAAATAGCACATTTCATTTTCATTAGTGAATATTTATCTCTATATCACCTTTATAAGTTATAACTTCTGTATATATTAATGTTATATATATCACCATATTCTATTGTATCTAATCAGGATCCAATGATGAATTTAATATTATGGATATGTTTTTAAAATGCTCGGGATAAATATATTATGTTTCAGCTGAGGTTTCAAAGAATAATTTAGGTAACACCTAGAGGGGGAGTGAACCCATGGTAGAGTATTGTACAAATTATTTCTTTAAATCAATACTCTATGAATCATTAATGTCTCAATTCATCATCTTTAAATATATAAGTCCCCCATCAACCTACAAAAAACCATCACGACCGAGATGGATTTCTTACAATATATGATACCAATACCTATATCCTTACTGCAACTAGTTATACTCCCCAGTTACAAATTTCCCACTATATTTCAATTATTAGAACCAGGCAATTTCTAGTTAAAATTAACAAAGCTTCCCATGGTTTTACACTCTATAGTCCTACTAGATGTTAAATATTTCCTCATACACTATTGAATCTTGAGTCCCACATGCATATATTAATACTTTATTTCACTATGTTACCAACATCCCATCATCCATATCTAGAGTCCCACTATAGGATTCTTCTCTAGAAGATTCCCTTATATTAATTCCAATACCTTACGTCATAAAATATATGATACACCGATAGGATGATCTCTTTATCTTCCTCCATGATCATACATGATCAAACTAGTCCATATTAAATTTAAGATCATTTCTACTAGTGTTATTCTTGATCAAACAATATTTATAAACTGTAAATTTTCAGCTATATAGAAACAAAAATGCTCGAGAAAATTAACTTTCTTCTACTCAAGAAGCAGCATTACAAAATACTAAAAACTAAAATATAAATTGTTTATGAATTAATGATGGGAATTTTAGTCCAAATCAATACTCAATTTTATTCTTCTTGAATTCTAAATTAAATTTTACATCATGAATGTATTTCCTGGATTCCAAAATGTTTTGATTATCACAATCTTAACATGCATGTGTATTTACATATTCATCAAAGTGTATGAATTATGGACTTCCTGGTTTTTATATCCTTGCAAATACACTATAAATTTTATCTTTACATATGCATGTGCATTCACACCTTCCACTTATATCTCAATATACAATGATGTAAAAATGGGGTCTCACAATTTCATGGTTGGTTATCATGAAAATGTCTACATTCTCTATACATATCATAACCAAACAATATGCATTATTTAACCAGACAATTATTTCAACCAATTAAATCTAGTTCACAAGAGGGGTATGCATGGTTCTCATTCATCTTCATAAAGGAATGTTTATGTTATACACTTCAAAAAATATTTTCAATACTTTTTGTTCTTAAAAAATGGTTGAGTATTAAATATATCAACATTGATAATAAAATAATTTGTAGATAGATGCGTAGAAGATTTTACTATCTTGGTTGCTTCACTTGGCCATGTTCTTCACAATACTAATAGTATACGTTGCCTAAGTCCTCTTCATGCAACATTATTCTTATAAAAAGGCTTTATGGATCCTCATCCCATGAAACACTAGTTTCATGGTCATATTTTTCCCCTTAGTCTCAACCAAATTATCATTCTGATATGTGATTTGATCGAACATCAAATGATCGATCTCATATGTGTTTTTGATAAAATCACACAAACACTACCAATGTGTATCACCTCACATCAATATTACCATTACTTGGAATACGCTAATTTATTATCTGAATCACATTCATCAGTAATATCACATTTTCTACCAACTATTTATTAATATTTTGATCTTCGTTTACACATGAAAATGAAGTTTCATGTGATTTCAATAAAATTGGAATAATCAAAATGCACCAAGAGAGAATGAAATATTTTACATAATCTTCTATAAATGTTACATGGATATATATCGGTGAATTAAAGAAAATTACAACTCAATGAAGAGGACAACACATATTGGTGATTGAATGACGGTGATACTCTCATTGGATGACTCTTCCTCTATCAATGTTTTTAAAATTGGAAGGACAGTGACCGTGGAAATCTACCCTACATGAAATCAGAAAGAGGTCAAGCACCACTTTATATTTCTAGTCATGTTCTAAGCATAGCCATAATGGATACCGAATGCTCACATATCACACTAAAACCCCCAATTCCATTATCCTTCTCCACTATTGTTCCACCCATCATTGTGCCTCTCATCTACTCCGATGAGCTTGTGTATAGGTATACCAATTAATTCCCCTATCCACAATGATACCTAGGTATTCCTAGGTCGATCCTAGTTCCCCCCTAAATAGCGGTTCATTTCGATCCCTTGTCATATTTGTTGGATGTTATAAAAAATTTCTAGAGACTAATGTGAAAGTGTTAGAACAAAAATACATAACATGCCAAATAAATCAAATTACATGATTCCAAAACTCAAATGGTGTAGAAAATATATCATCTTAATATAAGAAAACAAGTATTCAAAAATAATTCTAGATAAAATCACATAAATTTCATAAATTTAATGAATGAAAAATGGTTGGTAAATTTCATTTACATGAATCAATTTCTTCACTAAAATAATGAGTCGTTATTTCAATATTCAGGATTCACTTTAAAAATTCAATTTTCCATTTCAATCATTCAATAATATAAATATTGAAATCTAAAACAATGAATCATAGGATTCTTAATAAACTCATGTATCCTTGATAATTTTAGTAAAACATGAATTCAAGTATTGTCATTCAATTTTATCTTTAAAGATTAAATCATAATGTGGGAAAAAATGTAGACTGTTTAAAACATAAAACAATAAAATTGACCTCCATTTTCCCATGAAGATTGTTCCTTTACCTTCAACTGTTTGAGGCTTCCTCCTACCATCATGAAGCTACAAAAGAAAATAAATCAATTAAGCATAGGTATAATATCATTTATGCTCAAAAACGATAGAGGGAGTGGGATGCATGTTTTAAAACTTCTATGAAAATAAATGGACATGTAGATTCATAAAATGAAAGCAAAGATATATCTTGGTTTGATCCCTAATTTGGGCCTTCAGTTTTTACTTCCTCTAGAGGGTAGTACCAGCTCTTATCCAAAATTGGATGAAGGTTGACGAATCTTTGATGTGAACAACCAAAAGTGGCTTTTCACAGCTTCTGCTTTATCCTTGTTCTTGAGATATGATCCATGGATAGAGTACACCATATCTCCTCACCCCCATCAGAATCATTTAATTAATGGTAAGTTAAACATGCACCAGACCTTCTGAGGATGGAGGTAGGTAGTCAGGATCATCCATCTTGAATACGAATTCCACCTCTTTGGTGGTTTCTTTCTTCAGTGGTGCTGACTCTTATTCATTGTGTTGTATGGGGAGATCAGGCAGTTCCTCAAATTTAATGAGTAATTCATCCAATTTTTGTTGATATCCCACTTATTGGTTAGCCGGTATGTATTTCTCCTTTTCCACCTAAGTCTCATGGTCCTACATAGGGTCAGGTTTCTCCATTAGAGAATGAACAAATTAAAAAAAAATTCCAGATTTTCTAGTCTTCTGTTCAATGATTTCTCTATGTTCCTCCACATGGATAATGTAAAATCATCATCTTATTCATGTTGTTTTTTCACATATGGGAAATTTATATTTTCATAATAATCATAATTTCAATACATCATGGTTGTTTGTTTTAGTTTTTTTTAATAATTCAAATCTACCTATGATGTGAAAATATAAAAAATAAAAGTACTATTTATTGGATCCCCGAAAATGATGCAACTTTTTACGCTTGCCTATCATGGGGAGTGGACAAAAGAAATTATATTTATCCTTGTGTAGAACAGTGGCTGACCAGTGTCATGTCCCTTGAAGATCCATTAAATGTTGATAACTTAATTTATCTAATTCACCTATTATATTTCATTTTGTGTTTTCTTATTACGAATGAATATGATGAGGATATTTTTGTGTTTTTTTATTATTTAAAATAATTACATGTTAAATGAAAATATATAATATCATGAAAATCTAAAAAGAATGAGTTAGTAAGATTGAAAATGGTTTTTTGGGTTGGTTTAATGTTAAATCAGTATTCTCTTTTATATGTTTTATTTCAGTTTGAAAATTCAAACAAGAAATATCACGTTTTAACTAATATTTTTTATTTAGAAATTGTTGAGTATCATAGAATGTCTCAGAACTCACAATTCCACCTCCACCATTAATCCAAGTTGATGAAAAACCGTTGTCTGTAATGTGTCATCTTACAGGACCCAGTTAAATCAAGGCCATTCCATCCATTGATAAGATCGGCTCGAATGATTGAAGAAAAATCCAATGGAGAGAGGAAAAAACGATTAAATAAAATAATTGAGATAGGATGGGTTGCTTGTCATCAGAGGTAGTCACAACATCAGGGAAATTATCCTTACCTATGTATGATACTCAATTCAATCTACAAAACATAAAATTAAACATTAAATAACATTCATGATCCCCTTAACCTCCCCCCGAGTCATGTCTTGGGGTTATCCTCTCATTTCCTAGAGTAATATATTACTTGGTGGAGTCGGTGTTAGAGGAGAGTGAGGGAGAGGGAAGGAAATGAAGAAAAGGGGATGGAGAAATATGAAAGAATGGATTAAAAAACCTAAAATTTAAATTAAAATTTAAAACTAAGACAAAAATAAAATGAAAATAAAAAAATAAGAAATTAGGGGAGAAGAGAAGAGTATAAGCAGCCCATGCCCCAGTGGGATCGCTCCTTGGTTGTGGGTGTCGAGCTGATGATATGGGAAGGAGGTGAGGACCTCCTTTTATAGGAAGAAATTTGTACTCTAAATGTTGAAACGTTTTGGACCCAATAATTGGATTATTCACACGTGGACCGCTTTATCAAAGTTATACATAATTTTTTTGGATGTTCACCCTACATATTTTACAATAAATATCCAATATATGTACGAGTTATGAATTTTTATCTGGGGGTTTCTTTTTTTGGATGCAGCTTCCAAGAATCTTTTTTCAAACATATTCCAACCAATTGAAAAACATAATGAATTAAAAAATCCACTAATTTTTTAGAGGCACGCCTATGAGTCTTCCTTCTATCCCATGCTGAATAAATCTCATTTGATGTTTGTAGGCCGAAATGAGCTTCCGTTATGGTGGTGGGGTCCATCTTGATGGCCTAGAAAAATATTTAGCTTCATTGATTTTTTGAGGCATCTAGATGGTCGAATCGGCTGCTAGTCCAACTGAAAATTTTGAAATAAATATAACCAGGATTTTAAAAATATAATTAGTCAATTTGGAATTATTTTAATTTTTAAATGAAAAAAATATTGTTGATGTAAAAATATATAAAAAATCTAGAATTATGAAATTTCCACAATTAAGAACAATTTCATTCTATAACTCAGAATACCAGTTTTATTAATAAAAATTTTTAATACATGGGTTTATCAAGGAAAAACATTAAAAAATAATAATTATTTGATAAAAATTATTCATATAAATTTTCTTTGTCATGCATCAAGGAAGTTTTTATTTTCATCTAAAATAAATAGTGTCTTCCACTATCAACCCTTGCATCCAGGTGCAAAGTGATCAACTCCACCAATACCTTCCAAGTATCCATGGATTCCTAAAATACCTCCTTATGCGACTTAATTATTAAGGAATCAAACATCCCATTCCACCTTTTCGAGGTGTATGACATCTCGAAGTCATAGTCTGAGAGAACGTACATCCAAATTTAATACCGCATGTTCTAGTATCTAAGGGTGAAGATATACCTCACGATCTTGTGATCCGTGAAGACCAAAAAGTGGTCCCTCATGAGGTAATGTCACCACAACATCATCATGAAAATAAAAACTAAAAGATCCAGATAA
Organism: Viscum album; assembly: GCA_963277665.1. Lineage (NCBI taxonomy): Eukaryota > Viridiplantae > Streptophyta > Magnoliopsida > Santalales > Viscaceae > Viscum > Viscum album. The sequence goes on from OY728122.1 coordinate 1,151,463,493, forward strand.
AGGGTGTCATAGTTACATTCATGTGGACATAACTTCCTAGATTGATAATAAATCAATCCCTATAGCTACATCAACACACATCCCAATACTAGAATGGATGTTTCACTAAACATCTCGAATGTCAACCCTTCCTCCCCAAACCTATGAACTAGAAAACTTACCATCTACCCCTTTAGATTTATGAAAGACTCCTAAAATTTCCTACTCTAAAAAAAGGCCTAGTCCATCCTGGTCCATGACATAAAAGGAGCTATAACTCGAGAGATGTCATGTAAGAACCTACAGTAGTATCCCACAAGACCCATGATGATGCAAAACTCAACCAAATTATTGGGTGCCTCCCATGAATCAAACTCCTCAACGATTGATGGGTCCACTACTATCTTTGTTGATACACCACATGTCCAAGGAAGTGTACCTCTCACATCTAGAACTACAACTTTTATGACTTCCCAGAGAGTTAGTGGTGCCGGAGGACCTCCAAGAATGTCCTGAGGATCTCAACGTGCCCCCTCCGAACTTTTGTATCTTAGGATATTGTTTATGAGAATGATGATGAACCAGTCCAGAATCACTTGAAAGAAATTTTTCATTATCCCTGTGAAAAGGGACGGTCATTTGTAACTCTGAAGGGAAATATCATGAAATTGAAATTCCAATACATACTCCTAAAATTTGCCTTCAGGATTTTTCAATCCTTCACCCTCAAATGGTGATATCAAACCCGTATATCAATCTCATAAAACAAACACACAACCATTAACTCATAGAATAGATTATCTATTATCAGGAGTGGGTAACGGTTCATGATAATCCTCTTATTTTTTTATTCGGTAGTCTATGCATAGCCTTCGACCACCAATTTACTTCTTTGATAACAAGACTACAGAACCCAATATTGACACACTCGGTGGGATAAAACCTTATTTCATAAAGTCATCAACCTGAAAATGTAACTCCCGCAACAGAAAAGGCATAATCTAACAGTGATCCATCAAAATTTTTCAGAAATCGAGTTCCAATTCCATTCTGAAATCAACATCACATCAATGGGGTAGAGTCACAATAATATTGTGGAAAAAATCTAAAAAATCCTTGATAACTATCTGAACCTCCACCATCTCATCACTATTAAAATCCTATGCCATCTTGGATAACACAGAAAGGAGGGAATCCAAACACGAGCTGCCCTCTCGATGACTACGCTTTCCAAAAAAAGCTATATTCTATCCATCAATATACAAAAACACAACTCTCCTATAGAATAATTCAATAATATAATGCACATTGAACAACTAATGGACTCAATGTTTGAGATCATGTGGTTGGGTCTCTAGTAGAAGAAGATCCTCACTGGACTGATGTCGCACCAATATCAGTCTACATCCCTAAAAAATCAAATAGATTGGTCTGATATCCAACTTGAAAACTCAACACTAGGGGAATTGAATTTATCTCTACATCAAGTCTAATGGAATAGGATAGACAAGTTTCAAAAAAGGAATGGGATTCTCTGGAATGAAACAAAGAACACACAAGAGTACTAAATAAAATGATCATACCTCGAACAACCTCTAACCCCACTGGAACAATTTCCTTAGTGGCATGAAACTTCCCATGCCCTACTCATATTCCCCACTCATATTAAGAGCCTCCTGAACTGTGACTTGGTCAAGGTCACTAAGGATAACCATGAGGATAGCCTCCACCAGCATTATCTACCATTAGTATAGCAGGAACCTGGTGCCCCTATTGCTGGAATGGTCTAACTAGAAACTGCTGCAGTTGAAATGGGAGCTAAACCTATTAACCCCATCATACTAAGATCAAACAGGGCACTGGATATGAAGAATTCCATGACCACCACAGACAAATAACCTTGGTCCCGATCAAACTGCCAAAGGGCGAGGAATAAGAGATCATAACTGGAACTGCTGAGGCATACTTCCCACTAGGCGAAAAATGGATGTTACTGATTCTAGAGACCTGATGTTATCTACATTCCCACTTAGATGAAATCAGATGTATCCCCACTCATGGTATACCTCCCTATAAGTGAATCCTAGCCACTACTTCAGGATTCTTCTAGACATCACGTATGTCAGTAGGGTTAAGGGAGGGACGAAATAGAAAAGGGAATGTTGGAGTGCCTCATCAAATGTCTCATCTGCAACTCCCCAACAAGAAAAAGATACAGAGTAAAAGGTAGTAGATCCTTGATCTTCATCCCCAGTTCTCCCACCTCATACTCCTCTACTGGTGGGGGAGAAGATCCTACCACTTCTCAACCATTATTTTTAAGGAATAAATCTTCACCAGAAACTCTTTCTCAAAGTCCTCCCATGAGACAATGGTCTCGTTCCTCTCCATAATGTAAAGTGTCCCCCACTGACATGCCGCTCCTCGCATCTGGCACACTACCAGGAAAACCCATTAATCCCTCGAAACATGGATCATGGTAAAGGTGATTTTCAGCTCATCAAGCCATCCCTCCATCTCTTGGCCACAAACACTTCCTTCTTACTTCCTAAGGGACTACTTCTAGAAACCAAGAGGGGTATTTTTCCATAATTCTTTTACCTCATCTCCATCGACCCTTCTTTAATCATACTAGATATCATGATGGGCCTCAACTATTCATTCCATAAGTGGTCGATGTTTGGGTGGTATAGCTTAAAAGGTAAATAATGAACTCATAAGCTCGAGTAGAATGAAATTTTCATTTAAGATTTATTTTAATTCATTATTTAAATTAAATTCCAAAATACCCAAGATACACAGGAAAAAAAATCATTATAATGAATGTATCTTTCCTAAATTATCTATCCTACAATTAGTGTAGCCTCACATGGTCATTCAGTAGGTCCAGAGTCCTTTAATCAGATCATGGGGGCCATAATATCCCTTGTCCCAGCCTATCTTCCCTATCCTATTTAATGCACTAATAGGGTCTAACACCATTTCCATACCATCCCATGAATATCCTCATTATGCCCAACTTCGAACTCCATTCTCTATCTCATCCATTACCTCTGATTCTATTCTGTCATGACCCAGCTTTTTCATGATGTGGGAAGGGATAGCATAGTGCCACGCCCTTATCCAACATGAAAGAGAGATAATGACCCCTGATTCCTTTCTTTAAAATACCTTAGAGTGGTGACTAGAACTAAGGGTATATAATATCACACAAAATGTAAGGCATTACCATTTCTAATGAAAAATGTGTCTGGAGATAAGATGGTAAAAAAACAAAAGAACACCAAACATTTATATAAATGAAACCAAAATCCATCCCATGCATGATTTAAATTTGAAATGCAACAAAAGTACAAAAAACCCAAAATAATGCACCAATATAAAGATACATAGAAGCATCATCTCAACTATACTGACTCCCGAGATAGAAAATTCTAGCACAGTTGTAAATGTCCTCATAGAAACGTAAAAACAATTTTATATCATAGGCTGAAAAAACAAGAATACTAAATAGGGGAACCAAAGACACTGATGAAAAATATGGAGAAGCATACTAATGCCCTTGTGAAAACATCCAAATCAAACATCACCGAAAAAGGAAATCCAACCATCCAATCCTCACTAAGGTACACTCCCCAAATAATAAAAGTCAAAAAATATAAAAATATAATCACATTGATGATTTGGGTACCCCGAACCACTTTACCACTTGTTAATTGATCATTCATAATGGATAACCTCTTGAGGCTGCCACTCTTCAAAAATTCAGTCCCACTACCACAACCCGCCCACGAACACCTGGGCCTCAAATCAGACAGAAATACCTCCTACAAACATCTATTCCACAACCACCCCACCAATCTTGCGTATAGACTCCTGGTCCACAATAACCATGCCTCCCTCTTGAAGACACCTGAGCCACATCCTAAAGGCACCTAAGAAACAAACCTGAACAATAGTCACCTAGGCCACTCATCTGAAACAAAACCTTCCTGATTGATCATGCACTATGTTGAACCAAAATCCATTAAAAAAATCCTGGATATTCTCGAGCGTTAGGAACCAGGAAGATGGTGTGAGGAAGAATGTCAATAAGCATCCATCCATCCTCCCACTAGAATATTGGGAGAGACACATGCCCCCCATGAAATGGGGTGTTTGGTATGTAGTGATCAACATGAGTGGGGGAATATTGAAAATCACAAGGAACTAAAACTTTATACATATAGGTAAATAAACACTCATACCAACCTACGGGTTTTGAAACAAACTACCAACCCATGTAGAACCACACTTTCACTACCCCTATATGCCCAATCACAGAAACAGCCACGATGAGAGCATAAACCCAACCCCTTATTCCTTTTAAAAAACCCATTCATTAATTAAGGGTTTTGATTTAATTTATTCTATAACTACACTAGAAAACTACATACCACGACATCCACAAACATTTTCAGATGGTAAAAGGCTATTCAACACTGCCATTGAAAATAAATATGTATGGACCATGGTATGGAAATCCATTTTAACACCCATTAATAAAATAATAGATAACCACAAACATACAGTACTAATTCGCACCCCCCTATTTTATAGACTCTAGTCAAACCACTACAAATTTCCATTTTTCAATGTTATCCCACTCAATCATCCTCTCAAAACTAGTACTGGCTGCCCTACTGCACAACAGCACCACATAAAACACACCCATAAACACGAAGACATGAAACATCCCAATCCTCCAACCCACTTCCCAAACACTTCCTGTTAGTAATCCCACTTCACAACAAGTCCATTCATTCTACAACCAATCTATTTCGCAAACTAATATTCCTTCACACCTTCAATACTACCCTACACACAAATCCCATTAAAAACACCACCAAACAGTAGCCCCACTGAAAAACATGCCACCCCACAAACACAAGGACATTCCCTCTATCCACCCCCGTAACCGTAACAATCCAACCAACAACAGATTCACATATGGATCGATCCTAATAAAACTTTTTTCATAGCCACACCATCAAGCCGAGAATATTCATATTTAACCAATAAGGGTTCTTTAATTTCACATTAAATAACATGTTTGATCATAGAATAGGTTTTATCTTGCGGAATCCATTTATTTAACCACATGTATGTGATTAATTATATTTTATGTTACAAAAATTTATCAATGAATCCGAATAAAATATAGAACACCACTAGTTCAAAAGAAAAGATGACACAAGTCCCTGATTTTTAGAAGGACTTATAACCCTTACAATTTAAAACATGGTACATGGATAATATTGAAAACAGATTACATATCATCATCAACCCCATTCCATTAATTAATTATCCCCTGTTATCTTTTGGTCATCATATTCCATTATCCTCATTTATTAATTATTAAGAAAATAGAATTCTTCAGTTCATTATAAAAAATCATTACTACACCCCCCACACATGATACAAAAATAAAGAGAGGCAGAAGAATCCCAACATCAAACACAATGTGACCAAATTTATCATTTTTCAAAAACAGGGGATCACACAAGCATCAGGAAACTCCAGGAAAATTGGGCAGGAGGAAGCTCTGTCATATGTTCACCACTCATCTAGGGATGAAGGTTTTAGGTGAACTAAGAGTGAATGGAAACACACTGGTAATTTATGATATCGACTTTGAAGAGCCAGATCCTACATTAAAGGATGAATAGTTTCAAAAGTCATTAATGTTGGATCATGGAAAAGATAATGTGGTATGAATATGGAAATGTCCTTGTGCACCCTTATACAATCCCAAACATGGTTTTAATGTCGGTTTACATCAAATAAAATGTAAGAAGGGTAAATTTTGAAATTCTTGGGAAATAAGAAATTTTTAAATGGGTGAGACACCGTTTCAGTGATCCAGTATAAAATTTCCACCATTACGGTGACACTATTATGGTGCCACCATTATGTTGAGTCATCGTTTCATTGGTCCACCTTAACGGTTCCACCAATTTGGTGTTCCACCATTTTCGTGTGCCTATGTTACGGTTCCACCATTTCTATGTGCCACCGTTAGTGTTCCACCATCTTAGTGTACCACAATTACTGTGCCACTATTATGGTAAAACCATTTTTCAAACTGGTTTTTTGGCTAACAACTAAAACAAATCACTGTGACCCCAAAAGACCCAATAAAAATGGATTTTCAAAATGTAATGGTGTGGGGAAATCCGGGTCAATACACTCCAATTACACTAAACATTAATAGTCTTCATTCATGAATAATTTAAAAATTAATTGAGTATTAACCTAAAATGAGGAAACATTTATATATAGTATCCTTATTCACCATAGATTTGATTACATTTATGTTTTCTACATATTTTTATGATATGTTATTATATCATTCTTTTATATTCTCTTCAGTTATTTTATGTTTTCTATGTCCATTTAGATTATCATATGAATTTATTTCTATTGTTAAACCTTTTTGGATGATGGTAGACCATCTCCATATATTTATGGAGGGTCTTTTAGTAGCCTATAGTTATGTACATTTATGGGATTTTATGATCTTAGAGATAACTAGATTAGAGGCATTTTTTCATGGACATGATGAGTGTTTTTATCCAAACATATACTATTATAGAAGACTAGTAACTATTACCCACCCTTTGGGGGGAAATATGTATTGACCAGATAAATGGATTATGAAGTAGGTTGACTTAGATAATACATTATTCAAAGTATATCTATTAAAAACTTTAGAGCTCAATATTGTTCTTATTGTAGAAGATATAGTTGATACATCACCATTTTCATATGTGGTGGACCATTACTAGGATGAATCTATTGAATACTTCTCAAGTCATCCTCCATATAAAATAATTTAATTTTAGATCTAATTCAATCTTGTAGTACAAAATATATTTACCCCTATATATAATATAAATCTAGAAAAAATTGACGAATTCAAGGTCCATATATAGGATCTAGAGGTGAAGTGAATTTTGACATATTCATTTATATAGAGCGTGATTCAATTTTATTTATGTGAAAAGTTGATAGAAATGATCTATGCATGTACTATTGAGTATTATATTAGGTAATTGTGATGAATATGATATTTTCTCCATTTATTTTTCATCTATTTGATTAGTCGATGGGATATCATTGGTTCTCTATGATTTACATGTGATTATTCTATAACCGAATTAGGGATAGTGGAGAGGATGTATGGATCTGATGAAGATTATCAAAATCCATATTCAGAAACATTATTGACACTTTTTATTGAGGATATCTAGATATACCAATGGACCTGAAATTCATTACTCATTGAGGTAATTCTATATTCACTTCCACCGCATCACCATTATGAAAAGATTTCAATGTTTTCCTATTTTATCCTTGTTTCACACTTCCTTAGGCAAGTTATTTATATGAAATTTATAAATATCCAATATTCAATGTATTAATTTTAGATTTTTTATGGATTATTATTGAGACCAGAAGTTGAGACAACATGTGATTTGGAGTCTTGGGGTGACCAATTAGTTTTGAAATTTAATAAAAAATTAATATCACACGAACATGTTTTTCCTAAAAAGTGGAAGAAATCCTAAATGAGTGGCAGAACTAGAAATCTAAGGGAACTGTTAAATCCAAAATACCATCTTTACCTTATAAATGAAATAACATTGTTCTACGTGGGGCGTTTGTGAATTTTTTTTGTGGGAGTGATATTAATGAACTATGTTGAAGATAAATCATTTATTTCATTTTATTCAGCAAAGTGACCAGATCCCTCTTTATTTTAAAGATTATTGAAATATTCACGGGGTTGTCCGCTAAACCGTGGAAACCTAGAAACCATTAGAGGAGAGAGTCATTGACATATGATAATGGATCAGGGATTGTCACACCAATAGTATTAGAGGATCTCATAAATGGTGAAAATATAACTACTACTCACCAATTTTTTATCCAAACTCCATTTAGGGTGTCTTTGAGTGTGAATTTCATTGAATTATTAATATCAGACAAAGACTAGTTAGTTCAATGAACACAAATTAATCCTTACATTTTCTATAGATATAATTAGACAGAATTTATTATTTTATTGTTCATTTATTATCCATCATTGTTTTTAATTTTATGATAACAAATTGTGCCAAAAAATGGATGAGGTTTTCCCTTACATTAAGGGTTTTTTAATCCTTTATTCATAGGGTGTTCATTGTGCATGCTTCTATTTGTTAAAATATTTGACACATACATTTGGATTGATCGTTGTGTGAATGTTCATTAGTGAAATGGATCAATACCACAATGGAGACTCATGATCAGTGATGAAATTGAGATGTGATGGATATGGTGGAAAAACGGATGTAGATCCAATTTTTATTTTTAGCATCCATTCATGCTGGTGATTAACACATGAGATGTATTAATCTGCGGTGGAAATTTCAGAGCAGATTTCATACTAAAAACAATATATCGGGCGACCTGAGGAGTGAAAAAAAGCCAAAACTCTATATTCTAGCTAGATCGGGGGTACTAGTTCTTTCCAGATTGATGCAGAGGAGATCCCTGATGGCACTAAAAATTTCTAAGAAACACAACCTGTATTTCTGAATGATACATCTTGTGGGGCCATTGACTATAGTTCCTGGGTTCCGAATGATGATAAGGATCACACGACAAGTATACCTCCCTGAATGAACTGTAATGTACTCCAAGAGTACATAGATATGGTTAATGGTAATTGGCTAGATGGAATTCCATGGACTTAGACATAAACAATTCTTTTCATACACAGATCGGTACACTAGCATTGCTTCAGTACATAGACATAGTCAACCGACACAGTTTAAGGACTATGTGTCTCTACATGTCATGTGTCTATCCTACAGTACATGCATTTGAATACTATATTCCTAATAATTATATCTATACGATAATGACTTGGGATAGTAGAACACAACATCTATCCATTTGGACATGTTGTGTACTACCAAAAAATGTGCTTGAGGTTATTTTTTTGCCTAGTTTGGACTAGTATCGGTTGGTTTTGATCCATTGTTTTTTCCATGAGGGTACAATTTTTAATTAAATCCACATCACTTGATTGTAATCCCCTCATGAGGGTGAGTATTAGAAATGGTTTTTGTATCCCTCACTAAATTTGGAGTGTGATATGTTATTATCCCTTGTGTAGTTTATGGAATTAGTGTGACCTCTCTGAGAAATACGTTGATCCTCTATATAGATGGATGCATTATTAGTTTCTATAAAATCATTATTATATGATCTCCTACATTGTAGGTTGATCTAGATGGAGTTTGTGGGGTCCCCTAGTGGTTTTGGGTGTGATCCCCAATCTATGTATCAAGATTGATCTGGATCTGGTTCATGGAGTCCCCCAAAGTTCATGTACATTACCCCTATCTATTCTTCTCAGTTTCCATATACCAATGTATTCTCCTTGGGAGGGGGTGGTGAGTTAGGAATTTTTGTAAAGTGTCTTTGATAATAGAATGGCTCGTGGAGTGAGATATCCTAGAACAAAAATTTCATTGAGCAGAATCCTGCAGCTGGCAGTTGGTTATGACCACCGGATGGAGTGGTGTATCTTTATAGTATATTTGGGTTCCCTTTTTACTACATTTATCTCTTATACATATATTAGAAATCATTAATTCATATTAATTACTTGTTTATTCCATTTTATTGTGTTTAGGTTTTCCTACTAACTATTGTTATACTCACCCAAGAATGGGAATCACCGATACAAGTCATTTATTATGCAGAATTCATGACTTTTTAAATGTTTCATGGGAGTATAGAGAGACAATGGGTAATATATAGAGCTAGAAAGATTGAGGTTTTTAATGAGAGAATTCCTTTGACATTGTCCCTAGCATTGGAGGTTGTTAAAATTGAACAGATTCTGTTAGAATTGTGTTATAGAATCTTTGTAGTGAGATTGTATTTGGGAATGCTTATTTTTTTTATTTCCTATTGTACTATGTTTATCATATATTAGTTGTATGGTTGCATTCATTCAGTTTTTGAAATTTCAGCACTGTTTCCCTTCGAGATATGTGTGTTTGTACGAGTACATTCTATTAATGCCTCCCATATGTGGGATATGCCTACATGATGATGGTCACTAGTTCATAGACTATTATATGTGTGATTGGGGTAGTAATGGAATGGGCCCTATTGGTAATGGTGGTGACATAGTGGAATCATAATAGGTTGGTTCTACAATAATACAGTTAGTCTAGGAGATTGGTTTGGGGTAATAATGTTAAGTGTTCTGAGATTTTTTTAAGGCCTGGGACACCTGTGTTTGTGCGTTGGATGATGTATCCAAACACCCAAACTATGATCACCTACTTTTTGACATGGTACATTGGAACACTTTTTTATTGGAAAACATAATTCTACAAGAACCATATAGTTATGGTAATGTTTTCCATGTCCTTCCTGAGTCATCTCCCCAGATATACTCTTTTGACCATGGTACATCTCGTTTTTTTTTCTAGGATTCCTCTACCTAGACCACCATATATGATTCTACCAAATGATCACGAGAATGATCCATAAAGTGAAGAGGCATCGATAGAAGAACAAATACCAATCATAGAACCTCAGTATAGTTTACCAGCTATACCAACACCCATCAAGAAGCAGATACTACCAATACTATTAATAGGGGATGCACACAGGCTAAGTGTATTGCACAATTTACAAAGGCTGTGAAATCCCACATTTTTTGGTGATCCAGACCACTAGATGGAAGAGAATTAGGTAACGGTTTCCAACTGTGTTTCCACCTTGTTAGGATTCTTTCCAATCAGATGGACTTCCTTCTGCATGTCTTATTTAGGTCATTGTAGGAGCGATGGTGGATTTTGGTAACTCAATCACATGTTGATAAGTTTAAATTATAGATAAAGGTTTAGTGTCTCTTCTAATAGGAGTTCTATCTGGAATAGTTTGGATGGGTATTCATACAATATCACCTACATATGACATAGGGTAGTATGACCAAGGTGGAGTATTCATTGAATCTTAGAGACCTCTTGTGCTACTATGTGGATACGGTGTGGGGATTGTTTTTCAAGGCTCAGACCTTTGATTTGGGATTTTATAGGGAAATAAGGGAGTTATTTCTATCTCATAGAATTTCTATTTATTTTGGTGTAATTGTTTGTGTCCTGTTGGTAGAATTATTTTTGTTAGAGTAGACAATAGTCGTGGGAGATAGTTGTGAGAACATAGTTGTCGAGACCATGGTAGAGGGATGTCAACTATAGTAACATGGATATATGTGGGGTAGAGGTTTAGGAGAAGATCATAAGACTGAGGGATAGTGGGGTAGGGATCCCAGGGTATCTCGAATCATTTATGAGATAGGTTGTCTTTTTCTTACGATGGTTGGGGACATCTAGCCTGTGATTTCTTCGATCTTCGTTCAACTGATTGACAGATGATCATGTGACCACCTAGATAGAGAAAGAGTGTGGGGAAGGGATCATTTTAGGGTGTAGGAAGTTGTATTGTAGAAGAGAGGAAATATAGAGGTGTTAGGTGGTTTGACATTTTACCATAACAACCCTTAGGTTTTTCCTTCCAAGCTCAAGGTGCTGGTGGGTTGGGATGACGCCAGTTAAAGGATTAGGAGTCCAATGACCCCAAGGAGCTATGGATGACATGAGGTATAATATATTTCATTACCAACATAGATGTATTTGTTTATAGACATTTTTCTTATTCATTAATTTCATACAACAATTTTCATTCGGGACTCGGAGATTTCTGTTGAACAGTGACATGACCCTTAAACGTGGAGACTCTAACTAGATGAGACTCAATGGTCACACACAATGGCCGACCATGGGTCCTGACACTTTGAACTGTGAGCTTCAGTTGTGATATCTTGGTAGTGGTGTCAAGTCATTATGATATAATTAAAGGTATGGACTAAATATCAATATTTTAGGATCAGATTGACTATTTTTGAAGAAAAGTGTTTTGTGTCTACAGTGATGGGAAAAACTTCCCCTTTATTGGGAACGGTAAATCCAAGCTTCATTGGATGGACTCAGATATTGGAGGGTGGTGTTCATTACTCATTAGTTTCCTAGTATGACCCTTGGTGAAGTAGATATTACGATTCATTAGTTCCCTTCAGTTGTGGAAGAGAATGACGGAGTCCTTTCTTAATATGTCCTAGGTTTACCTCCACACATGAAGATATACTTTTTCATTGATCTACACCTTGGGATTACATAGATATATACACCTGCATATCAAATAGAATAATTAGAGCTTCATGAGATGAGGTTATATTGGGGAAACTTATAGAGGTGGGGCTTCACGAGACCCTTTGTTTCACCTAGGTAATACCCAATGTTTTTTTTCAGATGGAAACTACAAAATTAAATTATGTGTGAATTTAAGATTAGTGTTATAGGTGACCGTGAGGAAAAATTATCCACAAACGAGGGATTATGAAATCTTTGATCAGTTAAAAGGGGTGATATGGTTCTCATTGATCTTATTCAAATCATGCTATCACCATATACAGCTACATGATGAGTATTTACCAAAGCTGGAATTCAGATGTCATTACGGACACAATGAGTTCATCGTTATGTTGTTTTATAAATATGAACACCCCTGTAGTGTTCATGGAACTCTTGAATCTAATCCCTTAACATTTGAAAGACCATTTCTTGGTGGTCTTCATCAATGAAATCATATTGTATTCCTCATCTGATGAAGAGCATCAGAAAAACATAGGGATAAAATAGAACTCACTCAGAGAGAACAAACATTAAATATATTTCTCAAAGTTCAATTTTTGGATTTTAGAATTCCATTTTTTGGGACACAAAATCTCATAGGCCGGAGTTGCAGTGCTACTAAAGAAGGTAGAGACAATTCTTCCTTAGGATCCACCTTAGAGTGTTATCGATGTGCATAGTTTCCTTGTATTGGTAGGGTACTATCAGAAGATTTTACCTAACTTCTCCTAGTGACAGCACACTTAACAACATTGACATAATATGGGAATCCTTTTGTGTGTGTAGAAAATTGGCAGTTGTCCTTTTAGGATATGAGGTGGAGATTTAAGAGTGGTTAGATATTATTTTTATCAGAAGGATGATCTATGTACATTGTATTCTACGATGCATTAGTAACTGTTCATGGTTGTTTCATAAAGTCTAGGAAAGAAGTGATTTCCAATGGGTTGTTCTAGTTGAGACCACATGAGTAGAATTTTGGGACACATGATCTTGAGTTAGAAGTAGCAGTATTTTCATTGATGATGTAGTGATACTACCAAATAGAAGCATTTTTTATCATCTACACAAACCACAATATTCTCAGGTTTATCTTCTATAATAGGGATCTAAACTTGAGACATAGGTGATTCCTATTGTTACATCAGGAATGTGAATTTTAGATTTTCTATACTCTTGTAAAGGGGATCATGGGTGTAAATTCACTCAACATGAGATCTAGTTCACAGTTATTGAGCACAACGTCCTATAAGCTGGCCTCATTGATGTTATCCTTTGGGAATGGAGATGGAGAGTCTTACCTCCAGTTGATGGTTTTCACCCCTCCAATCATACAATGAGTTAGAGAGGGATGACATGGAGATACTAACTGTGAGGACCAACATACTCAGATATCCATATGTTGGGATCCTGTTGCATAATCAAAAGGTGGAAATCACGTCATTCATTTTAGAAGACGCACAGTAGTACCAGTGGTGTTATGGGAGGATGATCATAGGTAGATTCATACATACCTATTGGAATTACATCAAAGAGTGGAAAAGATATATTAGGATCTCTGATGTCAGTTTTGGTGTCTAGGGATTAAGAAAGGAGTTGTAGAGTTTGATTCTTGAATCCTAAATTTACATAATGTAGTGGATGAGAACTAGGTCCCAAAAGGGTTATCACACTCCCACAAGGTTCTAGAATGGATGTGGGATTGTATACCTATGGAATTTGTGATAGACATACCACATTTGTACAGGGGAAACAATAATATCTATGTAATCATTTACTAACTCACCACGCTGGGCCACATCCTAGCTATCTAGTATCAGAGTTTAGTAGAGTGACTGGGACACCACTATGTTTAGTAGAGATTTGGACTCTATAGAGTTCCATCGACGACTGTTTTAGATCACGTTTCTTGATTTACATCACAGTTGTGGAAGAGATTATGTGAGGCTTTTGGGACATAGTCATGCTTGAGGACAACATTTCACCCAGAGATGAATGACAAATTTAAGAAGACCATTTAGGTTATGGAGGGAATTCTGGAAGCATTCTTGTAATACATTGGCTATTTTTGGGAGGACAACATTCCATTGGGGGAGTTTTCATTTAGATTAAGTTATCATTAGACCATCATTAATGCCCTATGAGTGGATTTTTAGGGGAGACAATGTTGATCACAACTTTTATGGCCTGACCTAGTAGAGTCATCACACATGGACCCAGAGCTGGTGAATGCTACTATAGAGAATTATAGGATCATCTAGGAGAGGATGATGAATGTACAAAACTATAAAAAGTCTTTTTTTGATTGGTGACAGTGCCCTTTAGAGTTCAATTATGGAGACCATGTGTTCCTTTATGGATTCATCTCATGGACATTATGGATAATTGTCCTAGGAAGCAAGCTATCTCTGAGGTTCATCAACCCGTTCTAGAAACAAAGTTGAGTTGAAAGTTGGTGTACCACATGGATCATCCACAATAGTTAGATTACATAAAATATTTCTTCCACATGTTGAAGGTGAGGAGGTATGTGCATGACCCATTTCACGTCATTGACTAGGGTGAGCTAGACATCTTTGATGGAGATAAATTAGTTGAGTAACTAGTAGATATCTAGGATTAACAGGAGAGGATCCTTTGTGGGTGATCTATTTTAGGACTATATGTCTTGCGGTATCATGGGAATCTCAAAGAGTGAGCATGGGAGTAGGATGCTCATATTTGTGGTCAAAATCCTCATCTGTTTGAGTAGCCCTAGTTTTTGAGTTTTGGGGAATTAAATCCCAAAGGTGGGGATAATGTAACATCACATATTTTCCATGTATTATTTTTATATATTTTATAGATTATTTTTGAGATTATGCACTAAGATTGTGTGATATTATAAGTCCCAAGGATCTTGAGAAAATTGTTTGAAAAATATTAAAATATATAATATCACATGAATGCTCTTTTCCTAAAATAGTAGAGTAACTCATAAATGAGGTCCCATATTAGAAATATAAGGTCACTGTTGAACCCATAAATTTGAATTTACCTTCGGTCTGACCAAACACTAGTCGTTGTGGGTTCTTTGTGAAAATTTTGTTCTGGGAGTGAAATTAATAAAATAAAATAAACTCAAATATTTTATTTTATTTTTTTCCGCACAGCAATGTACTACCTCTATAATTGTACTTCTTGGAAAAAATTTCCATGTTTGGCTGCTAAACACTAGAGACATAGATGTTGTTAGAGGAGATCCTTCCTAGATGATGAAAACAGATGATGGATCATCACACCTATGGGTTTAGACGATCTCTTCAGTAATGATAACACAACTATTTATCACCAAAAATAAATCCAAACTCTATTTTGGGGGTTTTGTATTCTAAATTTCAGCCTTTATTAATCCTAGGAGAATGTGGGACAATTCAACAAAAAAAAATTGATCCACAAATCATTGGTTGGTTTAATTGTCTAGAATTGAATATTTAGGGTTCGTTGATTATCCATATTCGATTATCCTTATGTGATAATGAGTCAAGGAAAAATGAGTTATGACCGAGGTTTTTTCCAGACATTTATGTCTTTTTATTTCTCCCAATATTATTCACACATTCATGATATGTGATTTCTTGAGGCCCACAATTTGTTAAATACTTGTTGATCGACCATTGTGTGACTATTACTTTGTAGAAAGGATCAAAATTACAGTTCCAACTCATGACCGTGACATGATTGAGATGCAAGGACAGGGGTGGATGACTAGTTGTTGATTGAAATGGATTTTTGGCATTCGTTCAATTCATTTTTTGATGAATGAAATGTATGGATCAGTAGTAGTGATTTACGAGATTAATTGAACATGAAACCCACATATATGGAAAATAGAGGAATTAAAAATAGAAATCTACAGATTCCGTCCATATTGGAGGATTCGGGATTGTGCAGATCGACTCATATGAAATCTATGATGGATTTTGAAATTCCAGAGCAACATGGCATATATTTCGGAATTACATTCCGTGTGGGACCCCTTTATATGGATCTAGGGTTCTAATAGAAGATAAAAATCACACGATGTGTAAACACTCTCCCACAACATGTGACCCTACCCGGACAAAACTTTGTGTACTCTAGAGTGTACACATGCATGGTTAACAGCACACGTCCAAAAGGAATGTCATCTACCTAGACACGAACATCGATTAGCATTCACAGACCGGTACATGGACATGATTTTGGTACATAGACATAACTAAGTGACATGTCCAGGGAACTGTATATCTTTACATTCCATTTACTCATACTACACGCTATGTATATGGATACCACATTCCATGTGAGTATTTCCACTTGAGCAAGACATAGGATAAAATAACACACAGTGTACACCCTGTGACATGCCATGTACTCCCATCAAGTGTGTTTGAGGCTCTCCATTTTCCTATTCTGGACTAGTATTGGTTGACTGTGTTCCTTTGGTCCATTCCTAGAGGGGAAATGAGGCATTAAATCTGCTACACTCAATTTTAATCCCCATTGGATGTCAAGTCATAGATAGAGTTGTGGTGTCACTATGTGAGAGTGGAATGTGATCCTCTATCATCCTTAGTGCAATTTATAGAATTGGTGTGACCTCCTTGAGTTTGATGTTGATCCTCCATCTATAAAGACGTATTAGTAAGGTTTTTGGAATCATTAGTATACAATCCTCAATGTAGTGGGTTGATACAAATTAGTTCTGGGGTGTCCCCCTTCGGTTCTGGGTGTGACCTCCTATATGTGGGTCATGGTTGTTGTAGATTGGGTTCGTGGTGTCCCATAGATGACATAGACACCACCCCAATCTTTGAATCATGGACTCCTTAGACTAACACATTCTCTATCAGAAGGTCCCAAATGAGTTTTACCTCTTTTTCGAGAGTCTATGATGATAACATGGCTGGTGGAGTGGGGTATCCTAGAATGATCAATGCTTTGAGCATAATCTTGTGACTAGATGTTTGACATGACCACCAGATGGTGTGGTGTCCCTATTGAGTATATCTGTATTATTTATGTAGTAATTGTATCTTTTATACATAGATTATTACATCTTTCATTGAACTTACATTCTTGGTTATTATAGTTTATTGTTTTTAGGGTGTCCTATGATGTATTGTTATACTCACCCCAACACAATCTTTTTCGCACATGATGTATTTGTAGAATATAAACATTTTTATGGTGTATTAGGTTCGTTGTGAGTTAGTGGATCACATAAGTAGTTGGAAAGATCAATTTTCTTACCAAGAGAATACCCTTGAGAAAGTCCTCTCCCTTAGAGAAGGTTGGACTTATATACTATGTGATAGTCATGTGTTACATAAACTTTGGGGTTTTCTTGTATTTAGCCCAGTTTATCTTTGTATTACTCCCTGTTGTACATGGTTTTGCTGACATAGTATTATGAATGGATTCATTCAGTTGTTTACATTTCAGTATTTTTTGTTGGATATAATTTTGTGTGAACATGTACTTTATGATAATGCCTCCCATTTGTGGGATATTCCTACTCAGTGCAGGTTTCCATCCCCAGGATTATTGGAGGCAGTATTAGGGTTTTCACAACATGGGAACATATTGTAGTATTTTTAAAGAAGTAATATTAATAGATTCAATGATGGTAAACGTAGTTATGTCTTGGTGAAACCCTCTTAAAGTATTCAAGATTAATAGTTTCCATGGTTATTATAGATAATAATAATGATTATTTTAAGATTTATCTAATTTAGTAGAACCTATAACTAGTATTTCTATGAAATTATAAAATATGGATTGGAAATATCTAAATGAAGATGCCTTCTTAGATGTTGAGAGACTATGTTGTTCCCCATGGATCTCATTATTTGTGACCAAAAAAGACAATTACCCAATTAATGACATAAAGTTAGATGTTGTGTTCCATGACATAAAGTGTTGATGTTTTTCTTATATTATTTGACAGGACATTCATCAATATAGACCATAATAAAATTTCGTATATCATCTATAAGTAAGATATTAATCAATAATAGATGCATTTATCTTAGTATCTATAGATATTTTTCATTGTTATAGACTATTATCCTTGAAAAATGTAATACTGGTTTATATTATATTATTAATGAAAAGTAAGATCTTAGAGAGTGGCATACATAGTATGAATAATGATTTATGAAAATTTCGGATGAATGTTTTTATGGGGTATTTTATGTTTCATGGGTAATGAAATATTAAGACTCTTTTATAATATCACCCTTGCGAACCTTTTTAATTCAAAACATGTGTCATATTATGAGTACATAGTGATGTGAAAATGGATAGTGGTAAATTACCCAATTAAATTAATTTTTTTGAATGATATGAAATGTTCTATGTTTAGAGTACGATAGATGATGGTTTACTTTAATCATTGCCTCTACTCATGTGGAAGAGGGATGAGTTAATGATATAATTTATAACATAATTTTTTATAAAAATAAGGGGACTATATTTTTTCTGGTTAGTGGTTAATTGATGAAAAAATGTTGCTCATTTCATTCCAATATGGGAGAAAATTTCAAGAGATTAGTTTTGAAAACTCTATGGTTAAGATATAGTGTAGTAGTATAGAGTTTGAAGAAGTATCACATCTAAAAGAGTTTCGTGAATCATGCAAAAAATTTATAAATGAATTTGAATTGTTATGGGGATACAGTTGAAGGTGAGTATGGTGTATCATCCACACACCAAGGGGTAGTCATATAAGATAATATAGATTTTAGATGATATGCTTCTTGAATGATTCCATGATTTTAGTGGTTTATTGGATAATCAACTAGACTTGGATTCTTTTAGCAATAATAATTTTAAATTTTATTCAATTCATATATAAATATTCAAGGATATTTTCATTTAATCACATAATTCTCTATATTGTTTTCAATAGTTTTGTGGGGATGATATTATTGGGAGGAGTATGGTTTTGGAGACCTCTGATCAGATCGAGTTGAATTGGAAGTTGTTTATTACTTATCTGAGTCATTAATGCTTTTGTTTTGACTAGATACATTCATTGGTGTTTTTTAAAGGTGGTAAAAGTTTATAAACTTTATGACCTCGATACGTCCATTGATGAT
Organism: Viscum album; assembly: GCA_963277665.1. NCBI lineage: Eukaryota > Viridiplantae > Streptophyta > Magnoliopsida > Santalales > Viscaceae > Viscum > Viscum album. The sequence goes on from OY728122.1 coordinate 1,151,482,901, forward strand.
TATAGAAGTAGGTGATGTTAATTCCATAGATTGTAGCACCATATGAGATAATCATGAATATGAGAACATTTGTGAAATATTTAGATTATTCAATATGGGATTGTAGTATTCATATTTGTTTACACATGTCTTAGCTTCTAAAGAACACGTTTGAGGCTACTCATGAAATCAATAGGGAGGATGTTGATCTATAACCAGATACATCATTTATGCAAAATCAAATATGGATCACAAAATTGAATGGTAATATTTTTAATGGGATTACAACACCAATTTTTCGAGTTTATAGTTAGATGATCATGTTAAATAGTAACATGAGATAAATAATATATTTAATGGGAACACTTCCCAGAGTTTTCTTAGAAAAAAGAAAAAATACAATTATAGAGGATGAGACATACATCGTTGGGAGACAATGTTGGCTGAGACATTTCATGTAAATTATACCACACTTTTTGTTATTCTTTAGGTGTTTCTAAGATATGATATTCTTGTCTTATTTATTTTATTACATATATATGGGTTTGGGTAGTTTTATAGAGATGGATAGTTTGAGTATTGTTTTTGAAAACCATGTTGTTTTCTCTTCAAGACCACAGATCTTATTGGTAACGGGTAGTAGATTGTGTGGTTTTGACCATAGTTAGAACTAACCAGGTCACAAGCCCCTATAAAAATTGAATATAAAAATAGAGTAATAATCAAGGTTGTTGAAGGGTTTTCTAAATATTGTCAATAAAATATTCTGTTTCACTGAGGATGTATTGTTCCTCGTATGGTATGAATACTATTTAGTAAATCTTTTGAGCATGTAATACAGTAAAAATTAATTAATACCAAAATATATATTTTAACCTAGATCCCTTGAATAATGATTAAATATTCCACCTACAAATAGGGATATCAAATGTAGGTACTCTGTTGGAAATTAATGGTGATTCCCCACCCTCCAAACACAGACTTTTGTAGATCTATGGGAACTAGCCTATGAGAATTCATAGTAACATTATGTTATTGTTTGATTTTTCTATGCATCTCATATTAGAAGAAATCAAGGATATACAATATTATGAATAGATCAACGATTTCAATTTTGAAATAATAATTTATTATCAATTATTCCGTGGATAAGTTTCCTGATATAGAAAATGGTAAATGTACCATTATAAATTATAGATCTACTAGTAGTGGTGGCCCTAATTTTATACTAATAATTGAACTAAATATCTTATAACATTATTATTCTATTAATATGATTATATAATCCTCATATATGGAGTTGTGGATGGTTCTTGGAATTTTTGGCGCAAAAGATATATCGGAGTGAAAACTGAGGGTTTTTGTCATAGATTATATTGGGGTAGGGAGTTACTACCCTTTTATGGCCTTTATAAAAAATTATATACTTATATTTTCATGTTTTCTAATTTGTTCCAATGGAACCTTACTCGATATGATAAACACATGGATTTGTGTGTGTTTCATGAGACACGTTTTAAATATTATTTTTATTTTGGTGTGTGTTTGTGTGGCATGTGTGACACTTTGTTGATGTCATATGCATGTTGTTTTAGTTATAGACCATGTACCAATACATGATATGAAACAATTATCAATTCTATTGTTATGGATTGTGTTTCTCTTCCTTTTTTGTTACCTTATTAATCGTTTGAATGTAGTAGCTCGACTAACTCAACAATTTGTCCCCTTAGGGTTGGAGTGCCTCCATTACAGTGATAAGGTTTGGATTTTACCATCAAAGATTAATTGTGGTTATTTGTTATCCCCTAGAGCTATATATTGCGTTGAAATATGGAATGTATTATTTCCTATAGTTTGATTTTTTTTGAAATGTGGGAGGGTCTCTTTCCAAGGAACCAATATTAATGTCCATAAGTTGACAAAATGAATATACCCTAAAGGCAGGCATGGAATGTTTTCATAATTGTGGAATGCGGTCAAAGGATATATTTATGAACCATTAAGGCTTACTTTTGTATCAAATGGAATGATCTATTTCATCCAATAGTTACTTTTTATCTTCCTTCTAGAATAGTTCCAATGTTGGAGGAGATGGGATGCAACACACATATTCCATTATGGCACATCTATTGATAAGTTATTTAATGATTTTATTCAATGGAATTGAATATACATCAATATATTGTTTCCAATGTTTTATGGATGAATGGGTTATGTCCTCCTCTATTTATTCTCACACCCTATGTTGAAAATATTGATGAACATGAATATTTCATGGTTAGGGATCCAACTAAGTGGGAGGGCCCATCATCAAGAACCTGTGGTAGATGAAGTTGGAGGATATGAACAATTCTGAGAAAACCTGGTCTATTTTTGTAGATTCTTTAGTTTAAACTCTTTTATCATAATACACATGAATTAATTACCACATTTGTGGTCATTTGGCTATATCTTATTGGTAATATTCAATTTTTTACTATATGAAATAATTTTTTGTATTCTATTATGAATTTTTGACTCTATTTACTTGTATTTATCATTTTATATTGTCTTTAAATTGTTTCAAAGGGATTAGTATCCCCTTGGAACCATTCATACCATCACCATGATTCAATATCCTCTTTCATATAAAGAGATTTGTTTGAGGTGGTGTGACACTTTAGCCCAATCAAACGAATTTATGTTAAGATGTTATAGATGGTTTCACCCAAAACCTTCTCCAAATATCAACAAAAAAACAATAACAATATATAATCCTCAATAAATTTACAAAACCCTCTCATTGATATATTCAACCCCTTAGAATTATGATTACAATCCAAATTCACTAACAATAATTTTCTAGAGCAATATTTTCGATGATTTCAATTATATTCCTACCTCCAGTGTTAAAATTGGTCATTCATTTCCTCCATTTCTAGGAGAGTGATTAGAAGTGCTATTGAAAATTTAAATCTCTTAGATATCAACCTCACTGATTCCAAGTACACATAGTACTAACGACGCTACAGTAGGTTAGTTGCAATAATACTAGATATGGCCTTTACTAAATCTCAAGATCTAGAATATTTAGGTTCCATCTCTAGCATCACTTTACCAAAGAATAATTATGATCATCATACAATCCTTTCCAGTCTCAAATATAAAAAGTTTAAAACCATTCGCCCTTTCAGATTTAACAATGCATGGTCTTTTGACATAGATTGCTCTAACATCATAAAAAAATGTTGGGAGTCTATGAACCATCACAAAGACGACTTTTCCTACATTACAAAATTAAAGCACCTCAAAAAATTCCTTAAGGGTTGGTGAAATTCAAAATACAAGAAAATGGGCAATAACATATCTATCCGTGAAAAATATATTTACCAAATTCAGCAAAAGACTATGTGCTATGATTTTTCTACTAACCCTCAAGATGAGGTTGACACTGATCTCAAAAAGAATTCTCTCCTTATTTTAAAAGACAACATTAGTAAGAAAATGTTTAAAGAAAAATGGATTTCATATGGTGAGATAAATACTATGTTTTATAACTCTCTTCAAAGAATTAAGAATGATTTTTATCCACTTGCCTTCCTTAATGTCAATGACACCCTTCTTGAAATAGTGGTGGACATTACTACTCATGTGGTTTACTACTTTGAAAAATAAATTAATGGCCTAAATATTAAAAAAGTCATTTGACCAGAGATCATTCCAATCCTAGTGAATTTAGAAGATAAACTATCTATTATAAGCATCCATCTCGACCAAGAAGTTTAAGACATTGTCTTCATCCTAATTCTTGATAGTGCCCCGAGCCCCAATGATTTTTATAATGATTTTTTTCAACATCATTGGGATCTCATTAGTATGGATGTATTCAAACATGGGAAATCCTTATTCTATAATGGGGTTCTCCCTCATGGTCTTAATTCCCAATTCCTTACTTTAGTCCCTAAAGTTGACAACACTTTTGAAATTCATCTTTTTCGGCCCATAGCACTTATAAAATCTGTCTATAAAATTATCACTAAACTGCTTTCAAACAGACTTAGTTCACTTTTCCAGAAAATTATTTTAGGGACTCAAGTTTGTTTTATAAAATAAATGAACATACATGATTGCATTTGTCTTTCCATGGAATTCACCTACACTCTGAAAAAATCTTATAGAGGAGGTAATTTTTCCATTAAACTTGATATTAAGAAATCATTTGACACCATTGACTGGAGCATTATATTCAAAGTTTTGGATGCCTTCGGTTTCAACAATATTTTCATCAGTAGAATAAATTCCTTTTTCAATTCAGCCTCAATTTCTATTCTTGTGAATGGCTCTCCTAAGGGCTATTTCAAATCTACCTAGGGCGTTCTTCAAGGTGATCCTTTATCAGTGCTCCTTTTTGTCAAAGCTGAATGTTATCTTAGTAAGCATCTCACCAACATGGTTTCTCAAAACAAACATAAACATATTTAGGTTTCTAGAAGATTATGTTTTCCTACGCATCCTTTTTATGCTAATGACATCGTTCTTTCCATAAAACAAGATAAAAATATTAAAAACCTTAAAAATGTCTTGATCCATTATGAAGATCTTTCTGTTCAATCTATTCACTCGAAGAAATATTTTTTATTCTTTGGGAAAATCTTTGCTCCTAATAAAAAAATGATATTATCAATTGTCTCAATATCAAGCCTTCAACTACCGTGGTGTGTATATTTTTTGGGGAAGGCCTAAAACTATTTTCTTTTCCACTATTGTTGACCTAGTGGTCATCAAGATCTCCTTATAGAAGGGTAAATCCATCTCCATGGTGGGAAATATCTATTTAGTGAAATCTACAACTGTGACAACGTTGGACTACTCTCTAATGATCAATAAATATCTTATTGGTCTTCTAAACAAATTAGTGTTCAAATAAAAAATTTTGTTTGGACTGGAAGCATTTTTTAAAGGAATCATGTGACCATCATGTGCAATAATTCTTGCATTTCATTAGACAAAGGTGGTATTGGTATTAAAAATATTCAGCAATTTAACGATTATCATCATGCTAGACTCATATGGAGATTGATTAATAACAACTCTGATTCCATCACTTTCCTTAAAAAAAGATTTACTAATAATCTTCGGAAAGGAAATTTGATCTATGTCTAATCATCCATCTTTCCCACCATTAAACAATATTTTTCTCACATTATGGCCAAGTCTAGGTGGATGGTTAGTGTTGATTCTTCCATAAATGTTTGGTAGTATAACTGAACTGGTGCTCCAATTATCACTAAGTTACCTGCTAACTCCAATATGGTAAACACGATTTGTACTGTCAAAGATATCATGATTTTAGGTAGATACGACCTGCCTAATAACATCATTCATATTATTGATAATTATCCCTATGAAAATAATGATTTTCTTTTTAGGGAACCTCCTCCAAATGGGATCCTTGACTCAATTTTTTTTACAATCAGAACATTACTAATCCGGATCACAGGGTTGATTGGTTAAATTAATTTAATAAAATCATGATTAAGCCCTCGAGACTTAATCTTGTCTAGCGTATTTCCCATAATGTTGTTCCCACGGAGGTCTATCTTCAATATTTTGGAATAAAACATTGTTATAGGTGCCAATTTTTACATCAGCACAGTTACGATGCTAACCATATTTTTTTTGTCCTGTGCTAAAGCATCAGAACATTGGAATTATATTACTGACTTCTTTGGCTGTAGATGGTTAAATTCGAACTCAATTAGTACTCAAATAAAGTACTTTGTGGAGCTAAATTATTCCCAGAAAATCCAAAATATCTTCTTAGAAGTGGTGGTGGAGATCCTACACGTGATCTGGTATGATCAAAATTCCATTATTCATAAAATCTACTCATTTAATCTTAATGAAGGACGTACATGAATCCGAATGGCCATCAAGGATTCTACCTCTTTTCAAAAATCATATTGTGACAACTCAGTTAGTGATTTTGAGATCCTTCGTCACCTCAGAGTTGATGGTATCTACAGGCAACTGAAGAGCACCATTGAAGTTTACTGGGAAACCCCACTTCCAGGCTGGATTAAAGTGATTATTGATGGATCCTACAAAGGCAATCCTTGACCTACTGGTTATGGAGAAATTTTCCAAGATTATAAAGGGAGACTCCATGGATTATTCTTTGGTATCTATGGTATGACGTCATCCTAGGAGGCAGAAATGATGGGTTTTATTTACACTATGGACTTCATCATGCAACAGGATTGGAGCAACATCTGGATTGAGAGCGACTCATCCACTGTTTTTCAAGCAATATGGGATGGTGAATTACATCTATCCTGGCCTATCACTACTCTCTGGATGAGATTCCTGGCCTCTCTCTTGGAGATCAACTACATTTCCACTCACACCTTTCGTGAGGTAAATAAGGTTGCTAACAGTTTGCTGACATGGGTATCATCCAAGGACTTACATTGAAGGATGGTCTGCCTGTTGAGCTCCTTCCTCTGTTTTAATGGGATTGTAAAAAAAGTCCCTTACTTCAGAATCATGTAACCACCCTTTAATTATTTAATAAAATGTGTCTTGGATGTTGAATGAGACACCACCTATTTAAAAAAAATTTAAATAAAAACACTAATTCATAAATAATGTAATGGTTCCCATTGGTTTGATAGCTGATTTCATGAAAAAAAATTCATGAATAAATATATGTAGTTTACTCATGAAGTCCCATGATATATAATTACATGAAATAAATAAAATCATGAAAAATATAATTAAAATTATACATGGATTTTTCTCGTGATGTTTTTATATTTAATAGCTAAAGGAAACTCATCAGTAACCAGAGAGGATAATTTATCAATTTTCAATGTATTTATAGAAATGGGATAACATCTTAATAGTATTTTAGAATTTTTTTTTGAGATCTGAATAGTATATGATATGACTTTGGTATTTTCAGAGTTTCCAATTAAACCATAAAATTTCATAACTACTCAAAAGATATTTCATATTCAATATTTATTAATTTATTTATTGGTTGTATTTTATTTTACTGGGTTTAAACATAAAACATATTGAAATATGAATATTATTTAAAATTGTGGCCTTAAGTGTGACTTCCAAACTCTATTTGTAATTATTTGATGATGAGTTTTAATTATACATTTCAAAATGATTGTGAAATAGTGCACACGACTCATACTTTAGATGAAATTATTTCTGGTTATATGTTGTATTTTGGGATTTCATAATATGAACAAATTTATTTTTGGAATTTACCTACAAAAATGGTATTCATAAATTGAATCATATGAAACCACTTTATGCATTATAAGGTAAAAATGTTAGTTACTAATACGAATATCATTCATGTGGATATAGATTATCTTATATCCTAGTCTAGTTTTAGATATGAATGATTTTATTTATTTTATATATGAGTCAATAATGATTATTTATATTTATTAGAAATCATACACAGATCATTGATGATTAATTCTTGAGTTTTTGGTCATGTATTGAAAAATCATGTGATTTTTTCTTTTTTTAGGTCACAAGTTACTAGTTATGAATGATAATTCAGATCCACATTAATTAAACCCATTATAAATTAAATAAATTATATGATACTTGGAATATGTTCTAAAATATCAATAAAATTATTTAGATATTCTAGATGATTTTGTATGTTTTCATCTAAGGATGTTTTAATTGGATCGAGCCCATGTATTTTATTCAAAGATAAGATACATGGAACTATTTGTTTCAAGAATTTTGAGTGAGTTATTGATCAATTTGAGAATATATTGACAGATAGATCATTTCATTTGATTCAATGTTATGGTTGTATGGAAGAGTTCAATAATATTCTGTAAAGGGGTAGATTAATTTGTGGACAAAAAAATAGAGTTTTTGTTTGATGATATGTATTGGTGATGTTTATATGGATTAAATAGTTATATTTGGTTCTATATAATTAATTGTATCATTTACTATTGATTAATTTACATATAATTTTTTTATTTATCACATATTATGACCATACATTGATTTTACTATTATATCATTTATATAATAATTTTCTCATAATATATGTTTCAGTTAGAAAATAAATTTGATCCCTAATATAATGATGACCTAGAGATGAAATGAGAATCTATTTAAAAATTCATCATATGTTCATGATTCATTAGTTGTTTTGGATAATAATGGTATTTAATTATTAGGTGTTGGTGGAGGTAGAAATTAATACATCAAAAAAATATAAGTATAATGTTCTATAAGAAGGGATTTATGGAAGAAGGTATATGTAAATATAATATAATATAATTAATATTTCATTAGATGTAACTATATATGAGTGAGTGTGTTGGTCCTTTTAATTAAAATTAATATTTATGTACCCCTTGATTCATGTTAAGAAAATAGCGATTGTAACCATAATATATCTGACTATTGAAATATATATATTGAATGGTTCTCAGTGAATTGTTTGGAATTGATTGAATGGTTATGATAGAATTTCATATTTTTTGTTATTTAAGAATACACCACATTCTCTTGACTTGATAAGGTAATTCTTGACTAAAAAATTGTGTCCATGGTAGTCAACAATAAAGTGTGTATTTTTATTTTGTTGATTGATAAATCATGTAGTAAGAAAGATGACACTAGTATTCATCCAGCATGTTGTGAGACCTATTCAAAAACTGATTATATTACACAATATCAATAATATGAAGGTTATAATGAATAATTATATGAATTATAATTTTCTCTATGGGGTACATGGTGTAATACTTGATAATACATTTGGTTTGTGAGTATAAAATAAATAAATTCAGAAAGGGTCTTTGAGGGTAACATAATATGTTTATCAAGAATCACCTAAGAAACATTTTATTATAACATTGAAGAATAATACAATTATCTTTTTTTATCAAAAAATTCTGTTCAGGTCATATTGATTTTAATATTCAATCACAGGTTATTCAAATAAATAATATGTGAGTAAAATTTCATATGTTTTTATATATAATATGAGTGTGTATCATATTTATTTATTCAACAGATATGTGAGTATATATATTAACACAAAAAGACAATTATTTTTTGGTTTAGGCTTTAATGATTTATAATATGTGAATTCAGACAAAGTAAATAATACAAGGGATGTTTTTTAATATCATTGAATGTAAATATATATTTTTTTAAATTATGAAATGATATTTGATGACATGTCCCAAGAAATTATAAAAGAATATCAATATTATTTTAATAGTTTTCAAGGGATGTTATATTTGATGAAAAAAATAGAAAATGACCATATTACAATTATTTAATGTTTTATCCAAAATATAATTTGATAAATATATCATATTGGGTGTAAATACATTTTATTTTTTGAAAACTCATTTGAAGTCCTTGAGATAAAATTATGGAAATTTTTTTGATCATTTTTACATACTATTGACAAAAAATAGGAAGTAATACCCATAACATAATGAATAAATAAAATGAATGACTTATTCCGTGATGCTAGAGGTCAAAAAATCAATAATGATGTTAGGATTTTTAAAAAACTCAATCAAATATCACTATATCAGTACTTGTTTCAGATTTATGATGTATTGCAAAAATCAATATGATCAGTGATTATATTTTGGATAATAAAGACCGGTTTAAATTAAATAAAAAATATATTAACAAGTAGAAATTTACAAAATATAATAAAATATTGATATAAATTTATTATTTTTATATAGGTATTTATAATGATCACATGTATAACAATAAAAAAAATTTAAATTAATTTATAAATTTTTAGTTACGAAATATCTTTCTGTATTTTCTTGGAATAGGTTTATTTAATAAATAAAAATATTTATTTATGAATGATAATGAAATAGAATGATCTGTGTATGTTTATATTAGTTTAGTTAATTTATTTAATGTTAACAAAAATCATAATTTCTAATAATTATTATTTAATTAAAACTATGGTTATTTACATTATTCAACCGTCTGTAAATTAAAAATATGCTTGTGGATATATTTATTCATTAAATGTAAATCTCACATCCCAAAATCCCTTCTTCTATGTGTGTTTATAATCTTTAAATGATGAATATTACATTATGTGGTTTTTCAATTAATAAGCCAAAGTAAAATCCATACAAATGTGAAGTATAAGATAATTACGAAAATTGTAACTTCATTTGTGTCAGCATCAATGAGTTACTCTACCTAGTAACTTTTTTTATTTTGTTTTGTGGGATAAATAAATAAGTATATATTGCTCATGATCTTGACATAAATAATTATGAATCTTTTTTTAATTATTTTATGATATTGTGATCAAATGTTTTTATAATAGTTTACAATAATTGTCAAATAAAAATGGGTTATTATATGTATGAAATGTTTTATATTTCATGATTAATTATTTATACCAACATTGTCACTTAAAATGTTGTATTTATTCTTGGTAGAATTGGATTTTAAATGTATTCTTAGTTAAAAAACATAAAAATATAATTTTGTGTCATTAAATACCATCAATTAGTAGAATGTTTAAAGATATAGTAATTTTTTTATAATTGACATATTTAACACTCTATGACGTTAAATGTTTACTTTTACCAGTACTATTACCAAGAAACTAAATTATTTGGAGATAATAGTGAGGGATGTTTAGATTTAAAAAAAATGGCAGACTTAATTTATTTATTTAACAATAATTCTGAAAACAAAATGTGGAAAAATAATAAAAATAAAATTTAGTTGTTATATTTTATAACATAAAACACAATAAACCATTCCTCCTTTTGATCCATTAGAACATAAAAACATTTTTATATGTTAGCTTCCCATGTTGAACTCCTATAAAGACCCAGTTAAATAACTGTTAGTGTTTTTGGGTGGAATTCTAATTTTTTTTCATCAGAAAGGCGGAGTAATAAAATTTGTGACTAGATTTTATATTAAATGAATTAAAATATCTCTATGGGTGTTTATCACTTGTGTTTGGTTGTTTGGGTGGATTCAAGGATCTTTGGATGAATCTTATGGTGTTGGTATCAACATGAGGTGTGATTTTTTGGTGTATAAGGAACACCGTGTTGTAAAATTATGTGTTGCAACAAGATTGTAGATGATTTGAAATATATGATTTTAGAATATTAGGATTAGTTATATTATAGAAATTGTTCTTGTGTTTTGATGGAATACCTGTCATAAACCAACATGGATAACCCATAAATCTAGGAGCCTGATCTAGCTCAAAATAATGCTCAAAGGGTGTCCCGGATGCCCATATGTTACTAAATTGTGATTGGGGGTTGATGAACACAACTAGGAATGAGTTTTATAATAACATATTGTAGATTGAATCCTAAATTTTATGTGTATCATATTATAGAAAAAATATAATTAAGGTATGATACAAAAACATGTACAGACTGTGGAAAGTGATAATAAACAAGTTGATCTAATGAAAACCGAAAATAGAAAACAAAATGCCCCACCATTGTTTGACTTGAGGTTTTTCATCCCACCATGCCATCGCAAATATCTTCCACCCACTATCCTTCATCACTCCCCCAAATAATACCACAACCATTCCATTACTAATATGTGTAAAAATATGTTATGCATATACCCAATCGTATATGAAATGTATGCGATGCAATGAACAGAAAAGGTCCCATAAAGTGTTCTAGAAGGAGATAATAAAAATTATTCAAAGATTTATAGTTATGTGAAGGTAAATTATACGAAAACAATCATTGGACTATTTTATAAAAGAAAGAGAGAGTAACCATTTCATATAATTTAAAGAAACAAGTATTGATGAATTTTTCATAAAACCATGAATGAATGAATAATTTAAATAATATGTGAATGTTACAAATTTCATATATAAAATCTATAAATATTTTTCTATGGTTTAAATATTTCATAATTTCCCCAATCTAAAACCATGAGGTGAAGATCTCAGGTAAGTTAGATCATTTTATATTAGGATTGTTACACCTTAGTGATTGGTGACATTTCAAGTGTGTGTGTCTAAACCCCAAGGGAGAGATACCATGTGGAATATAGTAGTATACCTCATCTGTAATGGCTCCCCATTGGGGAAAAATAATTCTTAGTTAATATATTTCTATAAATTCATTTCTTGGCATCCATAAAGAATAATAATTTTTTTTCATTAATTTCCTACAAACAATCACGGATCCCTTGTGATACCATCAAAATATATTAAAATATTTTGTTTGTGGAATATAAACAAACACAAGTAGTTCTTAAAATAGAAAACAATATCATAAAACAATTTTCATGTGACTGTATATTTTAATCCTTATAAATTTTTAAAAAAAATTTACGAAAATATTTTAATCATTCAAAACAATTCTCATGGAAGCATAATTTATGTGAAAAATTATTTTGAAAAATACATAAAAATATTTTCAAGAATAAAATGTATATCAATAAAAGAAAACATAAAAACCCACCACCCCCAAGGATGATTTATAGTACATATAATTTTATTTAGATTCATTAAATGATAAAATTATATTATTTCATAATTTCTTTGACTAATTCAACAATTATAAAATTTACTTCTTTAATCCATATTTACCAATTACTTGGGTGATGACTTAATTGTTATTTCCTAGATTATTAAAGATTGTTTAATTTTTCTAAATAAAATAAAAATAATTCATTCAACGTATTAAATTGATTCTGGAGTCATAGTATGAATTTCTAATAATGTTATTTTTATATCATCTTTTATTAGTTAAACACTCCATAACGATAATGTCTTCAATTATTCAATCATAAAACATTATGAAAAAAATTATGAAACATATTTATAAATAAAATGAAAAAAATAAATAATATAATTTATAGTACCAGGTATGTCATCATAATAATGAAGATTTCGAGAAGAGTGATGAAAAACGCCCCCATTTATAAACTATTTTAAAACGATCTTGTTTTCTGACTTCTGATTTCCAAAAAACATTATTACTAACAGATAAAAAATTGTTGAATATCAATAATGTAATGTTATAAAATTTAATAAAAATGAAAAATACCCTTAATGAGGTTATTATGAATGTTATTTTTTAGATAAAGGAACTAAGAGAAATTTTGACTAAGTTGTATTGTGGGTTTGTGGTTCTTGTGACTAAAATCCATACCTTGGGTCATAATCACATATCATTGTCCAAGACCATTTAATATATGATTATATCAAACATATTATATTTTTATGTTATGTTTTTCTCTTATTTTATTTGTAAACATTGTTTCACACAAATTTATTATTCCATGAATAATATATTTTTTACATAAATTTTTGTTTTTATTATTTCTCATTTATTTTAATCAATTATACATCATATCAACATTTTAAAATACATATAAATTAATCCTTTACCTATTAGAAACTCATTTTTTTAATCTACAATGATAATAAAATTTCCATTTTTCTAATCCATTCTTTTCATGAATTTTTAATGATGTGGGTTTTCGATCAAGGAGTTTTTACATATTTCAAAGGATTTTCATTTGAATGATCATATATTATCCCTTATACATCACATCTTGACATATGATTTATTTATTTTCAAGGTAAATTATTTAAATTTGTTTTTAATGAAATATTTTATGTCTTCTCCACTTAATTTAAATGAAATTACTTTTTTAATGTGAAATAAAAAAACACTCTTCATAATATTATATTATGAAACAACATCAAGTGAGAAAAATAATATCTTTTTCTCTTTCATTTTCAAATGAATCTTCCTGAATAATTTAATTGTTAAAAATAAAATAATTTATTGTATTTTTGGTTGAATTTTTTTTAATAAATCATAGTACCCATTTTTCTTCTGATGGTATACTAATGATAAGATGAATGATTTTATTTTAAGTGGAACTAGTTTTAATGGTTGATGATGGGTGGGTTTCAATACCACCTTTAAATGAATTATTTGTGGATTTATGGCACATAATATAATGATATTATTATATACATGGATTTTTTTCACAAAACCGAAGGTTGTACATACTTGTATCTATTTTCCAACTAGTGGGATGAAATACAAGGAATTGATCAAAAAATTCCCTGGAGGAGATACATGGATGTTTTCATAGCATTTTCCTAGTGTTATTTTTATGAAATTAGATATCTAAAAATCACCTTTTCTCAAAGAAATCACTTTGTTATGATATATCATGTTTTATACATGATTCACTTTTTATATATTGACATCATGTTTTTTATATGTTTCAATGTATTTTTTAGGACTATTCATTGGTCTTTTGTTACATTGTCATGATAATTAATGATATATAATTCTTTTCCAACTTATAATATAATTTAATTTTAAAATTATATTAATACAATAATCATGTTTTCACATATATTTTGTTTTTAACAATTATTAATTGTCGATATATTTCCCTTACAGATCATTCAATATCACTCCATCTTATGTTTGAATTCCATTGCCTGTGAAGATGATTATTTTATATGTGATCTCTTGAGTAAGGTATCAAGGGTAATGTATTTGGATAAATTTTCATATGTGTTCACAAGTTATATATTCATGTAACTAGTCTACAGGACACTAAACATTTTAGTCCACGCTTTTTAGAACTGAATGAAGATTTTATTAATAAATCCTTTAAATAAATGTTAAATTTTATTATAATTATCTTAGGTCTCAATAGTTGGTATCATAGATAACATTTAATTAATTTTGAATATTTTTTAATAGAATTTATCGATTGTCCGGGAATGAGACTGTGTCGATTAACATCATGATTTTTTTGCAAAGTATTGATTATGATGATTTCCTAATAATAAATCATTGTCTAGATTTTTTAAAGTTTATTTCTCAACAGAACAGATCTACCAATGTATAATCAATTGGAATATTTTTTATTGAGAATTGATATGGTCATATCCTCAATGAATGATATATTGTTGTATATCTACACACCTAGATAGAAACTCCCTAAGGATATTCTTTGGTAAATTCACATTCTCATTATATTCCAGGATTTGTATTTTAATATGTTTTGGTTGGAGAAGATAAAATCAAAACTACAATGGATAAAATATATATAACCCTATATGATCAATATTTAATATAAATACATCATTTATTAATTATTTATTATATACTCATTGTTTTCTATAATTATATTTAATGACATATTCCATGAAACATTCTTGTATTAAATTTATAGGACATAGAATGGATGAACTATGATAATAATAGTTGTGAGGGATATTATTGATATTATCATAATGAGATGATACATGGGATGGGTTATGGTGTAAAAATATTCGAATAAATGATCTCAAAACTATCAAAATTTATGAATAATAATAGGAATCTCATTAAGATCCCCAAAATCAACCCAAAGGGGGATCTTCTTATTAAATCCATTATAAATTTGAAAACACATTCTTTATGTAGAACATCTAATTAACTTTTTTTATTAATTTATCAATGTAACAAATATTTTTTCCATAATCCATTATTTTTCATAACAAAATCCTGTTATTTTTCATTTTTTATCATTTTTAAGGAGATGTTGACCATCGGTGGAGTCTTGTTGTAAATTTTATGGAAAATGATGAATTATATTCTATGATATGGGATTAGTTAGAGAAATTATTATCTAATAATGAAATTATAAAAATTATTCACACAAATATGGAGTATAAATTTATTGAGATAAAAAAGAAGGATTAATCTCTTGGAACATATAAAAAAACACCTTGAGTCACAAAAGGTATATATCTGGTTATATCTCCAAATTATTAATCAAATTAAACCACTTATTTAACATATTAGAACCAAATTTTTTAAGGGTGGTGGCTATGGGAGTCTTCAAATTGTATGATGTGATTAATTGATGTGTCTTGAAGGAAGTGAAATAATTTTAGGACTTCCTTTAATTTTATCATAATCAATGAATTTTACAATATCAAATAATTTCCGATAACAAGAGACATTTGTAAAATACGGTCCAACTACCATTATGTAAAAAAATGTGGGAGGAAGTACACAATTAACCAAATCAAGCCAAATGGGATGTGGTTATTGTGTCGTTGGGTAGAACATATTACAAAACCTAGTTTAACATGTGAGAATAGTCTAAATAACACAATGGAGGAGCAAAAATCTCTGAAGATTGATCCACAATACTATAATGATTCATTTCCAAATACTTTTTCATTAGGAAAATAACATCTCTAATGTCAATGATATTAAATATTATATGACACAAGAACCATTCGATATAAAAGATAAAAGAGGAATGTTTTCCATCACTACTGCTGAAGTGGAATATGATAACGTATTGGAGTAATATGTACTCATTATTAACTATAGATCTGTAAATTTTTCATTTTATTCTAGGGTTTTTAATTCTGTAATGTTACAAAAGGAAATTAATTTACCACTTAAAGAAGAGTGTAATTAAATATCTATCAAAGTTCATTTCCACATGATAATATCATCTATGATATATAACTATTATCCAATTGAATTTTGGGGGATGTCACTTAAGCGGATCTAATTCATCTTCCCATCATTCAGTTTGAGGTTATTTTGGGTAGGGATTGGATATATCTACATATAAAATATATAATTTTTATGGTTAAAGTGTTTTTATTTTATAACCCTAAACATTCTATGATCAAATATAGATGCAGAGTGGACTGTGATATTTCTTTAGAATAGAATTATATAATTTGGTTTTTGATACCCAGAAATGAGGTACTCGTGTCTCAAATGGTTATGACTGAAGTCCAAATTAATAATAAAATTTATTTATGTATGTAAAATAATGTATTTCATTATTAAATTCATAGAATTCTCCTAGACCATGTGGTTCTGTTCTTAATGAATATCATAAATGGATCGTTAAATATCTCAATGAGTTTGTATCAGATATCACTTATTGACATAGAATAATTAAATGCTAAATTAATGGAGAATCTTTATATGGGTTTGATATAACCTTGTTCTTCACCTTGGGTAGAACATATTCTAATTTTAAAATATATGGGTGCATTAATATGTCATTTCCAAAATGACCAGAGAACAAAAAATTTATAATAATAAAACATGTATCCTATGCCCCTTATTAATGAAATGTTTGAACAAATTATATGAAATCAATTTTAACAAGTGTTGACCATGAATCCAAATATCATCAACTAACTGTTAAAAGGGAATATATACCCAATATATCTATCATACAGTGTATGGACACCAAGATTTTTTTCATTCCATTTGGGATTAAAAATATTATTGTAATCATTATGGATTTGATAAATTGATTCATCAGATAATATTATCTTGACCCCCACACTCCAAAGATACCTCAATAAATGGATAATGATAATGGGCCCCCAAGTCCCGCCTCTAGTAGGCCCTAGGTTGGTTACTATCAACGAAGGTATAGAAATTTCAAATACGACAGGCCTTACACTCTATAAAATAAATAGGACCAAGATATAAGATAGACCATCAAAAAACATATGTAAAGACATAATATAATATGAATGATAAAATCTATCCTAAAAGTATGTATAAATATAATTGATAAAAATAATATAAATTCTCTAATGTAAATACCCAAAAGTAAAGTTAAAGCAGCAACATTGAAAATGTTAAGGACCCAAGCTTGTAATGTCTAGAACAGTCAAGGATGTCATCCTGGAATCCTGAAAACTATTATATATACATTTGGTGAGTAATAATTTATAATCAATAGGAAAACTGAAGTCTCTCATGAACATTTGAAAGAAAAATTATAATTCCATGGTGATAAATGATTATAACCAAACAACCCCTATCTAGGTATTTGAACCATCATGAAATCCCCTTGTTATGGTCACTAAATAATGTAAACCATGTTAAATAATATAATAGTAAACCTATTGATAAGATTACCCCACACCACATTCCAAATAGTTTGTTTCTATAAAACTAAATGACATATGTCCTAGTACTCGCATATATTTCATATACCACACTACCCCATAAGAATAGCCACAACATATGTCGCATTAAGATACAAAGGCTCGCCGCCCCACAAGCATAACCACAACACCAGTCTCCTGAAGAAACTCTACCACTAAAAAGACTATGTAATACACTAACAGACCACTATCTATATTATCCTATGCAATACCTACCTACCCTGGATGTGATACTGGGTCATATCATGTACCAATCCATCTATGCTCCCTTCCAAATATTGGAAAAAACACCCCATTCATGACTATGTGGGTGTTAGCACGTAGTGCTTGACATGGGTTGGGTGTGTTTAAAAATCAAAATAATGTAAAATTATATATAAATATTGAATATAAAACACTCAAACCCAAAAAATGGGTTAAAAAACAAATAAACCAACTAACAATATTGTCACTTTTTTTCCCCTTTAAATGGATAACACCAAACATCATGCCAGAAACCCACTTCATATTTCCAACCAATTTAATTTAATCACTTGATTAATTTCATTTTTTAAGAGTAACCACATTCAACAAAAAACAACAATTTATTTAACCATTAAAAATTTAATTTGAATTAAATAAATAAACCCAATCTTTTCCAAGTATTTTTGAATAGTTATTAATTTCTTTCATCACCACTTGGGCATATTTCCTAAAGTGACCACCACCTTGACACCCCAAATGAAAGGCCAAACAAACTACCTCCTCAATGTCCACAATCATGGAAAAAATATAATCCCAACATGACCCAACAATAAATCTCCATCCCACATCACTTCCACAAATCACAACACATCACGAACAATTCACAAATTTACATGGGTTAGTTCATCAGATTCAACTCTATTTTAGGTGAATTATCACCCAAGCCAAAATACTAATAAAAAAAATTCATTTTCAAAAGATAAGTGGTTAATGTATTTCCATTTTATTGTGATATAAATTAAATCACCACCAAAGAATAAATCAGAACACATATAACTGACATAAAAAACCCAACATCAAAATTTTTCATTAGGGCTTCAATCCCATATAATTCATAATATCCAAATGAATATCAATTATATAAATTAATTTGAATAAAACCACATTTTCCCCTTTAGTTCAATTAAAAAATTATATATCACTGATTATATCAGTAAAAATAGAACCCAGAGAAAAATGTAAACCCCTCAGGTGTGACTCACAATTATGAGAAATATTGAAATCCATACATCAAAAATTCATGTTGACTCACTTAGGACCACATGGTGAAGAATAACCCAAGAAAGTTACCACCCCACCATGGAAACAATGGATCAAAAAAATCCACAACAAAATACCATAAAAAAGAAACCCAAAAACACCTGAAAACATAACAATGTCACCATAGAGAATCCACAGGAGAAGAATGGAAGAAAACCAACCACAAAGGGAAGAGAACATACCAGAAATTATTCAAGGATTTCCAACAAACTACCCCACAGAACAAATGATCAATGATGGAGGAAGAGGGCTTGAATAACACTTTAGGTATCCTAGGGTTCTCCCAGATTAATTGGAAGAAGAATCCAAGGATAAATGAATGAAAATTTGACTTTGAAAAAGAATTTTAAAATTGAACTGACTGAAGGTTTTCATGATGTGTAATCCACTTTTGTGTTGTATAATCATTGCGGTTCAATTTCACCAAAAACTGCATCAAATTGTTATTATATTATTATAGAAATGATAAATCATGAACCAAACCTATAAATCCCATGAAACCAACATTCACAATTTGCAACACACTTACAAGGCTTGAATTTCATTTAGTTGTTCAATTGAACCTCCATCCCCCACGAAAACTCTTGGAACCTTCACCAAACACCTCCAACAACCGAAACTAGAAAAATAATTGATTATACGGGAACAAAACATTGCATCACATAACTATAAAATTTTTCTCACCCTTGATAATGAAAAAACAATACTAGATGTTAAGGTGACCAAACGACCATTCCATGAGATACCAATCATTGATGTCGTAATACATCAAACTCTACCACTGCATAAACACACCCACACAAATGGACAAAAAACACACCACAAAATTACAAGACATCTCCTCTCACACAACTGGACTACCAAATCTCCAATAAAAAACTATCTTAACATTCACACAACACAAAATAACATCAACTAAAAGTATAGAACAACGTCATCAAGAGCACATGAATTAGATAATTTTGTCTTCCTTGTCATGATACTATTCCATTTGGGAAGGAATAACTCACTCGAATGGGTTTAATAATGTTTTTGTTAATGAATCTCAATTAGTAATTACTTCCTCCCCTTTTTATACATCAGTACATTATCACACACCGCACATCACATATCACTGACTAAGGAAAACATCTCATCTCGTGAAACAAAAAAAAATCCAAACATCGCATCAAAAAGAAAAATAATGAAAACTAAAAATCAAAATAAAATCTAGGTACATAGCATTAAAAAGAGTCTCTAACCTCTATGTACTCTCCTCAAGGAAATTATAATTACAAAACACATGAAAAAAAGAAATGATCTATCCAAGCAGTGCCTTCATTTGACAATCCTTAATCTCTAAATGTCATATCAAAAAGGTTGCATCATCATTAATATCAAATTATCCCCAGTCAATGAAATGAGTGTCATCATTAAGATACTAACAAATATGAGAGGCATGAAAGAAGTCATGGATCCTCTCCAATGATGGAGACAATTACAACTGATATTCCACATCTCCAACTCAGCCCAACACCAAAAAAGACCCGAAAAAGCTTATGTGAAATCATACTCCCTTTTCCAAACATGAGCTCCCCATGTTGCGGGGAAACCTTCAAGAAAATGTGGCCCCACCCTCAAATTCCATGTTCCTCCTTCTAAGATCAGCATATCACTTCATCTGATCGTACACTTTTTTCAACCTCTCCAGAACAAGGTGAACCTTTTTTTATCGAGCTCTGCAATACATCAAGAAAAATAACGAATGTCTCCCAAACCTCCATTTAGTAAAATGGAGAACAACTCATTCTTCTTTAAAAAGATTCAAATGGATCCATGCTAATGGAAAAGTGATAGATATTATGGTAATAATACACATTTAAAAAATCTTCTAGTACCTAGTCCCGCCAAATCCCAAGATGGACACTCAAAACATATTGTCCAATATCTGGATAATCCGTTCTATCTAACCATCTATATGAGGGAAGAAAGCTGTGTTGATGCCTTTTTTAGGAAAAAATATTACTGAAATCCAATATATAATATTGAGGTAAAACATTACAAATAAGTGGAAATTTAAATCTAATCTCCAGGAAACCACACCACCTCATCCATAAATATCTTTACCAAAGAATCCACAGTGCCCGACCCCTTGATTGCTAAGAAGTGGGTCAATTTCTCCAATCGATCCACTATCTTTTAGATTGTTTCAAAACATACGTGTGTTATCGGAAACCCTTTGAATAAATAAATATTTATGTAATCGAATTTACACTTTGTAACATTAACAGGATGCAACAAACCACAATGAACACAATACTCTTTATTTACCTATTTTCAAACCACACATCAAACCACAAACTCTACCACTATCAATTTATTCTTTTAGCACCAAAACTGTAACATAAATCCATAATAATATTTTGAAAATCATAGTTTCACACACAAAAAATTATTTATAAAATAGACTAAGGACTCTTTTGTGTATTAAAACCTGAACAAACAACCTTAAATGAAGAAACACCCAGTTCTGACCATCCGTCGACCATCCCTCTGGAGCCCCACAATAGCCAACATGGTTGTGCATCAACTTTTCCTCTAGTCATTACCATGAGACTCCTCCATAGAATATAACACATAATACTACGCCATCATCTAAAACAAATAGCCTCTACCACCATCCACTCTTCCATCTATGTAAAAGTTTTCTAACTCCCCCATTGGTGGCATTGCCTCCTCAGACACCAAAAAACCCCTTCCATGACTTCCTCCTCAAAGATTCATCCATACCATTCCCATTTAATGTGGTGTATGTGTCCTCAAAATAATTATACTAATGAAGTTCCATCCACCTATATGGTCACAATTATATGTCATGCATGAATATGGAAGACCACATGCTATTCTGATTTATAATGACCACAAAGCCCTCTTCAATGAGGTAATGTCAACAATACATAAATGCAAACACAACTACTACTATCTCTATTTAATGTGTGTAATAGTTACACTCAAGGGGACATATCTACCCAGACCCATAATATATCACATCCCAATTTTTCATCAATAGGTATTCCAATACTGGATGGGAAGTGTCACAAATCACTTCAATCATGACCCCTTCCTCAGGATAATAGAGCACTAACTAAATTCCCCTTTAGGTAACTGAAAACCACATTTAATTGATCACTCCAAAAAATTATTATTCCTTACTGGTGGGTGGTTTCAATATGGATGAAAACAAACCGATATCAGGTAAAAACTTCTAATAATAGCGTTTGAAACCACAAAAGCTATGAACTTCTGCTAAATTCATATGGTCTGTAGAGACCCGTAAAATTCAAGTGAAAATTTTTTTTCTTGATTTTCTTTGGGATTATACAAGAGCGCAGTTTCTGACAGCACTTGATTCTGAGGCCAGGTGTGCCCCGAATTTCTATCCGAAGTTTAGCTCGGGTACGTTCAGTGAACGAATGAGCGGGAGTTCCTAACTTTTCATCTGTTGCTCGGAATCGAATTCTGAGGGCACCGATGGAACCTCAGCGCTGATAATTGCTTAGGAACACCTTTTTTGGAGTTACGTTTTCACGGGTGAAGTTGTTAAATTTTTTGGAAGATAAAATAAAATTTAATCAACAAATTTTATTTATCTTTCTAAGTGTTTAACCTTTGGGTGGAAGTTGGGTAACCACCCAACTTTCCATGAGAGGTTATGAGACCGGTGGGGCCCACACGAACCTCACCCCTTCATATTCTCTAACCCCCCTCAACTCACCATTAATTTTTGACAACCTATATTAATTAATTAAGTGAGTTAAATGTGCTTGTTTGAAATTCAAAAGCCTAGGTTATGTTAAAAAAATAAGTGTTGAACTTGTTTTATTTTGTTGGAATTCTGGTTGTGGGAGCCTTTGGGAGAAATAGAGAGGTCTTGAGGATTCATCGTTCTTCGAAGAAGATCGCGAAGAACGCACCGCCACCGACTAAGAACGCCGACCTATGACGGAAGACGATGGTGAGAGATGCCTTCCTCAGAGATCACGTAATGCCAACGATGTTCCTTCCGTGATGTCTCCTCCCGTGACGTCTCCTTCTGTGGTGGTTAATTCCGCATCAAACTCTCGTTCGACGACAACGTTGAGGTAGGGGTTTATGTGTTTTTTTGTGAAATCCTCCATCATCTATCCTCGTTCATTTGGACCGCTTGATATCGTTTAACGGGAGAGGGCCGGGCCACACAAACATGGTCGGCCGTCCTCCCTTATTATTATTTGTTGTTGCGATTTGAAGGAAAGTGACACGGTGCCGTAGCACTGCACGGGAAGGAACAGAAAGGATGCGCGGCGCCGTCGCGCCGCGCATTTGAAAATTGAACCAAGCCACGGCGCCGTAGCGCCGTGCTGGAAAAACAAGAAGACACCACGGTCAGAGTGGGGCCACGGTGGAGGGGTGCAGCACCACGTCGGACGGACCAAGGCCTCGGCTTAAGCCACGGAAGAGCTGGGGAACCGGCGGCCAAAATCGGGCCATCAGCGTCGGAGCAGGGGGGGACCAGCCTTGCCGGTCCCATGGCGGAAGAAGCAGGCCGGCCGGATAGGGAGGAGCCGGGGGTTTAAAACCCCGGCTGCCCGGACGTGAGTGGCCCCATTAAGGGGTCGCGGTTACTACAAGCGAGGGGTACCCCCCCCCCCCCCGCATCTGAACGGCTCGGCCGTTCGGCCGAGCCACCTAGCCAGCGCACCGGTCCGCTGAGTCGGGCCGCGCTTAGGATGGGCCGAGCCACACCAGCTTGGCCGGGCCACTCCCAAACGGGCCGGACCCAGACCCGGTTCGGGGCGACCCGGTTCTGGCCGACCCTGGGGGTATCGGGTCGGGTCGGACCGGGCCCAAATCCCCTATTACAGAACCTCTTTCGGTCTGTTTCCCATAACATGAGCTGCGGACCTCCAATCGACGCACCGTCAGCTGCGATGCGATCCTTGGATCAGGATGGTCATTTTGGTATTTTTCACTCAAGGTTTCAGAGAACTTTGGGTTCGTCCGGGTTGGTTTGTACACGAAACCAACCAGGCCCTCGGAGTGGAAACACTTATAACTGAAGTTCCAGACGTCCAATTTATGTGCCGTCGACATTGTTGGATTCCTCTACGTGTGACGGACCTTTTGGCATACTCTGATCGAGGTTAGGACGCAGTTGGAGTATGGTCGGGTTGGTTTTGACTTAAAAACCAACCGGGCCCCTAAAACTAAAAGGCCAATAACTCTCAGACCGTCCGTCTGATTGACATGTCGTCTGTGACGTTAATTTCCTGTTGACGATACGGAACATTTATATAATTCAAATCCATATTCTGTGTCAATTGATGTATCAGACCTTCGGCTCATGGAGCGGACCCTGCCAAACGAGCTTGCTGTGTGCGGGAACCCTACACCTGGTTGCGACTACGACGACGATGACAACTATGCAGGATTCCCCCGTGGATTCGACGGTGACGACTACAGCACTCAGCAATCCTACGTGGATCAGTGCTACCGATCCTTTGTGGGTCCGATCCTGTGTGGGTCAGCGCTCAGCAGTCCTGTGTTGGCCAGTGCCTACAGATCATGTGTGGGTCCGATCCTGTGTGGGTCATTGCGGGGGTTAGTTACCTATCGATCCTGTGTGAGTCATTGCAGGGGTTAGTACCTATCAATCATGTGTGGGTCTGATGGCTTAGATGGATCAGTGAAAATATCTGATCATCTCTATCATCTTACGATGATGAATACCTATGTGAGATGAATCTTGACTTTCAATTGTTATCTTCGAGAAGATTGACTTGTTATCCTGTGTGGATTACGTTATGCTTTCTTGTGTGGATCGAGTTGTGTTTTCTTGTGTTGACTGGGTTTTACTTGAGCTCATATGTTGGAGCCGAACAAGAATTGATGACTTAGGTATATGTATAGTCATATACCTAAGTAGTGTCGGATGTTACTTTGTGATTGTATCTTTCCTTCGTGGATTATCCTTTGTGGATTATCCTTTGTGAATTCTAAGAGTCCTTTGGGAGTCTCGGGGTCCCTACTTAGTAGATTATACTCACCCCTGCATGGGTTATGCCCGCACTACATTGTGTTGGTTGTAGACGACAGACAGCGCTGATTGTGGCTGAGGCTTGTAGAGTAGTTCGGTATCCGGAGGTGGACCACTGGGCGAGACGTAATCGGAGCAGATGGCTGGACCCGAGGAGATGTGGAGGCTATCTATATTCACCCTTCAGGTGGGACTTCCAGTGGATAGCTCGAGGATATGGCTTTACTTTCAGTTGCTGTTTTCCCTTTCTATTTGTACTTTACTTTCAGTTTGGGTTTGTATACTAGCCCACTTACTTTTCCGCACTTACTTTTGTATCAGTTTTCACATACTGTTTACTTCTACTGATTGCTTGCTTTGTGGTGTTTGTTTACTTAACAAAGGTAATGCCTTCACTTTTTTATCGGGAATTATTCTTTGCTGCTAGTCGCCAGCCCCTGTCCTATGGAAGGTGGGATTGGGGTAGTCATGACACGGACCCCGAGTACGGGTCGTGACAAATTGGTATCAGAGGTGTTCGGTTCTACCACAGAACATTGGACACTGATATTTTTCTATGTGAAGAAATAGTGTTAAGAGTATTGAGTGTTGTTATCAGTCTAGGGAGTCCAGTGTTGGGGCAGCGGCCAACGCATCCATACACTAGGACCCTGACTTCTGATTTCCGACATAATGCAAGAAAACATTAATTGCATACGTGTTTCAAGTTTTCTTTGTGATTACTTTGTGTCAGCTCACCAGGTATACTGTTTTGACCGTGGCACACCTATTTCTTTTCAGCATGGCCTAACGACGGTAGCCATCTAGGGTTCCGAGATTTGTGCGTGACGACAACCCACCGAGCAACGAGGCCTCGGTACAGGGCCCTCTGACAGCTGAGGCACCGGTGGTACATCTACCCACCGAGCCACCGATGCTTCCAGCCTCATCCACTGACGATGCACGTCACCTCAGTGCACTACACGAGTTTCATTGCCCGTGACCACTCAGGTTCCACAGGTAGATGGACCCTCAGGCAGCCCAAGATTGGCTAGAGGCAGTTGTACGAGTTTTCAGGTTAGTGAGGACACCAGAAGACCTCATGGTGATCCTCGCAGCGAGCCTACTGCATGCGGCAGCATGCCGATGGGGGAGCTTGATGATCTTGGTTCACAATGAGGCAACTCTCCTCTGGACGGACTTTGAGAGCCTCATTCACTCGGATTCGTCCCAGCCACCCTCCGTGCAGTGCGCATTAAAGAGCTTCTTCAGCTGCGGCAGGGAAGCTTGATGGTCACCCAGTACTCGGTGAGATTTACCGATCTCTCGCGCTACTCGATAGACATGGTACGGGACCCATTCTTCCAGGCCTGGACCTTCGAGCAGGGTTTGAGGTAGGAGATCAGGGCATCACTGATATCCCTCAGCATTCCAACTCAGGCAAGAGTAATGGAGCGAGCCCTTTTGATCGAGAGCTTCCTTGCTGAGCCTGCATCAGCAGAGAGACCTACCGCAGGGCGACACGTAGTAGAGTCTTCTGCAGCAGCCAGTCGATGGATGACTCATGGGTCTAGGCAGACCAGACCCTCAGGTAGATGACCTCAGGACACTGGCTTAGTAGTGTGGGGCACACAGGGCCGAGACAATCTTTTGAGAGGCAGACAGTGCTACGCATGCGGCGGGCAGGGTCACATGGCTCGTGACTGCCAGACCCGCCATGCAGAGGAGCAGTCGATGGTTGAGGGACAACCCAGGTAGAGACAGAGGGTCGACCGTGGTGGTCCGTAGTGAGAAGGCGGATGAGGTAGAAGAGATGGCCAAGCAGTAGGTGGTGGGAGACGCTTTGAGGCTCTACCACCACCACCATCTAGAGGTCCACCCCAAACATAGGGGGCTGGCGGGCAGAGACAGGCACAACTTCAGGCAGCGGAGGCCTACAACCACGGAGCGCCCGAGATGATTCAAGGTACTATCTGTGTCTATTCCACCCTTTCTGTAGTTCTTATAGACACAGGAGCGAGTCATTCTTTTATAGCCGCTACCCTTGTTCGGATCTCGGAGATTCCGACGGAGCCATTGCCTCGATCCTTATGGTTAGAGACTTCTACGAGAGCAGACTCAATGATAACGCACTAGTGCCGGCAGTGTGAGCTTACTCTAGGAGGCGAGAGCTACAGCTGGGATCTTTTGGTAGCGGCGTCGAGGCCTTACAACGTCATCTTGGGCATGGATTGGTTATCTATAGTCTATGCTCAGATTGACTGTATTAGGCGCAAGGTGTGATGTGTACGCACCGATGGGAGCAGGTTCACCTTCACCGGCGATAAGGGAGCCTTCGCATTACAGGATGGACTCCCATAGAGGAGAGGATAGCCCATCACTAATCAGTTGGCTAGCCTCATCCTAGGAGCAGTTGACGTGCTGAGTCCTGGTTTTCCCGCAGTGGTGGATCAGTATGCGGACGTTTTCTCCGATGGCGTTCCAGGACTACCTCCTCGCAGAGTGGTAGACTTTTATATTGAAATGTACCCTGGGATAGACCCAATATCCACTCCAGCATATTGGATGGCCCCTGCTGAGCTTCGAGAGCTACGGGTACAGTTGGAGGACTTGCAGGGAAAGGGATTCATCTGACCTAGTGTATCACCCTGGGCATCCCTGATATTGTTCGCCAAGAAGGCGGATGGGAGATTGCGACTTTGTGTCCACTATCGTCGCCTGAACCAGGTGACAGTGAGGAACAAGGATCCACTACCGAGGATTGATGACCTATTAGATCAGATCAAAGGAGAATAGTGGTTCTCAAAGATATACCTCAGGTCAGGCTATCATCAACTCAGAGTTCGGGATGAGGACGTGTGGAAGATGACCATCAGATGTCGGTATGGCCACTATGAGTTCTTGGTTATGCCATTCGGCGTAACCAATTCTCCAACAGTGTTCATGTCCCTCATGAATAGGATCTTTCATCTATACCTCGATCGATTTGTCATGGTCTTCATCGATGACATTTTGATTTTCTCAACGATTGAGGAGGAGCACGCCTACCACTTGCGGGTTGTACTAGACACACTCCGAGAGAACCAGCTTTATGGAAATCTCTCGAAGTGTCAGTTCTGGATACGTGAGGTCCACTTTTTGGGACACATCATCTCTGAGGCGGGAGTTGTGGTGGATCCTACGTAGATCAAGGCAGTGCTATCTTGGGAGCCACCCAGGAGTGTGACAGAGGTGTGGAGTTTCTTGGGACTAGCTGGGTACTACCAGAGATTTGTGCCAGACTTCTCCAGAGTTACGGAACCACTCTCAGATTTGAAAAAGAAGGGGAAAACCTTTGTGTGGTTAGATAGATGTCAACAGAGCTTCCAGGAGCTGAGATAGATATTGACCAGTGCTCCTATCTTGAGGCTTCCGGAGGAGGGAGTTGGGTACGTAGTGTACTACGATGCATCAGGGACCAAACTCGGATGTGTCTTGATGTTTGAACGGGTTTTGATCACCTATGGATCACATCAGATGAGGCAGCATGAGCAGAACTACGCTACCCATGACCTGGAGTTAGCAGCAGTGGTCTTCGCTCTGAAGATGTGGCGACACTATCTGATGGGGAACGCTTTACAGTTTATTCTAACCATCAGAGTCTATGGTATATCTTCTCGCAGAAGGACATGAATCTGAGATAGCGGTGATGGCTCCAGTTCCTCCAGGACAATGACATTGAGATATTTTATACTCCTGGGAAGGGGAACGTACTAGCTGATGCTCTCAGTAGGAGGACGGGCATCCAGCTACTTGGGGAGGCGACAGAGAAGCTAGCTTCTTTGCATATATCCTTCATGGATAGAGATGGGGCTGCCTTTCTTCAGTCACTCACAGTCACTCCTCCACTACTGCAGCGGGTCAGAGAGGCACAGCGTGGGGACGCCGACTGTGAGGCGCGTCATGCACATATATCCTCAGGACATGCACCTGATGGATTCTCCGTGGGAGGAGAGCACAACGTCATTTTAAGAGGACGTACCATGGTACCAGTAGCTTAACAGGAGGAGGTGCTGAGAGAGTTTCACACTTCTCCTTTGGCGGTACATCCTGGAGTGGCGAATATGTACCAGGATCCCAGACGACAACACTAGTGCCCGGGCATGAAGAAGGTTGTGGTAGAGTTCGTTTCTCGATGAATCGCCTGCTAGCAGGTGAAGGAAGAGCACCAGGTACCAGCACGATTGGTACAGCCCCTGGAGGTCCTAGAGTGGAAGTGGGACGGGATATCTATGGACTTCGTGACTGGACTTCCACACACTTCCATAGGTCACGACTCTATTTGGGTGATTGTCGACTGACTCCCCAAGTCGGCTCACTTCTTACCCATCAGAGAGCAGGACTCAGTGGAGAGATTTGTATATGTCTATGTTCATGAGATTTTACGGCTTCATGGTGTGACATCATCTATCGTCTCCAATCGAGATGCTCGCTTTACTTCCTAACGTTGGAAGGGGTTTCAGGAGGTATTCGGGACGTAGCTACGTCTGAGTACTGCCTTTCATCCTCAGACAGATGAACAGACAAAGAGGACCATTCAGACTCTCGAGGAAATGCTCTGTGCATGTGTCCTCGACTTTGGTCGCAGCTGGGAGGACCACCTACCCGTGGTGGAGTTCGCGTACAACAACAGCTACCACTCCACCATTAGAATGGAACCATACGAGGCGCTGTACGACCAACCTTGCAGGTCACCTCTGTGCTAGACAGACCCATGGGGAGTCATCACTTGTGGTACCGGAGATGGTCTAGTCCATGACAGAGAAGGTCCAGGTCATCCAGGAGCAGATTAGGATAGCTCAGAGAGGGCAGAAGTCTTATTCTGATAGAAGGCGGAGGCCAGTGGAGTTCGAGGATGGCGACCAATTCTTCTTGCGGGTCTCACCTTGACGTGTTGTACAGAGATTTGGCCCAGGCGGAAAGTTGTCTCCACGCTTCATCAGACCGTTCAAGGTCCTCAGCAGGATTGGCGAGGTGGCTTATCGCCTGGCTATACCACCTCAGTTGCACCGGGTGTACGACTTCTTCCACGTATGTCAGCTGAGGAGATACGTGCATGACCTGACGCATAACATTGACCATGGGGAGATATATATTGATGATGGGGTGACTTTTTCAGAGGTTCTGGTTGAGATCGAGGATCAACAGGAGTGGGTCCTACGTGGATGGTCGATTCCTCTAGTGTGCATCATATGGCATCACGAGAACATCCAAGAGAGCACTTGGGAATGGGAGTCTCAGATGAGTGCTCAGTACCCACATTTTCCCCCTAGTTTATGATGTTTCTTTATTGGGACGTAAAGCCCTGAGGTGGGAGTAATGTAAAGACCCGTAAAATTCAAAGGAAATTTTTTTTCATAATTTTCATTGGGATTTTACAAGGGAGCAGTTTCTGATGGCACCTGATTCCGAGGCCCGGTGTGCCTGGAATTTCTATCCGAAGTTTAGCTTGAGTACATTTAGTGAACGAATGAGCGGGAATTCTTAACTTTTGAACCGATGCTCAGAATCGAATTCTGAGGGCCCCGATAGAACCACAACACCGATAATTTCTTAGGAATAGCTTTTCTGGAGTTTTGTTTTCACGGGTGAAGTTGTTAAATTTTGTGGAAGTTGAAATAAAATTTAATCAATAAAATTTATTTATCTTTCTAAGTGTATAACCTTTGGGTGGAAGTTGGGTAACCACCCAACTTCCCATGAGAGGTTATGAGGCTGGTGGGGCCTACACGAACCCAACCCCTTTATATTCTCTAACCCCCCTCAAATCCCCATTAATTTTTGACAACTTATGTTAATTAATTAAGTGAGTTAAATGTGTTTGTTTGAAATTCAAAAGCATAGTATATGTTAATAAAATAAGTGTTGAAATTCTTTTATTTTGTTGGAATTCTGGTTGTGGGAGCCTTTGGGAGAAATAGAGAGGTATTGAGGATTCTTCGTTCTTTGACGAAGAACGCGAAGAACGCACCGCTACCGATGAAGAACGACGACCTCCGACGGCGGACGACGGTGATAGACGCCTTCCTCAGAGATCACCTAACGCCAAAGACATTCCTTCCACGATGACTCCATCCGCGACGTCTCCTTCCGCGACGGTTAATTCCGCGACAAACTCTCGTTCGACGACAACGTTGAGGTAGTGGTTTATGTGTTTTTATTTGTGAAATATTCCACCATCTATCCTAGTTCATTTGGACCGATTGATATCCTTTAACGGGAGGGTCCGGATAGAAAAAACATGGCCTAACCTTTTCCCTTATTATTATTTGTCGTTGCGGTTTGAAGGAAAGTGACGTTGAGCCGTCGCACCGCGCAGGAACGAATGGCAAGGATGCGCGGCGTCGTCGCGCCACACATTTGAAAATTGAACCAAGCCACGGTGACGTCGCGCCACGCCGGAAAAACCTGAAGACACCACGGCCGGAGCGGGGCTACGGCGTAGGGGTGCAGCGCCGTCGCGTCGCGGCTTAAGCCTGGGCGGAGCAGGGGAACCAGTGGCCGGAATCGGGCCGCCGGTGTTGGAGCAGGGGGGACCGGCCTTGCCGGTCCTGTGGCGGCAGAAGCCGGCCGGCCGGAGCGGGCCGGCCGAATAGGGAGGTGATGGGGGTAAAAAACCCCCTGGTGGCCAGACGTGAGCGGCCCCATTAAGGTGTAATGGTTACTTCAAGCCCCCCCTGTATCCGAACAGCTCGGTCGTTCGGCCGAGCCACCTGGCCAGCATGCCGGACCACCCAGGCCGGGCAGGGCCTAGCCCAGGCGGGGCCGGGCCACACTAGCTGGGCCGAGATACGCACAAACGGGCCGGACCTGGACCCGGTTCGGGTCGACCCAGTTCGGGCTGACCCTGGGGGTATCGGGCCGGGTCGGACCGGGCCCGAACCCCCTATTACCGAACCTCTTTTGGTATGTTGCCCATAACATGAGCTGCAGACCTCTGATCGACGCACCGTTAGTGGCGATACGATCCTTGGATCGAGAAGGTCATTTCGGTATATTTCACTCAAGGTTTCGGTGAACTTTGGGTTCAGCCGGGTTAGTTCGTACATGAAACCAACCGGGCCCTCGGAGTAGAAACGCTTATAACTTATGCTCTGGACGTCCGATTTACTTTCTGTCTACTTTGTTGGATTTCTCTAATTGAGAAGGATCATTTGGACTATTCTGCTCGAGGTTTGGATGTAGTTGGAGTACGGTCGGGTTGGTTTTGACTTATAAACCAACCAGGCCCCTGGGACGAAAAATCCAATAACTCTCAGACCGGGCGTCCAATTGACGCACCGTCTGTGATGTTGAGTTCCTATTGACGATACCAAACTTTTGGATACATCAAATACGGACTGTGGGTCAATTGATGTATCATCCCTTCGGCTCGTTGAGCGGACCCTCCCGAATGAGCTTGCTGTGTGCAGGAACCCTAGAGCTGGTTACGACTACGTCGACGGTGACGACTATGCAGGAATCCTATGTAGATTCGACGGCGACGACAACAGCACTCAGGGATCCTAAGTGGATCAGTGCTATCGATCCTATGTGGGTCCAATCCTGTGGGGGTCAGTGCTTAGTGTTCCTGTGTGGGAAAGCGCCTACAGATCCTGTGTTGGTCTGATCCTGTGTGGGTCATTGCAGGGGTTAGTTACATATTGATCCTTTGTGGGTCATTGCAGTGGTTAGTTACCTATCGATCCAATGTGGGTCATTGCGGGGGTTAGTACCTATAGATCCTGTGTTGGTCCGACGGCTTAGATGAATCAATGGAAATATCTGATCATCTCTATCGTCTTACGAAGAAGTACACCTGTGTGAGCTGAATCATAACTTTCAATTCTTATCTTCGATAAGATTGACTTGTTATCCTGTGTGGATTAAGTAATGATTTCTTATGTGGATCGGGTTGTATTTTCCTTTGTGGACTGGGTTGTACTTGAGCTCGGATGTTGGAGCTGATCATGAATTGATGACCTAGGTATATGTATGGGCATATACCTAAGTAGTGTCGAATATTTCTTCGTGATTGTATGTTTCCTTTTTGGATTATCCTTTGTGGATTCTGGGAGACCTTCGGGGGTCTCGGGGTCCCTACTAAGTAGCTTATATTCACCGTTGCACGGGCTATGACCACACTACGTTGTGTTGGTTGTAGATGACGGACATCGCTGATCAGAGCTGAGGCTTGCTGAGCAGGTCGGTACCCGGAGGTAGACCATTGGGCGGGACGTACTCGGAGCGGATGGCTGGACCCGAGGAGCTGTGGAGGCTATCTATACTCACCCTTCAGGTGGGACTTCCAGTGGACGGCTCGAGGATGCGGTTTTATTTTCAGTTTCAGGTTTCCCTTTCTAGTTGTACTTTACTTTCAGTTTGGGTTTGTATACTGGCCCACTTACATTTCCGCACTTACTTTTGTATCAGTTTTCACTTAGTGTTTACTTCTACTGCTTTCTTGCTTTGTGGTGTGTGTTTACTTTATAAAGGAATTGCCATCCCTTTTTTATCAGAAATTACACCATAGTGCTTGTCTCTAGCCCCTGGCCTATGGAAGGCGGGCTTGGGGTAGTCACGGCACGGACCCCGAGGATGGGTCGTCACATGGGCTTTTAAAGAAACAACTACTTATGAACATCTATAGGTCTACTGCCACACACTATTGGGACAAAATATTCTTGGGTAAATGAACCTATCATGTCTATAACATACAATTGGAAATGTATCATAGATCAAGTGGCGTATGAGAACATTCTAGAAATCTCTCTAATTCAGGGATTACTCCTCCTCACATGTTGAGTGGCTTATGACATTGTCGATGAATATGATGACGAATGAATGAAAAGTATTTCATTGGGGATGTCGCTACTCTCTCTGAGTGCTCTCGGGCTCCCTCAACTAGGGTTCTTCTGCATGAGCTCGTTATCTGTGAAACTGGTTTCTTTTCCTTCATTTTGATTTGTTGGATTGTGCTTTCACCCTGGATCATTGATTCGTTTCTCATTTCCTTTCATTTTTAGTCCTTTTCATCACCAGATTACTACCCCTATTCTATTTTGACATGATCCCAATGTGTTCTTGTTCCTCTATTCCCTCCCAACTATGAGATTCGACCTTCTTGTATCTACCAACATCATTCTCCCTTTCCCATTATATATCTGAAGAAAATCTATTGGTGGCGGCCTCGTATCTAGGTATTTAAGGTGACGTTTTTAGTGGTCCTGTAAGTACGGGGTGTCGGTCCTT
This sequence comes from Viscum album, assembly GCA_963277665.1. Taxonomy (NCBI): domain Eukaryota; kingdom Viridiplantae; phylum Streptophyta; class Magnoliopsida; order Santalales; family Viscaceae; genus Viscum; species Viscum album. The sequence continues at coordinate 1,151,517,475 of OY728122.1, forward strand.
CCTACCCGTAGAGGCATTGGTCTGGTCCCCCGACCGATGCATTGATCAAATTCTTCATTGTGATCTTGTCTTCAGGAAGGAAAAAATGGTGAGAGTGCTTATGAGTTTTGTTCATTTGGATTTTAGTTGTTCTCTTTTGGGTTTTCTTCATGTTTCTAGTGGTTTTTTGGTGGTATATTGTGGGGGTTCGACTCTCATGATGGTGTCTCTTGGAGTCTAATGGTTGTCGTGGTATCGGGATGTCTGGATCTCTACTTTATGATAGTTTCCCACTCCTTTGCTTCAATGTCGAGATGAAGTCACTAACTGCGGTGCCTATGGTGGTTTCGATGGCAGGGTTTTCTAGTTATGATGATGATTGTTTTTGGGTGTTGATGATTTTATTCTAATCTAGCATCAAGATCCCAAAAATCTTCACCCGATCAGATTTGAGTTGTGGTTATCAAGGTTTTTTGGGTTGTGTAGTTTGAGCGATCATCTGCGTTTCCGAAATCATTGCTAGCGGTTTCCTCACCTCTAACTTTTGATTCCTGTTGCGGTTGATCGTTGTGGTATTGGTGGAGGTAAATTTGGACCGACTTCGAATGGTTGGTTGTGTTCTTGTTCTGTCGTGGTGTATTTTTTATGGTGAAGATGATGGATGGCGATAAGAAGTGACAGATAGGATGATGGATGTCGGTAGGGAGTGATAGGGCTCATGAAGCGGGCTAGAACATTGGCCGAGATTGGTGTTGTTTTGGATTGAAATTAGGAATTTGAAATCTGAAAAAATGGGCGCAATTCTTTTGTTTTTGCAATGGCGGGTTATGACTTTGTATGTTCCTTGGTTTGTGTTGGGTTTACATTTACCATTAAAAGTGTCATTTTAAAATATAAAAAAATGGATTTTGTGTGGGAATACGATGATGAACCAATCTTAGATGTCATGGAACATGGATTTGATAATCTTCATGGACATGGATTATTTATTTGTAATCTATAATGGAATTACAACAATATTTAAGATCCCATACCTTCATCTGAATGAAATATTTTGGGTATCACCTTCTTTCACCCTTAACTGGTAATATCCAACCCGCAAATTGATCATAGAAATCCAGCTCAACACTCATAGATAGATGAAATGATCACATATCCTCGAAATAGGGTAACTATTTTTACAATCACCATATTCAAACTTGGTAGTCTATATACAACCTCATACTAGAATCCACCGTCCATACGATCAAAACTCAGGTACACTACAGTGAAAAACTATGAAAGGTAAAACCATTCGGCATCATATCATCTTCCAGAATCCTCAAATATCACAACACAGATGTCACTTCTGATAAGGACCCATTGAAATTTGATAAGAACCTTTCTTAATGTATATCCTAAAGACAATATCACTTTGAAGGGTTGTGTCACCAAAAACTTTAGGAATACATCTAGGAACACTGTAATGAACCATGAAAATTTCATTATTCCAGCATCCCCAGACGCCACAAACAAATCAACCAATAGGGAAATAAGGGGCCAAATAAACTAACATCACACCTGACAAATCCACTCCCCAATGGAAACCACATGTTCTCCATCCACATCTGTAATCATGACTCTCCTCTGAAGGAATTTGATATCATAATTTACATAATAAAACTAATTGATAAGGAGTATTACATCGAATGGAATTATCTGTAGAATTAAATGATCCCAAGAGGACTGATGTGACCCAATAATCATTCTTTACCCCCAATGCACATTAAAAAAGATAGTATGGACAACAAATACCCTATTCAACACTAGGGGTATACAAATACTCTCTAGATCTAGTCCCAATTCATTAGATCTATTAGGTGTAACAATAGAGTGAGAAGATAATCAATCAAACATGGAATAAAGAAGGTTACTAAACAAACTGATCATACCTCTAATGATCTCCTTCCCCTCTGGTACAGCTTCCTTCCTTGAAAGAATCTAACCTAGCCCAACTATTCTTCACTCCATGTAGGACCATTTCCACAGCCAATATCAGGTCATGGAAACAAAACACAATGACATTCTAAGGTGGCCTATTCCATTACAATCTAACCATGGAGGAGAAAAAATATACTTCCATTGATGATCAAATGGTATCATTGTAAACTTATACTAATTAAATTGTTGAAATTTACCACCTCCAACAAACTGAGTGCATGGAAACACTGGGTATTGGCTCTAGAGATGGAAATAAACCCCACAACCAAAACAATCTATAATAATACTCCTTGAAAAATCACAAAAACAACTATAAAAATCTGTATGGAAAGGAATTTGTTGAGGTAGAAACAATTTGGCTCTAAAATTCAAATGCAATGACACAGGGGACCTTCCACTAACTTCCCTTCCACTCGAGGAACCCTACTGGTTCCCCTCTCACCCCAAACATCCTCTTTAGTGCATCCACTTGATCGTCTCTTCCTTATTCTGAACGTCAATATATGTTGGGAATGTAAATGGTTCTAAATCATATTGGATAGAAGGATGATGTTAATCCTCAATATGTGTCACACAAGACTTCTCATCTGGACAAAGATCGTGGGAAAATGAAAATTTTCCTTGAACATGATTCCCATCACTTGAACTGACATGCTCTCATTTTAATGACAGGGAAGCTCCATCCTCTTTATCACCTTCATGATCTAAGAAAGGAACTCTTCGTGGATCTCATTTTGTATTTCATCCCAAAAAACATGTGCATCCTTTCACTCTCCAAGATACACCATCCACCACTAATGTGAAAATCCCATCATCTGACTGACTACCTGAGGGACCCAGGACTCCATTAGATCCTAGATCAAATCTAAAGTGATAACCAGCTACTCCAGCCAATTCTTTATCTCCAAATATTAGACACTTCCCTCGTACATCCCCAAATATTTATACTGGAAAGAACAAAACTTCATCTTCCACTAATAATCATCCTAATCTTGATCAAAAATAAAATAATCAACATGATCATCCTGGTTAACTTCAACTTATTTATCCAATTTAGATTGATGAATAAGTGTCATATATTAAGGGAAAATATGTAATTAGAAATCATTATTATTTTGTAATTTCAATAATATTAAATTGTAATCATTTAATTATTTTTTATATTCCTTTAAATATACCAAAAAACTAAATTCGAATAAAAACACAATTCATTTTGATTCATGTACCTTTCATAGGGATCTACCTTGTATGCAAGTCCATCTCACATAGTCATTAAATATGCACAAAGTCCACTAAATGGATCATGGGGTGCCTAAAATCCAATTTCCTAGAAAATCACCCTAGTCTATATCATATACCATGGTCACCTAACATTATTTCTATACAAACCCATCCAACCCCAACTATGACCAACTCTAAACTCCACCCTATCACTCAACCATCAACTTTTATAACAGCCTATCCAAACCCTCTCCCACCAAATATACTTCAATTAAGGGAGGGAGACAATGAACCATGAGTCTCATATCTTGTAGGTCATGGGTTAGCGACTAGTAGTGAGGGTATGACAATATCATTTAAAGAAATCATTACCCTCAATAATATAAATAGGATGGGAGATAAGATGAGTCATCATAAAAACTCCAAGCCACAATATAAAAGGAAATCCAAAAAACATCTCACATTCAAGAATAAATAGAATTCATACAGATAAAAATATATATCCGAAGTAAATAACCAAAACTAAAGATAAATAAACAATGAATAAACTGTCAGGGACCTCAAAAAGTAATGTCCATCGAAGTCCACAAAATCATCTTCGAAATATGAAAATGATTTCATATACATAGAACGAGAATATATGTAAAATCAGAAGGAAAACCAATGTCTTGTAGGATCTAAATAGTGATGTAGATGATAAATATAAAAGAGGGGGGGGGGTGAATTTTACACTTTGAAAATTTCCTTAAACAAGGAAAGATCTATGTTTAAAAAATTTAAACTAAGAAAGTTCACAACATCGCTAACCCCAATTGAAAGATTGGTACAGTGTATGAAGTTTCAAAATTTTTGTTTTATGCACTTGCTTAAAACTAGAAAGTGATTCTGAAAAACTTGTTCTGGAAATATGGATCTGGAAATTGAATGTTAACCAAATTTTACAATATGAGATTCTACCTTAAAGCGTATATAATCTAAATTAATCAGAGTACAAGTTTAAGGAAATATAAGAAGGTTATATTTTCCTTACAATACAAAATTGCAGTATAAAAACATGTAACAAAAACCAATAACAAGATATAAATCTTTTAACCCAAAGAGAAGGGTATCCAACAACCTTGGATAAAGGGCCCTTGATTTATACATTCAAGAATGTATGTCTTACCCACACTCGGGTATGCCCTCAATACGAAGATTAGAGTCTCCGTCTTGCTATCCCCGCAAGCCATAAACTTCAATGTAGTTGGAAGCTTTGTATTCCTTAGTAAAGATGCCCTCGAACATCAAGGTAGTCGACACCTTTTTCTTCCTATCCCCGAAAGCCCTTGAATGTAATCAACAACATTCAGAGTCGCACGAAGCAATATGCACAAGGGAAAGTTTGAACAAGCTCGTCAAAATTTCTGCACGAAGCTTTGAGAGTTAATAAGATCCTCTCTCTCTCTCTCTAGAAATCACTTCAACAGAACTTAGTCCAAGATCAATGTCAAAGTTGTCGCTTCTTTTTAAATGATATCCTATTTATAGGAGAATCTACAATGGTCAGCTCCCTCCTCCAACGGTCATATTTTCCTTAAATTATGGAGGGACCTATACATGTGTCACTCAACAAACGTTTAGTTAGAAACAGAATGGAAAAAATCATTTTTTAATGAAATGAGTATAAGCATAAGAAAAACTGATGTTCGGAATGTAAGAAAATAAAAGTTCAGAGTCCAACCAAAATGCAATTCATAGTCTATAATAAAGAGATATTCGGATTCTGTTTTATAGGAATTTGGAACCCAAATTCTGTGGAAATCCGGAGTCTAAATTTCTAAGTAAATTTGTAGTCTGGTTTCACTTGAATTCAGAATGTGAACATACAGAGTTCAGAGTTGACCTAGTATAAGTTTGGAGTTGAACTCATAGAAGTTCGGAGTCGAACTAGTACATGTTCGGAGTCTATCTAATAAATGTTCGTAGTCCAGAATTCAGAGTGGAACTTTCTTAGAGTGTGTATCCAGAATTCAAAGTAAAACTTAATTAAATTTCATATCTAGAATTCAGAGTGGATCTTCATTATAGTTCATATCCAGAATTCGGTGTGGAACTTCATTAAATTTCATATCCAGAATACGAAGTGGAAGTACATTACAGTTCATATTCAGAATTCAGAGTGGAACATCATTACAGTTCATATCCAGAATTCGTAATGGAACTTCATTACAGTTCGAATCCAGAATTCATATCCTAAAACAGAATGCTTCATATTTAAGCATTATATGATTCTGGGGTTTTGGGTATGAATCAGATTTTTATACTTAAGAAAAATATTGATATGTATAAGGAAATCTAGGTTAGGGTAAATTTCCATAAATAAGGAAATTTTCCTTATAGAAGTAAAATATTGATTTTCTTAAGTATAAGGTATTTGTGATTTTCAAAACAAAAAGGAATGGAAAATTAATAAGGAAAATCTTATTGACTCAACAATCTTCCCCTTTTTGGAAAGCAAAAACTACCTTATGAAAAAGAATATAAGTACATTGAAAAATTTCATTTGACTTTGAAATTAAAACTTATCTCCCTTTGTTCATGGATGATTATGAATAAAACTAACTCCCCCTTAGGCAATCAAACTCTAAGGATTGTAATCTGAATTTTCGGAATGGTGTTTTCATTATCATAGGAATGAAAAACCTCGTTGTAAGAAACCCCCTCTTAGTTTAAGGATATCTTCACATAGAAATTTTTCCTTCTCCATTTTAAATTTTTTCTTCTCCCCTTTTGTGTAGTTATTTTTCCTTCTCCCCCTTTGTGAGTTTCAAAAATAATTTACAGGAATGGAAAAGAAATAAAGTACCTAAAACAGACACAAGATATGACCAACCAAAAATTTCATTAGGGTTGAAATAATTTTTTCAATGAAAGACAAATGAAACAAAAGATCGGATCGAATCTATTTGTCTTCCCTTTCCTTTGGGATTAGCTTCTTCAACAAGGTTTTCAGATTCTTCCAATCTTTCTGATCCTCCTCAGATTACTTCTCCAAATCTGTGATCCTTTCTTATTGAGCTTCCAGCACCTCAGCCTGAGCCTTCATGGCCTCTTCTTGAATCTTCACTAACTCATCTTTATTTACAAGATTTTCTTCGAGCTCAATCCAGAGACCACTATCCCTTTTAAAATTTTGAGCAAGAGAGTTAACCTTATCATTTAATTCCTTCACTTGTTGATTTCGAGAATTTTGCTCAAGGATTAACTAATTTTGAAGATTCTTAATCTTAGAGTCCTCGGTGTCAAAATCATCATTAACATCATTATGAAAATGATCAAACTCATCCATGTCTTCTTCAACTTTATTAGACCAAAAAGTGATTTTGCTGCATGATTTCATGTTCACATCATTATTGATAAGGAAATTTCTATGATCAGCCTCAATCTTCACAAACTTATCAATTACCATAGATAAGGATTCTGACTTTTGATTCATGTTATGTTGTAGCATCTGGCATCTGGAGTCTATAGTGGGAAATATCAGAATCGTGTCCACAAAATTTTTCAAAGACTCCACAACAAAATCATGACCATGAGATGATGATTCTGAATCAGAGATTTTTCTTGGGTATTGTTCTTCTTCAATTTTCACCTTCTACCTTTTAGAAGAACCACCAACTTCTTTCTTCCTGATGATATGTTTTGTTGGTGTATCCATGATCACTTGCTTACCATTATCAGTTTTCAAAATGTGTTGATCATCTAGAGATTTTTCCTCAATTTATAATAGTTGAACAATATTGTCCTCATCTATTTTCTCCTTCTCTATTCCTTCTTCATGATAATGCATTTCATAACTTACTTCCTCATCAGATAATTCATTATCTTTCTCTTCCTATTCCTTATCATCATATTTTTTACCTTCTTTCTCAAATCTGTTTCCCAGAGTGACTAATTTTTGAAGATTCAGTCTTTTCTTGATAATCTTGTACTTGTTTGGTCAAGTCATCTAGATCATCACTCTCTTATTCTACTTTTTCCTATTCTTCAACAACTTCTTCTTATATTATCTCAACAAATTTTTTTTCTTCTCTTTCAACAACTTCTTTCTCTTCAAGTTTTTCTGGAATAAAGTAATTTTTCCCAAGAGTCTCTGGTAATGGTTGAATATCAAACGTTTCTGGAATAGGGATCTTCTCAGAGGATACTTATGTATCTCTCAACAGAGATTGTACAAGCATAGCTTCAGACAGATTTTTCTTCATCTTCTTCTCTTTTTCTTGTCTTTCCAACTAATAAGAAGATTTCTCTTTTAAGGCCTTAGCCTCAGCAGGATCTATTCTGAATTTAGGGTCCCCTTATTTTCTTTTATCATGTTCTTCCCTCCACTTAGCAACAAATTCATCTGGGTAGGATTTTTGTTTATTTGGCTTGGGTGGTGCAGATTGAGTTTCCTTAGCATTCTGAGTCCTGTCTTCAGCCACAACTTTATTCAACTTTCTCTTCTTCCCTGCCTTTTTAGATGGTTCCAGAGTTTGTTGATCTTTCTGAGCTGCCTCAGCCTCGTCCTCTGGTAAAGTGTAGGATTCTACAGATTCATTAGAAAAATCCAACTTCAACCTCTTTAATGTATCATCACTAACCAGCATTACCTTGAAATTTCTTTTCTTTGAAGTGTAAGAAACTTTAAACGAATCAAGACATCTGATAATAAGCATAGAATGCAAGGCCAGATACATAATGATCTGAGCATTATGATTCCCTTCTTTAATATTCTTAACAGTAATCAAAACATACCTCATCAAATTCAACTTCCATAGATTTACCAAAAAATATACGATGTATATATCACTCTTCTTAAGATTATCCTTATCACCACTTCTTGGTACTAAAAAGCATTGTATCCATAGCTATATATTCTGATTATTTGGAGAGAGATGAGAAATCATATTAGTCTTGGCATCTTTAAGTCCAAGGCATTTCAATGCCTTCACTTTGTTAAATCTTCCTTGCTCATCCAAAAGCATTTGTGAACCAAAATCAGCTTCACCTTCATAAGATATACCCACCAAGCTTACAGAATTAATATAAGAAAGAATATAAGTCTTCCCATAAGACTTGAATGAAAACTTCTCTTTTCCATATTCCTTAAGGAAGGAAACATACTCGTAAAAATCAACAATAAAATCTGTATAAACTTGATCCTGTGTGACTGGCTTTGATAAGAAAACATCCTCACAACCATTCAATCTGATATTCTTAGATATAAGAGAATCATACTTGTCGAAACTCAGATGCACAAACCTCTCCCTGTAAACTAACCATTTTGAGATTGGCTTCGTAGTTGAAATATCCCGAGAAGTAGCTTCAACAGGCATTCAGAATGGAGAGCTCTGGAAGATTTGTAATGACATTTAAGAAGGGAGGCAGAACTTTGACACGTGAGAGCATGAAAACGATGTGGGACAACCAATGGGGGTTCTCTTTATATAGGCGATGGGGCCAACCATTCAGCTTCCAACAACCATATAATGGTTGATAAACTCTTTGATATGATCTGACGGTTGATAACATACCCGTATGGAAATCTTGAATCTGATCTTTTAGGGTTCTCAGAAAAAAATCTGATTTAAGAAAAATAGAATCTGATAAATTTTAAAACTCAAAAGGAAAATACCTGCAAGAAAAATATGACTATGACAACCTATGTAAAAAATCAATCCTTTTAGATTGGCAAGGAAGTTTATTCATAACAGGTGATATTATTCTGGAAGAAAAATTTTACTATGAAAAACTAGCTATGAAATACTTAATGTTGAAAAGACATTGAGTACCAAAACTCCAGTACGGAAAGTATGAGTACAAAAATCCCAGTATGAAAAGTATGAGTATGAAAAATTTCAGTAAAAAATATATGAGTACAAAAAATTCTAGTACAAAAAGTTTGAGTATGTAAAATGTCATTATGAAAATTTTGAGTAGAAAAATTCTCATTACAAAAATTCTGAGTATGAAAATTCTCATTACGAAAGTTCCAGTTCCAAAAATTTCCATTAAAAAAATTTCAGTTCCGAAAACATTATTACGTAAATTTATGTTACAATAGTTTGAAAAACTAACTATGAAAATTTTGTTTTCAAAAGCTTTTAGAAAAACTGACTACAAAAATTCTGATTACAAAAGCTTTAAAAAATTTACTACGAAAATTTTGATTACAAAATCTTATAAAAAAACCAACTACAAAATTTTTGATTACAATAGCTTTTTAAAAAAATGACTATGAAAGTTTTGATTATGCTAACAAGAAAATGTACTCACTCTATGAAAAGGAGTTTTTTACTGTAAGGAGAATTGTTCAACAAGAAGTTAATGATGAAGGATTACCTCCCAGTTATCATTCCTAACTTATGTTTAATGTATTCAAATCTATCGTTGGGTAATGATTTTGTGAAAATGTCAGAAAGTTGATCTTGTGTTCCGATAAACTGAAGAATGATATCTCATTTTAGTGTGTGATCCCTAAGAAAGTGATGCCTAATATCTATGTGTTTTTCACGGGAGTGATGTTGCAGGGTTTTACTAAGGGAAATGAAACATGTGTTATCAAACAAAATTTGAGCCTTAGAAAAACTCAAGCCATAGTCTGTGAGTGTCTGTTGCATCCACAACACTTGAGCACAACAACATCCAGATGCTATATATTCCACTTCAGCAGTGGAGAGTGCTACTGAGTGTTGTTTCTTGCATGACCAAGAATCTAATGAATATCCTAAGAAATGACACATTCCGGATGTACTCTTTCTATCCATTCTACATCCACCAATGTCAGTATCCAAAAAAATCTATAAAACGAAATCATTTCAAGAAATATAAAATAATCCAAGATCCATGGTTCCCTATAAGTAGCGACAAATTCATTTCACTACCTTTAAATGAGATTCCATAGGATTGGATTGATATCTTGAACATAAGCATACTGAAAACATCAAGTATGGTCGACTAGATGTCATGTAATGTAGACTTCTTATCATAACTCTAAATGATGTTTGATCTAATAGTTTCCCAGCTTCATCAAGATCATGTGTGTTTGAGGTACCAATAAGAGTACTTATAATCTTAGTGTTTTCGTACTGATACTTTTTAAGAAGGTCTTTAATATAGTTATGTTGGGATTTGTATATTCCTTCTGGTTTTTGATAAATTTGAAAACCAAGGAAAAATGTAAACTCACCCATCATACTCATTTCAAACTCAGATTTCATTAGATCTGCAAAAGAATCAGTTAAATATTTCTGAGTTGAACCAAATATAATGTCATCAACATAAATTTGAACAATCAAAGCATTTTTCTTATCTTTCTTTATAAAAAGGGTTAGATCTGCATTTCCCTTAACATAGTTATTTTGAATAAAAAATCATGTAAGTCTATCATACCAAGCTCGTGGAGCTTGTTTAAGGCCATACAATGCATTGATAAGTTTAAAAACATGATTAGGATGTTTTGTATCATCAATTCCAGGAGATTGTTCAACAAAAACTTCCTCTTGAACATAACCATTAAAGAATGCACAAATCACATCCATTTGAAAAAGTTTAAAATTTAAGAATATTGCAAAGGTGAGTAATATACGAATAGATTCAAGTCTAACTACTGGAGCATAGTATTATTCATAGTCTATCCCTTCTTGAGGATTATAGACTTTAGCAACTAGTCGAGCTTTATTTCTTACAATGACTCCATTTTAATCACACTTATTTCTAAAGACCCATTTTACTCCAATAATAGAATTTTCTGTAGGTCATTCAACATGGGTCCAGACATTATTCATTTCAAATGCATTTAGTGCATCTTGCATGTCTTTTATCCAATCGTCATCACCTAGAGCTTCATCAGTGCTTTTTTGGTTCTAATTGGGAAAGAAATTATAGATGTTCTACTTCAGTTCATAAGGAACTTCTAGTCCTTACAGGTTGATTTACATCACCAATGATATTATCACTGGGATGATTCTTAAGAAACACCTGACTTGGAATTTGTAAAACCTATTCATCAATATAGTGTAGAAAGTCTTCTAGGGTAAATGTTTCAGAAATATTTTCTTGAAAATTTTCCTTATCAGAAAGATCTTCTATCAAGGGTTGATAATCAGTTTTTGAAAACACATCCGAGGATGTAGGTTGAGATTGTTTAATAACAAAAGGATAAGACTCATCAAATTTTACATGTACTGATTCCTCAACTGTACAAGTGTTTTTATGGAAAACTCTATAAGCCTTAGAAGTTGTGGAGTAACCTACGAAAATTCCTTCATCATATTTTGGTGCAAATTTGTGTAGATTATCTTTAGTATTCATGATGAATACCTTGCAACCAAAAACCATGAAGTAGGAAAGTCTAGGTTTTCTACCATTTCATAACTCATAAGGAGTTTTATTAAGAAAATTTCTATTCAAAACATGATTTATAGTGTAACAAGAAGTACATACATCTTTAGCCCAAAAATGTCTAGCTATAGAATATTCACTAACCATGGTTCTAGTTATCCCTTGAAGAATTCTATATCTTCTTTCAACTACTCCATTTTTTTGAGGAGTTCTAGCTGCTGAAAAGTTTTGAGTAATACCTTTTCTACTACAAAAAGTTTCAAAATTAGAATTTTGAATTTCTCTTCCATGACTACTATGAATATTTTTCAGTGGAATATTTTTCTCATTTTTAACTTGGGCTCTAAAACTATTGAAATAAGAAAAATCATCATACTTATATGCTAGAAAATAGATCCATGAAAATCTAGTGTAATCATCTATTAGAACAAACACATTTTACTTTCCCCCAATGCTTCCAGTTAGTGTTGGACCAAAAAGATCCATGTGCACCAACAGTAATGCATCCCATTTTGAGACGTCACCGATTGATTTAAAACATGATTTATGTTGCTTTCCATAATGATAAGAATCACAGACTTTAGAAGAATCAAGTCTAAGCTCAGGTTGATCCTTAACCAGTTTCTTCTTAGATAGTTCGCATATGTTTCTAATGTCATAGTGACCTAGTTTCATATGCCATAACCTTGAATGATCTTCTATTGCACTTAGGCAAGGTATGTCTTGGCTCCTAAGGTCTTCTATGTTCATAGTGTATACATTCTCTTGCCTATGGGCAGAGAGAAGAAACTCTTCCATGGAATTGTGAACTATTCATTTATTATTCCTAAAATACACAAGGTATCATTCATTACAAAATTGACTTATGCTAATGAGATTTTTCTTAAGTCCCTTAACAAACAAAACATTTGAAATCAACGTTTTACAAGAAGAACAATATTACATATACCAAAAATTTCTCCATGATCATTATATCCAGAAGTTACTTTTCCTCCTTTCGTCTTGATAATATTTTCAAAATAGCTTTTGATACTAGTCATATGCCGGGAACATCCACTATCCATGTACCATGTATTATTTTTGGTACATCCTTTGTCTTTCTGATAATAAGAAAAGAATAAGACATTCTGAATCCAAATATGTTTGGATCCGAGATTTTTAGATAACAAAATTTTAGGTATCCACACTTTTCATAGAAATATGCTTTATGAAACCCAAGAGATTGAACTCTATTCAAAGAACAATTTTTCTTCCAATTCCCACCACTTTGATACTTAGTGAAAAAGGGGATTTAGAAGGAACAAAATAGTTGTTTTTGAAAACTGGTTTTAGGTGAGTATAACCTACTCCAGTAGTGTTTCCGTGAGGTTTAATTTTAGAATACATCTTGTCAAAATTTTCCTTCCCAGAGGTAAATTTTTCAAGAAGTTTCTTAAGAGAAAAAATTTCATATTTTAGTCTAATGACTAAATCCTTATCCTTATGAATCATTTCCTTATAGTTATATTTTTCCTCAAAAATGATCATCTTTAAAATAGCATTCTTAGGATCTTTAGAATGTTCTTCCTGATCAGAATTTTCTTTTTCAAGGACTTTAGAAAGTTTTTCTAAAAGCTCTTCTTTGTCTTTAAGATCTATAGAAAGATCTGAAATCTCTTTTGTAAGAACTTCTTCCCTATATTTTCCATGTCTAATTTCATAGAAATTTTACTATTTTTTGATTCAAGTAACTTGGAAAATATAGATACTTCTTCATATGAAGGTTCTTCATTTTATAATGATGAAGTATCTTCATTAGAAGTACGATTTTCGTAATAGTAATAATGATCAAGAGATAAATTTGTTAAATCCTCGGCAGAGCATACCATGGCCATGAGACATGTATGTAGAAAAGAAGTATTAGAAATGAATCCCATATTCTTCTAAGCTGATGAATCATATTCTGAAGATTCACTTTCTGAAGAGTCTCCACAGCTAGCACTCCAAGTAGTATTAGCTTTCACACTTTTCTTAGCTTTGGATTTGCAAATATTCTTTCTATTCTTTTCAGAATGCCTCCATTTTCTTTATTTCTTTTTAAGCATAAGGCAATTAGGTCGTCTGTTTCCACATCTCTTTCATTCACAGTATGTGACCTGTAAATCTTTCTTGTCTTTCCTTTCCATCTTCTTATACTTGCATTGGACATTCCTTTGACTGGCTATCTTGTTCATTCTTCGAGAAAGAAGAGCTAACTCATTATCTGAGAATTCACTCTCACTATATTTGGATTGGATATTAATCTTCTTATACATGGATCTAGTTACTCTCTCAGGAGTCTAAGATTTCATGTGACCTGATGTTGTAGTAAATGAAACAGTACCATTCCCTTTCTTCTTTTTGATGTTGTCATCATCTCACTTTGTCCTTGTTTCATGTTGAAGAAGTGTTCCAAAAATCTCATCTAACGAAATTTGAGTAACGTTCTGGTTCTCATTAATAACAGTTCTATTTGATTCCCACTCATTGGGAATAATATCAATGATCTTGTCAATAAGAGCTTCATCATCCAGACCTTTATCTCCCATATATATTAATATATTCACGATTGTCATAAATCTTTGCTGTACTTTACAAATAGGTTCTCCATAAGGATAGTTGAAACCATGATACTCAGCTCTAAACATAGCTCTTCTTGTCTCTATGACTTTTGATGTACCAAAATGAGTAACTTCAAGTTTCTTCCATATGTAGTTAGCTATTTCATGAGAAGAAATTTTTCTATATATGTTCCTAGTAATTGAACATAGTAGAGTATTGTGTACCTTATAATTTAATTGATAATCATGCTTCTCTTGGTTTGTGAAAGTACTAACTTCCTTATCATAAATTTGATAACCTCCAGTAATCATAACAATTTTTTCCACTCCAGTTTTGACAACAAAAGCCTTCATACGATCTCTCCAATACTCATAATCATTTGCATAAAAAATAGGTGGTCTTGTGGGATTTAGGTCGTCGATGGAACCACCATTTAAACCTGCCATATTAAAAATATTTCTACACAGAAAATTTTTAATAAAAAAAAAGATCGGATTCAAGGAGAAAATTCATAAGCATGAAAAATATTCCTATGCATGGAAAATATAGAACAATGAAAAACTGAGCAATAAAAACTTATACGTGAGTATAATTATTTTAGATACCTCCTATGATACCAATTGTAGGATCGAAATAACAATGTAGATGCTCAATATACAAGAGGGGGTTGAATTGTAGACATTATAAATTTCCTTAAACAAGGAAATATCTAAGTTTTACAAAGTTAAAATAAGAATGTTAACAACACCTCTAACACCAATTGAAATATTGGGACAAAGTATGAAGTTAGAAACTTATTGTTCTATAAACTTGCTTAAAATTGGAATGTGATTCCAAAAAACTGGTTCCAGAAATATGGATCCGGAAATTGAAACTTAACCAACGTTTATAATATGAGATTCTACCTTAAAGCATATAGAATCTAAATTAATTAGAGTACAAGTGTAAGGAAATATAAGAAGGTTATATTTTCCTTACAAAACAAAAATTCAATGGAAATAGTTGTATCAAAAACAAATAAAAAGATATAAATCTTTTAACACAAAGAGAAGGGTATCCAACAACCTTGGATAAAGGTCCTTTGATTTATACTTTCAAGCAAGTCTGTCTTAACCACACCCGGGTAAGCCCTCGATATGAATATCACAGTCTCTGTCTTTCTAGCCACGCAAGACCTCAACTTCAAGGTAGTTAGAACCTCTGTCTTTCTCAGCAAGGAAGCTCTCAAACTTAAAGGTAGTCGGAACCTCTATCTTCCTATTCCCGGAAGACCTAGAATGTAATCACCATATTTCTGAGTCGCAAAATGCAATATGCACAAGGAAATTTTTGAACAAGATGTTCATACTTTTTCATGAAGCTATGAGAGTTAATAAGAGCCTCTCTCTCTAGAAATCACTTCAACAGAACATAGTCCAAGATCAGTTTCAATGTTATCGCTTCTTTTCAAATGATGTCTTATTTATAGGCGAAGATCAAATGGTCGGCTCCCTCCTCCAACGGTCATATTTTCCGTAAATTTCATAGGGACATGTACTTGTGTCACTCAACTAATGGTTAGTTTGAAACATAATGAACGACATCATTTTATAACAAATAATGTGTAAATGAAGGCACAACATCATTTTATAATGAAACAAGTGTAAGAATAAGCAAAACTAATGTTCGGAATGTATGAAAATAAATGTTCGGAGTCTAACCAAAATGAAATTCGGAGTCTATAATAAAGAGATATTAATATTCTGTTTTATAGGAATTCGGAACTTGAATTCTGTGGAAATTCGGATTCCGGATTTCTAAGGAAATTCAGAGTCTGGTTTCACTAGAATTCAGAATCTAAACTTATAGAGTTCAGAGTTGAACTATTAAAATTTCAGAGTCGAACTCATAGAAGTTCGGAGTCGAACTAGTAAAAGTTCGTAGTCGAACTCATAGAAGTTATGAGTCGAACTAGTAAAAGTTCAGAGTCGAACTAGTAAAAGTTTGGATTCCATAATTTGGAGTGGATCTTTCTTAGAGTTCGTAACTAGAATTCGGAGTGGAACTTCATTACAGTTCATATCCAGAATACGGAGTGGAACTTCATTACAGTTCATATCCAGAATTTGGAGTGGAACTTAATTACAGTTTATTTCCAGAATTCGGAGTGGAACTTCATTATAGTTCATATCCAGAATTTAGAGTGGAACATCATTACAGTTCATATCCAGGATTCGTAGTTGAACTTCATTACAGTTCATATCCAGAATTCGGAGTGGAACTTCATTACAATTAATATCCACAATTCGGATCCTAAAACAGAATGCTTCATATCTAATCATTATATGATCCCAGGGGCTTTAGGTATGAATCCAATTTTTATACGTAAGAAAAATATTGATATGCATAAGGAAATCTAGGTTAGGGTAAATTTTCTTAAGGAAATTTTCCTTATAGAAGTAAAATATCGATTTTCTTAAGTATAAGGTGTATGATTTTCACAATAATAAAGAATAGAAATGACATAAGGAAAACGTCATTGACTCAACATGTCTCTCATTCATATATGAAATAAGCATACTAATTCCCTTGTGGGAAAACAACAGAACCAAAAAACACCTATTAATGTATACAAACCATCCCAAACTCACCAACACATGCTCGCAAAATAATGCAAACCAAGTAATATAATAAAACAAGAATTGCATTGATAAGGGTTACCAATTCCACTTTCCCACTACTATGTTGAAATCACACCCAAAATCATATATCCCATATCTACCAAATACCACACCACCCCATAAGAATGGTCATAACACACCATACCCATAGATGCTTATTATCACTGCCATATAACCACGACCCCATCACATCATACCTGAAAACACAAGGGCCATGAAAAAAACTATACAATGCAATAATAGACAGCCGACCATCACCACCTATGGAATACCTACATCTCCTAGAATAGGTAGTGGGAAAGAGTGTGTTACCATCCATAGTACTCCTCACCAGATGTTGGGAAAACCCCATGTGACAATGAAAGTGTTAAGACATAATGCTTGATGTTGGTGGGGTGCATATTAAAATCACATGAACGAACATGTATATATACAATATCAAACCCTCAATCCCAACTTATGGGTTCAAAAACGATCAAAAAAACCCACAACAACATCAAATTTTCTGCCACATCAATATACATAACACCACACTTGAATCTGAAATCCCAACATAATAATTCCCACAAATTTCATTTAATCCCCCCATTTATTTTCTTAATTATCATCAACCATATTTTACCAGAAAAACCACTATTTAATAATCCATTATCAATTTCCATTACATTATCCGAACGAACCCAATACAATTAAAATATTATTGAACATTTATTTATTTATTCTATCAATAATTGGGAATCTAGAAAAAAGAAACCACAACCCCACCACCTGAAAAGAATGAAAAAAATTACCTCTCCACCACCAAAAAATCACGAGAAAACAAAATGTATTCCCTATAATCCCAATCCACATATTATATTCTTGAAATCAAGGTCAAAAATAACAAAACATCAAGACCATTACACAAACTTAAAAATGGTATTTTTTTAACATACCATAGTATTTTAGAGGGTCTATCGCTATGAAAAAATATGGGGGAAACAGTTTCAGTAACCAAATATAAATGGTGAATCAATTTCAATTTTAGAGTGATATCAAAATAATAAAAATAAAAATAAAAATTCAACACATATATACAGCACATGAAAACCCCCAATGACCCTAATTTTTTACACTACATCAAGCCCGTACAATTCAAAATAGAACAAATAATATTAATTACATAAATTCATTTTAATCAAACCCACATTTTACCCTTTCAATTAAACTAATCAATTCATTATATTTTATTATGTTGGCACAACCATAACAAATATATGAAAAATGTAAACCCCACTCACATGATAAAAAATCATTCCAACTTACTTCCCACCAGAGGGTGAAGAAGAATTCTCAAAAACCAAAAACACACCACGGTAACCACTAAAAACCTGCACTACAACAAATTTATATCAAATCATAACCCAATACACACCCTAACCATAATAACATCACCGAAGATAATCTACAAGATAATAATGAATGAAAACACACCATGAAGGTAGAATGACCTATTAGGGATCAACCAAATATTTCCCAAGAACAACCACCACGAATAATGGATTAGAGAAAGAGAAAGAGGGTTTGAATAACACCTCAGGATGCCTAAGGATCATTCAAAAAATGATAAAGAAAAAGCAACAATCGAATGAAAAAAATTTTTGTTAGAAAATAATCGTAAAACATCACTAGATCAGGGGTTTACATGATGTGTAGTACCCTATCATGTCATGCAATCCTTGGTGTTAAGTTTGACTATAAAATGATTTCCCATTTTATTACATTAACCCAAAAATCATCATGTCATGAACCGTCCATTAAAACATCATGAAATAGTCTTTCACATCCTGGATTACACTTACACGATATGTATTTCATGAAGTAGTAATATTCCACCTGTAAATCCCACCAAAAATCATAGTACCTCCCCCGAACACCTCCACAAACCAAAATTTTCAATTTAGTAGTCCAAGAGGCCACATACAATTATAATTATTTTTTAAAAATTTGTGGTAATCTCAACTTATGACCTTATCATAATTTTAAGGTTATTGAAGAGAATTTACTGAATCTGGAAATAGATTTAGGGTCTTATTGAATGTTAAAACATATGATAAATTTAGACACAATAACATTTTAATTCTAAATAGTATCCTTCTTTTCACATGTAATCATTTCTGAGGGTATATATATTAACTCATCAACGAACAATGTAATTGAAAATTTTTCAAGACCATGTTCTATAATAGAGAACCAATGTTTAATTGATGAGATATGTATTATTTGTGTTTTATGAGAATCATATAATGATTATCAAATCTATTGACCAATATTACCTAGATTGGAGTGATGTTCCTCTTGGAAATTGAATGCAGGGAATTCATTCAAGATATTAAGAAGAGATTGGCCAATGCACCTGTGCTTATAGTAAATTGTATTGGTGAGGTTTTTGAATCTTATTGTGATACATGAATTTATGTATTAGGATATGTACTCATGATATATTAAAAGGTAACTACTTATACCAAAAATCAATTAAGGTCTCTTAAAAATAACTTCCCAACACTGGATCTAGAGCTAGAGGTTATAATATATAAATTGAAAATTTCATGGTATCATATTTATGGTGAAATTTTTGATATTAATAAAGACCATGAAGGAATAGAGAATATATTTATACAAAAAAGTGTTGAAAATGAACATATACAGATTTCTATAATTAATCATGTATTAGGACTTATCAATATATTACAACCATGGGAAGTGAAAATAGATTTTCTTATGCCTTTATATGGAATGATCATTATATATTATCCATGTTGGGGATTAAAAAACATTCAATGCTAATGTATTTACAACTGATGAATCCTGAATTCGCATGTAAATTAAAAAAAACAGTCTTTCAAAAATAATATTTTAGTCAACCATTTATATTATGTTCATGCAATACTAAAAGAATGGGGAAAAACTAAAAAGGTTCATTTGTATTATAACAATTTTCATTTATAGTGATGGATATATAATTTTGGGAACCAATATATGTGTCCCATAAAATCAATAAGTGATTAAGGAAAATTTAAATTATATTCATAGAACATAAATATTAATTAATATATGATGCACATAGATGTCTAGAGATCCAAAAAAACATATGGTGTTATTATATGAAGATGGAAATTAGGGATTACACATATTCGTTATTGATATTAAAGAAAATTCAGGTTTAATTAGAAATGTATAAGGGTATGTTTTGACAATTACCCATTCTAATACAGAACTATGAAATCATTTCCATCAATTTTATTTTGTAGGTCCCCAAAACATCTAATGGTCATCATATAATTTGATTTATAGTTGATATCCTTTCAAATTTTACCCATTTGATCACCATTAATGATGAATTTTCTCTTGAAATACTATCCATGATATAAAATAAGAACCTTTTCTAGACTCTATAAGGATAAAAAATCCATTATATCTTCTTGAGATCAAATTGTTTCTAGAATATTCTGGAAACATCTTCAAAAAGTAATGTAGAAAGAGTTGAGTTTTATAACTGATTAGTACACTCTTAGATATATTCATCCTATAAATACCATAATAACTATGTTGTATATAAAAATATCTACTTCAATGGAATAATAATGATATTTGGAATAACACATCCCATTATAATGTTATCATATGTCAACATTTTTCATTCTAGTATTTAAATGGAACTATATGAGGCTCTGTATGGATGGAGATGTCGGCATCCGACATGTTGGGATAAATATTGAGAGAATAGTAGAATAGACCCTAATATTTTTTTGTGAAGTAATGGATTAGTTTCCCTTAATTTAGTGAAATATGAATGCATCATAATGTAAAAAATATCTCTATAGATAATCTTTGATGTGATATAGAGTTTTATGTTAGAGTTTAGGTATTCATCTGGATATCATCATGGAATTTGGTTATGATAAATGGGAAAAAAGGGATTTTTATCCCTATGACGATTGGTCCCTTCATAAAATTTGGAATTATAGGGGAATTATATTATCAAATAGAAAAACCTACAGACCATTCCCAAATACATAATGTATTCTTTGTATCACATTTGAGGTTGTCCAGTATAGACTTGTCACACGTTCTAAATACAAAAGTTATGCAACTAAAACATGATATATCATATGAGGAATAACTAGTGTAAATTACTAATCTATGAGATATAGTTTTGTAGAAAAATACCACTTATCATGTCAAAGTTCTATGGTGGAATTATGTGTTCCAATAATCTATGTGGGAACCTAATAATGTGATTAGAATAAAATACCATTTCTTTTTTTCTACTGCTTAATGAAAATTTGAGGATAACATTTTTTATGGGGGTATAATGTAGTGAAATAATATTCCTGACGTATTAAAACTATTTTCATGATTGATAACATATGTTACACACTACTTGTAATTGAAAAAAAATTAGTACTTTTTTTAATTAATTGATAATAAATATGTATTTGATACACCTTTAAATATTGAGAAGTTAAATAAATAATATGAGTTAATAATGAAAAATGTAATATTCAATAAAATACATTTTTTTTGTATTATATAATTTCATCTAAAATTAAATTTTAAATGTTTTATAATTTATTTTTAAAAAAAATTAATTTTAGAATTCCTTATATAAAAATTTAAATGGTATGAATTTTATAGTTTTTTCTCAAAAGAATTATTTTTGGTTAAACAATATGGTTTCTGTAAAAAATAATTTTATTATGATTATATCATTATATACTTTTATTATATAATTTTTAAAATTTTTATCGTAATAAAATATTTTCATAAAAAATAAAATTATGCATTTTAATTTATTCAATAAACATATAATCTAGAGTCAAATATTATCGAAACTAAAATAAAATGTTACATTATTAAAAAATATTTTGTATTTTCTACTAATTTATTATTTATATAGTCAAATTATACTTTATTATACCTATAATGATTAATAATTTTATTTTTCAAAAATTAATGCATTTACTCCTATATAATTATTATTTAATATAATTATAACTTATATACAAATTTAAATCTAAAGACATCATTTTACTAGAAAATGTTTTTATGCACATAAACATGTTTTTTTAAATTAATTTTCCTCCCCATTATAATTTTATTATTGATATGATTTGATGATTTTAAATCATATGGTTCAAATATGTAATGGGATCCAATATTTATTTTTTCATTAATGATAATTATTAATGATAAAAATTAATTTACATATTAAAAGTTAATTTATGAAAAAGTATTAAAGGAAAAACAATTGAAATAAATCAAACATAATTGTATTAAAATAAATGTATGACAAAATATTTTACAATAAAAATTCCCTAACCATATATATTACCTCTATTTATCAATTTGTTGTTGAATATTCTCATGACATTATTAAAAAATAATTTTTTCTTCCTAGAGTTCATCGTTCTTCTCATATAAAAGGATAACACATTCTCCCTTTTGAGATAAACATTTCACTAAAAATTCCATATAAAAATATTCATTTTCCCTCCCACAATAACCCACAAACACTCACTTATGACTATTTCAATCTTATATTTTCCTGAGGCCTTCACATTCAAGGATTTTCATAAGAGAAAACTGAAACATCCAACAAGAGTATTATCTTTTCATATAAATTTCATTAATTCTTATTTCACATAAAATTGTTTTTATCATTGTTAATATAATTAACTAATTGTAATTATTATAAATAAATTTAATTAATGTAATTACAGAAAATATTAAATCCTTTCCTTCAATATGATAAAAAATAACATCAATTTTAAAAATCAGCGGACTACTGCCTCCTTTACATGTTGTAGATTTATTTCCATCAGCATATATCAGGGTTATAAACAAGGAAGGATATAATGAATTTATATATATTTTATTTCACAAAATAAATTTATAAATGATAAAATTCATATACCATAATTCTTCCCATCCATTGGGAATTGGGAACGTAAATCCTTTATATGTGCAAACTAGTACATCTAGGAACACCAAAATTCAGCATTCATAACCACTAACCCTTGATTGTTTTATGAATTATATTAATTAACATATAAATAAATATATTAAAATTATTAAATTTAGAAAATTCTTAAATTTCTATATTAATATTATGTAATACTTTTATCTTACTTATAAAATCATTTTAACGTACTATTGATTAGGTTATTTCCACCACCTACATAAGTGATGCTATAATGTTAATTTAAGGGATGATAATTGAATGTTATATTCAATTAAAAACATGTTTGAATAATTTATTAAATTTGTAAAAAATTTTGTAGATCAATAATTTTAATTTTTGGTGATGTTATTAATATATCACCTTTAATTCATTATAGTATGTAAGATGGTATCATCTTCAATTTTATCATCACAAAAAGCTAACTGAAAACTTAATAAATGAAATAAAGAATTTATAAACTATTTTAAAAAGATAAATTATAATACCTAGAATTATATATGAATTATTAAAAATATTATAAGAATGATAAACAATATAAGCATTATAAAAACATTTTAAAAGAATTATTTTTTCTGTTAACCGATTAGGAACATATATCATCATGAACATATTAAAAATTATTTAATATTTTGAAAATAATATTATAAATGGATATTTAAATTGATGATTTATTTATATAGTTAATTAAAAAGGTTATTTTTTTACACGTATGGTTTGAGTGAATTTTTTTAAACATGAGTAATGGTAAAGGATTTTGGTATCTGAAATCTATCCCATAAGTCATAATTACTTCTCCTTTTATAAATAATTATCAAGTATAATCGTATAATGTTATGTTTAATTTTAAACCATTACTAATGGAAATCATGTTTCACCTAAAAGACTTATTCCTTGATTAAACAATTTTATTGTGCGAATAGAATTTTTTAAATAATAATTCACATATATTTTACTAGACTTTTCCTCCAAATTTATTTTTTCACATCCTAAAAATATTCTTCTTTCCCAAATGTAACCAGAAATTTTTTTATCTCTAATTGTCCTTATATTTCCTTATATTTCTAGACCTAGTTTTTCATGAATTTTATGTGATTTTTTAGTAAATGTCTTTTCAAATATTTGGAATGTGTTTTCAATTAAATTGTCATATATTCCTCAATTTTGTATTGATATAATTAATATTATATAATTATTTTCAACACCAGTTTTTTGAAATATGTTTTTAAAGAAATAATTTAACATTTATACCCATTACATTATCAGAAAATGGAGTTTTTAATGTGAGATGCTAAATAATTTCATTTTAAGATGATCAAAAAAATGTATTTAAAGAATATTTTTGGGATATATCAGTAATTTTTAAATTATTATTATCCAATAATGTAATGTTTCAAAAATCACCTTATATGTGTTCATTTGGGGTGATCATATTTTTATTATCAAATTTTCATGTTTTTTCGTTTATGTGAGACAATTAATTAAATTTAGGCGTCCATTTTTTCTTCCCATTGATTAATTATGATAAAATGAATGATTTGATTTTAGGTAGAACTAATATATATGGATGATGAAATTTGGATTATTATATAGTCTTACAATTTATTGGATATGGTTTTATATATCATTAGATAATTAGTTATTTACATACATGTATTTCTTTAATAAACTAAAATGTGGGCATATTTTGATTTGATCATAAAACTAAAGTGGAGAAATAGATGGGTTGTTTCAAAACATTAAGGGTACATGGATTTGTTCAAAATATTTTAATATTATTATTTTTGTGCCACTACTACTCAAAAATGATCTTTTTTTTCAAAATTTTCCAACTATTTTTTATTCTATATTGTTTCAATATTATATATTCTTATGTATTTATTTCATATTCCTTATATAAAACCACGAAATGAATTTATGACTTTTCATTGGATTTATGTTCCAATATCATGGTCCTTAAAGATCATTCATTTCTTTTTGACTTATATTATATGGATCTATTCATATGACATTACATTCTTGCTCATGTATCTTCTTATTTTAATGATATTACTATTTTGACCAGTTTATATGATTGACTTACTATGAATTTAGCACACATGGTTTTATATTTATATTCCACTGGTTAGATAAATTAATATGTTATAATAGATGTCAATAAGAGTATATAAATGGTAATGGTTTCAAGGAAATGTTAATGATGTATGTAAAATATAATTTATATTTAGTTATTCTATAGGAAACAAAATGTTTAGGTACATGGTTTGTGTAAAATTTTTTTAATATATTAATTGAACTATGAAATAAAATTATTATTTATGTATGATTATATTGGGATTCCATATTAATTTCATGGATTGGTTCTCTTAGGCTTGTTATTCTATTTAGGTATTATAATATTATTGAAATAATTATTTTCTTTTTTATTTTACATCATTCGATTTTATGTATTTTTATGGGATCCCAAGAATGAGTTGTTTGTATATTTCTAGGATGTCTTCACGATGAGTTTCCCTAGAGTCTTTGGTATGATAATACAAGGATTATCATGTGGTATTAGGACTGTGATGGTTATGAGATCATTAGCTGGATTCCAGAAGATGGTTGAAACTATTTTTAGAGAATGGTATAGGTATATTAAACCATATTAATTACTTCACAATAGAGTTGTGTTTTTAGTGGCTTTGACATGTCAGGAACCTACAATATATTCTCTAATGGGGAGGATAAACATTGGGTTTAGATGGATCACAATACATGATTTTAGTAATTCTTTTGTTATTCAATGACTTTATCATGATTTTATATTTCCTATTTCACATGAGTAACCCATGGGGCCTTACATTATATAGATGATTTTTCATATCCATGAGGTTGTCTATGTGAAACCCTCTTTATATCACTTCTTATGATGCTATTGAAATATTTTATTTTCTATAGGAACAAATAAAATTTTGTGTTTTTAATTTTTAATTTTTTTTGAATTTTGTATTCACCTTATTAGGATCTTCTTCTAGTATATATGATTAGAATTTACTCGTACCATGTGTTTGGTGTTAAAAATGTGATGGATAATGTCTCTATTAATTCCCTCATAATTATATTCTTCTAATATATGAAATTATTCATGGGATATAAAATATATAGGTTCTTATTCTTGGTGGTTGATTTTCATTGTTATTTAACTCCACATGACACACTTTGTTTTTATTACGTAGTTTATGGCGGGGAAATCACCTAGTTACTCAAGGAATACATTAGAATACCCCCAATAACTCGTTATACCCATGTTTGGGAGTGTCAGAAACTTTTTATCAACGGATTATTTTGAAAATACAATTTGAAAAACAAGGACCACTCTGGGTGATAAGGAAATCTAGGTGTGAGTGTCACGATGGCATGGTTGGCACCTGATGAAAAAAACATGTATTGTTTTATAAAATGTATGATATAAATATTAATTTTTTTTTGAGAAAAATATATTCATTGTGGGTGATATTAGATATGTGTTGCTGGTTTAATGATATTTTTATTTATAATACCTTTCATGTCTACTTTTTTGCACATATAGATGCCTATAATAAATTTTAATTTTTTTCATATATAGCGGATCAAGGTTGATTAACTCAATATGGTTTTGGAAATGAAGTTGAGGTGAGACTCATGGTGGGTATGGGAGCATCATTGTATATTTAGATGTTATCCATTATTTATAAGATATAGTCCAGATGGTATATTAGTTTTGAAGTAGTAGTGTGGGACTATACCTCAATTACATAAATCATTGATATATGTTTCATTTTAAATGGATTTATTTGGATATAAATCTATTTATTTGTAATGCAATTAACTTTTTTCAATGTTTTTTATTTTTTCCTTGATATTAATGTTATTATTTTCCAAATTATTCCATATATTTTCACCACTATCTATTTATAATTACAATATGGTGAAGAAAACCTATGGTTATGATGCGATTCAACTTGAGTATCAAAAGAAAATGTTTGCGAGGAATTTGAAATTATTATAAATGAAATATCATGGATGAATTTCAATGAAGGGATTTGGAAGATTGAGAGTAGTATGTTTTTGATGTTTTGATGAAAATGTGTTGGTGGGGAAAGGAAAAATGTCTAATATAATGTACATCTTACTATAATTATGTTATTTTATTTCTCAATTTCATAATATCAGAAAATATTTTTTCAATATTTGATGTGCTAATTTGATACTATTATTTGTGTTTATGCTCTTAGTCTAGAATAAAAGGATGCGTGCATAAATGAATAATATTAGTAACTATGAATATTTTTAACATGTTCATTAATTCTTATGAGTTTAAAAATAGTATGAAAATTTTATATTTCTTTAAATATAATTAAAATAAAGTTGTGAAATTATTGAATGTGGTTGAAAAGGTTTAAATTAATTAAAACAGAAAAAATTTATCACTAGTTTACTAATTGACTTAATGTTGGGGTATTAAATAGTTATATAGAATGGTATTAATAAATGAAATAATTTACTTAACTATTATCATTTTATTATGTTGTGATTGGTATTTGTAGTAACCCATAGTTTGTAGTATTAAAATTTTAATTTCATGGTTATACTTGCACATTGGAATGTTTTTTCTAGAATATGGTTTGAAATGGTAAATGTTTTCCTTAAGGATATAGAGGCCCTTGAGAGGGTAATGAAGGTATGTGGGTTGTAATGTTATATAATATTTGAAACAACTAATTTATTTTTATTCTCATGATTAAATTTTATAATCAGACATATTTCTGGTTTGTTTGAATTAAGATATGTGTTTCTCTAAAAATATTAAGAGGATACCATATATTTTTATTTATAGGGTGGTTTGAGTTTGTATTAATTAAAAGTTTCATGACTAATTCATAATATATTTATAAGCCTTTTCAATAGTGAGATTTCATATTTTCATGAAATGAAGGCACCAAATGTGCTATTTTATGTATATGTTTTACCTAATAGACATTCTCATATGGTTGATATGGAATATGAGTCTAATTATAGAGATAATTTACTCATGTAAGGATTATTCAAGAATAATAATAAGTAAATATGTAAATGTGTACCATTTTTTAGATGATCTCGATATGGATACATGGAGAGATCATTTGAGTTGGATTTTAGAGGATCTCTTTGGCTGTAAAAATGTTAGAGTTTGTGCAGTGAGACCACACATATAAAAGGGATCATATTTATATAGGAAACTTCATGTTCATCATTTTTGGAACCCCAATGGTATGTGGGGTGTTAGAATTGTTGGTTATACCACTATTGGTAATTTAATTGGTTATAAGATTACACTAGTTATGATGTGATATTAGAATGTTGGTGACTATCTTTATGGACTATCATCATGGTTGTATTTCGGTGGACATAGGATGACTGGGAAAATAGTCAGACATAATTTTTGATTGAATTTGAACTATATCATTCCAATAATTTCAAAGGGATAGGAAACTATTGTGTGATTTTAATTTTTATAGGACTACACAATATATGATCGTATCTTTAAGTATAACAGTTTTTAGTTACTGATGATTCCATGTGAACATTATTTAGGGTTACAATTTATCAGAGATTATGTGTTGGGGGTGAGTAACACATGGGATGAGGGAAAATGGATTTCATATAATATATATTTCAAAATTTAATATTTAACAGGATGTATCATTTTCTTAGAGATATACAGTGAATGGATTGGTTTAAACTCTTAATAAGAATTACATTGGAAGCATGCAGATTTTATTTTTTCTACTACTGTATGAGTGGGTTGGTCAAATATTTGATATTAAGTAATGGATAGAGTGTGGGAGCAGAAGATGGTGTATTTTTGTTCTATAAGTCTATGATAAGTAATCTCATATTATGATGGGAGTATTATTATTCACTATGGTAAGACCGTAATTTTGGGAGAGTTATTTATGTAGAGAAATTGTTAAGTGAAAGCTAAAAATACCATATAAATTAAAATGTATTGGAATAAACAATCGATATCATTCCTTGATGAATACCATATTTACAATATGGAAATTTTTTTCTATATATATTCAGTGATAGAGATATCTACCCAGGTTATAATATTAGGTTTGGTTAAAATGAGACTCATATCATGGCTATATCAGTAATACAGTGGAGAGAATGATGTTGGATTAATATTTTATGGAATTAACTGTGGAGTTATGCTCAATGTCTAGTTTTTACCCTAGTGTGGGCACTAGGTGCTTGGAAAATTCCTTTCATAGATAATAATATTTCAGCCAAATAAGTTTAACATATTTTAGAATCTAAGGGAGAATGTTTCAAAAGGATAAAGTGAATCAGTGGACTAAATTTCATTTTCATATTCAATTAGACATAGTCAGGTTGAAATTTAATTTAATTAGTTTTTTTCAATTCAGCTATCAGTTTAAAGGATCAGACTCTAGTTTTATTAGGGATTGGCGGTGTATCTCAATTTAGTGAATATTAAATTTTGTTGAATATGATTTGTTTCAAAATTTTCATGAGGGCGGAACTGAGTTCTATTCAATGAACAAACAATCAGATGAAATTATATTATTCTTTTAATGGATGATAATTATTGTGATGTCGATTTTATAATTTCACACTCCTTTACGTTTTGGTGTCTCTAGAGTTAATTGGAATTTTGGTCATTGAAATAGAGGGAGTATTTTAAAATGGGAGTGGTAAAAACATTTTAAAATAATTTATTCCTAAATGAGATTTTTTATCAAGAGTGGGGGTAGGTTTCTAGAGTCACAGAGAATCGGGGGAAATTTAGAGGAATTAGATAGAGTGTGAGGATATATTTTTTTATATAATAGGACCATGTCCCCATAATAGAAATAATTATATCATGAATATTAAGAAGTCAAAAAAATAGGTTTTAGAGTTTGGAATGTGTTAACACAATAGTAAGGGAGTCTGCAATTTGAAGGGATTCCCACGTGGTGAATGCATCGTAATGTCGTTGTACATGCTACAATGGGTTTCCTTGGGTTGATTTGGGTTTATTTAGTGTTATAAATTGTTCTGTATCTCTTTATTTTATAAAGCAATAAATCCAAAATGTTATGGAATTTTACCCTATAAATTTTTAATTAATAAAAATTTGACATGGAATTGGGGAATTTCATGATAACTCGTATGGTCAGACTTCAAAAAACCGATTTTTTAGATTTTAAGTAGATTGATTACCATATTTACACTATTATTACCCTTGATTTTTCAGATAAATGGATATGTAAGAAGCACCGTTTTGTATGATCTCTCCCATAAGTCTATCCCTTTTTATTTTCTCTTACATTCTCATTGATTGTTAATGGATTTTAATCATTTACCCAAGACTGAGAATGGTGATCTCTTCCATTATTCCTTATATCGTACTATGCATCACCACTCACAAATTTTTTACTGATATATTTATGTATTGAACAATAATTTCACTAATATGTGGGGGAACCATTTCCAAATAATGGGTACACATGCTGTGATGGGAAGATATAAATGAGGGAGGATGATCACAAATTTCTTATTTACTATTCATAACATGTATTGGGGAATATGATTTTAATTTTGGATTGTAGTGAATTACAATAACATTATTGGAATAATGCTATAAGTTGTTGGAGAAATTGTGTTAGAGTGGTCAAGGATAGTCTAGAAGTTTTTTGTTACATGTTTCATGTTCTTCGATCATGGTAGGATACTCAGTTAGTTATTATAGCTTTCCCTCCTTCAATTAATTTTTTTTAATTAAATATATATTTTTACCATTAATAAAATTGTTATTATGTAGTGTGATAATGTGTTTTATCATGGATTGGACATTACATGTGCTTTGGAAAACATTTATTATCAACTACTGTTTTGATATAGAGGAATTTGGTTCCCTTAATACTTTACAAAATGCATGTTTATGCATAATTGTGAATCTGTATATAGAGTTCAGACTCAAGAGACATGGATAGAGATTGAGAGTTCCCATTATATATAATTGGGCTATATATCACCACAGAGTGATTGTTTATGTACACATATGGATACCGAGGGATCTGGAATCACTAATTGACATCATCTCTAAGGATTGATGATTCTATTTAGTTTTATAACAACCCAGTATAATCTTCTTGGATAAATACATAGCACAACAGAGTGTTTGGTTTTCCTTGTGCTTGTATGTATTATATTCTGAGGTTTGGAATTAGGTGGATGGGAAATATATTTTTTCATAAAAAAATGGTTGGGATAACCATTATAATGGTTGAAAGAAGTCCTGGAAATTTTTTTGTGTGAATTACCCTTACAGTATTAGTTTACTATTATCAGGATGGTTTTCTATAGATGAATGTTATATGATATCACATTAGTTAGGCATGTCTTAGGAACCCAACAATGTGTTTTCATGTGTTTTTTAATGGATCAGCGATTATTTTAATTATAGTCTTGGATTCTCATGGCCTACAATTTTCATGTGATATTAGGATAGAGATGGTTATGAAGTAATTATAGGGATATTGGATGGTAGTTCGCATCAGTTTTGAGACCATGTTTGGTTTGAGGAGATTAATGAATTCCATCACATGAGAGACATGGTTTCTATTTTTTTCTTCCAATTGATTCCCTATGATAGTTTTTGGAATGTTGTGGATTGCCTAGGAGAGTAGATATTTCATGATATATTCTTAACAATATTGGGCTCAGTCCCATTGAAATTTCCCGTGGAATGTGATTGGTTTATTCTTCAATTATAGAAATTTGATCTTACCCATAGGGGATAGATTTTATTTAATGTGAGGATATATATATATATATATATATTTGTCCACATTAATATAAATACTATGATTCTCAAGATGTATGTCATTAGTAATAAGATCTACCTACTGATAGTGGACCATCTCATATGGTAGTTGGATCTATTATTTACCTATTTAGAATCAAATTTTGGCATATAAGATTTTTCATGTTATAGAACATGTGTTAGGGGTAATTTTGTGTGTGTGAGGATAGAAGAGTTATTTTCCTCAATATTATATATTATTAATAATGAGGTGAAACTTTTGTAGGTGTATTACCTATTGTGTGATATTTCTTATATTGATTAACTCCATGGGATATGTTTTCTTTTTATAAGCTTATATATGATGAGGCAATATATTAATTTCTTAGAGATCATTAAGAGGGAATCCCAAATCAATTTTTATAAGTAGGGGTAATATTTTCACACCATTCCTCTAATTGGATTAAAATACATGGGATTGTGATTGAAATTGTTCTCTATAGGTTATCATACAATGTCTGGTAGAGTGTCATCATTTCTAGGTTAG
This sequence comes from Viscum album, assembly GCA_963277665.1. NCBI lineage: Eukaryota > Viridiplantae > Streptophyta > Magnoliopsida > Santalales > Viscaceae > Viscum > Viscum album. The sequence continues at coordinate 1,151,549,625 of OY728122.1, forward strand.
CACACAAAGACATGGAATGAATTTTTGTATACAATTTTATTTTCAATTTAATTATTAAACTTAATTTATAAAAATATATACTATTGTGTAAACCTAAGATACGTTAATGGTTCCTTGTTTACTATTTTTATCGCTCCCTTCATGCGAACACTAGGTTCTTTGTAGAATCGTATGATGATTTTTTAGTCTCAATTTTCACTGTAGAACATGGTAGATCAGATCTATGTGGATTTGGAAATTATGTAAAGGTGACAATCAAGGTGGGATATTGATCCACATTGTATATTTATTCATTTGACTATTTTTTTATTTTAGATTCTATTGGTGGGTGGTATATTGGTATGTATTAGTATGTGATAGTATATAAATTTATTATTCCATTGGGATATACTTATGCATTCATTGATATTTTTGAGATTATTCCATTCATTCATATTTTGATTATCATTTATGGATTTTTTTGGTTACTTATTTTTATTTATTTCCATTATATTGAGATTATAGTCTTATTAACATTAATTATAGACTCCTTGCATAGGAAATCATCATGTAGTGTACAAGAATACATTCTTGAGGCCATATAGTTATCCAAATCATGTTTAGTTATAATACTTTTAGCTCAGGGTTACACAAGAACTAGGTTAGAGACTAAATACTAGATTTAAGGTATCTATACATTAATTATTTGAATTAATTTATGATAAATCATTATTTTACTTAACAAAATATTGTGATACAATATACGAGAAAAGAAAACATTCATCAAAATGATGTAAAATAATTATAATCATACATTCTATGTGAAAATATTATTTACAACCATAATAAGAAATCATATCTCGAAGAAATAAAAAAAATAAAAAAATAAAATAAACAATAAACAATAATAATATTTTCCTCCATTAAACCAATTTTATTATCACCAGTAATTTAAATTCATCATTAAGAACATCGAATTAAATATTATATGTATATATTAACATATGGAGTACATGTAAAAGTAACAATGTTGGGTTGAGAAATAATACTAATTATGGTTCTCCCAAAGAGTTTACCGACTCCCATAAGTAAATAAATATGCATGAAATAGAATTTTCACCATGAATAGGATCTAATAATCATTAGAGACATAATTTACATAAATTGTTTCACTATAGTCTCTAATCATTCCCTCTCAAAAAATTATAATAATTTTGTATATTTATAAATATTTTCATGCTTTAGAATATATAAATAAGATGCGGTCATAAAAAATATATCTTTTTATAGAGCCTCTAGTTAGCTATTTACATTTGAAAACAATGATCATCAAATGGTATATCCGGTTATAACACTATTTATGATCATAGAACAACCCCTTGTCATGATCGATGGATATTAGAACTCACACACATGGCATGTTGATCGAATTCAAGAATCAAAATTGATTATAAAAAATAAACAATATGTCAAAACCCATTATAAGTTTTCCATCATGATGATTACTATAGATGAACCATAACATGATTTAGAGAAAATATGATTAAAATAATCTCTTCATAATGATGAAACTATATATTATTTCATCCTCAATCCCATAACATTTAGTTAAAATAATTTGATACTCATTGAATCAAAATATACCTGAATCCCAATGATGTTGTAACTCTCTTGTGTTATCATTTTGGTGAAATATTTTTAATGACAACCCATATCTGGTGGTATTTCACAAATTGTATCCAATAAAGAAAGGTGGGTAAAAAAGAATACAGGATTTTCTAATGTGATTAAATTTAAAAAAATAAATTTTTGACTGCCAAATGTAATGCCAAATGCATCATATTTTGTGACATGTACAAAATCTGTATCCACATAAAACTCCTAGTGAAAAAAATAATAAGATAACTCCCCAAATGTCATTCAAATATTCCACATCAATACCATTGTTCATGAACCATCACTGAACTCACAAGGATTATTATCTCTTAATCTCATTTATATATCAAATATGATGTTCTTTAGACAATGTAAGGAATGAATAATTTTTTAAATGAGTAACCCATAAACACAATCAAGAAACATTCAATGGGTTTTTGCAATGAATTGTATTATTTTATTTAAGTCTATAATATTCTAGTGAAAAAATAGTAAATTGTTAATTAAAATCATACAACAAAAACAAATGGAGATAAGTAAGCCTTTATATTATTATTTTTTTACCCTTTTCTTTATTAATATCATAACATTCCTCATAATATTAGTGATTAATCACGTATGAATACATTATAGAGTAGTTATATATTTATCCTATCTAAAAAAATTACTTCTTTTTTAACACGTTTTATACATTTATTGATTTCCTACTCACGAAACCACTCCTTATCATAGAAAATATAATTATTCATAAATTTAAAAATTATATATATACTCAAATTTATTAGGATCGTCCATTTTGAGGATCCCTTCAAATACATCATTAAAATTTGGATAAAAAAATAAATCTATTTTGATCTCCCAATAAGAGATTTTGACCTTCATTTTATCTATTTCTAGATACCTTCCAATATTAGAAGCCTTTTTTTACCACAACCACTAAATTTATAATTATTTATAACCCAAACATAATATTATATACTCTTAATAAATATAATTTAGGCACATAATTTTTTACCTACGCCGTATCTCATATATAGAATATTGTTTTTAACATCATTTATTTTTATTTTTATCATTAAATATATATAAAAAAATTTGATATAAAATTTTAAAAAATCATTTTCCATAACATATAAAAATTTACACGGTCAATGTATTTCAACAAAAATTATATTAAAGAACAAAAATGATAAATCCATGAAAAGTAAATTAATGGATAATATTTCACATTAAATATCGAAACATAACAGTAGATATGGTATTCCACATTGGATATTTAGGATAATAGATGTGAATTTAATTATTTAAAATTAGTTACCTTTTAGTTTTTTATAAAAATATCCATCATAAAAAAGAATTCATAAAATACAATTCCAAAACATATTGGAAGAAACAACAGTAAACCCGATCTTGTAGTTGGAAAAGACATACAAGGATAAAATTGAACAATCAATATTTTCTAGACGTAAGTCACAACATTAATTAAACTATAAGAAAATACAATGTTGTAGATAAAATAAACAATCAATAAAAAACATATAAAACTAAACAAAGTCTATATTAAACCTATGAAATAACCATTACATACTATGCATATATTATTCAAATCACTAGAAGATTATGAATGATTATCACGAAAGGTAATAAAAAATAATGAATATTTTTAAAATCTAATCTAAATATGTTATAATTTAGTAAAAAACCATATAAAGAATCTCATGTAATATAATATTTTAGTCATTCAAATTGTAGTTATTTCATACATATTTATCAACACATAATAACCACATTGTAAAAAACCATGTTTATGATAGAATTTCAATTTGAAATTAATTGTGAAATAAACAAGAATATTTTAAGTACATAGTATAATAGGATAATAATAAAATTAGTCACACACAGTGAAAAAATGTTTTAAATTTTTTTTCTATGTTCTATTTAATTTCATAAGGACAATTTATCCATTTTTAGGGAAGGGGTGAATTTCTAGTCACATAAATTCTTGTATGACTTCTGTTACATCAAATTCATACTCTAATACTTATTAAATAATGATAGACTCTATATTATTTCACATAGTCTCACTCTGATAATAATATAAATAAATGTACAAGAACTGAAATATTTTTACTATGTTAGGAACTATGACCTACTAGTTTTCATATTAGTTATATTCCCCACCATGGATTCTGCATTACAATTAATTTCCATAATTAAAAGTGGACTAGAATAGAATACAATTGGTCTTATCTATTTGATATCCACACCATACCCATTTCTATTTCCCACACGACATATATTACTAATTTCCCACTAGAAATCATCAGTAAATTTCAACATCAGTCACTAATTCATGTGGGGATCTCCTCGTACAGCATGATTTTCATAGGTTTTATGGATTCAAACCACATATATATATATTGGTAAATTTTTCATTGAAAATAATCCTTCAATGTTGATCTATGATCATCACAATGATATATATTTTTCTATACAAGACATATTTTTCATATCAATACAGTAACATAAAATTATTAAATATCATTAATATAAAATCATGACACTCAATTCGTAGTCTTAGATCAGCTTAAAATATTCTTAAAAACCTCTTAAATATATTCTCACTCAATTATATACTACGATAATAATTCTAATAAACTACTCAAGCATTAAAAATTCTACATCAATGTTTGTCAGATGATATTTGGATTATTCATTTATTATAGAATTCATTTGTTTTTTATTCTTTATAATGATAAATCATAAATTAATATCAGAACAAATATATACTCAATTTTTTTCCATAAACCTACATAATTGATACTTAATTTTTTTCTCTACCCCATTAATCATTACATCCACTCTCTTAGATAAGTGGATCATTAAATTCATTCTTATTAATACCCATATATTAACTTTTGAGAGAAGAAAGTGGATGATAGTATATAATTACATGTATAGAATACTCTATTTAAAATTGTATATTTATGGGTATTTTTATATTCAAATTAAGTTGTATTAATAGAATTCCCTTTTAAAAATGTTTATTCATTTTAAAAACTCTGATAAAGAGATCTGTAATATATGTATTCATCAAGACTACCCAAAATCCACATTTCTAATCTTCATTGTTTTATTTTAATTTAAAACATTAATGTATGAATAATTGTACAATCCCTTCAAATGATTGAGATTCTCATAAAAACAATAATTTACTGAATCATAGACATATATACAAAAGAAAAAACCCATCTTTTCTTCGTTCCCCCTAAATACGGATCAGATTATTGATAAAAAATAACTGTTATGTTTTCATATTTAGTTAATAGCATAATCATATACATATATAATTTATCTTAAAAACAAAAAGTTGAACATTAAATAAATTTTATCCCAATATGTAATTAAAATTTGTCTATATTACATTTCAATTCCTATGGGAATACTAAAATATGCAATGGAATCCTTTTTATGCTACATCATGTATAATATTTTGGATAAAGGGTTCATCTATGAAAATTAAACTATGTGTATCTCATGTGGATAAAAGGATATAAATTTGATTATGTTGTGTATTTCAGTTAAATTGATTCATATAAGTCAGCTAGATCATTATTTCAAATACCATATGTTGACTAAATTCAATTACTTCAATCTTCTTGTATGAACAATATGACACCAAAACCCATAGATCAGAATCCATTTCTCATAAATACCTTCTTTGAGAATTTTAATTGCAAATAACCTAAGGGAACCAAGTTTAAAATCCATAATTTCAATATCACCAAAAAATATAGAGCCACATAAATTTAAGGTAACTTTTTTATTTACAAATCTAGGGGGTTTGTATAAATGATAATTATAATAAAAACTATGAATTTATCGCCAAATTACCATTTTATGGATAATATAATAAGTTATATAATCAATAATATTTCATCAATATCTCTCCTAAAATGCTCCACGCATGTCACTTTTTGAGACTAATATTTTGTAATCAGTTCCATCATAATAAACAGAAAGCGAATCATAAGAATTTTTTCTTCAAATACATTGTTTTGGGAAAAATATATCAGTGGCTTTCAATGAATGAACTTTTCATGAATAATTAGGAATGAAAAATTGACAATCCAATAATTCCATATAACATCTCACATGGGCATGAAACGAGTCAATTTTAGCTAATATAAATAAAAACCTAGGAATAATAATTTGACTAATGGTGATTTAATTCTTAATGAAATACATATTTTACCATTAAAACCTATTATAAAAAATAAATTTTCAAAGAATGTCATAGCTAACACAACATTCATAGAGTGATGGTCACATCCATGATATTATTCTTATAATAATAGGAATACAAATAATACAAAAAAATATATCTTGTGAGACTAAATATTGCATCGAGGGACTATATAATATCAAACCCACACATCACTTCTTTAAGAAAAATGAATTCACCATATTAATTATATAAATAAAAATAACTTTCATAATCAATAGGGCTTCATAGACATCTATATTCGAGTTAAAATATATAAATCATTAATACTTTTACACATTTCATTTAAAGTGTTACAATGATAAAAATCCATATTGAAAAAAAGTTCAATTGTTAAATAATACATAATAAACATTCTTATATTTTCAATAATTTTTTATATCAGAATAAAAAACATATTATCAATATTCTTGTAATTAATAAATGGAATTTAATTTTATATAAACACCCTTCAAACTAACAATATAAGCATAAATGGTTATACAGTTATATCAATAATATACCCAATAAATGTTCATATGTAATCTAGGATAACACCATTAATTTAAATGAAGTGAATATATAACGTATGCATAAGAATAGAATTATAAGGAATATCATTCGTATTATTGAGGATGATTATGGAAAAAAGGTAGTGATGGAGATCTAAAAGTATAATCACTGGAAATAAAATTGAATGTGTATATTTAGAATTTAAAACATTAAAAAAATAAATCACAAATAGGAAAAAAGTGGAGAATATAAATCATGTCTCAATGGAGAAAAAATTAGATGCAAAAATTGATGTAGTAATGGTTATGTTATAATAAAAATGAACAAATTGTATAAAATAAAATTAAAATTTAATTAATTGATATATATAACTAAATCAAAATTTAAATATGTGTATGAATCATCATTATAAAATACAAGATGTGGCACAATATTAAACATGTATCAAGGAATTGAAAATACATATATAAAAAACATTCATCTTAAGAAAAATTTGAATCAATATATCATTATGGAAAAAAATTCAAGTGGAACAGAAAATACCATTAATAATGTTATAATAATTATATAAAATATTAAATTTTCATTAATTACATTATTAAATTAAAAACACATTTTATAATATTATTATATTATAGGTAATAGGAATTTAGAAGACGAACTAATTATATAAAATAGTTACTTCTACTACGGATCTTCAATCACCTGTATAAAAAATAACAATCGTAAACTTTATAATATAACTTTTTTCAAATAAATATACCTTTATAAACTTCATTTATAGTTATTCCATACATATATACTTGTTAATATGTTTCATTTCAGTATCAGCTGTCAGTAATAATGGTTTTTTAATATATATTTTTTGAAGAAGTGTTGATATTCATTATTATCACAAATTACATAATTTCCTTATAATAAAACATACGCTAAATTATTATTTTTAATTATTTATATTGTTATAATTATATTATATTGGTGTTTTTGTTAATATCCCTAAAGATGAAATTAGCGATGACTTTGTTTTTTTGATTTTGGTTGAATGGATAATTGTATCAAAATTAGTGAGTTTAATATTAATACTTCTATAGTAAAAACAAAACCAAATTATTATGTATAAATTTTTATAATATATTATAATTATTTAAATCCTAAGGGAATATTTTAGAATTATTGAAGTATATGTTTAGATCAAACCAATCAGTAACTAACCATATTTTGTGGATGATTATGATTATGAAATTGGCTTATTTTGGATTAATTTAATTACTACAAAATAGTAATGATTTTTTAGATAATAAAGTTTTGGTAATTCATGTTTTAATATATTTTATTAATTAATATAATATATTAGAAATATGATATGATTCATCATGGAGGTTGTAGTTATCACAATACATGGTTTTTGTTTTTATAACAAGAAAATGAATCTAATTGAAATTGGATATTATTTTTTATCATAATAATTATAATAATATTGTAAATATAACATTTATTCTTTAATTATACCATTATCAATGTCTATGATATGTGATAGCGAAAAATATGATTTTCTATTATGTGTATGCAGTTGTCCTCACAATACATGAATGAATGTTTTGTTTTACATAAAAGAAAGTGTAATTCTGTTAATTGGTATTAATGTAGAATAATAACAATAAATATTAAAAACATTCTTATTTCATTTTATTTGATTTAGTGAATTTTAGTTTTTTAAAGATATAATATAAAGAAAAACGTTTTGGAAAAAAAGTACTAGGATTGAGGACATTTGATTTCCCATGAAATACTCCTTAGAAATGATAATACTATTCCAATATCATGGTATCCTAGACTCATATAAAAAATATGAATCTAGTGGAACAAAATTGTTTATATTTTCATGAAAAAAAATAATTTTTTTTCCTATGGTCTTGACAGGCTAGTGAGTGGTCTCTTTTATAAGTGGTGATAAACACATTTATTAAATATTTCAAATTAATATAAAGAAGTAACATGTTTTGCATATAATAAAGATTAAAATGATCACAATAGTGAAATGGGGAGGACATCTGGTTTATAATACCTCAAAATTTTATTTTAATACATGTATTTAAGTCCTTTACTCTTAGAATTTTCACATTTCTATTTTTTGTTTTATAGTGGTATAAAGTTATTACCAACACAAATCATTTCTATAGATAACAAAAAAATAGACCTTATAAAATAATCTCACCAAATAATATCAAATTAAAAATCCATTTTATTATATTTATTTTCTATATATATGAAAAAATTAATATTAGCACACATAACATCAAAAAAACATTTTTTATAGAAATTGTATTTTTAAGACTAAAATTTATGTGTGCGATAAAATTATATATATACATAAAAATTTTAGATTTTTTATATATTAAATGGTTCAATATAAAATAGATAAATGATACGTGACTTTCCAAGAAATTAAAATTTTCATTTTATAGAAATAGTATTTAATTAAATCAAATGAACCAAAACATCATCTTCGGTTTGAAAATATTATTTATCTTCATATATTGTGAAACATTAACTTTATAAGTTTTTATATTCATTTAGTAATAGATTTTTTTAATCATAAAATAAATATTTTATCTATTAGATGGTTCTATAAATTTCTATTCCCAACATATATAATGTTACGACAATTAAATTTACATTTTTTGTAAATTTATTTTTTACTGTTCACATAATAATTAATTATTTTAGAAAAATCCAAAAAATTCATAATAATCATAAGTGGTCATTATATATAAATATTATAATTTTTCTACATCATATTCAAATTAATAAATTTTAGTATTTGTGCCTTTTCTAAACTTATGATTACAATAAAATCAATTTTCCAAGATGCTAGTGCTCAACTAACCAAAGAAGTACATCAAGAACCTATCGTACAGAGCCTTCCAGAGAAAGAAAAAGGGAAACAAATGTTGGATGAAATATAGGCAGTTGGTGGAGAGGAAGGAGATTTTCTTTTATAATTTCTTCAAAGTTCGAATAAAAGTAGAGAAGAATTTTACCAAACGAAAAGTGAAAATATTCAAAAAGTTCCTCATGATGATCAAGTACCTATTGAATCTTTTGAAACTCCAGATAAAATTTTTCTAAAGCAACGAAAGGTGCTCAATCTTCTCATACTGAAAAAAATATTTTCATCCGTGAAAAAACAGAAGAAGAACGAAAGGATAAATAAAAAGCAAAAGGAAAATAGCCAGCTGATGACTCTAGCCGATCAAATGAAAAACATTCGTACGATGAAGATACTGATTCAGAAAAAACAATCTATTTCAAGAGGAGTGATTATATTGTTCATGTTTTAAGGAGGGTTTAAAAGACTATTACCTATTTCCCCAGGATGGAAGGGAAAATTGATTTTATCACTGACAATTAGAGAAAGAAGTACGGCTCTGTAAGAGAATTGAGATAGAATGTTTTGTCAGTTGAAGCCGATTTGAAGGTTCTATCTGAATGTTCAGCCACTCATAAGATGGCTTGCAATATAATGACCAAGTAGTCATTCAAAACAGAGAGCTCAGTGAATGACCATGAGATAGAAATTTAATAAATAAGGTGGTTATCAAATGATCTTGCTATTTCTTTCATTAAACTTGACAAAGAAACTGTTGAAAGACTGAATCAGGTAACTCATGGTGCCGATATTCCTTCAGTGAATGAATTCCAAGAGAGAATGAAAGCTTTTTAGTCTGAGTTTTTGAAGGTTTCATTATTCAACGATGAAATAGTTTTGTTGAAGAAACAAAATTCTTTGTTATACAAAGATAACAAGAATTTTCAAGATATAATTGATACTCTTGAAGAACTAATCAGAGTCTAGGAGGAGACCATCCAGAATCAAGATCATCTTTTTGCCGACCAACAAGAGATTCTCAGATATCAGGGTGATTCAATTTCTGAAGACAAGAATAAAATAAAAAAGATGAAATTTGTTCTTTATGAATTGATAAATAAGGAAAATGAAAGAGAAAACTAATTAATGTTGTATTTGTTTTTTTAATGAACCCTATAAGTCTGTTATCGTAATGACATTTCTGATACTCCTTTTTCCCTACATTTCTTTTCTCTGACTCTTTCATGCAACTAAGGATTACCTCATTCGTTATGTAAATCACAAAGGGGGATAATGTCTTACAAAGGGGGAGAATTTTCTATAAAGGGGATGTGTGTTAAAGAAAACACTTATAAATCAAGAAAAAATATGAATACAATCTTTAGGAATGTGGATACCTTAGGTGGAATTAGTTGTATTCAATTTCATATTCAGAAGTGTTTCCAATAACTCAAGGGGAGATAAGTATTTATTGTTTTCTTTACTTTGTTTTTTGTGCTTTCCAAAAAGGGGGAGATTGTTGAGTCAACATTTTTATTGACTTTTACATCTTTTTTTGGAAATAACAAATGTCTCTGACCATATTTAGCGTACTGATCATAATGATCGTACTGACCATATTGATCATACTAACCATTTTGATCGTACTAATCATGCTAATCGTACTGACCAAATTGATCGTACTGACCATATTGATCGTCCTTACCATTTTGATCGTACTTACCATTTTGATCTTACTGATCATGCTAATCATACTGTCCATATTGATTGTACCGACCATACTGATCGTGATGACCATATTGATTTTACTGATCATGGTGATCGTACTGACCATTTTGATCGTACTGATCATGCGGATCATACTGACCATACTTATCGTACTGACTATACTGATCGTACTGACCATGCTTATTGTACTGATCATGGTGATCGTACTGACCAGGTTTATCATACTGATTATAATTATCGTACTAACTCTGAAAATTTTTCTCTGGTAATCATACTTAATTTTATGATTCATAATTAGTTTTCATCATATCAATACATTACACTAATAATTATAGTACTGATACTTTACTTTCATTACATTCCTATTTTTTTCCTTTATCAAAAGAACATGTTTCATATTAATTGTACTCATATTTTAACCAAAATGATGTCGTGGAATTAGTTATAAACTAATCAAAATGATGTTGTGTTTTCTATTTCAAAATGACCATTATAATGACAGGTGTCCAAGTCCTTCTGAGTTTTCCAAAGAAATATGACTGTTAAAGGAAATGTGACAGTTGGAACCTAAGGCCTATAAATAAGTGGTCATTTGAAGCTTAGACATGTGTGTATGAGACTGATCATTTTGTGCTATCATGTTCTAGAGATAGATAATGTGACTTCTCTCATGCTTCGTGCAAAAGCCTTGAAACTAAAAAACATGAACAGATCGTTCTTAGTTTTTGAATTTTTATAAGTGATTTTTTTACTTTGTGAAATCGATCATCATATCGAGGGCTTTCAAGTGATTGAAAGATAGAGGTTCCGATTACCTACAAAATCGAGGGCTGTTGGGGATAGGCAGACAGACGAACTGATCATTGTATCGAGGGCTACCAGGGATAGGCAGGCAGACGTACCGATTATCATTTCGAGGGCTTACCAAGGTGGTGGTAAGACAGACCTCTTATCCTACGGAAAAGAATAACCCTTCTCTTTGGGTTAAAATAATTGTAATACTTTTACATTTCTGCTGTGAATTGTATTATAAAGGAAATTGTTTTATTTCCTTTTCTATTTCATATACATTTGTATTTGTTCCAATTACACTTATACTATTGAATTTTGTATTGTTAGATTCTATACGATTTATGATATAATATCACACTTTTACATTACTCTGATGATTTTATTCTTTTGAATAAAATTGTTTTACATTTATTATAGTATGGCATTTTATCATTTCATTATATTCAATACAATTGTGGGTGTTTGTTCTTGTATTATTTTAATATCATTTAAACTAACTTCTTAAGTGTTTTATACAATGTTTTTAAACCTACAATTCACCCCCTCTTGTAATATTCCATCTAATATATATATACATATACATATTCGATCCAACATATTACATTTGTACAATACTATATGGGTGAATCTTAGTAAAAATTCATTCCAAATAAGAATGAATCCTACCCATGTGAATCCAAAATCTAATATTTTATAGAATTAAATTTTCACCTTAATAGAAATCCTTTTATGGGATTGTTTTTCTTTGAATTATTAGGTTTTTCTTTTAATAAATTCAAATTGTTATATGAATCATGTTGACACTCCTCTAGTTCATTCAACTATAAAAATATCAGTTCACCATATGTTTTCTGTTTACTATTCTTAGGATGCATGGCTTCTCACTGTGGTTTCTTGATCTAGTTGGGTCCATTTTATCCAATGCAAGACTGTATATTATGGTCAATTGTTCTCCTATATGGTTTTTTCAATGCTCAAGAGGTGTCAGGCAGGGTGACACTTTCTCTGGTATGCTGTTTTCCATTAATGATGATTATATAAGTTTGTGCCTCACTGATCTTGCTAATTTTGGATTGTATCAACAAATGAGAATTGGAAGGGTCTTCTATTCTACTCCACACTTACTTTATTCTGTTGATATCCTGCTGTTTGGTAAGGAAAGAAATGCTACTATTTCTTGTATTAAAGGCATTTCCTCCAACTATGAATAGGTTGCATGTCAGGTCATTAATTGGAGAAATTATGATGTGTATTTTGGTGATGGAGTTACTATATCAAGGAAAAAAAGAATTGCAATAAAGCTGTGAGTTAAAATGGGATTCCATCCTTTCACATACCTTGGTGTACCGCTTTTTGGGGCAGGGATAAAATATCTCACATAGAAAATATTATGTTTCAAATCATCAATCAACTATTAGGCTGGAAAGGGAAAAATATTTCCCATGCTGGGAGAACTTTTTTGGTAAACTCAATGATTACATCAATATTTGTTTATTCCTTTTCTCTGTATAAGTGGTCAAGATCACTGATTAAAGATTTATGTGGTAGAATTAGAAAAATTATTTGTACTGGCTCAATTAATGAGAATAAATTGGTTATAGTTTCCTGGAAATATTGTATTATGCCAGCACAAATGGTAGGATTGGGTATTAAAGATATTCTAACCTTCAATGACACTCTTTTTGAAAAGTTTGTCTGGAAGATTTATTCAAATCCTCATCCTTCCATGGAGTTTTTGACTATTATATTTACTAGTAAATTACAGAATGGGTGTCGCAACTATATGAGATCCTCTAGCTGGACTACTCTTAATTAGTCCTATTTTGATCTTATGGCTCGTTCGAAATGGTTGGCCTATAAGTAGTCAAATCTGAATTGTTGGCCCAACACTTGGATATCACAGCCCATTCATGATGAGATTATCATTCCAGGATCACTTAAATTCAAACTGATCACTGAATTTGTTGATGACTGGGAACTTTCTGAAATTCTACCCAGCCACATGAGAATGGAATCTATGAGTAACTGTTTTACTGATTCTAACATTCTGGTGTGGACTCTAGATCTGAATGGCCTCATCATCACAAAGTAATGTTACAAGACTCTTTTTTGCTCCTTGATACACCCCCCTATAATTGTTATGGACAATATTAATCCCTTTATTCCCCTTATGCGCTCCCTGCTTTTATGGAAAATACTAAAAAATAGGCTTCCATTGCAGCCCTTGTTGCAGTACACTGGGATGTCCCTTGCCCCGGTCTTCTTTATCATCTTGGAAGCAGAAGAAACCCTCTCACATATTTTTTTCTCCTGCAACTTTTCTCGCAGACTATGGTGTTACATACAACAGATTTTTCAATGTTTCGTGAATTTTCATTAATTTGATGACTTAATGTAGGCCATTGGCAAGGTAAATTTCAGTGATAATGTTCATACTCTTGTTTTGGATGCAACGATGACTATTATTGACTTTATCTAAAAGTTTAGAAATGACCTGCAGTTTAATAACATTCAACCGCGATTTCACAATGGTGTCCCAAAAATGCATTGTGCCATTCGCATAGCTTCAAATATCCAAAGTGACTATATGCGAAATGATGTTTCTGACCTAGTTTTATTGAGATATCTTGGTCTTAATGGATGGATGAAGAATCCACTGATGATGAAATACATAAGATGGATTCCACCTCCTCCACGGTTGATAAAGGTTAATGTTGATGGTTCTGCCTCGGGTGCTCCAGGGCCCTCTGGCTATGGTGGTGTTTTTCATACATCTCAGGGTTTTTTCGAGGGCTTCTTCATTCATTTGATTGGAAATGGATTCAACATTGAATCTGAGCTCTGGGATATTATTAAGGCAATCGGGTATGCTATCCATTTTGGTTGGAATGATTTATGGGTAGAATTGGATTCATATGTTGTAGTTAAAATTCTGAAAGAGCATTCGAGAAATGTTCCATGAAGGATTCTACCAGCCTGGATGTATTTTCCTCGGCTTTTTGGGTCACTCTCCATTGAATTAATGCATGTTTACCATGAGGCTAATCATGTGGTAGAAGCTCTTGAGAAAAGGGCAACTAATGAGGTCACCTCCATTTAGTCACTTGTGGCGCCTGACTACTGTGCTAGTCTTGTTCATGCAAATTACTGTCGTGAGGGTTATTCTCATCTTTGTAGAGCGACTCGGTGATTCCATGTATTGTACTTTTATATTTATTTTATTTCATATCCTTAAGATAAGGTTCACATGTCTCCAAGATTTCTTGGTAAAAGATGGCTCTAGAAAAAAACTAACCTAAATGGAGACAAATTAATATGTGTCTTATAGTATGTTTGTTAAGACCATATAACATCACCATGTATATTAGGGTTGTATATTATTATGGACTCAATAATTATCTCAAGCAATATATTCTATTATTTATAAAAAATCATAAAATAATATTTTTTATGGTTTATATGATGTCAATTTTTTATATACGACACAATTGATTTTCAAAAATAGAATCATTAGAATGATTATAAAAATTACACCCTATGTCTCTTAATAGTGAATGTTATGTTCTAAGTATATAGAAGATGAGTGTATAGAGGATCTAAAAAATAATATTTTTATTTTCCTTTATAGTTGGTTTGGTATAATCCCACATTGAAACATTGTCAACCACAAGAGGAATGTAGATAAATACACATCAATAGAATAAGGGACCCTTAAATTTTTTTCCCAAACATAAAATACCGCATAGAAGAATAGAGGCTTTATCTCATATAATTTAATTTTTAAATTCTTATAAATAACTCATATGAGTCCATGATGTTTGAGGGATATAAGAATATATTGTCTAGTACCTTTTTGGAGGTCCTTTATATTCGATTGTGGTCACCTTTAGGCACCAAAGTTATAATATCCATGATTGGTTAATGTTCATTTTCATTAAATCGTCTACTAATCACCATAACATCCCATTTCATCCAAAAATTATTATCTTCTACATAATTTTATTTTTAGAAATCTTTTTTCCTTCACTATTTAAAAAAAATAAAGAAAAAACCCATTAAAATAAATTTATATTTTGTCGATACCATGGTTACATTGGAGTGAGATATGAGAGGCGTTAAGTAGAAAATTCATGATCAATAATTTCAAAATAATATGAATTAGATATTCTGTGTGGGTAAAGAGAAACAATTTTTTCTTTTTTGGGTATATATTTAATATAAAGGTGAATCTCATAGAGTATTATTCTACATCTTTTTATACTCTATTTGGAATAAATTTTCTTAATTAAGTAATTTAAATATGAATGTTTTGTAAAAATAATGATTTGGGAACCTATGATATAACAATGTAATTTATCATAGGAAAAAACCATAGTAAAATGATTCAGTTCCATGACTATGTAATTAAATTTAGTTTTATCATTTATTTTAATAGTATTAATGATTATATGATTATTTTATGTCAAGTTTGACCACGTATTGCTCCAATTTCACTATTAGAAGAATCACACATCAATTCAATGTGTGTAAATAATATGGGGGATGGATTATGTGGAAAAATTTAACCACATATTTGAGATCAATAAAGGCTCTCTTGGAAGCCTCATGAAAATAGAATGTAACATCATAGTGGAGTGGTCAAGTGGAAAGGTGGGTAACAAAACTGATATTCAAGATAAATCGTAGATAGAAAAATGTATGATCAAGGAATTGAAGATTTTCTCAAACAGATGTGAATTTAGGATGGGATCAAAACACATCTATCTTTTCATAATTTAAATTCAGACCTTGTAGATAAATTATGTATCCTAGAATAATACAATTAGTAACCCTGATGTTTCATTTTAGAAAATTATAGAAAAAGTTATATCTGATTAAATTTTGTTGCAATATAGAGTGAATAGGGGAAAAATTCAAATGAATCACCTTAAATGGTAATTTCATAAATTAATACCTCAATGAAATTCTCAGAGAAATCAGAAAATATACTCATCATACACCATTGGAATATTTTTGGAGCATTGAAATGGAAAAAATAATTCTCATATTTGTGTAAGATCAAAATGGGAAACATCATTTAGTCATTTCTTGGTCATAGAGAGGGATTGGGATTTGGAAACCGCCCGTGTATCCTTAAATAAATGAAAATTTACTTTTTATATTTAATAATTGTAGAATTTGATCAAGGAAATGAAGTGGGTGGTGATCATTTTGTGTTTCGGCAATCAGTTTCCAATAATATATCCACATATACCATTTTTCTACTCAATATGTGACTACATCTTCATATTAATTTGTAAAATAGTTATCAAACACTTCATAGGTTCACCATGAATCGAACTATCCCATTGACTATATAAAATTTATTAAATAATACCATCCTATATAAGCATGCTAATCTCATCCTTAAATAAATTATATATGATTGGATTCATTCTTCTTTGAGTTTGAAAATTGGTTTAGGTTATTATTGTAGATGGTTGTGATTCATGAAAATGCTATTGTTGATTTATAGTATGTAATATATGATTTGACCTATGACCTTTTTTCTCTTCTAAAACCTTAAAATGTTCATGCTGATCATTTCCAATAAGATAATCAAAGATAATGACTAGGTAATTGTATACGTGTTTTTATATACAATTGGAAAAATATTTAATGATACCTCATAATACTAATTTTTTCATTCCTAAGAAAATGCTTATGCTGTAGAATCTTAAATTTTAATAAGCATTTCACATCCAAATCTAGTGAAGTATGAATTTTCACAACATTGCTCCATTATACTCTAGAATAACATCCTCAATTACAAAATCATCATGAATGATAAATGAACCTTGACAAAACTCATAAATTCCCAACAGTGGAATATTCAACCATTTGGGCCACGTGTTCAATGAATCATATACATATTTTCCATAAATATATATTTTAATAAGACTTTTATTTTCAATAAAAACAAACTATGACAAAATATATGTTGGTGAACAATCCTGTGATAGAATGGTTAGTCATTATTTTATAATCATTCGATCCATCATTAGTCCCAGACCACATTAAACATGAAAGATATACTTGATACTAACCATTCAGTATTTATTTCTTGTTATTCAATAAAAACCAGTGATGCAATCATCATATTCATTTCCTCTACTAGATGAATATAATTTAATCTTGATTAATTTGAATATCACAGCTCATTAGGTGAAACAGTTGGATCTACCACACTCATTGAATATGATGATATTTAAGGATTGAAGTTTTCATTTATAGAAGATCGAGAGAGAAATAGAGAATGAAATATGTTAAAAATGAGGTGTGTGTGAGAAGGATATACTCATACTCAATTTTTTTTGTAAATCTATGAATTAGGGATTCAAAATTCTAAAAATTTATTTTAAGAGAATATAGTATAATTTGAAAAAAAACAATAATTTTAACTCAAAGATAGTAACTATAGGATAATGCAACTTTATCACATGGGAAAGTAGGTCCCAATGATAGTTATCATAGAATCATATAACAATAGAAAAAAATATTTTTCATATAAATGATAGAATATATAATTTACAATGATTATAGAAAAAATTATACAACAGTAGAGGTAATGGTTCTACGCAGTAGTCATATACATATTGGTGGATTCCTATATTAGATATAATTATTGTGGAATATAAAATAGTAAAATAATAGTGGAAGTATAGATAATGTTAAAAATATAGAAGTATCATATCTAATTGTTGAAGATATAATGGAAATATATTCAAATTTTATCATGACTAACGATTGATCAAATGATTTTTGATAGAAATGGTAGATAATCTATAGTATTGGCATTCAATTAATTTCCCCTCCATAAGCAATAATATCTTAAACAAAAAATGACAATCGTTCTTTTTTATTCATTGTTAAGGTATGATATATCTTAGTCTCTCAAAACTAACATTCATTGTGAATATCATAGCAAGATGATGTTGAGGTCCATCAAATTAAATTGTTATATAACAATTTAGGAAATGTTCTCACAAAAATAAATATCTTGCAGAAATTTTGGTTTCATAAAATGAGATATAGAATTCATAGAGATATTTAATACAATTGTATTCTCATATTTTATAAGGTCATATTCAAATTGATATCCATAATCTAGTATGGTGTGTTCCATCCAAATAATATTTTCCCTAAAAATGTCTGCTAGATCATTACATGCATTCAATAGTTGATGAAGCCACTGAGTTTAATTTCATGCTATAGTGGAAAACAAGATATATGAAAAAATAATGTTCTGGATTTTGTTCTGTCTATAATACAACTACCAAAATCATCATATTTTTGCTTCGAAATATAAAACTCATGATCTTAGGGAAAAAAATATATAAATTTTATATATATATGAGATATTTAAAAATTATTTTTACCACAGGTAAGTGTGATTATTTTGGATTTTCATGGAAATGGGATTATATATATACACTAATAATTCTATAATTATAACTGCTAGTTTAGTATAATAACATTCCAATCATTCCTTGGTAAATAGATTGATCAAGTGGTATTGGAGTTTCACCATGATTAAACATGTAGCTAGTACTCATGCGATTATCATTACCTTTATTAATATTAATGATAAATTTTATTAAAGAGAATTTATTGTTCTTGTTTTCATTTAAAATAATTACCCCATTATTTCAAAAAATTTGAAAACTAAAAATTTACAAAAAATTTACCCATTAAATTAATTTCAATATCAATTTGAATAATTATTGAATATTTGAAATATTTAACATCCCCTTATCAAGAAAAATTTCATTTTTTCCAAATAGATGGGTCACAATACCTCAAGTGTGCCTCCTTCTATTACATATGTTACTGACATGTTTAAGGGGTGTGATATGTATAGTGGTTATATTATACACATGGTTATAGTGTTACAAAAAAGAGTAAAAATAAAAAAATAATAAATAAATATCATAGTGTGGAAATAATGGAAACAATCTAATAGACCTAAAAACAAAAAATAAGATCCAAATGAATAATACAATAAATAAAAAAGGAATAATATAACGATGTGATAGAATGTAAATAATTTTCATAATAGATGTAATATAATTAAAATAATTCTAGAGTAAAATAAATTCTCAACAGTCCCCAATCAGAAACCCCATGTTGGTCCCATCACAAAACTCCATCCTATACAACAAGAAATATTCAACAATAAGGTCATTTAACCTTGTCCAATCCTACATCCATAAAATCTACTTAGTTACCAAATAGGGGAAATATACGTTGTCAGTATAACTCAGTAATCTGAAACCATCATGTCTAAACAAAATCATTTTTATATTAACTACATGAAATAATGTAATAGGAAGGTGTAATAATTAGTTAGAAAATTAACTTAATACCACATCAACCTACTTCGACATCATTCCATAATGTCTCTGAGCTACTCTCACATACATTCCAACCAAAACCATATAACATTTGTAAAACATAACCATATTTGGCCCTATGTTGTAACCTATCAATGAATGTCTCCCAACCAAACTAGATATAACCATATAACCATATCATGAAAAAAAAATATTTGGATCAAAACCAGATGTATAATTCTTTCAATATTTAATAAGGTAAAAACCTGATATATGATAATTTTTGCATGTCTCAAGGAAATACCTGATATATAATCATTTCTTCGCGTGTTGCGGCCTATCCTGGTATATAATAATTTCAACATGTATTAGGGACAAGCCCGATATATATCAATTTCAACATGTGTCACATTGTATGGACCATTATATAATATTTTTATCATGTCTCATGGAAAAACACAATATAAAACAATTTCCACATGTTTCATTGGGATAATTTCCTATATAATCAAATTAATAGTTAAACTAGTCTAATGCTTCATATAAGAATTACATTATTGAAAAAACACATTTTATAAGGAAACGATATCACAATATCACATCATAAGGCATAATGGATAATTTTTAAAATTAAATTTATCATTAAATTACACAATTGATTTATGTTGTGTTCATAAACAAATAACAATCCAATCATTTCAATAATTAAACCCAGCCATGTTTAATCTATATTAAGAAAACCCCCAAATTTTATGTCATGTTATGCAGACATTAAATCAGTAATCAATACATTGAATGTAAAGAGCTCACTCACAAAAACAACAACTATAAACCTGGTCAAAACCCAATAGGATCTAATGTATTTAATGGAACAATCCAATTCATCATTTACATAATTCTAGAACATGTTATGTTGGAATAATTTCAATATTTCACATATATGAAAAAAAGAGACCATATGATCAATGTTTAGACTCTATGCCTTTAA
This sequence comes from Viscum album, assembly GCA_963277665.1. Lineage (NCBI taxonomy): Eukaryota > Viridiplantae > Streptophyta > Magnoliopsida > Santalales > Viscaceae > Viscum > Viscum album. The sequence continues at coordinate 1,151,570,786 of OY728122.1, forward strand.
ATGAACATAAACCAATGCCTCTTGTAGGATTATACAACAAGAACTAAGTAGAAATTTATTTCTATAAGGATCATATTTCATAACCAATGAAGGTAAAAACCAAAAATGATCATGGTTAAGATATTACACTGAAATGGACGAATATCAATGGCAGTTAGGGTAAAATCTAACCAAAACCACTTACTAGGGATTAGATGTGTGATCAGTACATCCAACGTCAATAGAGATTCTATAAAATCACTTAGAAGATTCCCTAAGGTCAAGAGAAGGAAGATTTACCGGATCATTAAGACTCAATTCTTCCACATGGCACCTTCAAAATTTCTTATCGGTAATTACCACGAATCAACTTCATTTACACGTCGTGTATTTATTTTTCGGTGGATATACTAAAAATCTCCTCAACTCAGCTTCATATTTAATAAGCTTGATTATTACACAATTTTTACTTATTAAATGACGTGTAACTAGTTCAAACCCTATATTTTTATCTTGACATGTGTTCCAAATAGTTTATATGGTGTGTAATAACCTTACACAGTGAATAAATCTTCTATTGATAGCTTTCAGCAAAATTTTCCTAGCATATAGACATGAATATCCTCAAATCATTCCAAATCGATGAAAAAAATTTAAAACCATTAAATTCATTTATACTAGGGCCCATTATTTCATTAAATAATATATCCCTATAAATTAAGTCAATTTCCCTAACAAAGTCTCTCTATCTCTGAACAAGACCCGACCACCATGGCTCGAATAAAAAAACACAATGAATGACATACCTAGAAAATTATGGGATCTTAAAACCACTCAAAAATCTACAAAATTACCCCCATTATTATCTAAGAAATTTTTTGTTGTCTCTGTGAACAAATCTATCCAATGTAACTAAATATTAGACTCCTTCTGCCATGTCACCTCTTGGACATGCCCCTCATTCCACTACACTGAAACCGAAGAAATTGACCTTCCCTAGAGATACCTCAAACTATGGTCTACATTCCATATTGGATGAACCTCAAAGGATACATTAGAACTAATATTATAATATTCCATATCTGTCACATGAGAAGTGTTAAAATAATATCATTGAATGTGAAATATAAGAAAAACATCATGCATGGAACTGTAGCTATATTGAAGTGTGATATTACCATTTTAGGTGCCTCTTTTACACCATCAATATTTTTAATCACTTAACTAATTCATTATAGCTTCAAATAGGCTTCTCTAAAGGAGAATACATTTAAGGAGTTTACTACCATTATTTTTATTATTATTAACTATATAATATATTTATTTTGGGGTTTTCTATTACATAAACTAATACAATCAAAATTAGATTCACTTAATGACATGAAAAAAAATATTCAAACTTAATAAGGAAATAATATTTCAGTGAAGTGATGAATTGTTCAATGTCCTGACCATGTTATTGTGCTATATTTAGCCATTCGTTATTTTATTGAAAATATTAATTCAATAAATTTTCTCAACACACAGTTCAACATATCTGAACTATGAGCCTTGTTATGTATATTAATTCAAGGTTGTCAACTACGATTTCAATTTCTACTTTCATTCATTAAAGAGAAAAAAAAATTATTCATTGAATTCGAAACACTTTGAACGAGTCAATTCGGTGGGATTCAAAATTCTTGGTCAATATTTGAGAAGATAAAACACATGAATCGAACAACAAGAACATAAATATACTGACCTAATAGTGCACATCCATTAAAAATATGCACTAATTATGAAATAGTTTATCAAATATTGGAAGAAAAAATGAAGCAAAATGATAGAAAGAAAAATATCAAAAATTAATTGATTTTTCAAAAAGAGTAATTATAGAAATTATTTTATGATTGAAATAAAAAATTAATGATCATAATGAAATCACTAGTGGGAATCATAGGGTATGTAAGTTATAGATTTGGTTAATAGTGTCCACATAATGCTATTGGAATTTAATGTTCATTTCCATTCTCAACCACATATATTCTTATATGTTTCTGACATATTTTTTAACTCCACTCTCTGTCATTATACTCTGATGTCGTAGAAAAAAGTGTAATAGTCTTATTGTATACTTCAAATTTTCTTCACCTAATATCCAGAAAATTAGATCTGGAATCCCCCAAAATCATGTGTTATAACACTTTTTATTATCTTATAAATTAAAAAACAAGTCCATTGATTCCTTTGGTGACCAACCAATAGAAAAATCTATTTTTGACTTTTTATCAGTGTCCATGTCACATTAACATAATTTTTCATTCAATTGGATTCTACCGAACATAAGAATTAATATTATTCAATAATATATCTATACTATATATAAGTTCCTTCGACATCTTATAAATCACACATCTATTTCCCATCCTTCAAATCTGATTTCAGGAATCTTCTTCTCTATATTCAGTAGGAAAAAATATCATAAATTAATCTCATAGCATGATTGAACTTCTTCACTGAGGCATTGCATCATGAAAAATTAATTTCATCGAGCACCTCTGGTGCGCATAGTCAGATTCATCATCTGCAAGCCTCAATGTTCAAGTCCCCCATTAACATTAATAGACCAAAACTATAATGACCCAAGAATTCATTAATAAACTTTAAACTTGTTATAATTAAATGACTTATTATTGATATATAATATTTTAAATTCATTGGTTTTATGTTTATGGATTTTAATATACTTTTATGAATTGTGAAAATTTCTAATATAGTTGTTGAACAGTGATCACATGATTATTATAAATATATGGATTTAACAAATCCAATTTACTCAGAGAAAGGATGCAATGGACTCATCCAGTAGACTATCCCCATACAAAAACCATTTTTTAGAGCTCATAAAGGAGGTGGCATCATTGGGATTCACTCTTGACCATGCCAAATCCGAGCTTGAACACGTTATGCTTGGGCGGAACAGTCTATGGGAGAAGTAGAAGTTAATAGAGATTACCCCATGAAGTATGTTATCCTATCCACCCAAAGAGTATGACACCATCACACATCTTACCCTTCGGTCTTATGCAGGTGTTATAAGGGGTTATGTAGAAATACCCTAGCACTATGACTATTTACATTATTTTTTTATAAATATTTTCCATTAGTTTTATTATTGTTACTTGGTAAATAGTTTATTAAGCAAGAATAGTATTTTTAGGAAATATTCAACTACGAAATATATTTTGATAAATTAATGGATTTATGAATTGAATAATATTTCAATAAAATATTATTATAATTATATTACTTTTTATTAGTTTTCATATAATTTTATGAATGCAATTGTAATTTTTATTAAGGTTTGAACGCTATTTTTGTCAAAACACATGAATTTTTGGAAAATGTATGTTATTTTTTTAATAGTAAAATATTCACATATTTAAAAAATTAATTAGATAAAATGAATATTATTTTTGGAATTAGGATGTTGATATTATCTAATGGTGATTTTTTCATAATTTTTGGATACAGTCGAATTTTTTGGTAAAAATTAAATACCATTTAAATATATAATATGTTTTATGACATCATAATGACCGAATAGTGATGTAATAAAATACAATAAAAATTATGTTCATAAATATATGTTTTACCATTAAAAATAATGTGATTTTGGGTTTTTTTTGATTTATTTTATGAAGCATTAGTATACCCTTCAACGCTAATAAAACATATTTCCTTTTTAAATTTTTTTCTTTAATAGTGTGACTCACCTGCACATAAGCAACCATATTATTTTAAGAAGTTTGGACATAGAACATATAAAATATTTATTTCCACTGGCCTTTGAATAAAACTATTGGAAAAAACCATTGTCTATTTTGTGGTTTTGATTAGTTTAATGTAAGGTGTCCCGAACCTAAAAAATAAATAATTCCCTCTCCTTTCCTTCATAAACTCACCCAAGATCACACTTCTTCTTCACTAAAAGCCTTTTTAGTTCGCCTAACCCCTGACCTCCTCTCTCTATAATCCTCTCATGGTTCCCAAAGATCCTAAGAAGCCTCTCTCAAGCCTCTCCCAGGCCTTTGGTATCACAATTTCATGTAATGGATTTATTTCATTTTCATTTTGGTTCAATTTTCATTTAGTTGTTATACCATTTTGTTTCCAATTACAAATGTTGGGGAATGATTTTTCACCTCCCCCATACTACCCTATTTATTTTTGAATGACATTATACCCCTTTCTCTCTCATTAATGCCTTCCATGAACACCTGTTACCGTGCATAGATTCGGTGAGGGATTTATCTCTCCTCTTTTACATCCAAGTAGTTTTTTTGTATTATGCATCTAAATTCCATTACGTTTCTTGGAACATGTATGTATATAACACATTTACATTCCTTTTCTTGTAAATATTATGATACACCTATTTCTCTCTCATCAACCATTTTCATGAATCCTTATGTCATGTCGTTATGCTGCTGAAGTTGCACTGGGTTTTTCCATTCCAAGATCATATTATAGTGATTATCATACCAATGTCTCTATCAAGGGTATTGACCTTTAGGCACATATAAATATTGAATGGTACTTTAATTTATTTATTCCCCATTACTTAACCATGTTAAAACTTATTATGTTGGTTGATTCTACGTTATATGATCCATCCGGCACACTTAAGCATGAAATGAAATGTTTAAGAAGGGTGTGCCCTGATACCGCTGCAATGCATTGGTTAAAGTTTAGTATCATGATACATCAAGTGCAATGGGTGTTGAATTTTGATAATTCAAGTGAAACGAGTATTTACACATGTTTCATGTGCAATGAGGGTTTACTCATGCTCCATGTGCAAAGAGTCTTGGCTCATGATAATTCCATGTTAATTGTTGTTTCCACATTTCCTTGTTATGACTGTTATGATTTACAATGCATTTAAGTTCATGTTTATCTTATTCACCATTAATATGCCTATTATATAACATGTATTTTATTCCTCATGTTATTCCATGTTTATTCCTTTACTGGGCTTTATAGCTCACCATTTTCTGATGCATGTCCTCAGGTTATCCATGTGATGCTAAGTATGAGGAAATGTAGAGGTCATGTAAAGGAAGCTTTCAATAAAAATTGTGTATTTCATGTTTAAAGTTGTTATGTAATGATCATAATCCCCAAAGACACTATACCTATTGATCTATCATGTTGTATCAAGTGAAGAGTTTATGTAATAAATCGTCTTTACATCTGATATAAAAGAATGGTTTTCATAGTTAGTATCAAAGGGAGGTTTAGATATTTTTGGGATTAGCATTACAAAACTCTAGTGATTACATAAAGACAAAAATATGTATAATAAAAATATCCCTACATTTTTTTGTGAGAATTGAGTAAGTGGTTTATCATGAAAATAAATCCATATCTTGGTACAAGTAGGTAGAGGCGGCTCTGTCACAGATGTATCCAAGGGGTAAAACTCAAAAACACTGCTTTGAGCTGGACTAGAATGGGAATTGGTGCCCAACAACAGGCTTGCTGCACACTTGGATAAGACAATCCTATGGGATATTCTTTGTTAAATTTACAAGCGTAGTATGAACCATTATTAAGGGACTATAAAAAATTCCTTAAAGTAGATCATGGATAATAGTGACTGAAGATAATATATTCATAAGTTATGTAAATAAAAGATATTTATAATTCATCTGTTTTTTTCTTAGGATAACCCTTTATGTGTTACCCCTAACATTCCATTTATTCCAGCCAATGGCTGGTATTAGTAGGACTCGGGCTAACAAGCAATGTGAAGATCAATGTGATGAATGTGCTAATGATATTCCCAATATGATGGGAGTGGGAATCGAGAACATTGTCATTATACTCTCTCAGTTAACTCATGATTTGAATAGAAATAAGGGTGAAGTGGAATGTTCAACCCCCCCCCCCCACATAATAAATAAAATGTCACTATCAATAGCATCATGAGACAATGGCCTCCTACTTTAAGTTGATCGTCTAATACCTCAATCGCCGAACAATGGATCAACACCATTAAAAAGACCTTCTCCATCCTTCAATTTTCTGAACATGAGAAGGTAATTCTGGATGCTTATCATATGGAAGGTGAACCTATATATGGTGGAAATTGATAAAAAATACGATGCATGGCGAGGAGGTTCAGGCATTGGAATGGAAGGATTTTTGGAAGATATTTTTTGATAAATATATTCGACGCACCCTCCGACTTAATAATTAAAGGGACTTCCATGCCCTCAATTAAAAAATACAAAAAAATCTATTAGAGAGTATGAGGCAAACATCATATTTATTTCATTATACACATCCATATTTGTCTTTAAGCTCGAATTCATGGTTGACCACTTCTTTGGTGGGATGAAACCTAGCCTACAGAAAGAACTGGTGATCCGTTACTTTGATAGCTATGAGAAAATTCTCAGATGTTCCCTCATGGTCGAAATGGAGATTTGGGAATCCCAGGTGTATCGTGGGGATAATAACTGTAATGTGGACATCAATTATAGTGGTTTGATGGATAAATCCAATAGTGATACGAAGATCCATCACCCCACATGCCAAAGGTGTGGAATGAAGTACCACAAAAATTTCCTGAAGGGGATGAGGAAATGCTTTAATTGTAGAAGAAAGGGGCACATAGCTGTTAACTGCCAACAAGAAAACCTGCGGCTGCAATAGAAGAGAGGAACACTCTGTTCGAACCTCAACGCATTGTTCAATGCAATAATTGGAAGAACCTGGGAATCATGCAAATCAGTGACCTAATCCATGGATTTTTTAAAGCAACCATCAACATCCAATGCACAAAGGGAGAACTTTAAACCTCACTACTACCGAAGTGAACCCTAAAAACGAAGTAGTGATAGGTATGCTAGTAATTCATTCAAGAATAGTGAATATACTTTTTGATTCAGGTTCTATGCATTCTTTTATATCCCAAATTAGTACTAGAACTATCCCAAGACAACCCAAAATCATGGAAGTAAAGATGTTGGTGAGTATGAAAAATGGGGAAATCATAGCATCCCATGAATATAACTCATCCCCTATCATAGTATATGGATTGAATTTCCTGAAAAACATCGTCATACTCTCTCTGGTGGAATTTGATGCAATTAGTGGCATGTATTGGCTTTCCTTATATAGAGCCATCATAAATTTCCGTGAGGGGGAAATCACTCTCCATGTAGAGAATCTACCCCGATTCTATACAAGTGCATGGTGGAAGACGAATCTTCTTTAGCTCCATCATCTCAAGCATGGCTATTAATTCTCTATAACCATTCATATCCATATCAAATGATTGAGTCTAAGGAGGAAACAATCCTTGAAGACATTCCTATTGTGAGGGAATTCTCTAAAGTGTTTCTGGAGGAATTTCTTGGTCTTCATAAAAGAAGAGATATTGAATTCTCAATTGATCCTACACCTGGGGTGTCTCCAATATCCAAAAATCTATTTAGAATGGTTGTTGTGTAGCTTTAGGAGATGAAGAAACAACTATAGGAGAATCGACATGAAGGGTTTATACACCCAAGGGCTTCACCATGGGGTGCACCAGTCCTCTTTGTCATGAATAAGGATGGGTCAATGCATCTTTGCATCGATTATTGTGAGCATAAAAAAATCACGATAAAGAACAAATATCATCTCCCATGAATTAATGACATGTTCGATTAGTTTCATAGGGAAAAATACTTTTCTATGGTATATTTGTGGTTAGGATATTATCATGTAACGGTTGAGAAGGAAGATATTCACAAGACTGATTTTTGTACAAGATATGAGCACTATGAATTCAAAGTAATTCCTTTCGTAGTCACTAATGCTCCATCAATATTCATGTACTTGATGAATAGGGTGTTTAGGGATTACCTCGACAAATTTTTTGTAGTCTTTATAGATGATATTTTGATATACTACAAAACAAGGTGGATCATGAGGGGAATATAAGAACTGTACTAGAGACCTTGTGGAAGGAGAAGCTCTATGAAAAGTACAGCCAGTGTGAGTTCTTGTTGAAGGAGGACTCATTCATGGGCCATATCATCACAAGAAATGGGATATCTATGGATCAATCTAAATTAGATACAATTGAGGGATTGCCGAGGCCACCATCGGTAAGGGATATCCGTAGATTCTTGGGGTTAACTAGATATTATCGATAATTTGTGAGAAATTTATCACTATTGTCCAACCCTCTTACCAAGCTAACATGGAAGAGAGTATTCTTCTCTTGGAGTGATGAATGCGAAGAAATCTTCAAGGAGTTAAAAGAAAGGCATATCACTACGCCCATTCTCACTTTACCCACAATTGGATATGTTTTTGTGGTATTTAGTGATGATTTGAAGAAGGGAATGGGCTGCGTGTTTATTCAAATGAAAAATTCATTTCCAATGCCTCATGACAATTGAGAGTTCATGAGCATAATTATCCAACACATGATTTGGAGTTGGCTATGGTGATCATCATTTTAAAAATATGGCGGCATTATCTTTTTGGGGATAAGTGTGAAATATATACATAACACAAAATCCTTAGGTATATATTCACAATGAAAGAGTTGAACATGCGCCAACAATGATGGTTAGAGCTGATCAAAGACTATGAATGCTCAATCCATTACCACCCTGGGAAAGCGAATAAGCTGGCAGATGCTCTAAGTAGAAAGGAACCAGCAAATCTATCATTGATGAGAATTGAGAAGGATCAAATCTTCATAGACTTGACGAATATGGATAGGGGAATCATAAAGAAGGGAACATAATAAATCCTTTCATAAATTATTGTTCAAATATCACTTTTGTAAAGGTTAATGGATGCTCAAAAGGATGATGTGGGAAATCTAAAGAAAGTGGAAGCTATCAGAAAAGGGAAATCCTAGGAGTTCAATGTTAACGATGAAGGAATTTTGTGATTTTGGAAAAGAATATGTGTTCCATCATGTCTATAGTTGAAGAAGTGAATTTTGGATGATGCACATAGTTCAAATATCTTTATTCATCCAGGAAACACAATGATGTATCGAGATCTCTGATATCATTATTTTAGGGCTAATATGTAGAGGTAGATCACTGAGTATACATCAATATTCCTAGTGTGCCAACAGATGAAGGCAGAGAGGCATAAGTCTATGAGGATGATGTAACCATTGCACATGCCATCATGGAAATGGGAGAACATCACTATGGACTTTGTCTCTAGACATCCGAAGACATCTAAAGGCATTAATGCAATCTAGGTTGTTCTGGATCATCTTATAATGTTTTTACACTTTATTGTAATTCGAGAGTATTTCTCATTGGATCAACTAGCTCAGATATATATTAGGGAAGTGGTAAGTCTATATGTAGTACCTCTATCTATTGTATCCAATCGAGATCCATTATTCACCTCTATGTTTTGGAAGAGTCTTCAATATGCTCTAGATACTGAAATTAAATTTATTATGTCATATCATCCTCAACCTAATGGTCAATTTGAGTAAACTATTCAAACACTGAACGACACGTTAAGATCATGTTCAATAAAATTTAAAGGAGCTCGGGATCAACAGCTTCCTCTAGTTGAATTCACCTATAATTACAATTTCCACATGATCATTTTAATGGAACCATCTAAAGCCCTATATGGGAAGAGGTGCAGAACACCGACATGTTGGGATGAAGTCTATGAGAATAAGCTGCTATGACAATAAATGGTTGATGAAATGGTGGAGAAGGTGAAAACCATTCAGAATCATATCAAGGCAGCCCTGAGTTGACAGAAGATTTATGCAGATAACTGTCAAGGAGGCCTTGATTTTACAGGTGGAGACATGGTATTTCTATACATATCCCCGTGGAAGAAGGTCATGTGTTTTGGAAAGAATGAAAAGTTAATTCCTAGGTACATTAGCCCCTTCGAGATTATGGATTGTGTCGGGGTTGTGGCCAATAGACTAGCACTTCCACCTACCATGGATGAAGTACATGATGTCTTTCTGGAATCCCCCTTATGTAAATACATACCAGACCCTTCACATGTAATCTCTTTAGTGGTAGTACAAATTGAGGATTATCATTCTCATGAGGAGAAACCAGTGAATATATTAGATCATAGAGAAAAAAGTTATACAAAATAAGACAATATACATTTTCATGCTGTTGTGAAAAAACCACATGTTTGAAGAAGCGATATGGGAATCAGAGGACGTGATGAAGCTGAGTAAACCACATTTGTTTTAGAGTGGTAAAATGAAATTTCTATGGAGAAATTTCTTAAGAGAGAAAGATTATAACAACCCCAACATTCGTTAATGGATATTACTCTTGATCTAATTAAATGTCTTATTATGGTTATATAAAATGTGAAATTCATTGGTTTTATATTTCTAGATTTTAAAATAACGTTATGAATTCTGACCGTTGTTAATATATTCGTTGAACAATGATCACAAGATTAGTATAAATATTGGGCTTTAACAAATCCAATTTACTCAGACAAATGAAATGATGGCCTCATATAGTAGACTTGCCCTGTACGGAGCCCATTTTCTAGAGATCGGAATGGAGGTGGAGTCATTGGGCATCGCTCATTACAAAGCCCATCACGAGCTGGAACACTTTATGCTTGAGCGGAACCGACTATGGGAGATGTTGAAGTTAATAGAGATTACCACCCAAGTGATGTTATCTGAGCCACCCTAAGAGGATGTCACCATCGCACACCTTAACCTTCGGTCTTATGCGGGTGTTATAAGGGGATATGTAACAATACCTTATCATTATGACTATATATATTATTATTTTTATAAAGAATGAGCATTCATTTTATTATTGTAACATTGTAAATAGTTTTTATATCACAAATAGTACTTTATGTTAAATTTCAAATAAGAAATCTGTAGAGACCCTAAGCTTGACTTACATGGACATTACATTACATTTGCGGAATACTTAGTACATAACAAAAACACACACACAAGGATCGTAATAGTTTAGTGTCTTTGGAAACTCGGAACATAATCTTCTAATCGTGGTGAAAGATCTTCAATGTCTCCCATAATGATCTTCCCTTTTTTTACCTAAAACCTTTCTTTATATCCTGGGGAAATGAAAACATAAAAGCGTGAGCTCAAATTCTCATTAAGGGTAAACAAAAGAAAAATCAATCACATCATATTCATAAGAACATAACTTTTGGAAATCTTAACCTGCAAAAGAGAGCATAATTTCATAACATGGGATAAATCATAGTAGTGAAATGAAATCCCAATAATCATAACATAAAACATGAAACATTGTGGCATACACACATAATCATAGATAATCATTTCTTGTGGCATACACACATAATCATAGAGAATCATTTCTCGTTAGTCAAGACTCATTGTCAAGGCTATCTTAGTGGACAATGTCCCTTTCTGAACCGAGTCACCCTCGTTTCAGTCCTGTTTCACTGAATCGGTATAACCTACCAATCCAGCCATGTCTATCTCATGAGATATAAAATCTTTACCCAATGCATTGGAGGGAGATATAGGTCCCACCCATCTCATAATTATACCATTCTTATGTGTGCCACAAAATCATAAACCATACATCATTGCATAACCCATGTAAGAAAAATGGGAATCTTAAACATCATGACATCATAAAACAATTCATATACGATAAAGTAATTAATAAAAATAATTCCATCACAACATAATCATATCAATGTAATAATAGGGATAAAAACATAACCCTTTATTATCTTAGATGGAAAATAATTTTGATAAAACACTTAAACTCCATTCTTGAGGAAAATATCCTTTCTTCTTCAAAAACAATTTTCCATTCTTAACATGTCATACGACTTTAAACTAAAAGAATTTAATTAAAAATAAACATGAAAACTTGTAAAGGAATCTTCTTGGAAATAATGTTTTAAAAATCCATTCATGCCGTATAAGGTAAAAAAACATTCTTCTTACTTTTGTCGAAAAAGTCAAAAAGTACCTCGTAAGAAAAAACGACAAAATATTCCTTTCATATTCTTTACTAAATACTCACCGAATGGCAAAATAGGATTTAAACAATTTTAGGTGAATGGAAATAATATTACATATTGAGGAAACATGGATGTTGATGATAAAATACACCCCAGTAAATTTCAAAGCATAAACAATCTCGAATAAAAATGAGATTGTGATATTTCCCTTACCTTAGGTCCGACTTGCTTTGTAAGTGTCCGAACCTCCTGTATAATGATTTAAATAATGTTATTGACTTATTCCAGAATCATATAAATTGTTATTATATCATATATGGTCCACTTATGACTCTATATTACCCGTTCTTTTGTAAATTCATGTTAAAGTAGCGTTTTGGGTAATATCGTCTCGTTTGTCGTTCATGTTTTTAACTTGTAATTATTAATATGATTACTTGGATCATGATTATTTATATCCAGAATGTATAACATGATTTATATATAATATATATTCAGAATATATATATATATATATAATATATCGAAAAATTGAATGAAATACACCGTTCATGGAGACGGTAGTCCGTACGTACGCATGAACGTTGTTTTCGTTTCTTTATTGAATTGAATGGAATTAAGTAGATGACATACATATAAATATACATAAATCCAGTATCATTATTATGTCATATATTTCATTAGTACTTATTATATATACTTTATAATCATTCATGAATGGTTAATCATTGAGAATGAATCTCATCGCGTCGTGGAGACGGTAGTCCGTACGTACGCACGAGCGATGATATCGTTCCCATGGTCGTGGAATTGTGTTGAAGTGTATGTATACTATTTCAGTATCAATATCACTTTATAATAATCATATATAGTTACTCATTACACCATTATACCCATCCTATTAAGGTGGTGGTGGAAAAACAGATTACACCACGGCGTGGAGACGGTATTCCGTACGTACGCACGCGCGGTGATTTCATTTTTTCCATAGGATGGATAGAAGGTGAATTAGGTTTGTTTCATATTTATAATAACATATCAGTATGTAAGTAATACTGATGTTATTACTTTATCATTAGAGAACTAAAGAAGAAGAAGTTGAAGAAGAAAGAATTTGAAAAGATCGGTAATGGATATTACCTCTTCTTTGGAACGCCTCTTTGAATCCTCCACTTAGGGAACTAATATTGGTCTTTGAAGAAGACCAGGACCTCTAGGATTATTCTAGGGAAGTGGAGAAGGTATTTTGGCAGGGTTTTTCCTAACTTGAGTGCTCAAAGTGGTATGAGGAGGAGGGGGAGGAGGTGCCCTTTTATAAGGGAGGAGAGGGGCAGCTTAGGAATATCTCAAAATATTATTTTATATTAAAGTCAAAATCGGTTTATAATGGGTCCAAAGGGTCTTATTTCGAAGCTAATGTGGGGATGGGTCGAAATCCTATCAACCAATAGGATTTAGACAAGTTTAGGTTATTATTTTAACCTTATCAATTAGATTTAACTCTAAGTTAAATAATTTAACTTTTACAGTGACTTTTTGTTTTCTTACACGATATGGTTAATACACTTACTATAACATGCCAAAAGAACCCAAAGTTGTTTATTATTAATATATATATCCTTATCTAAGTAATTTGAAAAAACCATAGATTTTTAGAAATGAAATAACAATTAATAGTATAATATTTGATTTAAAAACTATTTTGTGTCAATTTTGACACTATTTGATATATGATTTTTGTGATAGTCATAAAAGAATTATATGTTCGAACCAAGTTGATTAAATCAACAATAATATATCATATTAACCTATAAAATTATTGTAATTCATAAAAAGTCTCAAATTACATTTATTTGAGCATTTATAACATCAATTATATTAACAATTCCTTAAAAGGGTAAATACTACATCATCGTTGTGTCATAAATAAATTAATTTATTTAAAGTATAAAAATTATAAATAAAATATAATTATGTATGAAATCATTTTAGATTTCTAATGAATATTTATAGTCGAATTTAGCTTATGTATAACCCCATATTAAAAATTATTTACTTATTAAAATTTGATTTTAACTATTTTAACCCTTTTCTAAATAAATTAATAATAAATGTCCTAATCTAATCCAAGTGGGCCTAAATGATAATATTTTACACTTAAGTTTGTTTTTGGTCGAGATAAACTTGTCCAATAGGATTAGGACATGTGTTAGGATAATATTAATATCAGTTTTACCCTTAATTACCCTATTTACTTTTAACCGTGGTAAATAAAAGTAAAAAGTTACTATTCACCAAAAATTATTTTCATCTCATTGAACCACATTTTACTTACTGACATCAACCGTGTCTCTCAGATTTTTGAAATTCCATTCACAGAAGAGGTAAAATTATGTTTTATGAAAAATTCAGTTTTTTAACTACCACTTAGTAGTTTCACTATTCATAAAAAATTGATGTTTTTCAGAACAATGCGAAAATTTCATCCTAAGCTATATTTCATATTCCGAATTCAAAAATGAAGTCTATTTTACCAAATTCATAACATAGAAGTTGCATTAATTAATTTTATATTTAAATCCCGTTGTTAAAACAAATAGCGTGTTTTTAAGAAACAATATCTATCAAAAGATTGACACTTGTTTATGTCTGGTTTAAATGTGAAATTACATCCAATGACCAACATTGTATTAAATTGTAAAAATATATTCTAAATATACTTTAAACCACTCAAATTAATAATTTATCACTATTAATTATTTTGATTAAAAAATTTGTTTTTAATTATAATTTAGCAATTTTCACTATTCATCAGAATATGAAAGTTATCCGAAAAGTACCAAAATTTCACCTTAGGCTAAATTCGATACTCCAAATCCAAAATTGAAGTCCATTTTGAGAGCTAAAATTTCTAAAATTTTAAAAGGTGGTTATTACTATTAATAATGGCTAGTTATAATAGCATATCGTTGTTTAGTGAAACTCGGTATTGCGTACTACACACGCTATCGAGGAAGGTCGTGATTGCGTGTAATGCAAGGCAAGCCAAGGATGTCTGTTGTGCAAGCTCCTTTTGGTGTAGCGTACAATACAAGACATTAATAAAATTAAAAAGAATATTTTTCATAAAATCTCAGGCTGTTACAAAATCTATTTTTATGAATTACTACATTTTTGAATTAAATAATATTTTAATAAAATAGTACAACTATTAAATTAATTCTTATAAATGATCATATAATTTAATGAATGCAATTTTAATTTTTATTTAGGTTTGAAACTTGTTTGTGTCGTTAACCATTAATTTTTAGTAAATGTCTATTTTTATTTTAAAAGTAAAAATTCAAATTTTTATAAAATTATTTTGATAAAATGAATGTTAGTTTTGGAATCAGGATGTCAAAATTATTCAACAGTGAATTTATCATAATTTTTTGACAAAGTAGAATTTTTCTATAAAAATTAAATACCATTTGGAACATATAATGTGTTTTATGACATCATAATCACACAATAGTGATATAATAAAATAAGATAAACCGCATGTTCTCCCAATACATGTTTTACAATTATAATAATGTGATTTTGGGTTTGTTTGATTTATTTTACAATGATTTAGTGGAACCTTCAAGGATTATAAATCATTTTGTCTTTTTAAATTGTTTTCCTTGAGAGTGTGACTCAACTCAACATAAGCAACCCAATTATTTTAAGAAGTTAGGCCATTGGATTTATAATAAATTATTTTCCACTCCCCTTTGGAAAAACCATGGGCAAAAATCATGGGCTGGTTGGTGGTTTTGATTAGTTTAATGTGAGGTGTACCAAACCTAAATTATATAGAATTACCTCTTCATTCCAATATAAACCCACCCATGATCCCACATCATCTTAACTAAATTCCTTTGTAGATATACCAATCAATATAATACTATATGTATAATCCTCCGTTGTGCTCCAATCTCCTAAGAAGCTGTTCTCAAGCCTCTCCCAGGCCTTTGGGATCTCACTTCCAAGTAAGGGATTTCTCCCTTTCTCATTTTTGTCCAATTTTCATTAAGTTGTTATTCCCTTTTGTTTGAAATTAAAAATGTCGGTGTATGATTTCTCACCTCCCCATCCATTCCTCTTTATTTTTGGATTATGGGAGACCCTTTTCTCTCCCATTAATGCCTCCCATGTTCACATGTTACCTTTCTGATATTCCATGAGGGATTTCTCTCTCCTCTATTACATCCAAGTAATTATTTTATATTATGCATCTAAATTCCATTACATTTGTTGGGTAATGTATCTGTATGAACCCCAAACTGTCCATTCCTTGTAAATTTCATGAGACACCCATTTCTCTCTCATTAACCATTTTCATGAATCCTTATGTCACGTCGTTATGCAGCTGAAATTGCATTGTGTTTGTCCAAGACAAGATCATTATTTAGTGAATACCATACCCCTGTCTCTATAAAGTGTATTCACCTTTATTCACATAAAAATATTTAATGGTACTTTCATGTATTTATTCCACATTACATAATCCTAGAATAACTTATGAGGTTGATTGATTCCGTGTTATATGAACCTTGTGGCACACTTATGCTTGAAATGAAATGATTAATAAGGGTGTGCCCTGATAGTGCTCCAACGCATTGGGTAAAGTATAGTATAATGATAAATCATTTGCAGTGGGTGTTGACTCATGATAATTCATGTGAAATGATGTTTTACTTGTGCTTCTTGTTCAATTAAGGTTTACTCATCCTCCATGTACAATGATCCTTGGCTCATGCTAATTCCATGTTAAGTGTTGTTTCCACATTTACATGTTATGATTATCATGATTTATCATGATTTTATGTTTAGGTTTCTCTTGTGCTCCATTGATATGCCAATTTGCTAACATGTATTGTATTCCTCATGTTATTCCATATTTATTCCCTTACTATAATTTATATCTTACCCTTTTCTTATGCATGTCCTTAGGATATCCCATGTAATGCTAATTACAGGGGAATATAGTGGTCATGTAAAGGGAGTTTTCAATAAATATGTCGTATTTCATGTCTTAAGTTGTTATGTAATGATCCTAATCCTCAAAAACACTAGACCTCTTGATCTTCTATGTTGTATCAGGTGAAGAGTTTATGTAATAAATCATGTTTATGTTTGTAATAAAAGTGGGTATGTTATAATAACTCAAAGTATTCTTTCATCTGAAACAACGGCACATTCCTGATATAAAATGGGAATGAATCAATTCCAAATATCGATGTTGGTTAGAAAATTTATCATTACAATTCTATGACATTAACAAGGGTTCATCATCCTTATATATTTCAATAATATTAATGAGGATCATTATCAAATCTTAGATGATAAATTTTTATTTACACCCAGTCTAAATTGTATTCATCAAGGTTATGATGCTGTAAGATATTTTGATAGTGTTTCAGAAGAAGAATATCATTAATCAGTGATGGTCAGTAGAAAAAAATCATCAACAAACATCCTCAGGTTCTTGTGAATAAATTTCAGTGTCCATGAAATCAGTGATGATCAGATTTAAAATTAAGATGGTTCCATATCCAACCAACATTGTAGACGGAAAATCCTCAAATAATGATTCTAGAGGCATGGTCACCACCCAATTCTATGGAAATGTCCTCAGGCTCTATATTGAATTAGTTCTGGTAGTTTTATTGATCTGGTTATGGCAGAATCATTAAATTATGATGGTTTCTCAGGATCCATTCAATATTGGATTAGGTGCTTAGAATATCTGAGAATGTTGATCTTTATTCTTGACCTCATGATCTCCAAATGAGAACTCAGAAGTGGTGTCATCTAGGATGATATTTTTGGATCTATGTATGGGTTCGGGTCTATGTTTCATTAAGAATATCTAGTTTTAGTTTTCCATAAAAATCAATGTCCTGGTGAAATTTATCTAATGGTTGACATTAGATATGTTACCGAGACCATCATCACAATATACAAGGATAATTTTTATCTTACACATGACCCTTCCCATTTATGTATTGCGTATACTTCAATGACCAAAATAATTTTTCCCTTAGTGGGATTCCATTTTTCAAATAATTAAAATAAATTTAAAATAAATAAATAAATAAATAATATAACTATATATTAAATTTGAAACTATATTTTTGATTTTAATAATATAAAGATAAAAATGTATTAAAAAATATAAATAAAACAAAAAATTATAAAACTATTCTATTAAGAAAATTGAATAAAAATAATATTCTACTTCTTAGTTAATTTACCTAAAAGAAAAATTATAAAAAATTTTGATGAAAAGAATTAAACAAATATTCCTCTAATTATTATGTTAATTAATTAAATTAAATTTACTTCTAAACAATAAATAATTAATTAAATATAAAAAATGGAAATGTTAAATTAAAATTACATAATATAAAAATTATTAATGATATAATAATAATATTTTAGAAAGAACATAAAAATTGAATAATAATTTTATATTTATTAAAATAAAAATAAGCATTAATTAATAAAAAAATCATTATTATGTCAGTTATATTAGTTTAACATCATATTATCATCTAATTAAATTAATTAGTCAAAAAATTATTGAACAACAAAAATAATTAATTTATTAAATTTATGTGGGGAAATGTATAAAATCAAAGCAACATCAGTTCCAACACATTAATGTTTCTCATATTCCCAAGTAATTAAATAATCATATTATATGGATTTTAATAAATATCATTATATAAATACTAGTCTACAACAATAAATTTCTTTTGAAAATGATTTCCCCCCTTAGATATCATCAACCGGGTAAACTATTTACCCATACTAAATTATATTTTAGTTAAGTGAGAAATTAATTCATGTTATACTATAATAAATGAGCTTATGAATTCTATATCAAATTAATTTGTATTCCATTAAATTTAAATTTAATTCTAAAATTTCTTTACTTCCATGTGAACTGATTCATATAATTTTCTATCCAATAATTTAGACAGTCTGTTTGGATGATCAAATTTAATAAATTATAATGGTAATAAATTACTTTTCTGACATCTAAATTAATTAAAAGAAGAATTTCTACAAGAATATTTATTTTCATTTCATATTTCATTAGAATTATTATATTACGAGTTAGAATCAAATTTATAATATTTAACAGAAATAGATAATTGTAAAACATTACAATTTTTTAAGTAAATTAATCCTCTTAAAAAGTGGTAATGGGAATTTTATACACAACTAAATCCAAGGGGTATTAAAGGATTAACTTTCTTAAAGTTTCTAAATTGAATTTTATATTGATAAATAGTTTAAACATGTAAAAATTATTTATTGAAAAATGATAAACTATCAAATTTGAATAATTAATTGTCTCCTGATGCAATCACATTGTGTTACAAATTTTCACATTGAAATGCACACTCTCCCACAATAAAACTAAACTTTTTTTTATTGATTAACAGGATGTGGATAAAACAGTGAGTTTATTTAGTATGTTCAAATAGATTCAATAATTTGGTATAAAATAATCATGTTTAAAAGGGTTACATGAATTCTCAATTTTGTTTCATCCACACAAAATGAGTACTTCACTAATGGAAATTCACTACTTCTTACCACTTCAAAAATTCAAGTCAATAAATATATTAGTGTGTAATGAAAAATTATATATAAACATTGTCAGCAAAAATAATTTCTAGAAATAATACAAACTAAAATACACCAAATTTAAGTTCATAAATTAGTATATTCAAAAGAATATACAGCAATAAAAAATTAGTTTATTTTACATTTTTCAAACAATTTTATTTCCATGTATTATCAGGATAACGATATTACAAAACATGGAAAATTGTGATGAATATTAAATTGAATACCTCAATAAATTAGATTCTTTTTCTTATTTTTCCTAGATTCATATTCACTTAATATATTCTTCAAATAAAATCCACCCGTCATCTTGAATATTACAAAGGATTAAAAAATCACTAGATTAATAAAATTTCACCACATGTAAAATAAAACAAGAGACATGAAATTGAGGTGTGGAATCAATCTGAAAAATATATTAGCTTCAATTGATCTTGAAAAAATTAATGTATCAAATAAAAGAATAGTGAGAGACCTCATGTTAATTCAAATGATGAATCATTGAAAACTGAATAAGATGCACAACCTTGTAAGTAATGTACATAAAGAAATTCCAAATTATTTTTTTCGATTAAAAAAAGAATAATTCTTCAATTTATTAAAATTGAAAATCATAAAATAGAATGTAAATGGAAATTAATTAAATAGAATTGAATCTAGGGATAAAACCCCTAAGAAGTGTTGTATGTATAATTTCCATATGCGGAATGTGTGTTACTTATTCCCATTCCATTAGTTGATTGGTCTTATATGGTAAGAACTGAAAGATCTTCTTCTTTTCTTATATCCTCAAATTAAATTATTTCATTAGTTCTTACATGGAATTACAATACTCCTTCATTAATCTTTTATTATGTTGAAATTTTTTATTTGAGGATGGAAATATAAAATATGGGCACATGAAATCTAATTTTCTAGGGGAAAGTGTCTCCTAGTCTCGCTACATCTATAAGGGACATCCTTAGAAGAAGGAAAACTATATTATTATAATATTTAACTACCTAATATAGTAATTAATTCTCAAAATACTCCTCCATATATACTATCTCAAAATCCATTTTCATCCCTATGTTGTCTTCATAAAAATTTAAGATATCTTCTATATACACGTCTGGTTCTTCATGGTCCTATAATGTGGGTACATTTCCTAAAATGAAAAAACAATGGGATTGAGTTAAAATATCATATTCTATGTGATATTAAAATTAATGATCATAGTGGTCCAAATACCCTTGAAACAATTCAGTTGGTATCCCTTGTTCTTACTCCATAGATATAGAAAAACAAAATATATTGGGATATGAATGTTCAAAATTATTTACATTACCCTCTTATATTTCTTCATCTCAAGTTATAATTTTAATTTATCCTATATAGAACTCAAAATATAATTGTAAAAAATCATGAATCTCATCAACTATAGTTTTCAATACTTGTGGATTCATATAATTTTTATGTTATTCAATAATTGTTTTAAATTTTTCTTCATTAATAGTCCTGAAATAATCATTTGATATTTAATAAAAATTTCTATACGCGTTGTCCATTGTTGGTTCAAAATCCATTTGTTCTTATTGATATTTTATTTATTTTTTTTAATGTTTTTTATTTTTCTGTTATTCAACTACTTGGAAGCCTCACCTGAAATGATACCAACTGAATTTTTTTTATGTACCACTTTTTCCCTCTTAAATTTTATTACTTTTCTAACTATTGAAAAATAAAAGAAACTAGGGTTGTTACCCAATGATGTATCCACTATGTAGTTTCCTCATTGCAATTTTATATTTTTTATATTCATACAAAAATACTATATTTCAATGTGGGTTTTTGAGGAAGAATTAAACTATCATAATTCTAAAAATCTTGAAACTATGATTATCAAAGAAATCTGGAATATGACAAAATAAAATTAGAGTGAATTCATGAAGGGTGTGAAAGCCTTCCCAATTGCTTCTACTCGACTCATCTATTATTAATTTCTATGAAAATATTTATTCAAGAAATTTTCTAGACACGTAGTTTAGAATCATGAAACTACTAGCCTCATTATGATTTATGATTCAAGGATCTCAAACATTATTTCTCTTTCTACTCTCTTTCATTGTGATCTAGTCAAATTATTCATTGAATTCCAAAAAAATGACATATTTGAAGATTTGTTCTCACAATTCATGATTGGGTGTTGAGAAGTATCAACAACTAGAATGGAAGGATAATATAATAACCAGATTGACATAATAGACCACATCCATTAAAAAAATACACACAAATTGGAAATGTGTCAATAATTGAATTAATGATAAAACGAAACAAAAAAAATGAAATACAATTATCAAACATTATTTAATTAATAAACAATTTAAATTTTGGAAATTATTTAGAGATTGAATGAAAAATGAATGCTCAGAACAGAATCACCAAAGAAAATTAAAAGGTACACCCGGTAGAAATGTTTTCAATCTTGTTTATAGAATGGGATTAATGTTTGATCATTATCTTTATTCTCAAAAAGATATCTTCTTAGATGTCTCTGACAGATTTCATGGATTCTATCTCTGTCACTCTACTCTGATGTCATAGAAAACTTGTATTCCTCTTATTGTATATCTTGTACCATCTCTTCCTGTCATGAACCAACCTGGGTTGACCCTGAACTGGTCACCCGATCCAGTCCGCGACATGACCTGAGAGGCATTACCAATCCTCCCGGGCTGGCGACAAGTGCCAAGGCATCAATAGAGGATGTGGGAATGATTCCTCCCAATAAAAATAAATAATTCAGTAGAAATAAAACAAAATAGTGAAAAATAAATAAAAATAGTAAAGTAACTAACAAGAAAAAAAGAAAATAAAACTAACCGAAAGAGACAACCACTCCCTCCATGTGACCTCATGGGTCACTCTCCAACTCAGGACCAAACGTCTCCCAAGGAGAACACACCAAAGCTGTGGCCTACACAAACACTAAAAACAGAAAAAAAACTATAGGTATGAGTATTAAAACTCAGAATACTAGCCCGATATCTATTCGGAATGCACTTCCATTAAATAAAGAAATTTATTAATTCCAGGTTTGTACTAAATTATTTAAAATATTGGTTTCCACACAATCTTTCATTTCTAAATCAAGTATCAGTCCATCGACCTTTTTAATTTAAAACAAGTTTAATGTCTGAAAGGAATAGTTGAATTTCATTTTAAAACATTTTCTGCAAACCATTTAGAAATCCAAACTTTAGTTATAATCCAGAAAGGAAAAAACACACATATCACACAACACACACCAAGGGAAATGGAAAAAGTGGCACACAATGGCCAACAACCGAACTAGTCCTCTCAATCTTCTTCCACATACAAACAAACACTAAAGAAAACATGGTTCGAACTTAGGAGATCGTGAACAATCTAGAACGTACCATACATGTGACATATACCGAAAGCACCCTCTAACTCGATGACTTCATAACAACCTAATGCTCGGTATAGCCATACATGGCCTAATCGAGGGGCCCAGTCCTCAGTGCAGCAATAACATAGTATTCTCCAGCTATGGGGCCACTAGCCAGTGCAGAATCTAAACTAGTGCAACAATCATTCTCAGAAGATTCACTAACTATTCTAGGTTCTCATATCAACACAAGCAATAAAAAGGGATACGTCCATAATGTAAATCAATCAATCACAATACACAAACATCAAATACAGCTCACACGACCAATGCCCACCAAAGATCACCCCTAAGTGGGTTTTCCAAAATAATTTATTTTATTAAAGTGCCAAAAGGGCCTTCACCAATTTTAAAGAAAAAACCCATTTCTCATAAAAACAAAAAACACTTGTTCATGCTTCATAAGAAATCATTTATCATTTAAACCAAAACTACATTTGGAATTCTGTGAATTATGTTTAAAATCAAAAAGAGAATTCTTTCACTACTGGGTGTCCATTCATCGAGAAAATATTACAAGTGTTTGGCATAATATAAATGGATCTTTTTTCCATAAATAATAATTTAAAAATTAATTATCTTCTATTATTTCTCATTTATTAAAATTAATAAAAAAAATCAAGAAATTAATAAATTATAGAGTTAATGGTGAGTGCAGTGGGGGACCTACCATGAGGCCATGATGAAATGGAAGTTTCACATCCGACACCACACAGTAAGGTCCAACGTACTGCAATCAAAACAATAAGAACTTAAAAAACAACAAAAAATCCCAATTAAAGTTTAAGAAACCAAGCGATGGGAAGAAACCCTCACCTTGAAACTAAAGTGTGATGATGGAACAAACTCGGAAACAAGGCGTGGTGATGGGTCTCACTTGGAAACGCCCATACGAGTCCCATAAATTCAAACCGACCCAAATGAAATTTAATTAATAAAAATTCTAATCAAACTAGGGTAATATATATACATATATATGTATATATATATGTATATATATGTATATATATGTATATATATGTATATATATGTATATATATGTATATATATGTATATATATGTATATATATGTATATATATATATGTATATATATGTATATATATGTATATATATGTATATATATGTATCAAATAAAAATAATAAAGGAACATAAAAAAAGGGTATACCATTGGGGAGAAAATGCACCGACAGAGGCGGGTTGGTCGGGGAAACGCCGGAAGGTGTGGGCGTAAAAACGAGGCAACGCCGGCATGGATGTTATTGTGCACATGGGTATGCCGGTAGGGTTGTTTGCACATTGGACTGGAGGTCACCGAGATGGGAGGAGGTGGGTCGATTGGCCTCATGGAAAGGCACTGAGTGTGATGCAACGGAGAGCCGAGGGTCGGCGCTGGCTAGGTGATGCCAGCGAGGGTCCGCGATAGGGCGGCCGGCTAGTGGCTGTGATGGGGAAGCTGGGGGTTGGCCGCGATAGGGCGGCCGGTGGGTGCTATGGGGTTGGTCTGATCGGGCGCAGCAAAGGGGTAGGAGGCTGGTAGAGGCGGTGGTCAAGGTTGGTCGCCGTCGGTGAAAGAGGGAGGCAACAAGGTCGCCACGCAAGCTAGGTACAATATTAGAGACGGAGACAAGCATTGGGATGCTATGCGGCGAAGAAAAGTGGAGGAGGGAGCTGAGACTGACTATCCGGAAGACGGAAGGGTGCCACACAGCTACGACAAGGATAGGAGGGAACTGGGGTGACAGAAACTACAGCAGCGAATAGGGAGGAAGTTGGGTGGCTGGCTTGGTGCAGTGGGTTCTGGAGTGTCTGGAAAACAAGAGGGGGTGTGGGGGTGCGCCTGTTATTGGAGAAGAGGATGGTCAGGTCGCGCGACAGAGGCGGCCAACCAGGAGGATCCGCTGGGGATGGTGGGCGTAAGGTAGGAGGGTGACGTGGAAGGTAGTCGTGGAGAATGGTGTCGTAGTAGCAGCCAGGCAAATGGGCTAATGGCAGAGGTGGGTCGTCTGCATGAGTGGAGGTGGCGGAATCCCAGAACGGGAGGCAGGGCATCACTACGAATTGGACGAGGAGGAGGGTGAGAAGGAAGTTGAACATGGAGGTGTTGGGAGATGGGCACACGACAGTGGTAGATGGGAGAAAACAGGAGGTGGGTCGGTAGTGGTACAGGAGGAGAAACCACCTGGAAAAATGGAAGAGAAATCGAAGAGTAAAGGAAGAATAAAAAATGATAAACGAAAGAAAAGTAAAGTAATGTAAATAATAAAATATAAAGGATAATAATAGAAATAATAAAAATAAAAATAAAAATAAAAATAATAAAAATATTTTATATTATTGTTATTATTATTGTTAAACATTTTATAAATTTTTATTCAGTTTAATTTATTCATTTAATTTTATTATTTATCTAAACAGGTGAGAAACCGCTTACTCACCAAGTCCGAACACATGATCGGACCGAATGTGCAGAGACCACGCACCCACCCGGACCGAATACATGGTGACCGCTAGCAGTGTGATGAATGTGCACTGGCCTGAGACCCACCGAAAACATCAAAGCATCAAAAACTTAAACCTGAACCCAAACCTGACTCTACCCAGAGTCGCATGACTAATAAAAGAATAAAAACATGGGTGTTCGTGGTCGAGGTGTGAAAATTTTCCCCACCAATGACACTTTCAGCCAACAGAAAGTCACCAAGCCAAAAGTTGACATAACTTGAGTTCATTCCCAGACAAAATCATAGAGAACCGAGAAACTCGGGGTGACCATTCTCAACAAACTTCACAAACGACCAATTCAATAAAAACCACAACACGATATTGAGGGGAGAACATGAGAGGGTTATCCACACCACAAGAATTTACTAATACAAAAACCCTTTAAACCCAAACAAAACACCCCCCGAGGTGGAAAACATGGGAACTCCCAAACCAAACTCATTCATTTTCCCCACATGTACCGAAAAACACACCGAAGTCTTGATGAAAAGTTTTCTACGGAACAATCTAGAAACATGAGGATGATAAATTAACTCAAAACCTCCCATCAACATCAGGAAACAAACATTCCCCTATCGAGCATATATAAGACCAACTCAAAGACAAAACATGTCCATTTATTCACGGGCCCACACCATTCAGAGAGACCAAACAACTTAAGAACCACACTTAGAGTAGATAAGACTGCTTGGATTGTGGGGGAACGAGCTCATCACGCCACCACAACAAGGATGAACTTACGACAATGATGAGAATATAACAAGGGAAATTATGGATATTTCCATTACAAAGCCGAAGACATTATCTAGACCAAGGTTCCACACACCATCGACAACTCCTGACTGTGCACGACCTTCACCCCGAGACCTATGGCAGGGGCCCTGATGGCTGAAGCGTCTCCCACCTCACAGTAAGTCATTTTCATCTTCTAGTCTCTAACTCCTTCTGTTTTATTTTTCAAACCACCACGATGGTCGTACATTTTCAAAGGGATGCAACATGACAACTTAGAATGTGTGGACAGGCCATACTGGTGGCACACAAAAGAGCGGTCCGATGAACTAGGAGCTGGTACCGACGAGGATGGTTTCTTGGACACAGGTTCCACCAGCCTGCACTCCTTTCCAGGCGGGGAACCTTCCCAAAAGCCAACCATCGTTAATCACACCCAAAAATCCAACGATAATGAAACATGTCAGCTTTACTAGTCCAAAATTGATCCCTCAAATAACTTTAGGGAGGTATGGACCTTAACTATCTTGGGAGTTCCCAACTACATGAAGACACACTATCTTTCAGAACACTACAACTACCTCTAACAGACATCGATTACCTTGAAAGGCAAGCAACACACAAAAGGAACTAATAACTGAGCATAACTCATTGACATCTTTTGGAGGCTTTCTGGTCAGCATACTCATGAAAACATGAGAAATACCATCGAAACCGACATCAATCCAAAAATCAATCAATGCAACAACACAAGCCAAGGATAATAGGCCCATAAGCCAAACATATACAACACAAGGAGAAATAGCTTTTCCAAAACAATTATTTCTTTAAAGAAAATTTTAAAATAAAAACTCACTTATGGCACCTTATGAAGCATCACATCTGTATTTATTCCATCATGCTCACATAATATATGAAGAAGTTCCCCCACTCACTTTCCATACATAACCACGCATGTGTGACCCTCCCTAAGGAGTGCCAAGGTTCAAACCCTTCTTTTCCTTACCAAATACAAACACATAACACGTTTTTCCAAACAGATTCACCTGCTCGTTAAAAACCCACTTTAGTAATTTCAAAAACAATTTGGAAGAAACACTTTTCCATTTCAAAACCAATTTCACTTTTAACGAACACTCAATTCAACTGAGACTAAAACAAAACATAAGCAATAATAACCCACTGGAATGAGGAACTAGTGCATATGTCTGACCCAACGACATGGTGGTGATCCATGACCCAAGTAAAGAATAACACTAAGAGGACCTTAAACCGGACACTTGGACTCCAGATGGGTCACCACCCCATGTGAGGCCTCAAAGTGAACTGATTAGCCTCTATTGTCATCCCTCAATCTAAAATAACCAATGATAAATGATTAAAATCCAAGACTAACCCTGGTAACTCTGGTCTCGTCATGAACGACGATGATCAGGCACCGACCCATAACCTACCTCTTAAGCCTTGAAAGTTCCAATCTTCATCTACTGGACATCCCAAATAACAAAGGCTGCTCTGAAAGGATAGGTTCGTTAAGGGCCGACCTCCTCTAATACCATTTTTTCATGAACCAACCCGGGTCGATCCTGAACCAGTCACCCGAGCCGGTCCGCGACAAGACCTGAGAGGTGTTCCCAATCATCCCAGGATGGCGACATGTTTCAGGGCATCAATAGAGGATATGGGAACTATTTCACCCAATAAAAATAAATAATGCATTAGAAATATATCATAACACCGCAAAATAAATAAACAGAGTAAAGTAAGTAAGAAGAAAAAATGATAATAAAACTAACCGAAAGATACAACCACTATCTTCGGGTGACCTCGTGGGTCACTCTCCAACTCACGACCAAACGTCGCCTCGGGTGAACACACCCAATCTATAGCCTACACAAACACTAAAAACAGAAAATAACTATTGGCGTGCATATTAAAACTTAATAGGATAGCCAGACATCTATTCCCAAATGAACTACCTATAAATAAAGAAATTTATTAATTCCAGGTTAGAACTAAATTATATAAAATATTGGTTTCCACACACGCTTTAATTTTTAAAGAAAGTATCAGTCTGTTGCCCCATTTAATTTTAAAAATAGTTTAATGTATGAATGGAATAGGTATATTTCTTTTTAAAACATTTTCTACGAACTATTAAGAAATATAAACATCAGTTATTAGCCAAAAAGGAAAAACCACACATATCACACAACACACAACAGGGAAATCGAAAAAGTGGCACACAGGGGCTAGTAACTAAACTAGTCCTCTCAATCATCCACCACATACAAACAAAGACTAAAGAAAACATGGGTCGAACCTAGGAGATCGTGAACAATCCAAAATGTACCATACATGTGACTCATCCCGAAAGAAAGCTCTAACTCGATGACGTCATAACCCCCTAACGATCAGTATAGCCCTACATGGCCTAACCGAGGGGCCCAATCCCCATATCAGTAATAACTCAGTATTAATCTACTTTGGTGCCACTAGCAAGTGCGTAATCTAGACTCGTGTGGCAATCGTTCTCAAAAGATTCACTCACTATGCTAGGTTCCCATGTAAACACAAGCAATAAAACGGGGTGTGTCCACTATGTAAATCAATCATTAATGATTCACAAACATCAAATACAGCTCACATGATCAATGGACACCAAAGATCAGCCCTGAGTGGGTTTTCCAAAATAATTTATTTTATTAAATTTCCAAACAGGCATTCACAAATTTTAATGAAAATCCTCATTTCTCAGAAAAACTCAAAACACTCATTCATGCTTCATAAGAAATCATTTATCATTTAAACCAAAACTACATTTCAAATTCAATGAATTATTTTAAAAATCCAAGGGGGTATTATTTCACTATTGGGTGTCCTTTCATGGAGAAAATATTTCTAGTGTTTCGTATAAAATAAATCTCTTTTTTGACATCAAATAATCATTTCAACGTTAATTATCTTATATTATTTCTCATTTACTAAAATTAATAAAGCATCAACAAATTAATAAATTCTAAATTTATAGGCGAGTGTAGTGGGGGACCTACCTCAAGGTCGAGATGAAATGGAAGACACACATCCGATACCACACAGTAAGGTCCAACGTACTGCAAAAAAACACTATGAACTCAAAACACAACCAAAAACCCCAATTAAAGTTTATGAAAACAAGAAACGGAAAGAAACCCTCACCTTGAGACTAATGCGCGATGACGACGCAAACTCAGAAACCAGGCGTGCTGATGGAGCTCACCCGGAAACACCCGCATGGGTCCCAGGAAGTCAAACCGACCAAAATAAAATTTAATTAATAAAAATTCATGTCAAACCAGGTTAATATATATACATATATATAGATATGTATATATATATTTATATATATGTATATATATGTATATATATGTATCAAATAAAAATATTAAAGGAACATAAAATAAAAGGGTATACCAAAGGGGAGAAAATGCGACGGCAGACGTTGGTTGGTCGGGGCAATATCGGCAGTTGAGAGTGTCGAAACAAGGCAACGCCAGCAAGGCAGTTTCTGTGCACATGGGTAGGCCTCTAGGGTTCTTAACACGTTGGACTAGAGGTCAGCGCAACGGGAGAAGTTGGGTCGGTAGCGGCTAACCTCAGGAGAAGGCATCGGGTGCACTACAAGGGAGATCTGAGGGTTGGCTCTAGCTGGGTGAGGCCAGCGAGTGTCCACGATGAGGTGGCCTAAGAGTGGCCACGACGAGGCAGATGGTGGGTGGCCGTGACAGGGCAGCCGGTGGGTGATATGGGGTTGGTCTGATGGGGCAAAACCAAGTTGTAGGAGGCCAGGAGAGGTGGTGGTCGAGGTTGGTCGCCGTCAGTGAAAGAGGGAGGCAGTGGGGTCGCCGCGCAGGCTGGGTACAACAGCGGAGAGGGAGACTGGTGCTGGGTTGTTCTGCAGTGACTGATGGTGGAGGAGGGAGCCAAGACAAGCTATCGGAAAGAAGGAAGGGTGTCCCGCATCTATGGAAAGGAGAAGAGGGAACCAAGGTGCCGATTGCTGTAGTGGCGAACAAGGAGGAAGTCGGGCGGGTGGATGGGTGTAGCGGGTGCTAGAGGGTTTGGCCAAAAAGAGGGGGGGGGGGTGCGCTGGCTATTAGAGGAGAGGATTTTCGGGGCGTGCGACAGAGGCGGCCAACTAGGAGGTGCCACCGGGGCTGGTGGGCGCAAGGAAAGAGGGTGGCGCATGAGGGAGCTGGGGACAACATCGTCGCTGTAACAGGAAGGGGCATGGGCTGCTGGCGGAGGTGGGTCAGCTGCATGAGGTGAGGAGGCAGAAGCCTGGGCAGGGAGGCAGGGCGTCGTTGTGGATCGAACGGGGAGGAGGGTGAGAAGAAAGCTTGACATGGAGGTGCTGGGTGACAGGCATGCGACAGAGGTGGAGTGGAGAAAATCGGAGGCCAGTTGCTAGCGGTACTGGAGGAGCAACCACATGGAAAATAAAATGAAGACAATAAAGAAGAGGAAATGAAAAATAAAAAAAGATAAAATAAATTTAAAAAAATGAAATGTAAGGTAAATAAATAATAAAATATAAAGGGTAATAATTACAAAAACAAAAACAACAACAACAACAACAATAATAATAATAACAAAAACAATATTATTGTTATTATTATTGTTAAATATTTTATAAAATTATTTTCAATTTAATTTTTTCATTTAATTTTGTTATTTATATAAATAGGTGGGCAACCGTGCACTCACCAGGTCCGAATGCATGATCGGACCGAATGCACGGTGAATGTGCACCCAACCGGACCGAATGCGCGATGACTGTAAGTAGTGGAGTGACTATGCACTGGCCCGAGACCCACCGAAAACATCAAAGCATCAATAATTAAAACCCAAAACCAAACACCACTCTACCAAGAGTCTCGGGACTGAGAAAAGAATAAAAACATGGGCATCCATGGTCGAGGTGTGACACTTCCCCCTCTCTAGAAAAATAGATTCAGAATACCCCAATATCATGTGGTACAACCCTTTTAATTTTCCCTAAAAAATAAAAAATAAATCAACTTCCTCCATTGATATCTTAATGTTAGGAAAATCTCTTTTTGATCTACAGTCTGTGTCCATGAGACTTTAATAAAAAAATTAAATCAAATTGAGTTTTCTCAGCTAAATCCATCATATTATTCAGTAATTGATCTATCTAATATGGAAATTTCATCATAAACACCTACAACACACAGATAATCCCCATTTTTAAAAATTGAGTCATTTTTTGTTCACATATATATTATGATGGAAAAATTATCATTAGAAACATTTAGATCAAATTTATCCTTCTTCTAAGAGTTATTGCATCAATTATATGGAATTGTATAAAGAACTTCATGTGTGTAAAATTTTATTCATCAATTGAAATAATTTATGATCAAGTCACTTATAAACTTCAATAAGAAAAACCCTCATAGTAATGTTTCATCGTCTACAACGTATCAATCTAGATCGGATTTGGGATCAAATCACCTCAAAACAACAAGATTAATTCAAAACAATTCCATCACAAATCTATGTGGATTAGCATAGGTTCATCAAGATGTGAATATTTAGTTATATCAAAGAGTCTCCATATCAAATATTATATGATAGTTATTCATCTGAGAAACTATTTAAATTGGATTCATCAATGTCTGGTTAAAATCAGATCTATCAAATGTGTTTCAGCAAAGTAATCTTATAAATCAGTGATGGTCGACTCAACATCATCTTCCAAAAACTTTCTCGGGTTCCTTATAATAAACTACAATGGCCAGAAAATTGGTGACAGTGGGATTTTCAATTGTGGTGGCATGGTCACCTTTAAATTCAATGGTAAGGCCATCAAGATGTTGATCCAATCACCAGAAGTGGTTTCTTGTGATCATGTTTTGGCATCATCTTTAAATGGAATAGGTGGATTGGGCATCATTCCTAATCATATTATGATAATCTCAAATGAAATTGGAGGATCAGAGATTGGGTTAGGGTCCAAGATTCCTTTGGAATGATTGGTTTTAGGTTGTCTAAATAAGTAAGGACGAAGTGAAATTTATCTTCTGGTTGACGATTAATCTCTTACACATACCATATTCACAAAATCTGAGGATATATTTTATCATAAATAATCTAATTAAAATAATATTATGATATAATTAATTCCATTAGAATGAGACTCAATTTTATTATTCATGTCATCGTGAAAACTAGCTTATGGACAACCCTTCCTATTTATCTTATGGATGTATATAAATGACCAAAATATATTTTTCATCAGTGGATTTCTATTTCTTCAAATAGATAAAAGAAATTAATAATAAATATATAAATAAAAACATTATAACTAATTAAAAATTATCAAAATGTATGTTATATTTGATCAATTTACAAATTCAAAAAAACTGAAAATATATAAAAAATTATAAATTAGTCATTTATATTGAGAAAAAATTGGCTAAAATAAAATAATCAACTACATAATTTATTGAATATTAAGAGAAAAGATAAAATTTATCAATGAAATCAAATAACATATATTTCCCTCCACTACTATGTTTTTTAATTAAATTTAATCTAATGATAAAGCATTGTTAATTAAATATATATAAAAAAGACAAAAAAATAAAATTTAAAAAGGGAAATTTTACAAAATATGGATACTAATATAATATTATAAAATAAACTTCAAAATTAAATAATAATTTCATAGTTAAACTAAATTTTTATTAAAACAAAAACATACATTTTTTAATATGAAAATAATTAATTTAAAAGTTATAATATTTTTACATAGAATTATAATTACATTAAATTAAATAGTTAATGCATTACTTTAAAACATGATCATATTTAATTTAAGGAATTTTTGTTGTAAAAAAATGCATAAAAAGAAATCCACATTAATTCCCTAACACTAATATCTTTTTTCCTTCATGAAAAAATTTAATGAAAATAAGTGCATTAAAATAAATTCCATATTTTAACAATTGGGTTTCTACACTAAATTTGTTTTAAAAATGAATTTTCCCTATAGATTTCACCATGAAGTGGAAATTATTACCCTGAATAAATATGTTTCCCATAAGTGAAAAATCAATTATTGTTTTACAAAAATAATAGACTCAAAAATTTTAAATTAAGATTAATCTCTTTTCAATTTCATTTAAATTTATGTCGAAATATCTCACTACATCTAGCTGAATAGAATCACATAATTAGTATTCAAATAATTCAAAAATACTATTGGATGAAAATTTTTAACAAATATAATGAATAATAAATAACTCATCTAACAACATAATGAATTAAAAGTTAAGTTCTTCCTAGAAAAGGATATTTATTTCATAATTTATTTAATTCATGAATTATTATTTTGAATCCAAATTTCTATATTTAATAGTTAGAGATGATTATAAATAATTCTAATTTTGTTTTACTAATGTGAAATAATTTTCAATTGGAAATGAGGAATTAATTATCCAAATAAATCCAATGTTTATTAAAGGATTTAACACCTTAATGTGGAAACGCAATAGTCAATTGTTTAAAAAAATGTAAACCATAAAAATGATTTATTAAATTATAAAAAAACCACATTTAAAAAGTATAGGGTTTTTTTATGGGATCACATTATTGTGTAGATTATCCCATTCAAATACCCTCACATGTACTAAAAAACTCTTTATTTTTCTTAATCTTGAACTCAAGGTGGATGACACATGTGAATTTATTTATAATGATCATACATATTGGAAAATTCAATAGTTAAAAATCATGATCAAAAGGGTTACATTAAATCTCATTGTATTCTATACAAAAATAAATAAACCAATGTGCAAATCATTTTGGGAAAATACCTATTAGTTACCACTTCAAAATATATATCGCAAAAATATATTATTTATATTAGTTAATGTTAAAGAAGTAAGCAATGAAATTTTAAGAACTCCACAATATTATTTATCAGTACTTTGTAATAATAAACCCTCAATTAATGTGAAACATCAATAATGGTTTAACCCAAATTTATGAAACAAAAAATCCATTCATTTGTAATTTATTAACAGAATTTTACACCAAAGTATCCGTATTACTCAAATTTTAAAATAACATGATAAATTAATAAAATATTAAAGTGATAAAATTCTTGAATTAGAAGTGTTATCCTTCTTTTCATAGATTCAAATACCCTCCATATATTCATTGACTAATCCACTCTTATCAACATGAATGTTCTTAAAGGTGTAAACATTTTGACATTAGATTCACGTAAAGTCATCTCAAGTAAAATAGAACCAGAGATGAGAAATTGTGGGGCTGAATCAATCTACATCATTTTATAAATTCTATTGATAATGAAATTTTCAATGTATCTTCTCAAATCATAGAGGGTGACCTCAAGTTATTTCTATTGTTTAAAAACTGATCCAAAATATGGTGTAAAAAATTGTAAGTCATCTATATAGAGGGTTTCGAATTTATATCCAATAAGAAAAAAATAATATTTCAAATGTTAATTGGAATTCAAAAATATAAAATTAAATTTAAATAGAAAATAATTAATGGGAATATAATATTTGGTTAAACTCCCCATGTTGTTCTTCATGTAGACTATCTATATTTGGATATTGTTTTATTTATCCACATTCCATTGGTGGATGGGGAATTTGTGTTAAGAACCACCACATCATCATCTTCCAACATAACATCAACATAAATTATTTGTAGAGGTCCCATTTCGAATATTAATACATATTCATACCCTAATTATTATTGTGGGATTATTTATTTTAAGTTGAATTAATAAAATATGGACCACTAAATTATTTTTTCAATGGAGAGAGGTGTCCCCTAGTCATGTTACAACTAAATATAACATCCTCAAAAAAATTATTTTTTCATTATTTCTCAAGATATTGGACAACCCTATGTACTAATTCCAGATCCAAAAAATCTTACATGGTGACTATCTCAAAATGATGTTCCAACTCTATTTTCCTTCTATAACATATAAATTAAGTTTTACAAAAAAATCTAATTCTTCTTGATTTTGTTTAGTGGGTTCCTTTCAAACAATGAAATAATATGGGGATTTAGATAAAAATTAAAATTCAATGTTACCTTAAAAACAATAAAAAAAATTGTTTAAATCCCATTGTAAAAATTCACAAGGTATCCCTTGTTCTTGTTTCATCTTCAAAGAAAAATAAAATATATTAGGATGTGAATTCATAGAAATATTGGCCTCAACCTCTTGGATTTCCTCATCATAAGAAAGAATGTTCGGCTCTTATATACCAAAACATGGGAAAATAGTGTGAAAATTTATGACATTTCACACATATGGATTTCAAGACATTAGGATTCATATACACATTAAGTGCTTCAATAATAAATTAAAATTGAGTTTTATTATATCTCATGTAATTGTCTGTCATTTTTTGGAAAAAATTATTACAATGTCATCCTAGGATTGATTAAAAATACAAGTGTTCTTATTGTGTATTTATATAGTATTAGTCATGATTTATACTCTTCGTATATTTTTGAAATTTTTAGCCTCTTCTATAGAAATATATGAAATTGAAAGTAGGGTTTAGGTGTATCTTTTACCCTCATTAATATTTTTATTCTCTGAACTGTAATTTCACCACAAAAACTGAGTTTTTCTACCAATGAGGTTGTCATTATGGAATCTCTCTATCACATTTTTCTATTATTATTATTTTTACTAGGCTGTTGTATTTATTAGTTGGTTCAATGGAAGAATTAAACTATCCAAATTCAATATATCTTGAGAAAAATTATATATAAGAACGAATTTAGTGGATGAAATAAATTATAGATAAGGCATGAATTGTTCAGTGGCCTTCCCATGAGATTCAACTAGATTCATCAGTTCATCATTTATTTGAAAAGAAACATTCCATATTTTCTCTAAACACATAGTTGTAAATACATAAATTGATATCATCATTATGTTTGTTGAGTCAATGTTGTCAACCAAGATTTTAGTCATAACCTTCATTCGTGAGGATAAGGTCAATGTATTCATCCAACACAAAACTAATTGATAGAGTGGAATCATTGTTCCCACAATTTTCAATAGAGTTTAGAATATTAAAAAAATTATCGAACCCCAAGATCATAACAATACTAACCTAATAGTCTACATACATTAAAAAATATGAATTGGAAATATATATACTAATGAATGGAAGATAAATTGAAATTAAATGAGCTAAATAAAATTATCAAACATAAATTAATTATTCAACGATATCAATTTTAGATATTATTTATCGATTGAATGAAAAAATGAATGCTAAAAACTAAATCACCTGATAAAACCAGAAGGAATGACCACAAAAAAATAAGTTGATCATTTCTATAGAACGTGATAAGTATTTGATATTCATCACGATTCCCAAAAACAGATCTTCTTTGAGGATGTCATTAAATCTCATAGATCTTTACTCTATTTTTCCACCCTAATATCGTTGAAAAATATTTTGTACTTGTTTTACATATAGAACCTTCTACTAGACCTCCCTGGAAAAGTATATCCCAAATTCCCCAATATTATGTGATCCATCCAATTCTATTTTTCCCAAAAATGGATAACGTGTCTAAAAAATAAATTTGTAACTAACAAATAAAAAATTACCTTTCTGACATTTATTTAGTTTCCATGTGACTTCAAACATATTTTTTCAATCAACTGG
The DNA here is from genome assembly GCA_963277665.1 of Viscum album. Lineage (NCBI taxonomy): Eukaryota > Viridiplantae > Streptophyta > Magnoliopsida > Santalales > Viscaceae > Viscum > Viscum album. The sequence goes on from OY728122.1 coordinate 1,151,607,877, forward strand.
AGGCCTCGTAACATATGAATTTATATTTATGTCAACGTATCTCAACACACAACTAATTATCCTATTTAAAATCCAATTTCTTACTTCTTACTCCATTAATCTAGTTGGAAGAATGATACTCAATTACTCTTATAAAATGTTTGACCTTCATTACGAAGGAATTGGATAAATTTCATTTCATTTTATTGATCACGTCATGTGTGAACATTTGGATTCATCATTGATGACCATGGATGATCTAGTACCCCCATTATCTTCAACTCACCAATCATTCACAAACATGTTTCTTCAGTAATAATGGCTCGTTATATATCTACTCTGTGCTCTAAAAATCTCAAAATAGTGAACTTAGTTTGAAAATATATTGTAAATGATCTATATCTTCTATCATGGGTTCATCAAGATTAGATTACACATTAATATCAATGATCCTCCATTTCAAATGTTATATTTTCAATATTCTTCGGCGCCCTTCTGAAATATGATTCATCGAGTGTTCATTGATGTGAGATCTGTTGGAAGTGATTCGGCACTATAATATCATCAATCAATGACAACCATCTTGGAATCATCAACAAACAAGAGAATCAGGTGTCTAGGAATCATCTATGGTGTCCCTAAAATTGGTAACAGTGGTATTATCAATGTAGGTGGCTATAGGTAAAACTGAAAAATGTGAGTGATCTTCCTCAAATAACAATTACGATGGGATGATATACTTCCAATTCAGTGGATATGACCCATGTTTGAAAACCACCCAATGGTATAGGATTTATTGATATGATTATAGTGGCATCATTAAACATCAACTGGTTCCAAGGATATTTTCATCATCAGTCTGGTAGCTAAGAAAATATAAAAATAATGTTCTTGGTTCTGGACTTCACGAGAATGGAATGGGAATTAAGAGGTGGAATCAGCTCTAACAATAATAGTGGTACTTATTTTAGGTTAGGTTATTGGATTCCTTAGAATAAATAGTTTTTAGATGTCTATAAAATCCATGGTCAAGTGATATTTATCTTCAAGCTAACCAAAAATATCTTACATGTACCATCGTCACATTATCTATGGATAATGTTTTACAAAAATGAACTGATTCACAATAAAATTTTATATAGTTAATTCCAATATATTGAGACTCATCATTATTATGAAAGCCATCGTGAACAATTATCTTATAAAAAACCCATCCATTTTATGTTACACATATACTACAAACATCATAATAATGTTTTCATTAGAGGACTTCCTTTCTTGGAGAAAAAATAAGAAAAATTAAAAGATATAAATAAATAATAAAATATAAGTAATTAATAAATTAAAAAGATAATGTTTCATTTTAAAAAATTATAAATGTTAAATTAATTTAGAAAAGTAAATAAAATAGAAAATAAGATATTTAATTTGCAAAAAAATTTCAAAAAAGATATTCTACTATTAAATTAATTTACAAACAAGATATATTTTAGAAATTATCAATGAAAATAATTATACTACATGGACTATAACTATTCAATTATTTAAAAAATTGAAACCTATTTCAAAACTATAATTAATTAACTAAATATAAAAATATTGGTAATGTATAGTTAAAACAATTAAATATAAAATTGAACAATGATATTAAAATATAAATTTAAAAATAAATTAATTATTACATAATAAATTCAATGTTAAAAGATATAATAAATTCGAAAAATAAACATTCATTCATCAAAAAGTAATTATTTTAATAGTAATAATATTTTTACATCAAATTCTAATCAACTAATAAATATTAGTTAAAAAATTTTAATATAAAATACATAATTTATTTAAAGATGTTTTGTAGAAAAAAATGAATCAAAAGATAGCCACATTAATTTCAGGAGACTAAGGATTTTCTTATCCTCAAGAAATAAATGTGATCAAATTATGTGGATTGAAATAAATATTAGGTTATAAATACTGGGTTTTTAATATAAATTGGTTTTCAAAATGGATTTCTCTCATGGATTTCATCAAATAGGGAAAATTGTTACCCTTAAAAAGTAATTTTTCCTTAAGTATTAAATTTAATGTTTTTTTACGAAAATATTTGACCATAAAAATTCAAATTCTTAGTATGTTTTAGGGTAAAAACTTTAGTTTGAAGCTTTAATTTTTTGTTTCTCCAAAATCCATGGTTAGGTGAAATTTATATTATGTAGAAAATCATCACAATATATAAGGTGAGTGATTATCTTATGGAATCAAATTCCAAATATATTACACTATAATTAATTCCATTATAGTTAGTCTAAATTTTAGTATGTAGGTCATGGCGATAAAGTTTCTTACGCAACGCCCTTCCAATTAATCTTATCCTCATACTGGAATGTTCAAAAAACAAATTATTCAATGGACTTCCATTTCTGAAAAAAACAATAATAAAAACAATAATGAAAAAAGTAATTAAAAAATATAACTAATTAAAAAATTTTAAACTATAAGTTATATTTTAACAATTTAAAAATGAAAAATAAATTTAAAATAAAAAGAAAATGAAAACTAAAGTAATTATTTTGTTCCAAACAAAATTATAAAATAAAATAATCAACTATATAATTAATTGAATAGTATGGTAAATTATTAAATTTATAAAATAAAAGAATCATAATACTATACCTCTAATTGTTAATATATTTAAATAAACAATATCAAATGAATGTTATAACTTGTTGAAAAATATAAAAAGTGTAGAAAGGATTAATTAAAATAACATTTCATAAAATTAAAAATTGATATTAAATTAATATTTTAAAAATAATAAAAAAATAAAATTATAAATTCCCCATGAAAAAATTTATTATTAAAATGAAAATAAACATTAATTAGTCATGAAATCATTATTTAAAAAATTATATTATTTTAAAATATAATTATAGTCAAATTAATTTTAGTTAAATAATTATTTTAACAATGAAAGAATAATTAAAATATAGATGTTATGTAGGATAAAAGTATAAAAACATAGACACATCAAAGGGACAATTGGTACACCACTAGACTATCCCAATACACTATCTCAAATATCATGAAAAATATAGGAACTTGGTTTTCCTATTTTTTGATATATAATTTTCCCAACCTAGGTTACACTAGAAGGAAAACATTATGACCACCCTCAAACTCAATAGATCTTCTATGATGGTCATTAAATGATTTCTTCCATCTCAGAATGGTCACCAACCATTGTCTGATAAAAAAACCTATTCATCAATCTCTTATATGAGACTAGGCCCAACAAGCACTGACTCAACATGTTCCATCCAACAATGATGATAACACAATAGATTTTTATATAAGGCCTCAAAAACATTCCCATATGGAGTTATTCCTGGAATATTTCATTATATTTATACTCTCTGAGTGTCATATATTGTTCCATTTAAACAGTGAAATTCTTATAAAAGTACTCTTACATATCCTCCAGAACCAGAAAAGTCTGCTAAGATTGATCTTTAGTATGAGGATTATAGATCACAATAAAACGAACATGTGATCCCATAGCCTTTTCAATAACCTATCGTAATGACGATGTAAAATAAGGATATCTATCTAAAATGGTACTCCTAGAAACATTATGTACATGAAATACCTAATGGATATAAAGAATACCAATATCTTCTACTTTGATGGTCTCCATAAAATGAAATAAGTGGGATACATTTGTCAGTAGATCTGAAATCACCTAAACAACATCATACCTTTGGGTTTTTCAGACAAATAATATTAAATAATCTATATTGGAATCATCCAATTTCCATATAGGAATGGGAAAAGGCATAAAAAACCAAAATATTGTCTGATGATCATCTTTCACCTACTAAAAAATTATAAATTGAACCACAAATCCTAATACTTCATCCATTATTCATGAAATCTATTATTTTATACTGATATCTTGATAAATAGCTATCCAACCATGATATACCACCCATCTAGAAACCTATATATATCTCTTAAAATCCATACAACATCTCATAATAACGCATAATCACCCATGAAAAATAAGATTTTACACTACTAAGAGTCCATCATAACAGTGTCGCCCAACCATATTAGTCATCTCACAGAACAAAGTCATTTGGATTAAATAACTTCTCTGTCCTGATCAAAAATAAAATTATGAGTATAATTGATGACTTAGTTTTGGATACTCATCTCCTAGATTCTTGAACGTCAAAATGAGTGTCTACAAAGAGGTACATCACCAACACTCATCACAAGACTCCCATACATTCAAAACTTGTATATTTCTACTTAGTTCATCAAGAAAGGATTTCCTTTACATAGGTGTATAATCTGACCCGATGTCTAATGTTTGTAGACGCTCAACCAACCTCTTGTTCAAAAGGTTCAGGTCTTGCTGATCAAATATGTACATGAGGGTCTTATGGTCCATTTATTATATAGAAAACTCAGACATGAGGTTACATATCCAACATCTTAGGAAATATACCACATCTATTAACTCAAAATAATGATTTGGATAATTCCTCTCATGTGTTCTCGGTTATTTGAACCTATAAAAACCACACAATCCTACTTCAGCAGAACTTCTACCATTCCAACTATGATTACATCCTATTAAATAGTATTCTATTTACCCAACATAGGTAATATGATGATAGTTTTGGATTTCATCATACATTTATTCTCATGAAAATATCTCTCACAACGATCTGACAAAACAAAATTTTTCCCCTTCAATTTCATCCTAGACATCAGTACTACAAAATGTGAGATGTGCTGGATATAGAACTGAGAATAACCATCTAGACCTAGAAATATCTGAATTTTGATAACATTATTATGATACTCCCAATATTACATATTTGAAACATTCCCTAGGTTAATAAATAGTCATGTGTTGGAGATGACATGGACCAATTAATGAACATGATAAATTTATAAATAGTATTTAGTTAGCTTGGCATAAATCTAATTCCCTATCAATGTACATAGTTTTATTTAAGATTTTTGGAATAAAAATCTTTAGACTATTATTTCGATAAGATATCATCAAAAAATCACCACAAATAGGCTTAGTATAGATTGAATGATCTAATTCATTAATTCCATGAATAATTATAATTCATTGGTAAATGTAAAATGCATATATATGAACACATACAAGGAATACATTATCTTAAAATTAATTTCATTTATGTCTTATAAAAACACACTCACCTAAAAGTATACTAATCTCAAATATTTCTAGGAGATTATATTAGAACCTCTCATCTAATCAAAGATATCATCGATGCATGGAAGAGTATATCATTTCACAACTGTCAGATTGTTATGTCCCCAATAATCCACACATAATTGAAAAGGCACATCAAAAATCATGGAAAAGATAACTACAGAACCCCAAAAAGATGTAATAGGCTATAGGAAATAATTATTTTCTATATCGTCCAACTGAACCATTAAATCAAGAAGCTATGATTGTTCCATTCTATTAGGTGGGATATAAATTGGATCTGATCCCAACATGAATGCGATAATAAATTAGATCTCTTGATTAAGTGGTAATCCATAGAACTTATTAGAATAAACTTTACTATAATTTTATACTAGTAGGGGTGAAGAATCAAGAAACATCCCCACATCATTGAGAATAAGAATAAATATTTCATCTACGAGACAATCCAATTAGCAATAAAATGTTCCTTCATGACCATCCTGAAGATCCCACTCACCTTGGTGAGAATAGTTTCTTCCTTCAATAGATTTAAAGTTAAAACTACTCGAGTAAAATTGGATATGAACCTTCTATATAACTAAATAATCAATATCAAAACTCAAATAAAATCCTTTCATTTAATGTATGATCTGTTCCCAATATAAATGGTAACCAAATATTTTTAGTGAACATGAATTCTCTGACTTCACTCCCAATGTAATATCAATGTTAAAGTACCCTAAAATCATTACAAATCCATGTCCAAATGATTTACAAATTGATAATAAGAAGGAATGTGATTCTCCTAAATTAATCATATAATAATAAATATTATATGATACAGTAATCAAACCTCTGACAGAAGACAATCATGTATCCACATTGGTCAGAGAAGCCTGTATAACATGTAGTTTCCCAGCACCTCTTTCTTAGGCTCCATACTTACTCCCTTGGGTTATACTCTCTCCCTAGTAAATTAATTCCCACTATAGGGTATCATGTCCTCTACCCCAACTAGAAATTCGTACAGGACTCTAGATACCTCTCTACTGAGAAGAATATAATTCTTTCATAGACTAAGATAATGTCAAGTTTGTCACGACCCATCCTCGGGGCCCTTGTTGTGACTTCCCCAATCCCGCCTTCCATAGGCTAGGGGCTGGCGACTAGCACAAAAGGCGTAAAACCAGATATAAGGGAAGACATTTCCTTTATGTAAGAAAAAAATCACCACATAGTAAGAAAGTAGAAGTAAACACTAAGGAAATTGTAAATCAAATGTGATGAAAGTACAAGGGTCCAGAAATACAAGCCCAAAATAACGGTACAACTACAAATGAAAGTAAAGTAAAAAATCAAAGGACAACCGTTGAAAGGTGACAAGCCTATCTTGTATCATCCTCCGGCTTCCTACCTGATGGGTAGGTACAAATCTCCTCCTCAGCACTCCACGTCCATCTGTCTCCTCCGGGTACCGACTCGTCATGAAATCCACCTCCGGCCACTGACTCAATGCGAGATCCTCCTCCAGGTACCATCCATCTCTACAAGCCTCAACCACGATCAGTTATGTCCATCGTCTGCAACCAACACAACGTAGTGTGGGAGAAGCCCATACAGGGCTGAGTATACGATACTTAGTAGGGACCCCGAGACCCCCGAAGGTCTCCCTGAATCCACAAAGGATAAAACACAAAGAAAAGATACAATCACGAAGTATCATCCAACTCTACTTAGGTATATTCCCATACATATACCTAAGTCATAAAATCTAATTCAGCTCCAACTCACAATCTCAAGTACAATCTAGTCCACTCAGGAATGTAAAACTTAATCCACATAGGAATGTATGACCCAATCCACACAGGAAAGCATAATCCAATCCACATAGGATATCAAGTCAATAACATCGAAGATAATGATTGAAAGTCAAGACTCAGCTCACAAAGGTATCTATTTATGAAGAGGGGGTGGAGATGATTAGATGTAGCCTCTGAATCATCTCCTCAACCGAACCCATGTAGGATCCAAGTTTATTAGTCGTCACTGCCAATCCCACGGATGATCCAAGTATAGTAGTCCTCATCGTCGAACCTACGGAGGATCCCAGCACGGTAGATGAACCCACAGAGGTTCCCAGTAAAAAATTCATCCTCGTTGAACCCACGGAGGATCCTAGTTTGGTAGTCGTCCTCATCAAACCCACGGAGGATCCCAGTATGGTAGTCGTCCTCATCGAACCAATGGAGGATCCCAGAATGGTATTCATCCTCGTCAAACCCATGGAGGATCCCAGCACAATCATTGTCATTATTACAGTCGCAGCCAGCTCTAGGGTTCCGGCACACAGTATGCTTGTTCCGGGAGGATCCGATCCACGAGCCAAGGGGTCGATATATCATCTGTCACGTAGACCTGAGTTGATGTATTGACCCCTTGGCTCGTGGTGCGGATCCTCCCGGAACAAGTGTGCTGTGTGTGGGAAGCCTAGAGCTGGCTGTGACTGTGACAACGACGATGATTGTACTAGGATCCTCCGTGGGTTCGACGAGGATCACTACCGTACTGGGATCCTCCATGGGTTCGACGAGAACGACTACCGTACTGGGATCCTCTGTGGGTTCGATGATGATGACTACTATACATGGATTATCCATGGGTTTGGCAGTGACGACTACTAAACTTGGATCCTACGTGGGTTCGACAGAGGAGATGATTCAGAGGCTACATCGAATCATCTCCACCCCTCTTTGTAAATGGATACCTGTGTGAGTTGAGTCTTGACTTTCAATCATTACCTTCGATGTGATTGACTTGATATCCTATGTGGATTGGATTATGCATTCCTCTGTGGATTGGGTCGTACTTTCCTATGTGGATTATGTTTTACTTTCCTGAGTGGACTGGATTGTACTTGATCTCGTGAGTTAGAGCTGAACTAGATTTGTTGACTTAGGAATATGAATGGGAATATTCCTAAGTAGAGTTGGATGATACTTCATGATGGTATCTTTTCTTTGTGGTTTATCCTTTGTGGATTCAGGGAGACCATCGGTTGTCTCGGGTTCCCTCCTGAGTATCGTATACACACCCTTGCATGGGATTCGCCCGCACTACGTTATGTTGGTTGCAGAAGACACACATCACTGATCGTGGTTGAGGCTTGTAGAGTTGGACTATACATGGAGGTGGATCACGAGTCGAGTCAGTTCCCGGAGGTGGATTTCACGATGAGTCGGTACCCAGAGGAGACAGATAGACGTGGAGTGCTGAGAGGGAGATCTATACCTACCCTTTAGGTAGGAAGCTGGAGGAAGATCCCGGAGTGGCTTGTCACCTTTCACTTGTTGTCCTTTGAGTGGTACATTACTTTCAGTTGTAGCTGTACCTTTCTGTTGGCCTTGTAATTATGGCCCCTTGTACTTTCTTCACGTTTCATTTACAGTTTACTTTGTGTTTACTTCTTCTTGCTTACTCTGTGGTGATTCTTTTCTTACATAAAGGCAATGTCTTCCCTTATATCTAGTTTTATGCCTTTGGTGCTAGTCGCCAGCCCCTAGCCTATGGATGGCGGTCTTGGGGTAGTCACGGCACGGGTCCTGAGGATGGGTCGTGATAAATTGGTATTAGAGGAGTTCGGTTCTACTGCAAAACACAGGAGTCAGATCTTTCTTCAATGTAAAGCAATAGTGTTAAGGGTATTGAGTGTGGTTATCAGTCCAGGAAGTCAAGTGATGGTGTGGTGGCTGATGTATCCATACACCAGGACCCTGACTTTTGATTTCCGACTCAGTGCATGCAAATATTGATTGCATGTGTGATTCAAAAGTTTTCTTTGTGATTACTTTGCGTCATCTCACCAAGTATATTGTTTTGACCATGGCACACCTGTTTCTTTACAAGATGGACCCACGATGGCTGCCAGCTAGGTTTCCGAGCATTGTGCGGGATGGTAGCACACCAAGCAATGAGGCCTCGGTGCAGGGCCCTATTACACCGAGGGCACCGGCAGTACCTCTTACCGCCGAGCCACCGATGCCACCAGCCCCATCCATTGAGAGTGCACATCAGCTTAGTACATTGCACGAGTTTCATCATCAGAGACCGTCGAGGTTCTGTGGGGAGACGGACCCTCGGTCAGCCGAGGGGTGGCTGGAGGCTGTTGTTCGAGTTTTCATGTTAGTGGGGATGCTAGCTGACCTCGTGGTGATCCTTGTAGCGAGTCTCCTACACGTGGTAGCAGGCAGAGGGTGGTGCCTGATGCTCCAAGTGAACAATGAGACATCACATATTTGGACAGAATTTGAGAGCCTATTCCTCTCTGAGTTCATCCCAGCCACACTCTGTGCGGTGTGCATTCAACAGTTACTACAGCTGCGGCAGGGCAGCATGACTGGGGCCCCGTACTCGGCGAGGTTTACTGATCTCTCGCACTACTCCACAGATATGGTATGGGACCCGTTCTTCAGGGACCAGACCTTTGATCAGGGATTGAGGCATGAGATCAGGGCTTTGATGATCTCCCTCAACATTCCGACATAGGAAGGGGTGTTGGAGAGATCCCTTCTAGTCTAGAGTTTTCTCGCCGAGCATTCACCGTTGGCGGGACCCTCCACAGGACGACCCATAGCAGAGTCTTCTATAGTTGGAAGTAGACAGATGATTCAGAGGTCCTAGTGGGATAGGCCATTAGATGAGAAATATCAAGATGCAGATTCGATTGTGTGGGGCACACGAAGGAGAGACGGCCACATGAGGAGCATGCAGTGCTATGCATGCGGCGGGCAGAGTCACATGGCTCGAGACTGCCCGACTCGTCCTGTAGATGAATAGCAGGTAGTAGAGGGACCTAACAGGTAGAAGATCAACCATGGTGGCCCATAGGGAACAGGCGAACAAGGAATAAGAGTTGGATGAGCAGTGGGTGGTGGGCGACGCTTTGAGGCCCTACCACCACCACCGCCAGGAAGGCCACCCCCAACCACAGGGAACAGGTGGACCAGGGAGTTCTCAGCTTCAGGAAGATGTGTCTTACGATCATGGAGCTCTAGGAGCTGATGGACAGTAGAGGGAATAGCTCCAATCATGGAGACTTTTGTTTATTTTGCTTATGGCCTTGTTGATGTTTTGTTCGTGGAGGTTTTGTGTCTTTATACCTTGAGCTACTGTAATAAAAGTCTCTTGTTCCTGTTACGTTTTCTTCCCTATGCTTTTTGTGTAGTTGATACTAAGAGGTTCCAGTTTAAAACTGTTGACTTGACCCTCACTTTTGAGATTCCTACTGGAGGAGACCTAGTAACCACACACTACTGCCGATAGTGTGACTCGACCTTTGGAGGCGGGAGTAACAGTTGGATCTCTTTGTAGCAGCATCTAGGACTTACGACATCATCTATGGCATTGATTAGTATCATTAATGTCAGAATTGACTGTATTAGGAAATTAAAATGCTTCATCCAGGTGATGAGACCAGATTACTCTTATCGGCAATGAAGAAATCTTTGCAGCTCTTGTAGGACCAGAGAAGGTTCAAGTCATCTAGGAGCAGTGGAGGACAGCTCAGTGCCGACAGAAGTCTTATACCGACAGGAGGCGGAGACCACTATAGTTATAGGATGGTGACAATGTTTTCTTACGCATCTCACCTCGACAAGTATGATAGAGATTTTTCCGAGGCGGAAAGTTATCTCCACGCTTTATCGGACCCTTCTAGGTCCTCAACAGGGTAGGCGAGGTGTTTTACTGCTTGACCCATCCACCTCAGTTGTACTAGCTACACGACGACTTCCATGTATCTCAACTGAGTAGATATGTGCTTAACCTGATGCATATCATCGACCATGGGGGATGGACATTGGCGATGGGGTGACTTTTGTAGAGGTCCTGGTGGAGATCGAGGATCGATAGGAGCGGGTCCTACGTGGACGGTCGATTCCTCTAGTGCACATCAGGTGGCAGCACATGAACTTCCATGAGAGCACATTGGAGCGGGAGGCTCAGTTGCGTGCTCAGTACCACTTTTGTTTCCCTAGTCTGTGTTATATCTTTATGGGGACATAAATCCCAGAGGTGGGAGTAATGTAAAGACCCGGAAATTTCAAGGAAATTTTTTCTTATTTTCATTGGGATTTTACGAGTGCGTAGTTTCTGATGGCACCTGATTCCAAGGCCCGGTGTGCCTGGAATCAATTTATGATGTTTATCTCAGGTACGTTCAATGAACGACCGAGCGGGTTTTTCTAACTTCTGATCTGGTGCTCGGAATCAAAATCCAAGGGCACCGTTGAAACTGAAACGCCAATAATTGCTTAAGAAGACCCTTTCCGGAGTTACGTTTTCTCAGGTAGGGTCTCTAAAAAATGGATTTACATTTTTATTTTACTCTTCTATTAATCCATTTGTTTTGCAACCCTACCTGAGCAAACAGAACTCTATAAAGGGTCTTATTATGAAATTATCGGCACTGACACTTCAATGGTGTGCTCGGATTTCGATTCCATGCACCAGTTAAAAAGTTAGAAAAACATACTCGCTCGTTCACTGAACATACCCGAGCTAAACTTCGGAAATTGATTCTGGGCACACTGGGCCTCGGAATCAGGTTTCATCAGAAACAATGCCCTCATAAAATCCCAATGAAATTAAGAAAAAAATTTCCTTGAAATTTCCAGGTCTTTAAAAAGTTCCCCTTCAACTGCTCTAATGTTACATACCCCAAAAGAACCTCAATATGTGGCATAACCTTCCACATTCACTACACTTCAATGTAGATTATGGAAACTGATCCCTTTTTTCTATATTTTCACACTTATATAACTATAATGGAACACAATACTAAGATGGTTTCCTGCTACCCAGACTATTATAATTTTTGTTTCCTTGGAGAAATCTATCAGAATGAAACATACTTCCATGGGAAGAATAATTTACAGTTTACATACTAAAACTGAATGGTCTCTACAATGGGATCTCTCATATTCCCTTCCATGATGATTTCATTATTCATCACCACTATAAAACTACTCATATAGAAAACGTTCAAATGCACAGATATCTCATATAGAAGACCATATTTAAATTTTCTTATCATGGAGACCACATCAATTTCCAAAGAAGGTGAAATGAACTATTGGTTAGTGTGGTGTTAGGTATAGTCCAGCACTGATATTAAATTACAAATTAGGTGCATTAACATAAGATCCTTATCATCTCTCAAGGTACTGAGATATAACTAAATAAATAATTTCATATCAAATTACGTCCATGATAACTGATCATGTTTCACTGCCTTCTCTAGAATGTCCCCCCAAATCTTAGTAGCTCAATGAAGAATATTTTCACTGAGAGTTTCCCCCATATATGATCATTTATCATGATTTTTAACGATAATCAAGACTAACATAATCCATAACTTTTTACCTGGGGGCCCCCTCCCAAGGTTTTTTTGTGTGTATTCTATTTCTGAAACACTTTAATAAACTAAGAACATAAAGGAATAGAGGCAACAATATCTATTTATACAGATCAAATTACCTCCTAAAAGCTATTGAGAAGCAGAAAATCTATCAGTTCTTCATGAGCTACAATAATCTTTAGAATATCTAGGATCATGCGGATTTCTACTTCCCGAAAACTTAACTCGGAGAAAATGAGGAGTAATTTTCTATATAATAATAACACATCCCTTAGAAAAATGGATATATGAAATATAACCTAAATAAGCTACAAAAATTGAGAACAATAGAATCATGGTCTCTCTACACATTGATTACACATGTTTTTTCATGAAATAACATTTCATTCATTTCATTTCATAGATATAAACAATAATTCATTTTTCATTTTAAACAGGAAATTATATATCACATAAAATTAAAATGTCACTATCATTAAGAATTCGGGTAAATATATATTCTAATATGTCTATTTTGATTCATGCATACTCATCTTATTCCGTATTGATCCAATAGAAAAATACCACTAACTAATAAAATCCTGATATAAAAACTTCACACCGCATGTGAATCACTCAGTGGAAAATAACATCTATTGTATCATGAAAATTGTATAAATAGTAATACAGCCATAGGAACATTGATTTTACTTCATAAAGGGGTACCATACCCCCATGAACATGCTCATTACCTATAAACACACGTACTAGTCTTCTTTCTACCTTTTCTAAATAGTAATAAAAATTAAAATAAACCTAGTTCTTCTGATACCACATTGTAACATCTCGTGATATGTTACTCACTCACATGGTTGAAACTGGATGATTAACATACCACAAGTGGCCCACCGCATATCACTAAGGCTTCCAGCTAGAATACATTATGTGACATGTATATTTGGGAGACTATTCCCCCTTATTTTAGAGTAACAATATAGAGAAAAAAACAATATTTGTAAATAAATATTAGATTGTGGAAGTAGTGGAAATAATAAAATAATGAGGGAAAAAGAAATAGAAACCTAGTGAATAATCTGATAAATAATAAATTAATATTGTAATGACGTCTTTGAATATAAATAAATTTTATTTGAGATGTATTATATATAAAATATGTACAATGTAAAATAAACACTCAAATTTCCCCTATCACAAATACATGTCCTTATCTTTTCCAAACATCATCCCATCCTACATGAAATAATCATCTACATAGTCTATTTACCATGTCCATATATACATCAATGTAATTTTATAATTTAAAAAATGGTGTACTAAATTAGGTCCGAGTATTACTTAGTATGATGAAACAACCATGCCTAATCCTAATAACTTTTATAATCATTTCATGCAATAATAAAATAAATAACAACCTTATATTTTTTAAAAAATAATTAAATACCACCTCAACCTACTTTTTCACCATTCAAAAATTTCTCCGATCATCTCCCACATCCATTCCAACCCATACCATAAGACCATGGTAAAACATAGCATTCCTTTGAACCATGTCAAAATTTCATTTATCATCTAACTACAATACCAAACCTAACTATTTAACCATGGAATGAATAAAAAAGATATGTTTCAAACACCACTATATAATCATTTCATATATCAATCATGGTCGATCCCAATATATGACAATTTCAACGTGTCTCAATGTAAATCCTAGTTTATAATCTTTAAAGTATAGTCCATGGTCAAGCCAAGTACATAATAATTTCATCATGTGTCAAAGGTAAGCAGATTTTATAAGCCTTCGATCATGTTTCACTGGGAATGAACCATTATATAATCATTTCATGATGTCTCAGGATATATCCCACTATATGAGTAATTTTTTAAGTATCACTACGCGAACACCCTATATAAACGTTATGGAATTTAATATTTTCCAATTCCCTATATAAGTCTTACAACAAATAAAACACAACACATGCCATAGAAATGATGATATCACAATATCACATTGCAAGGATCAATGATTAATTATGATAATTATTAATATCATTCAATTACATGTTTCATTTATCATGTGGTTATAAACCAACAATAGTCTAATCATTCCCATAATCATTCCAATAGAAGGAGAATCTATATCATGAAAACATATAAACTCAATGTCATGTTAAACACACATAAATCAATAAAAATTTAATTTAATATCAATGGCTCACTCACATGAATGGTATCCATGATCAAGTTAAAACCCCAATTAGATGTAAAGATGTTATAATGAATAATCCAATTCACCATTTAAATAATTATTGTTCATGTTATGTTGGAGAAATTTCATTGTTGCGCAAACTTGAAAAATATCAAAAAAATAAAGATAATTCATAGACCCCATTCCTTTAAATGATATTAACCAAAACATCCAAAAGGATTATCTAATAAGAATATAGGATCAGATGATTAAAAGAAGCTTTAAATATCTGAACCGCTCAAGATCCATACAAACATTTATCATAGTAACGATATTACACCGTAATGACTTGAGATGAAAGGGGGGGGGAAGGGAAAACTTAACCAATACCACTAACTAGGAATTAGATTCATGATCAAGATGTCCAGAATCGAAAGAGGCACTCCAAAATCACTGAGAAGCTACCCTTGGGTAAAGAGGAGAAATATTTTTTTAAATAATTAGAAACAAATTATCCACATGACACCTTTAAATTAGCTTCATTGTAAATTACACATCATCTAATTCATCTAATTTCATGTAATAATTTTTAGAGGGATACACCAAAAAACTACCACCTCATATAAATATTTTCTTATCCAAAACATTAAATGATTTGTATTTATTTCATGATGTGTAACCAGTTCAATCCTTATATTTGTTTCATGACACATCCATGATTGAGTTTACATGGAATGTAATCCCTTTACAGGATATGCAATTCTCTTGTAGACATATTTCAGCCACATTTTTTTCTATATAAGGACCTAAAGAACCCTAAAGCAATCAAAAGATTGGAAACCCCTTCAAAAATCCATTAAACACATTTATACGAAATATAAATTAATTCAAAAAAACATAAATCCCTATACATTAAGTAATTTTCTCCCACAATGGCTCTCCATCACCGAACATGACTCATCCAGAAAGGCTCAAATGAAAAAAAATAGAGCGGTGTGCCTGAAAAAACACAGGATCATAGAGTATATATGTAATTTTTTTAAAATGAAAATATAATATCATTCTAAAAAATTTATATTACTAAAATATATTTTTTATTTATTTATATAAAAAGTATGATCACCTATTCCATTGGTAATTCCATTTAAAATAATAAATTGTTTGATCCCATCATAAAATAATCTAGGAGATCGTTTTAGAACATATAAATTTTCAATTAATTTAAAAACATGATTTGGAATATGAGGTGTTTGAAATCCATGTGGGTTTCTGCAAACACACAATCAATAATATAACAATTTAAGAATAATTTTTTTACATCCAATTGATATATCTTGAATGTAAAATGAGTTTCATACTAGAGATACATTATAATGTATTTATATAAGATATTGGGGTAATGGATTACTCATTTTCCATGAAATCTTCTCAAATATATCCTTGTGAAATCTTTCTTTATTTTTAATTATCTTCCCTGAATCATCAACCTTATTTTTAAATGACTATTTTGTTTTATTAGATATGTATTTATTGGGTAACCCAACTAATTCACAGATTAATTTCATTCAAATTAATACAAATATTATTTTATTTCTATTTACTGTAATATATCATTAATTTCATACTTGTTGTTCATAGGTTCATGTACAGACAAGATATAAGGACGTTCAACCTAATTTCTATGAGAATATATAGTTTGAGCTGTATTATTTAATTCAACTAATATTGAATTTAATAGGATATTTCTATGAGTAATAATAGATTTAGGGAGGAAATTACTAGATACTTCATTCAGTTATATAGTTTTAGGATCGAGGTTTTTATTAGAACTCGATTATTTTAGGTAGGTTTCATTATGTTCTCACTAGTCTTGGAATTTATGGATAGACTATAATGGTCATGCTCAATATTTTCTAAATATGACTTATTATCATGTGGGTTTTATTGTCGAATTTCACATGAATATAATCATTTATAATTTTTTCCCTTTTATTAAACTCCCAGTATGGTTTAGTAGTTGTATAATATCTAAGAGAAATTACATCACCTCACATTATAGCTAACATGTCTAAAATATATTTTGTGCCGAGTATAAATTCTTTTCATCCAAAAATAATAATTAAATTATAATTTAGTTATGTAATATTAAATAACATATAAGGGTATTATTTTAGTGTGGTCTACTGAATAATATATTAGTAATATAGAATAATGTGTTTATAGATTATTCCCAAAAATAAATAAGTAAATCATACTCATTGAGAATTGTTTGGGAAATTTCATACAGAGTTTTATTTTTTCTCTAAGCTACCCCATATTTCTATGGAGTCCTAGGAGATGAAAATTATTATAATATATAAATTATGAGCATAATTATTATAATTATTGATTTCTAAACTCAGGACCATCATCATTTATTAATGTTCAAATTCTATGTACACTGATATAATCTGTATATTAATCTTGCAGTAAAAATAGGAATGATCATCACCTTTATGAGAAAGGAAAACTTTTCTTATATATTTTCAATAATCATCAACTAATATATGATCTGAATGTTTTTCTACTAAAATAGAAACTCTATAGGGTCTAAAACAACCCATCTCTACCAATTATATAGGTTCATAATTTGGAACTTATTTCATTGATTTGAATGATATTTTAGGATGATTAAACTTTTGATATGGATTATAAACATTTTAAATAGTGAAAATTATTTTGGGTATAACCTTAAATAATCCATTCCTATATATCATTTCGTCTAACTGAATATTTATATGTCATCATCAAAGTAATCATTCTTTGAGAAAGATAGTCAAATAATAACTATTATGAAATAAAATTATCTTAAATCTACAACATTTACATTATCATTATTTCTATCATTATAGGGAAAATAATATTTGAAAGAAATGATTCAATAATTATTTTCTAATATAACATTTAAACTAACATCAGAAAATAGTGTAATTATAGGGAGATTATATCTTAATCTATAAAAAACATTAAAAATTTTTTTTACTAGAGTTTCCAATTTGAGTGAGACCAATTATCTTCCTTTTGGTATAGTTAGAAATGGTGAAATGTACCCCATATACATAAATTATATTTGTGATGCTTGATTAATCAGAATTCATATTTCTGGAACATCTTCTATTTAGATATAATATGTTTTTATTAGAACATGTTAAGCATATTTCCTACATAAACTATTTTAACCAAAAAATTAATTTGGTACCCATATTTTATTTGGTCTAGAAATGTAAATAATAAGAGATTTAGAAATCAATAATAATTTAAATAGATCCAAATAATGATATATTAGACTTTTAGAAATAATTATTTTATTATGTCTGGTTGAATAAAAAATAGAAACTAAATTAGAAGAACTGGATCATGGAGAAACATTGTTTTTAAAAATTATTGATGAACCTTTTTGATATCCAATTCCAATTGTAGTCATAGGTGAAGCCTATTTTCCATGAATATTTATTATTTTTTTATTCATTTATTTTTCCTCTCTTGAACTTTCATTTATAGAAATATTAATAATTTCAACTCATTATTTTCATTATGAAGTTGAGTATTCATATTCCTCTATATTTGGAAATTTATTTTAATTTGAGTAGATAGAGAATACTTATTCTTTAAACATTTTTATTTAACTTTTAATTAATTAAATGTTTTTTAAATAATGCTTCAATATTCTAATAATTAATCACTATAAATATCTTTATCACTATAATCATTCCATGAATGATTTTAAATATTAGAAGGAGATTCAAAAAAAATTAATACCTTAAATATGTCTTTCATAAAATAATATGGGATTTATGTTTTTTTCCTTTATGAGTCTCAATTTCTTGAGCTATATTATATGGCACTACATGTTGGGTTGATATATTTTTTATATTCCTTATCTATTCCCACATTTTTTTTCTTATATTTTATCTCACAATACTCTACATTAATCTATAATTTTCAATTACATTCATATCAGATTACTTCATTTTCTATATCATATTTCCATTAATCATTTATCCAATTTACTTTTTCATACATATCTCTATAATGGGGTTTGTTGAATGTATTACAATTTTTATAGAACCTAATAAACCATCTGTCCATTTTATCCATCCCTTCATCAATGTCTAATGATGATTCACTATCACTAGAGACATTAGATTCTATATTTTATATTTTTATTTTAGTTAGAAGTCCTTATGTTTACATACCTCTTCATTAGTTCATTATATTCTTCATTTTTTCAATTTGGGTTCATCCTAATACATCTTTATATTTCCATGAATCTTTTTCACGTATATCATAATTATGTCACATTATTCCCTTATGGAAAATAATGTTTCTCTCTATCTATTTAGTAAATATCTAGAAGTCATATCACATGATCATTAAAATCAATGTTCTTTTTAATTGAATGATTTGTATTCATGATTTCATTTATCCTAAGATAAATATAATAAATAAAATCATTATGTTTCATTATTAAGGTATCATATTTAAAATTTTATATGTTCAATATCACTTTTTTATCATTGGTTGTTCCTTTATGAGAAACAAAAACATTATCCAATGTTCTAAAAGAAGTAGTGCAGTTAGATATTCAGCTGAATTCATCAACATCTAAGGCATATTAATATCATTCATTATTTTGAAGATACAATCATTTAAATCTTAGTAGATTCATTCTAATCTCTTCTATGAACATTAGGTAATTTATATTTTTCCCCTAATAACAATCCATATATATAACCCAATGCACTCTATATAAATTTTCATCTTAATTTTGTGATTAAAATAGTTATTTCCATTAAAATAAGGATTAAAATTAGTAGGAATTATTTCTTTTTTATTGTTATGCGTAAAGAATAAAATTTAGAAATAAAAAAATTATGATAATTAAATACAACAAGATTAGTGTTAAAAGATACTTATAAAACTCTTCAGATAATAAATTCTATCTAGATTTGAAAATTAAAGAGGTGGTTGAATTGAGTTTTTGATAAAAATTTATGTTCATTTTTCAAAAAACATATACCCTCAAAATTAATAAAATATCATTTTTAACAAAATAGTAGAATCATACGATTTAATCTATTCAAATTCATTTAAAATGCTCAATCCCATAATTGTTGAAATATTTTTTCTAGTACTATCACATTTGAAACAATTATAATCATATAAAAAATGTATATAAAACACTTTTTTATATTAACTATCATTATTTTTGTTTTTTTGTGGATATTAAATATATAATGTTTTTTATTTAAAAATATAAAACAAATTTAATATGAATCACTTATGAAATTTAATAGGGGGTTAAGTCTCAATATGAGACTTACTCCCCTCTAATATGAATTCACCTTCCACTATGTGGTCAATTATAAAATATATTTATCCACAACCTGTATTATATTTTATATTCAACAAAATATGTTATCTTGGGAAAATCCCCTTCAATTCTTCTTTATGGGATAAAAAAATTACATGGAACAAATGGCGTCTTTAATAGTTTTTCATGGGAATATAGGAATCTAAAATTGGGATATATTCACAAACAACTACAAATTTAATATATGATATGGTGTTTTATATAAAAATACGGTAAAAATAAACACCACTCAAAGTGTTATTAATAAACATAATGGGAAATAAATTAGATAAGAAAGATTTTTTTCATGTGGATTTAGAATGGGTTCGGTTGTTCAAGTGACTCTCAAATTCATTTTGAGAATAATTTTAACAACTTTCATAGAAACTAAAGATAAAAATGTTGACATGGTTGTCTAGAAATGTCTTATTTTTTCAATTTTTTATCATCCCATAAGTTTAGTTTATTGGTGATTCCTTATATTTCTTGAATGATTCTATATTTATGTGTCTATGAAAGTCTCACTTTTGTCCATGAATGAAACTATAATAAATATATATCATTTCTGAATATCCAATTATCTATTGTAAAATAGTAATAAAATATTATGGATCCTCATTCTGTGTGGAAAATTTTGAATGAATTACATTGTCATTAATTATTACATTGAGTTTTTTATGAATAATCATTCATAAATCCATGATATTTTATATTATATTAAATTCCGAAAGTATACATTGTATAATTAATTTTGAATTTATTTTTGATAGCCATGACATCTCCATTGGTAGTATATTCCTATATTGAAACATAATTTACTAATGGTAGAACCGAAAAATCTAATATCACAAGTAGTAGCATCGAGAGTTATAAGATCTCTAGTGGTAGATATTTTGTTGAAGTATTGTTTGAAGGGACTTATGATAGCATGTAATAGTAGTTTATTATCCAAATAATAATATAGTCTAATTGGAGTGATATAAAATGAACAGATGTATCATCTTCTAGTACAAGTGATCAGTGGTAGCTCCACATTACAAACAGTAGTATAGAGTGATGGTATAAATTATTAATGGATTTTTTATTACTCACTAGTGGAAATTCTTTTCAACAAACTATATATCAAAAATTAACTAAATTTAAATACATTAGAAAGAATACAGTTTATTATCATTAAAAATAAACTTATTTGAAATATAACATAAATGATTTTTGAGAATTAAAATAAGGAGAGGATCACAAATGTATGTCCTTTAATAGAGCATAAATGCATTGTTATAACTTTATTTCTCAAACCATGTGCCTAACCATGTGATGGGGTGTCTCCATTTTATGGTTTTAGCTCATGGTACGTTGAAGGTCTATCCAACCATGTGTCAACACAAAGTGACTTGTTATAGTTTGTAGAAATTTCAATTTTTTCAATAATCACATATATTTTCTTAACCTTTATTCCCAATATTTATCAACCATCCGACCCTCGTATTTTAGATCTCTCAAACTCTCCTTCTCTAGGCGTTGATGATTCTCAAACGTCTGAACTTTGATCTAACCATTGTTTATCTCATTTGATTCATATTGTTAAGAGAATTGATATTTTTTCTTAATTTTCATATATAACTCACTATAAATATGTTGATCATAAAAAAGGATATTTTTCAATATTTTATTTGTATTCTTCTATTTATAAAACTTCATCAATTGTATCCCAAATCAAATATGTTACTAGATGAGTGATCAACTAAATTTATATGGTTCATGGTCAATACCATTTTCTAGACAAGTAATTATATTTAATTATTATTCACAATTGTTCTACAAAATAGACATTCTTGATATTTTAAGTGATTTTATTAATGACATAAATTAATTATTGATCATGGAATTGAATCCTTTATTACAAATTTTTTTGGTTGGAATTTTTTAACATCAAGCCTAACCACCTCTTAGGTGGGATTTCTTATATTTTCCTAAACTAAAACTACCACATTGGGTGTTTTTAATAATACCACCTAGTAGTGGGAGTCCCTTTTAAATTAATTTATATAGTGAATTATTGACCAAATATCTAATGTAAAATAAAATGTAAACAAATTGGTTATATAAAAATATTATATGTTGACATTGTAAAAGGATGGATAATCATTATACATATACATTTTAATTTTTTTCGATTTAATTCGTAATGGAAATTAACATTTCCTCTATATCTTTTATATTACATATTGATATTTTAATTGGGGATATGGAACTGTTGTTATGTAATTTAGGGTGGAACTAATATTGATTATTGGTATGGAACTGACTTGATTACAGGTATGAAACCAAGAAGGTGGATCAAGGTATTGAACCTCAGACCCCTATAGTTATATATCTAGATAACATGATTCCACGGCCATGATCCCTAGGTTCCTAACCCATTGATTTCTATACTATTACAAGATCAACTTGTAGGAGTTCCTAGGTCTAGGGGATGATGCCTTGGTTTATTAAATTGTCCTATACTATGTAGATCTATCACTTTTTATGTATATAGTGCATGATAAAACTACAAGTTACTTTCAGAACACAAATTTAAATAATGACACACTCATTTTTTTACTTTCTCATACTATCAGTTTCAGTTATTTGGTTTTATTATATTTTTCATTACTTTTACAAATTTACATATTATACATACACATAGTAGTACTATTTATTGATAATTTGGATTTTTATAGACTCTATTGGAAGTGGTCTACTAGTTTTCTCTCAGAAACTATTTTGGCTTCCATTTTGTAAATGTATAGACATGACAGATTCATGTGATGACAAGGGAAATTGCTTGATCATGGAATCATGATTTTTTCCTTTTAGGGGATCTTATGAGCATATGAACAATCATGGGATCATTATTTATAGAGTTAGATTTTAATTTTTTGTTAATTTTCTACAAATTTACTATACTGTATTTTAACTACCATGTATTCATGTTTATTTTTGTATTTAATCTTTACATTATCATCATTATATATATTTGAATGCAACTACTACTTATGAATTCTTATTATATCAATATATTTTTTTCAATAATTATGATTTATTATGTTTTTACATTATTATTCTTTATACAATTATCGATCTCTAAAATAATTATGGTATAGTCTCCCCACTCTACCATAATATAATCTCATTGCTAGTTGGAAGCCTATAGAGAATAGAAAGGTTAAATTGAGTTCATGTAGCCAACTTGAAATGGTTACTTATTAGTGGACCAGTTCTTGAAGATAACAAATTGATATTAAAGGAATAGTTTCATCCTCTATAATACAATTTCAGTTTGGTAGATATGATATTTCGATATCATGGAATTCGTTTATGATCTTATTCCTATGATTAGTGAACCTTTATATTGGGAAAAATCCAAATATCCATTTATGGAAACTTATTTTCTAGATTATTCTTGTTATAATTATAAAAATTTCATTGTTTGGTCATGAAAAAAGTGTTTGGTGATTTTTGTTATTATTGAGGACTGTATGCATTACTGGACATGTTTGGAATGGAATCATTGATCCTGAATCATTATAGTCACCATAGAGGAATATAATTTCATCCACAATGACCTGACATGTAGGTTGAATTGTCTGATTTTATGATATGAATTGAATGTTACATGGGTAATGTGTCTTTCATGAAAATGACATTTTTGTAAAAAATATGATTAAATATTTTTTCATATTGTGCATTCCCCATCTTAAATGGTTTTTTCCACATCTATTTATGATTATCTACAATTATGTAATTATCACATATATGTTATGTGTAATAGTTGTTATAGAAATATAATCATTAGTGGATTTTAAATAAAATATTTATACATATAAATTAATGAACGTATCTACCTATATAAATTGGTATTGGCTTCTCATCTAGTCCAATCATCTCGTTTGACTGGTTAACATACCATATTGAATTTAATGATATATATATATAGTTAAATGAACATTGAAATGTAATTTTTTCAAAAATATGGTCATGGTACTTCCTATAACATGAATTATTTATAAATTAAATATTATTAAAATAAGTAATTAAGTATATATAGCCCATTAACTAGTTTTTAATATTTAAATCTAAAGGGTGGTTACCTTTCTAACATATAATAGACACACCATATACTAGAACCCTATACTAAAACATAAAAATTTACCCAGATCCAAACCCGAACATAGTGGTGGCCAGTTTGGAGAATCTTTTTTAATTAAATACGGTCTAATATGTTTCCGAAATAAATATTAAGATATAGGGATATTGGTGTCACTTATTTGTTGGAAGTCTTATATATTACCTTTCATTTATATCTTGTGGTGTTTTGTTTTCAAATCCAACCTGAGTAGTGTGATTGTACATTGTATATTTATACGACCCAAACATCATTGATTTGTTATCCAAGAGGATAATTAGGATCATTCTCTATAGAGAATACACCAATTGATGGTAGGATATCTAGTACCTTTCAGACTAAAATCATGAAATGATATGTAGGTATATAAAATTTAGCTTATATGACCTCTTTTACCCTAATAATATGGTGATCATTGAGTAAGGAGTATACACACATGGAGTAGGGTACTATTTATGTGATGGATTTTTTAGCACCTTCCATAGATCTTTAGTGAATTTCACCTATATATACCACTAATTATTCATCCAATGAGACATTCTATAAAGATATTCTTTGGAATCCTATTCTAATTCAGGTGGATTTATACATGTTGACTCTCGTGTCTACGATAGAAAACACATTACTTGTTACTCAGTGTAACCAGATTGAAGATAGAGGTGTTGATTAGAGTAGTTTAGCATCCTGAGTGAGTAGTGTAGTGTCTAGTGGAATAAAGCATCATTTTAATACCTCCCATGTTGGAAATAATTGTTAGAGTATACATACTTGATGCTATGTAGTATGTATCTTGTGTGGAAGAAATGGGCACATGAAGCACCAATGTGAGAGATCCCTAGTTCGGTGTTGAGATTGTAAAAGAGTGGTCCCTCAATAGAAATTATTCAAAAAACATAGATCCTATTTCTAGTGAGAGAGGATTTTTACTAGATATGGTTCATAGAGAAAGACCTTCATCTTTGTGTTAGAAATGGAGCTAGATTTGTACCATCATATCTTATCGAGGACGTAGTCATGGTTGATAGAGCCAAATGCATGTTTTGGAACATCAGAAGTGCATGAGTTATCATGTTACTAATGTTATATCACAGGGATATAGATTGGTCCTGATATATGCAATACAACTAATACTCAAGGATCATAGTGTATGACTGTATACTTCTCAAGGTACTATTGTGGTAGAATCGACCGTGGTATCAATGTTATTTGACAAAAATACTTCTGAATCTATTATTTTTGTGACTATCATAGAAATCAGTGTGCTTTATATTCAATATTTATATGGTGTGATGAAACTTCATACCCCATTGCAATTTCAGTTAGGTAGTTCGTGCTAATGTAAAATATTTTCTGTTGAGTTTGGTGGATATATTTTCTTATAGGATATCTTTATCATCAAGATAATGAGCTTTGACACAATTCTTGGGATGGACAAGTTGGTTTCATATCACGCTCATGTTGATAGTTATTTTCAAAGGATTCCATAAGAATCTCCTAAGGTTGGTACATATATTAAAAAGTGTTAATGTGATATACATGAATTTAGAGAATGAACATGTCATCATAGGCTGGGTGGGGTGAGATCCATATAACTATCCCTTTTTATAGATTATTAGGGAATATTTTGGGATAATGTTCCTCCAGATGTTGACCTGTTTGGTGATTTCTTCCCATATATATTTTTTGGACTAACTCCTATGATATAGGAAGAATTTACAATAAATATAGTTACATTAGAAGAATCAATACCCATTATTCATTATAGGATGACTATTGAGGAGTTGCAAGAGCTCAAGAGGTAGATATAGAACATGGAAACATAGGGCTTTATAAAACCAAGTACATATCATGGGGGTTCAGATATTGATTTTTTCAACAAGGATGATTTAAAAGTTAACTTTTTTTTGGATTATCATAAATTGAATCTGATACATGAGAAGAATATTTATTCATTAGCTAACATGCATGTCTTCTTTTAGCAACTCCCGGGAGCTTGAGTTTTCTATAAATCTTATCTATGGTTGGGTTATATGTAATATCTCATATTTTCGTGTATGATTTGAAAATATTTCATAGAATATTAATGAATCTAGGTGCTAATATGAGGATATATTATGAGGCTCGGTGAGTTCAGACAAAATATTATAAAAATATAAAATATATTAATATAATATGATTGTAGTTTTTCTAAAATAATTGAAAAACTACCTTATAACGTTTTGGGAAGATAATATAAGATTACGGTCAGTTTTAGTACTCATCATTTACCCATGGTGGTGTAAATATTATTTCTAAGTGTTATATTTTCTATTGATTTAGCCATTTGAGTTATGTTAAGTGAATTAAATAAATAATTTATTTAACCCTACAAAACCAAATAATATAATTTAAATAGTCTATTAAGAAAAAAAATTTGCTGTTATGCACATCACCCAAAGAGGATTTGAGAGGAGGATTGGGAATTCAATGTTAGAAGATCAGAAATGAAGAATGAAGGGTGGTCGGATCAAGGATAATCATGAGGCTAATGAAGAAATCGTCGAGATAATCACTTTTATCTCCATTGGTTTCTCCAAAAAAATTCTCGTTATTTATCAAGGAATTTGGGATATATTTATCTTTGTTGTTTCTTTTTGATTTGATAATACCCTATTAATTGGATTACCTCTAATTTGGCCAAACTGACACAAGATTAGATTTAGTCACACAGTGTGTTTTTTTCCTTTCAACCTCAATAATTGGTGATCATCATCGTCAATTTAATGGATGATGATTTTATGATAATTGGGAATACTGATCATTGTCATTTATTTTTTTCCATACAAATAATTTTCATGATTTCATATTTTAAAATTAGATATGTGAGTGAGGGGTGGTGGAAAATATTGGAAACAAACATTATATTGGGTAACAATGGTGTTAGATTCTAATTAAGAGGATCTCTTTGGAGGAGCTGCAATTGATGTTTCTGAGCATTGGGATTCTGGAATCTAATCACCGATGATGATGGTATCTGGTGTAGTGAGGATGGAAGGATTCCCATACATGGGGGCTTGTGGTTTCTATGGATCGATGTGATGTATGTTTTTTAAGGAAGATCCATCGAAATCGAATTTCTAGATAGACATGGAAGGTGGTTACATTTATTATTATTATTAACAATATCAAGTTATATTATTTATTATAAAAAAATAATAAATTAAATATTAATTGATGGGAGACACGTTCCTTATACATTCCACCGTGTATGAAAAGGGGGAATTATATACACCTTTGTCTTAATTAGTATTTCAATTAAATAATTATATTAAGAAACATATAATTATTTTTAAGATAGATGATGTTGGGGAACAATGTAGGGAGTCTAAGAGACCCTTTGCACACTTGAATCATAGTAATAAGAAGGATTTTTACCCCAATCTAGTTATTTTATATTATTAGAATAATAAAAATAAGATATGGAATTAATATGGAATTAGAGAGCGGGGTGCACCAGGATGGTACATGTGAAACAATGGGTTACATTCATCAGATATACCTATAGTGTGGGTATATGGAGGTTTTTTTAACCCAACCCCTTTCTCTTGATGCTTACATTAATTTTGTGATTTTTGTAATGCGATATGTTTTTTTTATAATAACCCCTACATGGAATCTAGTAACACATGTCGTGAACTATACTGATGATCAGATATCAATTGGAGTCCTTAGAGGACATGAAGTAGGTGGAACTTAGTTTGAGCTCAGCCAAGAAAGTTAGACTATGTTTTGTTATATTCATTTAATTTGAAAGTATTCCCCTCTTTAGAGTAAGTTGTAATTTATTTATTTTTTGTTTTGGTAGGATATTATTTTGTACAATTATAACTTTCCAATATTTTTTGTACTACAATGTGGGTTAGATTTTATGGATGGATTATTGGTTTCAGTTGTTCTTTACATTTCAACATTTCTATGGTCTTGGAGATGTGAGTTTGTATACCAGTACTCAGGCTATGAAAATAAATTTGTGTGATATACCTAATCAATGCTGGTCACCAACCCCTAGAATATTATATGCAGGATTCAGGTGAGAAACATAGTTTAAAATTTTCTTGGATATCCCCTATGGGTAGGGTCATGAGAGAGTGGTATCAATTAGTTTTTATCTTACTACCCAATTTTGGAGTTTTTTACTATCTTAAAGGGTAGGATTTTGAACATGGGATAATATAATAATGTGTTTAAAGTTATCCTATTAGGATAGGCTGTACATTATTGTTGAAGCATCTAATATATAAATTCAATAAGACTATGAAAACATTCTTGTAAACTATGTAAATATAGACATCTATTGTTCGGAAATCATTGGTACTTTCATCATATAAGAATGGGTAGTTTATCCCATTCTTGATCCAGATACCTAGATATTTCTCTTTTAAACATGGTAAATTTAGGATATTTCATAATTCATCCACAGTGATATCTTTCTATGATTATATATAAGGAACCTAGTAATTACTTACATAGTAACAGGGCTTCAATTTTAGGAACTATGTAGGAGGTTTTTTAACCAGGTGTATAGAGAGTGACATCTCCATCCATTTAGCAACACAATGCCCCTAATCTAGAAGTTCATGTATATTCTCCCCATCTGGTTGAGTATCTCTATGTTTGGATGGCTTTATTACCTGATGTTCCTAGGTTTTTTGCTCTTCCTATGGTCTAGATTTATATACTGCTCATGCATATTTCTGATATAGATCCCCTTCTTAGGTGGTGGGGGCCTAGTATGATCCTATGATGAGAGTTGACCACTTGGATAGGATCCCACATGATGGTGGTCCTGTCTATGAGACATCTCTTAGGAGTTGTAGGTTGTTAGTAGGGCCTTGTGTCGGTGAAGTTTTTACATGAAAACAATGAAAAATGATTGAAAATTCCCCCATTGAGATTAGTATTTCTGATGGAGTAGAAAAAAATCCGAGTGACTTAGTTTCTCCGAAACTGGATCGTTTTGAGCTGAGCAGCTTGAGATCCGTGGAATTGTATGTCTGATTACATTTTTATGGGTAAATTTATAGAGTGAGACTTGGTTGTATGGTATATTCATGTAAGTGAAAGGATATATTTATATTTAATGTTCATGTGACCAGATCCATTATGTGTGGTTCTAGGTATGTTGTGTGTCTTTGCTACTCCATCTATAGATTTTGAAGATATTAATAATCAATGTTTTCTTAGACATAACCCATGTTCAAGTGATAATGATTAAAGTGGATAATTCTTCCTTGACCATTAATTAAGGCTCCTATAGTGAGGATCAGTTATCACATACTACTATTTATAGTGGGAGATGACATTAGGAGGAGAGATATATCCTCATGTGTGAAATTTTTTAATGGTAGGGAGGCCCTATGATTTGTTCCTCAATATGGACTAGTTAGGTACCATCAATACATAGCTGACTATCGACAAAGATGGTTTCAGTGCTGTGGGATGGAATTTTACCTTCATTGGTAAAAAGGAGTCCCTGATAGAGAAGGAAGAGATTGTGTACTTGAGGTAGAATTATTTTTTTATCATTTAGATAGAATGAAATGTTTAATAGTGGATGATATATCATTTAGTTCTTGTGATGTATATGAGGCACAAGGACATATTCCCTAAAAATGTGTCATGTTTCGCGTCACATAACGTATCATTTTTATTCACAAAATATTATAAGTGATAGCCCGATACTTTACCCAACATATTAGATAGCCCTTTTTATTTTTGAGAGACAAACGTGTAGTAAAATGATCTATTAAGGTTGGGCTTTGTAAGACCCAATGCGTTTTTAGGCATCCTAGGGATGTTCTCTATAGAGTTTTGTGAGAGATTGTGGTTGGTGTGGAATCTTATCACCTGAACCAAGAAACTGTCATGGAGGACATCTTCCATTGAGAATCAACGACGTATTCAACCAATAGTTTAGGGATAACATATTTCTAGATTTTAACCTTAGGAAAATATATCTCCAACTACATGTTTCTAAGGAGGGATTACCAATGGTGGATTTACAAATATGATATGGTCTCTAGAAGTTATTGTAGATATCATGTTCCTTGTTGAACATCATACTAATGTTTTTTTTCAACATATGAAAAGGATATTTATTCCTTCATTGATCATTTTTTTATTCATTGGTGATATCCTTGTGTGGACAACATTATAGTGAATCATGTGATATTATTTAGCATGGTTTTGAACATGCCTTGGAAAAACCATCATTATTGATAGATATTGTGGAGTCTGCTCTTGATTTAGTGCATCCTCTTCATGGAATATTTTCTCATACATTGGAGAAACAATAGACACCATAAATTTTTGAGGAATTTCTAACTTTATTACCACCCATGGGCCTAGAAATTTATAAGGTTATCAGAGATAATTTATTCCACATGTAATTTTTGAGTGACTTGATGGAGTTATTTGCCTCTATAGATAAACCTAAAGGTTTTAATTTGGATAATTGTACCTGAAATCAATGATTTTTACCCCAATACATCATCATTGATTCTAGGGGTGGAACATTGATCTATTGGTTATGACATCTTGTGTGTCAATATATCCATTGGATATATTCTTGATGGATTGTAAAGAAGTGGAAAACATGTCGTCCTAGATTGAGGAAGGATTATTAGACAATTCATTCTTTAAAAGGTTGTAATTGTGTGTTTTTTTTCTTTCCTATAGTATATAATCAATTATAGGTGAGGTTATTCCATGATCCATTGGCTATTGGCACGTTGAACGAAGATGTTGTAGCTTTTTATTGAGTATAATACTTGATCTAGAACATATCGATAGGTGAATAGTAGTATATCTTTGTTGATATTCCTTATCAAATAGTTCAAGGGTAAGGACGTGTTGGGGTACTATCTTGAAAATACCCCACATGAGAAATTTCTCCCCATGGGTGTGTTTCCATTGGAAAAATTGGAACGTTCAAGAGAGATCATGATAGTCAGAATCCAATTGGAATTTTCTGTATATTCACATTTTACTTGGTTTTATATTTTATAGTGGAAAATCTATAATGGTGGGGAGTATGAAGCATCCATTTTATCTAAATTTAAGGAATCATAATATTTCTTGGAATATTTTTAGAACCAGGTACATAGATTGTGAAATAATTTTGTGCTTGTTGTACCCATAATCTATGTCATTAAAATTTTAAATATATTAATATAATATAGATTATATTTTTATTAAATAATTTAATTACCCACAAATATATTCTTGGACAAGTTATTTGAAGAAATTATTGAATCCATAAATCGAGGTTTAGCCTAAGAGTTTTAAAATGTTGGTTAGTGTTAGATGTTCAATTAAGGAAGTCACTAGATGGTTTTTTAAGTAAATTAATTAATTAAAAATTTATATTTTTTAATACCCATAATCCTAACAATAAATTTTAAATAATATGATATGTAAAATTTTCTTGTGTTACCCCATAACTGTGGGATAATTTGAGGGGAGGATTGGGAGTTCGTCATTGGTATATTAGGATTGGAGAATAATGGGTGATCAAATCAAAGAAAATCATGATACTAAAGAAAAAATCCCCGATGATCGATCCAAAAATGATGTAGGACTTTATTATTGTTTTTTTGCTTGACTACTGTTTGAGATAAATGAAAATTCATCCTTCCCAATATTTATTCATCAATCAATCTCCCATAGATTTTTCGACATTTGTTTTCTCTTCCCATAAATATGAATTTGAGATGAATTAAGTCCTATTGTGTCTTATTGATTTTGTAGTCACACATTTTTTAGATTCCATTGATGATGTCCAAAGTAATGTAGCCATTGACTGACGCACAATTTTTGTTATGTAATAGTCTCCCTCCAGTCATGGAGTTCATCATCGATAATCAAATGAACTATTATTTGATGATATCCAGTAATACAGATCATCATGTGTCCAATCTTTATAATAATAGTGGTCGTCTGTTTGGAATTTTTTTTTTGGAATAATGGATGTGTGGATGCGATAAAGAGTAATTGACCTCGGATTGTGTAATTAATTTGTGTGAGTTAGATTAAGAAGACATCACTAGTAGATCAATGATTGGTGATTTAGAACAATGGGTGGCTAGAATTTGGTCATCAATAATGATGGAATCATGGGTTATTGTAGACATTTGGTTTCCCACAACCCCAAGAGTTCAGTTTCGAGGGATTGATATGGTATATGTTTTTAGATGAACAATGGTC
Organism: Viscum album; assembly: GCA_963277665.1. Taxonomy (NCBI): domain Eukaryota; kingdom Viridiplantae; phylum Streptophyta; class Magnoliopsida; order Santalales; family Viscaceae; genus Viscum; species Viscum album. The sequence goes on from OY728122.1 coordinate 1,151,640,495, forward strand.
ATAATCTGTTTTTATGATGTCCATAGAGGGTTATGAGTTTTATTATTATTTTTTATAATAAATTCATGTGATAATATTATTATAATTAAAAAAACATGTGATATTTTTATTATATATAATAATAATTTAGAATATAGTGGAGGGGCACCACATTCTATGTACTTACCACTAAGCCGATAGTGGGGGATTTCTATACCCCATTTTCCATTATAATTATTGTTATTACTATTATAACTATAATAATAATAATTGTTTAATTTTTAAGATAAATGTTGTTGTGGGTGCAAGGGAGATGTTTAGAGACCCCTCATGTGCATTCATGTACTGTGAGAATACGAAAGGTTTTCACCCTTATCCAATTATAATATCTTATGATAATTATAATAATAAAATAAATTAATATGGAAGGAGAAAGAGTGAAAACCTTGAAGGATTTCATGATAAAAGGGGTGGTGGGTTGTGTCACCAACTCATTTATTATATTATGTTATCAATTAAAATATTATAATTGTTATTATTTTTATTGTTATTATTATTAAGAAAACCTCCTTCACTCATAACTTGTTCATACAATGTTAGATTTGAAATATATATCTGGCATCATGATCATGGTTCTACTTTGGTTAATTAAATACTAGTGTTGTAATTTTAATTTAGACTCTCTTCATGAGACCACTAAGATTTCTATGTGAATGTTGTGACAAAAAAAAATTTATTAGGGTTTCCATTTTTAGTAATGGAATATCTTATACTGAGACTTATTTTATTAGGATCACAAGAGTACGATATTTTTTCCCATTCAAGTCCATTTATTTTAAAATTTTGGTGGAATTATGTCTTATTCCATCAGACTAATGAAAAGCCTTTTTATTTCTTCACTCTTTTTATAGGATTAGATTTGTCAACACAATTAGTCAACCCTATGAAGTTTTTTGGATTGAACATGATGATAAAAATTATTTTCTCCTTTGATATAGTTTTTTAGGTGATGCAAGAGTTAGGATTCATTCAGTGATGGTTATCTAGTTCTAGGTGGGTTTGTTCGCTTTTTAAGTATCAATTTGGTGTGTTACGTCTTCCATACAAGCATGGGTGAGTTCCTCTATTCTGGCCAGAGTACTCACAGCCTGCTCCAATGAGGGTTCACTTCTCTAAAAAGTATAGAGATTTATATTTCATACCATTGGACTGTTAGAGAATGTTTCCCAATAGGATTCCCATATAAACCATCATTCTACTCATTCTACCTATGTAGGGTATTCAGAATTAGTGTGACCAATTATTATTTATGTAGAAATACCATATCTACTAGGATAAAAAAAATTACTATGTGTTTCCCTAGGGATACTTAGTTGACTCCCCATATCTATATATTGATATATAGTCTATTCTGATGAGGTGTGGTCCGATTGAGTGATTGTCTTGGATGATTTCTCTTAGTTTCCTTTGTGCCTTTTTATGACTAGACTCAATAAGAGTGTCATATTTGATGTGTTCTATATTTATAGATACTCAACGAGCATTACCTCCAGTTTGAGAATCATGAATAATAGAATGTCTTGTTGAGTGAGTTCTTCAATGATGCACGTTACATTGAACTAGTCAGCAGAATCCTAGATTTCATGTATGGTTTTGGCTTTTACCTTAGATTTAATGTATGTATTCACTATATCTGATTTTATTCTTTGTTACATTTATGTATCATATTTTAATGTAAGTACATGTATTTTTATTAGTTTAATTACCTTGATGATTTATGTTTGGTGATTTAAGGGTGTCATACTTGCTATTTTTATACTTACTCTTTCATGGGATATTCCCTCACATCTCATGTTTTGTTTAGATGACATTCTTTTAATTGGTGGCCTTGGAGGACTAGGAGAAGGTGCTACTCATTTGGATATTGTTTCATTTAAAACGACAATGGTTCCTAACTATTATTGCATCTTATACTATTATTCTCTTTTTATGTGGGTTGAAAACTATTATTCTATTTGGCTTGTGATATTGTTTTCACCCTTTATTTCGTTACAATATTTTTATCATACTCCCGTTTTGGTTAGATGTTATGCATGTATCCCTAGAATTATTTTTTATTTACTTTTAATCATTAATATGGCCTTGGAGATGTGTGTGTGAATATAGGTACTTAGTATTTTTATCCCACGTGTGTGATATGCCAACCCAGCACACGTTACCCACCCTAGGACTATTGGAGGCGACATTGGGGTCTAAAACGTAGTTTACCACTATTTAGGTGTGCCCTGATGGGCCAGGTTATGACAATATCACTAGATTTCTGTGAGACCATCGGAAAGGCCTCATAAATCATTCCATAGTTGATGAAGTATTTATGAGTATCCTGTTATGTATTTTGGCCAAATTAATTTGAAATCAGTATTTATAGATATGAGAAACTTGGATTTTCACAAATAACATGATTCATTTTTGTTATTTATTTTGTTAGTCAACATAGCATTTTATTCTGAAAAAGTGACTGAAAAAATATTAATATCATTCTAAATATACTTATATATTGTAATATCTATTATAATATCACAAATTCATGTTTTTGATCGAATTTTTTACTTATCGGGTAGGTCGTATTATATTAATAATTGTCTATTGACACAAGGATGGTGAGAGATGTAGTCTTGTAGGAGGAAACTAAGGTTGTTTCCAATATGTAGAGTTTAATTGTTATATATAGCTATTACCAGTTATTTATTAAATTCATTTTATTAATGGAATCCCAAATTATATTTTTTTTAAATATGGGAAAGAAATTTTTTGGTCAAATGTACCTGAGACATACTTTAAATAGGTGAAAGGGAGGCTAACTACAACGCTAATCGTGATTTTTCTAGATATGGGTAGGTTAAATTTTGGTTATTGTGATTCATATTATATTGGAATTGGGATAGTTGGGATGTTGTAAGATCACATTATGGAATACATATCTCAGGAATTTTGTTTGGATAAGAGGAATTACCCAATGAATGATATTAGGATAGAAGAAAAAGTTAATGCTTTGTGTTTGAGGATGAATTATTTTTCTGGATAGTAGTTTGTGGTGTTTACATACCATATGAGCCTCATGAAAATTTTTATGTTTAGTGACATAAATATCATACATAATTGGTGGTTTGAATTTCTACTCATATTTGATTTTGAGAATTCATGAATTCCATAGTGGGTCAATGTTGTCGATGATACTCAAAGATAGAGGATTCAGACATAGACAGTTTTGGATGCTTGTTATGAATAGACATTGATGGAATTATTTTTTTATGATGAACATAGAAGTAAATTATCATCATAGATATCTTATCCATACATAATTAGTTGTTTCCCGTACACCTTTAAATAGATTGATCGAGATGAAACTTTTACATCCCGATGGCTTAGTAAAAAGGGTGAGATTTTCAGGTGAGGACCCTCCACCAGGATGGATCATCATTGAAGATGAGGTATTGCATATTCATTTGTTCATAGGGGTTCTTAAATAGTTATGATAGGATTTATTTCATGATTATACTAATTTTTTGGCTAGTTTATCCTATTGTTATAATGATTTATCATGACTTACATCGCATGTATTGGTGGAAAGGGAAAAAGGTAGATAGCTCTATTATTTTGTTCTACACCTATCATGAAGTGAATGATGAATGATATTGACCATAATAACTATTATATCCATTTACCATTCCATAATAGAAATGGAATGATGTCACTATGTATTATTTTATAGTTTTACATTGATCCCCTCATGGTAGTGATGTAGTATGGGTGATCATAAAAATTCTAATGATGTTTTCTCACTTTCTACCAATTAAAGAGAACTTTATAATGGAGGATCTCATAACTAAATATGTTTCAATGATTATACTACTTCATGGATAACCCCATTATATCTTACAAGACCCAGATTCTATCATTTTGTTTCATTTTAAGAATGGGTTGCCGAAAAATATTGGTACACAGGTGCTTCTGAGAATATCCATTCATTGACATACTGATGGAAAACTCTTACATATGATCCAAATTATGGGAAAAAGTATTAAATAATGTGTTTTATATATAACATGTTCTTGTGAAATTCACATACTTGTAGCTGATATCTCTTACAATAACAAATTTCATGTGATAATTCTTATGGATCATTATGGGAAACTATACGGTAGTCCATTTCATTTATATGATATATGGTTAATGAAATTAGAGGTATCACTTGGGGACCTTGTATTATTCATGAGACAATGAAGTGGGTGTAGTTATTCTGAAGCATAGGAAATAACATAGTCTTGGAATATGTCTTACAATGATCATTGATGATGACATCGAGGGTTCGAGGATATGCATGAGGTTTTCTTGTGATTTTCTCCAATGCTGTGGAATTGATGAATTCCAATATAGGTTAATTTTTCACCTCATTACATTGGTAAATTTTTTATAGTTGAGAGAGATAGTTCTATAGCTAATCAGATAGTCATTCCTTGGAAGTGTCAGGCTATGTTGGACATCTTTTAAGTGTCTCCTCTTCGATGTTATTATTCATATTGATATCATGGCTTAGATCATAAGGATGTGGATTTGGGATCCAATTGTTCCTTTTCATAGTATCCTATATAGATCATAGACTAAATAAGTAAGGCTCTTAAGGATGTTTAGTTCTACTACTCCAGGTGCCATATAATCATGATCAAATACGTGAAGATAACTGGGATTGAGAGGCTAATGTATTTTCATAGTGGAAATATATTTTCACGGATGACCTATTACCATCCCATATGGGAAACTCTAGGATCAGTTTTTTTAGGAAGGTATGCTTGTAGTACCCTGGATTTTCGAAAGATGTCTGATCCCATTAAATTTTATGTTTAACATTTATATTTATCTTAATGTAAATTTTTAATGAGTTAATGAAGAGTATGTGGGAGTCTAGGGTATTTAGGAGCCCGAAGGACTAGTTTTTTTAAAGTACAGCTATGTAACATGGTTAGAGAATGGTAAGTGCTAACAGTTCTCCTCAACCATATGGGACCTAGAGGGTGTTTCAAGGGTTTTCAAACTATACACCCTAGAGATAATTAATCCATCCTCATATTAAATTTTATGTTTCTTCTTTTTCCAAAATTTTATTCGACAACGTTTAATCTTTCTTTATTCTTCTTAATAATTTATTTGATCAGTTTTCATATTTTCTATACATTCATTGCCATCCATTGTATGATATTTATGAGAGATCAATTTCCCTATTTTTTTAGTATCTATTTTTTATGAGTTCTTCAGTTCTATTCCCAATTGGAATCCAATATTAGATAAAATTTCATCAAATTCCATAAGGTACGTGGCCGATAATATTTTATGGAAAATCCTTTTTTTAATAATTATTCGCCATTTTTGTCACACTTTACCTTTTGAATGATTCTACTAATTTCAGTTATGGATTAAATTATTTATTGATCTTAAAATTCAATCCCATGTGGAACCAAACCTTGGTTGGAGGATATTTACCACAACTTGGACCACCTATGATTTGTGTTCTCATATATACTCATATACAAAAAACACCCATTAGGGTGTCTGTGGTCCTTCCACCTATTTGTTGGATCCACTTGTAAATTAATTTTATTAGTTAATGGTTGCTTAATTGTTCAGTATGACAAAAATATGAAAAAATAGTTACATAGATAGTGTAATTAATGAAATTATAATGGTATGTATTATCTCCAAGGTTGTACATTTTAATATAGATTGTAGTAATTTGACATGGACACTAAAATGACCTCTTTCCCTTTTATATAAATTTTGTATATTAGACTTCATGGTATGAAACCAAAGATGGGTAATAAAATATTCCACCATATTTTATTTTCATTATGGAATGGACATGATTACATGTATGGCCCTGATAAGGGTCATTGAGTTATGACACCTATGACCCCTAATGTTATATATCTTGATATTAGGATTCCACTCCATAGGCCCTTGGATCTTGGAACGTGTAGTTGTTCACTATTCCAAACTCACCATGGATGAGTCCATTGGTCTCAAATTGGTCTCCTTGGTAATTTACTTATGTACAATACAATTTAGGGATGACAAATTTTATGGATGAATCACATGTTGATGCAAGTAGTTACTTTCATATATCACATTTAGTTAATGATAATCACTAATTATAGCCAACTCTATGTTTTAGTTTCTATTCAGGGGATTGATTATATCTTTATTTAATTTTATATATTTTCCTATTACACAGAAACAAAATTATAGGTTTTAAACCTAGGATGTATTTTCATTAATGATCATTTTTCGTGACATAACATATTTTTCTCACACCCTATTCGGGCTTCTATTTGGTACCCTAGCATGCTTCATGGATGCAGGTTAGGATAAGGGAAAGTGACAAGTCATGGATTCTTGTTTTTTTCATAGCATGAGATCTCATGATTATTGGATTGATCTTGGGATCATGATTCCTATATATATATATATATATTTACTTTTTCATTTTTTATTAATTAATTATATTTGATTCGTTCTTCCAGGTATTTCAACTCATTTTTGTATAGAATAAAAAAAATTATCATCATTGTATATATATGACACAACCAATTCCTTTTAGGTGTTTAATATATATTTTTGTTTTATTTCCATTTTAGATTAATTATTATGGTTTCATTGCTATTATTTATTATATCATTGATATACTCTCTGATCATGAAGGTAAATTCTCCCCATCATTCCCTTATATAACCACACTGCTAGTCAGTTTTCTTTGGCATATATTATGGCATGCTTGAGGCTATATGGTTGAACTAATATGGTTACTTTTGATTTAACCAAGTCCTTAATGACAATTAAAAATCATACTGAAATAATACAACCACACATCACAAAACCATTAACATAAAAAAATAATTTTTTACATTAGAAAGGGGAATTGTATCAATCAAACATCATTATTATATGTTCATCATCACCAAAGACATTAATCTACTATGGAAAAAGTTTAATTAATATGATATAAGTGATTGTCATGATTAATTAAAATAAATTTCAAGAATCACAAAAAATAATATTCCGCGTATCATGCCAAATCAGTAAAAATAAAACCCCAACATCCATAATTTACAATGTTTTATTTATCCGGTATAATCACAATATCAAGATAATGTCAAAAGTTCAAATAAAATGTGAATCATTTAATCTCTCATGTAGTTATGTTTAAAAAAATCATTATCTCAAATTAAGTTGCTGTGGAAATCTTTTAAAAATAGAAAAAAGGAAAAAAATCCTCCTGTATGAAATAGAAATTGATAAATGAAGGATCCCCTACCTCACACAGAGCATTCTGATCTACATTACATGGTTTAACCAATATGAATGGTACCATACAACACCACAATTATGATGTACACCGTTATCATCCCAGAACACAACAATCGCATCAATTTATTAGCAAATAATATCCAAAAAATGGTTTCCCAAAAAACATTCAACTCTAGATTTGAACTAGAATAGAAAACTAAAAAATGGTGAATGAAAACTTGTAAAAAACCACATGTCAATCCTCTATAGTTGGGGTTGAAATCCAATGAATAAGGACTTAAGGATATCGTTGTTATGCTTTGGTTAACCAATGAAATAATAGAAACATTGGAAATGTGATCCGAACAAGGTGGATTGAGAATTTATATACAGCCTGAAAAACATAAGACCATGGTTAATCCCATTGGACATAGTAATATCATATATAAAAAATGAATGGTCTAGTGTACAGTTCCCCTTAGCATACCATGGTCATTTTTTCAATGACATGTGTAATTTTATCAGAAACTCACACACTAGATATCTAAAAAATATAGGAGGACCCTGGAAGATTTGGTTACACTATTTCGTAGGCCCTTGATACTTGAAAATGAGCTAAAGTATCTCAGGTTTCCATGGACACGAAATGAAAAATTTGGAAGTACTACTAAAAACATACACCTTAAACTCTATTCTATATCTGGGTTGTCCATATCGTATGCATCATCGACTGAGAGGTGCTACACTATAGCAAAATCATCACACCACATCCTAACCTAAAATGAATGTAGGACCCCATATTCCTCTCAAACACATCATAAAAATATAGAACCTTCTCTAGGTTCAAAAACACCCAAAAAAATATTTTAAATGTATTCCAAGGTCCAGGACCTCAAATTAGAAACCTATTGAACTATTATACCTCTTGAGAATAAAAACCCACCTAGAATGAAAAGTGGGAATAGTTCGAAAAAAATCCCCCAATATGCCTTTCAATGATCTAATTACATCCGAAACACATCCACACCACCAAAAAAATTCAAACATCAACCAAAGATCCCACACATCCACATATCATGCCACATCACCATCCTCCTTAATAGGTGAAAAAATCTCCCAATTAACATTACCATATGTAAAATGATGATAAACTCCATAAAACGTAAAATAAATTATCACCAGAACCATTACATAGTTTAAACATTGGCATAAATTTGAAATATTATCATCCCTCATGTCAATATATTTTCCTCTTTGTGTTGAACTAATATCCTTGAATTGTTTTAATCATATCAATTTATAACACATCTCGATTAGGAATTAGTTTTTCCCTTCTTCTTAGGCATAATGCTGTAATTTCACATTATATCATCAAGGAAAATTCACATATCATAAAACATAAATATCCAAACATAAATTCTTCTATAAAATAAATTCAAGAAGAAAATAAATACATCTCTAGGTATTGAGAATGAATCTATGGATTATATGAAAACACTTGTCTTTATTACACATTAATTAAGGATTCAATACATAAGAATAAACACTATACAACATGTAATGTTGATAAGTCTAGTGACTTTGGGAATTAGGAACATTCCATATCAACGTAAAATATTCTTACATCACCATTAATAATCTTTTTTAACATTCTCAGAATATTATATAGTACATAAAACTACATGGGATAACCTGGGGTCCTAAATAAAAAATGTTAGAGTTAGTAATCCAAGTAATGTAATATAAAAGAAGCATAACGTGAAGAAATTTTTAGAAAAATTACAATATGAATATAAATGAAACATAAATGTGGTGATAATAATAATTATGAATAATGAGGCATGAAATAGCATGGTAAAGTAATGGAACCATGGGAAATGTGAAGACAAATTTAAAAATAGAATCATAAACATAGTTTAGGGCTAAAATAAAAAACCTCATTATTGGAAATTTACCATTATGGATTAGGTACACTAAATGATCCCTTGAATTATGCCTCGTGTGACTAAAACATTACCCATTACATTATAGAACTATATAATTCAAGAAGGACCCATAAATTTCATATCATTTTCCATATAGATCATACCATAAGGAATTATTTTTCATTAAATTTATACCTTTATGAAGGAGTGTGTAAAAAATACATGGAAATCCCCAATAAAAAAAGTGAGTCCATAATGGAGAACACCCATGATAGGAAATGGGTATGGGAATTCAATATATAGTAGTATGGCATTAAAAATCATGATGATATTTCTACAGAATAACAAGGGGACATAAATGTTCATTATATCCACCATAGACTATTACACATTTCATTACATGATTTTAAGCATAATAAAGAATCATATTACGAAAAAAAAATGATCCTAATGTATAGTGTCTTGGAACACTAGGTACATTAAACTGAAAGAATGAAAATAAATAAAATATGTATATATTAAATATTAATAAAAATCCCATAAATTCTATTGTGATCATAAGTCATCATATGATATCATTACGAAAACATGAACAAAGGGTTGAGCTAAAATCCCATTAAGGGAATAGACAAAATAATAAATAATAACACATGGGTTAGAAGGCATGACGTAACAATATAAAAGGGAATGGAACACAATAAAACATATAAATAATGGGATCATATACAAATGGAATCATATTAATATGGAAGAAACATAAAAATTTATGTTAGCATGAGTCAAGACTTGTTGCTCATAGGGAACCACAGGTCAAGGTTATCCACCAAGACGGTTTCACATGGCAGCATGAGTCAAGCCTAACTGCTAGACCATTGGACATAACTTATCATGTGACATTACATTTCCTAATGAATTGGATCAAAATCTAGGAACAGTGATCATAAAATATTCATCAATATTCCTTCCACATAAATAATCATATATAATCAGTCATACAAAAACATAAGGGTTACGCATAGAATGAATTGGGCATCATAATCATATAAAAAGAATAAAATAAAAGGGTGTATCACAAAAGTGTCCATGAATGAATGAATTTTGGTCATTAATAGACAAATAATATGGTATAATAAAAAAATATCTTTATTATTGATTTCATGTTTATGGGATATCATGTAAAAAATAGAATTTAAGTTACTTTATAATTAAAAAATATTAGTGCGGTTTAAGGAGAATATAAAAGATCACCTACAACAAAAAAATAAATAATATATTATATAATAAGAGAAGTGAACCTTGATAATTTTTACAATTAAAATTATTATTTTATAATAATAATTGTTTCTTAACAACAAATTATACAGTGTTAATGAAAATGGTAATAATTCGGGATGTTCTCTTAAAATGGGTTTACTTTTCAAGATGTTTAGGGGAGGGAACCATTTAAAAATACGTATATACTTGAAAGAGGATGATGAATGAATCTTGATAGATAATTTATGGGAATATACACAGAAATTATAATATGTACTTAAAAAGAAAAGATAACTTCATTGGGTTAAAAAATGATGGACTAATCGGATTGAATAAAGGAGGTTTAGGTAGAATCCCTTTCCTTGAGTCTGAATGTGTCCTTAAGTTAATCTTAATGTCCTTGATAACGAAATAAAATTCATTAATTAATCTTTTCAGATAATTTTATAAATTTAATTGATTCATTACAACCTTTTATTTTAATTCATGGCCTTTTTGATAGGTTAAAACGTTCAATTTCATCGTTTGAGGGCATTTGTATCCTTGGTTTTCATGATTGGTATACTTATATACATGTAAGGAAAAACATATAAGATGAGAATTTGTATCTATAATTGATGTTTTATTTTATTGTTGATCATATATAAAGTGAAATGGTTATAAAATTTATTTTGTTATTTCATGTTAAGATGATTTTTTATATAAATCTTTACTGATTACCATTTTGGTTAATTGGCGGGTTTTGATCACAATGAAGATGTTATTCATTATTGATTAATATCATCTATGAGAAAGATTCAAGAACTATAAATAAGATATCATATATATATATATTATAGTATGTTTCAACTATAAAAATGGTTTCATGGCCAGAATTGAAGACTCTAAAAGAAATTGAAAACCCATCATCCTTACAGGTGATGAACTAACACATCTCAGATGGTGTTTTCATTTCTAGTATAATAGGATGGGAAATGAGAGAAGATGATGAATTTTTACATATTCAAAAAATATTCTAGTAAATTTAGGTTATTGTATTTATCATAAAATTTTGATTAAAGGAGGTGACAATAGAAAATGTATGAAATGATGTTGAATGAAAATAAAACAAATGAAAAGAGGTATATACCTCTTGAAAATATCTTCCTTGATATCCTCTTTAGTGGAGTTTCATTGGGGTTCATATTTGAAAAATATGTATTGGAATTGGTAGAGGTTATTAATGAATGACTTGATTAGTTTTGGACTAGGAACAAGGCTTTAGAGGTGCGAGGAGAGGACGAGAAGTGGGGTGGTATTAATAGTGGGGGGGGTGTTCCATTTTTTTAATCATTATTTTTATATTTTTGTGAATGACTATGATTAGTCCTGAGTCTTGTAACGAAAATCATAAAATAGATCATGTGTGTTATAAAAATGGTGCTTACCTCAGTATAACATCATCCACGACTCAATAATTCATCTATTATGATAATTGTAAGGACCCAAACTTAAAACATTACATAATCATGAATTAAATGAATAACTCATATAGAGGATCCATTCAGGTTTAGAGTTATAGAGAATTAGCACATAACTATTACATCCCCTAATATTACAAAGTAGACACTTCTACTATGTTTCCATAAAATAAAAACTTTTAAAAAGAATCATGTCTAGTTCCATGTTTTAGATAGCATGTATTTTCTTCAACCCATCCTTGACCATATTCATCTTTATGCACTGTGGAGAAAATTTCAAAAAATGGGATGAGGATAAAAATCCCAGTAGAGGATACACAATGAAGGAAAACCATTCGTTTTTCAAAACAACAAGTAAACCTTGAATAATTTATCAAAGTAATACTTTTAACTTTTATGAAGTAGTAAATACACTTCACTAAATAAAATATCACTACTTATCCTTTGTAACTAAATGATTACCATAAACCCATATAAAGAACACATAACATATAAAGGTAACTTGGGACATAAAAATACTTAAATGGAATAACTATACGGTCGACTTCTGAACATATCACTACAAGGAATATCCATACGACCGACTTCCATACCCAATGCATTGGAGGTTATAACGTAACCACCCATCCTGATATTCATGGCACCACCCGTCATATGGTTTATCAGGTAACCAACCGCCAAATTTCCAAGTACAATTACAAAATCATAATACACAAAACAAATATAATGGGAATAAAACATTTCCACATTTCAATCACAATATATCACTTAAATATACTAAAAAAACAAATCCATTATCAAAACCATTTTCAATACCAAAATACATAAAATAATATGTGGTATTTTATTTCTTTTAAAAACATTATGGCTTGTTATGTAAGCCAAAGGTCAAATAGTACTCGCGGTGACGGAAATGGTCGTTGTCACTGCGTACGTTAGAAGAAACATTCCTTTTTGTCTTTCAGTAAAATACTTCGTAGAAAAATATTCCCTTTGATTGAAATAAATTTTTAAATGTGTTTATATAGAGTATAAAATAAAGTCTTTTATTAGAACAAAAATATTCCTCAATGAAAGGAGATTTAGACGAAGTCCCTTACAAAGTCGGTATCCTTAGATTAAGGATAAATCAATTACAAAAGTATGTTTGAAAAATATAAATACACCCAACATAAGAGGATATTAAGTGTAAAACAATCATAGGTCATCTACACATATTCATAGTATGACATAATCAACAAGTAGAGGTTTAACCCAATGAATTGAAATTGGGTTAAGAAGTTCCCTTAGAGAAATTTGACTGTCGAACAACATCATTTTAAAATTCATAAAATTAAATGATGGGAGATAAATAGGGTATATCGTCACCTAGACATATCATTTAAAAAAAATAATGATATATATGAACATATCCCAACATAAGAAGATGTAAATTAAAAGACCTTACAAAAAGAAGTCTTTTAAAAAAGGAGGGTGAAAGGTTTACTTACCGATTTGGGTATCTTCCAAAACGTACACCCCATGAAAGAAGGGTCATACAATGAAGATGTAAATACCACTAAATTATATTATATTACACAAATAATACAATAATGGGCAGTACATACACCACACAATAGGAAATAGTGTAAAATATAGCATGAATCTCATGGGAACAAAAAGTGAGATAAAAACCCCTTACCTCGTTGTGATCAATTGAGTAGTATGACCAAAAGAAAATAAACACCAAATGTATAAAATAAAACCATGAATATAAATATAATCATTATAATATATTTTAGAGTTAAGTACACAATACACCACATGAAATAAATAAGTGGCGAACAATTGAAATCTCACAGAATTAGAAGTTAGATAAGAAATCCCTTACGAAAATTCCGCAGCCAAACAGTGCCACTTAAAACATCCAAAAAAATGGATTGATGAGATCAAATAGGATCTTTATAATATGAACATAGAATTTAATGGAATATAAATACAAAAGAACATCCCCCAACATAAGAAAAATGAGCTTATTGAAATTGACATAAAATAGAGTACTTAAAAAGAAAGAGAGATGTAGGATCCCTTACCTAAAGTCTGACTTGTCTTGTTCATTTAATTATATTCCTGAATAATAAACTTCGGTCAATTTATAATTTCTTAAGGAACTCATTTAAATATTATTATTCAGTTTATTTCACATATTATAATGTTATAATAATTGGTTAATAATGTGAGATCATATCTGACGTTTTTTTCGATGTTCTGTAAATGAGTCAAAATTGAACTTGTTGGAAATGAATTTTCAATGTAGTTATATGTACATAAAATCAAGATTATTATTATTGATTTAAATATCATATATATCCAGTATATATTCATTTTATACTATTCCATATCATTTTGAGATAAAAATTGAAATGCACCGTTCATGGAGATGGTAGGGCGTACGTACGCATGAACGCTACATTCATTTCTTTGTCATATTAATGGGATTCAAACAAAATGACACATATATATTATAATTCAAGAATGATATCCATCATTTAGAGGTAATATATGACATATATATACAATATATATATGAACTTATAATAGTACATAACATTTGGATATAAGAAATTAAATGTACCGTTCATGGAGACGGTAAGCCGTACGTATGCATGCACGCTACTTTAATTTCTATTTAATACTTTAATGGAATGAAAAAAATAATCATACATAATTATATTATAATTAAAGTATAATATAATATATAAAATCATTAAATCCATCCTTCATACATCCTACATATGGCATTAACGTTACAAATCACTTTGAGGGGGAGGTAGTCCGCACTTCCTAAAATGAAATTATCGCGTTTACCCGTTATTGAAACCATAATGGTATGGAATAAATGAAAAATACAGAAGCATAAAGAATACATAAAAATAATTTATATATCATATATAAATACAGTGAGATTTTAATGGACACCATGATAGGTTTTAAAATAAGATTGAACAATCATCGTTTTGTGAGGCAGTAATTCCCCACCCACAGAAACAATATGTTTTTTAACCATTAGATGGAGGTGTGTACGAGTGTAGCTAGAATCCTCATCATTACAGAATCATTGTATATTTAATATAGTGGTGATGTTACAAAATAATGGAATAAAAATAGATTAGGGGGTTGGAGAAGAAAAATAAAACAAATGAACATAAGAGAAGACATTACCTTCAAATTGGATAAATATTTTTGATTTGAACTCAAATGCCTCCTTAGAAACACTCCTTACCAAAGTGAGGATTATAGAAGTAAGAGAGGTATTTGGAGAGACAATATGAGCAGATTTTGCATGATCCAAGGGCTTGAGAGGTGTGGGTAAGGAGGTATAGGTGGGGGCCTTTTGTAAGAGGGAGGAGGGGCACTCTTGGAATGTCTTCAAAAGATACTTTATTATAAAATGATTTTCAGATTTAAAAGGACCCAAAATTGAATATTTGGAGGATTAGGTGATAAGGCTTCTGAATCCACCCATATAATTGGTTTTTTACTGGTTTATGTTTTATATTTTACATTATCTTTTGATTTTAATTAAATCGTTCATTAATGAAGTAATCGATGCATCATCATGGTGTCATAAATAATTTAATTTATTTAATGTCTAAAAATTATAAAAAAATAATATGATGTAGGTAATATTTTTATCTTTCCAATGAATATTTATAGTCAAAAATTTGACTTCTATAACCCCATGTAACAATTGTCTTAGTAAAACAATACATGTTTGTGAGATTTTTATTTTAACATTAAATAAAAAGTAATTAATGTCATTTTCTTACCGAAGTGGCTCCATGGGGTCCCCAAGTTGACCCACGGATTGTCTTTGTCGGCCATGACTCATCAAATAAGGGTAGGACATGTTTCAATGTCATTTAATATTATTATAAAATTATCTTTACCTTAAATTACATTAATTACTTTTAATCGTGATTAATAAAACTTAAAAGTTACTATTCATCAAAAATTATTTTCATCCCAATGAACAAAATTTTACATCCTAATGACAACCATGTATGTAGGATTTTTTAAATTCAAATCACAGAGGTGGTAAATTTTCATTTAAACAAAAATTCAGTTTTTTAACTACCACTTAGTGGTTTCAATATTCATCAAAAAATGAAGTTTTTCAGAAAAATACCAAAAATTCCCCCTAAGATATATTTTATATTCCGAATTCAAAAATTATTTCTATTTTAAAAAATTCAAACCATATAAGTTGAATTAATAAATTTAATAATTTATTCCCATTGTCAAAATAATAGCGTGTTTTTAAGAAACAAAATATATCAAAAGATTGACACTAGATTAAGTCCAATTTCAAAGTGAAATTAATTCCAATGAAAACCATTGGATTAAAAGGTAAAAATAAATTATAACTACACTTTAAACCCAATTAAAAAGATAATCTATCCATATAAATAAATCAGATTAAAAGGAGCTTTTGAATTAAAATACAACATTTTCACTAAAAATGATCTTTATCGGAAAAATAACAAAAAACTACACAAAGTAAATTTTGATGTCCAGATTATAAAGAATGATTTTATTTGGTCCAATATATCATATAAAGCTGTCAAAAGGTAGATTTTACAAGGGATCTCTATCAAAAGGTGGTTAATCGACCTTTTAAAGAATATTCGAATATTTACGCTTAAAATTGGATTCAATTGCATTTTAAGCCTCTAACATTTATTGAATAATGTAAAAACATTTAAAAAACATATATAATAATATTTTAGTTAGTTCTGTACATTCCCGCTATTTCAACGACTAGATGTTATCTACCATTTAAAATATTATTATTATGTTATTAGTGTGCAACAAAAGATTTCAAAGAAACTCGTTGTTTCGTATTGGGTACGACATCGAATATAGAATCCCCTATAAAGTAATATTAATAGTTTATTCACAAATATTAATCAATATGAAAATTTCATATTCTTTTTTTACCTGGGATGTTACAATAATTTTGTAAATATCAGTATTTCACTAAAAATTAATGTATTCCAAAAAAATCCCAAAAATTCCCCTTCACCATTTTTCAAAAAGTAAAATCAATAAATGTAATAATTTTTCCAAAAATAATATTTGCTATATGAAAAATGTAATTTCTACTTAAAATCTTAATTTACTTGAAAAAATACATATTGTGAAATTAAAAAATCATTTCTAACACATTTAAAAACTAATTATTGTATCATGAAATAATATTATAATCATAAGACATCAAAATAATAATAAATGAATTCATTTTATGAAAAAAAAAATATCGATGTTTATTAAATTAATCATTAAATTGTAACTAAATTAATGAATAAAAAATATAAAAACTATAAATAATTTTAAAACATTTATTTATTTAAACTATGATATAATTATATCGTTGATTCACTTATAAGAAGGGTATTTTTTATTATAATTTCATTAGTGAGGATAATATTACTTAGAAAATTATACTATTCAGATGCATCACATTTCTTTTCAACAATTCAAGTTAATAATTTATCAGTATATGTTCCTTAACACCAAGAGATTCCATTTATTCCACTAATTATTCATTTATATGGTTTTTATTGTGTTATATAATTAATATAAAGTTATTATAATATAGGAAAAAATTATAAGAGTGGAATTCTATTAATAAAATATTGGGTTCTTACATTCATCCCCCTTTATGAAATTTCACCCTCGAAATTTCTTTTTACATTCTCAAACGTAAACAGGTGTGGGTACTTTTTCTTCATTGCTTCCTCCTATTCACATGTTTCCTCTTCATACTAATGGTTCCTCCCTAGTAGTTTGAACACGGTAGTGGTCATGTTGCATAGAAAATTATATCTATGATCTGAGATCTTCAATGGCTGTTCCTCGTAAGAAAGATCATTCTCCAAATGTACCTCTTCTAAAGAGAGTACATGTGAAAGATCCAGAATGTACTTAACTAAGAGATACAAATGGAATAAATCAATTTCATTAGACATAGTATGTGGAAGTTCTAGTTGATATTCCACCACTCAATCACGTCAAAGAATCTTGATGGGGATGATGTACTTAGGACATAGCTTTCATTTCTTCACAAACCTCATGATCTTATTCCTTAGAGATTTGTAGAGGAATAAAATGTCTCCAATATTGATCTCAATGTCCTATTAATGATTTTATATAGACTTATTTTGTCAACATTGGGCTTACATGATGTTTTACTGGATATTATTATCCTTCTCCACCATTTTTTCGATCATTTCAGGTCCAAACATCTTAGGAACATGAATTTCATCCCAACATTCCAGTGTTTTGCAACTTTTAACTCAAAGGGCTTCATAAAGTTCCATTAAAATGCTGGAGTGGAAACTATTATTGTAAGAGAATTTGAGTAGTGGATGATTTTGGTCCCACATTCCATAAAATTCCTTAGAACACACTCTCAACATTTCTTTTTGTGTCTGTATAGTTCGCTCAAATTGTCCATCATTTTGAGGGTGACAGGCTATTTGAAAGTTCAAAATACTGCTTAGAGCATGTTAAATACTTTTCTAGAACATCGATGTGAATCTTGCATATCGATTTGATAAAATGGATAGTGGTACACTATTCATCCTAACCACATCTTTCATATATATCCATCTAAATCCATCCAATTAAAGTATACTCAAATTGTGATAAATTGATATATCTTTTTCAAATGATCCTTAATGACCCATATTGTGTTTTTTCCATTGTATTTCCATGGATTTCCATTGAAAAATTCAATGGTAATGTTTTCCGACTTCCATGTTTGTATGTTTAGTTGTGTCATTATCCACTCACTCATTAGTCTTTTATCCTTCACTTGTTGAAATTCCAAGAACATTGATTTATATTCAGCAATCCCGTTCTTCATATTGGACCACAAATAGTTCTCTAAGAGATCTCAATACATCATTGTTCTCCCTAGGTGTATAGAGAGGGTTCATCTATCTACATCATTCAAATTATACTTTTTTATCTCTAGATCATATGGTACACATAATAGTGACCTTTATCTTGAAACTCCTTCCTCACCAATATTGAACATAGAGGATTTACCATTTCAAATTGCTTCTTCACTTTTTAGAATTTCCACATATTTTCTTTTAACATTCTTTATTTTCTCCATGAGGGATGGTTGAGGAACCATTTGAGAAAGGATTCAGGATATTAATTCCATATTTATTCCCATGTATTACCACTACAAATCTATAAATATTGGATCTTCTCATCTATCATCATTGAAAAATATGCATGATCCTTTCTACGTAGAGAATCATCAACCTAATTTTCTTCACTATGATGGTAGTATGTTGAGAATACATAATCCTTGGTGATATCTAAACATATTCACTAGTTTATATAAATCTCCTTACATGTGAATATAAATTTGAGGCACCTTTTATCAATATATATCTCACACTTCTCCCCATAGAGATAATCATGCTACATTTTCAAAGAAAATGTCACAACTGGAAACTCCAGATCATGTGTGGGATAGATTTTATTAAGGTTTTTAAACTATCATGAGGTTAAATAAATCTAATTATCATTTTTCATTAGAATATAGATTAATCATTTCTTTCATGCATCACTATATAGTATAAAGTGTTCTATACTTATTTGGTGTGTGAATAATAGCACATCATTAAGAATCTTTTTGAGCTCCTTGAAGCTTTCCTCACATTCCTATGTCTAGAAAAACATCACACCTTATATTTATTATTGGTTATTAGGTTTGAAAATTGTGAAAATACTCTCAAAAATCATTGGTGACACCTATCCAGACCATTGATGCTAAGGATCTTGGTTACTGGTGTTGGGTGGGGCCACCCCTTAGATTCCATTGTCTTGGAAGGGTCTACAAATATCCCATTGTTATTGATAACATGTCCCAAGAAGGATACCTCCTCTATCAAGAAAAAAATTTACTATAAATTGCATTTATTTTCACCCTTTGCAATGTATTTATTACAATATTCAAATTCTGATGGTGTTCCACCTTGCACATGGATTATATTAGATCATAATTGATAAAGACTACCACAAATGATTTTGGTAATTTCGAAATACTAAATTCATTAGATCCATGAAAATGTGTGAGGAATTAGTTGGACCAAATGGAATCACTATAATCTCATAGTTTCCATACATATTACAAAAGGATGACTTATGGATATCTTCTGTCATAACCTCCAATTGGGGAAATCTCGATCGAATGTTCTCCTTAGAGAACAAAGTGGCAGTACAATGCTAATTGAACAAGTCATCTATCTATGGTATGGGATAATTTTTATTTATCAATACATTATTTATCTTATGCTAATTAATATAGATCACATTGATCCACCCTTCTTAACAATTAAGAGGAGTGGTCCACCCCATCGTCACACACTCAGGTGTATAGAACCATTCTCCAGATTTTCTTGTAAATGGTTCTTTAGCTATTCCATCTCAAAAGTGGCCATTCTATATGTTTTCGTTGAAATATTTAGAGGTATAGGAAATGGGTCAATATTTATCTCAACCTCTTGTTCTGGATTAAGACCATGAATGTTTTCCAGAAATACATTAGTGTACTCCCTTATAATGGGAAATTCTTCAAGCAAGAATCTATCCATTTTTAAATCATTTTTTATAGATATTCATTCTCATAATGGAGTAAAATCTACTCATGAGATGATGATAATAAATGATATTCACCTTCCCCATAATAATTTTAATGTATTGGAGGATGCTTTGGGATGTGAAAAGTGATTTCCATTTCCAAACAATTGACGTTGGATTTGTTTAAAGATTTCCAAATCCAAGCCCAAGAAAACATGAAACTCCACTAAAGAATGTATGACATGATTTTTAGGAGTTTTAGTCCACAAAAGAAAACTAGTTAAGAGTTATATACTTTGGATACTATAAGTGACACATTTTCAATTCTTAAAGATAACTCAATCTTAAAATTTTTGTTGTTTTGTTTGAATAGTTATACTAAACATGAATGATATAAAATGATGTGTAGCACTGAAATCAAATATTATGTTCGATATTATTTAATGAATAAATATAATAATAATCAGCACATTAATTTTTCCCCCACCTCCATAGTAGTGAGAGTATAAGACCATAGATGTTACCTTAGAGGTTGTTGTGGACTCCCTCCGACAACACTTGGATTTAGGAAATTATTCATATAATGCCCATTTTTCTTGGAGACAAACACTATACTAATTTCATAGAATTTACTTGAACATTATTTTATTCTTCATCATTAGTGGGATTGTTCATATCCCTTCGACAGTTTTTATCCATGTGTCCCATTTTTGCACATTTGATGGAATTTTTGGATCCTTTTATATAGTTCACATGAAGCTTCTTCCCAAATTTTAACACGTGGGATGTTTGTTCATAATTCTATAATGGGATTTATTTATAGAACCATAAAAATTAAACTCAAATTTCCACTTTTTTTTCATCAGGCCCACGAGACCATTGAGAGTCTTTAATCTCTATTTCAAGCATGAGGGAACAACAGAAAGTCTACTCATATCTATGAATGTCTCGAATCATCAACAGTTTTCATAGACTCACATTTATTCTTATAAATAAGCTATCCAACTTTATATATGTTTTTAGACAAACCTAGAGGTGTATCTTGAAATACTTGTGAATATGGCTTCATACACCCCGATGGACTCGTATTTCTTATACTTAAGTCAGAGGAAATATATTTATATATTAATATGGATGGTATTTGGAAAATATTTATTGAAAAACATTTTCTTCAATGTCTACCAATACCTGGAATAAATTTTCTTCTAGGAATTCATATTTTTATTAGTGTCCACCATTTATCAGCATCTCCATCAAAATAATAGTCCGCCAACATGAAATTTTTTTTATCACTATAGGATATAGAATATATTTTCAATGGAGTGAATTCATGGTTTTGTGGGGATGGGATTAGAAGATCTGCTAAATATGGGAGGAATTTTCCCCATTATGGATTATAAGGAAACTTACTCATTCCATAAAGGAGGATGGAATTCCACATGATTCAAGTTATTATTCATAACATGAGCTAGCTAAAAAAGTATTGTCATATTGTTTGGAGAACCCATTCTCATCATATCGGGAATATCATTAGGAAAATCATCAAAATTCCTATAAAATTTATTATTGTCACATGTACTTCTATTTACATCTATTGACCATGTAAAATAACATAAAATTATGGGGCTTGAATACATACCTATTAATCATAAAAAGGAAACTTTAAACCTAAAATGATAAAATCTTAAAGGAAACGTATATCATAACTTGTGATTACCTAGATTTCAATATTGGCTATCCATGATCTATTTCCATATATATATATTATTATGTGTATTGTTTTTCTTTAATAATGGTTCATTATTATCTTACGAATTTAAAAAATTATATCCAAAGGAGTTTGAAATCAGGAGTGCGACAAGGCCCATTATGGTGTAACTGTTATTGTTCGAGTATAACTCAAAGTTGTGTTTTAGGGTTTTACCCCAAGATAAATATTTTTTATAGACACATCTTCTTGTCCCTATCTATATAGGGATGAATTTTATTGATAAACCACTTAATCTATACTTATCAAATTAAGGGATGTTTTCTTCTACATAGTCTTATCCATAGGGTTCTTACTATAGTGCTCAATTCCTAATCTCCAAAAAAACTAGACACTACTCCTGTTATTAACTATAGTGACATTATTTATCAACACATATGATTACATTAATTTAAGCTTAATAATTAATCATATTACAAACGGAGGATTTTAATTTCTAGAATCTTGGATGTCTGGGTACATAAAAATGAAAGCATGAAACTAAATAAAACATTTCATTATTTAATATTCCTAAAGAGCCCCAAACAACCATTATGAAAATAAATCTTCATAATATAGCCTTTGAATAACATAAAAAATGGATTTGATATAATTCCTTGTATGGTAACAAACATAATAATAAGAATAGCACATGGGTTATAAGGCATGACTAAATTATATAAAAAAGCATGGAACATAATTGAACATGTGGATCATAACATATAAAACATGAGATCATATATACATGGAAATGTAGTAATTTTGAAGCAACATATAACATGAATTTATCACAATTAAAGGCTCTTTTCCCATAGAGGATCACACGTCAATGTTAACCACATAGACTGTTGCACATGGTAGCACGAGTCAAGGCTGACTCCCAAGACCATTGCGTATAATATTTCATGAGACTAAACTATACAAAATGCATTGTTATTCAATCCTGGTGAACCCATCATTACATGTTCAATAATATTCATTCAAAATACTGAATCATACATAATCAAACATTCATAATCATAAGGGTTACCCATGGAATGAATTGGGCATCAAAATCACGTCATATATCATTAAAATGGGTTTTCCTCAAAATATTTCCTAAGGGAAATGAATTAGATAATTCATGGGAAATAATAAGGTATAATAGGAATATATCTTGACATGTGATGTTAAATATTAATGAAAAAAAATAAAAATATCATTTAAAAAAATTATAATTAAATTATTTCAATGCGGATTAAGAAAAATATCAAAGATCATTAAAAAATGCATAATCTATTATATAAATCCCAAAGTGAACCAAAAAGTTCTTTAAAATCAAATGAGTTATTTTATGAAAATAATTTTCTCTTGAAAACATATTATATGATGTTCTTGAAAAGGGTAGGAATTTGGGAGGTTCCCTTAAAATGGGTTTACTTTTAGGAATTATTTAGGTCGGAACCATTTAAAAACATGTATATCCCAAAAAGATAAATATGAATGGATTTTTATACATGAGATTGAATAATATAAACATAACTTATAGGAAATCAATAAAAATGAAAAAGATTACATCATTTGGGTAAAACGAATGATCAAGCTGCCCAATAGAATAAATGTGGTTCGAGTAGAAAACATTTACCTTATATCTTAGAGTGACCATAACGTGATCTTAAAATCCTATAAAACCACATTTCATTTTTTTAATATTTATAAAACCCCTTTTATATTTCATTTATTCAATATATCCCTTTTTATGTTCATTTATGACCTTTTGATGGGTTAATAGGTTCGATTTCAACGTTTGGGAGTGTTTGTTTCCTTGGATTTTCATGATTGGTTTACTTATATACATGTGAGGATAAACATGTAATATTATGATGGTTGTATAGAATTTAATTTTTATGTTATTAGTGAACATTCAAACATTATATTGTTATAAAAATCTTAAATTTATTTTATTTGAATATGAATCATTATATAAACTATAATGAAAATCATTTTGGTTCATTGGTGGGTTTTGATAACAATGAACACATTTTCATTATTTATTAATATAATTTGTACAAAATATTATAAAACCTAAAATAAGATAATATATTTTTATTATAGTCTTTTTAAACCATAGAAATGATTACATGACCAGAATTGAATATGGTAAAAGAATATGAAAACATTTCGTCCTAAAATGGGATGAATTAACACATCTGTGATGGTGTTTTCATTTCTTGAATAAAATAAGGGGAAAATAGAGTTAATTATTAATTATAAAATTATCATAGAAACATTCCAGTACATTTATGTTGTTTTATTCATCATTACATTTGGATGAAAGGAGGTGAGGAAATAAAAATAATGAAAGGAACATGAAACAAAATAAACGAAAAGAAAAGAGGAATTTACCAATTGAATATATCTTCCTTGAGAACCTATTTAGGGGATAGGTTTTTGTTTTTTTATGATACAAAGTGCTCATAGAAATGATAGACAAGTGTA
Source organism: Viscum album (assembly GCA_963277665.1). Lineage (NCBI taxonomy): Eukaryota > Viridiplantae > Streptophyta > Magnoliopsida > Santalales > Viscaceae > Viscum > Viscum album. The sequence goes on from OY728122.1 coordinate 1,151,665,319, forward strand.
AATAAATATTTAAGAAAAATGGTCTAGGAATGGGGCATGATAGTTATGAGGAGAGGAGGTAATGAGGGTGGAATTTATAGTGGAGGAGAGGAGGGGTTTACAATTATTTTAATCATTAGTTTACTATTAATTCTAAAGAAATTATTAGTCTTTATTATTCTGACCAAAAAACTATAGAGAGCATGTGAGTTTTAATGAACGATTCTTACCTCCACAGAACATCATATATGACTCAATAATTCATGTATTTGGCTTATTTTTTAAACTCTCATATTTCAGTTAAAATACATGTATTTCAGAAAAATCCCAAAAATTTACCAAAACCGTTTTTTGACTTTTTTATCAATAAATGGAATCTAATTTTCAAAAAATATATATATATATGAGAAATATAATTTTTAATTAAAATATTAATTTACTTGAAAAAAATAAAATTTTCAAAAAAAGTAATCTTTTCTAACACAATGAAAAATTAATTTTGGTATCATAAAATTTTATTATGATCATAAACTTATCATATGATCATAAGATGTCAAAATAATAATTTATTAATTAATTTAATAAAATTAACTTTTATATTAATTTATGAAATTAATCAATATAATCTAATTAACTATACACGAATTACACAAATACCAACATATTGTTAATATTTTTTCAAATATTTTTTATTAATTTATGATATGATATAATTATATCATAGTGTCACTTATATGATAGATAATTTTTATTTATACTTTCATTGGTGAGGTTACTATTACATTGGAATTTTTACTATTCATAAGGATCAAATTACTATTACTAAGGATGAGTTATTATTTTATTGGTATATCGTTCTTAACTTCAAGAGATACCAGTTATTTCAATCATTATTCACTGGGTCATTACATTAATTGGGTGGATTAATGAGAGATAAAATGGTATCTCATAATTAAAACATGATAAGGGAAATAAGGGGTATAAGAATGTTCATATCCCACCATTAAAAATTTTAGTTAATGGGTATAATATAATTAATATTATTGAATAAATTAATAATGCAAGCATCCCAAACTAAATTTCAATGAGGTAATGAATAAGATAATGTTAAAAGTGACATGGGACAAATTATCTCTCATTTATTTGGACAAAAATTTAATAAAATATGTGTAAGGCCCCAACCTTAAAACATTACTTAATCCCGAGTTAAACAAGAACTAACATTGATGATCATTTCAGGTTTAGAGTTTTAGAGATATATTACAATACTATTACATTATATCTCAAAATAAACAAAGTAGACACTTCTACTTTAACCAATTTTTTTACAATAGTGAAACTCTATAAATAAAACAGGATTAATTTTCTTGATATAAATCTTCATGAATTCTTTTATTCTCTTACCCTTCCTTTTACCCTTTGACAAACATTTCAAAAATGTTGGATGAGCATAAAAAGCTCAGTAAGGGTTATAAAATAAGTAAAGAAAACAATAGTCCATCAATACATACAAATCAATCAAATGATACTTTTAAATCATAAAACATGATCCATTTAACATACCTCATGAAACAAATAGATTTATGAATAAAACATTGAAATCATAAATTATAAAGGTAACTTGTGTAATCCATAACAAAAATACATTATATATTTCACAGCTACATAGGGAGGTACTTTTTGAATACCTATTATAGTATATTACCAAAACATCTTAGGAGAAACATTAATTTTTACCTCCATTAAATTACCCAATGAATTAGAGAGCTACCTCGGGCTCACCTTCCATAGGTTTATCACGGAACCTCATGTATTCAGTTTATCACATAATCACCCATCAAATGTTCAAGTACCATTATAAAATCATAACACATAAAATACTAAAATTACCAACATTTCTCTCATCAATCACTAGAAATCAATTCAATATAATAAAAGTTTCTATCCATTTTCAGACCATATAAAACATTTAATATAGATAATTTTGAATCAAAGTGTCCCATAACACATTGATAATTCTAAAGGAAAATAAATTTCAAACGTTAATTTCTATATAAATAAATCATTAAAACCATTTTTAAAACATGGAAATTAATGAGAAAGGTATAGAAAAACAAGTCATTAAAACTTTTTAAATGATGTATTAGTGAAAGACTCTCGTAACACTTGAGAAATAGTTGAATAAAATTAATTAAATAATAACATCAAAAAAACATTAAATATCATGAGAATATAGAAATTCCTAAAAATAAATGTCAAAGAGGTTGAATATACACATTTTATGATATTAAATGTGCTCATTACTAAGATATTCCACACTGGAATGAGATTGTGACATTTTCCTTTATATAGATTTTTTCAAAAGCGTAATAATTTATCAATGGATTGATTATGTATACCAATAAAATATCTACACAAACAGAAGTGAAAGTTACAACCTAAAAAAAAACAAACAGTGATTCTTCCCATAATCACGACCTAATATAATCTATGATGTATGCGTAAAACCCAATGAGAGGAAATTGAGTTTAAAAATTTCTTTATCAAAATTCGGTAACCTAACGACGTCACAAAAAAATTCATAAAATGAGTAGATTAGAGAGAAAATGTTCTTTTCATCCCTTGGAAATAAAATGTACATAAATAAGGATATACATGAAAATATCCCAACAATTGAAAATTTAAATTTAAATACAAAACATAAAATATTTCTTTGACAAAAATAAGAGGGTGAAAGGTTCCCTTACCTAGAGTCTGAATCGCCAAGTATGTTACTTATTTTATTGAATAATAAACATAAGTTATTTACCACGTCCATTTAATCATTTTTCAAATTTAAAATTTCATTTATATCAATTGTTACTACATTATACAAATTAAATTATTATTTATGGTAATATCGGTCCTTTTGTCGATATTGGGTACCTGAGTCAAAAATGAACTTAATATAATTACAAATTGTCTATGGGGTCAAAAGTCCATTATCTTCCGAATCATTTTCATGATTTAAATATCATATATATCCATTATATATTTAATTATATCCATTATATATGTATTTATAATAGTCCATATTATTCGTAGATAATAAATGAAAGGCACCATTCATGGAGACGGTAAGTCGTATGTACACAAGAATGCTACTTTCATTTATTTTATATATTTAAAAGAATTAAAAATAAATGATACATAGAAATGTTATAATTTCTGTATAATATCATATTTTATATATGTTATATATGTTCAATAATTTCACACTTTATACATCGCATGTATGGAATAAACGAGTCATATCAATTTGAGGGGTAGTAGTCCGCACTTCATCAAATTAAATTATCATATTTACAAATCATGAAAATCATAATGGAAAGTTTGTAAAAAAAAATTTAGTTATCATAGATAAATATATAAATATAATATATATCATATATAAATATAGTTCTATCATAATGTCCACAATGAGAGGTGGTATGGGAAAATAGAACAATCATCGCTTCGTGAGCCAGTAGTTCGTCATACACAGAAATTGTATGTTCATATTCATTATATTGGGTAGTGTGTAAGTGTAGTTATAATACATATCTTAATAACATCCTAGTATATTGACGATAATATATTTTTTATAAATTAATTAAATAAATTTATTTTAGGGGGTTGGAGATGGAAAATAAATGAAAGAATATTGAGAGAATACATTACATCAAATCAGGTAACTCCTTTTGATTTAAGTTAAAAGGAATTATTGAATTGTATTAACAATTAAGTAAGGATTATATGAGGAATATATGGATGTTGGGAGAATATTTTTTCAGGGTTTGGATGAGCCAAGGGGGCTCGAGATGTGTGAGTACGGGTCGGATTTGATGCCATTTTCTAATAGAAAAGAGGGGCACTTTATAATGTCTTGAAATATTATTTCATTATAATATTAATATCAATTTAAAAAAGACCCCAAATAATTTAATTTTAAGATAAAGTGATAATTTTTTTAATTAATCTAAAAAAATTGGTTTGAGAGAAGTTTTTTTTTTCAAATTTACCCTTATCTTATAGCTTTAAACATTAGTAAACTAATTTGACTTTTCTAATGTCTTCTTGTATATTCATACTATATGGTTAAAAAAGACATAATAAAATGGGACTAGAACCTAAAATTGTTTACTAATTATAGTTTAACAATATCTAAGTCATTCGGTAGAATTGTTGATTTTTTGGACTATTTTATCGTTTAATAAAATATTATTTGTTTTAAAAACACATTTAAGTCAGTTTTTATACTATTCATATTGTGACTTTTTAAAAATCCATAACATTATTCATTCAAAAAAAACATCATTAATTCAAAAATAAAAATTCATAATCATCCCTAGATTTATATTATTTAATATATAGTTTCAAAATAGATTTATTTTAATATTTATAATATCATTTATTTAAATCATTCATTAAAAATGTAATCATTGCATCATCATTATGTAATAAATAAATTTATTTATTTGATGTTTAAAAATTATAAATAAAATAACATGTTCTAAGAAGTATTTATTATATTTATAATAGCTATTTATAATTTATACATCATTATATTACCCCATATAAAATAGTTTTACTAAAAGAGACATGTGTATGATATATTTTTCATTACATTAAATAAATTCTTATAAAATTTCATGTTCACATTCATGTGGCTCCATGGGGTCCCAAAATATACCTAAGTATTACCATGGACGTAAATATATAATCCAATAAGATTAGAAAAATTTTTAGTGTAGTTTAATTTTATTATAATATTAATTATTTACACTTATTTAACAGATTAACCCTTTAACCATGGTTAATAAAATAATTACTGACCTTACTATTCATAATGTCTAAAATTAAAATTTAAGTACATAGAATGTTTGGACCACTAGATTCCAAAAATGGAATCTTATTTTCGAAATCCATAACAAAGAAGAGGTAGATTAAGAGAAAGTTTTGAATTAAAGTGAAGTATTTTTTCACTATTCATAAAAAGTGAACTTTATTAGAAAAATACATGTAAATAATCCAAAGTAAATTTTTATGTCCTACTTCTAAAAATAGTTTTTTCTTTTCATATAGAACATATAAAGGTCTTAAAACTAAATTTTAAAATGATTCACTATCAAAAGGATGTAAAATGTCCTTTTAAAAATATTACTGTATTTCATGCTTAAAATATAATTCGTTCTTATTTCTAGCCTATAATATTCCTTGGATAAATTTAAAAACATTTAATAAATGTATAAAGTAATATTATTTTTGATTATTTCCATCCCAGAAATAAAATGACTATGCATTAACTACCATTAATAATATTTTTATTATATTATCATTTTGTATGACTCAATGTTTTTTGCAACATATGATTTCAAAGAAAACTGTTGAGGTGTGTTGAGTATGATCTCAGACAAAGTTTCATATTTAACATAAAATTGTTATGTTATTCATAAATATTAATAGATACAAAATTTTATTATTCTAGAAATACCTGGGTTGTTACATCCTTCCTTTCTTTTAGAAATTTCATCCTCACAATTTTAAAATTGGGCTCCGGAACATCATTGACAATCCCACCTCAAAAAACGAGTCAGCAAAAAAATCACATTAAAAGAATGAAAGAGAAGTTAAAATGTTTCTTGAGATAATAATTAAATGGATTCCATATAGCAATACCTGGATATTGAACAAAAACTAACTCTCATAGACTAATAGAGTGTGATAGAGAACATGATCATGGATAGTTACCCACCACAATAACATAAATTTTGGTTTGGGTAAAATTATAATGATAAAAGAAATATTATATCATTTTTTCATCATAATCCTATTCATATATTTGATAAATTTAATGACTACCTGGAATAATATCAGAATGAAATATAATTAATTGAAAATAAATTCCTTTAATCAATTTACCTCACAGGTCATATTTTTCTCCAAATGATGAGTATTCAAGTTGAATCAACTTCTACAGAATCACATAATCCCAAAAATGTTATCTATCTATTCATCCAGTCAGGAAACCTTAAACAGATCCAAAATGGTTAGTAAAATATAATATAATCCAAAAAAAGATAATCCTTTATAAAAAGAAATAATACTCTTAATCTAAAAAAAAACCATATATACTAAAAGGTCAAAAAATATCATTCATTACAAAATTGTCCATAAATTCTTTAAAATTTTCTAAACTAAAACTAAAATCCAAAAATAAGATGAATTTGATCACATATTCATTCACAATAAATATTATAATTTATCTCTAAATAACATTGTCTACTCTTAAAGTCTCATTATGAAAAATAATTAAACTAATAACATATTATCCAAGTTAGGTTAATTACTTCCATTAATAACTAGAATTGATATATGTCCACAATAAAAACATAGATTCATCTCTATTAAAATTCAACCATTACTCCACAAATTAAATCATGTATTCTTCTATTTTTCTTAGGTGTATAGTGTTCCCAAAAGAGTGAACTTCTTCCAAAAAAACATTAATCACATAATCACAAAATCATTTTTTTATATTAGGGGTATAAATTTGATAAAAAATAAGTTCCAAAAATCTACTTATTCTTGATCCATAAAATCATTTAACTAAAATAAATAAGTCATACTAGCTAGGCACTACACATAGTCTAGTGGTAGGTGATAAATCCATGTCGCACTTTGTTTGTGGGTTCAATTCTCATAGCTTTGTCTAACACAATGGTTTGTCACATGGTCTGCATGTTGTCTTTTTTCAAAATAATATAAATTTATAATGTACCAAAAATGATATAAATTCCTCCAAAGGCTCATAACATATTTTCACCTCACGTTTTATCTCATACCTCACATTTTCATCAAAAAAAGTAATAACCTATAATTTCCTCAAATTCAAAGATCATATAAACATAAATGGATTAATTATAAATATATCAACATCATAAAAGATAATCCATCCTCAAATAACATTTTCACATAACAACCTTCAGGTTTACACATACAAGAAAAAATGCGTCCAAAGTAATCCCATCAAGAAAAGAGAATTAATAATTTTAAATATTTTATCACCAATATATCTAACCTAACTCTCTAAATTCTAAAATGTAGAAATATTAATCATCAAGAATTATTCATGACCATGTAACCATTTTATCCAATTTATTTATTAATTAATCTTTCCTATAAAAAAATCATGAATAATGTCCTAATATATCAAAAATTCCAAAACATGAGTTATGAAATAATCGATACATTTCATAATTAATTTTTAGTTTCCTCCTATTAAATTGGAATAGAATTTGTTAATGGTAATCATATATTTTTATGACCCTACTGATCCTAATCCAGAACCTTATTCAATTGAAATCTATTTTCATAATGACCATGCACACCACATTTAAAACATTCAATTAATCCCTTGAAAATATGTTCTTTCCCTTTCCAGGAGTCAACATAACTCTAACGTTTCTATGTAAGGTTGTTGCTTTATGACCGTTATTACCAAATCTAAAAATAATTCTCATCCCATTGAAGCACAATCCTAGGTGTTCTTTACACATCCATGACTCATATGTTTATGAATAGACTTACCATTATGATTATTCCCTAAAAATCTATAGGGATTTGTTTCTTGCATATATGATACCATAGAGAAACCCCCAAGGTTAGTGTTGTAAATCATGACTCCTTATAGTTGGCTAGGAATAACCATAATATTTCTCAATGCATCACCCATTTCATTATGTTCCCCATTTAAAAAATCATCACTATTTTCTATATATCAACAATCATTTTGTTGCGTGATAGATCCAACCATCTACAAAAACCAAAAAGGTCAGTGTGAGTATATCAGTAAAATCATCATATACTCTCTTATGAAGAGGGTGCACACTATGATAAACTTATTCAGGTAATCTTAAACTCAACCAATTTATCTAAAATAATTATGATTTTCTCTAATATGGTCAGAAAGATGGTTATGTCACTTATGCTTAAATAACACCCTAACCTCTAATGTTATTTAAACATACCTCTAATACCAACTGTAAAGCCCTAGCCTTGATTCATTACTTAATCTTGATCTAAATCAATAATTTACATTGATGATCTTTTCAGTTTTATTGTTTTAGAGAATTAGCCCATAATTATTATAGTACATCTCAAATATTATATAGTAGGAAATTCTACTCTAACCAATTATTCACACAACAACAAAACTCCTTAAATATGAAAAGAATTATTTTAGTGATATAAATCTTCGTGGACTGTTCATTTATCTTACCCTTCCTTATACCCTGGGAAAAAAGTTCCAAATCCGAGGATGAGTATAAAAAAGCATAGTAAGATTTATAAAATAAGTAAAGAGAACATTAGCCGATCAATACATTAAAATCATTAAAATCGTACATTTCAGTAATAAAACATCAGAACATTAACATACCTCATAAAATCATATGATATATGAAAAACACATCAAAATCCTAAATCATAAAGGTAACATGTCACATCCATAACTTACTCACATTGTAGATTTCACAGCTACCTAGGGAGTTACTTTTGATATACACACCAAAGTATATTCCTTAAATCTATTTGAAGAAACATTAACATTTACATCTGTCTTGTTAACCAATGCATTGGAGGGCTATCTCAGGCTCACCCGCCCTTGGTTAGTTACAAAATCACTCGTATTTAGTTTATCATATATCCCCAAATACATTACAAGTTCCATTACATTATCATAACACATAAAAGACAAAAATTATCAACATTTCACTCAACAATAAGAAGAAATCAATTAAAGATACTAAATTATTCAATAAATTTCCAAAACCTTTTAAAACATTTAATAAAGAGATTTTTGAATCAAAGTGTCTCATACCAATTTCAATCTTTTAAAGGAATATAATTTTAAAACATTATTTTCTATATAAATAAATCTTTAAAAACATTTTGAAAATAGAGATATTAGTTAGAAATATTTAGAAAAACAACTATTTAAATCCTTTAAAATTTGGGTTTATTGGAACAGTCTTTTAACACATGAGAACACTAAAAAAATTAAAGAAAAACATAAGAAAAACATAAAATATCATTAGAATAAAAAAAATATCATGATATAAAATATCAAAAGGCTTGTATATTCCCCTTATATGATACTAATAGTTCATAATATTATGATATTTATCAACGAAAAGAGATTTAGATGTTGGCCTTTATTAGATTGTATCAATGACGTAAGAATTTATCAATGAGGTGATTATGTGTAGCAATAGAATATCCACACAAATAGAAGTTGAAATTACTGAATAAATAAGAAATTGTGATTCCACACATAATCTTGGCTTGATATATTCATTGAAGTATGTGTGAAACCCAATGAGAGGAAAATTTAGTTTAGAAATCCCCTTATAAAATTTCTGCTCCCTAATGGCATCACTTAAAAATCCCGAAAATGATTTAATGATATAGATGAGGGGCTATCATCACATGGATATAAAATATAACAAAATAAGGATGTATAAGAAAATATCCCAACATTTTAAAATTAAATTAAAATACATCACATAAAATAAGTCTTTGACTAAAAGAGGTGGGTGAAATGTTCCCTTACCATGAGTCTGATTCGTCATGTATGTTCCTTTTTCCTACTAAATAATAAACATAAGTTAATTATGACTTGATTAAGAACCATTTTCAAGTTTTATATTCCATATATTTTACTTATTACCACTTTATAATAATTATATATTTATTTAAGTTAATATCGGTCATTTTGTCGATATTGGGTACTTTATTCAAAAATGAACTTGTTATAATTTCCAATTGTCTATGGGGTCAAAAGTACATTTTCTCCAGAATCATATTCATGATTATAAAATATTTTATATCCATTATATATGTATTTATTTCCAGTATATATGTATTTATATTATTCCATAAAATTTGTATATAATAATTGAAATTCATTATTCATGGAGATGGTAAGCCGTACTTAAGCATTAACACTACTTTCATTTCATTTTTATATTTAAAGGAATCTAATAAATGATACAGAAGAATATTATAATTCATCATAATATCATATTTTATATATTTTACATATTTTCATTAATTCCATACCTTATATGTTCCATGTATGGAATGAACGTGTCATATCACTTTGAGGGGGCAGTAGTCTGCACTTCCTCAATTGAATTATCGTATTTACACATCATGAAAATAATAAATGTATGTTTGTAAATAAAAATGTAAGTTTTATGGAGACCATATAAATATTATATATAATATATATAAATAAATTTCCATCATAATAGACACCGTGAAAGGTGGTAGGGGAAAATCGAGCATTCATCATTTTGTGAGGCATCAGTTCACTGTAAACAGAAACAATATGTTTGTATCGATTAGATGGAGGTGTGCAAAATTTTATTTTGAATTACTCTCATAAACAAATCCAAGTATATTTAAGATACATTTTTTTATAAATTAATGTAATAATCAGTGTTTAGGGGGTTGGATAAGGAATATAAATGCAAGAATATTGAGAGAGGACATTACCTCAAAACAGGTAATTCATATTGACTTAAGATAATGGTTTTATTTAATTTCCTTCTTCCCAAGGTGTGGCTTCTAAAAGAAATATACTGATATATGGAGATTATTTTTATAGGAATTAGATGATACAATGGGGAATGAGAGGTGTGAGTAATGTTTAGAGGTTATTCCCTTTAATAAGAGGCAGGAGGGGAACTTTATGAATTTCCTGAAAGATTATTTTATTATAATCTTAATTTCTATTTCCAAAGGTTCCCAACTCATTTAATACAATGTTAAGATGATTATTGTTCTAATTTATCTCAACCACTTTGTTTTAATCAAGTACTGGTATCAAATTAAACATTAGCATTTATCATTTACCCTTAGTTATTTAATTTGAGTCTTACCATGTCTTCTTGTATATTCATACTATATGGTTAATATAGTTACCATAAAATTCCAATCGAACCTCAAGTGGTTCATTAATGAAATTTTAAACATTTTATATGACCTTTTTCTTAATATTATATTTTTAGGACTATTATATCATTTAATAATATAGTATTTATTTTAAAAAACCATTTATGTCACTTTTTAAAGTATTTATATCATGAAATTTTAAAAATCACTAACAACATGAATAATTAGAAAAAAATCATTAATTAAAATATAAAAAGTCATTCTAATCCCTAAAATTCATGTATGGCATGAAATGATTAAAAATAAATTTATATTAATATTTATAATTTCATATATTATATTTAGTCATTAATAAGGAAAATATTATATCATCATTGTGTCATAAATAAATTTATTTATTTGATTTCTAAATATTTTAAATAAAATATAGTTATGTTCAAAAAAAATTTATATTTATAATGACTATTTATATACTAAATAATCATAAAAATAACCCTATATAATAATTGTTTTACTAAAAGATACATGTCTATGTAACATTTTTCATTACTATTTGTTAACTCTAATAAAATGTCATTTTCACATCCAAGTGGCTCTATGGGGTCCCAAAATCAATCCAAGGATTCCCATTACTGGGAATATATCATCCAATATGATTATGACACATGTTATAGTAGTTTAATATTATTATAATATTATTTTGTACCCTTATTTCCCAGATTTATCCTTTAACAATGATAAATAAAATAATTACTCAAGTTACTATACATATTGTAAAAAAATAAATGTTACCTATTTAAAATATTTGTACCTCCATATTCAAAATATGGAAAAAAAAATTCAAAATTCAAACATATAAGTGAAAGAAGTTAATTTAAAATTAATTCATGTAGTCATAACCAAAAAGCGGGTTTTTATGAACTAATAATTATCAGAAGATTGACTTGTGTTTAAGTATAATTAAAAATGGAAATTAATTAAAATGAATGAAATTAGATTAAATGATAAAAATATAATAAAATTAAAATTTAAAACCAATTAAAATTACAATCAAAATATATAAATAAATTTGATGAACAGACCGTTTTGAATTAGAATGCAGTATTTTTTCTCTTTTCATAAAAAATGTACTTTATTAGAAAAATACCAAAATTTATTCCAATGTAAATATTGATTACCAGCTTCTAAATAAGATATTTATTTGTTCAAATAGAATATATATTGGTGTAAAAAACTACATTTAAAAATGTGTTTCCATCAAAAGTTGGTAAAACGACCTTTTAAAAATATTTGAGTATTTCATGCTTAAAATCAGATTAATTCTTATTTGATGCCTCTATTATTCCATAGATAAATGTAAAAACATTAATAAATATATAAAACCATAATATAGTTAGTTATTATAATTCTATAAAATACAAAGGATATCTGTTAACTACCATTTAAAATGATAATATTATTATATTATTTTTTGGTATAACTCAATGTAGTGTGCAACGTAAGATTTCAAGGAAACCTATTTTTTGCATGTTGAGTATGCTATCAGAAAAAGTGTCCTATTTAACTTAAAATTCATATAATATTCATAAATATTAATAGATACGAGAAATTAGTATTCAGTTAATACCTGTGTTGTTACAATAAAGAACTCTATAAGGCCTAGAAAACATAAAAAATTCAAATTCAAATGGATGAATACGATGAAGGTTCTTGGATAAAAATAATTACAAGAAGTACCTTTCTAAATTAATGAATTGTAAAAGGGGTATATAACAAATAATTAAAAGGATTAATGAGAGTAAAATTGATCTCTAATGACATGAACATAAAAATAAAATTATGAGGGATGTATAAAATCATACCCAAACAATAAAAAATGGAGATTTAGAGAGACAACCAAAAATAGGTTCTTGAATAAAGAAGATATTGTCAGATCCCTTACCTTAAAAAAGTGATTCCAAAAGCATTAGAGGAGACTCTTGATATATTTAGTAACCATGGGAGGTCTCTATGGATGGTTGGTCATTGTAATCAGGTTCTCAGAAGGTTTTAATTGAATATAAGGGGGATATAGGGTTGGTGCATATTATAAATGAGAGTAGGGTTCTTAATTATTTCCCAAAAATAGGTTTTGGAGTCCATATAATAAAATAACCAAAACCACAAATCATACCATGTATTCTGGAATATATTTATGTTACATTATAGGTAGAATCATAGAACTTATTTAAATATAACAGTACTGATGTGGATGTTAGTCTTGATTATAATTAAATTATTTTATTATCTTAAAATAAAATATTGTTTTAGGATGATACATAAAGGATTTGTAAAATTAATAAAATTTTGTTAAAATCACAACATCTAAAATAGGAAACATTTATCTTTTCAATGATACCATTAATTGAATTTATTACATCATTTTTGGGGCATTATGATTTCATAATATATATCATTACATAAATATATATACATATAAAATATTATATTTTTACCTGAAAATTTGATTATCTTGAAAAAATATGAAAAAAATCATCATTGGATAATTTTGATGATTGTATTCGAGGAATAATATTTTTTTAAAAAAATCAAAATTTAATAATTTTTACTTAAAACGGAGTCCATACTATTTCATAAATACTAGGTTTCTTGATAATAATAGTTTTCAAACGAAAAAAAATTACATTCTCACATTATAAAATTATATTATCATTTATGTTTTATATATATTTTTTAATAGTATTAGTTTATTAAAATATTATTTAGTTCAAAAATTATTGAATCCATTAAAAAATTTATTTATTTACTAAAACAATTTTCACAACAAATAAAATTTATATTTTAATGTTCAAAAAATATAATACTTATACAAATAATTATTAAATTGTTTATGATGTAAAAAATATACACATTATTATATTAATATATATATATATATATACTTTGATGATTACTAAATTTATAGTCATTGTATAATTATTTCTCCCTTTAATTAATCTATTTTAATTATTTCACTGGTAATAAATATTTTCTATGGTTATTATTCATTTTTTAAAATTAATCTTTATCAAATATTAAAATTATTAATTTTTAATATTCCAAATATTGAATCCATTATTTCTATATCAATTCATAGAGGAGAAATAATTTTATTTTAAATAAAACATTCATGCATGATTACATGTGGTTATTTAAAAAAATATTTTTCCAATAAAAAATTTAATTTTACATTAAATCTATAACTAGTAATATTTATTATATGATTTTATATTAAAACATGTATACATATAATTTACACATTTAATTTAAATATTTCATCATTAGTTTTTTTATTAATTATAACATAAAATCATTATTCATTTGACTACAATTTTCAGTAAAATGTAATTTTAGTTATAATAATAGACTTATACTTATATTCAATATAAATATAATTTAGCTATAACTATTTGATTTAAATTTGAATTAATAACACTTATGTTATGTTTAATAAAATTTAATTAAGATTTGGACTTTTTTATGAATTAATTTGATCAAAATAAAGGAAAATTTTACATTAAAAATTATCTTTCACTCTAATAAAAATCAATATTCGCTGAAAAATCCAAAAATTTTGAAGTTAATTTTGATATGATGATATAGAAAAAAAGATTTCATTTTATAAAAATCATATTATAAATGTTCTTGAGAATAATTATAATATATTTTTTCTAAAATTAATGAATAAAAATAATTTGAAATTAAAACGTATTTTGAAGACAAACACAAAAATTTAGTTATTATTTACTAAAGATTTATCAATATATTTTGTTGCGTAATATATAAATATACACACATAGATATATATATATGTAATTGTGTCTGTCATTGGGTATTTCATGATGATTTTAATCCAAGACTTATCAAAAAAAATATTTCATTGGTAAAAACATTCATAGATAAATAATCATTGTTTATTTGATGTCGATGTTTCCAATCAAATATGATATCAATAATAGGTTTCTATTTTTAAAACATTAGGTTCTATGTTCTTCCCCCATTTAATAAGTTTCTTCCCAATAATTTTAATTTCAATTTAGTATGAGCCTTTTTTGATACATAAAAATCTCTTTAAAGAAAATCCACATCATAAAAATGTTTATCATAATATCCACATAAAAAGAAATAATGTTAAGTGTGATACTCATAATATAACTAGGTTTCAAAGTTAGAGAAAATTAGGAAAAATTGAAAACATTTTCTTAGACGACATAAGTAAAAAACAAGGATCAAATAGATTGGGATATTGAACATGGTCAGGAGTGTGTTAATTACCAAATAATAGAAAATCTGTTATAGGTAAAAAGTACATAAATTCATTATAAATGTTCGTAATATGATAAAATTTTGTTTTTTTATTTATTCCTAGATTTTACAAATTAATTTATAACATGTAATATTAATATATAGAAATATACATTCTTTACTAGTGTAATTTCACCGTTTTGTAAATTTCTACCACAATCTTGTATTTTTTTTACAAATGATGACTAATAAATATTATTTTATTAGGAATGAATAAATATAATGTGAAGATAACATATCACATAATATAATAAATAATAATATAGTTATTAATAAATCCAATAATCCATCCAAAATGGTTAATATATGTTGTGATTTTACAGAAAATAAATAAACTATAATTACTCTCTGAAATTCCAAAAAAACTATTTTTTATCATATATCAGTCCTTAAATAAACACATTTAAATCCAAAATATAACCAATAATATCAATATTAAATAATGAATTAACCTAAATTTTGTTCTCATACCACTAATCTTATACATGAAAAACAAAATATCATTCGCCTCAAATAATCATTAATATTAAACCAAATGTGTATATACCCACAAAAACAAAATATAATTAACTCCCGAATTATCAATAATCAACTCAAAATCAAAAAAAAAATCCTCTAATATTGTTCCAAAAATATAATTAAAAATACAAAAAATACATCAAAAAAATAATCAGAAGATGTATCAATGATTATAAACATAACATTATCATTAGATATTTTATTCTAAGACTCTTTAGGTTTAACCCCACATAAAATAGATATTAACGGTTAAAAATAAAATTATCAATAAGAAACATTAATAGGTTATAGGTACCAAAAAACATATATTTCAAATCGTTAAATAAAAAATATTATGGGGAAATCAATGGCTTTTTAATGGTTCATACATCCAAATATTACATTCTATACTGCTTATATAGTAAAATCATAAAATAATAATTTATAAAAACAAAAATCAGTACATTTAAATGATTTCCATTTCATAAGTCCTTATATAGTGTTGAATTTGACCGTTTTTTAGGGAATTGTCACATATATTTCCTATATTTTCCACCCATAAATAATTAAACAACAAATGGTTCTATAGGATGTAATTCATTCCCCGCTATCGTACTTTCATTTATTTATGGAAACAGAATACTTTATAGACTATTATTTCATACATAAAACACCTTCATGTTCTGTTATGTCATTTCCTTGGGTGATTGTTCTAATATTTTTGGAGCATAAGAAAATGAATCTTTATTCCATTAACTTTATTATTATTTTAACTTCCAATAGACTTTTTCCTCCTCTTCTTTGATGTTTCTATACATTCATCTTTGTACCAATTTTTATTAATGATTTTTAAAACAAATTTATCATAATCCCAAGATGTATTACTAGAGTTCTTCTTATGTTAGGTATCCCATTTGATTAATCCTCACTTTTCCCATCACATTGGCTATTGAATCAGTTCTTTCTATTTCAATACTTTGGATAGAATAATTTAAATAATTGTTGATAAGTAATATTATACAATAAAAAACATAACTGGGAATAGATATAAATTAATGGTTCACCTATAAATGAATTGTATTTAATTATGTTATGAATTTATAGGCTTCAACATATATTATACATGATCTATTTAATAGAATATAATCCTTTGGTTATTTTTTTCAATAATAATAATTTTTAAAATGCTTTTTAATGTACCAATGAAAATACCTTGGGATTTTCAAATTAGGTTTGAATTATTTCTCATTATTGTGCAAGGGTTTCTGATTGAGTCAAGCTCAATGTAGTGTTTTCATGTTTTACCCCTAGTAACATATTTCTTAGTGCCAAATCCGAGTGTAGTTCCCATATATGGATTTATTTTCCAATACACCACTTAATATATTAATTAATAATATTTTTGGGATGTGTTCATATGTTTTTTATTATCCCCAGTCATTTATTAATGTTTTCTAATCCTAATCCAAAAAAATGAATCATTTCAGTCATACCAACTAAAAAACCTTATCTTTATTACACATTAATTCATTAACTAATGTATAATAATATAAATATTAAAAATCAGAATATTGAGAAGTGTAGTGTATTTTTGATTTAGGTATATTGCATAACAACATAAATTGGGGGGGGGGGTAAATAAACATTATTGAAATATTCTTTAACATTCTCATAATATTACATCATACTTAAAACTGAATGGGATAACTAGGGGCGTACAAAAGACAATGTTAAGCAATAAATCCCAATAATTAAATATAAAATAATCTTAACATTAATAAATTATTAAATTTTATAGGATAGTCATTTAAATAGACCATAAAATGGGTGAGAATTGAAATTATGAATACTGATGCATGATATATCATGGTTATATTATCAAAACTAGGAATATATAGAAATAATTTTAAACATGGAATCAAAAAGATAAGTAAATGATTACAACAAATACATCATGATGGGAAAAATATCCTTCATATATTAGGTTCACTTTATGATCCCTTTCAATATGTCTCTTTAGACTAATAAATTACCCATTGCATTGGAGTACAGTATAAATCCAAACACAATGGTCACTTTCATATCATTCACATGAAAATGTGTTCCACATAGATCATATATCATGGAATATAATTCAATAAAATTATTTTATTGAAAATACAAGATTGTGGAATAATTACATGGGATTCAGAAATAAAAGAATTATGTGATCATAATAGTGAAAACCCTTAAAATTAATTCGTTATGAGTATTCAGTGAACAATTTTATGGCATTAAAAATCATGATTGTATTCTGTCAGAATCAAGGGGGAATATAAATTTACAGTGGAGGGATAAATGAGAGTGAAATTGGTCTCTCATAATTAATACATTATATGGTTATTAATGGGAATATGTAAGATTATATCCTATAATTAGGGTTTGGATATAAAAGTTATAAGATATCAAGGATTTATAAATAAAGAGATAAAGGAGAAGATACCTTACTAAATTTTATCATGGTAACGACTTAGGTAAAGGTAAAAAATTAGAGCTGATAAGTGATATATAATAATTAAAACAACAATTATATAGTGTAAGTATGTTTATAATTTCATGAAAACATAACCAATTGAGATTAAAATGGATAAATATGATTAAGGTTCTTGAATTAAAAATAAGAGGGAGAGGTCCATTAAAAAATATTGGCATGGTAATGGGGCTTCATAGTGAATCATTTGAGGGATTAATTAGAGAAATTAGGTTAAATGATTACATGAAAATAAAAAGGTAAGTAATATGTCTGTAAAAAAATAATCCCAAACAAGAAAATATGGAAATTAAGAGGAAAAACATAAAATATGTACTTTCATAAAAAAATTGTGGGAGAATCCATACAATGAGAGGGTGATTCCATAATCATGGGATGGGATTATTTAGAACATTGGAGAACTATAGAGAGGTAAGGGTCGACTAAAGATGTTCTCAATGTTTTCTATGTGATGATAATATAGATCTGTGGTCGGTTTATATAGGAAATGTTAGGGGGGATCATTATTATTTCCTTAACATAGTTTTCTAGCACTGGGTAATAATACAAAAAAAACCATCCAACGGTTTTTAAAAAATCACGGTGTTTTTAATTATTTAATAATTCCAATGGAATAACCAAATAAATTATTATCCCTTATGATGTGGAATTGAGAAATGTTTATAAAGAAATTATTTTAAAATCATAAATTATAATATATGTTTTGGATGATACATAAATGATTTATATAATTAATCAACTAAATATAAAATAACATTGTTTTAAATTGAAAACATATTTTTCGTATATATTCCATTAATATAATATTTAATATTTTTTGTTTCATTATGATGTCATAATACACAACGTCTATTTTTACCGTACATAAATTTTACATGAAAAATCAATTGTCTTAGAAAATTATGAAAAGTAAATGAAATGGATAATTTTGATGTCATCATTACAAAAATAAAATTTCATTTATAAAAAAAAATATCTAAATATTTTAATTTTTTATTTTTACATATAGTTGAAATTCATTGAGAAATACATTTTTTTACAATAATAGTTCCTGAACTACTTTAAAAATTACATTTTCACTATGTAATTTTTTTTAATTTGTATTTAATATATACTATTTAAAAATAATATTTTATTAAAATGTAATTTATATGAAATTGTTTTATTTAATAAAAAGAAATTTTTTCTCTATAAAACTATATTTTATATAAAATACAAATTATTTTTTAACTTATCAAAAATCTATTTTATATCAAAATCACAATTTATTCATTTATAATGAAATAAAAAATCATTTTCATTATTAAATTATAATATTTATATATATTCAAACTGTTATGATTACTATTTTTCTATTCCTTCTTAAATTATTTTACCCTTAATTAACATATTTTCCTTTTTAATATGTTGAGAAATAATTATTACGTTTTCTTTTCAAATTGTTCAAAATTTATGTGTACCAAATTAACTAATAATTATTATTATTATTCCAAATAAGAAATCAATTTTTTAAAAAAATTTGGATGAGGTGGAATAATTTTATTATGAATAAAACACACAAGCATGATGGTAACCATTATTCCCAAAAAAATCATTCTTTAAAGAAAATATGACTTTACATTATGTCTATAACTAGTAATGATAGTTGTGTTAAATGAAATTAATAAAAAATTATAAGTAATTTAAAATTTTCATTTAGATAATTTCTCATTAGGTTTATTTTAATTAGTTATAATAGATAAACAATATGCATTTTAATTTTTTTTAGAAAATAGTGTTGTTAATCATAAAAATAAATATTTGCTAAACTTTTATATAAAGATTATTTAAATTTAATTAATTTAATTAAATGTCAATACCTAATACATATGTTATCTTAAAATAAAATTAATATAATATTTGAAATTATATATGACTTATTTCTCAAAAGAAATATTAATTATACATAGAAACAGTATCTTTAACTATTCGTTAAAAAATATATTTTCTTTAAAAAATTAAAAAATTTCAAGATAAGTAAATATTCCCATTATGATACCAAAAATGGAACTCATTTCACCAAATATACTTTTAAAATGTTGTATAAAAAATTATAATATTTTTCAAAAAAATAAATAAATGGCATTTTTTAGAAAAACGTATTTTGATTATATGTCCACAAATTTAGTTATTGTCTACATAGGATTTATCAATATATTAATTTTTAGTATGATAAATATATATATATATAAATGTATTTCACGCAACACCCTGATATTTTGTGATTTGTTTTTTGAATTAAATATTTTTCATTTTTTTCATTTCAAGAAACCCTGAAAATTGTTAATATTATATTAAAGAGGTATATATGGCTTATTTGCACTACACAAAACATAATTGGTAGCTTTATATACACTTAAAACAATGTTTATATTGTGTTACATAGAAAATGTATTTCCTTAATGGCTTGTGTATCATGCATGACCAAAGATTACCCCACAATAATATATTATAAAAATATTATTACATAATGTAATAAGATAAAAAATAGGTGTCAAATTAGAGGTTATGAATATTATTGGAATAATTATTGATAATATATTTTTTAAGCAAATATAATATTATTACATAGGTGAACAATTAATTATAAATGAAAATTTAAGAAATAAATGAATACAAATGATATATTTTTTATTTTTATGCTCACAAATTTGATTTGTATGCATAAAATAAATAAATTAAAATTTTTAAGTTATATTATTTATATATATATGATATATGTTCAATAAATTATTTATCATATTCATTAAATATATTTTATATACATAGGGATGAACAAGTCCAATTTTGTGTTTAAAACCAAATATTTTCATTAAGGTAGTTTTACCACCTGTTAATGGGAAAGCCATTTAAAATCCAATTTCTGGAAATTTTATATATTTAATGTTTAAAAATAAAATTCAAATATGGATGAAAAATATAAAATTTTGAATTGAATAAATTTATTTTATATACGGAAATTTTTTTTAATTATTAGGTAAAAATACATCATTTTAATTCCAAACTGTATTATCAAATATTTTAATTTTAAGGATAAATTATATTTTAAATAGTTTTGAAATATTAATTATATATATATATATTTATAAATAACTCCATTTTAGTTTATTATAGTAAACCTCACATTGAAATTGAATATAAAAATAGTGCAAGGTTTTTAATGTTTTTATTTTAACAACTCGCATTGTGTACCCAACTACGAGATTAACTTTATATTAATCTCATCCACATATATGATTAGAGATGGGAAAAATAGGTTCCATTTTTCAAATAACAATAATTTCTAATTTCTAATATTATCAACATAGTTTTTTGCCAAAAATATTAGTTAATGTAATTATAATTAATTACTATGATTAAGGTTATAATAAGCTTAATAAGGGACTGAACCATAACCTTAAGTCCCAAAAGGCCAATAAAATTATCCAAAATCGAATTTATGGGCAAATTTGACTCTATACTACCTTGGATCAATTTAAGGCCATTTTTATCAACATTAAATAAATGAATTTGGGTTGGGTTCTATTTATTTATAATATTACGAGAGTGCTATCCCTCATCCATTATAATTTCCCCCTCTCCTACCACTTCATAAAAACTCCAAAGACATATTTTTAGGGAAAAAATATACCATAATTTCTCCCCCAACATTCATCTCTTCCTTCGTCAAGTATCATTTGGGCACATATCTTAACAAGGAAGACCTTCGATGAAACCAAAAGGAGTTTCCTGATTATGATGTGACACCCTCCCTCAAACACCCTTCTTTTATTTCCATTTTCTACTCCCTCAAGACTTCATACTACATTGTTGTATAAATAAAAAATTTTAAATAAATATAATAGTATTTTTTTATTCTATTTATTATACATTAAATTACACACACATCCATAAAATGGGTAACGAACATATTGTTTATATGTACGGTGGACAACCACCTCACAAAACTATGATTGTTCATTTTTCCATTACCACCTATCATGGTGGAAAATCAGATTGACACTCTATTTATACATTTTATATATAATATTTATTATTTCATTAATTTTTTTCCATTACAACAAAAATATTTATAATTTCCATTTGGTGTTAATATGATAATTGGTTTTGAGGAAATGTGGATTACCTCCCACACCAATAAATGTGATTCATTCATAAAAAACATATAATATATGAAAAAATAATTTATTAAATATTTATTATATATATGGTATAATAAATTTACTATAATAATTATATATATGTGTCTGTGTATTTTACTTTCTCTCACACAACATGAAATTTAAATGAAAATAGCGTTCATGCATATGTATAGATTTCTGTCTCCATGAATGGAATATTCTGGTTGATAATTCTACATTATAATGATTATTATAATAAATATATACAGAAAATAATTTATATTAAAATAATAATTTACATTATGTAAATCATTATATAAATATATGGTCCACAAATATATGAAATTAAGGCACATGCAAAAAAAAACAAGATGAAATTACATGAAATGATTCTTTAAAATAGATTTCTAGAAAATAGGGTAATTTAAACCCATAATAACACCATGTATGGAATAATAAGTAATTATAATGTCATGTGATCGATTTATAATAAATTCATATTTATTATATTGGATTTTTGAAGGATTAAAATGAGGGTTAAGACACAAGTTATGAGGATTTCATCTCACTCTGCATTTCTGTGAGATACAAACCTTATTCACCACTCAAATATTTTGTGTGGTGTATATAATGACCATTAATGTATTCTATTCCTACTATACATAAATCTATGGTAATTTAAATATCTATTTTCTGATATCTTTATAATAAGGATTATGTTTCAAAAGTTACCAAATCACAGATGTAATTTTTTTCTCAATTTTTCTTCATTGAGATATATTTCATGTTATGCACCAATATTTTTAAAGGAGAGGTATAATCATCCATAGACCAATTATATCATTAATCTCATTATATTCATGATATATTTTTGTTCATGTAAACTAATACTCATATGTGGGGATTATGGTTCAATGTTTCTATGTTATAAGAGTTTATTTAAATAATATCATAGACTTTTAATATTGTTTATGATTATGATTTCATTGATAGAATATTATGATACATATCTCATTAAAACTCATTAATTTTATTCTCCCATGGTTATTCATGATATATTCATGTATTAGAATAGTTTTTTACACACTTTAGAATATAATTATGAGTTTTTAATAATGTTCGGCTTTACCTCTCTCTTTATTCATAAATCTGTGTTCATTCAAAACCATGTTTTATAAAAGGTTTTTTTAAAATTTCCTATTATTATACTATTATATTGAAAATTAATTTTTACCAGTGTTTTCCCTTTCTAAACCCAAATTTTTTTAAATAACGAATTTTCTTGTCATTTTCAGGTCGAGACAATTTCCTAAACATTTTACAGTGTAATAAAGAATGTTCACCATGTTGAGATTTGTCCACCATCATTAATGACATTCCCCTAAAAGATTCCTTTAAATGATTAAAACATTATATTATTATAAAAATTGAAAAACATTCTTATTATTCATTAAATTCATTATTTTAATGTATTATCAATTAAAAAGGATTCCAAATATTTTTGAAGCTATTTTAAATGTTACCAAGGAAAATGGTTTCAAAAATAATTTTCAGCACCATTTATATGTTATCAAGTATATTGGTTTCCAAAAAATTTTGATGCTTTTTTTGTTTTGTTCCCAAGAAATTTTTTTTAACAAGATTTCTATTTTTAAGAATAGATTTTCAATTAATAATGGATATTTTCCTCAAGAACATTTATTATAATATATTTCAAAATTATTTTCCATCTACGATAACATAAGACGATGTTACTCATGCCTTTCATGGAAATGATCTAAATGTTCCATTCATATTCATTATATAAATGGTTTATGGTTGATGTCATGGTATTTCTAAAACTGGTTTTCATTTCACATTTTATAGGTTTATGAAATCCCCCTTTTATTTCCAAAGTGATTTTTATAATTAAATGAATAAAAAACAAGTATATTTTATTGAGTTTTTGAAATTATTACACGATTATGATACCAAATTCATTTCATAAGAGATTATATGATTGTCTAAGATTTTGTGGAACATATATGTATGATTCCCTTATTATATATGAGGGACCTATATCTCCCAAAAATTCATTGGGTAATTATAAATGTGTTATTTGTGAAAAGTGTACATGGAAGGATATCCCACGCCTAAAATAAGAGGGAAACTATTGGAAATATGAAACCTAAAATAGGAGGGTAAATGGGAGGACATCCCATGGCCGAAACAAGATGGTAAATGGGAGGAAATCACAAGAAAAAAATAAGAGGGTACATAGGAGGAAATCCCATTCCCAAAACAGGAGGGTATATGGGAGGGGATCACGATCAAGAATTAGGTAAATTTGTGATTAACCTAAGCCTAACAAGTAACAAATTCCATGGTTGACCACCTTGATATATGGTTTTATATGTGTTCACCAAAATTCAATATTTTATTTCTACAATATGAATTAATTATTATTATATTTAATTCATTATGATTCATTTCATCTAAACATCGAATATTACTTATGGTCCCTAATATGGATGCTATAATATTCAACTCTTATGCTCATTTTACACACATTTTTGTTCATGTTATGCTAACACATTTCCTTTATTTACCCTTACTGAGAATCTGAGATCACCACATTGTTTTTTTTCCATTCCCCATGATATGAAGAAAGGTTTTAGATAGATGAAGTAAATTTGGGGATCTTTATAGGTTATGTTAAAGATATTTCACTAGGAATGAATATTGTGTTCCCAAGTTTCAAAAGAAAACGAACTATCACGCTCCTCAGGTATTTATTTTTTTAATGGACTAAATATTAATGTAAAATGATGTAATATCAAAATATGTTAAACCTAGTAAATTATGGTTATTATTAGAGGAATGGTTTAATAAATATTTGGAAACTTGGAAGATATAAATTTAGTGAGATCCCTAGGTGTATATATAAGGATATGTCTACGGATGTCTCTAATGATAAGTATAAGGATGAGTTCAAATTTTGGAATATGGCTTAGAATTTTGGAATAGGGTTATGTATATGGATTTCAAGAAATAAATATTTTATCTAATGAAATGGAAAGAATCACCAAATTTATTTCCATTCAAGAACAAGAATATTTTTTGAATATGGAAAATAAGGATACAATGAATGTAACTACAATGGAGAAATAAATATTTTATCTAATGAAATGGATTTTGTTATTTTTCACCCTAAGTCATCATGAATGTATACATGTTTTATGTATTTAATAAATGGTCATTATGAAACTCAACCTCCATGTGTAAATATATTGAAATGAATCATAATGGTGGTCTGAGTAATATTTAGATTACTACTGATGATGAGATAACAGATAAAATGAGAGTGAGAAGGTGTATTAAATAATATTATGATGTATCCTTATTTTTTCATCTAGACGAAGTGGAAAAATGAACCTTTTATGTATTAGATTCAGAAACAATGTTATATAAATGTCTAAATATCCATGTAATTTTTTTCCATTAATATTTAATATTATTTTTAATTACCAAGGGATATTTTTACCAAGGGAAGTTAAGAACAAATATTTTCCTCATGTTATGGTTTTTTTAATAATGATATATTCTATATGAATAGTTATATAATACGGTAATGATTACCTCATAACTGATAAATGATATTCTGAAAATATAGGATTTGATATCATGGATAATGTTTAAAACTTCTTAGATTTAACGAATATATCTACTAACCTTTCGAATAAGGAAACATGAATTTTTTCCAAAAGTTTTTATGGTGGTTACGATTATTACCTTGTTTGAAGAGAATCTATTATTATAGTATTCAAAAGTTTTGAATATAGATACCAAGAGATATTTTATCATATATGGGGATAAATATTATGCTGACTTCATTTCCTTCTATATAATATTTTAGATTTTTATATTTTTGAGGTGTTATAAGTTTAACCATTCATGAAAATCATAAGTTAAACTTCCAATGAACTATTTATATATTAAAGTTGAATTGGTAACATTAGTTAAAAGACCTTTTAGTTATTAACATTATTGCAATGTTGACCATATTAATTATTTTTGAAATTATATTAGTTTGGTATTAGAAAAGGAAATCACATATATTGAGTGACAACCAATCATGTATTGAAAGGTTGCGGGTCTTGAACCCATGACCAAAGGATAGTAAGGGATTCACACATACCAATTGCTTACACGATTTCCCAGTCAATGTATACTAATTTTTGATTAATATATATTAATGATGAACCAATACTGTTACATTTTATGATTATATATTAATGAATATTTATTTTTAATATACAAATAGTTATAATATTCATTATTTTACAGTTCATAAGACATGATAAAAGTGTATTTTATTTATTTAAGAATCATATTTGATTTCTAGATATCCATTTCAAGATATAGTGGGTGATTTAGAAATTGAAAGAATAAAAAAATATTGTATTTTTATTGAATCATATTAGGTAAGTAAATTTTCCTATATTCATTTTCAATATAAGATTTACTCAAATAAATGATGATGATCAAAATATTTTATACCCAATACCATAATTTTTGTTCAACTGATGGCGTTTGAAATAATAATCGATTTATGTCATTGAATACCTAATGATTACTTTTATAATTCAGATATTTTTAATTTATGTCCACAATAAATCCCAAAACTTTTTTACACTTTTCTTCCATGACCAATATTCACTTCTAACCTATTTTCTCTTATGTGGAAACCTATTTATATGTTAATTTGGGAAACTGTTATAATTCCAACATTCCATTTTATGTGATTTTTTAGATTTCATTTTTAGGATGTTGATTTCTATAAATTAAACTTTCAATTATTAAACCATTTAATTCCCTGATGAGTTTTGATGTATAAATTAATTTTTAGGGGGTAGAATGTAACACCCATAGTGTTTATGAATTTTTATAATTTAACAATTTTTATATTTTTCATTTCATGTCAAACTAAATAAAAGTTTATTTTATATTAATGAATTAAGTTTGGATTACATGAAAAATAAGAAATATTAATTGTTTCTTTCTCTATGCTAAAAAAACGAGTTTATATTGCATTACACAAAATAATGACTTTCATCGACGACATGCATAACATACATGATAGATGTTTAACTAATAATAATATATGTTAAAAGTGTGATTAATTAATATAATAAGATATAACCTAAATGTTAAATTATAATTTATTAATATTATTATCATACATATGAAAAATATATGGTTTAATAGAATAGAAGACTAATTCATAGGATTCCAATTATTTAGAAATGAAAATTTATGAAACAAATGAATATAAATGATATATTTGTATTTTAATTCATTAAAAATGTGATTTGATTTAATAAATTAAATTAATTAAAATTTGTAAGTTATATTATTTTAATATATATTTTATATATTCAATCTAATATTTTTCATATTTATTCAATTGGTTTAGAGGACATAAGATTAGAACAAACTCCATTTTATGCTTAAAACCAATATGTTTTGTAAAGGTAGTCTTATGCATTTTAATGGAGAACCCATTTGAAATGAAATTTAGGAACATTAATATATTTAATATATAAAAATATATTTCATATTTATAAGTGAAATATAAAAATTATTATAGGATAAATTTTTGTATTTTTTTGTAAGGATTGATTTTTTAATGAATAGTTAAAAATGTAGTATTGTAATTCAAACACACTTTTTAATCTAATTTATTTATAATGACTCATTATAATATAAATTAGTTTAAATGATTAATTAGATTATTTTATTACTAATTAATTTAAATGAGGTCCATATAATCAATTTGACTATGAAATGGAATGTAAAAAATAGTAATATTTTGAACGTTTTTACATTATACACATTCATTGTCTGCCTGAATGTGGGATTAAATTTAAATTAAGTTTTTCCACTTCTATATTTTCAATTGGTAAAAATTGGTACCATAATTATAATAATAATAATTTTTTATTTTTAATATTTAAAAAAAATATTTGACAAAAAATATTTGTGAATCTAATTAAGATTAATTATAACGATTAAGGTCAAATAATGCTTAATAACGGACTAAACAATAACCTTAACTCCCATAGAAGACTATTAACATGTCCAAAATAATTCTTATGACCATATATATACCCTATAATCTATTTTATAGATATGGGACCATTATTAAACCACATTAAGTAAAAATGGGTGTGGGGTTCCATTCTTCTAAAATATTATAAGAGTACTAAACCATCTCCATTATAAATGGCCTCTTCTTATCCCACTTCTTCACACCACCCTAACTTCATTTTCTCAAAAAAAAACCAAAAAAAATCCACAAAATCCATTACTTCCTCCATGGAGGCTCATTTGGGATGAAAGTCTAATAATTATGTAAATTTGTGAAAACCAAAAAGAGTTACCGGATTAAGAGGTAACTCCCTACCTCAAACTCCTTTTTCCTAGCTCTACTGCCTCCAAAATTATTATTCAATGATTTTATAAAAATAGTATACTAAACATACTAGGTCTTTTTTAGGCTATTTATTATACACACACATCCAAACACTTTTTTCTAATAGGTAACAAATATACTGTTTCGGTTTACGGCGGAGTACAGCCTCACTAAATGATGATTGTTCTTTTTTCCTTTACCGCCTTTCACAGGGGAAATTATGATTGACTATATGTTTTATATATTATATATTATATTTATATAGTCTCTGATATTATATAATAATTTTACCACAAATATGTTTATACTTTCTATTTTGAGTTCATACGATAATTTCTTTTTAGGAGGTGTGGACCCCTGCCACATCAAAGCAATATGATTCAATCATAAAACACATGGAATGTATTAAGGGTTGGTTTACTAAATATATATGATATATATGATATAATAAATCTATATTTATAATTATTTATATAAATATATTTACATATTGTTATTTTACATTATTTCATTCAACATGATAATTAAACAGATAAAATGTTTATACATACGTATGACTTACCATCCCAATGAATGGTTAATTCCCATTGATACTTATATATTCTATGGATTATTATAAAAAAATTTAATGAATATAAATTATCTATAAATCAAGGTTAAAATTATATAAATCTTGATATAAATATAAGGACCAATGATATCACTTATAAAGACACATGTGAAATACAAAGATGATATTACTCAAAGTGACATCTTAACATGTAATTGTTAACTAGAGGATGATATAAAGCCTTAATAAAACCATGTACGGTATTTTAAGAAATAATATGGTCTTTTATAAATTTATAATAAATTCATAATTATTATATAGTCATTTTGAACAAATATGATGAGAGTCAGGACACAAGGTAAGTGAATTTCATCCCACTCATTATTTCAATGGGATAAATGCATTATTCACCACACTCATATTTGGGGTGGTTTATATTCTATCTATTAATGTGTTATATTCCTATTATACTTAAATATATGGGTATTTACCTAAAAATGTAATGATTATTCTATCATGGGGTTTAAGATGCAAATGTTACTAAATTGGTAATGTAAGTTTTGTCTTAATTTTCCTTCTTTAAAATACATGCCATTTTATTAACCTATATTTTAATATGAGTTGCATATAAAAACCTCAGTGTTTTATAATGAATCGAATTCCTTTCAAGATGTTTTATGATTCATATATTTTTATTTTCATAAATGGCGTGTATGGTTCAATGTTACCATGCTATAAGAGAATATTGAAATAATCTCATTGCTTCTCAAGATTATTTTTGGTTATTCAATATGTGACAAAATATTATGATCCATGTATCAACAACACTCATTAATTTTACTCACCTATGGTTATTCATGATACATTCAAATATTGTTATAAATTATCCACTATTCGTTACAAATAAATGAGTTATTAATAAAATATGACATTACCTCTCTCTTTTGTCCTAAATATGTTTTAATTTAAAACCATACCTTTTGAAAGGTTTCTGAAAGATGTTAAATTATTATCCTATATTAATTAAAGGAAATTTTAACACCTTTTTTCCTTTTTAAATAAAAAATGATTTTAATAATGAATCTTCTTGTCATTTTATGGTTAAGGCAACATTGTAATGTATTTATGTTGTCAATCAAATGTCTGGCCTATTCGGATCTAGTCTCCATCATGAAAAAAAATCCTTTTAAGCTTCCATTACATGTTTAGAAAGTTATTTCATTTTGAAAATTAAATTTTTTTTCTTAATACTCTATAAATGTTTTATTTAAAATCATTTTAAAATAAAAATGTTTTCAAAATGATTTCTTGATATTTTATAAGTTTTCATGGAAAAAGGTTGTTAAAGTGTTTTAAAGATTATTTTTTAATATATTTTGTAAAAAGGTTATAATTCTTTTTCAATATTTCTTTATAAGTTTTATTCGAAATAAAATGGGTTTCAAAAGAATTTCTATTTATAAAAATTTATTTTCAATGAAATAATGATTTTTTATTCATTAACATATTTTGAGTGATATATTAGAATTAGTATCCAACTTTGATATCATCTCTTGATGTTAACATTTAATTTCATGAAAATGATCTAACGGGTTCATTCATATTATTTATCAGAATAGTTTATTTATGATTTTATGACTTTATAAAACATTTTTACCTTTCATGAGTCATATGTTTATGAAATCCATTTTCCATTCACGAGTAATGTTTTTGATGATATAATTATGAATATTATATCTTAATTGATGGTTATGATATGATTTCATGTTTATGATACCCATTTCATTTCAATAGTGGTTGTATTATTGTTTCTTATTTGGTAGTAGATAAATGTATGATTTCACTATTTTATGGGTGGGATATACATCTCCCTCAAATGAATTGGGTAAAGATAAATATTTATTAACACAAAGGATACATGGGAGGACATCCCATGACTAAAATAAGTGTTCAAATGGGAGGGCATCTCGTGCCCCAAACAAGAGGGTAAAGAGTAGTACATTGGAAACCTGAAATAAGAACATAAATAGGAGAACATCCCAACCACAAAACAAGAGGGTACATGTGAGGACATCCCAATCCCGGAATAAGAGCATACATGGGAGGAAATACCAAGCCTCAAGTAGATACATATGTGATTAACTAAATACTATCATGTACAAAGTCCTTGGAATACCACCTTGACATAGTGTTTTTATTTGTTTTTTCCTCAATTCAATGTTCATTTATTTGTTATCCTTTCACAGAATATGATATTTATTTCTTTGTAATTCATGTCTTATATACTACCTATCTATATTATGGTCTATAATATTAAGTTTAAAATATTCAATAGTTATACTAAAGTTACATACCCTTTTTTCGTGTTATGCATTCACATTTCCTTTACTTTCCCTTACTATGAATCTGAGGTCACCCCTTTCTTATGATTCCTTTCCCAAAGATAAAATAAAGGATATATTTATAAGTAATAATTGTGGAGATCTTAATCGGATTTGTTTAATATATTTCACCTAGATAGAATATTTCATCCCCATGTTTCTAAAGACACTAAACAATTATTGTCCTTGGGAATTTGTTTTTTGCACTGTACTAAATATTCATCTAAAATGGATTAATATCCTTTCATGGTAAACTAGTTTCAGTATATTTTTTATCAAATTAAAGGATATGTCAATATTAGGAAACTAGGATGAGGTAACTTTATTGATATACCTAGGTATATTTATAAGGATATGTATAGGGTTGTCTCTAAATATAAGTATATGTATGACTTAACGTTTATGAAAATGTACACAAATTTTGGTAATGTATAGAGCGAGGGGTTTCCAAGAAATACGTCATTTTATAGATATTATAAGTAGATGTATCTGTAGGAATGATATACCAAGGGGTACCATCTCTGATAAGTTGTTTTAATCCTGACTCATGTTAATTCAGTGTAAAATAATGGGCCTTTCTACACACCTATTTTGAACCTCCTGGGGAAATGCTATGGAAATTCAAAAACTCCACACTAACCATTATAATGGATTTGAATGTATGATGACAATGAATAACGTAGGATAAAACTATACAATGTTTTATTAAATAATGTGTCGTAATTTAGACATTCTATAAGTGACTATGTGATTCCTTACTATAATAATCATTTTTACTCATTTCTTCTTGGTTTTTGTCAATAGAAGGAACTATAAGGAACTATATTAATGTCTAATGTGATGGAAAGTCTTCTGGTGATAAGTGAAATTAGATGATAATATGAGATAAGAATATTATGATCATGCCTAATTAGTTTTCTAGGAACATGATGAAAAACACATATTGTAACTAACTCTCAAACTCACCAAGTAATATAAGAAATGAATTCATTGGTAGTTTAGGTAATGACACCCAAGGAGGAATGAAGATATGGTTTCCTCTCTGTCAAGAATGTGGAAACAATCATCCAGGTTAATTCATTAATGGAACAATATTGTGTTTTGACAACTGAAAATAAGGACACAATAGAAGTGATCACAATGAAAAAATGTAGAGTTCCTTTAATGAAATGGATGAGAATATTGGTCTCTATAAATCTTCATTAAAAGTTACATGTTTTAATTATTTAGTAAATGGTCATTATGAGTCTCAATTTCCAAATAAATGATCTCTTGAAGAGAATCAGCAACATGGTGTGAATAGTGGTCACATTGCTGATATTGACGAGACAACAATTGAAATGTAAATGGAAATGTGTATTAAGAAAATTATGAGATATCGTTCTTATGTGTTAATTATAAAATGGAATAACCAATTTTTAAGGTATTTGGAATAAAAAATTATATTATATGAATGGAAAAATATAAATATATTGTTTCTCTCCAAATATTTTCATGTTTTTAATGTTCCAGTAAAATTTTGACATACAGAAGATAACCATTAACATTCTCACCATTTTATAATAATTTCTTTGTATAATGTAAAATTGGATAAAAAATAGTATATTTTATGATATTTATTACTTGAGAACTAATAAAAATTAATGTTCAAAGTAGGGTATGTTTTCATACATTAAGTTATCAATTTCATAGATTTGAGTTATGTATCCAGTAACCTTTAGAATGAATAAGAATGCATGTTTTCCAAAATTATTTATGGTAATTCCTGTAATCACATATTTCTAGAGAAAATATGATGAGGGTATTAGCATGTTTGGAATCTGGGAACCAAAATATCTTTTTGATGTAAGAGGGACAATATTATGTATATTTTGTGAACTTCATTATACTGTTTTTGGATTTTTAACTTTTAGAAGAGTAATAAAGTTATCCATTGATGAAAATTTAATTTATTCTTCTAATAAACAATTTTTGAGTAATGGTTTTATGGATAACACTAGTTAAAAGGATATTTAGTGATTAACCTTATATCAATGATGTCCATATAAAATATATTTGAAGTTATATTCTTTTGGTTTTTGAAAAGGACATCACGTATGTTGGTTGACAACCAATAAAGTCTAGGAATGTCATATGTATTGACCCTAAAACAAAAATATGATAATGGTTTCACACCGAACACTAACCTATATGATGTCTTAGTCAATGTGTAATTATTTTTGTATAATAAATATTAATAATGAATCATTAGTGTTACTTTTTATGACTACTGAGTAAGGCATATTGATTTTGAATAAAAAATAGTAATACATTTCATTCTTTTTTGGGCCGTATGACCACATAAATGCGTATTTTAGTGATTTTGACATCAATGTTACTTTCTAGACATCCATTTCTTGATTTAATGGATGATTTAGAATTATATAAAAGAACAAACAATGGATGATTTTTTTTATAGAAACATATCTAGTAAGAATATTTCATTATATTCCATGTCAAAAGAATAATTACTCATAGATAGGATAATGATAAAAAAATGTGTTCTCCTAATACTAAACTTTTTGTTAAACTAATGGCCATTGAAATTACCCCTAATTTGTGACTTTGAGGTCCTCCACTTTTCCTTGATCGTTCACTTATTTATGATTGATGAAAAAAATCACTCCCTATAAATATATACACATTTCTTCCATGTCAAATCCTCGCTCCCATCCTATGTTCTCAAATAAGGAAACATGATAATTTATTACATTGGGAAATTGTTATGATTCGAACATTTCCTTAAAGGGATGATTTATAATTCATCCTTATAATGTGGGTTTCTATAAACAAACACTCAATTATTAAATGATTGATAAACCAGACAAATTTCATTTGTGAAATACATTTTATGGGCGGTATAATAGAACATCAAAATATATTTTGTTTTTTTAAATTTAATATTTTTTTGTATTTTTCATTTCATGTATGTAACTCTCCAGATCTGGGTACTACCCAAAGCTTCCCCATACCTTGTTGGCCATATGCCCCCATTCATATTTATCAAAACTCAGGAGGTTTATGACTAGCATCGATAGCCACGATATAATTATGGGGAAACTATTCCCTCATTTTTATTGAATACATAGTATATGACAACTAGTAAACAATAGAAGAAGTTGTAATACCAATCAATGATAAATAACAGACTACTAAAGGTAAATCCAACAGAATCCAACAAATATATAAGTATGATTCATTGAATATGTATCTGGGAAAATATCCAAACAAGTAAAAATGATGAAAAACAATACATAATCCAATGTACAAAAGAAATAGTAAATCTAGCATCATCGAAAACCGTGGCATGGTCACATGCTCTCCAGCTCCAACAACAATATTGTACCAGATGAAGAAGGGAACTTTCCCTTATCTTCCCCAACAACCATATAATATTTTTGGGTCCAAAACATGATCCAAATAGGGTGTGAGATGAATACAAGTTTAAAAATACCAAAACATCTATGCCTATCTTTCTGTGAATATATATAGCAGGCAATATGCAGATGTGAAGTAATAAAATAGGAAGTAGTCGAAATAAAAAAATCCTACAATTTTCAATTACATTAATTAACATTTAATATTCATCCTATGAATCATTTAAACATTCATATCGATCCTAATATATGTATCCCTTATGTACGTAACAAAATAGAAGACTTAGATGACCATTTAAACAATCAGGTAAGACAGAGTCCACGCTTGCGCTTTTCATGGAAGACTCATCACAATCATTTAATCATTCATAAAAAACTCTCTAGGATAGATCCCATGGTCTAACCCCTTGGGTTTAACATATCAACAATTCATTAAATAATGACCCTCTATGATTCTCTCATGATCTAATACATTTAGTATAAAATATCTCAAATAAATCATAAACAACAAACTTTGAATCTTTCACAGTCAATACCCCTAGGTCAACATGGAATCAAAAAATTATTATCGACCTCCTTGGTATCTCTCATGGTCATTACCCCTGGGTCGATGCCCACCTTGTATCTCTCACATTCAATACCCTTGGGTTAACATAATAGCAAAACATACATTATTGACCCTACCTTGGGAATCTCTAACAGTTAAATTCTCCTTGATCAAAAATTCACAAGGCATATTACAAGCATCTCATATAATTATTAACTCCATCATAACAGAACAAGGCATGGAAAACATTGAAAATCTAATATAAATCCTTGAACAACTGGCCATAAACAGTCAAAAAAAGAAAACTCACCCATGGGGTGTCCCATAAACAAGGTATCTAACATTACTCATACACAACAACCCTTTATTACTCAATCAACCCATAACAGATCACAAACTGGTTTAAATTCTAAATCAAGAAACACTATAAACATGAGTCTATTGTGCTTTTATAATATATTATCCAAAGTTTAATAAATGAACAAACAACTGACCTCGATGTCATATAATTGATATACTTGAACGTTAGGCCTTGAATCGACCTAGATAAATGTAGATCAAAAAATGGTGAAATAAAAAAACATTAATAACTCATGAGAGAGGAGGAATCTAGAAGAAAGGCTCTATATAAATTGATATCTCACTGGTGGGATTCCCACACACTTTGATGGTGTCTGAATCAGATCTTGGATGGATAATCGGAAGGGGATCGAAGTTGGTTTTCCATTATGTAGCTCTCATGTATGATCCATGGGGAGAAGATGTTACTTATGGACATAAGACACAACCCAACTCAGATATTTCAAACCAGGAGAAAAGTACATGGTGTGTTCATTAATAGTACACTCCATGAATTAGTCACAATTGGCCCCATAATTTAGTAGGTCTACTAGGTCATCACATGACCATGTACTCGTCTATTACACAGCTATTACATGATGATCTGCGACAACTACGTACATAGAGTGTTCATAGATGTACATTACACATACTTAAGAAAACCCAATTTATTTATTTTCCTAAACACATCCTAATATCAAGATCCTTACCTGAATTGAAGATTTGGTTTCTTACAAACATCCCCCTTTAAATCAATTCATCCCAAAATTTCACTTCCAAGGGTTGTGAAGAAAAATCTACAAACAACTCCTGCCTCTATAATTGCACATCGGCCACCCACTCCCATGTCTGATCCTACACTTGCCCGTTCTCCCACAAAATCCATACCATAAGAACAGACTGACACTGGAGAACCTTCTTATTGCGATCCATAATCTGAATAGGGTGCTCCTTAAAGGATTCATCAACCTCCCACTCAACCTCCTCGGTTTGAAATACATGATACAGATCTGAAATGTGACTTTGTAGTTGAGAAATATGAAATACGTCATGTATATCCTGACACCTCTGAAGTAACTGCAACTGATAGGAATTAAGACCAACTCTCTCCAAATCCTCAAACATTCAGATGTATCACAGTAAAGGCTTTCCACTATCTCCTGATCCTCTTTTGTCCCAACCTCAGTGTGACTTGAAAGAAAACCTGATCTCTGACTCCAAACTCTAGAGGTTATTTTTTCAATAATCATATAATTTCTAGCGATATTGTGTAGTATAAATCCTCTTCCAAATCAACTCCACCTACTTCGTTTTCTCGTGGACAAGACAAGGTCCCAAAATAGATGCCTCTCCTGCATCCATCCAATATAAGGGTGATCGATATGGACTACTGTACAAAGCCTCGTAAGGCACCATTAGAATCATTGCCTGAAAATTTTTATTTTAGGAAAACTCTACTAGGGGTATGTTTCTCTCCCAAGATCTCTCAAAATCTAGGAAAATTTATCGAAGCATAACCTCCAAAACTAGAATTTTTCAATTAGACTGACTATATGTCGGGGGATGGTAAGTTGTCCTCAAAAGTGCCTATGTACCAAAAGCCCACTATAGTCCCCGAAAGACATGAGAAGTGATGCAGGCATCACTATCTAAAATGATAGAGTGTGAAACCCCATTAAAATGTATTATATCTCGGATGTAAAACAACCCATGTTAATTAACACTGAAGTTCTCCATGATCGGTAAGAAATGTTCTACCTTTGTGAGTTTGTCATCAAAAACCCATATATCATAATTACATTGATGTTACCTGGTTAAACCCATCATGAAATCCATCACATCATCATTCCACTACCTCTCGAGAATGTGTATCTATTTGAACAACCATGTCGGTTGTTGATGCTCCACCTTCACCTACAAAAAAGTGGAACATCTCATAACCAAACTTTCTATAACACTCTTCACACCTAGGAAGCTATACTGACATTGTATATCTTGATACATCATAGTGACACTATGATGATCTTCCCATACTGAGGCATGAAAATATCGCAAAATCCCCTCTTGTATGTCTTCTAACACCCATATGCATCCACGAAAATTCATAACCGCATCCTCACATATGATACACCCATTAATAGGATCCTCCCATGACACACTCCCCCATAGGAATTAGCCTTTAGAATCTGATAGATGCCTCATTCGAAAATGATATAGTATTGTATAGGTAGGAGCTATAGAAGAAAGAAACGTCTACCCATTTCTGTCATGCATCTCCAAATGCATCTCTAGGAATAGAACTATAAGATTGCACTCACTACTGGCATCCTGAACTACCTGTATTTCAGTCCGCCTCTTCAATGCATAATCCATTGTGTTGCCTTTCCCCGGCATAAAGGCATGCCCAATGTCAAATGACTGAAGGTACCCAACAGAACTTCACTAACTCAAATTTATATCACCTTGACTAAAGATATACTTGAGGCTTTTCTGGACAGTGTATAGCAGAAAATGATCTCCCAAAAGATAATGTCTCTGATAGTGTAAAGCATTCACTACAACAGATAACATGATATCATGTGTTGAGTAGTTACTCTCATGTGGCCTCAGCATACGAGATCCATAGATAATGACTCCTCCCCACTGTATAATCAAATCTCGCAACCTGATACATGAGGCATCACAGTAAATAGTATATCACTGTCCCAACTCTGGAAAATTAGGATCGGTGCTGATGTCAATCTCCCTTTCA
This sequence comes from Viscum album, assembly GCA_963277665.1. Lineage (NCBI taxonomy): Eukaryota > Viridiplantae > Streptophyta > Magnoliopsida > Santalales > Viscaceae > Viscum > Viscum album. Next base: position 1,151,704,246 of record OY728122.1, read on the forward strand.
ACTAGTAAAAGATTGAATCGCTGGAATCTGTCCACATGTAATTGGCACCCTTCTTAGTTAGGCCTATTGGTGGAGATGCTAAGTTTGATTAGTCCTCAATAAAGCATTTGTAGTAAATAGTCTTCCCTATAAAACTTCATACATCAATGACTTTTTTCGGATACTCCCAGGAAACTACTGCTGTCACCATCTATGGGTCTATTGATACTCTTGTCCCTGAGATGATATGACCCACGAAATGAAACTAGTCCATCCAAAATTGGCACTTTGAGATCATAGAATATGAATGATTCTATCTCAGTGTACTCAATACATTCTATATAAGAATGGAATGGTCTTGTAGAGATTGAGTGTACACCATGATATCATCCATGATGACTACCAAAAAAATACAAGTAATTATTAATCACTCAGTTCATGAGTTCCATTAAAATTTATGGTGCATTCGTGAGATCAAACGCCCTAACTAAATACTTATATAGAGTATACTTGCTCTAAATGGATGCAAGACATATATCTGACACTCTAACGTGCAACTAATGATAATTGGATCTCAAGTCAATCTTTGAGAACATGTGGGCTTGTCAAATATGATCAATGTGATCATCAATCCTTGTCCAGGGATATCGATTATTAACCGTAACCATGTTCAACCTCCAATAACCAACAAAAATCCTAAGGTTACCGTCCACCTTCTTCACAAAAGGACAAGCGAACACCATGGAGAAATACTGAGTCAGATGAAACCTTTTTCCTACAACTCCTCTAACTACTTCTTGAGGTCTTATATCTATGGTGTAGCCATCAAATAATGAGAAATATACACCAGTTACACTACTAGAATAAACTCAATAGAAAAATATACCTCTCTCTTGAGGAAGACAAGAAATTTTCATCATGATAGAAATCTCAAAAATGATCCACCACTATAGGAAAGTCCATCTATGAAGTCCCCTGGTCATTCAGATAAAAAGAAAACATTTGTGTTATAATTCCACCAAACCCATGATGATTGGTTCTATTTCTACTCACTTGGATATCCCATTCACCCTTGTGTAGAAATGATCCACCCTCTGGTGATGTGATACTCACCCTACGACAATAGCTTTCTACAAAGGCATGAAAGGTGACCCACCATTCCATTCTGAGAATGACATAGAAGGCTATCATCTCTAAGTAATAGAGGACCCACAAGAAGTTTCACCTACCGACCACAGCATAGAACTCATTTCAGTAATGTACACTAGCTTTATTAATCCCCAACGAAGTTTATAGCATCACAACATATTTAGATGTAAAGATACAGAGCTCGACGCACTCCAAAATGACAATAGATATAAAAACTAGGGGAGGCCCCCATATCAAAATATCAGAATCTAAAACTGAGGTAGCTAGAATCATAGCTCTTACCATAGAGAGTTTTGCATCCTACTCTTGCATGATCCAATCCATTTCAAAGGATTTACCTTTATCGTGGCCTTGTGACCCAGCCTGGCTACCCTGAGGTAATCCACCCAATTGTTGCTGAGAACCTATTGTCTTTCTACCATGTCCGCGACAACATCCACTTCTTAATTAACCCCAATTTCATGAATGACGAGAAACAAGTGGTCTTGATCCTGAATTTGGAATCTCAACAGATCCATTATCACTCTATATCGATGAGAACATTCTACAAAAACATTGATTTTGTTCCATCATTCATCAATATCATCACTCTACTAGGTCCTTAGGGAAATGTGGTATCATATGCCAACTCTTCGAACATTGGTAAAACACCACATGGATCCCTAAATAAGCATCCCTTGAAGGCTTTATGTGGTTCTTTCTACTATTGGTCAAAAGAGTACCAACCCTAGATATTGGATTTCCTTAGCTCACTGCTCCAAACTCACGTAGATTGCGCTCAATAATCCGCACCTAGTTTACTATAGTATTCATCGATGTCTGCCTGAAAACATTCACCTGTGATCAAATGTCGTACAAGAGACCGTCCTCAAATTTCCTTGATAATTATAACTTTTCACCTCCCAAAAAAAGTGTGGAGCGCTGAATCTCTGTAACTAGGGAAGAAGAATCCATCACTAAAAGGGAACCCTGCTCCAAATGCTAGAATAATTAGGCTCGGTCTACCATCAACATCTCAGGGAAAATGAATTCATAGAAGTTCTTCTGAAACCCTTCCCATGACATATCCCGATCACATCCCCCTGTGAGATAACATCCCACTATCACTTGGTGGAATTACATAGCATGTATGTCACAAGCTCAACCATCCTTTTAAGAGGTGTCTCCAAATGTTCTAGGGTAGAAAATATGGCCTCAAACCATGATTTTTTATCCTGTGGTCCTCCATCACTTGAAAAAGAGGTAGGATGCTACTCATGGACCACCCTCATCAACTCTTCCATAGTCGTTGAATGATGTGGTGCTACAAGGAAAGTCAACATCATCCTCATAAATACTTCAGGGAAATATGCATTAAAAACTATGTTTGGTATAACACTTGCTTCCAAGATGGGCATGATAGGAGTATCTACTGGTAGTCCCTGATCTACCATTTCTGGTGTCTGGTCATTTCCATGTACCTAGCATACAACTGGGGGATTTCATGGTGGCATGAAGCTTTATGTTCAAGAAAACACCTCATTTAATGATTATAAAGGAACACAACATAGATGTTCTATAATGGAATAGTAGAATGAAATCATTCGTGTTTTACAAAAGAGGGTTACAGGGAATGTAGAACCTCAACACGGTGTGTTACATTAATCATTAACATGGGTGTGTACGTATACCAACATGTTAATGTAACACCCCATACACATGACATGTTCCTCTTGAGACATAGTGTGTACTTGAATATCCCATCCTACCCAGATACATCTACACTACTAGAACTACAATGTTCGGCATGTGTAATAATACACAGAGTGTTCACCCAAGATATGGCTTGTTATACATACATTCAATCCATCTGTGTTGTTAGTCACATAGATGGATACACGGTTGATTACTATGCAGTGTGTAAACCCTCGACATGGTGTGTACAACCCATGTTTAATCCACCTATGTTGTTAGTCACATAGCTAGATACACGGTCAAATATAGTTTGAAGTATACTCCCAGTACACAGTGTGTTTTACCAAAAGTTTACAAACCCCATGTATCTTCTCACATATTCAATCACACAGTAAAGAACTAAATGGAATGTACATACCATACATGTTCTGTACTTAAGAAAAGTCCGTTCTTCTTGTACAAAAGAACACATGTCGTGTGTTCAAAACATCACATGTTGTGTTTTCTGGGTTTCAAGAAAGAAAGGCTCTAAAAATTATCTAAAACTCTTAAAACATAAAATTTTCCCAAGGATAGACATGTTCTAATCTATGAGAGTTTTTAATCCCCATAAATAAATGTTTGGTATCCTTAATCATTTCATATTAACAGAATTCAATTTAATGCTCAAACATGATCCACCATATTCTCATCGAAGAGTACCCATAACAAGTTAGGGACCAATGTTTGGCATACATAAAAATGGAACATTACATATACTAATACCCTATCAGAATATCATGAATTTATGTCACAACATCTATGAAAACAACATGCATATCTAGAACAACATCTATCACAAAACCATGCAATCAGTAATGCACCATAAATGGCATGAGAAGAATGCTTGGAATGTGATCTCTAGAAAGTGAATATATTTTGCATGAAATGGAATACCCTAATCTCATCTTGTTGAAAGCAAAATATAACCAAAATGATATAAATAAAAATAGCACATGATAATTGAATCACCCCATGGTGAAATCCAATCAACTGTAATAATCGGAAAACCAAAAAAATTACAACATTCGAGGCTACATAGAATTTCCATGTACACAAATTAGGTACTCCCGATAATATATTATTACCAACTACTGATTCTTTAGTATCCAAGTATATTGGCTCAACATAGTAAAGAAAAGTAGAAAATAAATGGTCTAATACCACATTATTGCATCCCAGTTTTGGGTGCTTCCAAGAGGTGCTCCGTACCCGGTTTGTCACAAGACCTCATTCACATTTCTACACACACCAAATTCTGTCAAATAGAAGAAAGGGACAATTTATGATAATAGGGAGACTATTCCATAATTTTCGTAGTATATAGTGGATAAAAAATGGTAAAAAATAGTAGAATCAAAATAAAAAATAGAAGTAATTAGCATAAGACCGATGGTAAATCCATAAGATGCCATAATATATATATATATGTATATATATATGATGCCTGGAATATGTATCTTGGAAAACAATAAAATAATTTACAATGCTGGAAAACAATACAAAAATCATTGTACAAATAAACAATAATGTTAGAGTCATCACAAGAATCATCTTGGTCCCATACTCTACAGCTCCAACCGCAATCATATTCCTGATGAAGAATGGAATTACCCCTTATCTACACCTATAATCATATAATTTGTTTGCATCCAAAACATGACTCAAATAAGGTGTCAGATGAATCCTAGTAGGTAACCACAAAAATTCCTATTTCTAACATTTAGTAAATATATATAGCTGGAAATATAAATAAATAAAGCAACAAACCATGAAGTACTGAAAAGTAAACTATAATATAGTTTTCAATTACATTCATTCACTTTTATTATTCATCCACTAAATAATATTAATATTATTATCTAGACAAAGCTCTATACCACCTATGTTTGTAATAAAATAGTTGTATCAGAAGATCATCAGAAGAATCAAGTAAGACTGAGTCCAAGATTGTGATTTGGCTAGGAAGACTCATCACGATCATTCATTAATTCATTAACAACCCTCGAGGAAAGAAATCATAGTATAACCCCATTAGTTTAATGTAGCACCAGTTCATTAAATAATAACCCATTTGGAATCTCTAATTGTCTATTTACCTTTGTCTAACATAGTAATAATAAATCATTAAAAACCCCCTGGGTAGCTCTCTTGGTCGATACCCCTAGGTCAACATGGCATAAAGAACATATAAACGACCTCTTTTGAAGCACTCACAGTCAATACCCCTGGGTCTATTACCACCTATAAGCTCTCAAAATCAATACCCATGGGTAAACATAACTATAGAACATTCATAAATAACCATGCCTAGATAGCCTCTCCCAGTCAAATTCACCTTGGTCAATATTTCAAAATTCATATCATATGCATATCATATAATCAGTAACTACATCCTAACAAAATGAGTCATGGAAAACTAGGGAAACCTAATTGGAATCCTAGACAAACTTAACATAAACAATAAAAAAAGTAAAGGCACCCACAGGGTGTCCCATAAACAAGGTATCCAACCTTAAACATAAGAAAAACCCCTTTATTAATCAATAAAACCACATAAGGTAATAAACAATGTTAAATTACAAATCAATCAAAATCCAAAATGTGTTTATGTGGCACTTTAATCATATATAATCCAAAAAATGAACAATTAATGGCCCATACCACGTACGTCGATGTGGGATGATCGATATAATTGAATGTAATCCCTTGAATCAGCCTATATTGGGATTGATCTACAAAATGAAGAAAAACGCCCAACCTTGAATAACTCATGAGAGATGAGGGATCCGGAATAAAGGATCTAGTGTAATTGATAACAAACCTATGGGATTCCAATGTGCCCGTCAACGTCTCAATCAAGGCGCAAATAGAGAATCAGGTGGGGTTCAAAAAATTTCAGCCATTCTGCCACTCTCATGTTTAAACCATAGGGATAACAAGACACTTACAGACAAATGAAACAATCCCTCTCGGATATATCAATTGAATAGAAAATTACATGATGCGTTCATAAATAGTACACGACATGTATTAGCCTCAACCGAAAATGAACTTAAGTGGGTCATCCAGGTCATCACACAACCATGTACTCGGTCGTTACATGGCTATGTACTTAGTCATTACATGGCCATGTATTTGGTTATTACATTGCCAATACATGGCTATATCTGGAAGCTGGGTACACGACATGTACATAGGAAAAACCCCATTTCCACATTTTTATAAAAAACATCCTCAAATATTGATCCATACATGAAATGATGATCTTGGTTCTTACAACATAGAAATAAAAATAGTTTATTTTATATTAATTAACTAGCTATGTCCTTCTTTCAATACACACAACATATATTTTAGCAATATCTACTTGGAACACTAAGGATATATTTCATTACATAGAATAATGACTTTCCACGATGGCCTGCATAACAAACATGAACAAGGCTTTCCGAACAATAATATTTCATTAAAATATGATTACATAATATAATAAGATATATCCTAGGTGTGAAATTAATAATTATTAATAGATTTAAACTAATTATGAAACTTATATTTTTTAACAATATATATTATCAATTTAAAGGCTATAAATTAATTAGAAATGAAATTATAAGAGACACGTGAATATAAAGGATATTTTTTATTATTCTCCCAAAAAGGTTTTGTCTTAAAAAATTAAATTAATTAATAATTTTACATTTTATTATTTTAATACTTGATTTACATATTAAATCAAACGATTACACATTAATGAAATTTATTTCAAAGAAATAAGATAATAAAAAACACAATATTATGCTTAAATCTCAATATTTTTATAAATGTAGTTTGTCCACCTTTTAATGGGGAACCCATTTTAAATTTATTTTTTTTCAGAATTTTAAATATTTATTATGTCAAATTAAAATTCATATTTATAATTGAAACATAAAACTTATGTTATGATAAATATTTGGTATTTTTTGTTAAGGTTTAATTTTTAATGAATAGTCAAAAATACAGGATTTTAATTCAAAAAAACTTTTTATTATAATTTATTTATAAGGTTAACTTATAATTTAAATTGGTATAAAATTTTAATTAGATAATAATTTTATCAATCATCACAATTAATGTCAATAGAATAAATTTCACTTATAAATTTAATAAAAAAAGAAACCATCTTAACATTTTAACTTCAAATGCCCGCATTATCGACCAGATAACGAGAATAAATATAAATTAATTTCTTCCACATATGTGTTTTTTATTGTTAAAAATGGATTCCATATTTGTAATAATATTAATTTAAAATTTATTATATGGTAATCTTAATTTTTGAACAAAAATATTGTTTTGTTGAAATGAACATTATCTATGGATGGTAAACCCATGACTTTTTCCATTTATTGTGTAATTTTGTTATTGATAAGTACAATGCATTGATTATTTTTTATAGTTAAAGGAAAATCATAGAGGGATTTTCTAATGTTTCATTTGGTATATTTATTAATTCTTGGTTTATTTATGAAGGGCTTGTTGAAGGAAACAAGAGGTAATGCCTTTTGATCATCTGGATTAACGTGAACATGATTATGAATTATAACGTGATACATGAGAGGTTAATTACTCATGTATTATATATATGATAAATAATAAATATATATAGGTAGAGGATCCAAGAGATATTGATATCCCTTAGGATGGGATACCATTTGAGCTTCACATCTGGATCTAAGGGATTGACTATGAGATCTCTCTTGGTGATGGATGCCATTGGGTATGTCCCGCTCTTCCTAGTAGCTTGATCGAGGGGATAAGAATTGAGAGATATCCTATTGATGGATACCTTTGGGTACATCTCAGTAATTCCAGTACATGCATGCTAAGAGACCGTGATGTCTCTTCGAAATGTGTTAGGGTCTATACCGTAAGAGATTCCCCTGGAATTGGATGGTGGTAGGTTATGTCCTAAAACATCCCAACATATGTCTATAATTATATATATAATAATACAATATATATAAGGTGACCTGGTAAGAAATCCCATCCACTAGATGAAGTAGTTAAACCCACTAGGTGTCCATTTTTGGAACCAGAGTTAGAGGTTAATTGTTTATCCAGAATTGGATTAATTTCATATTATTATCAGCACACTTTTAGTTACAAGTGACTACTTGGAGTACACATAAACGTCATTGGTGGGTGATTAATAAGAATCTATCTAACACCTATCTTTGTACACCATTAGAACCAATGAAGATTATGTTGCTTCCAGTACATGAAAGGGTAAAGGCCCTTCAACAGGTTGTTAAATTGTATTTCATAGCAGAAACATAAGAGAAAATGATCAGTCTTATTGTTGAGATGCTCGTGGAATTTCCCCCCTTTTTTTATTTGCTGTTGTTGTATATAGTTCATGTATATATCTTTCATTTAATATTATTAATATTCTATTCATCATTAAATCATGACACATCCGTTGAGTTTTTTCTATGAAATTTAGTTTTTCAGTCTTCCGATGTTTTCTGTTTATGCTTTTGTTGTTTTCTATATCTCACTATTTTATAATGCATCTACTAATGATTAAATTATTTTACAACATTTTTGCTACTCTGACATGTTGGTACAGTCACCCCACTATATGACCCTTATAATCACACTACAATTCAGTTTCCTCCAGTGTACATGGAGACGCGCCTGAGGTTATGTTCCCAACTTGGCTCGGAGCACGGGTTAAGTGGAATCTGGGTCTAAGACAACACAAAGTTGTATCAAATGTATGTTAATTCATTAAATTAATATTTAGAGACAACAAGTATGAGATTTGGAAATGTTTGGTAGTTGGTCATAATCCATTCATGGGTGTCGCAAACCTATGTATTGTGTAAGGGATAAGTTTTCCGAATATACATTTTTGTTCCCTTTTTGGTTATTATTATTGATATCATATTATTGTTGGCTGATTAAAATTTTTTGTGATGTTATTGATGATGATATTATTGGATTTATAATTTCATTACTTTGACTCAATTAATTGTGGGTTGTCAATTAAATCAATTGTCACCATAGACATAGTATGAATAGGCCATGCATTTTTTCCATGTCCTGTATAATTTTTAGCAAAATTTTACTATTTCATGTAGATTTTACCAATTTTATATGTTACACTACTCTGACATCTCTTATAGTATATATAATGTACTATGGTTTTAGTTTTATTGGCTTTCACTATTTCATTCATAACTTGTTTGGGCCCTTATGGATCAGAAAATGGAATTCCAACTAACTCATCCATTTAAAAGGAAGTATACGTACATGAATAAAAAAATTTATATTAAAATGAAATCCATGAAAATTCCATATTTCTTTTCATAGGTTTATGGTAACTTACGAGTCAAAAAATGGAATATCATTGGACTTGACATTTATAAATTATTTGAATGTCTAAATGAGAATATTCTCAAATAGGAGATGAATTTTAACTTAAGAATAACCAATCTTCACATGCTAAACCCAAAAACATGACCCAATCCTGACCATGATTGTTGGTAATGGGTGATTCTCCATTATTTTGGCTTGTTATGGTTTATTCAAACATCTAGTCCAAGCATTGGAAGAAGGTAGATTAGTTGGTTCATTCTTATAGGAAGGCTTCATAACCTATCCTAGATTCTTAAATCCAATAATATGAATATCATGAATCTATTATGAGACCTTCATTTTGCATTGTAGTGTTATGTATCTATGTTAAAATCGAGTCACGTGCCCTGAAGTTATCAACTTTCGTGTTCCGAAGGTGGTTGGACATGTATCGCCCATTTTTCCTCCTATGGACCCAACTGTTGATTATCTCTAATAATAGATGTGGGAAAAGAATCCTAGTTTTGAGAGGGTTTTCTATGAATTTAATTTGGTCTAAAAGGTGGAGTGTGAGCTGGCTTTGAGTATGGTTGAGTTGACTCCTGTGTTTTAGTAGTAGCATCCTTCAACCTTCTTGGGGGATGGTAGACCATATATTGTGGAGTCTTGGATTGAGGGGATCCTGTTAATATTTGAGCATCTAGAGATTCCTCCAGTGTAGAGGGTGAATAATGGTTGTTATATGATATGAAAATATGCTAAGAGGTGGTGGTATGTCATCACCCAGGTATATCAATATAGAGATATGGTTCTATATGACATTAAAACTATCTTCTATGACTAATAAAATCCCAGAAATCGAAGGATGAATAAGATAGAGAGTTCTTGAACATGCATTAGGGAGCCATATATGTTATGAAATTCTCATAACGTTTTACTAATCTTCTATGGTTTTATCCCTCCTAAGATACTAGTGATCTGATGGCTACAAGACAATTTGTGGATGGGTTACGTTACACCATCAGGTCACAGATCAATGTCATAAAACAAATGAAAATATAGGAAATCATCAACAAGGCCCTCATTATAGAGCATAATTTGAGAGATGTTGAAGGCTAAATCCATCGTGGTTCGACACTTAGATTGTCTTGTGGATATTAAACTTAGTAAAAGAAGGTATCTGAGACTACTCACAGAGGTAACAATAGGTTGGGCCCCAGCTCTGGTACTTCTCTTGTGTATAACAAATAAAAAATGATACGGAACATCAAATCATTTTGTTCATGGGATCCAATTGAGGGTAGAAGATATGGAAGGATGGACCATCTCTATCATTTCTACAAAATTTTCCCTCCATTTTCTTGTGAACATAGATCTACACCTATTCCTATAGAAGGAGCGGAATCAGCAGGATCACAGTAGCTATGTTGCTAGAATATCACAAGTCTATCATATAGAGGAGGTGATTGAGGAAGAGGCATCCAACATATGATTGTAATCATAAATAGAGTGGGCCTACTAATGGAAGTCATAAAGTGACTCTAGGATATGGTATATACCAGTTAAATGTATTACTATATGTACTATAGGAGAGGAGCACCACACCATCTATTTTATGTTGTACTATTGTAGTAGCCACAACATTAGTTTCTTTATTGTTTGATACAGGTGCATCAAAATGGTTTATATCTATGAGAATCCCTGATTTTTTCCCTCGACATCAAATAAGTCATAGTTTCGGGATGGTAGATACACATATAGGTATATATATAGAGGGAGTTCACCGCTATCATAATGTTTTCATGAGATAGGCAATTACTAATTCATATGGAACCTGTATTTCCTAAACATGAAAATATTTGATATAGTCATATGGCTAGAAATGTCAGTTCCCAATAGATATTGAATTGTATTTTGTCATCATAGAATGAATTTTATATCAATAGAGGGCATTAAACACATGCATAAGGTAGAAAGGGATGTTTACGCTTCATGATCAGGACCTAAGTAGTAGAGGCTGGGTAACATCACAACACTGGTTTCCAATTTTTATCTTGATTATTAGTTATTACAACTCATTGAAATTACTCATGTATTGTAGTGTTACATAGACTTCTATATTGATGATTTCTATGGTCAACCAATAGTGATAAGGGTAGAGTTTACTATTGATCTTGTACCATGAGCAACATATGTGACCATTCCTCCTTATAGGATTCATCCTAAGGAGATTCTAGTGCTCAAAATTCGTTAGAGGATCTAAAGGTGAAGGTATTTATACACCCAATAAATTATCATTTTATTTTTCGGGCCCTCTTTTCCATGAAGGAAAATGGTACCCTTAGTCTTAGTGTAGACGATCATCGGATGAATCATCTTTCTATTAAGAAACAATATCCACTACCAAGAATAGATGACATATGTCATCATATCTATGTAGACAAGGAGTTTTCAAAGATAGATCTGAGGTCAGGCTATCAGCATGTGCATGTTAGGATACCAGACATCACTCATACCACATTTAGAAGAAATTGTGATCTATATGATTACCTGGTTATGTCATTCAGACTAAAAAACACACATGTAATATTTATGGATATTATGAACTATATCTTCCACCTATCCAGGGATTATTTTTTTGTGGTATTTTTATGATATCTTTGTGTATTTGTTCTACATACATGACCGTGTAGTCATCTTGGTATGAGGATGAATTCATAGAGATAACATCAACTCTATGCTAAGATTAGTTAATTCAACATCTAGATTGACCAAGTCTACTTCTTAGATCATATCATCAAACATTCCAGATATTTCATATACCCATTGAAAGTGAATGATACAGATTCATTAGAGCATCCCAAGAACATATTTGATATCTGATGATTCCTAGGGATTTTCTAATACTACATACACTTTATCTAGTATTTCCCAAACATTGTAGTTCCACTTATGATATTGATAAATAAGGGTGTGAAATTTGAATAGTCTAAAGCATGTGATGAAGGATTTTAGCAGTTAAACTATAGACTGAATTTAGTAAAAATACAGATTGTATTTAAGAAAAAAGGGCATATATAGTCTACTATCATTCATCTGGTGTTAGGATTAGAGAATTTCTAAAGTAGGATGACTTATTAATTGCATATGGTTATTGTCCATATAGGCCTCATTAGTGAAATAACCTGATAGATGACCTCATGGTCATAATACTTGTTCATTTCATAGGAGGTTAGAAACATTATTCAATGGGTTATAGTTCTATGGTGCACACTGACAGTAATATAAACAAATACATATTCACACATGAGTATCTGAATCTTAGGTACTATAGGTGGGTTGAGTACCTACAATCATTTGATTTGTAACATTCCTACACTATATAGATGAGGGATTCTGTAATTAATTCTTTGATCAAGAAAACTCAGACACATGCTATTCATGATTCTAGTTATGAATGGAATCTTAGGGCCTCATTCTCAAAGATTAATGTTGAGGATCAAGAAGACTATGGTTAAACTATTCTCTCAGCCTTATTAGTGACATATAATCATCTATAATGGGTATGGTCGATACAAAAATCTGATATTGAAGGCCTCTACTGTGGGAATGTTACCCAGATTATGATACTACTTTTGGTCAAACAGTTGTTGAGGATGATTCTCTATTGTATTATAGGTGTGTGTGGGTCCTGATAAACACAATAGAGGTGCTAATGTGGGATTTCTATGCATCATCTTGGGAATTTCACCCTGGTGCCACAAAAGTTTATTGGTCTCTACGACACCTATATTGGTGGGGGAGGCAACATTAATGATGAGATATCTAATTTCATAACTCAATGTTTTACTTTTCTAATGGTGAGAGATGAACATTAGCATCTGCTGGAGATTCTTCACCCATTATCCATTATTCATTATATATCGGACGATGTTTGTATGGACTTCAAGACTATTCTTCCCGGATCACCCAATGGAAAAACGTGTGAATTTTAATTTTGATTTTTCCACCTATTTCACACTTCTTACATATGAAAGAGACAGTCATGGAAGATGATCTTGGGATGTGGTAGATCAATGAGGTAGTATTTCTTCATGGAGCTCCATGTTATGTCTTTTCTGATAAAGATACTCATTTCATTTCAAAATTCATGAATTGGTTGTATAATTCCTTTAGTATGTAGGTACATTTCATCATGGTCTATCACCTATAAACTGATGTATAGACAAAGCACAAAATCTGGTCTTAGAGGAGACGCATTGAGCGTGTGTACTTGATTTGGTGGTTATTGGGAAAATTAAATTCCTCTGGTCATATTTTATTATAAAAAAAGAATTAAAGATAACATTGAAATGGATCTTTATGATCCATTATATGGTAGACATTTTTTGACCTCTATTATAGCTAGAGGTAGGGGAGCCAGTAGTTATTGGGCCACCTCTCATGCATGAGAATATAGAGTACATCTAGCTGAAAAAGTTGATCATGTTGAAAACCTAGTCTAGAAACCAGTCTTTTTACAAAATACACTAGAAACCTCTTGAGTATGAGTTTAGAGACCATTTTTTCTAATGACTCACACGTATGATGGTGCATAGGCATCTTCAAAATTAGGGTATGATATCCTCAAGATTCATTGGACCCTTTGAGTGTGTTATGTAAATAAGGCCAGTGGAATACCATGTGTCCCTTCCTCAGATATACTAGTCATTGCATTTTGTTTATCATGTATCTCATCTTTTTCGATACTATCTAGACCTGACTCAAGCCTTTTAGCCTGATGAGTTTGGGATAGAAACAAATTATTCTTTCGAGGAGTACCTAGTGTGTATTGTTGATCAAAGTGTAATGAAATTCTAAGGTAGGATCATTCCTCATGTTAGGGTTCTATTTCGGTACAATCAAGTACAGGATGAGGCATGGGAGTAGAAAACTGATATAATATCTCAATGGTCATAAATATTTGTAGGAAGTACCTTTATACCCTGTGAAGGTCAACTCAGAGATAAGTTTCTTTAAGGAGGGGAGGATGTCATGACTTACCATTTTAATGATTGAATAGATCATTAATTTTTTGTTATTAATATTTCATATAATCATTATAAAGGTATAGTAAATCCTAGGGATGTTATGATGAGAATCATGGGATTTTACATAGCATGCAGTTTTGATAAACTAGGAAACAATAAGGTTTTCTTGGTTAGTGGAAACTATGATATCCCGGGCACACCATTTTTTTAAACTATGTTTTTGTTGACATGACACCTGAAAGTCTGCAAGGATTGTCTACAACTATGTGGGCCAAGGTGCATGGTTGTGAAACTTGTTGCATATGGGGGATAAAGCCATAAATCATGATTTTTGTGGGGCCTAAAAATTTGTTTCATAAACCATATACATTGTGATATTTGGAAACATTACAATTTTTTCCCACATAAACCTTAAGTGTAAATTCTATTCCTCCCTTTTTTTCTAGTAACCAAACTTGTGGGTTGCACTCACATTGGGCTCCTTCCTCATCCATGTTTGAATCACCAATATCACCTCTGTCAAAAAACCAATAGCTGATCCTTTGGAAGAATCAGATATATGAAGGTAAGGATAACCCCATGCCCTCCATATATCTTGGTTAATTTCACCACCTACTATGCTATTTAGATATTGGGCCATTCACCCTATTTTAAGGGTGTTGTACTTGAAATTATATTTCTTCAAAACTGCATCAAATCATCGGTCGATATCGAGAAAGACTACATCTATGACCATATGGTTAGAATTCATAATGTTTTTTATTTGAGTATTGTTCATTATGTATTTATTATTTCATTCCATAAGTTATCGTTTGCTGATATTTTATATTGTGTTGATTACATCATGTTTAAAAAACCATATTTCCATGATATGGTGATTTGGTTCATTTATAGACATTTTGACATCACACATACTCTATATTGACACCCATAAGGGGTACACCTAATATTTTTTTCTTTTTGACCTGATTTCCCAAAATGCATGAAACTCATTTTGGCTTTCTTCATGACTTTTAAATAGAAATGACCATTGTTACTTGTGTTATTAATGTAATATATGTTTCCCCAATTGTGTTTGGATCATTTTGATGTGGAATTTCTCAAATTTTCAATTGGGTTTTTTCATGGCCTTACTCATTAACCCTGTACATTTTAATGGTATATTTTATGTTTAAGAAAGTTGGATGGTCTGTCAAGTATAGGGTGGATAGGGTAAGATGGATACGACCTTTATAATGAATAGTTTTTGATGGAATGATTTCACAGGATGTCATGGACATCCTCTGTTCATGTTTTAATAAAATGTAATCAAATGAAATTGAATTTTTGTTAACATAAACTTGATATGTAGATGGTAAACCCATTCATCTGTCTATGCCTTGTGTAATTTGATTAATGATAAATAAGATGCATTCAATTTTTTCTATTATGGTTAATGTAACACATGATAGTTTTTTCCTCATGTGTAATGTGGTATACTTTTTCACACATTGGTTTTATTGTTAAAGGCTTGATGACATGACACGAGAGATAATGCCTTTTGATAATCGTGTTTAATATGAAAAAACTTTTAAATTATAATGAGTTGCTTGAAAGGTTAATGACTCATGCATTATATGTATGATAAATCATTATTCTATATTGGATGAGGATTATGGGGATTGTAATTGACCATGGGATGAAAGACTATATGAGATTCCCAAATTGAGAAAAGGGATTGACTCCGAGATTTTGACAGGTGATGGATACCTTTGGGAATGTCCTGGATCTACGAGTAATTGGAGAATTGAGATATACTATAAGAGCTCCCATAGTGAGTAATGACTTTGGGTATGTTGTGTTCCTTCATGTACATGCATTCCAAGAGACGGTGTGAGCTCTTGGAATTTGGTTAGGGTCTATATCGTGATAGATTCCCCTTGATTTTGATGGTGGTAGTGTACGTTCTGATCCTTCCCAACATATGTCTGTAAGTATATATATAATGATACTATATATATATTAATAATGTGTCATGATTAGACATACGATCCATTGGCTAAATCACGAAAACTGTATGGTGTCTTTTGGGGTACTCAAGTGTGATGTTAATTGTTTATTCAGTATTGTCTTACTTTCCTTTTATTATTCACACACTACTTACATATGGGGGCCTACTAAAATTACATTTAGACACCTTTAGTTGTGTCATACTAATATTTATCCCAGACCCTATTAGTGCCACCCTTGGAACATAAGAATTTTATGTCACCATATGTACTAAAATGGGTAAAGGTCCTTATAATAGTATTTGACATGTCCTTCTTAACTAGATAATTGGAGGAGTGGATCAATCACTGGAACAGGTGCTCATGGTGTCATTTTTTCCTTTTGTTGTTTTGTTCTATTTTATAGAATATTTGTATTTATTTTTTCATTTCTATATTTCATTCATTCCATGATTCGATATATTAGACACAACCATTGAATATTTTTTCTCTTATATTCAGTTATTCATAAATATGTCGTTTACTATTTATGCTTCCATTGTTTACTACATATAACTATTTTATTATTCTTCCAATACTGTTTAATTTCTTTTATCCAATGTGCTAATATATCATGAGGGTATAGTATCCCTACTATATTACCCCAACACCCACAATACTGGTCAGAAGCCTCTTGTGTTTGTGGAGACCCACCTGAGGTCATGTATCCAACAATTCTCATGGGAGGGGCTAAGTGGCACTCGGGTCTAGGACATCACATAATTTTATCATAGGAAGAACCTATACATCATTCCTTATTTATCCCACAGTATCCATGAATAACTTTGTTAGTATATATCAATTTCAATATGATTATCCCTTCATACACAGCTCATGGTATGATTCAAAACTATATATTGAACTATTGTGGGGGAATTTTAACTGCTGATAGACATGGGATGTTGTTATTAAGAATTTGTACTATGGAAATGTAACTGTATATATGTTTTGGTCCATGATTACATTTGTAATTTTCCACACTTTCCCCTTTCATTTTAAAATTTTTATAAAGAAACACAAAAGGTATTGGGACGTGCATTAAGAAGGTCTAACATCACTATTAGAATACCAATGAATCCTATCCTAGATCTTATGTGGTTAACTGATTGATGTGAAACACAATATAGAGATGATTTTGGAAAATAAATAAATTTAATGAAATAGGATACAATTTTTATTATTACCTAGTATAATAATCATAATACCTTTAGCTATTGGATAATGGAATCATTGATCTTAGGAGGATCGAATTTATTACACCATTTCAAAATTTAGTGCATTTAATTTATAGATTACCCTACTTTGGATAATGATTTTTATCACTTTCTCACCATCCGTAAATATCAGTGTCTTTTAAACCCTATTTTTGAAGCCATCATGATAAATTTCGCATTTTTATTTACGATGCTTTGATGTTAGAAAATATTAAATCCTAAGGATAAGAACATGTATTGAAATTAAGTTCATAAATCAAGTTTTATTTTACCTTAAAAGGTAAGATAACATTTTTTGTGTTTAAAATTGAAAAATTGGTATAGTATTTATGAAATAGTTATGAAATTGTATTTAATGGAAGAACGAATCTGGATAAAACCTGGACCATGAGGTATTCCTGATAATTTCTGTTGGATTGATTCTAGAATATTGACATTTTCTTCTTACACATAGTATTATCTTCCTAGTTTTAATGCATTTTTCATATTTTAAAAATTGTTTCCATTAGAATCTCGGCTAAGATGTTGTTTCTTGATGACAAGAATTATTCAACTATGGTGTAATTTGAGAAGTAGAATTTATATATACTTATTGCATGCATTTAATAAAATTTTATTCATGTATAATTTTAAAAATCATTTGGTTCAGACTTTTTTTGAATGAATAAGACATTCTAGACACATATGAAGAAACAAAAAACAACTGCTAAAAACAGGCATTACATGTAATGTACATCATACCGAATTTGATGTCCTACTTCACCACTTGAATACAGATCCATAAACCAACTTGTGATGAGTTGACATAATGTTAAGATAATACACGATGTGTACATTCATTACATGATGTTGATATTTCAATGACTATAGTCCTAATAAATTTGATCCACGTGCACAACATGTAATTATTCACAACATGAAAAGATCACATGCTCTCCTGGTCAAGGATAAGAATACATTTTCTAATAGGAATGGGAGATCTCAAATAAAATACATGAATCCAACATATAAAATCTTCTAATAATAGGAAACATGTCCCTTAATTCATCCCATGAAATGAATTACTTATGCATCATGTATCTCTTGGATAATTCATATTTTTGGATATCTTATGCATCTAGATAGCTTTACGTTACTATGTTTTCATCAAATCATTTATCCCAATTACAAATTTTTTTAATTTCAAATTAGTTTTAATGCATTAGTTTTTTCATTTTATTAAATCATTATTTATTTTTTGTTGATTTACGTTATTTCTTCAACCATTGTGAATCTTTTTATATTACTAGAATACTTTTCAACATCATTCATCATACTTCATCAAAAAATGCACCATTATTCATTTTTCCATGCATAGTAAGTGTTTTTATAGTATATACGTTTCTTGAAATTATTTATCCTGATTGTATTTAATGAGTTAATGATATAATTATTATTTGTAAATTAATTCATGATTATGCATACCAGGTTTAGTATTTTTTTTATCAACACCTCCATGAACAACTAATATGCATAGGATTAAGTGTTAAGATAGGGGTGTTTCAAGTAATAATGAATATATAGTCTAATCCTTGGTCACCCTATAGATATTAATTAGGTATACAATAATTTATCTTCAAATGTTTTTTGCATACTTGAAAATATGAAGTGAAATTGAAAAACATAACCAAATTAGAGTTGAGAAAAACTATGGCCCTTAAACAATGATTCTATATCAGATAATCCAAGAAAAATCACCTAGTTATCAATCTAAACTCAGGACATGGGATATATGGAGAATAGGTAGATCAAATTGGATTGACCAAAAACAATTTTTAACCCTCACACTGCTTCAAAACCTAATTCATATGATTATCCAATGAGAAATATTGAATTACCTTCATTCAATAACCCTAAACATTAACACAATCCACACCTTTTTATCTATAATAATTCCAAACAACCTAGATTAAGTAAAATAAAAAATAGAATAGTAAACGTGGTGAATCATTTCCATGGTATTAATTCAAATTGTTGATTGGATACCAATTATCTACGTGGGTTCTACCCCACTATTCTACTTTAATATTCCTTAATTAAATGTGTTTTTGGAATTATAATTTCTATTTTTAACTACACCTAAGAAAAGCAATTGATTTGTGTGGGGGAGTCAGTACCCAACATATCAATGATCATAAAAATGACTCATGGAATATATCATGGATTTTTTTAATAAATTAATCAATGAAAATGATCTATAAGAATGTAAGAGTGGAATAAGACAATGATTTTTGGAATTCAAACATGAATAGAAAATCATTCCATTGTAAATAAAGAATTGTTTCCAATTATATCCTATTAGATTAGTTTTACTCCCCAAACAATCATAATTGTAAAGGTTTACCCCATGAATATTATAGTGGAAAAACTCCCTTACTGAATAGGGTTCACCCCCATTCCATGTATATTTATCCAATGAGATATTAATCATTACATAAGGAATTAGAGGAATATATTGGTCACACCCATTTCGATTATAATGTGACCACCATACTTGGTTATAATGTAACCAACATCTATGGTTATAACCTTGCCCCCATCCATGTTTTATAATGTAACCATAAATCACTAAACAATTATAATAAACTTATGTTTCATATGATTATAAAATTTTTATCTTCTTGAAACCAATGAAATGAAATGGTTTTCATAAGAATTTAAAAATACAATAAAATATGGAAATGTAATTGGTTCCATAATCATTTCATCTTTTCATTATAGTATAACTTGGTGAAAAGGAGTAGGTTCAATAAAAAACATTCCATTGTAAACATAAAACATTTAGACTATGAATAAAGATGGTATTATTGGATTATATCACTTGAAAAGCTTAAGTGGCATCAATGGGTTTAATATTAGACGAAATTTTTTTTGGAAGAATACTTATTATAACACTAAAAAAATCCATGGATATAACTAAACCATCATCCTTGTTTAATAAAGTAACCATCCATTGCCAAATTAAAATCTTACACTTTTGGTCCCTAAGATCATTAAACATTTATCTTCTCAAAACCAATGAAAAGAAGTGTGATTCATAAAATATTTTGATGAAGAATAAGGATAGTATTATTGGATTGTATAACTATAATAAATTAAGTAGCATAAAAAATTTTCATGTTATATGAAAATGATTTTGAAAGATAACCAGCTATATTTTTTAGGAATATAAAATTTACAGATTAAAAATTATGTTCTAAAACTATATGTTCACAAAAAATTAGGAAAATAATTTTTATTATAAATAATATTTCAAAATTTTAAATCATTATATAAAAATAAATTAGTGGTGATGTTGGTGGAAAATAATGTACATTTTGAATATGTTTAAATAGATATTCCCTACATACTTCTGGTAAAAATCTAAAAAATGCCTATTTAACATACAAAAAAGATGATGCATTATAAAATATTTTGAAAAATATAAATTTGTTAAAAAAATTCCCATAATAAGTACCATTATATTTAAAAAAAATCATTTATTCCTTATTAGAAAAAATACACAAATATGAAAAATAAATTTTCACTTAAGAAAGAAATAATGTCATATTTCCTTAAAAACATTATGTTGGAATCTTGAGTGCATAAATGGGGGTATGTAAAATGGAAAAAATGATTTTCATGAAATAAATATATCATAATTAATTTAATTAATTTCATCAGAGATAGATTCTAAATTTCCTTATCAAAGGTATAATCGTAAATAATCTCAACAAATAATGATAATATATCAGGAAACCCTTACAAAATTTGTAAACTATGGTTCATAATACACATTAAATAATAAAATAAAACAAAACATTAAATATATTGAAAATAAGGATATACATGATATAATATTTAAAAGTATATCCACCACACAATAGAAATGAGTAGTCAATATGGAATGTGTCTCCATGAAATAAAAGAGTAGCTAGAAATCCCTTATCTTATGTATTTGTTTCCTTCATAAATGATTGAAAATTATGCATATTAAATATATTTTTTATTGTAAATATATTATTGAACCATAATCATATATACCATAAAATATATTATTTTCTTATTACCTTTATAATATGTTTATTAACAATTCCTTACTAAAATATTACATCAAGTAATAGCTGCTTTGTTTTTCATTTATGTTTTTTGTTTTTTTGTCCCAAATCATTGGTCATGGTTACATAATATACAGAATTCATAAATTTATATAAATGTCATATATTTTTTATCTATATATGTTGGCATTAATCTATAAAAGTTAGGTAAAAATGTATTACACTATTCCTAGAGATGATAGGATGCACGTATGAAAAAAACATTGTTTCCATTTCCTTGATGGAATGAAATAGAGAAAGGTAAATTAAAATTAACCAATACATCATAATATTTATATCATATATGTTGTATATATTCATTTAATCCTATATTTTTATTGTCCATGTCAAACTAAAATGAAAAATGTGTCACATTGCTTCCTGGGGGATGTAGTCTACATGTACACATGAGCAATGTTATTATTTTAAAATGGATTGGAATGTAAGAAGTAAAATATTATATTATAATTAAAAGAGTATAAATATTTCATTAAAATTATATATAAAAATAAAATCTATAATTCCCTATGACTTTGAAAAGTGGTGATGGAAAATGAATTACATCGGTTCAGGAGGTGGTAGACCACCAAACACTGGATCGATAGATTTGGTTATAGGGTTATGGATGAGCATATTGGTGTACTTTCTTCAAATAAAATATTAAATTAAATTTTTTATGGTAGATATTTTTTATATTGTATCATATTATTATAATAATATTTGTATTATGTGGAAGAATAAATTATACAAAACCAGCCGGTTTAGAATGTAATTGTTCTTAAGAAAACCACCTTAGTTTTGCTGGAAAAGCCTTCATATGAGGGTTTTTAACTAAAGAATTTAATATTTGGGGAGGGATGTGAGTAATGGATTTGGTTAGGTTTTGGATAAACAAAAATTCATCTTTATATTGAATAGATGAAAAGATGGTGTGCCCTTTTATATGTTAGGGAGATGACACACAATGATTTTTTTAAAAGAAAAAGTATATAAATGTTATAAAAATTAGAAAAAAATGCCCCATAATTGTTCATTAAAAAATATAAGATCAAATATTTTCATCCAATATGGTCTTTAAATTTTTTAGTCAATTTTAAAAATTATTTTTAATCGTAACATTCAGTAAACATTATTTATCTTTAATCGTGGTATTAACTTCTTACTATACATAATATTCCTTATGAAAAAATTAATCTCACCATATTATATAATATAAATTTTGTTTACTAAAAATATGTAATGCAATTTGAATATTTTAATTTAAATATGTGTTACAATATATTTTACAATTAAACCACAAAATGTGATGACAAACGGTCAACGAAATAAAATCTTCTCATAAGTATAGAATGTTTTTTTTATCAAAATACAGTATATAATTTTATCTAATGACATAAATTGGATTAAATATGATATAATTTTAGTGATTTTACATCTAAATAAATTTCAAAAATAAATTAAACATTTTAAATTATTTAAGTGAAATTTCATTTTTAATAAAAAAAATCATTTTTCATTTTTTATAATTAAATGAACTCTTTAGTAAATTCATAAAAAATAATATAAGATAATTATTTAATTTTGATTCCAAAAATTTAGATATGTTCTCACATATATTTTCTAAAATTGGAAAAAAAATAATTATATTATTTCTTCATAGAATGAAATAAAAAAAATTTTGGTGAAAATATATTTCCAATGCATATACATGTTTTAAAAAAACATTTTTTATTTCGTATCAATATATTTTATTTATCTAAAAACATCATTCACATTTTTAAAAATATTGTAATTCATTTTAATACGTAAAAGTATAATTTCAATTTTAAAATGGTCTTCTTGGCCTGAATGGCCCATAGGCCTTATTTTTTATTTTATTATGGATAATCTCCCTTTTAATGGTTAAAGGGGAACCTGTACATGACCCGTAGGCCCAAGGCACAAGGCCTGACTGACTCGCAATACATGTCCAGAAGGACCATTGGCATACCATGCCCAATACATGACCCATAGGCCCAGCACACCTGAACTGCCCCTCCCGATCTTCTGTGTCATTGATCACCAAGCTCCCCACATTGCATTTCTAATCGGCTAGCATTTCCATGTGCACAGCTGCACGATACCTGGTCCTGATGGAGACTACAATACCCTCTCATTCTTCCATTCTGGTTAGCTCTACTTCTAGTGGCTACTACTATGGTTTCATTGATCCTCATCTAGGGCCTATTCTTTGTGAACTGAGCTACTCCATGCTCTACGTGGCCCAAAGACCCTATGGCCCAAAGGCCTTTGATGACCCGAAGGCCCTAGAGACCCGTAGGCCTAAACCGGTGGCTCGATGGCCCAAATCGGGTGAATTGTTCCGGTTGCTATAGTAATGAATAGTAACTGCTAAATTATTGCTAAAGTAGCTTCTATAGTTTCCCAGAAATTCACCTCCACCCAGTATTGAGACTGGGTCTCTTGGATGCCAAGTAGGGGCCCTTACCACTCAGTTATGGGCTCATTATCTTAAAATGGACTTCATTAAATAATAATAATAATAGTAATGTGAAATTAACTAAAACATGGAATTTTGTTTAATGGAGGATATAAATTAAAGTAAATTAATTAAATACATATTTCATAAAATCTTGAGGTATTAAAAATAGATGGATTAATGACCACATTGAATGTAGCAGACATACCAATGTCATTTTCGACATACAAGCAAGTATCATCAAATCCCTAAAGTATACTTATTTAATTAATTAATTTTATAGTAAATTTTAATGATTAAAATAAAATAAATATTAACCATGAAAAAATTCAAAATAATGTAAATAATAAACACGATTTTATTATTTAGGAAAATAAAGAACATAGGTCATGATTCAAAATCAAGGTATGACATACTTTACATTTAAAAACTCATTTTAAATGATATGCACATTTATTTTCAAAATATTATTATTCTATGTCCATATTCTTAAAATAATTTTCTTGATATAGTTAAATAGTCATTTTTGAATTATAAAGTAAAATTTAGGTAACGTTTAATTTCATTAAAAGGATATAAAAATTAATATTCTAACTTATATTAAACAAAAAAATTTAATCAAATAGAAATATTATTTTTCTAATTTAAATTATAATTCATTGATTGTTTTTCTTATTTCCATGAAAACTATTTGATATTTGGATTCTTTTATAATATTTCATGATTCATTCAATGAAAAGTCATAATAACATTTTTGAGTAATTTAAAAAATTGATATATATTTTGATATTTAGAAATGTTTTTCTTAAGGGTGAAAAAAGATTTTGAGATATGGTTTCATGAGTTATGATTATGTTATGGTTTATTGGAACTTTTTATAGTGACTATTTTTACCATTATAAACCATGTATGAGTGGTTCTATTATAAAATATGATGGGGGTTCCATTATAACACATGAATAGGTGGATTAATTATAAATCATGAAAGGTTGATCCAGATATAGCAATCAAATGCATTTGATATTGAATAAAATAATTGTTAGAGGGATTTCAAAATAATTTCCCAAGTTACATACATTATTTATCTATAAAATTTATGGGTTTTAATTGAAATAAATTTATTTAATAGGGTAATAAATTGAGATTATTATTAATGGAATTTTTACTACTCTTCTTATTTTCAAAATGCATAAATTACTTTGGATGATTTTTTGTATGTTTTTTATGGTAATAAAAACCCAAATATGAGTATTTTTTTCCTTTATTGTTTCTTATGAAATGTTTTATAAAAATACTTTTCAATAAGTTGATTTCGTGGGTAAGAAAATGTTTATATGTTGTTAATTTATAATTTAAAAAATAAAAAATATATGTGTATTCGTGGAATATTTGATTTCGTTCTTCTTTTTATTATGGAAATTACAAATACTTTTTCTGTAAATCATATAACATCCCAAGATTCTCACTCTTAGATCAATTTTTGATAATTTAAACATCACAACTCCAACTTTGTTGCCAATAAATGGGGCACACTTTTTTCCCATCAAAACCTCACTAAATTAAAATGGAAGTTTCGATAACATACAATATCATGAACCTTATATGTTTAAGGTTTTATATATTTAGGAAAAATTTATAAATTAAAATTAAGACTCTATTCAAATGATCATTTATCCCAAAAAAAAGAATTTATTATTTCAACTTAATTCATCATCATCATCCATATGAAATCTATCCTATAAAATAATTTTCCAGCCTCATTCTTTGTAACCAATTTAAAATGAATCATAAGAAGGGAGTTATAAAATTATTAGTAACAATAAACATATGAATTGACAAATGAATTCTAGAAATAAGAATAATATATATATATGGGTTTAATTATATAAATTGTGGGAATCATTGAATTATTAAATTAATAATTCACATCAAGACCTAAATCATCACTAATGAAACGTGGCATAAGGATTTACCAATGTAAGGATTTATAGGAATCAATAATCAGGATCCATGTTTTATCAATCATGATAACAAGAATATTATAAACATATTTAAATCATTGATAAAATGTATGGGTGTATTGGAACATCATTATCATATTACACTTTTAAAACTATTAAATAACCCTTAAATTTGATCAACCATACGTACAAGGACCTAGCTATAAACATTATATAATCTAGTTATTTGAACTATATTTCACTTTTTTAAATTTAAAACGTTTTTTTATTATAGATTTATAAATTGATGACATAACTCATGCATATCAACCCAGAGGAATACAAATTGGGTACATTTAAAACATTATCCATTTCTTCCAAAACAGAAGATTTTTAACATGAAGCAACGACATGATTTCTTTGAAAAATCATTATATCATCTGACATGACATTCTTCTTTCTCATATACATCCTCAAAACCTATGAAAAACATTTAAAAACATTGTATATTCCTAAAATTCTCAATAAATGATATAAAAATAAGGATATAAACCATTAGTCTTTGAATTCATGTTAAAATATGAAATGATTTTCACAAAGACTTACTTCTTACCCATAATTACATACATGGTGATACCTGATCATTCCATATTTAATTAAAGAAAATATAGAAAACATGAAATCAATATTGAGGAATTAATTAATTATATTTCTACCCTCATAGCTACCTTATGATTTTCAACCCTCACGGCTAGCATACAATGTAAACCTCACAACTACCTTATAGTGTAACCATTGGAGTTACACACAAAGAAACTATACGGTAGACCTCCAACATATACACACCAAATTCATTGGAGGGAGATATAGGTCCCACCCTTATTCATAAAAAACTACCATGAAATAGAACATAATAATTAATCATGGATACTTTCATAAAAACATTTCTTTTGAGTTTTGTAAAATATAATTTTAAAATAGAAATTTTAATGATATGTCCCATAAAAATATCAAATAATTGTAGTGATAATTGAGATAATTAAATGAATATTTGTAAAAAATATAAATATTGATAATAAAAAATATTATTAATTAAAATAAATTCCCAAATAATCATAGAACCATATAATTTACTGAAATAGAAGGTTAACCCAATGAATTGAAACTATATAAATATTTCACTTACCTTAGGTTCGTCTGACATTACAATTGATTAAAATCATTTATAATATTTATGAGTGTGTTATTTATATTTTATAGAAACATTTTAATTTTTATAAAACCTTTTATTTTCATTCTAAAATAACATTTTACCCTTTTATAATTATTATATTGTTATTTCCATTATTTTGGGTGCATACTTCATATGATTTCAATGGTCGGTTCGTAAAGGATTTTCTTATCAAATAAATGATAAACTATATATGTGGAATGAAAATGTGTTAATATGTTCCCATTATATTAAATTATTCTATAAATCAATTTGGTTATATGGTATGAGGATAAATAATAAGACATACCATTACTGATATTTGTGTGGATCATTTTGGCAGTTCTTCGATAATCACAAAGTTGTTTCATCATATAGCTTTAATGTTATGAATATATGTTAATTGTAGAACATAATAGGGATCATATACTTTAATTTACATCTTTTTAAACCATTTAAATGGTTTTACATCTATATTTTATGGAGGTTAAGTAAATTGAAGGCACGTCGTCCATGATGTCGATAAACAGACACATCACAGACAATGATTTTATTTTTAGAAAAGGGGAAGAGGATAGGAAAAATGATGATAAAGTTTTTCATAAACATGATAGAAATAAAGAATATATATAATATTATAGCTTTAATGACTCTTGGATTAGGGGTGGTGAAGAGACTATAAGAAAATTAATGAATTGAAAAGAACACACAAGAAAATAAAATAAGATTGTTTTATCTTTTGATCTCTTCTCCTTGAGTTCCTCCTTTAGGCGTTTGGTTTTCAAATATTGGGGATACCAGTAGGTATTCTACATGTGTAAGATACTTGGGAAGCATATTGGGTAGAATTTATGTGATTCTCAATTCTTGAGGGGTGTGAGGGGAAGATGGAGTTATTTATAGTGGATGAGAGGAGGGGGTTTTCCATAATTTGAATCATTATTTTAATATTTTTGATTAATAATATGAATTTTATCGATTGACATGAATAAAAATTATAATAATTTCATGTGAGTTATAAAAAATGTTCATGTATATCATCCATGGCTCAATCATGATGAAAAAATTCATTTATTTAGAATATTTTGAAAATTATCGAATTTCAATGTTCACTAAAAATTTATCTATTTCATAAAAAATACAAAACAAACACCCTAACCATTCTTTGACCAGTAAAATTAAAACATGATTTACATTTTTCGAAAATAATTTTCTAAATATAATAAATTTTATATATAAATTAAATCATATTTTATTCTAGAAACAACAATTTCAAAACAAAAATTGAATTTATAAAACATTTAGAAATTAATCAAGATCTCATTATCTTATAACATTGGGAAAATAAAATAATAATATGAACTAATATTCATAAGGTTCAAATTACTATTCATATTATTATTCATATTATTATTCATAAGGGTATGTTACTAATCACTAATAGACAAGGTGATTTTATCAGACACCAAAGAACTTATTGATCACAACTGTAGATATCTGTTATACAAAATTCAAATCATAGAAGTAGAATAATGATGTTTAATTTCTTTTTTATAACTATATACTTAAAAAAATGTTTCATTATATAGTGACTCAAGGATTCATGAATTTCTATTTGTTTTAAAAACCATGGGGTCTTAAGTTCTCCCCACCATCTGGAAATTCTGTGTTTGTATTTTTATTTACTTATTAAACAATTTAGGGTACCTTTCCCTCATTGACTTTTCATATTTCAATGTTTCTTCATAAACCGTGTCTTTCTCCACAAAACTATTACCTATTGGATTACCTTATTCCTCAATGCAAGTTCTCTTTGATCAATAATCAGAATATTTTTCTCTTCCTATGAACCATTATCTTCTAGAAAAACTTATTTTGCATTCAAAACAAGAGATAAATCAAGAACATACATTCTATACACCAAAACACGAAAAAAGAATTGTGTACCTGAGGAAAATTTGGAGGAAACCCCACTCAATATGAAACCGGTCCAACATTATACATGATTCCCAAAAGACCAATAAACCACGGACATAGATTTCCATTCATACCAAAAATCATAACACATTTTTGTTGTGAGATTCTATGAAACACATGATCACCTACCTACAAAGAAATGTATTTCCTCATATTATCTTCAAAAAATTTCATCCCGCTCCGAGCTGTCCTCATGTATTATTGGATCATCGTCATATTCTCAGTCATTTCCTCTACTAATTTTGGTCCCATAAACATCATTTCCCAACTTCATCCCAAAAAGCTAGAGCATGACACTCCTTCACATAAAATGCCTCATATGGTTTCATTTTTATATTGGAATAAAAAAAATTATAATAAAAATGAACTAAGGAAATATGTAGAGCCCAACATCTATGGTAATCCATTGAACAATCTCAAAAAATATCCTATAAAGTATGAATTGCATATTCTAACTACCCATATGATTAATGATAAAATGTTGTACTGAAATTTAATTCTATTACCATGTCCATGTAAAGGTCATTCCAAAAGTTATAAGGGAAACATGAATCACAGTCAGATATAATGGAACAAGGAACTCCTTCTAACAATATAATCACTTTGATGTACCATCAATAAAGATGATTGAAAGACATGGTATCTCGGATAGCAATGAAATGAACATATTTACTCATCAGATCAATAATAAAAAAAATTTCATTGTATCATAGAGAGGACTATGGTATTCTCACAAAGAATTCTATGGATATATTTTCCCATTTTCACTCTCTCACTGGTAAATGATGAATCATCCCCTTCGGTAACTACCACACTTCTTTAACCTATAGAAATGTAAAACAATTTACAGTAAAATATGGAATGTATCTTTTCATTCCATCCCACTAGTAATATTCTCAAAGGTATTTATATATCTTTTTTCATCCAGGGTGAATAGAAAATAAAGAACTATAATCTTTTCACCACAATTATTTCTTGATATTGGAATCACAAGGCACACAAAATCTGTTATCAGATCATCGAACACACTCTTTATCTATGTTAATATCCCACAACATGACCATTATAACTAATTCTATCAGTTTTTATAGCTCCATGTCTACCTTCTACAATTTCATAATTCTATCACAAAAAGATG
This sequence comes from Viscum album, assembly GCA_963277665.1. Lineage (NCBI taxonomy): Eukaryota > Viridiplantae > Streptophyta > Magnoliopsida > Santalales > Viscaceae > Viscum > Viscum album. The sequence continues at coordinate 1,151,734,565 of OY728122.1, forward strand.
ACTACACTAAAACCTGAATCAAAATAGAGTAATTTCCTACACCAACAAGTTCTAATCCAAAATTCATTAAATGATTAATCAAAGAGTCTTGTTCGAGGATAATTAATCATTAAATCATAATCCATTATCAATTCAAGCCATCTTCCCTAGCTCATTTTTAATTTATTCAGAGTTAATATATACATCATAATTTTATATTAGTATATATTTCACATTTTACTCTATATAAATAATTCCAAATTTTTTTAATGAATAACCCAAAGATCCTAATTCAAAATCATGTGTGGGATAATTTAACTACTAAGGTTCTAGTTGTCTTCAATCATAACCAATTACATGATCATTCTACATCAGAACACAACCATGTCCCTTTAATAAAGCATCAATGTAGATGACCAACTCACCATTTATGGAAGGTGTAGTATCAAAACTAGAACATTCAAAAGTATGCATTTCAATTCCTAAAAAAATTATCACATTCATTTTTTTAGACTAATATAACTCTTTTTCTAGTAAACAATGTAAGTGGACTATATAATCAACAAAAAAATTCAAAACACCTCTGGTAATAACCTTCAAAACCATGAAAACAATGAATCTAGTTTATGTGTGTGGGTTTTAGCCATTCGTTAATAAATATCATTTTAGTAGGATTAATAGTTATTTCATATTTAGAAAAAATGTGACCAAAGAATGAAATTGGGTTTAACAATAATTCCCAAATGCTAAATTATCAATATTGTTTATTTTGTTATGGATTTTCAAATAACACTAATATGTTTTTCATGACTGTATTTACTTTAAAATATAATATAATTTCATCAATAAACCCAACTACAACCATATCTATGAACTCATGAAATATTCTATTCATAAGGTCCATGAATATAGAAGGTGCATTATTTAACCTAAAATTCATAGCAACAAATTCATAATGACCATATCTAGATTGAAAATATTTTTTTGTAATGTCAACCTCCTTCACATTATGTTGATGGTAGCCGGATCACAATTTGGTCTTCTGACAATACTGATCTCTCTAGAGCTGATCGAACAGGTCATCTATTTGAGCCAAAGGATATTTATTCATAACAGAAATGTCATTAAAATCTCTATAATCTATTTCATGTCTCATGGAACCATCTAATTTTTAACTAAAAAAATAGGAGCTCCACCTGGAGAAGTTCTAAGATGAAAAAAAATCCTTTATCAAGAAATTCTTACAAATGAATTTGGAATTCAAGAAGTTCCATTTGATCAATTGCATAAGGGGTTTTATAATTTTTATTAACCTTAGGAACTAAGTAAATTGTGAATCCAACTTCCCGATTTAATATAACATCGGGTAACCCATCGGGAAAAAAATCAAGTCATTCATTCACCACTGAAACATCATTAATCTGAAAAGTTACGTTTTCTCAAAAAATGAGCAAGATAATTTTAATTTCCATCATACAACAGTTTCTCAGCATCATGATAAGTTATCAACTCTATGTGTTCATTCAGGTATACAAACTATAACTCCTTCTGAAAAACAAATTCTTTATCTCTACAATCAATCATAGCATGATAAACATAAATCCAATACATTCTTGGAATGACATGAAAATTTAATAAGGAAATAACAATAATGTTTGAAGGTAATGCATTTCTATATATAAAAATATGAAGACTCATAAAATTTATTTTTAATGAAACATTTCCCCCTTGTGTTTATACCATATCTTCCAGTCTCATTTCATATGGTGAAATTTCCAATTTTGCAAAACTTCTTATAGAAATAATTGAATGTATAGGCCCCATATCAAGACATAAAGCTGAAAAATATGAGTAAACAAACAGTGTATATAAGACCACTTCATTGGATGACATAACCTCTAATGACATAACAACTTAGGATCTCACTACACCATTCTTCTTATAGTCTGGCTGCATTCCGTCATTCAGATCGTTCTTTGGGTAGGCATTTTCATAATGACACAAATCCCCACATTTGAAACACTTTATAGTTTTCTTATCAGAATTGATGTGAAGATCGTTTTCATTAAAATTGTGGTCCATATTTCAAATCATACCAAATAGAAATTGATAGCTATTTTTGGTAAGTTATTCCCTAGGGTTGTTTTTACCAAATGATTCACAAACTGGGAACTGAACTTTCATACCATCATATTTCTTTGATTCATTCTTACCCATCGCTTGCCATCTACACCTCATCTTCTATATGTTGTCAAAGTACACATTATCATTATCAAACTCCATTTATACCGTCTTAGCACATCAGAAAAATTTCTCATAACTTTTTAATTCTTGGGATGCCAATGCCATTCGGTATCTTGGATTCAATTCAGTGTAATATTGATTGATTTTTTTATCAAGATCCCGAATATAATTTGGATTATACAATTCCAGTCCGATGAAGTTTTCATTATAAATGGACACCGAATCATCTAACTTGTTCCGCAATTCTTGTAATTTTTTCTTCAACCTTAGTCAGAAAAACTTAGGAAAATATTTTTCAAGTAAAACACATTTAAATTTTACCCACTCTAATCCTAAAATATTCTATCTTTCCCAGATATTCCTGAACATTAACCACTGATGATCAGATTCAAATTTAAAATGATAAATGGAGATTATAAATTTTTTATTATCATAATATAACATGACAGAGAATAACTTTTCAAGTGCATTAACCCATCATTCTGGTACTACTGTGTAATAAGATCTAATGAAATTAAGAGGATGTTTCCTCAAAAAATGTTCCACTGTTATCATGTTCCTTTTTGGTAGCTTTGGTTGTTCTCTTGCATTTATTATTCCTATATTTTTCTCTTGTTTCATTCTATCCAATACCATTACATACTACTCAGTTCGAATTCCCACCATACCCAGTTGTAGATTCATAAAGATATCAGCTTCTCGATTCCATCCAACTTTAGATTCCTCGTTTGATCTAGAAAAACCATTATAAATTTACATATCATATATATAAAAAGAATGTAGTAATTAAATGATATTACATAAAAATAAAGTAAAAAAACATTTACCATATCCTCTAACATCACATTCACTCCTAATGTTATCTGTACATTGCTCTGATACCAACTGTAAGGACTCAGCCTCAAACATTATATAATCTAAATATTATAACTAGATTTCAGATCATTAATTTTCCAAATAGATATTTGTTTTAGATTATTAAAATGTTAGTAAATAACTCTTGGAAATGAACCCACAAAAATTCATGTTGGGTAACATTAAAACGTTGTCAATTTATTCTAAAACATAATGTTTTTAAGCCAAAACATCAACATGATTTCATTTAAAAATCTTCAAAACATTTAACCTGACTTCCATTTTTCTATTACACATATTTATACCCCGAGAAAAACATTTAAAAAAATGGGATGAGAATAATAATATTAGTATGGGATATAAAAATAATGAAATAAATCATTACTGTAGGAATACATATTTATATATGAAATCTTTTCACAATGACATACATCTCACCCATAAATACATACTTAGTGAAAAATGGTATTTCCATAAATAATTAAAGAACATATATATAACCATCAGGGTATATATTGGAAATACATACTGATATTTTAACCCATGTTTCTAACTTGTGATGTGTAACCCTCAGGGATACATTAAAATGTAACCATCATGGTTACCATATGGTATAACCATCGTATTTACACATGGAGTACTCATACGACCGAGCTCCAACTTACACTTACTCCAACACATTGGAGGGAGAAATAGGTCCCACTATTCATAAAAAAATGACCATTATCGATAACGTATTAATAAAAAATTATTAATTTTATAAAAATATTTTTTTTGATTTATAAAAATTGAAAATTTTAAAATATTTTTTAAAGAAAAGTCCATTAAAAATATCATATAATTGAATTTAGAATTAATAGAATATAAAAATATTTTTAAAAACTATAAATGAAAATAATGAAACATAATATGAATTAAATTTATTACCAAAATTATCATAGTCCAATATATTAAATAAAATATAAGGTGAACCCAAAGAATGTAAATTGGGCTATGAATTAACCTACCTCAGGTTCCCCTTACATCAAACATGTTTAAAAATCTTGTATAATGCATAAAATAGAGTTATTAATATTTAAGAAAACATATACATGATTATAACACATTATATGATCATTTAATCACATCATTCAACAAGATTATAAATACTATTTTGTTATTTCCATTTTTTGGGAGGGCTCATAACATAATTTCTATGGTCGGTGCGTACATGATTTTCATTTCAGAAGGAAGAGAAACTCCAAAAGTGGAATTAAATAGTGTTAATATGATTCCATTATATTACATGATTCTATAAAATATTTTGGATATATTGTATGAGGTTGAATCATTACATAAATCATTTTTGTATTTTTTAGATCATTTTGGTTGTTCTTCGATAATCATGAACATGTTTCATCATATAAAAATAGTATTATGCATATTAATAAATTAAATAACATAAGAGGGATTTTATAATATAGATTGAAATCCATTTATATAGCTAAAAAAAATTTAAATCCATTTTTGAAGGAAATAATGAAAATTGGGGCACATCTTCCATGATGTTTGTAAATCGACACATCAAAGACAATGTTTTTATTTTTAGATGGAGAGGAAGAGGGGAGGAATAATACTGAAGGATTCTTCGATAGACATGATAAAAATAAATAATATATATAATAATTCAGATTCTAAGACTATTGGATAAGAGAAGGTGAGGAGAGTAAAATAATTGAATATAATTTAAAAGAAAACACATTAAAATGAAAGAGGATTTTTTTACCTCTTGATCTTTTCTCCTTGAGATCTTACATAAAGCCTTTGTTTTTGGACTTTTTGTAAGACCACTAGGACATGGAAGTGATTATGATCCTTTTTATGGGGATTCAACATAATTTATAAAATATTCATGTATTAAGATGTGTGAGAGGAAGAGGGTTGTGAGGGTGGTATTTATAGTGGAGTATAGGAGGGTTTCCATTAATTTAACCATTAGTTTAATTTTTTTCTCAATACTATGAGTAACATTGAATAATGTGAACTAGAACATTAATAATTTAATGTGATTTATAACCAATTGTAATTTACATTTGTCATGACTCAATAATAATATAGTAATTCATTTATTTAACATATTTCATAAATTATCAAATTTAAATATTTTCCAAAAAATTAACTATTTCAGAAATATCCCAAAATAAACACCCTAACCATTTTTTATGTTTAGAATTCAAAATAGAACTCATTTTTTCAGAAAACAATTTTCCAAATAAGAGAAAAATTATTTTTAAATAAAATTAATATTTTATTCAAAAAATATAAAATTTAAAACTATAACTCATTTTATATCACTTTGAAAAATTATTCATGAGCTCATTATATTATAACCTTAATAAAATAAAATAATAATATGATTTACTAATCATAAGTTTACTATTAATATTATTAATCATAAGGGTACTTTATTGTTTTCCAAAAAACAAGTTGGTTCTATCAGACTCTAAATAAATTACTCATCACGATCGTAGATGTCTGTTTTTAATTCAAATCATAAAAGTGGGAAAATCATGTTTAACATCTAGTTTATTAATATCTACATAAAAATGTTTTATAATGAATATAGCTAGTGTTTCATTCCAATCAGTTAATTTTTCAAACCTTGTTGTTTTATAATATGGATTGCATCCAATATAATTCTTTACAAAACATAATCATTACCTAATTCGAAATATTTTTATCTATGGATACCCATTTTTAAACTAATGAAGTTCCCAATATATGTTATGTGGGAACATACATGATATATAATGTCCAAGAACCATACTATGAATAAATTATATAGATATTTTATCATAAAACTTATACAAAAAATAATTATTTATTTTATAACATTTACCCCATGTAAAAGAAATTGTTTTCATGTAAATAAATTTTAAACTTGATATACATGTTGAAAAAAATGTTCTATAATAATCTCATTGAAATATGGTTAACCCATGTAAATTAAACAAACTCTCCAAAAATAACACTTAAACAATCATAATCTATTAAATTAAATAACGATGATAATCCACTTCTAAAATCTACAAAATGGAATATATGTAACCAAAATATTTTCAATGTTTATGTATGAAAATTCAAGTAAAATAACATTAAAAACAATTTTGAAGAAAATATACTTTTCATTTTGAAATAAAATATAAAAATACAAAAATTCATAAAATATTGAATACATCCATTTCCATGAAAACAACCAAGAAAATAAATAATTTAATCATTAAAAATCATTTAATACATTTCAGGAGGAAAATATCCTTTTCTCTTGGAAATTATATTTTAAAGACATAATATATTTTACTGAAATATTTTTAATGAAAATGTCTTTAAAAAAATAATTCCTACAATTTTTAAAAAAAAATTAATTTTAAAATTTTTCTTTACTATATTAAATATAATAAAAAATATAATTTTAATAATATTTGATGATTAATATGACATTTTCAAAATATATGTAGAAATAATTCTTTTGGGAATAACACGGATTTCGGACAAAGTAGAGAAACAATATCTAATATCATTAAAACAAATTTATCAATTATTTTAACAACCGAAGACTGTAAAAAAGGAAATATTACTCATAAATATAATTAATACCTAATTTATAATTAAATTAATTATTTTATTTAGATATTTATCATATGATCTCATCATTTGAAACATAATTATTAAAATTCTTTATAAATGATGAGATTATAACATATGATTTTTTCCATTTTATTATCTTTGAATCATAAATACCTTGAAAAATATCATCAAAAATCATAATATCTTGAAAATAAATATATTAATTATATAATAGTTAAAATGGTTATTAAATAAAATATATAAAATAACATAGGTTTATAACATGATTTACGTCTTAGAGAAGATAAATTGAGACAACAATCCATCTGCTTTGATAATGTTGAATCCATAAACCCCATTAAAGTTAGATCCTAAAATGGATATGAAAATACCCATTAATTTAGTGATATGAATCCTAATATATATTCATGATCACTATAAAATCAATACAATAAAATATGTGGTGAATATCGAATACATCTCAATGAAATAAAAGTGAGACTAGAAAACCCTTACCTCATACTTCCTTTTAGTTGGTCATGTAATAACCTATTTTATAGTGATATTATTCATGTTATTTAAATTTTAAATAACCATATAAATATTAATAATATCAAATGTTATCTTTTTATAACATATTATCACTTTCCCATTAATAAAATTTCGTTATTTTCATTATTTTGGGTGTTAATTGCCTTGTTTACTTTCCCATGGATTTTTATTAAAGATAAAGATCGTATTAATATAATATTGTTACATAATATATAGAATAATATTCATTAAATAATAATTATATTTATAAATAAATAATTAGTTATAATAGATATCATGAAATATAGTTTTGAGAAATAAAGTATGTTACGATCTTGGAGATTGTAGGTCATACATACGCATGAGTAATGATTCCAATTTTCAACGACCATTATAGAATGAATGTAAGTAATAATTTATGTTTTAGGAATTATTTTAATATAATATACACCATATTATTTCATTAAATATATATATATATATAATGCACATGGTGTGGTGATGATAATATAGTTACATGTAATCATGATATCGGTTGTCTACACAAACACAAATGATGTTATCATATATTTTCTTGAAAAATGTGATATTATCCTTTCATAATAATAATATTTTGGATAATATATTAATTATTTTATTTATTTCACAAATATTTATTAACTTTATTCTAATGAAATGTCATGTAAATCTTTTGTGAATTACGAATCACATCTCTTTGTGAGGTTGTAGTTCTACAAACAGACGAGAAATGTTATCGTATCCCAAAAAAATGGAATGAAAAAAATTTATAAATGGTATAATTAAAGAATATATATAATTATGTTATAAATAACATATATAAAATTTATATCCATAATTATAACCAACCTTGATAGTTTGTAATGAAAAAAATGATATCGGTTCATGAGGTGGTAGTCTGTCGTACACAAGAATGATGATTTTGTAACAGATTTTATTGATGTGGAAATGTTTATAGGTCTTTGAATTATTATAGAAACATACTGTTAAAATTAATACTATTGTTATATTATATCATCATGGTTAAATTATAATTTATGTAGGTAGTTAAAGAGATAAATTAAAAATGTGTGTTCAAGAACATTACCACTTTTTCTGGTATCCTCAGTAGGTTTTCACTGAAATCATTCATATGGTGGATTTATATAAAAATTAAATTTTCTAGGATGAATTTATTGATGATGGAATGTTATTTTCTATTGTATAGTGCAAACCAAAGTGGTTGTAATGTGAAAATAAAAGGAACAAATTGGGAGGCCTTCTATAAGTGTGGGAGAGGTCACAATTGTCATATTTAAAATAATAATGGGGTGATCCCACGTTATTCATATGGAACATTGTTCAAAATGGGAAATTATCAAAAATAAATGGTTTAAAGTTTGTAATAAAACAATTAGAAATATTTTTAAAAATATTTAATGTCATTTAAACCCTTATCTTTTTTTATATTAACTATATGTGAAATCCTTTTTTACCATAATTGCGGAAATTTTTTCTTATTTTCAAAATTAATCTGGGTAATAAATTATGATGAATAGATTAGAAATTATTAGTAATTTAAATTATAAATATGTAATCCACTTTCAAAATTTAATTCATATAATATTAAACATTCAATTTCAAACCCTTCCTATAGAGGCCAAGAGAAAGCATACTTTTAAATAGAAATTTTCCAAAAGATTACAGAGTTTATATATCAATGTTAAATATTAAAACAAACCCAATGACCTAGAATGGATAAATATAAATATAATTGAACTATTTTTTAATTTAAAACCTATTTTAAATAATTTTTTTATTTCTAAATAATTTAAATAACATTTTATTTTTTTAATTAAAATTTAGTATTTTTCACTATTCGACAAAAAAATAATTATTACCTTAAATTATAAAAAATTCACCCTAATTGAATTTTGACATGTTTACATAAAAAATTGTTTTTATATTAAAAAAAATCATAAATTGGAAAAAAAATAAATTTAGAACATAACACACATACGTGATGAAAAATAGGGTTTTCGTGAAGTGTATTTTTCAAGCAACATATGATTTTTTGTTATATGTAAGTCTTATAATAATAAATGTATGAATATAAATTTATTTTTATTTATATATAATTTATCATTTTCATTTAAAAAAATTCAATTTATATCATTTTAAATAATTATAATGGTGAAACATTATGCACTTTAGAACTATTTTTGAAAGAAATACCCTTTTTCTAAACCCAGAAATAAATATAACACAAAACCAATATATGGTTTATTTAAAAGAAATTTAGTTGAATATATATATACATGTAATATGTGTTCAATATAATTAATATTTTAAACATCAAATTACTTATAAATTAAATATGTTATTAAAATGAAATTTTTTCTATACAAAAAAATTATTTTTCACCATTTAATGAAAATCAATATTTTCTGAAAAATAAAAGACATTCACAAAAATTAAATGTTGATATACCAATTTAATTATTTTTTTGATTTTATGAAATAAATTTTCTAAAGGATCCAAATATTTATTATAATTATTTTTCAAAAAATGATAAATAATAATCATTTTTGAAAAAAAACATATTTTTGAAGAATCAAATAACATCACTACAAATCGACTGATTATTTAAAAATAATAATCAATAATTTATATTGATTAGGATATATATATACATATATTGGTGTTTATATATAAATATTATTACATATTTATTACTATTCTTACCTGCATATATAAGGTCTAGGTTATAACGATTACATATACTATGGAATTTTTATGGTTAGTGTTTTATGATGAATATACTATTGAAAATAAAAATAATAGGGTTCTATGTTCTAAAAATCTATTAAATAGGATAAATTAATTTTATAAAAATATATAACAAAATCATGGAGAGTTAAATTATCGTCTAGGCTTGGTGTTTCATGTCCTTTCCACTACTGAATATACTTTTTCGTTTAAAAACTATGGATTTTACATCATACCCTCTATAATAAATTGTTTAATATGACATTTTAACATTATCCCAATCATAAAAGTATGTTCAATTTGAATTATTATTTTTTTAACCGTAATTATAAAATGAATAAATAAAACATCCACTTAATAAGAGAGAAAGGGAAGTAAAAAAGAAAATTTATAATAACAAATAACTTGGTTTTTATGTAGGAGAACATTGTTTACATGTGATGATATGGACAATGAGTAAAAGTGTAAATAATTATATAGATTTATAGAGGACATTGATTACTAGAATGTGATTGATTTGTGTAATATTAAGGGAAATAAACCATAAATCTACTATGATTGAAAATACATTTCATTCATCAGAATTGAACATACTAGGAAAGTAGTTTTGTTTCAAGATCCTTTTATGAGGAAATATATTACCCACTAGAATAATATACTATGTAAATATACTAACTATATTATAATAATTTCATCTATTATACAATTTCCATCAAAATATTATCATTTTCTCCAATCAATATGTATTCATGATGCATTTTTAAGGCATGAACCACTGAAATAAACTTTTAAAAACCACATAACCCTAAAATATATAATGAATACAATATACATGTCATAAGATATTAACCTGAAACCAAGATGGTTATAACATAATAATATAATTCCCATTACGAGTAATCCTTTATAAAAAACATTAAAATTATAAATTAAATATTAATACCCACATTTCAAAAAAATCATTCCATAATTTTTTATACTTAAAATTCGTCAATAATTTCCTAACTATGCTTAAATATTAATGATTATAAGGATTTGAATATATATTCTTCCAATATAAATAAATCACTATTACTCCAATAAAAACTATAATATGTCAAAAATAATATTAATCAGTACATGTAATAATTTTATACTATCTAAATAATCATGTTGGAATGTGGTAAGTACGACAACCTTATCAACCTTTGGATGTGTGTTATAACTCGACAACCTTACCGAATGTGACTAGTAATCAATTGGCCTATATATTTTTCCTTTTTCCCATAATGAATAAAAATACTCTCCCCTAAATAACATTTTATATTGATATTATGGGTTATAAATAGTACAGTCTAATAAAACATCTCCCAAAATTCCATTAATAATCTGAAATGATATACTACATAACACCCATAAATGGGTTTCTATGACTTTGAACTTTTTATTAACCGTAATATTATTATCCAATAATGGTATCCATAACTCTTAATATAACATCACCTGTAAACCTCATAGTCTTCACAGATTTCTATACCATATTTTAATACTAACTATAATATCCCAAAACAACACTCCAGGATATGGTTGTGAAACTATAAAATTATCATTTCTGGAATTGATGTAAATAATTGTGACCCAATTTTCTTTTATCCTAAACTGATAACATAAAAATGTAAATTTTATAACATATTCTCTCTAGGAACATTATTTTTATATTGTTATATTATTAGGATAAATTCCTATATAAATAATACCCACTTCATCAAGTTATAATTTCCCCACATAACCTAACTTTTCACATTTTACATTAACTCATCATCATCATCCATATGAAATCTCTTTTAAAAATTAATTAATTCAACCTCATTATTTATGACCAGAGGAAAAAGAACCATAATAAGGATGATCTCAAATACATATAAAGGGTAAGAATAAGTATTAATTACTGAATATCTCTCATATTTATTTGATGTTCATAATGGTATAATGAAATAATCCATGTTTATGAGTGAATCACAAAATAACTCATACCTGTGAATACCTGAATCATCACTTTTGAAATATGGAATGAGGATTTAATAAATTAACGACTCTTAGGTTTCAATAACCATGATCCATGTTATATCAATATTTATCAGAGGAAACATTTTTAACTCATACAAATCATTGATAAAAGATATTGGAATCATTGAACATCATCATCATAGAACACATAAAAACCCATACAAATGAAATAACCATATGGATAACCTAAAATATAATTCTGTAAAGAAAAGAATCATTGTAAATTTTATTAGCATGTCATATGGTTGAACCCATCATATAAGATACAGCAAGCTCACCCAACACCATTAGGATGCACCCATCGCATATAGTGTCGAAGAACCACAACATGAATAATGTAAACATATATTAAATTATAAAAATTGAATAAATAATAATCATTACTTTTATAACATGATTATTCCAGTGAAAATAATTGGTCTTCATGAAAATCACTGTACAAAAATTTTGACCATTGAAATAACAAATATTCTATAATAAACAATTAGAAACACGTTTAACAAATGGAAATGAAATGATATCCATACAAATATCTTTGAAACAATCTAAAATCATACGTAGAAATAATGAAGATGATGTCACTAAAAAATTTCTCCAATGGAGTATATGTAACAAAAGAGGAATATTGAATTTATTAAATGAATAATGATATTTCTATATATCACTTTAATGGTAAATATAACCTTCCATTTTATACTTTAATGTTTTAAAGAAATGCACTGATCGGAAATTGACAACATGATTCCTTTCACATTTTCAGAAAAATCAAAAAGTGAAATGTTTAGAAAATTATATGAGGATTTCTTTTTAAATATTTTCAATAATGTTCAAACATAGTTAATTGTTATTTTTAAAAATAATTATATATTAAAAAAACATTTTTTAAAATGTTTATGAAAAATAATATTTCCGAAATAAAACCGATTTCCACCTAAATGGTGAAATAATGATGGATTTCCTTAAAACAATTATTTATTATAAATAACTAGGTTTTGAAAAATGGTTATATTACTTTTAAATATCATCAATATCTATATGAGATGAATCTTCATGTGTTTCTTGAGAGATGGTTCATATGATCTCATCACTAAATGTATAATTATAAACCATCCTGATAAAAGACAATTCTGTAACATTGGATTCTTACCACATCGGTAATTTCTAATCATAACTACCACGAAAAAAATATCATTAAAGGAAAGATAAAATATTATTAAAATAATTTTATTCAGGATATAAAATTTAAAATTGGATTTATATACACCTCATAAAATAAGATTGGTGTGTAATATAATATATTTCTAAAAGAAGTAACGAAAAATCAAAAATCCATTACCATATTGGTAAATTTGAAACTATAAAACCCATGAAAGACAGATCCCAAAATCAATTATAAAATACCCGTTAATGTTTATTTAATAATAAAAAAATACAATAACGGTTAATATACACACCACATACCAAAATATTTTTTGAATGAGGCATGTATCTCATAGAAATAAAGGTGAGATAAAGAAACCCATTACTTCATAGTTTCTTTTGGTTTATCATGTATTAAACCAATATATAGTGGCTATATACATAATATTAATTTATTAAATAAACATATGAAAATTTATAATATTTATATTTATAATATAATTTATACAATCCTTTTGTAACATCTTATCCACAGTTTTTTTAATAATATTTCATTATTCTCATTATTTTAGTGGTCAATTGCATTGTTTTCCCTTTTGTTTTTTATTATGAATGTTCTGATTGTTTTGAAAATTATATATTTACATAATATCTAAAATAATAATTATAATAATTTATTATATTCATGATTAAAGTATTATTTTTAATACCAATCACATTAGATGGTTTCATGAAATGAACTATGGTTTCATGAAATGACATATGTAACGATCATAGATATGGTAGGATGTAGATACACATGATTAACATTTCCATTTTTTAATGATAATTATGGAAATGAGGTAACTAATATTTTATCTTTATGTAGTTATAATAATATCATATATTCCATTCTATTTATTTAAATATTCTTATATATATCATACTTGGCGTGTGGTGATGAAAATACAGTCATATCGCTTCGTGAAGGTGGTATTCCACAAGTACATGAACAATGTTATCATCATTTAGTGTAAAACAATTTAAATAATATATTTTAATAATGATAAATATTTCATTAATATCAAAAAACTTTCATTCATATGATGTATATTCATTAACATTATCCTTATTAATTTCCATATAAAGCATTAATTAATGATGAATAACATCACTTCATTTTTTGGTAGTTCGTCATTGACATGAGTGGTGTTATCATATCCTCTATGGAATAAAATTTAATATGGTATATATGATTTAATTACTAAAGAGGTATAATTATATGATAAATATAACATATATTCTTTACATAAAGAATCATTCAAAACCTTCATATTTTTTAATTGAAAAATATATGACATCAATTCGCGAGATGACAGTCCGCTCTACACAAAAATGATGATTTTGAATCCCATTTAATGACATTGGATATGGTTTTTGGATATTAAATTATTATAAAAACATAAAATTTCTTCTTATATACTAATTTTAATTGATAAAAATGTTTAAATATGAATTTAAATATGTGTATAATGATATTAAATAAAACTACACATTACAAAACATGAGTTCTTAATTATGGTATCCTCCATATGTTTGCACGAAAAGACTTCATAGGTTGTATTTATGTCAAAACTAATAAAACTATATGAGGGGATATAATTTGTTATTTTTTTGGTAGGTATTTTCAAAACCAATTATGTTTTATAGTTTTTATGATGGAGGAGATTGGGTGGTATTTAATAAGTGGTGGAGAGGAGACACATTTCATTTTTAAAATAATTGACTGCCCCCATGTTTTTAACATTACAAAAGGGATAAAATGGTCCATTATAAAATCCAAAAGGTTTAATCATCAAATAATTTCCATTAAATAGAATTTACAAAAGTTTATAGGTCATTTAAACCATTATTTTAATAGTTTAACACCTGGCTAAATCCATTTTCACCTCAACCGTGTGATTGTTTTTACGATTATCACTAGTTTTTTAGTGAAAAACTAGGTAGAACTAATTATAAATTATAAATTAAAAATATATTTCAACTATTTAATTAATAAAAAAATTAATCCATTTAAATATACTGTATATATATATAATTAAACAAATTTTAAATTAAATTAAATTTAAAATATATTTCATCTATGTAATTAATATAAATGAAAATACAGTTTTCAATTAAAATATTGTATTCTTCATTATTCGTCAAAATTATAATCTTTTCAAAATATTATCACAAAAAAATTATAATATTGAAATTCTGATTTATAAAAAGGATTTTATTTTTCATTATAAATTTTCTAAATGTGGAAAATTTTAAATTTATAACAAAACCTGAAAACAAGAAGAAAAACAGGGTTTTCGAGAGTTGTATGTTTCTAACATAAGATGATTTTATATTAACATTATGTGCTATATTAATCATCATATTAATCAATATTAATGTTTATTAAGAGAATATAAAATTATAATTAAAATAATTTATCATTAGGTTTTATTTTAATTAATTAAAATGTAAAAAAATAATAATCATTGAAATTCTTTTTTGAAAATGAACCCATTTTAAACTCAAAAATAAAATTATATAAAAAATTATTACATTATTGATTAAAAAGAAATTATTTTATTTTAATATGACTAAATAATTAATATGTTTCAAGAAATAATATTTGAATCCTAATTTGACTTCAAAATTATTTAATTTGATCAATATAAATTACATTTTTTCAAAAATCGTTTTTTTTACTATTTATTAAAAATTAATATTTTTCAAATAATACCAAAAAAATAAAATTGATTTTATGAAATAAATTTTATAAAATTAATGAATATATATTATAATATTTTTCATTAAAAATAAAAAACATTTTGGAGGAAAACAAGTTTCTGTAAAATAAAATTACATCACTAAAAATTTATTAATTATTTACTAATAATATGTCAATAATTTATATTTATTATGATATACAGAAATGTCATAAAATATTTAGTTATATTTATACATTGCAATTTAACTGTTTATTTATAAGTGTAATATATATCTTGGTTCATTTAAGATTAGTGTTTTATATTAAGTAAGCTATATAACATAAAAATATCATGGTTTCTTGTACTAGAAGTCTTTAATGATATTACATTAATTTAAATATTAATACACCATAATGTATCATGTTGTTCCATTCTTGTACAATATTTAGTGTTTCATGTCATTATTTCTATCAAACATAATTTTAGTCTTTTAAAACCCTCAGGTGATACACATCTCATGTTTTGAAAAAAAATCATAATTTTTAAGGATAATTAGGAATAATGAGAAATAATTAATATGGTAAAATAAAATCTAGGTTTTTTAGGAATAATTCATACTTTTGGTCATGTTTATTTTTAAAATATTATTTTTCCCAATTCCATAAAACAATAAATCGGAATCATTTAATGGTATGAAAGATATAAAACATGTTTTTTTCTAGTATGGTATTAGTTATTATGGGTTCTAGGATATTATAATATTATGAATTTTGAACACTATGTTTCAATAAGAACCTATTACTAAGCTTATTAGCAATGATATTGTAAAAAATTAGCGAGGCATGTCCTAATGATATCATTAGACATTAGAAAAGTAATAATTCCATAATGTCATAAACATGTCATATTTCAATATTAATTCTATACCCAACTCATTGGAGTAAAATCATTAATCACTGTTAATATTCATGAAAAGTACATACATATTTTTACCACAAAAGGAATACATTAATAATTCCTTCAAGGTATACTTAACAAGAAAATTAAATGGGTTAAATGAAAATAAAAAATGAGAATAATCCCTATGAACAGAAATGGATCATGAAAAAATAGATAATATCATATGAATTATTAGAGGATATTGAAAAAATTGTAAAATTTATTTTCAAGATCATTTGGAATATACTCTTAAAAGGATTATTAAATACCCACTTTTAATTTTAAAATAATTAATAATTATGTTTAATTTGAAAACTATTCTAAAATCTAAATGGAATAATACATGAAAAGAATTTTTGAAATGAATAAAAATTATTTAATATTAAAATAATTTAATATTGATTTTAGAAAACATTTTTAACATTATTGAGAAAATATGAATTTATAAGTCATATTAAAACGTTATTTTAAAATGTATAAAGTGATAACTTTTGAAGACCTTTAATTTTCTTAAAAAATCATTAATAAGGGACACAAAAATATTATACCATGGAAATTTATAGTTTAAGATAATGAAAATGATCATTGATGGTAACTTGTTTTGATAATTTAAAATAACTTTATTGAAAAACCACATCATAAAAAGAGTAATAAAATATCCATTTGAAAATTGGGATTGCGATATATGAAGGTGACATTGAATAATATAGTTTTTTACAAATAATAATGGAGAACATTGATATTAATATAATGTATGTACATGGATGAGAATGTGATTTATTTGGAAGTATATATATTATTGCAAACATAATGATATTTTATTGTGGAAAGAAATGACATCAAGGAGGTACTTTTGAATAAATATTTAATTTACATACAGAGATATAATTTAATACCCCATATAATAATTAAATGGTATCAATTTCAAAAACATAGAATAATAATTCTCAAATATAATAATCACATATTAGTGAATCAAAAATTGATTTAACAAAAAACATAAAGGCATGGGAAACACTTGATTAGAAACGACAATAAAAAAATGAACATGATTTTTATTTTTACAATCCATGATTTAATTTAAAATTTTGATAATTGAATTATTTGGATGTAAATTAAAATAACTCCAAATGAAACGAAAAATGCTAAACAAAAGACAACATATCTCAAAAAGTTATAACTTATATCGACAAACCCTTTCCTTTTTTACTTTTTTTTCATACCCTAATGTCATTTATAAAAATACTATATTAAAAAATTATTTGAAAACCTTATTTTTTATGAGTAAAACTTTTTACTATTAATTTATAATCATTCTATATATGTATGATAAATAGTTATCACAATATTTATATCAGATGGTAGTAATTATGATATATTCATCATATATTCATTGTAAGTGTTTTAAACATCAATGTTGATAAATTATTAAAAATTAATATATCATTAAAGGTAATAAAATATATTGTAATTTTTTTCTCAATTATTAATTTTATTTCATTATAATTTCACATATATTCTTATAGAATGATATCTATGATGAGCTTGATTTGAATATTTTTAACGAAAAAATGAAGGTATATTATTTAATG
Source organism: Viscum album (assembly GCA_963277665.1). Taxonomy (NCBI): domain Eukaryota; kingdom Viridiplantae; phylum Streptophyta; class Magnoliopsida; order Santalales; family Viscaceae; genus Viscum; species Viscum album. Next base: position 1,151,752,989 of record OY728122.1, read on the forward strand.
AGTAAAATATTTATATTAACATAATATAATAAAAAAATTATTTAATTAGTCATTAATATAGATTTTTTTCATTTATGTTTATATATCATTACTTGTTAGATATTTTCAATAGTAATAATTTAAGTCGATACATTGATAATAGTAAGAATATTTCACAATACTTGTGTGAGTATGACTATAGAAGGTATTATTTTATGATAATATCATTATCATGAATGAATAATGTTATTTAATTGATTTTATTAAGGTTATTAATTTGAAGAGTTATAATAATATGTTAAATGAAAATGAATTTGTGTCCTATAAAAATCAGGTTCCTCATTCATATGATCATTCTAGGTGGACAATTTTATAGTGATCACTTATTGATAATATGATTTTTAGAATTACTAATTTTTATTGTAATAATATAAAGCAAGAGATAACTAAAAAATCTATTTAATAAAACCATTTATATAACCATCCATATAATATGGGGAATAAAAACTAAACTCATCATTCATAGAGGGGTTATTATGCACATACACATGTATACTATTTTCATTTTTCTGATTGAATGAGAAGAGAATTGAAAATAGTTATAAAATTAATATAATAACAGTTAAATATATTATTTTTTAATTCTGTAGTTATATATTTATGGTTATAATAGGTTTTCAATATGGTGGATGAGAAGAAAAATTAAAGTAATTACATCGTAAGTAATACTCACATAGAGGATTTGGTTCTTCACTTTTATTATCCTTTAGATATATATGGTTTAAGGCACCTCAAGGATACAATAGGATAAAAAAATATATGAATGGGTCTTCGAGAAATAAAATGGGAATATGATCGTTGAAATTTAGAAATTGATTTTTTAATGGATTTATTTTGATAGATCTCTTTTTATACGGGAAACGATAAACAAATACATGAAATGTAATGTTAAGTAAGTGGTGGTACTTCAAGTGCAAGTGATTTTGGAGAGATAAATTTGTAACTATTATTGATCCATGTACGTATAAATTTAAAACATATAAAAGGTATTCCTGATGGTCTTAGTGTAATATTATTTATAAAAAATCTATCCTTGTTAGATTTTCCATCTTAACATCTGTTAATATTGCTTAAAAATTTACCTTAGGAATTATTTTTTCACTAAAAACATAATATTACCCCTTTTATGAAATTTCACTTAGAATAACTCTAAATTGGACCCAATTTTATTTTAATTAATCTATAAATATGATTAAATTTACTTTTAAATTTAATGTTATAATATATAGAATCATCATTTTGGTAAAAAATATTCTTTTTTATCATTATGTCTTCTTAAAGAAATTTCTTATGAATTACTAAATAAATGGTGGTAAGAATATTTGTATATAGATATATACATTTTACTATTGTCTCAATTAAAAAATATTAACTAAATTTATATCGGTAAAAATTTGGAAAATCCTTTAAAATAAATTCATTAAACTTAACCATTTTATATTTACTTCAGTAAATAGTATTTAACCTCGGAAAAATAATATAAAAAATTCCCATATTAAATATTTTTTTTGAGGACACAAAATATGAAAATCATTCAATGAATTAAATTTTATTTGTTAATAAAAATAATATTAAAATAATCACGCATAACATGTAAAAAGAAAATTTCTTTAAATATATATTAATTAGAATACAATTAGTTTTTGTATTAAGTACACTATTTTAATTTTAACAAATAATTAATATTATAATTGACAATTATTTTTATTTCTAAATATATTACATAATTTATTTTCCCCTATTTTTATTCAAATTCAGCATCAATATTTTAATACATATATAATGATCTGTGTTTTATTTTTGATTCAGTGTTGTGTATGAAGCAATCTACTGATCACAAAATGATTTATAGGAAAATATACATTAAAACATTATAGGCTCCAATTATTTCCCCATTAATTAATTATATTCATAAAATTTTAATTTCCACTTACTAATTAAATAAAATAAGATTATCTAAAAGAGAAAAAAAACTTAATATATAATTTCAAATGTGGTATCAACCTTAATTTCGTTGATATTACTTGAAAAACATAATTTACCTCTATATAAATATATTAATATATTTGTATTTGTCATGTTTTTGAAATATTCACCCTTACTTGGATTCTAATACAGAGGTTTTATTTATAGAATACCTTCCTCAACATTGTTTTCATGATCATATTCCAAAAATAGCTAAAAATAATAATGGAATGAAAATATCTAAATTGAGTAATTGATCATATGTATATGTAAACCTAATTATAAGATGTTTTCTACCATGAATTTGTTGTTTAAACCTATAATATCCTTGGTTAAATTTTGATAACTTTGTAAAATGGTTTTCTTTTAATATTGAATCTAATCCCTAAAATAATTGGAATGTAAATACCATATAATGATGGATAAAGGGAATATAATCAACCAAATCATATACACTTGTAGTTTTTTTTATAGTGCATATTCATAAGAACACTCATTATGAACAATGTGAAGATATGGTTTATACTCAAATGGACTTTTAGGGAGGTTTCCACTATTTCAATTTGTTTTATAAGCACGTAAACATTCTAATATGTAGAATGGTATGTAATCTCTATGAGAACCACAAATGATCTACATTATGATAATTTTATTATAGACTTATTCATTTGGGATTCACAAATTTTATCTCATACTAATTCCAAAATTAAATATTATATCCTATATTACCTAAAAACCCAAAAGGGCTATCTATACCATTGAAATTATCATCGTCCTCAATTAACTAACACTTAATGATATTTATAACACATAAATCATCTTAATTATATCATACTAACAACTAATTTTATTCAAAAAAATATTACACCAACTATAATTTTTGGGACATAACAATCTCATTATTTATTAATATATATATATTATTTTATTAGATGTATTCCCGTGAAAATATTGGTTTTAGAGAGACTAGAAAATCCTAAACTAATAATACCCTTGTATTTCTAAACGAAGGGTATTTTTACCCTCTATAACAAGAGATTGATATTATTTCTTCAACATATCCCCTAAAATATCCACACATGTTTCACAGCTAGAAATATCAAACATATAAATTTTCTTCAAAATCTTTAGAAATTGGAACACAAGAACATGTGGGTTCAAATTATTTATATGGGTATGTATAAGAAATAATAATCAGTGATCAAAAGTTAGAATAAAATGAACAAATTGGTAGGACAGTATACACATGTAAGATAAAAATATAATAAAGTATTAATTCCTAAAAAACATGGAATCATTATCCTAGAATCAAAAATTATGTTTAATATGAACATTAGACCATAAGGCATAACATATATGCGTGGATATAATATAAACCTGATACATCTATGATCATTTCACCAAATTTTATCAACAAGGGGTTGTACAAAAATATTACTACGTTTTTTAACAAATGATTCATAAAACCACACCATGAAATACTTCCAACTTATCCAAAAAATTTAATCATATGAGATTAAACATTTACCCTATACATTGGAGAAAAATCAATTCGAACACTTTATATTCAGCACATGTACAATCACATGTGGTCCATAATGAGAGATCATAAATAATTTTATCTATATAAATTTATCCTAATAAATTAATGAGTAATATGATAATATAAAACATTTGAATTTGACTTAAACAGAAAGAATGTTTATTTTTTATTTCTAAAAATTATAGTAATAACTTGATTATGTTGAAAAATATATAAAATTCCTTTTCATTATTATTGGGTAAGTCATGTTAAAAAGATGAAGAATTATACCATTATTTTTTGAAATCATAATGAGTTAGATTAATATGGAAAAAAAATTATAACCATGAATGGAAGTATATTTGAAATGAATTCTTGTAATAGAGAAATAATTATTTAAATTATAAAAAGAAAAAATGTTACATTATAAAATATATTTATCATTATCATAATAAGGGGAAGTTATATGTATCTTTAAAAATATATTTTCTAACTAATGATGTTATAACTTATGAATATAATTAATTTTCTTTGAAATAATCATTAATAATTATGTCTTATAAAAATACATAACATCCATCCCAAATAAATATAGAGTGTATGATAAAAAACATGATCATGGAAGAAATAAAATTTTAATAATTTAAAATATCATTCTTCAAATCCCACATCATAAAATAGCAGTAAAACAACATTTATAAAAATGGGGAATAGAAATTTGAGGTCCACATGTGGTAGTACATAATTTTGATCCCAAATATAATAGATAACATTTATGGGAAAAAATATTGATATAGAAAACCAACTTCTTTCTTGGTATGGTTGAAAATTATTCATAACATATTTATTTTTTTGTGAAGAAATAAAAAACATAATTGATATAATTTTTCATCAAATAGTTACTTACACAAAGAGTAAATTTTGATTTACCTATATAATAATGAAATGGAAAATATTTAGGAATCATAAATTAATATAGCCTAGGGAGAAAAATAATAACTCAAAAAATTAAATTTTAGTTTATATCATCCGTAAAACATGAATATTATTACATTAAATTTTATTTAAAATTTTGAAAAATATAAATTTTAAATAATAACCCATTATAAATAAGAATTTAATTTTTTTATAATTAATTTTTTAATCAAAAAATTGGTGTATTAGTTTTTGAGTTACTCTAATTTAATTATATCAATGAATTAGTACTAAAGATTTTCTTTTATTGTTATTTCTGTATATATGTCATTTTATGGATTCTACTACTTTTACCCTCCAACTAATTAGATAAATATTAATAGTTATATAATTTAGAATGTTTTTTTTTGTTCTGGTGTTTAGTTCGAATCAATTTATTAAAGACATTAGGTTTTGAAGAAAAATATAATTCCAAATCATGGTGTGTTAAAACCACATGTCACTATACATCCATTGCATGAAGGAACTGTATAGTAATCATTGCAGATAAAATTATGAAGTATCCACGTGAACATTCAATAAATTAAATACAATGGTTCAACTATGTATAATTATATTGGAATGATAGTTATGAAAACACCATTTGTGTTTTTTATGCCACATCAAAAAACTGAACACTCATCATTAGTGATATCAGTCACATGTGGGAATATGCATGTCATGAGAGTCTTATGTACCATGAATTATTCCCGTACATATTATTTTTTAATTTAGAAAATGAAAAAACGATATATTTCAATTTCAAATACATACATCACACTCGAATAAATATCTCAATCGTAACCTCAAAACCCAAAATAAAAATCGCATACCCCTGGTTAGCTATAATTATTGTAAACAAATGTTTCAATAAAGTTCCAATATGAGGCCATTGAAATTACTTGACATATCCCTATTCCCTCTCTACCATGCATCTAATAATAGGAAACAAAATCTATGATATCACTTTTTTATAACTCTCTTTTCAAATTCCACATACTAGTTCCTAGACCGAGGGTGTCAGAAGTACATTAGCACACCTCCCTATAAATGAAAGGATTGAAAGTAGTGTTGAGGGTATATGGTTATATTATGAGGAGAGTATTCTATTTTATCATAGCAGTAAAAAATATAAAATATAATGAACAATCTGTTATAAAAATCGTATTCTTTCAAAAACCCAATAAAAAGAAGCATGTTATATTGAATTCATAATAGGGTCATACAATTGTAAATCCCACCTAATTTCCCTCCTATATAATACCATGTACAGTTTTAAAAAAATTAATCCCTACTAAAATTTTCGTGCCTCATCAAATCATTCTTGTAACTACTTCCATGTTATCCATTTAAAGACTCAACATTTTGACTCTATTGGACCTAATCCTATGGACAACGATGTCTAAAAAGTTAGTAATGTATCATAATTAGTAGATAATTATGTCTATAAATATAACCATATTGAAAACAATCGTGTCTCGAACACTACAAGTTCAATAGTGTTTATACATTTGATAATATTATAATAATAAAATAGGTGTGGAAGAATAATAAATTAATGAGAAGAGATATTGGTGTTCTAAGAGGACATATAAGGTTTACTGTGCCTATTTCAGCTAGAACAATATAGCTATAATATTAATATATACCCATTAATGAGAAATGATTTATGCCAGGGAATTAGGCCTCTCATATCATTCAGAACCCAAGGTAATACTGAATCCCTTATCAAGAAACATGTATCAAATAATCATGACCACATGGTATACTCTTTCTAATCAAGAATCATGTAATATGTCAACAAGAATCTGGGGTTTGAATCTCAAAACCATAGAATCATGCAAAATTACATCTGAAAACCAATAAAAAACTGTATTCCCTTGAATCACATATATCACACCATTAGGTGCTTATGGGGTTTTTTTCTCCATGACTCATAATATATTTCACACCACTAGGTGTGTAAGGGAATACCTTCTCCCTATTAAGAATCCTATATCACATCATCAACTACCTAGGTGTATATACACTCCCTGACTGGAAACCTATATCGCATCATCATTTACCATAGGTCATATACAACCCTTAGCAATAAACATATATCATTTAGTTAGAATGAAATACGGTCATCCACTAATACCTATCGTATATCCTCCACACATGGGTTAGTCACTCACCCAAAAACATCAGACATTTACAATGTTATTTTTTAATAAAAAATCATATATTTAATCTTAGAGATCTTAAACACACATAAATGAATTTATCATTATATAAATATCCTCTCTTGGAGATCCCCTTCAGGTTGTACTGGATTCACAGTCACATTACAATGAACTCATTAGAAGTCTCATCTCACCTGCCTAGTCTTCCACGTAGATCCTTTAGACCAACATATATCAATAATTATAGGAACAAACTCTTATCCACAACTCTTTAGTTTAATCATAACCCATATATCACATCTTATATAAACATTAATAGGTTTTTCTAACACTTCAAGAGAATACACCTCATAGCATGGTCCCTAAAACTATGGATCATCATATTTCTCTTTCATTGAGGGTGTTGGTAACCCCATATGAAATTCACTAACAACACCATTAACCCTCACCCTTACTTTCCAAAATCACACATTTGATATCTCTAGACCCACATACTATATGATACCATCCATTCATACCACATCAATCCCCATAGGAATTATCCACACATGGAACGTACCATGATTCCAATACACCTTCAAGACAATGTCCCCCATTTATGTGATATGTTATGTTTCCCCACCACCACCTAATAGTACTAAAGATCCCATATATAATCAAATATAAATAGAACATTATCATTCTCATACATATCACATCTCAAGTCTAAGACCAATCTCATGCATTATATAACCCTGTTGACACATTCATCCCTTTGTGATAGTGTCATCCAATGATTCTTTTTCACAAAACATTGCAGAACCCACTGTTTTCGTAGGAGGATCATGTACAAAAAATGTGAATGTCCCATGAAATACTATTGAATCCAACCAAATAGATATTTTTATCATCCAAAACATGGTCATTCTGTAATTACTTCCAATTCCATCAAAACATTATAAAAATTACTAAATCAGCATTCCGTTCATAGAATATTAATAAATTACATTGGATAATTCTCCTAGTACTTATCTACCCATTCCATGAACCCCCCCCCATCATTCATGATTATTCACCCACTATCCAATTGACTATTCTCATAGAACATTATTTCATTGAATTAAAAATTTATAGCTTTCGAAGGGGGATAATAATGGATGGAAAAAATTTAAAACAAAACCTCAAAACACATAAAAATACACCCAATGAATTTACTAGTTGATGTGGGATTGAAGATAGTATATAGAGGGGAATATATTTCATAAATAACCTCTCCCCATGTGGTTATTTCACCATAATATGAATGAGTGGACCTTGAAAATTTGATTTTTTTTGAAAAGGATGAGACTTGTTCATGGAATGAATCTTTGATGATGTGATATAACCACCTCTATGTGGGTGAATTTTCATCGTTTTTAAAATCCATCATGGAATGACCATTATGGGTGATCACGCAGTAATACAAGGCAGTAGGGTCAACCCTTGGCCAACAATTGATGTGATATAATCCCACTAGGTCATGGTCAAATTCCCTATTTGGGTTGAGGGGCCCAATTTTCCATTCTCTCCAGGTATTTTTTCCCCATGATATACACCATGACACCTCATTATATCCCATCATGTAATTTTCAAATTTGGATAACTATGTGACTGGATACCCATAGAATGAATCAAAAATATTTCTTCCTTAACCATAGTTTTACATTCATCTAACCAAATAAGAAATCCCCATGGCACAATCCATGTCTAAAACCATCTTCTTGGGATCTTCTAAACCACATAATTCATTTCTGAATAATAATTCTCAAAAAATTCCCTACTTTTGGAAAAATATTCATAGTTAGTATGAATTTCATAACCTATAAGTATATTGGTATCTATAATATTTACATTTATAAAATTACTAAAATAAATTTAAAAAAAATTATTATTCAATATATTATAGGAATACATATATGTTTAGTTTTTTTACATGTCTTTCTAGAAAATGTATGAAATGTTTGACCCTTTTTCCAACTATAGCCACATTATTAGTTTAGAATGAGACTCTAGTCTATGAATCTATAATATCATTTATTATTAACCTTGTCAAACCCATCTCTATTTGTTGATGATGTATGATATCTCTAATATATTATAAAATCACATATTTGATAATATCATATTGATATTCCTTGATATATAACTAAAATAAACATTGATAATGTGGATGAAGTGGTGGAAGTGGGATATACATGAAAAAATTATCTTTTTATTTCCTAAAAAATTAAATACACTAAGAATGTAATCTTATACCCCACCATCTCTCCCAAATATCAAACACTATCTTCTAAATAATATATTTTCCAGCTTTATAATTCCTACCTCGTAGATGTTATAGGATGGACGACCACTTTTTTAATAGATGAAATAGCCTTGTATCCACATATACAATGTAGTTTTCCTCCCCATACTAATATATTATCTAAAATTATCTTCATACCCTCACGTATGAACATATCCTATGTTAAATTTTCATAATGTTTATTTTATATTGAATATTGAAAATTTATATTGTTCATATAAATAAAAAAGAGAACATGAATAATTTAATTTTTTTTACATTATAAGCTAGAGACATCAACTCCTCATAATGATATATCCCAATTTTCATCATATAGATATATTCAATTATTCATGGTGGGTTAGGGGATAATAGGAAATCACTATGAATTTTCATTACCCAGCTCTCAATTAATAAAAAATCAAATACAGTATCATTTTAATGTGAAATATATACCCTTCATAATATATTGTATAAGGGTATAATTTCTTTTCCATATATCCTGATGATATCTTTGTAGTGTATGTTATTTAATAATAAAATGTTTTTATTTTTTTCTAAATAATTAAACAAAAATTCACATTATGATGTCTACACATAACTTAAAATAATAATTCCACCGTTATTCTATTGAATTAAATTTTTCAAAGTATCATCCTAGATAAAAATACTTATTTGACATGAATTTTAATTTTTTCTATCAAAAAAAATCTGTTTGTATTTAATATTTACAATAAAACCCAACATCTATTTTTATAAAAATATATTAAAAACATCTTAACATAATTAGTATTAGGTAAATCATATGTCAACAAAAAGATAAATCATAAGAAATTGAAAACCGTAATTACTGAAAACATTTCATGATAAAAAAACGAACAATAAATGACTTCACCAATATCATTTTTCATAGATGTTCTAGTGTCATGTAATGGCAACATCTACAATATGGATATAGAATACTAATTTTTATCATGATTTCATAGCCATAAAATCTTAGAATTGATCCATGATTAGACCTATAAAATATATTTTACCATCAAACTAAATTGGTATCCTATATCCATTTCTATGGTTAAGCCATAATTTTGGTAATTGTACTCTTACATGTTTAATAACACTTTATTTCTTCTATTTCCTAGTAATATTATGTATCTTATGTGAATAAGAAGGATTAAGATCCTGGATTAAATAGTGTGGAGGCTATTTCACAAAATATCAAGTTGAAATAGATGTGTTATAATAGTTAACCTTAAAAATAATATTTAAAGGAATATTACAAAATTATATAAATATAAGTTTGGAAAACTAAATTTGATAAATAAATGGTATAAAATCTAAAGAACATAACCAATTTTTTAATCAAATTTATTAATTTAGTCAATATAACCGATACTAAAAATTATAACATTACATTTGAGAAATGTAATGTTATAAAAACAAAAATAATAGTTGTAAAATTAAAATGATAAAAATATAAAATTTATATTAATGTCACTATGTAATAAATTTTTCAATATTCAAAAAATAATTTATTATAAATCTAATAAATGTTATCATCATTACAAAAATTAAATTAAAATTAATATATATAACAAAATGTGAAATTTATAAAGATAAATTGTAAATAAATATACATTACAGATAATATTGTGATATTCAGACGATATTATTTTTACAATTTAATTATTCATGGTTATTATGTAATTAAATTACTATACTAATATAATTATTATTGGTATCCTCTAATTATGTTATCATTGATACACATATCTCAAATAAACCATAGTGATTATTACAAATTCTACCCTAAAAATATTGTTTTTTCTTGAAAATGATAAACTTGTGGTCATTTTATGGATGAAGAGAATTAATTTATTTATCATGTAATTCTATAAATAAGGTTATTTTGTGTGTGAAAATAAGTTATAATTTAATACTTTTTCCCTAAATTAATCGTTTTTTACATTAGTGTTACAAATAAGTAATTTACAAATGAATATAATTATATGAATTTTTATGTAATCAATCTAGAATATTTATTCTATAACTTTATAATGTATAGTTAATGAAATTATTTGGTTTTTGTATTTTATAAATGAAAATTGAATAAATTAAATGAAGTCCAATACAATAAAATTTGTAACTAAATATTTTTTCTATAACGTAAATATAAATGTTGTATCCATTAATATCAAACTCATACATCGTGTTCACGTTTAAATATAGTCCAATTGGAAACCATCTCAAAATTCCTAATGCATTTGATTCACTATTCATAGTTTATTTAAACAAATAAAAATCTATTTTTATTCGTATTAAATACCCACATATCATTATTCATTAGGATTTATTCATTTAAAAGAATTTATATATTATGTCATATTTGACTAAAGATCATCAACATTATTCGAGGTATATGATTGTGCCATTATTTTTATATCACATTCCAATGAGATTAATTTTATTTCATCGATCCCCATTCCACCAAAACCGACTTGTTTATTGTGATAAGAAGAAAATTTTATATTCTCTACCATGGATATGTATTCTTTATTAATCATATCTTATACTCGGAAATATATATTTCAATAATGGAATTTTATGGATGTCTTTGTTCCTAATATACAACTTTAATAACTCTATTTACCTTAAAAAGGGATATATACAATGTATGTATATGGGCCCAAGTAGAATATTAACCCCACTAAAAACTACATAATGTAACATGATATAAATTTTGTTTTGAATTAATATTTTTAAATAAAAAAGTATATTAGAAAATTTAGTATTTATTTTTTCAGTATTTGGACTATCACATTTCTATAAATTGAAATTAAATAATAACACACTGGGATTATAATAATTATAACATGGTTGAGTAGTATTATATGAAATGTAGAAAATAGTATTTATTGTTTTATAACATAACCATCACGAGATTTTGTGCCTGTTAAACTCAAATCATTTAAGGAAAAAATTCACTAATTTTAAAATAAACATGATGTAGAGTTATACATTTAGGCACTAAAAATGAATTCATCCTTATTGATTACTATAAGAACGAAATAGGAATGTTTGTGTTCCTCCCATTATAAGACGGATATAACTAAAAATGTATTCTTTTTCATATAAGTTCAATCCCTCACCACAAAATCCTTAATTCTATCTTAAATATCTATAAAAATATCACAGATATTATTATAAAGATTCATTGGGTCAGCACTATGTCTTACCTCATGATACGTCCAATATTAAATATCTACTAATTTTTAGAATTTATATAATTAAAAAATCATTGTGCCTTTATATATGTTACAAAAATTATTTTCACCATCTCAAAATAATGATCACTTGACATGGATTTTGAGAAACATACAATTATTATCAGCTATTAAATTCTATTTTCAATCATCAATAATTGGTATATATACATTGAAAACAATAATAGACCATATAAATTTATTTTTTCCAATGTAATAGGTAATAACATAGAGTCCCTTCTTCCCAATTTGATATGATTTATGCCTCTTACCACTATATCAAAAAATATTTCCATATATTAGGAAGTTGATTATTCTGATAAAAATAATTTCATGTATTTTAATTAATATCTTTTTTATAATAATCAAACACTCTAATAATGTCCACATATATTAGATTCAAATAACCAATTAATAGTGATCATTAAACAAAATTATTTTTCCCATGGATTTTGAGTCAATATATAATTATACTCAATATATCATATAACTAAATTGAAATAAAATTATAGACAACTTATAAATTACCACAAAAACTTTTGATAAACTATTATTTTTTTATATCCCTTACCTGAATTCATTTATTCAATAAGTAATAGAAAAAAATTATTTTTATATACATTTCCATATGAAATAATGTTTTTATAAAATATCATTTCTACATTGTAGAAGTAGTTTCATAAGAAGATTGTTATGCTTCATCATTAAAAGAAAAGTCTAGAGTGCGGACCACTTAATGAACAATTGTAGTATTATGACAAGGCATAAGTTCCACTTAGGAATCAAGTCTGAATGAGATGAAAATTAAAGGATGGGTGGATGCAGAAAAAGAAAAATACTTTGAGATCATTATCAAATATAAAAGTAATTATTAGATAAAACCATCCACATCACTGATACATGGGAGGAGGTAAAAATAATTTACGAGATATTTATTCGAATCAACATTAATGGGGTCCGAAAAAAGTTGATTAAAAAAAGAATCATTTTTGAATGAGTATTCAATGAAAGGACGATCAACTTGGTGGATTATATTTGAACATGAGAAATGATGGCCAAAAATTTTAAATATATTATAAAAAATGATCCAAATATAATGGTAACTAAACATTAATGTGGTTTATGTATGGATTAATTCAACTATTCATAGTGTTTCCATTAATTATATTGTGACTTAACTCTATGCTTAATGTCATATTTCTCTGAACTTATGAGGTTGACCCCATTTCCAACAAAAGAGAATTTTGAATGAAAATTTTTAATTTTTAGTAAGTCATCGTGAAATCTTACCATTTTCGAATAATTTTCGAATTAATTTCATGAATAAGTAATTGTAAATATAAGTTAATATTCATTGGAATATTTTTAGTACTTGGAAAATGGATAAATCAGCGTTTTATATTCCATTCATATTGTAATAGAATCTCAATGATTTAGTAAACTATGAGAGTCTATTATATTCATTTTCACATGAATACAATTACTAAGGTTGGAATCTATTTTCTTATACCACAATTTAATCTTTTATAAAATAAATTTAAATTATAATTTGAATCTTGTAAACCATTTTTTCTATGGATGTTTAGTATTCTACCACTTTATCAATTCCATTGAATTCATGTCTCTCCATTAATTCCTTGAATTCATGGAAACCTATCAAAAAAATATTTATAAAATCATAAATTTGTCAAAACATAGAAATATTTTACTTTTAGTATTACCATATGTGACCTATATTATTTGTGTTTTAAAAAATTTCTTTCACTTAATTGTCATGAATCATTTCATTTATTTTATCAGAATTATCATATTAAAAATCATTATCATCATTATACCATTAATTCTATACCATTTCAATGTTCCACCAATATGGACTGTAACATGAATTAAACCCAAAAATATTTAAATGATCCTCTATTTATCAGTTTTGAATATTTCACATATTTTATCACTCCATACATGTATTGTAAGACTATTTTATATTTAAAAGATTCTATTTAGTAAATTCTTGGAAAACATCCAGACTTTTCACTTATGCATTACTTATTTACCTTGTATCAATCCAACTTTTATTCATTATCACATAATGAAACTAATAATTAAATTTTATAAGTTACTAAATTCTATATTTTGTAATTAAAATTTACAACACGTATATTACAATGAATAATAATAATAAAATATATGTTCAATTTATATTATATTATTTCAATATATGATGATAATTCATTTTAATTTTTTTCACTATTATTCACCCATAATATGTTTTTTACATATATAAATTTTCCTTATATAATTTTATGTTCTATTTTGATCCCAACAGTTTTTTCTATTAGTAAAGAACCTCTTTTACTCTATTTAAAATATTATTCATAAAAGAAATATTTTATAGTATGACTAGAGTTTTTTAGTAATCAATAATTCGAAATTCTATAATATTTTTTAAATTATCAAATAGGTGTGAAATATTTGATGTATAATATAATAAAACCAAGAAAAAACTTATAAAAAATAATACCATTTCTTAATTTTGGAAAAGAAAACTTATGTGAGAATTATACAGATTTATAAAACATGTACCTAAAAAATGTTCTCATAAAATATTTTAAAACATGTACTTTATCTTTTAAAAATTAAAGGAAATTTTTTTAGAAATATAAATTGTTATATAGAATTTATTTTTATTTTATAAGATTATAACACTACTATACAACACACTTTTAACGGAGCAATAATCAGCTTCATTCAGCGCTAGAGTAGTATTATTGACCTTAGCGAGGTTAAAAGTCCCTGAATTTTATCAACACTAAAAAATCACTGATAAAAGTGAAATTTAGTAGAACATAAAAATGAACAAATAAAGGTACTATTTATATGGACTTTATAATGCGCTGAAAAAAGATCACATTTATTAGAGATTTAATTTAACATTGATAAAAGTATGGTTTATCATTGCTTTGTAATGTGCTGATATAGATAGACATTATTAGATCAATTATAAGGTTTAATAATGGATTCATATATTAGTGCTTATAAATGCATGGATAAGGGGAGGATTTATCAGTGCAGTTAATAGCACTGATAATGTTGAAAACTACAGTGTGATGCAACACCAGACTACATCACCTGAAACTGGTGTTGTTTGCAGCAACCCACTGAATCTATAGAAACAGAAACACAAATTTCCAAAATAAGATAAAAATACTTAATTTAAATTAAAAATAATTTCTTACATAAATATAAGAACTTGAATACACTATTATAGAGTATGATAATTTTTTAAATTAAAAAGAATGTTATTTCTGAATAAAAAAGACACACATGTAGTCATACCAGTCACACCATGTGTCAGATTGAGGTGTGGATGATACCAACACATCACTAATTACTTATGTATATTTTTCAAAATGTACCAAATCAATATGAATGTGATTTCCCATTTTTTGAGTTTATTAGTTATTTTTTATTTATAGTAATGTTAGTTTTGAATAAAAATGATGCTATTAAAGCAATACCGGTCACACCTTGTTTCAGATTGAGGTGTAGTTGAATGCTACACATCCCAAATGACAAGTGAATCATTTTCCTGAACTATGAAAACAATTTGAATGTGTTTCCTACGTTTTTAATATGTAAGTTGTTTTTTTATTAATATAAATGACACTTTTGAATAAAAAAGATGATCATAGAGTCATAGATGTCATAGTGTTTGTCAGATTGAAGTACAACTAATCCCTACACATCACAAATGACATATGGATCATTTTTTATAAAGTTCCAAAATAATAAGAATACATTTTCTCAGTTTATAGTGTGTTAGTTTTTTTTCAGTTAACATTAATGTGTGTTATGAATAAAAAAGATGCACTTTGAGTGATACCGGTCACGCTATGCATCGGATTAAGGTACATCTGAATGATACAAATCCAAAATCACTAATATATCATCTTCCAAATGTATTAAAATAGTCAGAATGTGTATACTCAGTTATGAGTTTTTTAGCTGGTTTTTTAAATAAATGTATCTTTTTAATAAAAATGACGTACTTTGAGTCATACTGGTCACACCATGTGTCAGATTGGTGTGTGGATGATCCCCACAAGTCACAAAGGTCAAATAGATCCTTTTCCAAAAGTAATGAAACAATATGAATGTTTTTCTCCCATTGTTGAGTATGTGAGTTGTTTTTTATTAACATTAATGTCAGTTTTGAAAAAATAATGCACTTAGAGTCATACTGGAGACAACATGCATTCCATTGAGTTGAGGCTGAATAAACCACATCCCAAATGACTCATGGATTGTTTTTCTAATGTATGAAAACAATTGGGATGAATTTTCATTGTTTTAGGTATTTAATTTTTTTCCTAGATTAAAATGGATGTCACTTTTGAATAAAAAAGTCATAATTTTAGTTAAACCGGTCACACTGTGTATCAGATTGAGGATCAGATGATCCATACACTTCACAAATGACATATTCATAATTTTTCTAATGTAAAAAAAACAATATGAATGTGTTTTCTTGGTTTTTAGTATGTTAGTTGTTTTTATTTATCATTTTTGTTAGTTTAGATTAAAAAATATGAACTTAGAGTCATATCGGTCATACTGTGTGTCATATTGTGGTCTTTCTGAATGGTAAATGTCCAAAATAACCCATCGATCATTTTTCTAAAGTATCAAAACAATCATAATGGATTTTATTGGTTTTGAGTATGTCTGTATATTTATTAAAATGAATGAATATTTTGAATAAAAAAGATGAACTTGGATTCATACAGGCCACACCGTGCATGGGATTTTGGTGTGGATGATCCCTACGTATCAAAAATGGAATATAGATCGTTTTCCTACATTAAAAAAACAATATGAATGTGATTTATTGATTTTATGTATGTACATTATTTTATTATTTACATTAATGTCAGTTTTGAATAAAAAGATGTACTTGGACTGATACCCATGACACCGTACATTGGATTGAGGTGAGGATAAATGATACACGTCCCAAATCACTCATTATTTGTTTTCCGAAAGTATCCAAAAAAATGTTTTTTTTTATGTATGTCGCTTGTTTTTTATTAAAATTAATGTCACTTTTCAAAAAAAAGGATTCACTTGGAGTCCTAGTGGTCACATAGTTCTTAATATTAGGGTTTAGCTAATCTCTACACCTCACAAATGACATATAGATTATTGTCCTAAATTATCAAAACAATATAAATATGTTATCATTGTTTTAAGTACGCCACATGTGCTTTTTACTGAAATATCATTATTAAAATAAAATACGTACAATGGATATTATCTTAAGTGACAAGGGTTGTGTGCGATTTTAAAGAATTGCTCTCAAACACAATAATTGTGTGGAATTCTACTTCATTGCCCAGAAATTTAATTGTTTCCTAAACATAACTTATTTTCCTCCTCCACCACCTTCCTCACCTCAGTCTTATCCACTCCATCCTCCTCCAAATTGGTATTCAATTTTGTATTTAACTCTACCTCCACCTCTGCCTCGCCTCTACCTTTGCATCTGCCACCAGCTTCGCCTCTGCATTTTCACAACAATTTTATTGTTTTCAGGTCTATACTTCAAAGAAACTTTATTTCCTCTATTAATCTTCTCCTTTGGAATGATATGCCTATTAATCTAAAAGAATTATAACAAATATTCTTCACACCCAAAATTTTTTTTGATAGTAATATATCACACTAGATCACAAACATATAATGTAATCACCTAAATTTTTTATTATCATACATTCTTCCAAAAAGTACGCTACTCACTCATCTCTAAAAAAATTTAATTCTTCTTTTGAATAACTATTATTTTGGAAATCATGTTAATACTAAGAAAATATAATCATACAAATTATAATGTAATATATTTAGTGAAATTTTAATTAACATTGAAAACTACCTTTAGGGGGATGCTAGTTATTTCATGCAATATGATTTCTCTTGTAAATTTTCAAACATAATCTCAATAATCAATTTCATTAACTTGTTTTGAACACTACATAAACATTGACCAAAATATGTAAATTGTTTTGAAATGTATTGATTTATAAATCATTCTATATATACCTTTTTCCATTTTTAGTAATCCATGTGATTTAGCTTTCCAGATTCTAGCCTCATTCCATGAGTTATCCTGTATTTAGAGACCACATTATAAAACAAATATCTCATTAAAACATATAATTAACATATATAATGAAGTTTATCTATCAAATTTTGATTGTATTGTATTACATATTCATAATAGACATCATGTGTGGTTGGTTGGTTGGATTTCCATGCAATGAATCTAAAAAATATATAGTATGGTTGTCTATTTTTACTATTATCATCATCTAGTGCTTCCTAAAAAACCATTAATAAATCAAAAAAAAATTGATGTGATTAGATCATAGAGTTTTACCTATTAATTTTAGGAATCAAAAAGAGTCTTTAATATGGTACTTCTTTAAAAAAATCATGGAGTAACTCATATTATTTCTTTTTGTTTCCTCCTTATCCAAATTAATTTCAATTATAGAAATGATACAAGGATTAATAAATCCAAATCGTGATTCAGGAAATCTCTACTATAAACAATTTGAATTCAAACTCCATTACAAAATAAGATTAGTTATTAACATTAACAAAAATATTTTTCTCCCTATTTCGACAGACATATTATGAAAATATACCTTATGTTTTTATTCACAACTGATATGCACATATATTCATGAATGAGAATCTAATTTAGAGTCTCTTTTCTAATTCCATCCAAAATAGAAACTCAAAAATTTTCCTCTTCATAGTGAACGTGAGACATAGTTTTAACATTAAATTTTTCATCTAAATGAAGTAGAAATGTTAATAAATGTTTCTATGGAACTAGAGGAGAGAATGTACACTCAAAAATTTATTCTGTTTTCCTGATAGATTCAGTAGATTTTCTTGATTAGACCTTTCATTTCCCAGCTGCTTTATCTATCCATAATAGTAGACCTTACATCAGACCTTTTTCATTTATTGTTATATGGTTTTCCTATGAAAAAATTAGTTAAAGACATACCTTCTTATATTTATAAGATTGTACGACATGCTTTGAATTCTCTAATCGAATCTTGGACCATTGTGATATCCGGATCATCAAGTGGAATGGGAAACTCCTCAATCTGAATATAAGCTACCTCAATCCCCATCCCCATTTTATCTTTTTTGGAGGGGTTTATTGTGTAGCTGGTCTCCCAAGAAATTATACAATTTACCCCTTGTAACAAATAATTATGTAGGTGTTAAAATACAAAAATCACTTACAACTACACCCTATATAATATTATAAATAAAATTTTATCAGATGTTTTTTTATTCTCAATCGGGAGAAATATTAATGAAAAAATTGACTACACTTGGTATAGTTTGGGGGAATGACTAGCCTCAAAGCTAGTGGGATCATTTTGATCATCTATAGATCATTGCTCCACTACCGATTTTCGGATCTTTTCTTATACATTGGTCTGACAAACCAAACTGAAAAATTATATTTTTTAGTAAGTATACTTTTGCCATTATTCATCGAATTATATTATATCTATCTTATTGTGTTTTTATCTTTTCGATATATGTTCTAATAGAGACTCCAAACACTAATCCTCTTATGCGGTCATATTATTCAGGTTTCTTCAAAGCTATTGAATGTCTTATTTCTTTTGTTATGTCCATTTTCGATTCTTGTGTCTAAACAATATAAAAGTATGAAAATATTCGTTTTATGTAATATTGTTATAAATAACAAATAATTACAATTATTTCATAATTACACATGTTTCCCATGCTACTTTAGTGTTTTCAGAAAATAATATATCATACTTATTTATACGATCTTCCTTCCATATCAAATAACGTGGGATGGAAGTAGCTTTAGATTTTGATTCCTAAATTTATATATAAACAAATGAACATATGTTGTATCATATCTCTTAGTTAAACATTTATTTTTGATTTAAAATACATACCAATTTCCTCTCTAATGAAGCATACCCCATTATTTCTTCGTGATAGTTTTACACTCATTTTGATGCATTCTCTTTATTTGCAGCACTATTTTACTATTTCATAAGTTATCAATTTTTAATCAAGTTATATATAATTAATATTTTCAAATAATTTATCATTAAAAACAATGAACCACGGATTATTTATCATTGTGATGATTTCTCAAAGTAGTAAATGTTTCTTTCATTATATTGTTTTCTTGATAAAATGGTGGGTGTGGATTTATTTTCCCCTCAACATCCCTATGATGTATCTTCGTCAGAAAAGTCCAGAAACATCTATAATATTTTCTAGTGGCCATTAAGAAAAATTTATTATGGAATCATCTTCAATAAACATGGTTTTCAAGAAATAATTAAAACTAAATCAAAATTTTGTTATTTAACTTTTTATTCAAATATTGAAATTATATTGTTACATTACCATAATATCTTTGCAAAGTATTTATTTTGTTACAGGTTGGACATATTTCCATGATTCAATATCAATCTGTACATTCATCCTTATTGTGACCCCAAGATAACTGATGATTGATGACTTGTTGTGTACAATAGGTTGGATGTATTTATTCTAACCAACCACATATTTTATTCTATGCCTTCTTACTTCGATAATTTTATTCAGAACTATGATGTTGTGTCATTTTTTTATTGTTTTCATCAACATGTTGTTGATCCCCATTTAATTCCGTAGTCTCATCATCATAAGTTTTTTGTTTCTCAGTATTCCAAACATCATCATGTTCAGAATATACATTCCACATTAGTAGTCAAACATTTAATTTCTCATAAATAACAACAACACAGTACACTCCATGCATAAAAGTTCAAAATTTCATCCATCATGCATGAAATTTTTTGATATCTTGAATATAGATATAATAATTAAATATTATAGTAAAAATAACATTCAATACCTTTATTTAATCCATCCTTTGACACTTCACTGTCATCAATATCATGTTGATGGTTTTGAGGCTACTCATTCCGTCTTTCAAACTAGCCTTCCTGCCATCACTATTCTAGGTGTATGTCATCAATGAAATTTTAAACCATAATGATGGGAGGAAATATAGTATTATAAAGTCTGTCCAATCCAGCATTAATAGAGGGAAGACAATAATGTGTCTAAGGATTAAAGTGTCCTAGGAACATATACTAATTAAATCACACAAAATTTATCCTCAATTGAAGAGGGATTGGAATACATCACTCTAATGGACATGATAAAATTAATCTAACCCCACCTAAATTGGACATACCTTATTTGAAGTCAAGGATTCCAAACCATCCAATTTTAGATTTTTATTCATCCACTATAAGATACGTCCAATAACATTCATCCCTTTTTATGGTGATCTTTTCAACATATGCTCAGTACTAATCTATAATATTTTTCATCTTAAAAATGAAATGAATATATTAAATTAAATTCTAAATTAATTTTTATTATATATTATTAAAAAATATTATAGAGAAACTATATATACATCAAGTCACTGAAAATTATTCCACATGCCTTGAATTAGATCTAAAATTACCTCTATGAACATCCTATTTTATAACTGAAAATGATATTATCAATTATTAAATATAATATTAGGTAGAGTTATTCTTGGAAATCAATCATGTATATGATGAAACATTAATCATATTACATGAATGGTTAACAGTTAATAATAATCATGAACTAATTAAAAAATATAAACCTCACACAACATGCATCACTAAAATAGTTTTTGTATCATAACAAATAAATTAAATATTATTTTTAATTAAATAAAAAATTATTCATCAAAATAACAAATCTAAATAACATATTTAATGTTTTAACAATTTACATGAAAAACCAAAGTCCATAACACATGTTTTAATGATTTTTACAGTTACCATGGTTCCTATATGTTCATCACCCATATACTTGGGACACAAATATGTATCCCATAATCCTTGAAACCAATCATAATTAAGAAATTAGAATATATAATCTCGTATTTTTCATAATTTAAATTTGAGAAACTAACTAAATTTTGGAACCCTGTATTATTAAAATTAAGAGAAAACTGAGGGGGGTCGATGAGAGGTATATTTTGTCAATGTCGAGTGTAAATTAAACCATCTATGTGTGTTTCTAGAGACAAATGTGATGGAACCTCAAACACATATAATAGTATAAGATGAAATACAACCACCCTCATTTTTTTCATTATTTAAGTGAAGATATATAGAGCTTGTCATGTTGAAGAACAATGTAAAAACAAGAAAATGGGGAAGCCAAAACATCAAACAACGTTAGATTAAGAGTATGAAATGACATCCAATGCTTTTTAGCCTCGATTATTCTTAGGGAAAGTAGAGGATTCCCGCCTGAATTAGATGACTTTCAAGATAGAATGAGAGTAACGAGCAACAAGGTCATAGTCAGGGTCTTTTAAATAGATCGGCAAAACTATTAAAAGCGATTTCTGAAAAACGTTCCAAAATATCCCTATAGTCAGTGCTAAATTTATAAGATCTGATAAAAGGAGTATTTATAATTACTTTTTTTGTGTGGGTAAATATCTAATATTATCAGCACTCAAAAACAATTGATAAAAACTCATATTTAACAATGCTATCATTTATGTGCTAATTAATATGTATTTTAATTGTACTTTATTACCACTGATAAGGAATGATCTTTATTAGTGATACAAAATCATTGTTAAATATTTGTAATTATAATTATTTAAATATCTTTATTATAATTTTATTCATATTTAAATATATATAATTGTATATTTATAATTATACAAATATTTTGTTAAAATAATAATTATTTTTTATTTTAATTAGTTATTTATAATAATTATTCATATAGTAAATATAAATTTATAGATAAATTTATTTCTAAATATTTATTTTAAAATTTATTTTTAACATTATTAATGGATATACAATACTAAATCCATGCATTTTGAATATTTGTGAAATTGAGTAATTCAAATAGAGTAAACATTAAAAATATAAAAAAACTAGCTAAGTTTTATTAATTAAGTATAATTCATTAAACAAATATGCATATATATATATATTGAAGTGGATGGATACCCAGTGAAAATACTGAAACATAGTAAATATATAAATATAAATAAATAATAAAAAAATGATAAAATTCAAAAATAAAATATAAAATAAAAAAACTAAAAATTAAAACCCGAACATTAATTTATTAAAAATTCTACTAATTAAAAACATGATATATATTTAATTTATCATGTAATAATTAAATTATAAAATAAACTCAAATTTGAATAAACAATTTAAATATTATGAGTATGGATTTCTATATGTTGCGTAATATATTTGTGTGTGCATTTTGGTATACAAATTCACTAACATATTTATGTGTTCATGTGTGCCAATGAAATAAATGTAACATACAACTTTTAATATAGGTCAAATTGAAAATCAAACAACAAAAATTAATAAGTGATTAGTATGTCTCAAATTAAAACTATATATATATATATATTAATTATTTTTATTATATATCTACATTAAATATATATTATTTATTAATATTTATAATATAAATATATGTATATGAATATTATTCATTCTTATCAATAATTTTTTATTTGATATAAATATTCATATTTTTCTTAATTTTCTCATTTTAGTTTTATTTTGATTAATTTATCATTTAATTATGGGCCATTAATAGCACTTAAAAATTGCTGATCAGTGGAAAATTTACCAGTTCTAAAGAAGCACTAATAAAGGATACCTTTTATCAGTTCCATAAATAATTCCCTGATACAGGTTTCCATTATCCACGATCATGAAGGTTACCTTTTTTCATCTCTAAAAATGAAGGGATTATAAAGGGTTCATTTTATCAGCACTTTTCATTAGCACTGATAATGAGATTCCTTTATCAACGCTTATTGTAGAGCTAATAAATAAAGGGTTTTTCACCAATTTTTTTGAGCGATGATAAATACCAGTGCTGCTATATGATGGTTTTTTAGTAGCGTAATCAATAAATATTTACAACTAATTTTAATACAAATATAATTTCACATCAATGTACAATATATCTTACTAAGTAAATAATATTCATTTTATTAAATAGAAACCCTTTAAAAACTAAATGATTTATTCTTTAAAACTAAACTCTTTGTTGTTAAACCAAATATACTAATTTACAAAATAAATAAATAACAAATGTATTCTATCTTAATACCAAATAATAACACAAAACTTATAAAATACATTTGGGAAATAATTTCCTCAGACAATGAACACATAAAATTAACTCACGTTCTAAAAATAAAAAATAAATGTTTTCTTTTTTATGAAATTACCAACAACAAATGTAATGTCAAAATAATAACAAAACATCTAGAAAAACAATAAAAATTGTAATTTATATTGGTCAATTAAAAATGTAAAAATTAAATTTTATTTATTTCAAATCATAGATTCTAAATCCTTATAGGTTTATTTATAAAAAAATTTGTGATACATAGGAAAAATTAGCATATTCAATATTTTGACCACAAAAAATGAGTATAATGAAATATTACTATAATATACTAAAATTCCAAGAAATTCAAATATTAAGATAATGAATATAAATTGACTTAATGAGAGAATGAAATACTGGGGGAGGGATGGGAGCATCGTTGGTAGAAGTTCGATAATGGGGGATGAAAAATCAGATTTGTAGAGGATGAATAGTGGCGTCATACCATTGATGTGGATGGATATAAATTTTGCGGAGGGTCTATTAACGAGAGGGTTATTGATCATTTTAGAGTACATGGAGATAGATTTTATGGATCGATATAGTAAATAAAACTAAAATGTTGAGTATGATAATTTTATTTTATTTTGAGAATTCCAACAGAGTTATTATAGTAACTAATTTCAAACACCATTACTGAGTGTTTAAATGTTTGGTAATAATATATCCTATGAGAAATACTTGTAATAAAATCAATTATAAATATTAATGCTAAAAATAAATCATTTTAATAAGGTACATTAGTGGTATATGTTCTTTTTGATTAATAATGTATCACCCTTTGTTTTTATGAACTTGTTTCTTGTATAAATTAAATTATTTTGATGTCCTGTATTATATGACACACTAATGTATGATTATGATACACACAACGCTATCTTATCCTTTATTACATGAGACATTATGTTTCTAAGAAGCACCATTTTATAATTATTTAAATAAGACAATAACCTAAATTTTTAATTAGTGGGTATGAATAGAATTTATTAAATTATGAAAATATGAATTTATTGGCTACTAATTAATTAGAGACAAAAATCTATAATGATTTAATATAAATGAAATATTTTAATTTTTATGATTCCAAACTCGATTTGCATTAATAAATTAAATCAATTTCAATTAGTGAATGAAATAAATGGAATTAATTTTTGATAAACTCAATCAAATATTTTTTGTATTCATCAAATACATTTTATAGGCATAATATAAGAACCTACCCAATTTTTGCATTAAAACATATATTTTTAAAAAAGGTAATGTTATCGGCTTTTACTTCTGAACCCATTTTAAATAACTTCTTTCACATATTCATATATTCTTCTCTAAAAGATAAACTTCATCATTGACATTGGTATATAAATATTTATTTTTACTGAAATTTTGTATTTTTTGAATGTTTATTTTTTTATCAATAGTAAAAAAATATGAAATTTTAATTGAAAACACTATTTTTCATCAAAACTAATTATAGTGTAAAATTATATTTATGATTTGTTTTAAATATACATTAGATGAAAAACGTAACAGATAATCTAATGTAGGTCATTGGAAGAAATATTATATTGAATTAAAATTTTAAAATGATTCTATAATTTGTATGTCTTAACATTAATGACCTATTTTCTCACCCCATCAATATTATTAAATATAAATTATATTAAAAAGTTTATTTATATTGAATTTTGAAAAATGGATTCTATATTTTGAATTAGAGGGTCTGAATAATTTAAATAGGTTTCATTTATTTAATACCCAATAATTCCATGAAATTTGTTTTTTTTAATTTATATAGCATTATTTTTAGACTAGGCGCTAAGACAACATGTGATACCAAGGCCCAGTATGATTTTGTGAAATATGTTATATATTAAATATCATGTGTAAGACGTTTTACTGAAAAAGTATAATATCTCCTAAATATGAGCCCATATCAGAAATCTGATGGCATCATTGCATTTAGGATGGTATGTATACCCAAGGCTTGACATAACTTTATTTGGCGTGGGCCTCCAGTGATAAAACCCTAAAATGGAATAACTATAAATAGAATGAAAAAATAAAATAATTTTATTTTTAAAATCCTTATAACTCTTTAACAGTGACTTAGATTTAAATCTGTGATCACCGTCGAGCACGTGAGGGTATGCTTTCTTTAATAAAATCCTAATATTATCTAGTGCAGGCCAACAATGGAATGTAGTTTCTGGCCTTAAATAAAAAAATAAAATAAAGATAATTTTATTTTTAAATCCATATAACCCATAAATGGTAACTCAGAATAGAAATCCAAGAGTATCGTTGACTTCGTGAGGGTACTCTTCGCTAATGCGGAGACTAACATTGGCTGGTTTGGACCAGCTGTGAAAGTTGGTTATTTCTACGTAACCATAAATAAAAAAATTTAAATAAATGTTATTTTATTTTAAAATCCTCAAAACTTTCATATGGTAACTCATATTAAAATTTTTTTAACACCGTTGATTTCATAATGAGATATTCTCCTTAAAAGGGTATAACATTAATTGGAATAGGTCGAGGTAAAAAGTTTATTTTCATACTTTTAGTAAGAAAAATAAAATAACCTAAAAGTTTTTTTATTTTCTCCTTCTTCATTAAGAAGTGGAATGTCAGCGCTATCTTGCAATGATAAAGAACACATAATATCATTAATTGATCTCATTAATGAACCTCATTAATGGAGATGGGTGGTGAAGCTGCAATTCACACACATCTTACTTCTTTAATTAAACATGGAATTTTTTGGCCGACAAACAACCCTCGAATTCCACTAATGAGCAATGAAAGAAACCCCTCCATTGATGAATCCCATCAAATTTGATCATGGTTACGACACCCTTGGAGAGCATATTCAGGAACAAAGATCAATGGATGATGACAAAATATCACCCTAGATCAATCTTTTTCCCATCTAAGGGATTGATACTTTCATATGAGAATTCCCCCACCACAGTTCTTTCATTTAAGCGACAAAATTGGGTTAACTCACAAACTATTAAACTCGTGGATAGATTGTTCATGCAAGATATTCTAGAAGAAGTGATCCAATATTAATTTGAATAAATTTTATTTACTATGTTCAATACTTTTAATTGGAGCAGATCAATGTTATGACGAATGACGGTGGAGGTTCGTTCCTTAAATTCATTCTGTGGATTTATCCCATAGTTTTACCATGCGTTCTAAGTGGTGTTATGAAGGATAGATTGTTTCATGCCTGTTACATGTTGCAATGATCACAAAATGTGGACATGCTATCATGACCACCCAGTTGAGGCACAACTATGATTGTTGCAGATCACGGTGGAATGGGGTAGAAGTGCAGTGTGATAGTGGAGGCCACCCCCAAATGGATTGTGGATTTTTGGAGGCTGCTCACCCTAGTGGTGAATTGTGGTGACAGAGTCCCTGTACTGCAGGAGTCATGGTGGTGTTTGTTGGCGGTGACAGTCGGGATTCCCGTCAGGCAGAGGAGGCCTCCGGTAGGCAGTCGATGGCGGTGCAGAATCATATTGCCCACAGGGCACTGTGTCAGGCTAGCATTCCACAAAAAGTAAGATGCAATTTCGAAGAACTATAGCACCGATGGTGCACCGCATTGGTTCGGGATACCCGTAGTTGGACTACGGGATGATATATGCATAGGGTCTACAGGACCGTGCGCAGAGTGGAGGAAACTGACCTTAGTCGGTCTGGTACAATTCGAACTGGACATCGTTTAGGCATCTGGGCTAGAGAAAACTGGCCAACCATTATGGGAAGGACTGGATGAAAACCCAAGCATCTGGGTGGCCTGGCTGGTCATAACTGGTCTGACCGACTCATACCGAGTCAGAGGAATTACACCGAGTCACTGAGTGACCCGGCGGGATGAACCCACAGTCGAACTGGGCAGAGTCTGGAAAATCCCAATTGGCCAAACATGATATGGATGGCCTAGACACAATAATTTCAGTTAGATCCTATTAAAAAGGGACATTCCATGTGTGACACCTTGGCCGGGTTGTTCAGGTCTGCTCGACCATGTCGGACCGACCCAAGATTCAACTAGCCCTTGTTTACTAAAACACCAATATCATTCAGATCAAGCATCTGATTGATGCTCCGTCTGTGGAATTGGGACCCTTGCAATAAGAAGGTCCATTAGGAATAATCTATTTTATATTTTTTGGTAGTTAAGATTTTACTGATGTCTTAAGGATAATTTTTTTGCAAAATCGGGAGCACATGACAGAGGGAATCCTACGACTGGTTGTGGATTGAAGGATTTGATGAGCAGACATCAGTGGACCAGTAGATGAGCATACCACTGTGGTACAGTAGATGAGTGTGCCTTCATGTTTTATACCATAGTGTTTTAGCTTATGGGTGTACCTAAGTGGTTCAGCCTACGATTGTATCTTAGTGGTTCTGCAGATGATTGTAACTCAATTGTTCAATAGGGAAGCGAATAATATTTGTTCAGCAGACAAGTATACCTCAGTGGCCCAGTAGTCGATCTGTGATCATTGGCTCATCATGGATAATTCCCTCAACAGTACAAGATAAATCATCACTACAACTGAAAGTCATACTTTCTAAATTTAAATTTTTACACGGTGTGAGATATCTATGATGTGTGGTCTTTGTTGTGTGGTATTCCTATGTGGTCTTGCTTTGTGATCTTTCCTTTTTGGTTTGGGGTCCCTACTGAGTATTGTTTTATTCACCACTACACATGAATCTATTGAAAATGTTGTTTCCTATGTAGGTGATGAACGATTTGATGGAGTCCTTGGTGGTTTGGTACAAGGTGGTTCTCAGTGATACAAGACGGACATGAATACTTTAACAGAAACAAGTGCCTACCCATTACCTACCCTTATTGTGGGGTCTCAAAGGGATGGACCATGGTAGTTTTTCATTCCATTATCGTTTTTGAATTGTATTCTGGACCCTTGTACGTTCATTTCCTGCTGTACTCTCAGTATTTCCTTAGGGACAGTTGTTGTTTAACTTGTGTTTACTTTCTATAGTTTGAGATTTGTGTGTGTGTGCAAGAATAATGGAAACTGCCATCCCTTTTTGGGGTATTTCTATTCGGTGCTACTCGCTAGCCTCTAGCCTA
The DNA here is from genome assembly GCA_963277665.1 of Viscum album. Taxonomy (NCBI): domain Eukaryota; kingdom Viridiplantae; phylum Streptophyta; class Magnoliopsida; order Santalales; family Viscaceae; genus Viscum; species Viscum album. The sequence continues at coordinate 1,151,782,672 of OY728122.1, forward strand.
TGGAAGGAAATCTTTGGGTAGTCACAACATGTGCCTTGGTGACAGGTCATGCCATTTTATTTTTTGGAACTATGAATAGTAACTTTAGTAATTTTTTTTAAAACACATTAAAATGATAAATCGAGTATTTAAGGTTAAAAAAATAATATTATAACTAATAAAATATTCCCATAAATCATTTACTAACATCATGGGATGATTTTATTTAGGAAAATATAATCTGTGTGTATAAATTATGTTTTTTTAAGCCACTTCCTAACCTTTTCACTATTAAGGGAATGATATCATCGCTCGTGCAGACGTAGAACCTTCCATATCCATGACATGATGTGATTCATTTTCTCTATTCACCAATTAAGAGTGATTATAGAAATGTATAATAAATGTATATGACATATATTACCTAAATATTATTCATTAAATTAGTTAACTATATCATATGAAGAATAATTCAGGCTTATAATAGAAGACATGCATAAGAAATAAAATAGTTAACACCTCAAAAAATAGTAATAATAATATATTATTAACAAATGGTTGATAAGGTGATCATATATGATATAATAAATATTAATATGGTTTTTAATAAGTTAATAACATTATTTAAACCATTTTAAGTGATTTTTTTATTTATTTGAATGAAATGAGACCTATGGTAAGGGTTTATTTCGCAATCTCATTGTTATCAGGATTGTCTATACAGAAGTGTCTACGAGCTAATATTTATCCTCTATGGTCATGTTTATTAAAAATTTATTTTTAAAAAGTTTTTCTTTTCTTTTATGATTCATTGTATTCATTTTTACCCATGTATTAATTTTTATTAAATGGTTTCAATTTAATCTTTTATCCCTTTCCAAATTATACAATTTTTTGACTATTCCAGCAAATGTATGAGAAGAAAATTTTATTATCATATATATAATGAATGGATTTTTATGAATTTTTGATATATTAATTTCTCGAAGATTCATTTATAATATTACTTGTTTATTTTCAATGAATAATTTTTCTTTTAAATCTTCGCAACATTTTACGGAAATATAATAATTTCATAGAAGAAAGGATATATTCCAATAGATTTTTTTTCATGAGATATCTCATAAATATTTTCCATTTTTGATAACATTATATGATGTTACATATGTTTTTATAGGGATATGATTCAATTTTACCATTCATATTCTTTCTATGAGAGGTATATGATTATGATGTTATGATATATATTAAAATTATTTCTTTTCAGTGGTTTTTATTATGACAGAATGATGTTTTGGAAGCCCATTTGATTTCATGGGTTCTTATATGAAAAATGATTTATGTTATTGTGGAATATATAATAATTACTTACTTTTTAGATGGGTGTGACCAATATATCCCTCCAGTGAATTGGGTAATGATTTATACCTCACGAAATATGCATGGATGGAATGGGAATGAACTCAGTTTAGTAATGTACTTTTTCCATGAAAATGATCTTGGAAGTGATCCATGACTACTAAGATGGTCATGGAAGTAAATAATTACTACCATGATGGTATGATGTGTGAACCCATACTACTAAAATGTCTTTATAAGTGATTCCTTGCATACAATGGAAATAATTTTTTATACGTATATGTATGGAACAAATTTCATGCATTTTTTCTATCTTATGAGTTCATGGTTTATGTTCATTATTTTATTCGGAATCATTTTTTATGAAATGAAATTAATAAAACCATTATTTCTTTTTATATCATTGGTATTTAGTGTATGATCCTCTATTTTTATGATAATTTTCTCATTCCCTTATTCTTGTGATATTTTTAACATATCTCCCTTTTTAAGCCTTTCTGTGCATCTGAGCTGGCCCCCTTTTTATCTTTTCATATCCCCAGGTTTTGAGGATATGTACTATTCTTGATGTGTCTAAGAAGAAATCTAGTCAATAAGAACCTATTGGGAAATACATTATATCACTTATGTACCAGTTTTTATGATTTTTATGTTTCAAAAGGCACTACTCTAGTTAGGTATTTGGGGGGTCGATTTGTGATAAGTATCAATTATTCTGAAAAATTGATGTAATGATAATGTATGAAAAGTGATGATCATTATAGAGGGTATCAGAGAAAATGGTTGGTTAACTATTTGAAACTAGGATGATAAAAAATTAGTGTATTATCTGAGTACAAGTCTATGGATATGTCTAAGGGTAAAAAAATTTCAAAGAATTTTGGAAAAGGATAGAGTCAGTTGTTTCAAAGAAATATATCCATGTCTAGATATAACAAGTGGATATGGGTCTTGAATAGATCTACCTATCTGTAAAAAAACCTGAAAATTTGCATTGAGATGAAATTATGTGTAACCTGGTATAGGATGATGGGCCTTACTACACACCTAGTTTGACACTCTTTTTTGATATGATTCGTGAATTAACAAAAACATCACAGAAAATCATGCATGATTTAAATATATGTTATATATGAATAACCTATAAGGGACCAAAGTTTTAATATACTAAATAAGGTTTCAAAATTAAGATATCTGATTATATGTTTATTCTGATTATGTGGTTCCTCACTCTGATAATTGTTTCTTACTCTATGCTTTTGGGTTTTAATCTATTGATAGAACCCAAGGGAACTGTGTTAATGAAAATTTTGATGGAAAATGCAATTATTTTACACCTGAGAAAAAAAATTCTATAGGATATGTAATGAGAAATGTTATTTATATGATCACCCATAATTCTCAATATATGAATCTCCCTAGACATCCAAATTATCAATGGATAGAATAACATTATATTGATTCCTTCATGATGCATCACCCACCTTCTTTCAATGGGTCTTCTTATATACTTGTTGCTAAAAAATGGATCAGTACAACTAAAAAGATATTCCATATTTTCCAGTTTTCATAATTGGATAATGATACTTTAGTTTTATATCAATTTGAAAGAAAAGAGAACTAGTGGAGGAATCTAATCAGAGATATGAGGCCAGAAGATAAAATTGAGTCCATGGACTAGGATGAGTTCATGAAAATATTCTTCAACAAGTAATTTCCTCAAATTCTATGTATAAAAATAGAGAACCAGTTTTCTTGAGATAAATAAAATGGATGTTGAATCTATTGGTAACTATTTTGAAAAATTCACAAGACTTATGAGGTAAGCTTCTAGAGTTATCATCCACACTGAAGGTAAACATTATATATTCATTAGTGTCATAATCCAAGTCTTAAAAGGAAATTCGACAAAAGAAACATCAGTGACTACAAATAGACAATGGGTTTGTGAGTAATGGTTGAAGAGGATGTTGGAGTTACATATCAATCTTATGATTTTTACAAGAATATGAAGGGTGAATAAAAAGTAATATAAAAAATTGGTATAAATCTATTTGAAATTTCCTTTATGCTCTATGTGAGGGAATACGAATGGAGGAAATAGTCTTAAGGGGTCAAATAAATGTTTTATGTGTGTAAATTTTAGTATCCCATAATTTCATTGATAATGTAATGGGAATAAGATATCTAATAATGAGAATAGAGGGAATGATTCATAGAATACACCTCCCCAACATCATTTCTAAAAGTGTAAGTTGAATGGGCATTCTACTAACTAGTTACCAAACCCAAGTGTTAGTGATAATGATTGATGTTAGTAACCTATTATGGTAATGAGTAATGGGAAATCTCATGTGATAACTATAATTTGTGAGGGGCGAGATAATGATGGGGTGAAAGGTACAGTTACCATCCACTCTAGAATTGAAAATGTCTTATTTGATTCACTATAAACCCACTATTTCATATATAATGAATTTCATAAGTGTATTGAGATTCCATCGAAATTAATAGATGTGTAATTAGTATTGAAAACCTTAAATGGTGTAATAAATGCTTCTATGGTATATGATTCCTCTCTAGTTGATGTTTTTGGGAATGTGTTTCTTGGAAATATTGTTATTCTTCCTCTGGTTGAATTATATGTTGTCTTAATATTGAATTATATTTCTCTGTGGTAATCCCACATTAGTTATCATGAAAGGGATGGTAGGTTTTATTTTTCTAACCAACCTATGATCAACACTCAATGTTACAATAAGTATCAACATCATATAGAGATTACATCCAGCGTATGGGTATTAATTCCCATTTAAAAATGGATATTTATCTGAAATGGTTTGGGAGAAAATTGATATTGTTGATATTATTACTTTTTGTGAATTTTTGGATTTCATTATGAATGAGATTCTTGGTCTTCCACAAAAATATGAGGTTTAAATCTCAATATAACTCATACCTGGTTCTAATCCAATTTCAAATACTCCATAGAGAATTCCCCCAATTGAGTTACAAGAATTGAAGATGAAACTAGAAGAAAACTTGTATAATAGATTTATTCATCCAAATGTATCAAATTTTGGGGCATCAGATCTTTTTGTGAATAAGAAATATAGATAAATGCGACTCTACATCGATTATCTAGATTTTAAAAAGATAACAATTTATAAAAAGTATTATCCTCCCTGTATTGATGAATTATTTGATGAACAACATGGAGTTCATTTTTTTTCAAATACTGATATTCATTTTGGAAATCATCAATTGGTGGCCAAGAATGTGGATATTCCTTATATTGAATTTCAAAAAATATATGGTGATTATTAGTATATAATAATTCCTTTTTTTCCTACCAATTCCCCAACTATCCTCATGGATTTGGTGAATAAAGTCTTTAGAGATTACAATGATTATTTTGTGGCTGTATTTATTGATGATATTATTATCTGTCCAAATATAAAGGAAGGGAATTAAGAATACATGAGACTTGTTCTAATGACCCTAAAGAAGGATAAATTATATGAAAATTATAAAATTTTGAATTTTGTCTTAAAAAATTTCATTTTTTGTTATCATAATCTCATGAGATTGTATAGATGTATGTCCCTCAAAGATGTAGTTTATTGAATGTTGTCCTAGTCCAACCTCAATGATTGAGATCTGTAATTTTTTTTCAGGATATTATCAATGGTTAATGGACAATTTCTCACAAATATCCAATCCTCTTACCATGTTAACTCATAAGTGTTCCACGTTCCTCTGGATAAATGAAGGTGAAGAAAACGTCAATGGAATAATGATAATATTGTTCAGCTCACCTATGAAAATATATCCTAATAATGGGGAATGGTCTGTAACATTTAGTGATGCATTTATGATAGGATTGGGATATGTCGTTATTAAGAACAACATGGTTATCACATATACCTCCTAAAAGTTTTTTATTAATGATTAAATTTACATGACTGATGATTTGTATTTAACTGTGGTAATGTTTACCTCAAATATATGGGGAAACTACCCCTATATAGAAAAGTGTGATATATATATATATATACCCTAAAATTATGAATTATATATTCACACAAAAAAATTTAATATGGACTAGAGTAGATTATTAGACATAAAAATGGATTTTGACCTCTCAATACATTTATTACCTTGGGAAAGAGAACATGGTGTTTAATGCTTTGAGGTTAAAGGATTAGTCTTGGTTATTAATGATGAGGATTGAAAAAGATACAATATTTTTTATATATGAAAAGGATATATCTGAAAATCATGAAGGAAGTGAGAAATATTATCTTTAACAATTGAATATTAATCCCTCGAACCAAGTGAATATTATAGATGTGTAGAAGGAAGATGTTGAACATCAAAATAAGGATATAAATGTACCTGATTTTTACATTGTTCAGGATTGAATGATAAGGATTATGAAATGTGATTTTATTCCATGATTATCAGATTTAATGAAGGATCTATTAGGGGAATGGCATAGTAATTCATTCCCTGTTAATCTTGCATGTCTGAAGATGTATAGAGATTTTATGGAATAATTTTTGTAGGAATTAAAAAACAGACATATCATAGAGTTTGTATATCAATTCATGGTATGATAGAATGTTAATTATGAATGGAAAAAAATCTATGGGAATGTTTCATCGATTTCCATTACCAAAATGGTAATGGGAGAACACCACAATGGATTTTTCAGTTGTACTCCCCAAACACCAAAAAATATTTAATGCTATGGTTCCCGTATTTGGAATTAGTGGTTCCAAATTATGTAAATATTTACCTTCTATTTTTGGACATTATGAATAGAAAATTTATTATGTTTTTATTAACACAGTAAAAATATATATCAGTTGATTATGGTTAGACAATTATATTATAATTAATATAAATTTACCATAATACATTTTATCATTTCATTTGAATACTTAATTTAGAAAAAAATAAACCTTTGGACAAAATTATTGTCATTTGAAAAACTTGGATGAGAGTAAGAAATTTATTATATTTTATTTAATGAGATATTAAAGATTTCAAACACATATATTGAATAAAAATATCATTTTTAATATGGGGATATAAAAAATATAAAGTTGACTATAAATATTAATCTGAAATATAAAGTGTTTTTCTTTTTCTTCGTAATTTATTTTATTTTTTTGTAATTAAATATATACCTACAAGGCTTCTAAACAATGATGTAGTAATTTTATAATTAATGGAAATACCAAATAAATGATATTTAAATCATTAAAATAAAAATAATTTCATATATAATTAATTTCATAAAAACATTTATGGATGAATTTTTCATTTCATGGATGATTTAATAATGTATGTTCAGATATATAATGTTGTTACGATAATTTTAAAAAGACAAATAATGAAGATTGTCAAAATTGAAACTAATGATATTTTATGAATGTTATATTTTATTAAATTATATTAAATTCATAAATTGAGTAAAATAAAGAAAAATGAGATTATATACGAACTAAAATATAATAAATTTACAATTTATGATCTGATTTTGTCTTTATATTTAAAAGTTCTATTCTATTAACTATAAATAAGCTATTATAATAGTTTAAATGAAAATATGTTAACTAAGGGATAACAAAAAATATATGATATAAAACGGAACCAAAACTAGAATAAAATTTATTTCATGAATATATTAATAAATTATAACATATTATATTGTATTCCATAGCCTTTTAAATGTGATATTATTGAAATTAAATTTATTATATACTAATCTTTCTAGAATTTTTAAAAATTCTCTGCACCTCAATTAATAAACAGAACCTTAGCTCTCACATATTTACATCTCATTGAGCCTCCAATATAAAACATACCATACCAATTCCCCTTATAACATTACCAGTAACATAATTGTAGTTATGCGATTCTCAGAATATCAACTCTATTGTCACTATGAGGAGATCAAGAGGTAGATCGTTAAAAAAGTGGTAAACTCTTTACTGACTCTTTCAAAAGTGTTTCTTCTTGAACAGCCTCCTCATATGTCAATTCAATTATAAAATAATAATTATAGTATCACCATTATGATAATATTCTATTATTATTGTTCTGGAACAACCGTATTCCACCATTTATTCATCATATGAAAAATGAATGTCCCACCTATACATACGTACATCATACCTTCTCAATGTTCTGGTTTATTTTTTTATTAATCACAACATTCCTTATATGACAATAATAATGGAAATAAAAATTATATATGATTATTGTGACATGATATTTAATATGGAAAAATTATATACCATCAACTTCCTTACTTTTACATAATTTAGGAAATGATATTGTCACTTGTGAGTACTTAAAACTTATCGTCTCCATGATGCGATGAGATTAATTCTTCCTATTCAATAAAAACATTTATTATATAAATATATATAATTAATATATATGATATATATTACCTAAATATTATTCTTTATATGATTTAAGAATATCCTCTTCACATGGTTTGGTATTTATTATAAAAAACATGCATTCATAAATTAAGCAGTTAACGCATGAAAGAAGAGTAATAATGAAATATTATTAATAAATATGTTATAATGTGATCATATATGATATCATAAATATTAATTTGCTTTGGTAATAATTTTCTAAAATTATTTTGACCATTATACATGAGGTTTATATATGTGTGACAGAAACCAGACCTAAGGTAAGGGTTAATTTTACAATCTCATTATTATCGAAATTGTTTATACATAAGTCTCTACAAGGAAATATATAGCATACACACCAATGTTTTATAAAATTTATTCCTAAATAATATTATTATTATTATAAAAAAAATTAAATACATTTTTACCCTTGTTTTACTTTTTATTAAATGTCTTGAAAGAAATCATTTTTCATTTTCCCAACGAGGTACTATTTTTTCTTTACCAACAAAATTATGAGAATAATGTTTTTTTCTTATATGGGATGAAATAATTTTTATGTTTTCTTGATAATATAATTCAATAAATAATTCCTTAATATATTACTTTGATTTTTTTCTTAGTAATTTATTCCTTTTATAATTGGGTGTAATTGTTTGACAAGATAACAATTTCAAAGAAGAAATGATATTTTCCATAGGAATTGTTTTCATGTGATCTCTCAAAAGTATTTTCCATATAAGATGAAATTATTTGACATAAATTATAATTTAATAGAGATATTATATTATTTTTCTTTTATTATTATTTAAATTATTTTATTTATTACTATGATAAAATTATATTTATGAAATCCATTTATCTTTCATGTTTTATGTAATGATTGAATGATGTTTCTGAAAAAATGTTATTCCAGGGGTTTTGATATGATATGTGAATTATGTTCTTTTGAAAAGTATATTTATTATTTAATTATGATATTTTTTTGACTTATATCACTCTACAATACTATGGGTAATGGTATTTATCCCATGGGATTCAAATGGTCAGAAAGTGAAAGAACACAGTTTAGTAAAAGTCATTTTCTGGTAAGATGGCATTGGGAGTAAACCTTGAATACTGAGATAGTCATGGGAGAAAAACATGACTACTCAGATGGTATAGGGAGTGAACCCATACTAATAATATGGAATTGGTATAAATTCCTTTACTTTTATGTAAATTATATTAGGAAATAATTTTATACACTAATTTGAATTTTATGTTTTTTTGTATTTTTCCTATGTTATGATTTCATGGATTCTGTTATTTATTTCATTATTAGTAATTCCTTATGAACATTAAAAATTCATTCAATTACTCATAATTATGATCATTTATATATTGTTTAGGATCTATTATTTTCATGATCATATTCTCAAACCCAGGTGTCCATGATTATGTCTACAGGTCACCCTTGTTTACCCTTACTGAGCATCTGATCTATCATTTTTTTTCATGTTCCTCTCCCACCATGTTATGAAGATATGTATAATTCTCTTTCTAATAAGAGTTTTAGACTAGAAGTACCAAGAGTAAGATAACTAATATCACATATATACTAGTTTTTATGTTTTTATGTTTCTATATCAATAAGACTAGTACGATGTTTGGGGGTATATTTGTTAAATATATCAAATATTCTACAATGGTGATAAAATGTTAATGTTTGAAAAGTGGGGGTAGTTTTAAAGATCTTAAGAATAAAATCCATATATGGACCCCTCCCATGTGTTTTTAATTACCCCTTCATAAAGGGTCTTATTAGAAATCCTATTAATTTTTAATGTTACATTTCTTATTCTCTATTTTTTTAATCAAAAGACCATCCTTCTTTTGTACAAGAGTAATAAAATCACTCTTCTCTAATGTGTGTTTGAAACGATAGCCATCCATATCTTCCATAGACTCAAAAAAAACAGCATTTCCATCACTAGGTTTTTCTCATATTTCACAACGACACCACTCAAGAATTTTTTTTATCCTTTGAATATAGGAAACTGATAACACATTACAAAATTTCAAAAATAGAATGAATTTTATAAATAACCACTGCCAAACAAATAAACATATCAAACACAATTTAATTAGGAAAATAAATTCATTGCATAATATTGATTTAATACTATTATCACGCTATTCCTTAGACTCCAAAATTATAGGTTGATAATATGAGGTAAAACCACAAATAAGACTAGGAATAAAAAATCAATAGTATCTCCAACATATTAATGATAGTGTATGTAAGAATCAACATCATGGTTTATGAACTCTAAAATATAATTGAAATTTAAATAATAATCGAATAACTATGAGGTACTTCATCTAGACATAACTTTCCTAAAAATTCCCCATTGTATGTAAGATTGAATATTCCACATTAAAACCTCAAGTCTTTATAGAAAAGAAGAGGTGGCATATTTTAGAAAATCATTACCATGAACCCAATTGAAAAAATTTCCTTAAAAATAAATTTATTTTCATCCTAACTTATTTCATTTATATAAAAATTAAACAATTTTTAAATAATTTTTTTTTAAAATTTGAGGTAATTTTATGACAATAAATAGTTTTACTCATCACTAAAGTAAGTACAGTAATCATCCTAGATTTAAGAGTGGTTGAATGAAGTTTTTCCTCCAACTATTAATAATGTTTTATATAACGACATAAAAAATTGACATTTTATATTAATTTCCTGAGATTATTCCTTCTATCATTTAAAAATATCTAAAATATATAGAATCTAGTATAAAATGATAAATAATAATGAAATTTTTTACATAGAAAATGGATCTGCCACATTCCACCATAAATATCACGTTATTTGTGGTCCATAATGTTTTACCTATTACACCACATGAAACATATTCCCCAATTAATCTTCCCAAATTCCACACTATTTCACTAATAGTTATTAAATGCCATATTATTTATTAGATATACTAAGTCTATAAAATATTGAATCTATCATGGTTTTAATCCTAGGTGGAGAAGTGGTAATGAAAAATTTCATCCAATACAATAGATCAGATGGAATTAGTCAAACATGGGTTCAAGACTTTTTATGTTACTTGAGATTATGTATTTCTGTTCTATTAGTGCTATTGAACCACCCAATGTAGTTCTTCAAATCATGCTATACTAATTCACTAAGGTCTAACATAGAACATTATCCATCATCTAATTATTTGATTGTATGAACCTCAATTTACAGCCTATTTTCATCTCTATACATGTGTGAAAAATATATATAACTACCATATCCTATAGCCAAGACATAGAATCAATCTAATAGATACGTAATCTTCTTTGTAGATTCCTCTCATATTTAGAATCATAAAAATGAAATTCTTATTACATGAATTACTCAAATATGACTTCAAATATATTCTAAAGTTCAATATAAATGAAATTAATTTCTATAATAAATTTCTCTATGTTTATCATATCACTATGTTTTTGGTATCATTATATTTTTTTCAATATTATATATAGAGTAACACACTATTTACATGATAATTCATCCATTATTGATTTACGTATCAAAACAATTAAATAGAAATTAATATTTCATTACAAATAATTACTAAAAATAGATATCCAATTTCTTTAAACATTATGTCAATAAATGTATTTAACAAAAATTCAAGAAAAAAAAAAGAAAATATTAGGGATGTTGATATTCTCTCTGTGTTAACAATAAGGCGTTCAAAATATTTATATCATTTTTGTTCCATTTTTATTATCTTCATTTATTTATTAACATATGTCAATTTTAGTAAAAGAATCTAAGTAAAAGATTCATAAAAATCGTTAAGACTTTATGGTTTTAAAACATAAATTAAATTGTGTTCACTCAAGGAACCATAAATTTTTTCATTAATGATTCTTCAAACACTAGTAAAAAATTACCCATAATATTGCATTCTATTTAAAATTATAGGTAATATGGGTTATGGTAATCAAACCCTCTTGAATAGAGATAAATAAATACATTTATTCATTAATGTGTTTTTAAGAATAATAGTGTTATATTAAATCTGATTCCATTTTAAATATCATATATATTAACATGGAAATAGAAATTTATCAAAATTTAACTCAAATAAATTACCCCACATTCCATATTAGAATATAATGTCTGTTTAAAAATTTAACGCTGTAAAAAAAAATTAAAATTGCGATTTTATTATTTTAGTGCAAGAATAATTACATTTTTTCAATATTTATTTAAAGCATCATAATGATTTCAATTTTAAAATATAAATCAATTTTATATTCTTTTAAAGCACAAATAAACCAAAAAAATCCATTTCAAGTCTTTTCTATCAAATTAAGACAAATTAAAAAAAATTAAAACCAATAACACCACATCATCTGATGCTCTACAATATTTCATCCCTAAAAAATTAAATATACATCAAAATGAAACATATTTCATATTATAATGTAAATTAAATAATACGGGTGTACTAAAAACATACACTATCCCATATATTTCTCTCACGTGTTATCTTAAACATCATCATTCCTTTATATTACCCTGAGAAAAAAATCATACATCCCTAAAATACTAAATCTCTATGGTACTATATCATAATGGTATTCTATAAATAAAAATTGAATCATTTCCAAAATATTGTATTAACCAAGCTACAATATATTAAACACCATGAATATATCCCCACAATTTAATGGATTATATTATTATATGTACTTTCATGAGTATGTGTGATAATGTTAAATAATTTTTATCCTCGCTAGCTCTCTGTAGATACATCGATGTCCTCCAAAATATCACTAAAAATATTCTCCCCTTTCAAAAACAATTACATCCCTCTACATGAAGAAATCATTATGAACGTGTATATTACTACATAAAAATTGTCTCACCCTATAATGAGAATTTTTTTCTTATTATAATAGGGGGTCCTAATGCACTCTATAATAAAATGAACATTCTCTGTTGTTCTAAGTAATTTGTTGAGACACAGAATATTTGGCTCTCTTAACTCCATCATACTCACATGAGATCTATATTGTAACATACCAAAATTAATAAAAAATTTCATTTTAAAAAGATACGTGTTTTATTAAAAACCTTAATATAAAATATATTAAACAAGATAGGAATCAAATTAATAGAACATTATTATAACATAATTGAATATTACAAAAAAATCAAATGAATCAATGTATAACACATAATTGATGATTATAGCCACTAAATGTATATTAAATTAAAACATTAAAGTTGTAATAAAATAATAATAACTATAAAATAAATGAGTATATGGATCATATTCACCTTTTATTATCACTTTTAGTAAAACTGAACATACTAAGATACAATTCATCATGAATGGAGATAAAATTTCAAGAAAATTTAATAAAAAATAAATAAATATTTGTTTGAATTTAGATGTTATAATTGAGTAAATTTATATAATTTAAGGTGGTAAAATATTAATTCTTTGACTATTATAGAAGCTATATGGTTGTTGGGTATAATACGATAAAACATATTTCCAATCTGGAATTATTGGCATTAAGTGGTATTAATAGATATTATTTAGATGTTATAAATATAAATATTTATAGTATAAATAATTTACTCAACAGGAAAAAAAATAATTTTACCATAAATTAAAAAGATACTAACCCATTTCAAAAAAAATATTTTATATATAAGATATTTTATTTCTGCAATATATATTGTAAAATAAATTCAAAAAGTTTAAACAATAATTTTTAAAAAAATATATGTATAAAAAATTTCATAACTAAATAATAAAGTAAATAAAAACCCAACAAAATTAAATTAAATAATAAGGGGTAAAAAAAAATTTATACAAACTTAAAAAATATGTTTCAATTAAAAAATATAAATTATTTATTTATTTAAATGTTACATCTCTCATATTCAACGTATGAAATGTAATGAAATTTATTAAATATATATACCAATTAAAAACCTAATTCATTATTAATTAGTGTTAAATAATAATTAAATATATTAATTATTTATAAAGATATTATTCTAAAAAATCTGTCCTTTTATAATTATATATTTTTATTTTAAAATTAATATATATCACATTAATAAATTGAATTCAATAAAATGAATTTAATATTTATAATCACAATGTAAAAATTATGTTGTATGGTAAATTTATATTTCTGGCAGAATAATAAGTAATAGAAGTAAAAACAGTGAGTTACCACAGTAAAAATAAAAATAACTCAATCAATAAAAAACTTTATAGAATAATAATATATCAAAAAAAAATCACTTCATTGTGTACATGAAGAAATTCAATATTCATTTTCACAATTTTCATCTTTTGATGTACCCGTATAATCAAAATATCATTTTTATGCATTGAGGATTTTGCAACTGCATATATAGATCTCAAACTAACAAATTAAAGGACCCCCCTTCTAGATAATCTAAAAAAATCCACTTTATCTTCCTTATTAATCGCAGTCTAATTTTCCTTTTAAATACATATCTCCATGTAACACCCCATAATATTACTATATCTTTCTCATTTAAAAAAATATGGACACCAATACCTTTTATCCAACAAAACACTGAGCTAAAATAAACTATAATACATGTTATCTAGATAAAATATTAAAATTTCAGAAAAAAATTAATACATTATAGGAACATAATATTAAACATAATTAAGAAAATTAAAATAAAAACATATGTTAGTAAGATTAAATTTATCATAAAATAGTTATACTTATCAGATTCCATAAAGATGCCATCCTAGATTTGAACTAATGAAATGAGGAAACAAATTATAAATTTAATAGAGATTTCGATTGATAAGTAAATTAATGGGATCAATTGTTTTAATAATTCATGTAAAGCTTTGTATACGACATAAATGTAATCGTAATCTCTATGGTCTATTTAAATATTGTTTTCCAATATATGGTCATTAAAAATACACCCTTCTGGTTTCTAGTTATTTATTAAGTATATTGATATATTTTACTTTTTAGTAAAAAACTAAAATAATATATTTCTTAAATAATTAAAAAATATCAAATCAAATAATAAATTCATATTTTAAAAAATATTATATTATAAAAAAAATTTGAATTGATTATTTTTATCCTTATTTTGATTTTTATTTTATTTATTATCTAGGAATGATTTGGATGATTTATAAAATTTTAACCTAAATACTAAGACCCATTAATTAATTCCACTTTTTTCTCAGAAGATAATTAATTTATTTTATATGGATCTGATAAAAATTGTTTAAAATTTAAAATAGATATTTTTTAATGAAATGTTTATAAAATGTTATATATTTATATATGAAGGAATTAAACAGACTAATTTAGAATTCTTAACCAATATCAGTTTTCTATAATATAAAAAATGGAATTACGCTAATTTAATTAGTAATTTATGTAAAATAATACTAATTAAGCATAATGTTTAAAATGTTATTTTCATATAAAAATATTATATATATATATATATTTTTTTCAGATAAAAAATTATAATAATTATAAATTTAACTTGTTTAAATGAAGAAAAATTATCAATAATTTCAAATTATGTAGGATGATAAATTTTATTTTTAGTCATAAAAATAATTTTATAGTAATAAATAGAGTTAGCACAGTAACATTAAAATGAGGTAAAAATTTTAAGACAATGTGGTAAAGAATTATAATATCAATAAAAATTATCTATAAAGTGTTTGTATAAGTGGTTTAAGGAACAAAATCTATTTTTTATTCATATTGTATAAATATTTCATTAAAATTAAAATACATAAACATTAAAGAAAGAATATTTTAACATATGAAACTAATAAATCACAAATAAAAGGACCACACTTCTAAATCTCCCAAACATTCAGTTGAATTCAATTATCTCTTGAATATATACCCATTTCCCTTTAAAAAATAAATCATGTATATTTGGCATTTTTTATTTCTATAATAGAATTATAAATCCCTTTTATAGGAAAAACTTGTTTTGAGAAGGATATAATTCATAAAAGTACCCAGTTGCTCCTAATATTTTCCAATTACATTAACAAATATAGCCACTATAAATATTTTAATAAAATTCAGTTATGTAATAATAAATTATTATTCTTATAATATATTTATATTGTTATTATATAACTCTATATTTTTACTCACTAATTAATATAAATTTTTATTGTGCAGGTTGGCTCAACCTTCCCCATAACTGTTGGTAAAATATATTTAATTTTTTCAATGTTGATGAGTTTTATAAAATTGATATTAATAATATCTAATATTAATGATAAATTTATGTTGTGAATTGTTTATTGGAATCGTGAAACAAAAAATTATTTATAGTTAAAAGGAATCTAATCTTTGATTTTAAACTACCCAATGTAATTTCATCAAAAATTCCATATACAATACATATACCTTCCATAAAATGAAAATTATAATTGATGTATTATATTAACCCAATGATTATAATACCTATAATTACCTATTAGTTGAGAAATGTTTATTAATCAATGATGGTCAAGAACACTATTATGAAACATGCATCAAATAATCAAAATTATTATCAAATGACATTGGAAAGAAAAAAATGAAAAACTAATATATGTGTAATGAATTAAAATAATTAAATATTATATATGTTAATATAAATGATAATGGTTATCAAATAAGATTTTAATATTTTTGTCTTTATTATATAATAGGTTAAACCATATTCATGGATATTAGGGGAAAAAGTAATTCTTTCTTACCAATATTACATTAAAATCGAGATTTTTGATAGTTATAATTCTTTTGAGGTGAATTATATTTCATTTAAATATTAAATACCCATATATTTTATAATAATTAATTTAATTTGGGTATTTATTCTTCATTCAATATCACATCCCATTCATTCAAAATTTTACTAAAAGGTTATTTGTATGTGGAGTCAACTCCTATTTTAGTCATAAATATTTATACCCTATAAATATATTAATTATTTTTTATTGGTTTTTGTAAAGACCCGGAAATTTCAGGGAAATATTTTTTCATAATTTCGTTGGAATTTTACGTGTCCGCGGTTTCTGACTGAACCTGATTCCAAGGCCCGGTGTGCACGAAATCAATTTCCGAAGTTTGGCTCAGGTACGTTCAGGGAATGAACGGGCTGATTTTTCTATCTTTTGAATCAGTGCTCAGAATTTAAATCTAAGGGCACCGATGAACTCGCAGCACCAGTATTTTCTTAAGAGGACTTTTACCGTAGGTGTGTTTGTATGGGGGGAGAAGTTAAATTTTGGGGTTTAAGGAAGGAATAAAAAAATTGTGTACAATTTTATTTTTGTTATCCAAAGAAGTTAAATTCTACCATGGGAAGTTTTTTGTGGGGCCCGCAACCAACCAACTTCCCATGTGTTGATATGTGGGAGGTGGGGCCCACACGAGACCCTAAACCCCTTGACCTTCACATAACTTTAATAAATTTTTCCCCACATTAATTTGTAACTCTACTTTAACTTATATGACTCTTCCTATTCTCTCTCTCTTTCACTTTAACTTTTTCCAGGACTCCATATTTAATTAATGGAACCTACTCAATTAATGAATTACGTTATTCCAATTTCGGACTGGCTTGGAAGGTTAATTAAAAACAGATGTAGTCTTATTTTAATTAGGTTGGCATTTGTTTTGATGGGAGAAACTGCTTGAGATAGAACTTTGTGAAGGGATAGGGGTTTTCCTCCTTCGTTGAGGAACACCAAATCTCCGGCGAAGAACGACGACACACCCTCTACGCTCTTCATAGTACGACAATAGAGGAGACATCAATTCTTCTTCGGCTACACGCCTACGATGACGAATGTGACGAATGCCAACGACTGTCATCACTCTCTTTTCTTTTATCGCAATGCCATTTTCCCATGACGAACGACAAAAAACATGAGGTAGGGGTTAAATTATTCTCTAGTGAATTTAAGATTGTGCATTGGTGTATTTATATTATTTCGGCCAAACGTTACCGACGTAATGGGAGGAGATCGGACTGCACGAACACGGTTGATTCCCCTCCTTGTTTCCTTGTTTATCAACTTTGGCTTTCAATGTGGAGGTGGCGCAGTGTCGTAGCACCGTGCGGGGATGAATAGAACTGCGGCCGGAGCGGGCCATGGCGGGGGTGCACGGCTCCGTCGTGCCTCGTAGGTGAAGCCGAAGGAACCACGGCCGGAGCAGTCCGTGGAGGAGGTGGTGCGCGGTGCCGTCGTGCGGCGCTGGAGAATCTTAAGGAGGTCGCGGCCGGGGAGGGCCACGGCGGACGGTCGCGGTGCCGTCGCGCCACGCCAGTTGGATAGTAACCGCTGCTTAAGGCTACGACGGTTTTGGAGGAGGCGGCCGGACTCGGCCGGCCGCCGGCACACCAGAAGGTGGGACCCTGGGGGTCTCGCAGAAGCCACACCGACCATCCATAAAGGCCGACCGATTCCAGAAATACCGGGGGGTTGAAACCCCCAGTCAGCTGGATAGGGTGGACCCCACCGGATGGGGCCGCCGTTTCAAAACAAATGGGGATCGTGCCCCCCCCCCCTTCGCACCTCGTAGTCGGTTTCCGAGCCGCGCTGCAGGCCGGGCCGTCGGGCTGGGTTGGACCGCCCGCGCCGGGCCGGACTGCCCGCGCCAGGGCAGACTGCCTGCGCTGGGCCGGGCCGCTCCCGATTGGTCCGGACCCAGACCCGGGTCGTGTCGACCTGGTTCGGGCCGACCCAGGGCCATTAGGTCGGGTCGGACCGGGCCCAAACCCCATATTTTTGGGCAATTTCATTCTAACGCCCATATCATGGTCTACGGACCTCCGATCGACACACCGTTAGTTGGGTTTGGATCCTTGGATCTAGACGGTCGCTACGGTATATTACACTCAATGTTTCAGAGAACTTTGTGTACGGCCAGGTAGGTTCGATCCCAAAACCAACCGGGCCCTCGGAGTAGAAACAGTTATAAGTTGAGTTCCGGACGTCTGAATGAGGTTTCATCGACTTTGTTGGATTCCACATGATGAGACGGATATTTTGGTATACTTCACAGTAGGTTTGGACGCAGTTGGAATATGACCAGGTTCGATTGTACCCGAAATCCAACCGGAGCCCTAGAACGGAAAAGCTAATAACTTTCAGACCGAATGTCCGTTTGACGAACTGTCAGCGACATTGCTGATCATGTTGAGAAACTCTCCCTTTGAGTATACCCTGTGTGAGTTCGGGGTACAGTTGAGATACAGCCAGGTTGGTTTGTACACGAATCCAACTGAGCCCCTAGGACTAAAAGGCTAATAACTCACAGACCGGTCGTCCGATTGACATCCCGTCTATTGCGTTGAGACACCTATGACAAGGAGGTCCATTGAGATAATTATTCATGGGATTTGTGATACTTGGCGTATCGACCAGTAGCTTGTGGTGCGGACCCTCCCCGAGATGAGTGTATGGAGTACAGAGACCTTGTAGCTGGCTGAGACCTGATTACTGCTTGTCTGATTCGAGTCGGAGTGACTTGTATAGTACAGTGGGGAGCACTGCTGTGTTTGGGTGGCATACCCATGGTGGGGAGTAGTACTGTTTTTGGGTGGTAGACTAGCGGTACTCGACAGAAGGAGTACCTCTGCAGGCTATTAGGGGGGTGCACTACTGTGTTTGGGTGGAAGACCCCGGCGGGGAGCACTACTGTGTTTGGGTGGCTGACGCATGGTACTCGACAGAAGGAGTACCTCAGAAGTCTATGGTTAGTGAGCAGCACCTCGGAGTCGTGACATGATCAGTTTACTCGACAGAGAAGGAGCTCTTCAGGAGTTGCGGTTTCGATAATGAAAATCCAGGTTTGAACTGAGCCAATGACCTTTGTGTTTTCCTCATGATTGAGATGGGTTAATTGATAACTTACATATATTTATGGGCATATACCTATGTAGTGGTTATCCATCAACTTTATATCTATTTGATACCTCGGGGCTGAGATGGGCTATATGATAACTTAGGTATAAGTATGGGCTTATAACTAAGTAAGTGTTATGTGTTGAGAACTTTCTTTGTGATTATCCTTGTTGGATTTAGTGATAACTTGAGGGTCATGGGGTTCCTACTGAGTATTGTATACTCACCCCTACACGGGCTATGCCCGCACCTCATTGTGTGTTGGATGCAGATGACGGATATTGCTGACTTAGATCGAGTGTTCGAAGACTAGACATTACCTGGAGGTGGACCTCATGACGAGTCAGTACCCGGAGGTGGACTTCATTATAGGACCGTACTCGGAGGAGTATGCCAGGCAAGAGCGATGAGGAGTCTATCTGTACCTACCCTTTAGGAAGGATCTGAGGGGGATGCCCCAGGAAGTACTTCTATCTTCCAGATGTTTGTCTTTTCTGTTGTATTTTGTTCAGTTGTTGTTGTACTTCTCAGTTGGGTTTGTATTCTGGCCAATTTACTATTCAGCATTTTCTTTTGTACGTGGTGTATTACTTCCCCTTTTACACTGTTTGGTTGTTTTTATGTTTTATAAAGGCAATGCCTTCCCAGATTCAGAGATTCAATCATTTGGTTCTAGTCGCCATTCCCTGGCCTGTGGAAGGCGGGTTTGGGGTAGTCACGGCACGGGCCCCGAGGAAGGGTCGTGGAAAATTGGTATTAGATGATTAGGTTCTACAACAGAACTTATAACATTGATATTTCTTTTATGTGAAGCAATAGTGTTATGTGTACTGAGTGTGGATTTCAGTTCCGGGAGTCCAATGTTGGTTCGGGCGGCCAACATATCCATAAACCAGGACCCTGACTCCTGATTTCTGACTCAGTGCACGAAAACACTAATTGCGTGTGTGTTTTCAAAGGTTTTCCCTTAAAACAGCTCAAACCAGGTCATCTCACTTGGTATAATCGTTTGACCATTTCACATCTGTTTCATTCTGGATTCCTTTCCACAGACGACCAGCTATAACCCTAGGAGATGTATGTACTGACGGCCTGCCGAGCGACGAGGCCACAGTACATGGCCCTCTTTCAGTTGAGGAACCAGCGGAGGCACCAGCGGTACTACAATATGTTGGGCCACCGATGACACCGTCCCCATAAGCAGGTGATGCATGCCACTTGAGTGCACTTCATGAGTTCCAGCACCAAAGTCCACCCAGGTTTTAGTGAGAGACGAACCCACAGGAGGCTGAGGATTGGCTGGAGGCTGTGGTGAGAGTTTTCAGGATAGTAGGTACACCAGCGGACTTCATGGTGATCCGTGCTACAAGCCTCCTTCAGGCAGCAGCAGGCAGATGGTGGAGCCGGATGCTCTAGTTTTGCGATGAGATGACCTTCACCTGGGGAGACTTTGAGACCTTCTTCACGGTGGAGATTATACCAGAGACTATGCACTACGAGCGTACTCAGGAGCGGCTTCCTTTTCCGCAGGATTTTCCATCAGTAGTCGAGTCATCTGTAGGCAGTAGACAGATGATGCTGATGTCCAAGAGGACCAGACCATCAGGTGGGCTACCTTGGGGTTAAAGGATCGGTAGTGCGGGGTACCTAGGGTGGAGTCAGAGCCATGGGTTCCAGAAATGGACAGTGTTTCTCCTGCGGCAGGAAGGGTCACATGGAATGTGACTATCTGACTCCCCACATAGTTGATCGGCAGGCATTGGAGGATCCACTGAGACAGAAGTAGTGGCGGGTTCTTGAGCAATAGCTGAGCGGTGGACAAGGCAGTAGAGCTCTGGAAGTAGGTGGATAGGAGCGGAACTAGTGGATTCCTTTTGTTCATGGAACTTCTAGTTCCATATTTCTATTGTATTTGTGTCTTTGTACTTCGAACTGCAGTAATAAAAGACAATTATCTTTGTGATGTTTACTTCCTTATCCTTTTGTTTGGTTGATACTGAGAGTTCACGGTTAAAATTGTTGACTTGACCCTCACTTTAGAGATTTCTACCGGAGGAGACCATGTGACCTCACACTGATGCCGACAGTGTGACTCGACCCTTTGAGGCGGGAGTGACGGTTGGATCTCTTAGTAGTAACTTCGAGTCCTTACGAAGTCGTACATGGCATGAATACATCATTCATGTCATGATTGACTGTATTAGGCAAAGAACTTGGTTCATCCAGTGGATGAGACAAGATTTCTCTTTTCTGAAAAGGAGAAATCATATTAGTTGTTTCAGATCGTAGGTGATGAAGGATGGTCATTGACCGACTTACCATGTTGGAAAACTTCATACTGACCAGAGATGGTACGAGCTATGACGGAGAAGGTGCATATTATCCTAGAGCGGATGAAGACTGCACAGTGCAGTAAGAAATAGGAAACTATTTCCAGTCTCAGAGACTCGTGCGTGTAAAATGTTTCAAGAAGGAGAAGTGTTAAGGACAGATGAGTATGCGGAGTAGCAGACATTGAGGCAAATCTAGGAGAGTAGCATGAGGTGGCATACATTTCAACATGTTACAAACACCCGCCTTTTTTATCCCCGCCAGGTTCAGGGAGCTAGAGGGCAGGGAAAAAGAGTAGTTGTATGCTGTCAAGGAGTGTGACCCAATGGATCTAAGAATGATTCGAGGGACAGTCTGTGTCCACCTCTAGCAGCCATTACAACAGACGTTGATACGGATCATTCTTTCCTTCCATGAATCTTATCCCAGACCTAGAGTTTCCAGTTAAAACTGTTGACTTGACCCCCACATCTGGAGATACCTTTGCTAGGAGACTCGATAATCACACTTACACTGACAGTGTGATTTGACCCTTGAGGTGAGAGTTTCGGTTGAAATCTCTTGGTGGAAGCATCGAGGCCTTACGACGTTGGTCTGGGTATAGATTGGATACACAGTTCATACCCAGATTTACTGTATTAGGAAAAAAGGTTATGGTTTATCTACAATGTCGTGATGGGATTGCCTAGGTTAGTGAAAAGAAAACCCCAGGCAGCACATGATAAACTCATGCATAGGTGGGTGTGGTCGATCACTCTTGAGTCGGTCAACCTTACCCTCATGGCAGCATGAGTTTTGAGTTTCCGTTTTAATCAGGAAATTGAGGCCTCTAGTGTTCGAGGATGGCGACCACGTCCTTATACAGGTCTCACATTGATGAGGTTTATGGAGATGTGGCAGAGGCGACAAGTTATCTATGAGGTTCAACAGACCTTTTTAGGTCCTCGGCAGTGGAGGTGAGTTGGTTTACAACTTGACCTTTCCACCTCAGTTGCACTGGGTGCATGATGTCATCCACGTATCTCAGTTGAGGAGATACGTTCATGATCCTCCACATATCATCAACCATAGGGAGTTGGACATCGATGACAGGGTGACATGTACGGAGGTTCCAGTGGAGATCGAGGATCGACTGGATTGGATCCTACATGTATGGTAGATTCCTCCGGTGCGCTTTCACTGAAAGCACGAGAACCTCCAGGAGAGCACATGGGAGCGGAAGGCTCAGATGCGTGCTCAGTACCACTTTGTTTTCTTTAGTGTGTGTTGAAGCTTTTTGGGGACGTAAAGACCTGAGGTGCGAGTAATGTAAAGTCCTGGAAATTTCGGAAATTTTTTTTCTTTATTTCTTTGGAATTTTACGAGTACGCAGTTTCTAACGTCATCTGATTCCGAGGCCCAGTGTGCCCGGAATCACTTTCTGAAGTTTGGCTCGGGTACGTTCAGTGCCCGAATGAGCCGGTTTTTCTATCTTTTGAACTGGTGCTCAGAATTGAAATCTGAGGTCACCGATGAACTCACAGTGCCGGTATTTTCTTAAGAGGACTTTTACCATAGGTGTGTTTGTACGGGGGAAGAAGTTAAATTTTGGGGTTTATGGAAGGAATAAATAAATTTGTGTACAAATTTATTTTTGTTATCCAAGGAAGTTAACTTCTACCATGGGAAGTTTTTGGTGGGGCCTACAACCAAACAACATCCAATGTGTGGATATGTGGGAGGAGGGGCCCACACGAGACCCTAAACCTCTTTTCCTACCCATAACATTCATAAAATTATCCCCTCATTAATTTGTAACTCCAGTTTAACTTATATGACTCTTCCTCTTCCCTCTCTCTTTCACTTTAACTTTTTCAAAGACGACATATTTAATTAATGGAACCTACGATGACGCACCCTCTATTTTTTTCATAGCACGAAAATATAGGAGATGTCAATTCTTCTTTGGGTGCACTCTTATGACGATGGAAGCAACGAATGCCAATGAACGTCGTCACTCCATTTTCTATTCTCGCAACTCTGTTTTCTCATGACGAACGACAAACAACACGAGGTAGGGGTTAAATTCTTTTCTAGTGAATTTAAGACTATGAATTGCCATATATATATTATTTCGGCGAAATGATACCGACGTAACGGGAGGAGATCGGACCGCACGAACACGGATGATTCCCCTCCCCGTTTCCTTGTTTATCAACTTTGGATTTCAAAGTGAAGGCGGTGCGGTGTCGTCGCACCACGTGGGGACGAATAGAACCACGGCTAGAGCGGGCCGTGGTGGTGGTGCATGGCGTTGTCGCGCCTCGCAGGTGAAGACAAAGGAACCTCGGCTGGAGAGGTCCGTGGAGGAGGTGGTGCCTGGCGCCGTCACTCCGCGCCGGAGAACACGAAGGAGGCTGCAGCCAGGTCAGGCCGTGCTGGAGGGGCGCGGCACCAGCACGCCGCGCCGGTCGGACAGGAGCCACGGCGGTTTCGGAGGAGCTGTTCGGACTTAGCCGGCCACCGCCACACCAAGAGGCGGGACCTCTAGGGTCCCGTAGCAGCCACACCGGTCGGCCATAAAGGCCTTCCATTTCCAGAAATACCTGGGGTTGAAACCCCCGGTCAACCGGCTAGGGCAGACCCCACCGGATGGGGCCGCCGTTTCAAAACAAAGGGGTCCGAGCTGCCCGGGCCGCGCCACTCCAGATTGGGCTAGACCCGGACCCAGGTCGGGTCGACCTGGTTCGGGCGGACCCAGGTGGTATTGGGCTGGGTCGGACCGGGCCCAAGCCCCCAATTTTCGGGCAGTTTCATTTGAACACCCATATCATGGGCGACGGACCTCTGATCGACACACCGTTAATTGCGTTGGGATCCATGGATCGAGACAGTCGTTATGGTATATTAAACTAATGGTTTTGGAGAACATTGCTTATGGTCGGGTTGGTTCGAATCCGAAACTAAACGGGCCCTCAGAGCGGAAACGGTTATAACTTGAGTTTCGGACGTCCGAATAATGTGTCATCAACTTTGTTGGATTCCTCGTGATGACGTTGTTCTTTTTATATACTTCACCTTGGGTTTGGATGTAGTTGGAATATGGCCAGGTTGGATTGTACCCAAAATCCAACCAGGCCCCTGGAACGGAAAAGCCGATAACTTTCAGACCGAACGTCCGTTTGACGAACCGTCAGCGACATTCTTGATCACGTTGAGAAACTGTCCCATTGAGTATACCCTATGTGAGTTTAGGTTACAGTTGAGATACGACCAGGTTGGTTCATACACAAAACCAACCGGGCCCCAGAGACTAAAAGACTAATAACTCATAGTTCGGGCGTCCGATTGACGTGTCGTCTGTTATGTTGAGACCCCTATGACGAGGCAGTCCTTTGACATACTTATTCATGGGACTTTTGATACATGGAGTATCGACCAGTATCCTGTGGAGCGGACCCTCCCAGAGATGAACGCATGAAGTACGGAGACCGTGTAGCTGGCTGAGACCTGATGACTACTTGTCTGATTCGAGTTAGAGTGACTTGTATAGTCAAGTGGGGAGCACTATTGTGTTTGGGAGGCAGACCCACGATGGGGAGCACTACTGTGTTTGGGTGGTAGACTCATGGTACACGACAAAAGGAGTAACTATGTAGGATATTAGGGGTGGTTCACTATTGTGTTTTGGTGGCAGACCACAGCGGGGAGCACTACTGTGTTTTGGTGGATGACCCGCGGTAATCAACAGGAGGAGTACCTCAGTAGTCCAAGGTTAGTGAGCAGAACCTCAGAGTCGTGAAAGGATCAGTGTACTCGATAGAGGAGGAGCTCTTCAGCAATTTCATTTTCGATAATGAAAATCTGAGTTTGAGCTGAGTCAATGACCTTTGTGTATTCCACATGATTGAGATGGGTTACTTGATAAGTTATGTATATGTATGGGAATATTCCTAATTAGTGGTTATACATCGACTTCATATCTGTGTGATACCTCGTGGCTGATATGGGATACAAGATAACTTAGGTACACAGATGGTCTTATTCCTAATTAAGGTTTATCTATTGAGAAATTTCTTTGTGATTATCTTTGTTGGATTTAGTGAAACCATGAGGTTCTCAGGGTCCATACTGCGTATCTTATACTCACCCCTGCACGGGCTATGCCCGCACCTCATTGTGTTGGATGCAGACAACGGACAGCGTTGACTGAGATCTAGTGTTCAAAGACTAGAAGGTACCTGGAGGTAGACCTCACGATGAGTCAGTACCCGGAGGTGGACGTCACGACGAGACGGTACTCGGATGAGGATGCCTGGCGAGGGCGATGAGAAGGATATCTGTAGCTACCTTCAGGAAGGAACCAAGGTGGACGCCCGAGGAGCTGCTTCTATCTTCTAGCTGTTTGTCTTTTATATTGTATTTCTTTCAGTTGTAGCTATACTTCTCAGTTTGGTTTTTATTTTGGCCCATTTACATTTCAGCACATTCTTTTGTACTTAGTGTATTACTTCCTTTTGTACTCTGGTTGGTTGTGTTTATGTTTTATAATGGAAATTACTTCCCAGATACTGAGATTAACGCCTTTGGTGCCAGTCGCCAGCCTCTGGCCTATTGAAGGTGGGATTGGGGTAGTCACAGCACGGGCCCCGAGGACGGGTCGTGATAGTTTCTTTATCTAAACATAAATTATTTTCTATGACAATTTTCAATTGTCATGTACTATCATTAAAAAAAATATTGAATGTTGTATTTTTTTTTATAATCTCTATTCAATTCTTCGTCTAATTTGCTTGCCCTTATTTACAAATGTGTGAATGCAATATCTATTTAAAATAATTTTACTTTTTGTTGAATTTTTATTCCAAATTCATTGCTTTAATTTCAAAAACAAACCTACCTTGTTTGTTTGGTTTTAATAATTAATTTTTATTTTTATATTGTATTAATTAATTTGTTTTAGTATAACATTTACCAAATGTTAATGATATTTCTTATCAATTTTCAAATATGTTTTTTAATGATCTAATAAAAGTGTTTTTCATTTATATCCATAACCATTAATGTTTATTATGATTCAATTGGGAAATTATATAACTATAACATCCATATTCTTAGTTTTTATGGTTAATGTTACTGAATAAATTATTTTTTTAGGAATCCCATTTTCTTATCATCTGTAAATTATAGTATGATGATATTATTAATGATATCAAGTTATTATGGCACATATATATTGTTTATAATTATATATTATGTGCGTTTGATATTTCCATCCAATGAATTTGGTAATATTTATATCTTTTGGGGAAGGGTTATAGTAAATAGTGAGTTACCCCAATCCCACAAGGTTATAGTACCTGGGATATTATACAATACAAAAAGTGGTTTACATTTGGTTATCTCATGCATTACATATTTCTGGAAAGTTGTTATCTTAGACAATTATATAATAAATATCATAGCTTTTAAAATTAGTTTGTGTTCTATGGTTATATTAATTCCGATTTCATATATCAAACTTAATACCCATTCCATTTTCATAAATTATATATTAATGTCTCCACACTCCAAATACTCATGCATTATGGGGAAATCCCTGTATCATGACATATAATTTATAATATATATTTGATATCTAATGATTTCATTAGGTCATGTTCATGTAACATGCCTACGTTATCATACACACAAGTTCTTTTTTTGTCACTTGGGATATTTGATTGTTATCTCTTACACTTTCCCTTGGTATGTATATAAGCTCACCCTTTTCTTATTTTTCTATTCCACATGTAACAGAAATGATTATTATATGTGATATCCATATTTGGATATCAGGTATGGAGTATTTTGATGGAACTTTTGGTGACCTATTTTCAAATAAAAATATCATGTATCTAACCTCCAAAGACAATAAAAATATGGATTATAGGGTCTTAATTAAAGATAAATGTATATAGTATTCATGTAATTTGATAATATATATATTTATGTTGTGATAATGTCCCCTAAATTAGTGTCAACAGGGTGTTTAGATATTTTATAGGATTGTTGTATGACGAATGATATGGTTGAACCTAAAATTACATATGAATAACCCAATAGACTCTAGGATTATCCTAAAATGTAATCTATTGAAATAATTGTGTTATAATTTCATACATCTTATGGTAGATTTTATTTATCTAGTTATTTATTACATTTATAATTATTTTCAGATAATCATGATCATAATTTTGGTTTTAATGAATGAATGGATATAAAATAATGAAATTACGGTGTTGATAGGTACTTTCAATATTGAAACATCTTACTTGAGTGCAATAGAATTTAATTATCTAATAAAAATTCAATTGGTATGGTGATTTAATCTCAAGTATATAACTATTATTTGATTGAATATTAATGGAATATTAATCCTTAAAATTTAATTATTCTACATTTATAATAATTTAAAATGATTTTGGGAATGGATGTGATCTCTCTACACAGTTCCCATATAAAATTTTAATTAGGGAACTCCCATATCATATCATACATCAACCCCTAATAAGTTATCTGTATAAGGATAAAAATGTACACTCTATGAAAATTACAACCATTATATAGATCATATTACCAAATCACGATGTTTATTTATCTTCAATGGTATAGAGAATCTAAATATTTATGATACATTTATTGTTCCAAAATATGTTGATGTATTTTAATATGTTTTTTAAGTATTTTCCCAGATTTTCAGGTTTAGTTTTAAATATAACTCATACCATGTGCTGTGACTATATAAAATACTACATATATAATGGATCTACTAATGTTGAAGGAATTAATTATGTAACTATAAATGAGTGTGGAAAAATATTTCATTTCCTAATTACATCACCATGGGGTGATATAAGTATCATTATTATGAATAATGAAGGATCAATAGATCTCTATATTTATTGTCATGAATTTCATAATGTCATAATCTTGAATAAGAATATTAATCTACATATTGATGAAATTTCAATAAATTTTTAGGCTATCAGTACACTTTAAAGATTGAAATAAAATTCTTATATTTTCAATTAAGTGTCAAATGGGATGATATAATAATGATAACCTTTCATACAATATATTGACACATACAATTTATTGTGATTGCATTCATAATTACAAATGACCACATTTTCTTCATAGAAATTATGAATATAGTCTTTATATATTACATTGCCCAATTTTCTATTGTCTTTATATATAATACTATCAATATTCCATGAAATTTGGAGATAATTAATATCATTTTATTATTGTGCTCAAGACCGTGATGAAGGAATAATTGAATTAAAATTTTAGAAAGTGTGAATTTTAACAAGTAATATGCCATTCTTGGTTCATGTAATCATAAGAGTGTGTTTATTTGGGGATTAGTCAATAATATAGGAGAATAAAGAATGTCAGGAGCCAACTATATTAATAGAAATCAATATGTTTCTTTCTTTCACTAGCTAGAATTGATTAATTGTTATGATTATATATTGACTATACAATCAATTAACTATGTGAAATCTGGAGGGGGTCAAGTTCTTCTTGAATGATGAATATTAACAAATTCAAGGATCTCAACATAAAGATGGTAAGCTCTTGTATTCTAAAATATTCTATTAGTGGTGAAGGGTTACAAATAAGTATTTACACTTCAATGAAGGTATTATGATTTTAATCTTGACAATTTCTATGGTAGATGTTTATTCCTAAAAACAATTAATAGTGGAGGTGAAAAATTTATATACAAATGATTTAATGATATAAGTGGTAATATTTTCATTATATGAATGGATGAATTATCTATTCAGTTATATTTTTAAATATATTATAATAAAAAGAGATTAAAATATATATTCATATAGAAGGAGTTGAACAAACACTAAAAAGGATTTCTAGAATTAATAAATGACTTTCTATTCATTACCACCCTAGGAATGAAAATATTAAGGCTTATTATATTATAATGAAGGATCAAAAAACCATGTCAGTGTTTAGAATTTAAATAGTCCCAATACTTAGGTATTTAAAAAGGATAGACATAAAAAACCAAACATAAGAGGATAAATATTATCTTTCCCAAATGGATTCTCGGCCTCTCATCCCTGTAAAGATCAATGTGGTTCGTACAGAGGATATGGAACCCAAAATGAATGTTTTTAATATAAAAATGTTCCATATTTATAAAAATAGAATTATTATCCTTGATAAATTAAAATTTACTTTTATAAAATATAAATTAAGAGGGATCTATTGGTTAATTCACACAACTAAACATTATCAATCTATCTTGAATGAATGGGAATATATATAGACCTCAAATAGAATTCATTATGTGACAAAATGAAGTAGGAGATTCAAAAATATATATTTCAATGATTATTATTCTAGTAAGATGGAGTATAATAAAAAAAATATAATGTGATAATGAAACCATTACACATATTCTTAGATAATGAGGATAACATCACTATAGTCTTTTTCATTATAATTCCCAAGACTTATAAAAACATAATTCTATTTTCTATATATTTACCACCATATAATGGCAGTTAATTTCATTTAAATTTCAAAAAAATTCTCAATAGATCATCTTTCTAGGGTTTATATAAATGAAATGCTAAGGTGGTATGGAGTAGCACTTTATATTATAATGAATTAAGATCTGATAATTCCATTTATGTTCTATAGAAATATTTTATATGAATAAAATATAAACAAATTATTCATTATTTCATATCATCCTCTGATTAATGTCCATTCTAAAATAACCATTCAAGCCATAGATTATATCCTTTTTTATGGTTCAAATGATTCTGAAGGAGGATTGTATCAATACCAAACCATGGTATATTTATAATTTATTAATAGTTTCTACTTTAGTATTAAAATGACACTATATGATAATCTATATTGGAATAGTTAAATAACATCATCATGTTTAGATTATTATGGGTTACGATATTCAAAAAAATGGAATGTTCATCATTAGATACATTATGCCATCCAAAATCATTGATTATGTGGTGTTGGTAGATTGACATTTAAAATATCCAATATACATCTCCTATAAAAATTATATGTTTCATGTATCATTTTAGAGTAAGCATATATCTAATCAATAATAGGAGGTGAACTAAAACTTTTTAACCATGTAACTTATACACTCATAGGAGGAACAACTAGTATTCATATTATATCCTAGAGAAACTGTACTATGAATCAAGACCACAAAAATAGTTAAAAATGAATTTTTGATTTTTAATTTGGAGAATGAAATGCTGGAATGTGAAGATATATTGAAGAAACTCTTCCCCTCTATTTCTCCATATAAGTAACAAAATTTTAATTCAAAAAATCCTTATGGGGGGATACTGTTACACAAAATCATTTTACTACATATTTTTTCTTTAAATAAAAATTCTATTTAGTAGCTTTTGTACACAAACAACATAATTAAAACAAAATAAAATTTATTTTATTGATTGAAATATTAAAATTTAAGACCAATATTAACATACTATAGTAATACTGTATTAATCATTATTAAAAAAATATACTAAACCCATAAGTAAATAAAAACAACAGAAACATAAAAAAATACAAATAGTTTTCTATGATGTTTTTAAACTCAATATTAATAATGGAAATAAAGAAAATAATTATAAATATTATAGTCATATATTTAATTAAATAAAAAAATAAGATGATTGATTTTAGTTATGTATGTAATGATACATATTGAAATAATGAAAGAATATTATATATATACTAATTTCAAATATTTTCATTGGAGATATATTATTTTGATATAGAGAAATCAAATAGGTATATTGAGTTTTTATAATTTTTATTAACAAATTAAAAATAATATTAGTCATATAAAATAATATTTAAATTACATATGGATATAAAATGTAATTCAAATATTTTATTATAAAAATATATTTTTTTTATTTGTTATTATATTTATTAATGAATGAGTTGATGTATTTATAAAATTAAAAAAAAATTCCAATAAAATTTTATTGACCACATTTGACATTTAGAAGATAAACAATTAATTTAAATTCGAATATTTTGAATTTATTTAATTTCAAAAAAGGAATATTTTTAAAGGAATTATATTTAAAGTGTTGCGTACATTTATCATTATAAAATAATTTGATCAAATTTAAATGATATATCTATTGTAATGTTTCATTTTATAAAAAATATAATTGTAAATGTTTAATTATTAAATTAAATGAAATAATGTTAAGATCATTTAATATTAAAAAATTCATTCTATTACAAATAGATTATTTTAAAAATATACTGCTATCAATTGAAAGTAAAATTACTCATATTTATAAATTTAATTATAATAAATGTATTTGAAAAATTTAATCAGAACACAAAAATGGTTATTAAGGTAAATTAATTTTTATTGCATAAATATATATGTTATAATTGTAAGAAATGATTCGCTACGGTAATGGAAACATGAGTTAAAAAGGGTAAATATAAGTGGAAATAACATAACATATAATTGAAAATATTGGCCACCTCTAGGTTTAAGGCTCATAAATCATGTTGAACAATGCTAATTTTGATTTATTAAGATACATTTTATTTTATCATGTTCATGTGTAATTTTAACCTCATATTTTAATGTTTAGATCTTAATACATAAATATATATTTTGGTTATGTATAATTCACTAACACATCAATGGAAATAATATGTAAGAGCTCTCAATACTTGTCCTAACAATAGACCATTCATTGATCCATGAGCTATTGATGACATAACCTACTAATAAGATGTGTCGCCAATAGATAAACATAGATTTTTCACTATGTATGACTCACTAACAGATTACCCTACCACCATCTAACCAACCGATAGAGTTACTGACTGACACTAAGAATTATTCAATGTATGTGCTACAGATAGATGATCTACTGATAGAAAAGTTATCTAAGATTCACCTATCGACACATCACCTATGGACACATCACCTAAAGACACATCATCTGCCGACATATTTACTGACTGATGCAAGTTTTATCTATAAATAGTTTGATATAACGAAAAAATGATCGATCATTATAATGTTCTAATGATAGCATGAGACAGCTATAGTCTGAGATACCAAGATACTGAGTCACCAAGGTTCTATCTAATATATTCAAACTAACGTCTGACAGTCATATATAAGAATATTAGTACTACTTATTACTTTAATTAACATGACTATATTTTGTAGAAAACAAGTAATGTTTTCAGAGACCAGTATGTGGTACAAGGTACCAAAGAACATGCTTGTTGTCTGTATAAAAGGAATATCTCAAACAGTATGAGATATAGTGAGAAAGAGTAATCCATGGAATATTACACCGAGATATTCATTCGCCATTAATAAAAACACTAGATTTTTCCATTTTGCATCCATATAGATACAACTAATAAACAAAGGACTAAAAATGTCTACAGAACCAACAAAGATGAAAATAACACTTTCAGTCTCACCGGGAATAGAAGACAGAAGAAAATAACAATTCTATATTTTACCTTATGTCTCTAGAAGATGACTCCATCTTCTATTCTTTTATTCGATAGGAGTCCACATGATTAATAGTACATCACACAAATAATGAAGGCCACCAAGAGTTCTTTTGAGGACAGAACCAGTGACACTAAATCTTCACATAATGAGTATTATGATAATGGAAATATGTTTCTCATGAAAAACACATCTGAGGTTACTCTAGAGTCTTTTATATTGAATTATAATTATTCTGGAGATGAATCTAATTATGAAAATATTATAAAATATGAAATGTTGGTATACTATAAAATTATACATGATAGCTACAATGAATTGAAAGATTAATATAAATCTCTCAAGAAACAACATTCTCTTAGTTTTTTTTGTGGAATTGGAACATACTAATTAGTTTGAGAATAATTCTCACTTTTTCAATGATAATAATGAATTCATATTGTCTAATGAGAAATTAACGAAGGACATATACCAATAATAAAGTGTAAATACACCTTAGTTCAAATGCGTGAAAAATTAGTTTCTCCAATATATACTATAGGTATTGGTTATCAACTTGTTAAATGAAATTTTGTTAAAATAAATTGTATCCAAATATGGAAAATTTTGTTTTATGCCTAGGTCTTGAAAATTTAATGCAATTTCTAGTGCTGAAATATTTTCTATTGTTTCATGTTTTTGTAAACCAAATAATGATTATTTCTCTAAGACTTTGCAAACTATCTACAGGAAACCCATAAAGCCAATTGGGGCTCCAAAGACTCAATTACTAATATTATTGGACTGAATAATTTTAGGGTACCAAAATCAATCCTTATTTGATCTATTTTTGTTGGAAAACATTCTATAGATATCCATTAAAATCATATAGTACATGGACAGTGAGTGTTCATGACATATGACATACGATTTTTATTTATACAATTTTCATATAAAAATTGATAGTGGGCATGTAATCTTTACTGACAATGGAAAAGGAAAAACAATTGTCTTGGTAAAATAGGTAACATAATATCTATTTTTAATTTATGAATTTATTTTTGATGATGGAATAAATTAAAATCTTCTTATAATTTCTCAATAATGTGAAGATTAATTTCATGATAAATTTGAATATTATTCATGTAATATTTTTAATTATAAAAAGTATTTAGTATTAATTACATTTAGAAATAAAAAATTTTATGTTGTAAATTTTGATTTTATAGTTTCAGAAAATGTTTCCTTCGTGAGTGATTTTCACAATGATTCTTGGCTTTAGAATATGAGATTATGCCACTCTAATATTAAATCCCTTATAAATCATAATAGTGAAATACTAGTCAAGGATCTACCTAAACATGTGTTTCCAAATGAAAAAGTTTTAAATCCTTGACAAAATCAAAATAAAAATAAAAAATATTTCAAAAAAGGAATTATGTTTCAACTTCTCAACCAATTTAGTTGGTTCAAATGGATTTTTCTGCACTATCTATAGTTTCTAGTATAAATATGAATCAATATGTCTATGTTATAGTAGATGACTTTTTTGTGTATACTTCAACATTCTTTTTAGCTCACTAGAGTGAATCATGTTCCTACTTCAATCTACTTTCTTCAACTAAAGAAAACAAAAGTCTTCATATAATTAAAAAATTAAGAATATACCATTCCCATGAGTTAAAAAAAGTATTTTGAATATTTTTGTTCAATAATTGAAATTAGGCATCTGTTTTCGGATCCTAGGACACCCCATCCGAATGGAGTTGTAGAAAGAAGGAATAGAACGTTACAATACATTGTTTAAGCTATGCTCAATGAGTATGACTTAAAAATTTACTATTGTAAATATGATGTGAATAAATCTGGCCATATAATTACTAGAGTTTTAATTAATCCTATCATTAAGCAAAATACATATGATTTGTGGAACAATTAGAATCCTATGGTAAATTACATTAATGTTTTTGGTTGAAAATTATTTTTCTTTAATATAAAGTTTAATCTTGTAATTTTTTCCTCCAAAAGTTATGAAGTAATTTTCATAGTTTATTCAACAACTATACAATCATATAGTGTTTTCTATAAAATATCCATGTGTTTGGAAGAACCATTATATATCAAATTTTATGAAATAGATCAACATGAACATTAAATATATCTAGAAAAAATGACGATGATCTTTCTAATGTAGAGGTTAAGGATAACCCTTCTATCTTTCCTCTTAAGAAGCTAGTTAAATCCTGTAATTCTAGAAAATATCCAAACTCCAATCATTGGGAAACTAAATCTATTGGAAAACCTAATGTAACTAGTCCTTCTTTTCCTAGATAAGTTAAAACCCCTCAGAAACATCCCATAAATTTTCAAGTAGTAGAATTATTTTAATAGATTTAAACTAGATATTCTCTCTAGGGAACTAGGTGGAACATCAAGCTTTATTATCACTGTTTCAACCTAAGAACCTCAATGACACGATAAATTATGAGTTTTGGGTAATTTATATGCAGTAAGAGATAAATTATTTTGAAATAAATAATGTCTTTAAAGTTGAGGATATACCCAAAGACATCTTGAATATAGGCACTAAATTGGTTTTTAGAAATAAAGTAGATGAAAATGGTATCATATGGAGAAATAAGTCCAGAGTGGTTTCACAAGGAAATAGTCAAGATGAAGGGATTGACTATAAATAAACTTTTTCACTGGTTTCAAGACTTGAAGCCCTTAGAATTATTCTAGAATATATATAATAGATAAATTTCAAACTATAACAAATGGATGTTAAAAATACATTACTAAATGTATATATAGTTGAGGTTTCTTTTATTGAACAACCCTGGTTTTAAAAACCCTAATTTTCTAAATCATGTTTTCAGATTATGAAAATCATTGTATTGTTTAAAATAGGATCTAGAAAAATAGTATTATAGGTAAATAACTTTTTCAATTTCATAATGTTTTTTAAAAGTCATAACTGATCCATCTATTTTTATACAAAAATTTATAAATATGTTTTAGATGTTCAAATATATGTTGGGGACATCATATTTGGATCTCCAAAAAAATATTTATGTATTTATTCTAAAAAATATGTGAAAAGATAATCCTAAATGAGTTTAATGTTTGAACTAAAATTTATTATGGGATTTCAAATTTTTCATAATAAGGAATTTATTGTTTTAAATAAAAGTAAGGATACTAAAGATAATTTGATACAGTTTAAAATTTATAGTATAATGAGCAGTGATACACCAACGAGTACCACATGTAAATTGGATCTTGATGAAAGTGGAAAATTTATTAATCAGTAAAATTATAGAGGGATGATTGGAATTCTACTCGACATGAATGCTATTCGAGATGATATTAGGTTTAGTGTTTTTATGTATGCACATTTTCATGAAAACCCTAAAAAATACCATTTAGTTTCTTTTAAAAAAATTTAAATACCTTTTGTATACTACCAACACATAATTGTACTATCCTAGTGGTAAAAATTGTGATTTACTTAGTTTTTTAGTTTTTGATTTTTTTAGTTTCATGTTAGATAGAAAAAAAAACTATAGAACATGTCATTTTTGGGAATGTCACTAGTATCACGGTTTAGTAAAATACAAAATTTTGTTGCATTATGTACTGATGAATCTGAATACATAGTTGTTGTGCTCTAATTTTTTGGATGAGACACACTTTAATGGATTATGGATACTAGTTTAGATTTTCCCTGATAAACATTTACAATAGAATTGTGATTCATATTAATAATTATATAGTCTCTCCTTCTATAACCAAACATATTGATTTAAGACATCAATTTTTGAGTAATTGTTATCAAAAAAGTGATATAACTCTTGAATTCATATGAACATAATATGAGTGTATAAATATTTTTACTAAATATTTAATTATTATATGTTGAGTTACATCAGACAAGAGATAGTAATGAACAATTTTTTAGGATCCACCAATGATGTCTCAACAACATGACACACTAAGGATGTCTCACTGAATGGTCTCACCAAATGATATTTAACAATTTCTCTGTTCGAAATTTGAATTGTCACTGTATTATTTTTTTATTTTATCTTAACGCAGTTTTAGTAATTTATGTTATCAAATACCTATGTTTTAAAATTCAGGGGTGATCCAATAATTTTTACCCTCACTCTCTCACACTTATACTATTACTCTTATTCTTTTCATTATTGAGCTGCTACCTTTCTATCTCAATCTGATCCCTTCAAACCTCTCTTAATGGATTGTCTCAATTTCCTTTTTGTAATATCTGAGGAAGATTTTCATCCATCCAAGAATAAAATATGCTAATCTAGTCATCCTAATCCTAAACTAGTTCTTCCATAACATGAAAACAATATTGTAACACATGATAAGGAAGTGAATTAGGAAGTGTTGTTGTCCATTAAGACCATTTTTGTAATTTTTTTTACAATATAAAGGGTGGTTGGTGTTTTTATCCAACAATAAGAGTTCATATTATCCTAGGATGGTTCGTAATTTTAACAAGTATTCATATTTTCTTCTAGAATGATACATGGTGTTTTGGATAATGTCGATAGTGTATTGAAATAGAGTTCCGTTTTTGTCCATCCATTTGGTAGAATGCTTGAAAGTGCCACATGAGGTTGTTTCTAATGACCGTCAAGGATGTTCTCATCCAACAACTAGCCTATTCAATTATAAGGTAGCTTTGGCTGATTTGATAGTTAATAGAGAGCATATGAGCCCAATTGCATGAGATCACGATGTTGAGTGAAATCCTTTTTTTAAATTCTTCCATCATTAGTGGTTTCCATGGAAAGGGGACTTTGCTTCTCTTAAGTTTCAATATCTTCACTTTTGTATCTGATGATGAAAGGACATAAGGTAAATTTTTCAAATATATTATTGTTCATATTAGTGAGATGATCAAGCCCTATTACAGGAAAATATCATTATTTTATCCTATAGTTGTCTCATCCATGTAAAGAATAGGGGATTTGTAAATGCAGGTGAATAGAGAGTCGCTACTTTGATGGTTTCTATATAAAAAAATCTATCTGTAAGAGGATGAAAATTAATTGGAATCCCTCGCAAACGATGTGGGTTGAGGATAATGATATATTTTCTGATGATTTAAATCTGGTTGAGCATCCCTAAAGGTTGAGGAATATGGTTGATCATAATAGAAGACCAAATGAATTTGGTGAATAATCTAATGAGGATGTGGATAAAGACGGTCAAGGAAATGAATCTCTTATAGATGATAGGAGTGATCATGATATTGCTGACATTCTAGTGAGGATTTCATATGGTCCTTAAAGTCCACCTAGACCTATACATTAATAGGAACCTCTTCTACATGAGAATGGTATTGATGAGACAAAATATTGATAAAATGATGATCCTGATATAAGATTAGATAGTGAAGAAGAATATAGAGCATATGAGCCTCAGCCCGGTTGGTGAGGACTCGGTAGGTACTTCCATGAAACCCGAGATCAAATCCGGTTGGAGGCGTATTGTCGGTACTGTATCAGTACTATAGTAGTACTATAGAAGGTAATGTTTAGTAGTGTAGCAGGTATTGTAGCATGCACTGTTTGATAATGTAGCAGTCAGAACTATTCAACCATATGGGCCTTTGGGCCACTGGTTTGGTTCTTGAGTCCTACAAGGCTTTTGGGCCACCCAAGCCCTTCAGGCCAGTTGATTCTCAAGGACTTTGGGCCACCTTAAGGACTTAGGGACACCACCTAGGATTTCGGGCCACATGAAAGTGTAGATGTACCAGTAAGACTACAAGGGGATAGGCTTTAGAAGAGGATTCAAGATAGGCACATTCACTGAAGTAGGGCTAACTAGGATTGAAATAATTATAGGGTATGTCTTTTCCAATGTTACCAGTCCTATGTAGCATTGCATAGGACAGCTAGCTGACCAACCCTGAGAAGGTGGAGTGCTTATATAATGACATATTCTATGGAGGAGGAGTTCCATGTTTTCTTGTCTAGGTGATTTCCCTAAGACCTGTGGGTCATGTAATTGTCTCTATGCCGTCAGGCCTTGTAAGGGTTCCACCTCACCCCTTGAAAGGTGGATTATCAAAAATAATAAAAAATGATGTCCATCAGGCCATTCTGACTTAAGAATAATCAAGTTAAGAATAATTAAGAGGAAGTGAAGAATAAAATGAAGCTTAGAAAGATGATAGGGAATACAGAGATAATGATGGAGAATTTGGAAGTCATATAGAAGATGTAGAACATGAGGATTCTGAGGATTCTGACTGTGTATCAGAAAATGCTGATGAACCACCAAGGTCATGGTTGAGATGTTGATGATCCAACCCTATATCATGTCGAACATTAGAATCATGTCGGTCTTACCATATAGGAACAAGAACCTATTGTGGAACCCCATGGGCTGCTGAATATGTTATGAATGGGGACATCAGCAGAAAAAAGAGAGGAAAACTACAAGAGAAAAGGATGATGTGATTGCTACCTTTGATGATACTGTGGTACATGTATAGATGAAGGACCTAAGTTATGTGACTCTTGGATTGGATTATATTGATATAGAATAGAATACTTGTACTACTCGTGTGGTTGGTTTAGAATCCTCTGAGTATATCACCGATACTTATTTTGATTCCTTCAAGGAATAAATGTGGGATGTTGTTTAATCTACTCCTTAATAGACACCTACTCCAGTTTCTAGTATCTATGAAAGTGATTTTGAGTTGATCACTGAGAGGTTTGTATCATAGTTTGAGATAATATTGATCACTATTGTGGAATTTTTTATTTCAGATAATCCAAATATAAGGAATCAGTGAACTGTTATTGTTTATTACATTAATGGTATAACAATTGAATGTAGAACTAATTTATAAAATGTTCTGCAATGTCTTGGAGAAACCAATTTTGAATCTTCTGCGGAAGATACTCCTTCTAAGACTCCCCCTCTTGATCTAATTTAGTAGAGATATGATATTATATATATAGTGTAAGGTTCAACCAGCACATCTCTTCCTATTTATCACTCTACTATTGTTGAGATGGTTAGAAATGAGATTAGAGGGGAACTTCATACTATTATCAGAAGCACTGACTAGGAGTGTATCTCCAAAATCTAGCAGAATTGTGATCATATTAGTGATATGGTAATGTTTTATTCATATGGTTCTAAAATATTTCAAGAATAAATAACCCAAAATTTATAATTCAATTTCAATAGAATTTACACCAAAAACAAGTTGACCGGTCACTTCAAATATTTAGTGAATAATTTGAGCCTACCTATAGTGGCTCAGTATTTGAATAAGAAAGTAAGATAGTTTAATGAGTATACACATCCCCTTGAAAATTGAATGGAATATAATGAGGATTTTGAGAAGTCAATAGAATGTGGCGGTGAAGGCATTAAAGACTTCATAAATTTTCTCAAACCAAACATGCACCATCACACAATAGCTATTGTTGCTCCACCTTCTGCACTTATCAGACCAGTCAACCCTTCTTATACCTCTTCATTAGCACCATTGGACACATTTGACATTAAATCATGCTTAAACTCTGAGTTAGATTCATCCACTCATCCATTAGGAACTCACAACAACTTATTCCTTTTCTAGACCTAGCCTTTCGCCTTCATTCTTCACAGGAGTTACTCTACCTTCCCTCATTATCTGTACTGATCCTCCCACTACTACCTCTGAAACATCTACTCCTCCCTCCTCTATTTTAGATAAAGGAATGGATGTTATGGAATATACTATACCCAATAAGTAGTTGGATAATAAATTTTATGGACTATATCTACCCTTTTTTATGTCATGTATTTCTGTTATCCCTTGTACTACTTGATTAAAGGAATACCCTTTGTACTTTCATCTCAATATTTTCTATGTTTTTTATTAATAATTTTATATTTCATTTTTTAATATCCATAAAAATTGAATATATAATATGTCATATCATATGGAATATTTCTCAAAGGGTGATTAAGATTAAGCATGAACATCAAAAGGTATCATATAATTGACCAAGACCATTTAACAAATATTTAATTTATCAAGTAATATGTAATTATGATTATTTTAAAATTTCATATCAATAATAAGTGTACAGTGTTAGCCATATTTTTTCTCAGATCATCATAGATAAATTCACATATTATGGAATATAATTCCATGATTTTTTATCATCGAAAGTGGATATTTTTTGCCTCCTCCAGCATTAATGCTCACGAATCATGCTAAACAATTCTAATTTTGATTTATTAAGATACATTGTGTTTAATCCTATTAAATTATAATTTTATAATCTTTTGTTAGAGAATACATCATAAGACAGAATTATATTTTTTTTAAGTATATGTCATTGATAAGTCAATATCACTAATAAGTGTGATCTATCGATAATTTTCCTTCTAATAGACTATTAATTGATGCATGAGCTATAGAAAACATAAGATACCAATAAGATGAGTCACTGATATAGAAACTCATATTTTATCTATGTTTCAGTAACATACAAGATGAACTACTAACATATGACCTACATATAGAGTTATTTACTAAACTCTAAATATTTCTATGTTTGAGCTACCGAAAGTGGATCTACCGATAGAAGAGCTACTGTCGCATTACCTAGCAACGCATCACCAAGCGACTCGTCGCCTAATGAAACCTCGTCTACTGAATACATGATTGACTAATGAAATATTGATCTATAAATAGTCTAATCTAATGATAAAATGATCTATCAATATAATGATCTACCGACTGCATGAGACACAGACAGTCTGAACTACCAATTGACTGAGTCACCGATGATCTCTCTATTAAATTTGATCTTATCTTTGATGGTCATATTTATGAAATTTACAACTAATTATTATTTTAATGAGATAGCTAATCATTTATAGACAACATTATAGGATACCAGAGACCAGTACCGGGAACAAGGTACAATGAAACATGATTCTTATCTGTATAATGGGAATATCTCGATCAATAATACATATACTATGAAAGCGGTGACCTGGAAAAATTAAAGAGATATAATTGTGCACCTTAAAGAAAAACACAAGAGCTATCCACTATTCTTAATTGAATATTATAATACTAACCAAAAGGCGACAAATATATAGATAAAAACCATGGTAAGAAGGAACACTTTGAGGCTCACAAATAACAAAAGACAGAAGCAAACAACAACTCTCTATTTTGATCTCTGTTTCTGGAAGTTAAATCCAGCTTCAATTCATATAATCTAAAAGAGACTATAAGCTTCATAGAAAATCACACAAAGCATTATAAATATTTTTTTATCATTTTTTCCTTCCTAGGATTATTATTTACATCTCGATTAGCATGTGTATCTCTGTATCATAAACACTCAATGGCTCAGGTGCTAAACCATATTCTACATAGATATCTTCACCAAAATATTTTTTTAAACTTTACATTCCCAAAAATTGTATTTGAATATTTCCCCTTATGTAATGTCTATTTTTTGTTTTATACTCCCACTTATGGTTTGGAAGAGATGTAGTGACCTGGACAGTTTGTATACTATTGTTACCGCGATCCAGGTTGTGGATCAAGCATACTTAATATAATCACCTTGGTGGAACATGATCACTAAGTGGAGAGGAATAGGCCTCATCTTGAGACTGAATCTATTGTTTACTTATATTATGTGTTTTCATGTTTCTTTTCTCTGCTCTTATAACTATTTTTTAAAATGTAATTCAACTCACATAGTTAATCACAAAAAAATTTATGTTAGAATTACTTTTATTAGACTGCTTACAATAGTTATAATAATAACATATATTGTTTTAACTTATAAGTAATGAATCTTTGATAAATATCTTCAACAAATAAATCATTATTGATCTTCTACTTTTGAAAACTATCCTATATTTGTTTGGAAATTGGGGGATTTATAAATAATCATTTTTAGATAGGAATTTTTTAGGAACCCAATTCACCCCCCCCCCCTCATGAATATCCAACTCCTACCATCATAAAATTTATTTTTTTTATTTTTGGATGATAGGATGTTTTATTCAAATTCATTATTTTATAAATTTTATCCAATTTACTTGAAAATGAAACCTTTATACAAATTGGAATGAATAATTGTTGAAATTCCACTCAAAACTCACATATGAATGACACATAATCTACCTCTACTAATATAATATTTTCATTTATTTATATTTTAAATATCTAGACATTTTACTTCTATAAAATTATATTTATATTATTGGTTACTTATGGATACATGAAGATTGTATAATAATTCATTCTCAAGGAACCTATTTAGGGAAGGAATGAACTCTTCGAAGTACCTATTTCGTCATCATCTTTTCAATGAATTATTCATATCCACTCTTTATAAATATAATTATACTAAATAATTATATTATATTAACATCGTCATTATTATGATTTAATGATATTATAATTATATAACACTATACTCTTACTTATTCATTAGTATAACATGGTCTTGTTTTGGTCTGTTTGACCACTTACAGGAATGATGTTGCATTATCTTCTCAATTTATAACATGAATATGTTTCTCGAAATTAACTATAGAGACATTTTATAATAAAGATCAATATATATTACAAAATTGTCTTTTATGAGATATATAAAAACTAAATTATCACTCTAATGTTACTTGATGAT
The DNA here is from genome assembly GCA_963277665.1 of Viscum album. NCBI lineage: Eukaryota > Viridiplantae > Streptophyta > Magnoliopsida > Santalales > Viscaceae > Viscum > Viscum album. Next base: position 1,151,827,001 of record OY728122.1, read on the forward strand.
ATCAGTAACTTACATGAAACCTGATTTTGATGGATTCCATTATCATAGTCCACACCCAAATAAATCCTTCAAATGAACATTGGAATATAAAATTCTCTGAAAAATAATGTCTATAATACCAGTAATAAACTATTATTAATGACCATGGAATCAAATAATGTGGACATATCTCTCCATTACAAAGATTATATGAAATAATAATATATTTTATAATATGATGATGAAAATAAAAAATAACTAAATAATTTATTTATAATTAATGAATATTATTAAATAATATAAATTTGAATATATATATATATGTGTGTGTGTGTGTGTGTGTGTGTGTGTTTGTGTGTCTGTGAATAATGTTCGAAAATAATTTATTAATATGTTAATTTTTATTTACGTGATATTAATGGAAATTCATGGAATTCAGGAGAAAATGGTAGGGTTTCTCATTAATTTTTCTTTGAAGTTAAGATTGTTTATGAATAAATTATCATTGGGGAAATTAGAAGTAATTTTAAAAATTACCCACATATATATTCTTGTCCAATAGTAATTTATAGGTTTTACATCTCTTATTTCCATTTCACTTCCCTTTTTCTCATAATTTTAATAAAATGATCCTTGAATGTGGATATGACCATATATCTTCTAGTGGTTGTGAATCTCTCTCTTCCACTCCCATGTAATTCATATTTTTTAATAGATATCATAGTCAATTATTTAATTATTTATTATGTTCCCTTTCAATTATAATTTTATTTCTTTATATGAAAATAAATGGAATATAGTTTTAGGTTTTTAAAACAATCAATTCTCTATTGTCTTTAACATTTATTAATAAATAGTGAAAATAATTTATTCCAAAATGATTTTCCACAAAAACTACTTTCCAAATATTATCATTGGTTTCTTTTAATATGCATCCTCTCTATGTTTTCATTTTATTAATATAATTTTTTTAACCAATGTTGAATAAATTATTTCTTTTAAAATAATTGTTAATAAAAATAAACTATGTCTGTTATTATTTTTTAATAAATGTATATGATACTCTAAAAATATTATATTCATATTTTCAAACATATTTTAATATATTTTATGATTCATGGGGGATATTCAATAATAATTCAACCATATTAATGTTTTTATCATATTATCTTATGAAACATTTCCAGAAAATAATTTTATTCTCATTGGTTAATTAAGAAATCATGGAATTACGAATGTGTCAATATTTTCACATCACATATATGTATGGTTTATCATAATTTTAGGGATTTGTTTTATACAACCATCTAATTTATTTCTTAATGTTTCATATCACTGGATATAGGTTTTTGGTACATGAGGGGTTAGGAAAATCCCTAATGATAGTGGTACAAAAGTGGTTAGAACAATCCCAAAAACATACATATGAGTTTATCCCTACTAAGATATATTTATAGAATGTGGTCATCATAGTTCATTGTGTTATGAATGAATATTTTTTTACCATGATTAATATTATATACACATATTTGTGAAATATTTCAATTGTATATGTCATTCCTATGTCAGGTTCACATGTTATTGACTAGTGTTTCCACACAAAAAAGACTCAAGCATTTGTAAAAATCACTTATTACATGATTTATGAGATATGATGTTTGTTTTATTGGGTATTATTTTATTTATTTATGGTAATGTATAGTGATTTTCTTCTCATTCCCATGAGTTCATCTTATATGCACTTATGTAATTCAATTGCTATTCTTTATTTTTACACATACTTAGTATCTAAGGAGACCAATTTCTTTTGTATACATTCCTCAGGTAATAGAGAAGGTTATTGTTTATGTTTTCTTCACAATAATTTCATTGGTTATTAATATATTGGGAAAAATGGAATATAGAAATTTAAATAATAAGATCATTTATTTAATCACCATAGAAACTAATCCTACATGTTTTTTTATCTAATAAATACTAACATATAATGAATATTTATTTTAAATTACATAGAATCTATGTATGTTATTATAGGGTCTCCTCAATCATAATTATTTGAACTTCTAGTAAGGTGAATGATCCTAGATCATTTATTTTAAATATCTTCCTGATGGAAATATTTGAGTCATCGATGTGAATATAACATTTTTCATTAATCATTTCATTTATCTCTTCATCCAATACCTTATAAATAATATTTTAAAATTTTATATTTATTTATAAAAATCATTTTTATTTAATAGAAGTGATATTAAAACAATATAACAACATACTTATACACTTTTATTCATTACAACTTGTTATTGTTCGGGTGTATTTTCCAGATTCAAGAATGATGTAACTACATTTCAATCATGAAGTATTAAAAAATTAATAAGAAATAATTTATATTAAAATTGAGTTTATGTATTATATGAAATTTTATAATGGTTATAAATATATATATATATATAAAAATTCATCAAAAATAAATTCATCCTATTTCTTCAATAATCACAAAAAATAAAAAAATACAAGCGTTCATTTCAAACCACATGTGAAAAATCCATGAAATGGACATGGAGCATTATAACTCAATATAGAAATATTATTATAAGTCCTTTTCTATTTTATATAAGATAAAGTCATGAATAAGGAATGATTTAAAAACCATTAACTCTAATTTTTCTTTAATATTTTAATATCATTTAAAAAAACTCTCATGGAGTCTTGTTATTATGTTTCATGATAAAAAAAATTTAATGGTTTCTATTTTAAACTACCATTAATTATGGAAGATGTCATATTATGAAAAAATATTTATTAATTTTAGGTATATACTTCCCCATTTTAAAAAATTATCATAATTAATTTTTTCTTCCTTCGATTAATTTTTTTTTTTATTTTCATTAGAATCATGAATTTGGAATGTCATATAGGTTTACATGACTCCATATCCTTAAATACAGTCCTAATATTTATTAATTTGACTTTTTTCACTACATTAGTATTATTATAACACTTATCTATCTCAAATTTTAATTATTTTCTATTTTGAGGGAATTTAAATATCCATTTTTAAATTATATTTTTTGACTTATTATATCCTAGTGGGAATATTATGATATACCAGATAACTTCCCCAATATATTTTCAGTGCTTCTCCATTATGTTCATATCTTTACATGGAAAAATAGGTTTTTGTATTTGTCTGACAATTTTCCTAGAATGTGAAATAGAATATTTTTTCATATTGGATTGACTATCTTCTGCATGTTAATTCGATTTTCCTTTAGGTGACTCATGTTTATATTGAGAGTAATTAGGTTTCTGATGTTATTATTAATCAAGCTGTTATGGAGGTCTGTTATATTTGGCCTTTTTATTAACCGAATTACTTCATGAATTTGGTTGATGATTATTATTATGGTTTTTTAAATTCCATCCTTTGGAAAGAATCTTGGTAATATAATTTTTTCACTATATTTTTAATAAATATTTTTAGGAGCATGATTTCCTGCATCCAATACCTTCTTGTAAATATCAAGTCTTCTTGAACTCTATGAAATATAGTTTTCTTATTTTAAATCAATTTTGGTTATAACAAACATCTAATGAAATTTTTATAATGATAATTCTTTTCATTCTGAACAATTTAGTATCATTCAACACATTTTTTTTTGACTTGGCCATTATTCGCATTGAAGAATCAATTATTTAGTTGTATTCATTGAAAATTATTTTTTTACAATCCTTTTAAAACTTTTATAAATTGATTATTGAATGCAACATATATTATTTATTTTAGGAAAACATTTTCGACAAGTTAACATATTCGTTTCATTATTTATCTTCATTTTTCATCTCTTTGTTAGCAAGGACACTTTTTATAGAATTTATTTAATCATTATTTTCTAAAAATAGTGAAACATGTTTTTATTGAAATATTTTCATCTTTTTTTGGTTATTTAAAACAATATTCATGTAATTCATTTTTTTATTTTGACAAAATTTATATTTTGTAAAAAAAAATATAAGGAATTGTTTTCATAAATATTATAGAGGTTATTATCATTATTTGAAATATTTTTGATCTATATCAATATTCAATTACTCATATTTCACCCACTAAAGTTCTATTCATATGGAATTACTATACTAAAATACTCCATCCAGTAATTACCTAGGTTATTATCAATTTATAGAGATGCTAAAAGTTATTCTATACGAAAAAGTTTATAATTAACTGCCTTTTCATTCCTTATCATCAACTGTTCACAAGAGGTAAATTTTTTTAATTAATTCAAATAGTAAATACCTTATATTTCCATCCCTAAATTAAAGGTTTCTCACTTGTATAACTAAACATTTTAATTAAATTAAGAAGACTAATTATATGAAAATATATCAAATAATTTTTTATATGAATTATTATATTTCAACAATTTATTATTAATCTATATATTGATGTATTTATTTATATTCATGGTATGATCCACATTATTTTTTTCATTCATTATATGTTATGATAGAATTTGTGATAGCCATATAATTTAAATGGTTTAGTAGTTTTATAATATATTATTTATTTAATATTCCTCACATGTGTATAGTATGTCATTGCATGAATGGTATTATTGAAATTTTATTTACCTTCAATGAATTGGGAAATTATTATATCACATTAGATTACTATGGGCAGTGAGTAATGAATCCAAATAGAATTTTTCATTTCACAAGGGAGGTTATCGTAGACAACTATGTTGTAGAATATGTGAGGTTATATTATCCCATTATTTTATTAGACATATGAGGATTTATAATTACATTATATTATGAATGGACATGATGTTGTTAGCCATTTCCATAATAGTATAATGATTTTCTTAGACTTCCTTTCCACAAGAAATGATTTTTTATACTTATCCATGTGAATAATTCTTATGTTATCTCACCGTGGCTCTTTATTATTTATTTCAAATTCGAATGTGAAGCTATATTCTTAAATCATTAAACATTCCAAATTCATGTCACTATTGATAATTATTCTTATTATGATTTCACATTTTTTTCATGCTATATGTTATGATTTTAGGATCATCCTTATTGATTTTACCACATGCTATATTATTATTTTTCTAGCCTTGTGATAATTTTATCTGATTCCATGGTCTATTTATAATAATAATTTCATTTCCCCCATGTTCATGTTTCTCACTTTTTATGATTTGAACAAAATCAACCATCTTCATTAGTATTCTCTTAAACCTTATAGTTTTGTTGATCTCGCCCTTTTCTTATTTTCCTCATGAATATTTATATGAGGGTATTTAAAGGAGAGAGTAATATGTAAAGAATATTATTTATATAATTGGATGATGCGACATATTATAAGATACCAATAGATAACCCAAAATTTCACTACACCATTGGGTTATGGGAGTGTGTTTTAATACTGAGATTATATTTATAACTATATAATAGTTTGTTTATTTTTTGGCTCATCCCATTTGGTATTATAGTATAAATATAATGTATTTATTTGTAGAACTGGATCTTGATGTGTGGGTATATTCGCACATTAATGGTATTATTAATGGGTTTAGTTATTTGAGGGGAATATGTAATGAAGTATATCATGATAAAACATGAAAAAATATTGCATAAATTGAAAAAATCATAGGTTGAAATCAAACTATCCAATATTTAAATAATGATGTAATATGATAATTCATCAAATGATTTGTTTTTCAAAATTGTGAGAATATTTATTTTGAAATTCTTCAAAGACTATAATTTTTTACACACAAAAGTGACTTTTATTTTAGTGAATGGATTGAACATGGTTGAACAACACTTTTTATGCTGAGAACCTCTATCCATTAGTGGAACATCCAATCAATTAATTATTTAAAATGGGTTTATATGATAAAAAATATATTTTTCCAACATTAAATCATAAAGGATTGTACTTAATTACTTGTCATTTTCAATTTCATGTGAATTAGTCATGGGAATTATTTTGTAATAAAACCAAAGGATGATTTTGAGATTATGGAATAAAATAAATTCCTAAAAATGTTTTCAAATATTTTTTTCACATAATAAAACCATAAAAACGATAATATAATTTCTTGAACTCAAGAGGGAAGGTTAATTTAGCATATATTTTTTAAAAACATTACAAGGGTAGTATGGTATTGTTTTCTAAACTCATTTATAATTATATATAACATTTTATTAAAATGTATCTATATTAGCTCAAATAGTTGTGAATAATGGAGATTTAAACATATTCTTTTTATGATTAATAGAATGGGTTCTCTAGACATTCCCTATATATAGATGTTCTGTTCTTAAAAAATCATGTAGCTTAATACATGTATATTTAAAGGACAACCCTACCTAATTATCATTACTTGGGAAAAATTTAAAATTTAAAGGATAAAATTTTTAATGGGGAAGATAATATATTTTAAAACATTATACTTTGAATTTTACTTCCCTATTTTATTTATTTTGTTACATATTTTTTCCTAATTGGATTAATATAATATATGAATTAAATTAGCTACACATTATTCAAGCATATTATAATATTATAACAAATGTATATGAAAAATGTGTTATATTCCATTAATGAAATCATCCCTCAAATGTGCATATAATAAAATGTGAAATTAAATATAGAATAATATTATCATGGAAATTATGAAATACCTTAGACCAACATCACCCATCAGAATAAATGTTAGTTAGAAGAAAATAGGATTGAGAAAAAACATGATGAATTGAGAAAATAATAATTAAAATTCCAAAAAATAATGAAAACTAGGATTTTTGAAGTAATAATAGAATGAATTTGAATAATTTATTTTATTTATTAATGTTATTATTTTTCAATTATATATTTTATATATTCATTGAATCTAATTTTAGTTTTCATATTACAACATCATAATTAATGTTATGTGATTAATATAAATATTGTTAATTTAGATGTTAAAAACAAAATTTTTTAAATTAGAAATATTTTATCTTACAAAAAATAAATAATTTAATAATAAAAATAAATTATACAAAACAGTTTTTTTAAAAAAAATTATTTTAAGATATTATTTTTATTTATTATATAATATTATTTAAATTTATGATTTTTTAAAAATTATATACATACAACGTGTTTATGAAATTCAAGGATTAATTTTTAGTATAATTAAATATCATGAAAAAATAAATAATGAATTATAAGATAATGAATTATAATTATTTTTTCTAAAAGATTTATTTTATTTATAAAAATTATAGCATATTATTATTTAAAAGTAAAATTTCACATATTCATATTATGAGATTTATTGAAATTTTGTATTATTATATTAAAAATTCATTGAAATTGATTTTTTTTTAATTTTTATGGTATGAATAAAATTATTTAACATTTAAAATTATATTTTTCTAAAATATTATTACTTGATCTATATGCAGCATTTTTTAAATAGTAATTTATCAATTTAAAAACATTAATATAAAAAATATTATTTAAAAAATAGAATAATTATTTCAATATACTATGAATTAAGTAAATTTCATAATTCCACAAAAAAAATAATTACATTCGGCAGTAAAATAGATGTTAGAGAGGTTAAAAATTAAATAGATTAAAGGGTTTACAAGATTTTTAAATTGATAATATATCAAACTACAATAGTAATATAATGTGTCGATGTGGAAATTATCATCCATCTTCCACATTCCCCACTTTTCTGTTCCATTTTCATTGAAAATTAAATTATTGTACATTGAGTAATAAGTATATGCAAACATTCCATTTAAACTCCCCATTAAAAGGACCCCTTGTAATGACTCGTATTTCACTGATTTTATTTTTAGAAATAATTTTGGAAAATTCCAAGACCAGGTGTTGAGACGATGTACGATTCTGATGCCCAGTATGTCCAGAATGATTCAATAAAAAATGTTCATCTTTTAATAAAGCACACAAGTAGATTTCCTAAAAAACTGTAATAGCTTATAAATAGGTTCTTGTGTTAGAAATCCAAGGAAACCACTAATTTTGGAGATATGGATTTACCTTAGAGAAGGCAATACATATTCTGACGCTCATTTGATGTGAAAGATAGTTTTTGGTCATAAACGTATAGAAAATAAAAAATAAATATTAATTTATTTTCAAATAATAATTACATATGAACGATGAATTGGAATTGAAATATGAGACCATTGTTGCGTTCATAATGTGGTTTTTCCCCAAGGTGTGACTTAAATATAGTTGCATCGGGTCTTCTATAGAGAAATCTGAAAAAGATGGTATTATCATTAAATGATTTAATGACAAATTATTCTATTGATCCAGCGATGATTTTCCATTATAATAATACTTATTCTAAAATCCCAAGGTTAATGACATAACCCTATGAATTCTGGAGGATTTGTAAAGAGAGAATAGGATAAACCATTAATGAAAATGATGACAGAATCACATATCGACGATCAACAAACACCGTTGTTGATGGATCTTACCAATGACGGTGATACAACGACAAACCATCATCAGTTATCAATCCAAATCAGTTGTAGGTTTTGTTATATTTCATTTAATTACCCCTTCATGAATTCCATGAAGAATATAGACCAAACAATGAACGAGTTTATCTATGGTTCGTTCGCAACCTTGCAAGATGGGTTTTATTAATGACGGATATATTTGGGAGTTGATCTTGTTATTATTTTTTCATGAATTCGATTGTTTTTCTGATATAAATGAACTATGATTGACATGACCATCGATCGGGTTGTATTCCTTTGGTTTGATTTATGCTTTTCCCAACCCCCCCCCCCCCCCTCATCATTCGACATAGGCATCCTTCACTGGTACCACAACTCGACATATCCCAATCAATCGATGGTCGTACAACTAATTCATGCTAAAATGATATGATATCATAGATCTAGGATTAATGGGTCATGAAAGAGGTTTGAAGATAGGTATGGGGTGCTTATGTTGATAATGATCCCTGAATCCAGGTTCATTGACATTCTATGATAGAACGATGAATGGACCCTTTTAATATGATGTGTGATGGGACCAAAAGACGAAAATCACTGTTTTGGTGATGGAAAGACAGAATGAGGCTATATATTGTGTTTATCATCAAGGAATGGAAATAATTATATCCTAATTAGCAGATGTGATGACCAGAGAATGAAAAAAGTATTCTGGAAAATATCACATTACAGAACATGTAATTTGACATTATACAGTGTGTGGGGACCCCTTATTGGTAACTAGGGTTTAGGGAGGTTTTAAAGTGTCACACTATATGTGACCCCTTTGACACCACATTTGGTCCCTTCCCCACATCTCTATGTGTAACATGGGAGTTATAGAGACAAGAGTCAGAGTACAGAGCTTTCATACACAGTTATACCCCACCACACGGCTAGACAGAGGCCGGATACACGGGTTACCCCATGTATTCATACATAGGCATGTGAATATGGTTTGACACTTTATACTGGCGCATTTCTTGAGTATATAGATGGACCCTAGATTGTAGGACATGGCTTGTTTGTAACGACCCAAACTATTAACAATAAAAATTCCTATTGATCTAATTAAATGACTTATTGTGTAAAATGGTTATGTAAAACATATTCTCTTCCATGGTTTAATGTTTTTGAATTATAAAATACAATTATTAATTATTACCATTGCTAATATAGACGTTGAATAGTGATCAATTGATTAGTATAAATATATTTCATTATCAAATATATTTTACTCAAACAATGGAAGTGATGGCCTCATCCCGTAGAATTGCCCCATACAAAGCCCATTGGTCAGATCTCATAAAGAAGGTTGGATCCCTGGTCTTCAAACATGAACAAGCCCAAGCTAAGCTTCCACATTCTATTCATGAACAAAACTGCCTACAGGAGAAGTGTAAGTTGATAGACATTACAACCTGAGCAATTTTATTCGAGCCTCCCCAAAAGTCTATCACTATCGTACACCATACCATTAGGTATTATACGGGTATTATAAGGGGATTTGTAACAAGACCCTAGTACTATGATTAGGAGAATTATTATATTATATAAATAAAAAATATACATACATTTAATTATAGTTATTCTGTAAATATTTTTAATGCACAAATAGTATTTTTTAGTAAATCTTCAAATTAAGAAATCTATTTTGATGTATTAATGATATTTTAAATTAAATAATATTTTAATAAAATATTATTACAAAATTAATTTTTATTAATCATTAATGATCATATAATTTTTTATGAATACAGTTGTACTTTTTATTATGGTTTGATAGTTATTTTTTTCCAAACCCATGAATTTTTTAAAAATGTCAGCTTTTATAAAGTACAAAATTACAATATATTGAAAGTTATTTAGAAAAAATTAATATTACTTTTATATTTTGGTCCTTGAAATTATACAATGGTAAACATTTCCTAATTTTGTGAAACTTTCGAATTTTTGGGTAAAAATAAAATACTGTTTAAATATATAATGTGATGTAATAAAATAAAATAAAAAGGTTTTTTGGCCAATAAATGTTTTTCCTTTACAAAAATGTGATTTTATATTTTTTTGATTAATTTTATGGTTCCTTAGTGGACCCTTGAAGACTTATAAAAAATTTACCACTCAAAATGATTTCCTTGAGAGTGTGACTAACCTTCACATAATATAGTCTATTATTTTAAGATGTTCATACATTGGCCTTATAAAATAATGTTTTCCACTCCCCTATGGCTAAAACCCTGGGCAAAACCATGGGATGGTTTCTCATTTGGATTAGTTTAATGTGTATTGTCCATAACCTAAATAATAAAGAATTCCCTCTCTTTTCCAATATAAACCCACCCATTCTCCCACATCCTCTTCACTCAAAACCCTTGGAGAATGTCTCTACTCTACCCTCCTCTCTATATAATCCTTCCAAGTTACCCCAATCTCACAAGAAGACTCTCTCAACCCTCTACCATGCCTTTGGTATCACACTTCCAAGTAAGGTATTTATCCTTTCTCATTTTTTGTCCATATTTAATTCTATTGATATGGCCATTTATTTACAATTAAAAATGTTATGGTATGATTTATCACCTCCCCCATACATCCCTCTTTATGTTTGAAATATGAGAGACCACTTTCTCTCTCACTAATGCCTCCCATGTGCACTCATTACCATGCCGAAATCCTATATGGTATTTCTCCCTCCTGATTTACATTCAAGAAATACTTTTATTTTATGAATTTAAATTCCATTACATATGATGGGACATGTATCTATATGAATCCCTTATTATACATTTCATGTACATATGATGAGATATCACAATATCTCTCATAAACCATTTTTGTGAATTCTTATTTCCTTCCATTATGTTGATGAAATTGAACTGTGATTTTACAAGCCAATGTCATTTTGTAGTTAATAAAATGCCCATTTCTCTATCAAGGGTATTCACCAATACACATATTTAATTTTTGATTATTGAGTTTCATGTATTTATTATACATTCTTTTATCGTGGAGAAAATGATGATGTTGAAGGATTCCATGTTGAATGATCCATGTGACAAACTTATGCATGAAATGAAATGATTAAGAAGGGTGTTCCCTGATAGCGCTCTAATCCATTGGGTAAATACAATAATCACGATAACACAATTGGAATAAGGGTTTACTAATGGTAATATATATCTATATAAATACAAAAGAATGGTTTTTTCAGCCACATGTCGACACCGCATTAACTCCTCGAATTTTCCCGTCTCAGTATCCCATTACTCCCTCACCTCCCATACTCTTAGCATCATGAATTTCCTCCTCGCTGTCTACTGTTTCAAACCCTCCGCACAGCTTCTATCATCTTCATCCTACAATCTGTGGTGCTTCTCTCCAACATAGTGACTCCTTCCAACTTCCCATCTTTGTCTCTGTCTCCCATTTATCTGTCACCTCCCACACTCTTAGCATCACAAAATTCCTCCTCGTCAGACACTATTTCAAAACCTCATCACATCATCCATCCTCTTCATCCAACGATAACACCATAATGGGCCAATATTTTCTACAATTTGTGGTGCATATCGCTAATCCATCTCTGACGATTCCAACATCCACGACGTCGCGATGTCGCTACTCCATATTCACCTCTATAGAACTCCTCCCTATCTCGAGTTTACTATATTGAATCATCTATTCCTAAACATTGACCATTTTCTATTCCTCCTTATCCAAATATTTCAGGAACTCCAACTTCCCAAATCTATCGTCACTGTTTCTTATCGACACTATATCTTCACTTATTCCAAAATCAGGATTCTAGGGTTTCGTAAAATAATCCATTCAATCTTTAAAATCGACGGATTGATGTAATTCATGCTTAGCTACCACTGCTCCATCATTGTTGAATATCTTCAATTCATTGGTGTACATATTATAGGTTTATCCTAAATCACCCACTCCCACCATCTCCAGCATTTTTCTATAAAATTGGAACTATTATACTCAGCCACTTGACACGGGTTCTCCTTCGTTTAGCTGCTACAATCCCTTTATAAATAGGTGCGTAATATTACGAACATTCAATAGAAATCCCTTATGTTCGTCATTATAATATTTGCAGGTTTACATAATCTAATGAACGTTTCATAATAATTCTTCATATTTCAATATTGTAAGTATAAGTTCTCTTAAGAATTTACCTTCTGTTCTTCATAATACCTTTCTGTTATTTACATTTTTTATACTACGATCACATTGTTGCCTCCAATTAGATGTGTTTAATCAGATCGGTCATTTTTCATTGACCTGTCATTATTAACAGTATATAAATTATATAGATCATAGTAAATAATTTCAACAGATACCATCCGGACATACACCATGTGCAGTGAATACATGCATGTTCTAAGGATTATTTTTCTTTATAATCTACATTGTCGAAAATCTGATCACAGTAATACATTGCATGGTTCTATGGTTCTTTTCAATTCCTGTACAATAAAATAATAAGATAAAACATAAAAACTTGCTATCCCCATCAACAACATAAATGTTAACTATAAAGGAAATTCCACAGGCATAATGTCTACTGAAAACTTTTATACAACTAAACCTGTAACATCGACAGGAAGCATGCAAACAAGAAGAGGTATGCCTTTATCACTTATACCCATAAATTGTAGTTTCAGTTTAGGTAGTCCATTAATTTTATTTTAGTTATCATATTGAGAGGTGAAATAATATACCTCTATAACATATTATCTTGTTTCCTGACCATGTTTTATAGCTAAGCTAGTCACACCTGTTAATAACACAGATATATGTCGACGCATTCCATTACCACCTATATCCAGGAATGATTATTTTCATTTACTATCTCCAGTTTAATGGAATTTATTAAATACTACAAAACAGGTAACCATGTCTTCCTAAAATTTTTCAGCTTACCCTAATTCAATTGGTGTATGTTTTCTTTGCATGCAGTGCTATTTGGAAGGTAGATGTTATTTGGTCACATTTGTCAAGATGGAGAGGCAATTAGGCCCAGACATTAATCTCATAATCTTGCATTATGTTTGTACCCAATGAAATTTTGGGAAATTTTGAAGGTTTTTAGTATTTACAATATATTAATGTGTTTGAATTAAAAAACAATGATTCTTTTTATATTACTTTAAAAAGTATAGGGGTTTCCCTGTTTGTCTGAAATATGCCCCAGGATCAATTTTAGAACCAATATTGGTCCTTTTAAGGTTAGTTTCACAACATATAACGGTACATTCAAGAACTTTTTCTATAATCTATTTTCTTTGTGAATTATTGTTTTCATGATTTTTTAATGTTTGTGTATATTGAACTTTGTGTTGGTCATTTAACAGAAAACTAGATAAGCACCCTAATAAGAATTCTATTATCACTTATATCCAGCAATGGTAATTTTTGTTTACTATCTCCAGTTTAATTGATTTGATTTCATACTAGAAAATAGGTAACCATGTATTCACATCTGAGGTGTCTCAGAATACCGATTTCTCGACAATATGAATGTTTTGAATTTTATAGTTTTACATGATATTTTCAAATTCTAAAAACCTTAAACAATGATGTTTTCTGGTGTTCCTAATCATTGCAGCCTCCACAACATTACACATTCATAGACTGGGATTCATTTTATTTTCTGTTTAGTTTTTTCCTTCATATATCATCTCATTATCACATCAATCTTCCATTTGATGACAGGTACAATAAATTTGGATGTTTTATACCTTTCAGTGTAGCTAAATACTTCACATCCTAGAATAGATCAAATAATCTTTTTAAGGAGCTGAGGGAGAATCTCTAGAGCTCATTATGATAATTTAGGGTTGCATATAAGTGATGTTATGTTGATCCATTCATTGAATAATTGATTTCTAATGATTCTCAATTGTCATCTTACCTGTTTCAAATGTTGAAATTTATATGCCCAAGAAATTTCATTTTTTAAAACTAGGAATTATTTTATTGGATTAGAAGCAATATAGTTTATTATGTACATAAACATACATCTGATTTTACCCATAGAAGACTTTCTGATATCTATAGAAGACTTTCTGATATCCATCGTGGAAAGCTACGATTAACTGGTTTGCTATTTTTTCACTATATCTATCAATACATTGTTCCCTAATGTTATAACTTGTATTCTATATTGGTTATTTGGATTGTGAATTGTGATTTTAGAAAAAGTTACGGTCATGTTTGTAAACATGATGTGTTGAAATGGATCTTAAAGTCTTTATATTAATTTTTATATCACTTCATTGCCATGAATTACTTGTTATATAATTGGATTAAGTTCTCTATTAAAATTATTAGTTAAAATCAATAAATGTTCTAAGCTGTTGTATTATGTTCTATAGAATTCCTGTTTTACATACCTATTGGTTTTTACTATATTTTGAGTTTTAGGTGTCTACATTTAGTGTTTCTTATGACATTAGAAACCTACCAAGATTCTATAAATAAAATTTAACTATAAAAAATTCAGAATCAGACTTCTGGTTATTCAAAATATGCCAATTTGTGACAGTTGTTATGCTTCTACAAAGTGCAGAATTCATTTTATGATAGCTAATATTTTTTTGATTATTACATGAGCTGTAGATGTCAAATTGAGGTGATACGTAACGATTTTGAAAGCTTATAAGATTATCTAAAATAGTCATAGTTGGGTTTAATTCTGGATCTATCATTTTGTTACTCAAATTTTGTCCCAAATATGCTTTACTTTTTTTGCTACAGAATTTTCTTTAATGATTTTGAAAGCATGTAAGATACCTACTCTTTTTTCTCTGACTCAGTCACCCTTAGCCTGCTCTGCCTCCTTCCATTATTTATCAAAATCTCGTCTCTTGCCTCCACCTTCACCCTCTCCTCCACATACTTTTGTAATTGGGGATTACGGGTTTCTACTAGAACTGTTGTGAAGCATTACGGGTTAGTACTGGAACCTAAAGTTTCTGTTAAACATGTGTTCATTAAGGTTTTGTTATACGGGTTTTTATTAGAACCTAATGTTTTTGTTATATGGGTCTGTACTGAAACTCTTATGCTGCATTACGGGTTTGAACCACTGTATGGGCTTGTACTGGAACTGTTGTGCTGCATTACGGGTTTGTACTGGAACCTAATGTTTTTGTTATATGTTTTCAGATTCTAATGGTCCAACTCAGCCTGTGCATAATTTATGTGCCAACAGTCAAAGGGGAAAATCAAAATCCATACCAGGTGGTGATGAAAATGATTATAATAATTCTGTTCAACCTCCAATATGTTAGTTTTTTGTTTGGTATTAACTCTTCCGACATAAATTCTTTGTATTTAACTTCTTTTTTATTTTTTTTGATTCATGGTTCCAGTTTCTATAATATGATAGTTGAACAATGTTGAATTTGAGCACTTAAGTTCACCAAACTACATGTATTTGGTGTTAAAAAAATGTATCATTGAATGGATTTGAATTTCGGCCCTATAACATCTTCTTGTGAGTTCATAGTATGGTTTTTGATTTCTTGCATGAGAAGGTTTAGTAGAATTTTCTTTTCATCATGATTCAGTGGGTATACTTTTGTAATTTTCTTTATGATGTTTTGAACCCAAAACATCTTGCCCCATTTATTTTATTTTATTCCCATTAGTTATTTTACAATATATCAATCTAATAGATACTAAGAGTAGCTCCTAAACTGACTAAAACTACAATTCAATAAAGTTAGGACCTTTACCTCGACAATTTATCCAAACAAGGATAACTCAATATTCAGGTGTTTTATTCTTTTCTAAATTTTCAATTTTTTATTCTGACATGTCACCTCATGAGCATATATCAAATGAACACATTCATTTTCATTTGCTCCAAAACTGACATAACCTGGAAACTCTAATACTAATATCTTCTGTTTATTCTATGAAGTAGATGTTCTAGTGTTGATGTTTTTCAGCTAAAATAGCCTTGGGATTATGGAAACAAGCTGAGGCTCCATCAATGGAGATGTGTTATTGCAACAGCTTTCCCTCTATAGGTGACTAAGGAAGAAAACTAGGTAACAGTTGGCTTTCTTCAATGAAACTAAAGGTTATGTTTCATCATTTTTCCCATCCTGTTTATTGAAATTTATCCATTTTATTCCAAACCATTAAATTAACAAGAAAGTGGTTGTCTTCTCTACCAATGATTCCCCTAGGTATTCAAATCCTGGTGACTTCAATTTCGTAGAGAAACTAATAATGAAATCAGTTTCAGGGTACACAATCATCTTTCAAATGGTAACATCTTTATTTATATGTGATATGAAAAACAACATGTTACCCCACTTGGGGGACAAAAATTAATCATATATCTCATTGAAACAAGGTGTTTGTATCATATACTAAATATTTTCTTTGTCAAGTGCCACACTGGTTGACACTGGCAGCATATGACTATCTTAAATCCCTTACATGCAGGGCCAGCTGCCTTTTGTTTCATACGAATGTATCCTGCAGCTAAACATGTTACTGTTTATTCTCAGCAAAACTCACTATAAAAAACATATATAGAAAAAATGGACCCTTTCTCATGTTTTAATATTTTCCTTTTATATGGATTTTATACAGTGGATGTAGATTTTTTGGAATTTTTTGGTTCCCATTTGAGTATACAAGGATGTGATAGGATCAATGTAATGCTTTCTTCACATTGTGACTATTTTCACTTATCCAAACAACTCTTTGTTCTGCAGTACCTTCTTAATGTGGAATTGATGGTGTATTTATTATTTATGTCATGTGGGCATGGATGTGGGTGAATACAATATTTTTCATCATGTATTAAATAATTGAACCTCTCATGAAAATCTCATGTCCTGGGAATATATACATAAGTCCTATAATTATTCATATTCTATTATTTAGTCTTTTACAATTGTGGAAAATGATTATCTTTCATCCTTTATGTATAATTTTTAATTATAGATTAATTATGAGATGGAATCATTATTTTTTGACTATATTAGTTCAGTACTGCATAATTTTCATCATTTGTTAGCGAATATAAAAGCATGAATTCCATTGTGTGATTGGCGTTTTTAGTTAAAATAGTCCTTTTGTATGAACATCGAATTTTACTATTATAGTATTCTTTTGGACATAGACTCACACACACACATATATAGATATTCATATAATGTTAAAATTTCATATGAAATTAAATCAACACTGTGTTATAATATTTTCATCATAAAGATAAATTTATTTGTGATGGCGATAGGTTAAAAATATTAACTCCCAACTATATTAGATTTCAATGAAACCACACCGAACAAAATCATGATTACTACTAGTCCTCACCCCAAAATATTCTCAAGGATATCTTCTCCCTTCAAAATCAATAAACCTTTAAACTCTCTCTAGGATGTATTCCACCATTCATCACAATCTTTCCTCTTTTCTCCAAATACACCTTCACCTCCACCTTCTGTTTCATCATCGTCTCTTATCTCTAACCCTTGCTTTTCATTGTGTTACATCTCCATCACAATTTATTTTCAATTTATTTCCTTATGTAACGGGAACCCCATTCACATCATTGTAATCATTTTATTCTAAACATTTTTTTTAGTACAATGACATTACTATTTTATTTGAATGACACATAACCAAAAATATTAGAATGAAAATTGAATAGTCCCATGCATTTTCACAGGCGGGGTACTAGTTCAACTAAAATGAGGGTTTAATAATGCTCCATGTGCAATAATCCTTATTTCATTCTAATATCATGTTACCTGATGTTTCCAAAATTCCATGTTACGATAACCATGCTATATCATGAGTTGTTGTTCATGTATATATTATGCTCCATTGATATACCTATTTCCTAAAACATACTATATTCTTTATTTTATTCCTTGATTACTCCCATACATGGATTATAGCTCTCCTTTTTCTTATGTATGTCCTCAGGTTATCACATGCAACGCAATATATGAAGGAATGTTGTGGTCAAGTAAAAGAAGTTTTCAACAAATATGTTGTGTTTTATGTTCTAAGATGTTATGTAATGTTACTATGCCCAAAAGAGGCTATAAATATGGATATTCTATGTTTTATCTTGTGATTATTGTATGTAACTACTCATGATTAAGTGTGAAATAATGTGAAGGGTTGTTATAGATGGTATCTGAGGATAGGTTTAGTTATTCTTGGGATTAGGATTAGAAAACCCTAGTGAAAGCCCTCAGTATAAGACAATGTATAATAAAGACATCCTTAAATTTTTGTGATTATTGAGTAAGTTTTTTATTAATAAAATACATCCCATTCTAGATTTGAGCAGGTAGAGGAAGCTCTGGTATATATCTATCATGGGGAAAAACTCAAAAACAACGCTGAGCTAGACTCGAACATGAACTGGTGCACAACAACATGCTTTTTTTCACTCTTGGTTACGACATTCATAAGGGATTTTCTTTGGTAATAACGAAAGCATAGTATGAACCATTGTTAAAGGAAAAAAAATTCCCCTATGAAAATATTTTGGGAAGAATATCATTGATAACATAAATGAATGCCTATAAATTAATAGGCTATGGAAATAAAATTAATTTATAAGTCATCTGTTTTTGTCTTTGGATTACCCTTTATTTGTTACACCTAACACCCCTTTCATTCAACCCAATGGCCAGTAATAGGAGGACTTATTCTAACAACTGATGTGAAGATGAATGTGAGGAATGATCTAATTAGATTCCAAATCCGATGGGAGAGGTAATCACAAACTATGTCATGATACACTCATAGATAAAAAAAATTTTGAATAGAAACATGGGTCAAGAAGATTGTTCAACCCCCTTCCCCAATTAATTAACAGGTCATAATCGAGATCTTCATGAGACATAGATCTTCTACTTTTAATGCATAATCAGATCCCTAAATTGTCAAAAAATGGATAAATTTCAATTGAAAATATCTTCTCCATCCTTCAATGTTCTATATAATAGAAGGTTCTTTTGGATTCTCATAACATAGAGGGGAGGCTGATATTGGAGGACATTGATAAAAAAGGATTCATGAGGTGGACATCAAAGAATTCAAATGGAAGGATTTCTAGATAAATTTTTTTTGATAAATATTTTCCACACACCCTCCATATTGAGATTTAAATGGAATTCCTTGCCCTCAAGCAAAAAAGACGATGAATCCCTCATAGAGTATAATGGAAACATTACAAGGCTTTCACGATATGACTCTGGATTTGTTGTTTTCCCCAAATTCAAGGTTGACCACTTCTTTGGTGGGATAAAACCAATACTATGGATATCCCTAGTGATCTAGGACTACGAGATCTATGAGGAAAGTTTTTGAAGTTCCCTCAATTTGGAAATGGAGATCGGTGAATCTTAGTGGTATCATGGGGGTAAAGAAGCTTATGGTGAACATCAATTCTGGATGTCCGATGGATATATATATCTGTGCATATAAAATACAGAATCCAACTAGCCAAAGGTGTGTAAAGAATCACCCTACTATTTTCTTTAGGGGGCGAGGAAATTATTTAGGTGTGGAATAGAAGAGAACCTGACCATTAACAACAGAAAAGAAAAATCCACTACTGTGAAAGATGATAGAAACACTCAGTTAGAACCTCAACAAAGTTTTTATTGCTTCAACTACAAATAACAAGGGAACATTGAAAACAAGTTCCCTAAGCTATGGGTTATCAAAGGCATCCAAGAATCTCCAAGGTTACAAGGGAGATATTTTTCCATCAATACAACCGAAGGGATCCCCAACAACGATGTGGTGATGGGTATGAAAGTTATACATTAAGGAATAGAGAACCTACTTTTTGATTATAATACTATTCATTATTATAAATCATGACTGTTTAGTAGAATAATCCCAAAACAACCACAAATCATCGAATAAATGATGTCGATGAGAATGGAAAATTGGGCAATCATTGCTTCCTAGGAATATAACTATACCCTAATTATAATTTGTGGATTGAACTTCCTGAAGAACCTCATCATACTTACTCTTATGGAATTTGATGAAATTATTATCTTGGATTGGTTATCCCTATATAGATAAAAAAATTGTCATTAGAGGGACGTCACTCTTTATATGGCAAATCAACCCCTGATTCTGTGAAAGTGAAAGGAGGAGGATGAATCTTCTTTACAACATCATCTCAAGAAGGGATATTACTATCCTATGACAATGTGTATCTAGCTTAGATGATTGAGTCTAAGGAAGAAATCATCCTTGATGACAAGCCCATAGTGGGGGAATTTGCTGATGAGTTTCCTGAGGAACTTTCTGGTCTTCCACCTAGAACAGATGTGGAATTCTCAATTGACCTTATACTTTGGGTATTTACAATATGCATTACTCTATATAGAATGGGTATTGTGGAGGTTGAGGAGATAAAGTGACAACTAAATGGGATTCTGGATAAACGGTTTATATGCCAAAGTGATTCCCCATGGGGTGAAAAAGTCATATTTGTCAATGAGAAGGATGGGTCAATGCGCCATTACATAGATTAATGTGAGATCAACAAAATCAAGGTAATGAAAATGAATCTTCTAAAATTAATTAATGAATTATTTGATCATATATGTGAAGAACAATAAATATTCAATGAGTATTTGTGATTGGGATATTACCAAGTAATTGTTAAGAAGGAGGATATCCCCAAGATTGATTTTCTAACTAGATACAGGCACTATGAATTCATATTAAGGCCTTTAATACCCAATAATGCTCCATAACTCTTCAGGGACATGATAAATAGAGTATTTATAGATTAAATCGACAAATTTAAGGTAGTCTTTATAGAAGATATTCTAAAATACTCCATAACCATGAAGGATAATGAGGATCATCAGAGCACTATACTAGAGACCTTTCAAAATGAGATCCTCTATAAAATGTACAACAAGTGTTAGTTATGGTTAATTTATTTTTAATTCATGGGTCAAATTGTCATAAGAAATGGGATATCTCTAAATCCCTCCATGATATCTTTAATTAAGGGATGGTCGAGGCCAAAATTGGTGACAGATGTTGGTAGATTCCTGGGGTTGGCTGGATATTATCATCGATTTTTGAGAAATATCTCACGATTTTAAAACACTCTTACCAAGATAACTCAGAAAGGATTAATTCTTTCATGGAGTCATAAGTGAGAAGAGAACATCAATGAGTTGAAAAGGAGGCTTATCACTGCGCCTATGGTCACACAACCTACACGTGGAGAACATTTTAATTGGTATTTAGAGATGATTAAAAGAAGTGCATGTGTTTTGTGTTGTAGAAAAATGAAAAATTCAATTCCAATGCTTCAAGGAAATTGAAATTTATTGAGAAAAACTATCCAAGACATGATCTAGAGTTCGATAAATTAATCTTCGTATTGAATAGTTGGTGACATTATCTCTTTGGGGAGAAGTGTGAAATATACACAGATCACAAAAAGCCTCAAGTATATATTCACATAGAAAGTTTTGAACATGATCCAACAGCTATGGTTAGAGTAGACCAAAAAATATGACTGCTCAATCCATTAGCACCCTCTAAAAGAGAACAAAATAGAAGATACTCTTAGTATAAATGACACAACGATTCTATACTTGATGAGAATTGAAAAGGACCCATTATTCTTAGATTTTATATAAATGGACATAGAAATAATAAACAAGGGGAAATCAATAATACATTCACAATGATTTCTAAACCATCTCTTTTGGAATGGTTAAAGGATGCTCAAAAGGATGATTTGATAATTTAAAAGATTGATGAAACAATCATAAAATTGAAATCCTCAGAGTTCATTGTTAATGAAGAAGGAATTGTGAGATTTGGGACAAGACTATGTGTTCTGTCAAATCCTGAGTTAAATAATGAACTTTTGGATATCGCACATAGTTCAAATTTCTCTATTCACCCACAAAATAGAAATATGTTTAGAGATATACAAGATCATTATTTTTTGGATAACATAAATAAGGATATTTATTAGAATACATCAAAGTGCATGGTATGTCAGCATGTGAAGGATTAGTGGTAGAAGTATAAGGGGATGATGAATCTAGTACCCATACAAGTATGGAAATGGGAGAACATCACCAAGGAATTTTTCACCAAAATTATGAATACATCCAAAGGAAACAAAGCTATTTGGGTTGTTGTGGTTCATCTTATAAATATTTCACACATCATTTATATTCGAGTGTATTATTCATTGGATCAATTGGAATAGATATATATTAGAGAAGTGGTAAGGCTACATATAGTACCACTATATATTGTATCTGATCGATATCCATGATTCACCTATATGTTTTGGAAGAGTCTTCGACAAACTCGGAATATCGAGATGAATTTCAGTATAGATTGTCATCTTCAAACTGTTGGAAAATCAGAGTGTACTATCCAAAAACATGAGAACATGTTGATATCATTCTCAATGTACTTCAAAAGATGATGGGATCAACATCATCTTCTGGTTGTGTTCCCTTACTATTATCGTTCCCCCTGAAGAATCCTAATGGATCCTTATGAAGCCCTTTATATGAAGTGTTGTAGAAAACTGGCATGTTGGGATGAAGTTGGGGAGTGAAATCTCTTTGGTCTAGATATGATCAATGAAATGGTGGATAGGGTTAAGACTATCTAGTAGCACATTAAAGCTGCTCAGATTTGACAAAAGAGTTATGCTGATAATCGTCGATGAGATATAGAGTTTGATGTTGGAGACATGGTATTCCCACACATATCACCATGGATGAGAGTTTTAAGAAATAGAATTCGATGAATATTTTATATTTTGGGGATAATTTCAACAAAATAATACAATTCCCGTCATCATGTTGTTGTGGAGAAACCACATGTTTTAAGAATTAATGTGGCAATCCAAGGAATTGATGAAGCAGAGTTACCCTCATATTTTTAGTGTTGGAAAAAAAATTTGACGAAAATGTTTCTTAAGGGGGAAGATTGTAATGATCTAAAATTTTATCAATTGAAAATTTATCTTGATATAATTAAATGTCTTTTTATGTAAATTTGTTATTTAAAACATATTCACTTTCATGGTTTTATATTTTTTGATTTTAAAATACCGTTATGAAATTTTATAGTTACTAATATAGTCATTGAGCAGTGATTAATTGATTATTATAAATATAGGGCCTTAACAAATCCAATTTACTCATACAAAAGAAGTGATGGCCTGCCAGCCAAAATTACTTTTTTATTTAAAAAACACTTTTAAGGTAAAAGTGAGAAACCATCCAGTTCAAGCATCAAGAAATATTTCAGAATCATTGAAAAGAAATTTATGTCTGCTAGACGCATTATCCCTAAGCAGTTTCCAAGAGATAGAGGATACCCGTGTGTCTGGAACACCCTCTAATAAATCATCAAAGCAGGTCGCCATGTTGTCCCAAGCTTGCATGTATTCCTCTTGATTTATCTTACCTTCATTGAATCCCCTTATCAGTATTAGGTCCTGCTTGTCAATCCATGCACTCTGATCGTCAGTGATTTCTACTTTAAGGGGTCTACCCATCATCTTGTTAGATTCTTCATCTGAGGCATTAATCATCAAAAAACATTCCACCATCTCTTCATCCGAATGTAAAAGCATATCGAAAGGATGCTCATGAACCTCATCGGACGCCCGCATCTTAAGGACTGCATGATCCGCGGCCTCAGCATGGCCACCAGAGTTTTTGGAGACACCTGCTATCTTCTTGTCCTTCGACTTTTTGGCGGACCTTGTCTCCATTGGGAGAGGTAAGAAAGAGTAGTCTTTTCTCCCTTTCCCATTTCAATATTTTTCTCCTCCTTGGGCTGGGAGGCTCTCTGTCATGAAGATCATCAGCAGTATCACCTATGGAGAACTCAATAGACTCATCACTGGACACCCCCTGCTCCTCAGTCTAGACTGCATCTAAGTCCTGAACCGGATCTTCAGTCACCAGCCCTTCAAAGAGATTGCCCAGCTTAATAGCTGGAACCTCCCTCATTGGGCTGGAATGAATCGGAAGATCTCCCCCTCTATCCTTCTCCTGTTCCTTACCATCAAATAACTCTCCCTCTCTACCAATCCTCAGAGTTTTACCTCTTTCTCCTGAACCACTTCCAGCACGCAGTGCCTCCGCATAACTGATCTTTCCTGAATCAGACCTTTCAACATTCCCTCCCGCTACAGCATGGTTCTCTTCACCTTCCAGCATTGTCAACGGGTTGAATGGAAGACTATCCCTTCCACCGATCTTCACTGTATCTTCACTGTTAGACTGATCGCCAGCTCATTGAGAAACTTCCAAACAGGGAGCATCTTCAGTTGTCATTCTAGAGGGTTCCGAAGGCCTTACTGAGGTCTCAGCTGGTTGAAGACCCTGCTCCTGAATCCCATCCTCAGACCCCTGCACGGGCGCCCCCGATCCACTTGACAAGGAGACAATGCCCAAATCTTTTCTCAGACGATCAAAAACTTCTGAAACCCGCGGTTCTGGGTTTTTAGGGACTGTTTCCTTCATTGCATCTAAAGAAGATCCCAACTCCAACTCCAAGCCTGGGGATTCCTCCACTCGAGGAGACACATAACATGTTGCCACATCGCCCACATGATCATGGGATCCATTGGGAGCCTTTGCGATGTTGGCCTGAGGGAGAACCGCAGCAAAAGACACTTCCCCACCTCTCGTTGTGGTCCCTGCCAGACCAGACACAGGAGCAGAAAGCTCCTCAGCCACATCCACAACAGGAGATCCTTCCGGCACCATAGGAGGTTCCGCCAACACACCCTGAGCCCTTTTGCGGCAAACTCCCAAGCTGTGTCCTTGCCTACAGCAGGAGGAACAAAACTTCGTCTAAGATTTATACACAATGCATTGTGCATACCTGTATTCTTCCTCTATCACGATCCAAACCATTTCTGGAGGAGGCTTCGAAAGTTCCATTTCGACATAAATGCGGGCAACTATTGGGTGCTTCAGGGAGGAAGTCCTCCAATTTGCGCACAGGAAGCGACCAATGGAATTTCCTATAGATTGAAGAAGAGCCGGATTCTGGAAGGGCAGTGGAAGCCCTGGAAGTTGGAGCGAAATAGCCGTCGTGGAGGGATCACGATTCATGTGTAAGTCGAAAGACCAGTGAAGAAAATGAAACTGGAATCCGCGAACAGATCTACCTGTTCTGGACCAAGCCTGCACCAAATCTTCCTCAGCAGTGAAGCGTAAAAGCATCGGTCTCGGCCCGAGAAGACCGAAAACCACCTGGTGACTTAAGCCCCAAGCCTCATTTACATACCTTTCAAACATCTCCACTGAAGGACGTCGACGGAGGAACTTCACCACCAGGGCCATAGAGAGCAGAGAAGAAGCAAGGGTGAATTCCTGAGAAGAGATCGGGACCACTGGTTGCCCATGGAGTATTACAGGGACCTTCGGAGAGACTTCGATGCTGGGGAGAAAGAAGGGGGAAACGTTAGGGAAATCTTGGTTACTGAGATCCTGGGGTTTAGGCCCCTCCCCCGGAGGAGGAGGGGCCGCTGGAGCCGACATCGCCGCAGGACAGCGCCGCTAGGGATTATTGGTTCTTCCCGACATGGCCGCTCCCTCATCAAGGAAATAAAGAGTAGTGTAAGAAGCGATGGCCTCATCAAGTAGATTTGTTCCATATGAACCCCATTTTTTGGAGCACAGAAAGGAGGTGGTGTCACCAGGCGTTTCCCTTGAACAAGCCCAAGCTGATCTCCAACGCGTTAAGATTGAACAAAACTGCTTACGGGAGAAGTGGAAGTTGGTAGAGAATACCACCCGAGCAAAGTAATCTGAGCCACCCGATGAGTCTGTCACCATCGCACACCGTACTCTTATGTCTTATAACGGTGTTATAAGGTTTTGTGTAATAAGAACACAGTACTATGATTATGTGCATTAAATTTTTATAGAATAATGAATATACATTCATTTTATTATGATTATTTTGTAAATATTTTTTAATGAAAAAATAGTTTTTTGGTAAATATTTTATTTACAAATAAATTTTGATGAATAAATGGATTTTTAAATTAAATAATATTTTAATAAATTATTTTTTTAAATTATTTTTTATTAAATATAAATGATCGTATAATTTTTTATAAATATAATTGTAATTTTTACTAAGGTTTGAAAGTAGATATTGTCAAAACCCATGAATTTTTTATAAATATAGGTTTTTATATTAAAAGTAAAAAAATAAAATATATAAAAAACTATTTATATTAAATGAATAATATTTTTTGATTCAAGACTTCGAAATCATCCAACGGTAAATTTATCATAATTTTCTGATACAGTAAAATTTTTTGGTAAAAATTAAATATCGTTTAAATATATAATGTGACTTAATAAAATAAATAAAAATTATATTCTAACAATATATTTTTTACCAGTAAAATAATTATAGGTTATATTTTTTGATTAATTTTATGGTGCCTCAGTGGACCCTCCAAGACCTATAAAATATTTTAACATTTAAAATTATTTCGCTGAGAGTGTGACTCATCTCCACATAAGAAAGCATAATATTTTAAGAATTTCGGCCATTGTACTTTAAAAATAATCTTTTCCACTTCCATTTGTCATAAATAATAAGAAAAAAAACTTTACGATGGTTTTTGGTTTTGATTAGTTTAATGTCTAGTGTCCAAAACCTTAATAATAAAGAATTCCTTATCTTTTCCTATATAAACTCACCCTAGCTCCCACATCCTCTTCACTAAAA
The DNA here is from genome assembly GCA_963277665.1 of Viscum album. Lineage (NCBI taxonomy): Eukaryota > Viridiplantae > Streptophyta > Magnoliopsida > Santalales > Viscaceae > Viscum > Viscum album. The sequence continues at coordinate 1,151,854,325 of OY728122.1, forward strand.
ACCATTTGAGCACGTCCCCAACCTAAATTCTTCTCTCTATAGTCCTCAAAATGCTCCCCATGCTCCCAATATTCCTCTCTGAATCTTCTCTCAAGTCTTTGGGATCACATTTCTACTTAAGGGATTTCTTCCTTTCTCATTTTTGTCCTAATTTCATTATGTTGTTATGACCTATTATTTTCAATTAAAAATATTGGGGTATGATTAATCACCTCCCCCAAATTTTCCTCTTTATTATTGGATGATGATATGACTCTTTATCTCTCATTAATGCCTCCCATGTACACCTGTTACCATACCAAAATTCCGTACGAGATTTCCCACCTCTCATTTAAATTCAAGAAATTATTTTATATTTTGCATCTAAATATCATTACATATGTGTGGAAATGTATCTATATGACCCTTGTACTATCCATTTCTTGTACATATGATGAGATACCCCTTTCTATTTCATCAACCATTTTTCTGATTTCTTATCTCATGCTGTTTTGTTGTCACTTTGATTTTCCATGTCAAAGTCAATGTGTAGTGAATACCATGCCCATTTCTCTATTGAGGGTATTCACCTTCACAAACATTTACTTATTTATTATATTTTTTCATGTATGTATTTCACATTTTTTTATTTTGGAATAAATGATAATGTTGAATGATTTGGTGTTGAATGATCCATGTGGCACACATATGCGTGAAATGAAATGATTGAGAAGGGTGCACCCTGATAGTAATCCAATGCAATGGGTAGAGATTAGTATCATGATAAGTCAAGTGAAAATATGGTTTACTCATGATAATTCAAGTTCTATGAGGGTTTACTCATGCTCAATTTTTTATGAGCCTTGGCACTTTCTAATATCATGTTAAATGTTGTTTCCACATTTAAATGTTATGATAAATATGTTATATAATGCATTTATGTTCATGTTTCTATTATGATCCATTGATATGACTATTTACTAACATTTACTATATTATTCAAGTTATTCATTCTTTACTCCCTTAATGGGATTTATAGCTCACCCTTATCTTATACTTGTCCTCAGATTTTCCCATGAAATGGTTAGTACGATGGAATGTTTTGGTCATGTAAAAGAAGCTTTCAAGTGAAATTTGTATGTAATAAATCATGTTTAAGTGTGAAATAATGTGCAGTGTAATTATAGTGTGAGCCTTTCTACATGATGTGTGTACCTCTTTTACATGACATGTTCTCAAGACATGAGCCATTGAACATGGGTAGTACCCCAATTCATAGTACATGACATGCGGCCCTATTAAATACCATGCACCCCTTCCTACAAGGCTTGATATCCTTTTCCTCCATATCATAGACAAGTTTCATTTGGGATGATGACCCTTTCTATTTCCCCATATGGTTAGTTGGTATCATTTCCTATCCACTATAGAATGAACACCTTCAGTAGGACTTTCTGGATATAGTCTGGAGTGACCTCCAAGGGGCCAAGGGTTGGTTATTTTATACATTCATGTTCCCTATGGAGAGTCAGTTTATCGACATGACCAATCCTATCAGACATTAGTCCTCTACATAGTATATGAATCTAGATGACATGTTGTATATTGCATGGCCTTGGGAATGATCCTCATTTGTGCATCATGATCTTCCCCACTCCTGGAGTTGGTTCACCCAAATTGATTGAATCGTATCTCTCTTCAAATATATCATTGTATCTATCACTCAAGATGATTCTGAATGAACAATACTTCTTGGGAATAAATCATTATTACTATCAAACTATGGAGTGTGTGCACCATGATGAGTTATGCTGTGGAATATTCAGACTAAATCGCTTGTGTTGGAATACATTAGTTGGGACATATGTCTAGACCACAAGTCTGGGTTCATGAATATATGAAGATGTTTGTTATATTTTAGATATAAACATACATTTGTAGAACTGAATAAACATTTACCTTGTTTATTTCTTTTTGGTATTGGGGTTTCTTAATGAGTATTGTTATACTAACCCCTACACAGGCTTTCCCCACTTGTGTTGTTTCTTATGAAGATGAGAGACCTTTTTGACAGAGTCCATGGTGGACCAGGGCAAGAACATGGACCAAGAAGGGATTTGTGAGTTCAGATAGGTGGAATTGTTCCAATGACTATAGACAACAGGCCCATTACATTTTGTTTATAGGTTGGAATTTGTTTTTTATAGACTCTATCATTTGGTGGGATTGTATTCTGACCAAATTTGTATTACTGGACTTACTTTCCTTATTGTACTCTATGGGATGGGTTCAGTGGCATGCATTCATTTTTTCCCTTAGTTGTTTTTTCATTTCATCTTGTGTGGGATTGGATATGAGTTCATGCGTACAGGTAATTAGGAAATGCCCCCCATGTTAGTGATATGACTACATGGTGCTAGACACCATCCCCTGGCCAATTGGAGCCATGCTTGGGGAGTCTTGACATGGGTACCACTAGGATGGGTTGTGACATAGTGGTATCAGAGCTGGCTAGTTAAAACATAGTACATATAGTCTGGGATATTGGTTTGGGGAATTAGTGTTATGTGTTTAGAGTTTAGATTTCATGACGAGGACTCCAATGTTGTTGTGGCGGAAAATATATCCAAACACCATGTCGCTGATTTCAATATTTTGACTCAGTACAAGAGAAAAATAGTTGCAGGTAAAAATTATGTTACATGCATCATATAGGAATGGGTAGTGGATTCTATGTCCTTCTTCAGTCAGCTCTCAAGATATACTCATTGATTACGATACATCTTCTTCTCTTACAGGATTTCTTCACAACGTATACCAGCTAGGATTTAGCAGATTGATCATGAGGATGTCCCATTAAATTATAAGTCTTACATATAGGGATCAGTTCCCCTAATGTTAAATCTATTTTGTGCACCATCCATACTTCCAAATTTAGATAAGAACATTGTACTCTCAGTTCCCAGAATGAAGAGAACAGGATGATCTTGCTTCATAAGTCTCATTAGCAGAGACCCCCAAAGATCCGAGGTGGACCCAAAACACAGGAGACTGAGGAATGGATTGAGGTAGTGAACTATGTTTTGCATATTTTCAGGACACCAATATATCAGATGGTGATTCTGGCAGCACGCATTCTCTTTTTCTCAATAGGGAAATGGTGTGGTTTAGTTACCGGATTATTCAACAAGGTGAACCTTCCATTGGAATATTTTTATGACCTTTTCAGAGATGATTTATCACTATATGAGATTAGGGTTATGCATATCCATGATCATATATAGCTCCGGAATGAATACATGTTAGTGCCTAATTATTCAACAATTCATACCTACCTCTCAAGGTACTCGATAGTTATGAAATACCATCAGAACTACAGGGTTCAAACCATCGGGTGTGGTCTATACTGAGACATACAAGACAGTGTATCCCCTACGTGCATTCATACCTATGTTGGGATTCTAGATAATGCTTTAGATGTTGAGAGTTCATAGGCTGGTAACATATAATTGGTGGTAGTCTGCATAGGGAAAGCATGAGTAGAGACTTCAGCAGGAGGAATATGATGTCTACCATAAATATATATATACGTGGGAGACATCACAAGGGGGAGACCCAGAATACGTAGTCTACTAATCCGAACTCAAAGGGTGGGTCTAATCAACCTTGAAAAAAGTGACACTATTCTTATAGTGATAGGGAACATCTCACTATATATTGTCAGTCACGTCAAGCAATTGATAGGTAGATAGTGGATGGTCTTCCAATGTAGAGGCAAAAATAGGATCAGGTAGATCTGTAGGGAAGAAGACATGTAAGAAGAGATGGGAGAGAAGTTAGATGTGAAAAAAAAATTACATGGTAACACCACCCCAGGTAGTCCATGCCAGGCACATGGAGCTGGAGGATAGGGGTGGGGATAGTTATATGGACTCAAGGTGTACAACCTAGAGGATCCATGAATGATTAAAGGTTTAATTTTTGTCTCTATAATTTATCTTCCATATTGAAAGAGATAAATATTATCCATTCTTCTATTTTAACAAATCCCATACAAGAACATGAGATTCCGATGGCACTATTTACTCAACCCTTATACTTGGAGACACATACTAGAGAATACTTGATGATCACAGTCATTCCAATAGTGTGACCTAAACCATGGAGGTGAGAGTTTCATTTGGAACCTCTTGTTGGTTGCATTGAGGCCTTACAATGTCATTGTTTGTATGGATTTGTTATCCAGACTCCATTATAATATTAAATGTCTTAGGAGAATGGTGTGGTATATCTATAGTGATGGAACATGGTTTTATTTGTTCATAAGAATTAGAAACCCAAGAATTATAAGATGAAATCATATATATGATGGTGCAACCAGTGAAAAATGAGTTGGCTAGCCTTACCCTAAGAGAAGTAGATGATACGAGATTTCATTTCCTATCAATAGTGGCGGAATATAAGGAAATCATTCCTAAAGAAATTCCACGATTACCTCCCCATAGAAAGATATATTTATGCATTGTTTGATAGCCTAATATAGTAACAACATCAACAAAAACATATCGGATGGCTTCCATAGAGCTTCATAAGATGAAGGTGCATTTGGAAGACTTCAAGTGAAATGGAATAGTAAGGTTGAGTGCTTCACCCGGGGCCGCCCCAGTTTTGATTCCATGATATCAGGCATGAGCCAAAGGTTGTGTGTGGAATATCGACACTTAAACCATTAGACCATGGAGAATCATTTTCCACTAGGAAGTATCAGTGACATATCTATGTAGTTTAGAGGGTCACGATGGTTGTAGAAGGTTGACCCCTGGTCAATACTGTCATAATTTGAGGCAGAGTCTAATGAGTGCCCATATCAAGAGATTTTCCAAGAAGGGTGTAAAGTATATAGTTCTCTATGATGCATCTGGGATCTGATTTTTTTATATCATGATGAAAAGGAACATGCTTATTGTTTAAGGTTCATTGTAGTCGATTGAAAATGAGAAGAACTATGAATCCCATTCTCTTATGTTAGAAAAGGAAATCTTCACATTGAAGATGTGGTGACACTACTTGATTGGTGAGAAGCATACTGTATACTCAAACTATAATAGTATCAAGTATATATTCTCATTAATGGATCCATACACGAGATTGAGGTGAGATCTGTAGTTCTTCTAAGACTATGACATTGAGATTTTCAATACTCCTAGTATAAGGAATGTGGTGAAATATACGCTCATTAAGTGATCTAGTCCACAGTTTCTGAATGAGCAGCTGATCTCATTACAGTTATCCTTTGTGTATGGAGATGATGTGGCTTACCTCATGTCAATGGTGGTTACCCCTCCACTCTTATAGTGATTCAATGAATCATAGCTTGGGGATACCAACTATGAGACCTCACATTCTTGTATTTCGACAGATATTTCCCCTGATCGATATTCCCAAGGTGGGAAGCACGTTATTCATTACAAAGGATTTATAATTGATCAAGTGACATTCTATAAGGAGGTTTTATTGGAGTTTAATTCATTACCATTAGATTAAAACAATTTAGTAGAGATTATGTACCATGACCGTTGAAATCATTTTTGGTGGATAGTGATGGAGAGGTCAATGGAATAGTTCATTTCTCATTGCCTTACGCAGTAGTGGAATATGGCGGAGCACTAGGATACAGCAGTTTTAGCTCAACCCCTCAAGTTGTCAGAATGTATGTGGGAAGAAATATATATGGACATAATTATGAATTTATCACAACCATCTAGGGGAAATGATTCCATATGGGTGATCATTGATCAAATCGCAATGTTGGACCAGTTCTTACATATTTAGGAGTAGTGTTCAATAGAGAGCCTTGGATGCCTCTATGTTCAGGAGATTTTTCAACTCCTTGATCTTCCATTGACAATTTTTTCTGATCATTATGCTTGTTTTACAACCTGGTTTTATAAGGGACTATAGAAGGTGCTTACGACCTATTTAAGCTTGAGCACATCATTTCACCCCGTGATATACTTCCAGATTGAGCAGACCATTTATGTCCTACAGAAGATTCTATGGATTTTCATGTTGTATTTGACGAATAGTTGGGAGAATCACCTACAACTGGTGGAGTTTTCATACAAAAACAACTACCACTCCCCATTTGGTATAGAATCATTTGAGGCATTGGATGGGCAAACTTGTAGGTAACCACTTTGTTGGACAATCTCAGGAGATTTAGAAATCCTAGTCCTGGAGTTGGTGTGAGATTCTACCATTATGGTTTATATCATCCAAGAGTATAAGAAGACAACATAAAGTAGTTATAAAGCATATGATGATACGAAAGATACCATTCAAATTTGATGAAGGAGTCAATTTCTTCCTTTGGGTATCACCTTGTGGAGTGTTATGGAGATTTAGCCAGGGTGGAAACATTTTCTCTGAGGATTACTAGCCCTTTTTAGATATTGAATTGAGTTGGAGAGGTGCGTATCTCTTAGCTAAACTCACATTGTTGGACAAGGTACATGATATATTCCATGTGTCTTAGCAATGTAGGTACGTGCACGACCCATCAAACGTCATCGAATTTGGTGACATGGAAATTGATGATCGAGTGACATTTGTTGATTACACAATGGATATCGAGGATTGTACGGAGAGGCACCTTTTTGGGATAGAAATTCTATTGGTTAGTGTTTTGTTGTATAATGGTAATATTCAGGAAAGCACATGGGAGTGGAAGGCTTAGATTCATTCTCAGTAACCTCATATTTTTGTGTGGCCTTGATTTTTGGATTTTCATGGATATAAAGACCTAAGGTGGGGAGAATGTAATGAATTATATTTTCTTGATTTTATTTTTATAAATTATTTTGGAAAATTCAAAGACCAGTCACTAAGACGTCATGCAATTATCATGCCCCATGTTCCCAGAATGATTCGCTAGAAAAGGATTAGTTAATTAATTAGTGTGAGAATTTTTCCAAAAAAGTGTAATAGCTCATAAATGATTGCCTAGATCAGAAATCTGAGGGCACCATTGTTTTTGGAACTACTGAATTACCTTATATGAGGCCTAACATCAACTGGTGTGGGTTGTTTGTGAATAATATTTTTCAGGGGTATAACCCTAAATAAAATAATTACATATATATTATTTTATATTAAAAACCTAATAACTAGTGAATGATGAATCATATATGAAATATAGGATAGCTATTGAGTTCATAATGTTGTGTTTTCCCTAGGCCTAGATTAATTTCTGTTGGGATGGGTCTTCTGGGGAAAACCCAGAAAAGGACATAATCACCATTTAATAATTTAAAAATATAATATTTTATTGGTGAAAACTTGATTTTAATATAAAAAATACTTATAAAAAATCATAGGGTTAGACGCATAACAGTAAGAACACTGTAAAATTTCTACGGAGATATTTGAAGAAACCGCTCAAGGAAATGTTGATATAATCACATATTGATTATCAGAGAATGTCATTCTTTCCAGATCAGTCCAGCGACAGTGACCTATTGACCGATCATTGCTAGAGAGAGATCCAAACTAATTGTAGGATGAATTATTTTTAATTTACTTCTATGTTCATGAACTATACAATGAACGTGGGCCATAAAATGAATTGGTTGATCCATCGTTTGATCATAACCATGCATGACGGATTTTCTTTCTGTGTGAATTTTTTGAGATATAATATTGTGATTATTTGTTAAATAAATTCATTATATTTCAAATGGAAATGAACAAAAATATACACGAGCATCGATTTAGATCCATTCATATTGTTTTATTTATTCTTTTCCTCACCCCATTCATTGCTCGTTGTGGGCTTTCTTTGTTGGCCAATGACAGGACATTTATCGATCAATCGATCATCGCGTAACTTCTTATTAGTGCAATGATATGATATCATAGATCTAAGGTTGGTGTAACATGATGGATGTGAGAAGATAGGAACAATTTGATTTAGATGATGGTGTATCCTCAAATCCATGTTTTTGGTGGAATTAATAACATACCTTTTAATACCTTATGCGGACAAATCAGAGGACGAAACACATTGTGTGGGTGATGGATGACTGAACAAAGTTGGATCATGAGTTTCCTATAATGGCAGGGCTAAAATGGTGGTCGGAGCAGTTGAGGAGATTTCCAAATTAGGAAGAACGTATTTGGGAAAATCCCACACTTCTCTGTTTGTAATCCAGAAATCACAGTGTGTGGGGCCACCTTAGCGGCGACTCTAGTATCAGGAGTCAATAAAGTGTCACGCATCATGTGAAACCTATCACATGACATATGGGCCCTTCCCTAAGGCGCAACATGTATCTTAGCAGTCACACAGACTTGGGAAAGAGTACACAACATTTCTACAGGACGTTTAACCAACCAAATGGCCAGACCAAGACAGGTTACATGGGTTACCTCTTGCACTTGTACATGGGTAGGCGAACACGAGTTGACATCATGTATTGGAACATGACCATAGTACATGAGATGACCTTAGATATTAGGACACATTGTATGATAATTTCTATATGTCATGTATACCTATTTATGATGACATGTTATAATTACAAGGGTTGTTGAACATGTGCAGTACCTGAGGTCAAGGGACACAACGTGTGAACCTACTAAACAACCTACACCCCTACCTTCAAGGATTCATCTCCTTTTACACGACATATTGTACAAGTTCAATATGGGTTACATTCCCTTTCTAGTTACCCAAATGTTCAGTTGGTTTTGTTTCCTATCTACATGAGTATGACACCCTTTTGTAGGACTTTCGGGATAGAGTTGGGAGTCCCCTCCGAGGGGCTCAGAGCCAGATCCTCTATCAATTCTTATTCCCTAGGTAGTGTTTGGTTATTGATGACCAGTATCACTATAAATAAGTCATCTAATCATCAATGTTATCCGGATGAGTCATTGTATACTCCATGGCCCTTATAGTGATCCTCATCATTGTAACGTCATCTTAAGTGCTCATGGAGTTGGTTCTACCAAAGCGAGTGTATCATATCTCCCATAAAATCTATTAGTGTGTCTCTATATAATGATGATTCATAATGAATAGTAATCCTTGAAAAAATTTCATAAGTGCTATCAGACTCAAGAGAGTGTTCTACCTGATTATTCAATGTGTAGAATCTTTAGACATTATCTCTAATGTTGATATATGGTACTTACAACTTACATCTAGACTACAGTTCTAGTTTTGAGTATATAGATATATCTTTTTTATATGTGATGTAGACACATAATTTCATATATATGACTATACATTTACAATGTTTATTTCATTATGGTTCTGAGTTGTGCTACAATGTATTGTTATACTCACCCCTATACAGGCTTGTCCCAAATGTGTCGTGATTTTTGCAGACGAGTGACAGTTTTGAAATAGTCCTTGGTAGACCAAGACCATGACCAGGACTAGGTGGTGCTTCATGACTTCAAATAGGATGATATTTTCCTATGACTATAGATATAAGTCCCAATAAAATTTTTTATTGGATGTACTCTACTGTTTATAGAATCTTTTCATGGGCTTTTATTTATCACCAGATTAATTATCTACACTTTAAATTCACTGTGGTACTCTATGTGTTTGATTTAGTGGTATACACGATTTTTCATTAATTGTGTTTTTTTTCACATTTTAGTATTTTTGGGCCTGAATATGTTTACATGTGTACAGGTAATTAAGTAACACCTCCCATTTTTGTGATATTCCTACTCGGTGCTAGTCACCCGCCCATATCCTGTTAGAGACAGGCTTGGATAGTCGTTTCATGGGCCCCACTAGGTTGGTTTGTGAAACCACTCCTCCAACCCCTCCAATCTACAAATTTTTTTGGGGTCCTCTATAATATATTACAAACCCCCCCCCCAATGATCATTTATTACATTTATGAGCTCATGGTCATAACATTGATCCTCATCCCCTTTATTTAAATGGAGTTTTTATGGTAATATTATCTCCTCCAATATGATTATTACCTTTTCATTAATAAATTTAATTATATTATTAATCTAGAAAATTTATAATGTTAGTTAAAAAAGATAAAAACATTATTATTCTTCAATAAATGTGTTATCATAATAATATAAAAACTTATTCTTACTAGTTTATTGTACGACTTTATTGCGTAAGTCATTTTTTCCACTAACATTAATTATTTTGAATCATTAACACAATTAATAATTATGAAAACTTAATAAATAGTAATATAGGATATTAATTACTTATTTAGTATCCTTTTTTAATTGCTAAATACAAATAAATATAATTATAATCATTAAAAAATAAATTATTTTAATTAACTCAATACTCACAAAAAGAGAAAAATTATAACTGTTCAATGTGAACTATTCCTGAAACATACATGGAATGAAAATAGAATATTAAAACTCATTAATGATTTAATATTCTAGTATGTTGATTATTTTTAAGTGAGTATACCATGAACAATTAATAAGGACAAAAACTACCAATGAAGACAAAGAAAAGAATAAATCATACACATAACACCAACAAATTAATATTAACTAAGACTAATTTATAAATGGGTTATAAAAAATAAATGAATGATTTAATTAAAATAAAATATAATTAGGTTAGTATATATATTAATTCCAAACCTATATTTTTTATACAAGAAATCATAATGTGTGTCGGACAGAAGGAATCTACATAAAAGGTTTTTTCCAATATTTTATCTTATAGTTGGGATTTATTTTATGTTATCTATCTTCTTTAAGATGTTTTATATATCATTTACTATGATAATTTTAAATTACCTCTATTAGGGATGAAATTTTTTGTTGTAATCACTTTAAGTATAACATTTTTCATTATTTATATTTCAAAATGTATTATATTTAGAAATAGCATCCTTCTTATATTGTTTTAATTACCATGATTACTCTATAATATTTATATTTTTTGTATTTATTCTCCATTAAGAAGATATTATTTATGTTTTTTAGATCTATAAAATCAAGTGTTCTTTATATTTCTCTGTATTTTTTCCCACTCATTATCATTTTTCTTACATTTCAATATTCATAAAATATCAGGGGTTTCTAATCTAAATTTTATTTCCCTAACAGATGTGTAATATTATGTACATAACAACCTTTATATAGTATAAATTCAGATACAATTATATATTTTATCCTAATTAAAATATGATTCATTTAATTTACAATTCCATTCTATGATCTTCCATTTCCATTATTTTGATTTATATATTACAGAATCTATAAGGTTTATCTAAAGTCAATACCATTTCATTGAGTGGTACACAATATTATTTGACCATAATACAACTATAACCTATATTATATTATACATTACTTCTATTTATATATAACATAAATTTCATTATGAAAACATGTTATTTTTTATTCTATTTTGTAGAAAATGATAGGTCGTAAAGGATAATTTTTCACATTCTACTTTGAGAATTTCTCTTCTCCATCTGTGTTTGTTGTTAAAATAGATGTTTATTTCAATTTGTTTAAATATGAAGTAAGTATTCACTTTATTAGATCATATATTTATATTTTATTCTATTTATACGGAATCATTGTATATTTTTCTTCAATATGTGTTAATTTTATCTTTAATGAAATGCAAAGAAATTAATTTGTTTCCACTTCGTTAACATTTTGTACCATTCCCTCATTGTTTCATCTAATTTATATACATTTACAGTAAATGATAAATTTTTACGTATTTTATTCGTGAAAATTATTTATCAAATTAATTTTTATACTGTCTAAAAAATATAATTTGAATGATCCTTTAATTAAAAATTTCATAAAACTTATTCTGACATATGAATTTTTATAATGATTTCTCTTCCATTTTCATATCTTTCTTAATGAATTTTATTTTCATTGAAATTAAATCAATTATATTTTTTAGTACATATTGCAAATATCATTATGTGTAAATATTATTATGCCTGTTCAATTTCATGAAATAGTTTTAAAATCTATTATTTTCTTTATTTTGTTCATTTCATTGATTATAATGACTAAGAAATAATTCTATTAAACCATTTAAAATTTAGTATCATTATATGAAATATTAATTATCAACAAAAAAAAAAAATTTCAATATATTTTCTCTCATTATATGTTTCATTATTAAATGGGTAATGTTTTTAAATAATCCCTTGATTCGTTTCCCAAATTTTTATATATCAATAGTGGTGAGGAAATGAAATATCTATGAATGTTTTGATATCCCAAAGACTTGTTTTTTCATATCATTAATTATTCTTAAATATATCCTTTATTCTAATCTATTTTCATAGTGAATACCATATATATCTATCTCCCAATTTAGTGGTGTTCACCAATATAGATAACACATTTCATTGAACATGGAACAATATTGATATGATTGTATATAATTTTATTCTATCTTGGAAACCATATATTACAATAATAGATTGTGAAGATATATAGTGATATATTTTTTCTATACAAGGTATCATGCACTTAATATTTTTATTTTTTATTAATCGTGATAGATTTTCTTTCACCCGGTTAGATTTTGTAGGTTAATTTTGTTATTAATAATTATTTTTTTTAACATATATAAATTTTTTAATTATGTTATAGGTTGTCCTAAAATTATATATTCCTCTAATTCATGGGGTAATGTAAAAATCTCATGAAATTTCACTAGTATGTGGGTACTGATGCCTATTCCACGATGTTGTGGTAAATAGGAATTTATCCTAATTCACAATGTTATAGAACATCAGAGGATAACATAGTCAACTATATACGGTGAAATTAGTGGTTATACTAATCCACGTAGTTAGGGTATGTAATCCTAGTCCTATATATTTTGTCAGAACATTATTAGGCCATCATTTTCAATATTTTTATTTTGATCATAGGACAGATCCTTAGAATATGTTGTTATTTTCTATACTTATTCTTTTTTCATATTACTATTTTAATCCACCATATTTAAAGATTATTGACTCAATAATCCTATATTAGGATACATTCATATATTATTCTGCATTCTTGATTTATGTCTCCTGGATTATATTTAATCATATATTTAAAATTTTAATTCCATGGTATATGTTCTTATTTTTTTTATCATACTTATATATTTAATTCGATGATATCGGGTTACGTTATATTTTCCCATGATCAATTATTATGATTCCATTATATTATTCCGTTTTTCATTATATTTATCATGTGTTCATATTTTAAAATTATTATGATATAACAACAATTATTTTTGCATCATTGATACATTTTACCACTTACGTAGAATTTTAACTTGCTCTATTATTTTATTCCCCCAATTCCCCAGTAATGTTTTTGTGGTGATATGTTTAGGAAAGAATATCATGTGATGAAAATTTTATAAATAAGTGTAAACTATATTGAGTAATAAAATGGTCATGTTATTAATCTCCAATGCCACAAATTTTCGGATCATGAGATTTTGTTTTATAGATGAGATGTTAAGTATAATTATATTATATGTTGTAACTCTCTCATATCTATTGGTAAAAGAGCATACATGTATTTATTTTTTCGGTGGGAAAATATTTTAAAGGGGGTATATGGTTTCTACAAAGAGGGTCACCTATAAATATTGTTAAAATTCTTTTTATCAATAGTGGAGTAATCGATATTAAAATACGGAAACACTAATAAATGAAACTGATAAAACTATGATCCTTAAAATTAAAAAACACATTCCATTAACATATTATCCAATGAATGAATTTTTCTCTATATTTATTGTTTTAATTATGTATGAATATATATTCCTATAGAAAAAATATTTTATCAAATAACTTGTATAACGCTTTCCATATTGTGAAATTAAATACATCATCAAGATTAGATAATATTTCCAACTAAATTCTAAGAAAATTAACTATCTATTCAATATATAACATCCCCAAATTATCTACCATTGTATGATCATTAATTAGGATAAAATTTTATAATTATTTAAATTCCCCAAAATTACCATTATAATTTTAACCCCTTTATCATTTGAGGTAATATATTTACAAAATATATTGATATGTCATTCCAATTCCACAATTATATACTGAGTGACTAAATCAAACTAGCTATACTATGATGCTCAACCATTAGTCATAACAAGTTAGGCATAATAATATAATCTATAATGTATCATGATTAATAGTAAATCACCAAACCTATCTTCTAATTTCTGGCTATACCTTCCCCACAATAAGATAAAATTCCATAGGAAAGTGATAAAACTCTAGCATCACCATCTTTATTAAGTCATGGGAAACAAACAGTTTCCCATAAAATAATCTCTAATTCTCCCCAATATTTGACTAACCAAATATTTCATCTCCATGAATGATTATATAATGTTTAAAATAATACTTTTTCTCCCAAAACTATGAATTGGTAAATTTTAAAATAATGGAAAATGATTCAGTAAATTATAGTAGAAAAAACAATTCTCATATTCTCTAATATATTAATAAAAATTAGATAACTAATATATATATTTATTTTCATCTAAATTATAATAAAATTCATTATACGACATCCTAAAAAATAATTTATAATAATATTATACTTTTCATCTATAAAAGATTCACTTATATCAAAATCTAGACAAAATTCCACCCAACCATGTTGCTATAAATTTTTTTCCGTAATAAATATAAATTTCAATCTCTTGTGGTCCTTTAATAGTAAAAAAATTCTCTTACAATGATATTTTTATGGAAAAATAATTAGAAAAAAATATTATTATCTCTAAATAATGGATATTGTATTTATATTCAAGGGTATACATCTATCAAAATCTATAAGTAATCGCTATAAGATTCTAAATCACTAAAAAACGTATTACTGAATGTGAATTATCATAATATAATCTATTTTGTGTCCCATAATCCTAGAATCAAAAAAAATCTATGATTGCGCAAACATATCTCTCTCAAGATTGACATATTGGGGCAACTCATCTATTCAAAAAATTATTTCCCCATTTTGAAAAGTGGAAAAAAAACTAGATATAATATAAAAGTAAACTATGAAATTGTGATAATAATTTTTAAAATTTTTAATCTGATGTTTTTAAATATATCCCATTGTTAATACTATGTCAATATTTCATCCACCTTTACTAGGTCAACTCATATCCATTCCTCTATAAAAATATGTCCTATTAAATGAACCTTCAGAATCCAAAACTGAAGCTATGATAGGTAATTTTATATATTACATTCCCAAAAATATCCTAAAAGAATAACATGATATATACATGTTACTAATCACATTATTGTTAATCTAAATATCTTCATTGAATACCACTAAATATATATCTACATAGGTTAGAAAACACAGTTTATGAAACCCATGAACAAAAATGGGGAGTTAATTACCCCAAATTGAATAATATAATATTCATAACGCACCTAACAAAACCATAAATATACCTTCAAAATTTTATTTTCCCTTTCATGAATCCAGTGATACCCTGACCTAATATATTTTTGTAGAATACTGTATCAGATATAATATATTAAAACATTTATTTCAATATGATGTATTTTGTAATTTTTATTTCTCATCACATATTTTAATTGATTATAATCAATATAAATATTTACATTTCTGTCATCCCCATATCTAAAAATACTGGTGCATTTTATTTTGAAACACAAAATTAGATAAACCTCCAATAAGTAAATCATATAACTATATCCTCAACTAATGGATCCTAGTTGATACCATAAGTTTTTGTAGGATATGAACTACTCCTAAAATAATATTTATGTTCAACTATACCTTTCATTGAGGTGATAAACTACCTCCTTTGAAAACACATCCTTAATTATTTAATATCAGTGAAAACACTAAAAAAATATACATCTATAACACCTACAACTATACAACATAGATGATTTGGTATAATATGTATTCACCAACATCTTCTCTGAAAGAAGTGCTTCTTATATATTGTAAATACTTGTCACTCATCACAATGTAATGTATATATAAATAACTATCATGAATAGTCTACAAAAACCTTGACGGATTATAACTAATCTATGACTGGGATGAAACTATACATATGAATATATAATTTAATGTGATCCATTGTTATCAAAACATAATAAAAAATCAGGAAATATTCATATAAATTTTTTTTATGAATCAGATATCTCTATATATAGTTAATATATTTGAATTTAATTCTAGAGTTATCAAAGAATGGTCGATTTATATTGTTAGATTCATGGTACTAAATTAAGATGAATCATATATATATATCAATTCAGAAATAATAGTGTAAAAAATATAAAATATTCCACTGATAACCTCATCTCCCACTAGGTCCTCTACTTTAGATACATTGGCTGTATGAAAAGGCCCATAGTATTGAAGTATTTATGTCTATGAAACCTATATAGAGATCCAAAATTATCAATTACTATCTATTCCATAACTCAAAAATATTAGTTGTAGTGGATGTAAAGGAGAATCAAATTTTTTCATCCTCCTAATATATGTTGTGTATATTCTTGACTACATTATTCTATTCAAATAACTTATGTCTGATATTAGATCCCATTTTGTTAATAATTTAAGGGATAATCATATACTGTCACATTCTATGATTATCTCTACCATTTTCAATATATATTGTACTCAGTAATCAATTTATCCTTAACACCGTATGGAAATACACTTCCTTTTAATATAACCATCATAAGGATGAGAGCTAGATCACCCATAAACCAATATCTTAAATTCTAAGAAACAAATATATAAATTAATGAATAATTTTAAGCTAATTTATAATACCAAAAACTTAATACATAATTTTACATGATTATATACACCGTTTATAAATTAAAACACATTCCCAGTACTTAGATATAAATTTTATTTTGGTGATTATTAATATAACCATATCATTTCAAAGAAAAGAATGCAATTATTTAATAAAATATTTCTCAAATGTTCCCTTTTAAACATATAAATGCCTAGTAAATCATAGAAAAATATGCAATCTAATGAAAATGGTTACCTTAATTTTTTTATACAATGTAAAATAATATTAAAGAAAAATAACGGATTTACTGATAGATCAGAGACATGAAATAGACATTCTCATGAGAGAACCATTCTGATTGGTGGCATAAGATCAAAAAATCATAAGACAAAATATTATGTTATGATAGAAAAATATTATATCATATTATATAATTCTTAAAGGATGATCCTAAAAGCATAACATATACTAAGCATTAAAAATGTCAAATCCTTTTTCATGGAATTTTAATTTGAAACATGTATAACTATCATTACCTATTTCGAGGATCTCGAGGAATAAAATCATTAGATAATGGAAAGGCATGTCCAAAAACATATTGTACTAGGATATCCACATTAATCAGATAAATTATTGTTCTTGAAAATCCTCACATGTCCCTTTCATTATTTCCAATGAAATAAAAAAATTTCCAAATATATTGGAGGGATATATTATTTTAGTTTGACATATTACAAAAATATATCCTCATATGTGTGTGCAATTTGAAAATAGTCATATATCCATAAATAATCATTTAATTATTATACTATTAAATTGAAATAGGTAACCTGAATAGTGCGGTATAAATATCAATGAATGAACTAATGTATATTTCATGCTAAATACCCATCAATTAGAATAATTACATTAAAGGGATTCTAATCATATATAGAAAAATTAAATAATGACCTGATTTTATTAGTCAATATATTTATATTCCTACCTTGTTAAAAATAATTCATTTATAATATGGAAGTATAGTATATTCAAAATGGATAGGAGTTGTAAAAATGGGTATATGTATGCATATTTGATGATATAGAAAGAAAAATGTTTTAATGGATCAATCCTTTAATATTTACTTCATTAAATTAATTTCATTGAAACATATGAATTTTTGTAGTTAATAAAATGAGGATTTTTCTGGAATCTAGGACGCGAATAATTGGAATCCTGTGAAAACTGGTTAGCAGGTAGATATTCTAATCCTTTTAGTTATTCCACATTTATCTGTCAAAGAAGAATTGGCTCATGTGTTTGAATAAACTCAGACATGATCTATAAATCACATGTTCATATATAGAGAATATGATTAAAATTTTCTCCATGAGTGTGATACTTATTCTTTTTATCAATTCACTAACTATATGAAATTGAAAAATTTTGGAATACAATTTTTTCAACCTCCATTAGTGGTACATTATTTATTGAATTATAAAAAATGATTTAAAAACATGATGCATTATTTTATCAAATTAACTTATTTATAGAATATATAGTGACATGTTATTTAAAAAAAGGTATTAGTATGATTGAAAAATTATTTAATGGAAGGAAAGAAACTATCAAGGATTTAAGAAAATATGTCATATGTTTTTATACAACATTACAGTAATCACAAGTAATGAAAAAAATCTATTAAAAATAATTATAAATATATAGCATAATTATATGAATATTTGAATTAGAAAAAATTGACATTTAATATTTTTTAAAAATGATTTTTTATGTAATAGTGATGAAACTTGAAGTGAAATCATGGAGTGGGTTTTCATAAATATTTTTTTGGATTATTTTGAGAAAATTGATATTGAGGATTTTATATCTTATTAGATAAATGAGAGTGTAAGGGGTGATTATGTGAAATCTTAGTCTGATGGGGCAATAAATTTAATCAAAACCTTTGTGACTAGTTATGAACTTGTTCCACACTAAAACCATTATCTTACATTTACTCACATTCATAAAGATAAACGTGTAGAAAAGGGAATATGACGATTTACATGGTTTTAAAATTAATACATACATCATTTCGTGATTGGTTATATTCCCCAACAATGGATTAACCACTATATAAAAAATTAGTGACACTATGGACATCTCAAGTTTGATCAAAATAAAGATCTACTATGCTCTGTCCACATTTAACTAGTTATAAAATGTATTCACAATCCCCTTCATGTGTTTGGTTACACAAGCTAAAAATTTATCCTCTACAATAATTATCCAAATTCTGAAATTTCATTTTCTTCTTCTTAGTTATTATATACCACTTGGTAATGATCTTCTACCATGATCATATAAGATTTTTTTTTCATGTATGAAATTATGTATGGATGTCTATATCATCCTGGAAACATGAACTCCATCCATTTTCATCTTTCTATGATCATCATGTGGCCACATTTGTCCTTGTCCTTAAACAATACTCAATTATAGTTGGTATTATTCCTCTAGTATGTCTCTCATATTTCATTTCCATCAACCTCCTTTGATAGAGTACAGTATCGAGTCTCATATTTCTATCATATTTCTCACCCCCTCTCTTACTCTCTCTTGTATATTATATATAAGAAACAAATATTGAATATTTTACTTAATATTTTATTTATAAAAATTCAATAAATCATAGTGTAAATAGGTATTATTTTTCAAAATTTGTATGATATGTCAAAAATGATGCATACTACCAATCTTAAGTTGAAAGAACCTTCAGAAGGAAATTTGTTATTTGGACATTAAAAGTCAAAAAAATCCAAAACAATCATCACACTTATATTCGATTCAACAAAATGATATATTAATTGTTTAAAATATGCACCCAAAAGTTTTCAATATTCTCATATAAAATCATTGATCAAGTCTCATTTGTATCCCCATGGTTATCTCTTTTTAAAACACAATGTGTATCTTTATTTAAATCACCCAAATTTCTTTGGTTCCCTTCCATTTATTTTATAGAAAATTTATAGCATTAATAAATTTCTATTTATCCATAGGTGGATTGAAATAAAGAATGAAATATTTCTCTAATGGGGTGTAACTAATATTATCATTTATCACATTAAACAATGACATATGAAATAGGAATATTCAATATTTAAAATATCATTGTCTAGAAATGTCATATAATCACCTTGAATTCGTATAATTGTCTAAAACTAAAAAAATTCTATATTTCTCAAAATGAAATTAGATCCTCCATAAACATACTCTATGTCTTCTAAAACTCATAAAAAATCATTCAATTAATTTTCTCAATAATTTAAATAATCATAATTCGTCTCTAATTGTTCAAAATGTATATCATATCATCATTATTTAATTCATATATCTTGTAAAATCATTAACACAATCTTAAATAATATTATCAAAATAAAAAAAATCACTCCACAATTGTTATAGATATTTATTTCATCTCAAACCATACTTGGAATATATCCATAAAGATCAGTACACACATTTTTTACTTAATGTTATACTACATTGAATCTATCGAGCCAGGATCATTTTACAGTGCCACATATCATCTTCTATTTTACATGTATAATAGAATATTCTCATTGAAATTCACCAAAATAATGTTATATAAAAACTAAAAAACATGTTGACAAAAAAAGATAACTTTAATATGTTTGTGAATAATATTCCCTCTCTTATACTTTTTTCCACCCACCTTACAAACCAATAAACTATTTAATAATTACAAATCAATTATTTTACTCTGTTATATCTTATTATACCTCTTATTGACATTGAATATTGATGTAATTTTGTGAAATCATTTGTTAAACAACTTATTCACCCTCTTGAAATGTGAATGACTAACTTTATGATCATTTTGATAGAAGGATGATAGCAAATACACACAAATAAAAAATATTTTAGATGATCTTATAAAATACATCATGGGACAACTAGTCATATTGAAAAGGGGGCATTTTTACAATACATATCCAATATGGAAATAATAATAATCATGTGATATCAAATTTGATTCACAAAATGAAATAATCTCTGGTGTTTTAGAAAATTTTTTGTCATGAAAAATTTGTAACATACACATATCTGAGTAATCTCATGAATATAGATTATGTTTAGGTCATAATACTCCATATTTTTCTCATAAATTCATCAAAAAAACAAATAAATTATATGTAACACCCTAATAATTTAGGTATTTAATTTGAAATAAATTAAATTACACCAATAAATTTTGTTATAGGAAATATTGAGTTAAAACGAACCGTGATATGTTATAGTCATTTCATAGGTGTAATATTTTTTTTGTATAGATATGAATAAATATATTATGAATTATTTATTGTATAAATGTTAATAAAATAAATTCATTAGCAATAAATTTATTATAAATGAATGTAACAATCATTTGAATGTAGTAGAAATAAGTTTTTAAAAAGTTATTTGTATGCATGCAATGTGTTCTTATCTTAATAAATTTAATTAAACACAATATATCAATGATTTTGATGAAATTTTTAAATTTTATATATAATGAAAAATTTTGACATTAATTTAATATTTTTTTTCCAATGAATGGTATAAGAATAAACAATGGTTGAGGCTAAATTGTTTAAAAAATGTTTTCATCGTGTTTTGCACAATTATTTTTAAGATTATTATGGTCCACTTATAGAATTGAATTTTTAAATTTGGATTCATTATTTGAATTTAAAATGATTATATTTAGTAAATAGGCCTTAATTATTTTAATTCAACATGAATTGAATCTGTGTAAAAAAATTTCACCCCAGTAAAGTGTAAATTCGATTTGTCTAGGTTAAATTGGGATATAAGGTCAAAATTTCTGATCCTAATTCATGTTAGATAAATGTAATTTTCCATTATCACATTATTCTAGAAGTTTAATTTTTTTAACGTACTTCCATGATAATGACCTATATAACATTTAAGTAAGAGAATGTTAAAAAATGTCAATGTCTTTGTTTCAAATAGGTATTATGTGTTCACATGGGGAAAAAAATAAATTATGTTGGAATATAAATGTCTATTCTGAGAGTAAATAAATTATTTTTATTATTTAAATTTATTTGTAATATTTAAAAATTATATTATTAGCTTATATTCAAATAAAATTCCAATAATGTATTTCTTCAATTAATATAAAAATAAAATAAATTATTTTGAAAATATTAAAAGTAATATAATTTCAGTCATTTATAGTGCTCCTAAAATTTCAATGACATAAATAACATATTTGGGGTGTTTAAAAGGTTTATATTCTAATTATTACTTTCTCATTATTTATATTAAGACAAATTAAAATAATAATGTCAAAATTTACTTTAATGATATTTTATCAAAATAATATATGATTACATTATTCAAAAATTATAAAAATATTTCATGAGTATAATTTGGGAAATATATTTTGTAAAATTTCATCATTATTAAAATAATGATTAACTAGTTAAACTATAAGTAAAATTATAGACCTTTAGAGTGAAAATGTTGTTAACATGGTTAATGTAAAAATGATAATAGTAAGTTGTAAACCAATATGTACAGTTTAAAAATGAAATATAACTATCAAAACTATTTTTTTAATATGGTATTAAAACCACATCCTACAATATATTAGAATATATGTTTTTTGGAAAGCATTTTTTGGATAGGGAAAATATTATAACTTAATATTTTTTGAAATCCCAAGAGTGTGCATATAAATATTTTAGAAGAGAACTCATAATTTCTATTAGTCACCCTAGTTTGAGCCATTTATCTCAAACATTACATAAAATAATACCTTTTAGGATTTCATATCCACATTCTAGAGGTTTTGGTCTTCCCAAAAGTTTAACCCTAGGACACTTAAATGGATATATAATGGCGTTCTATCAAAGAAGATGTAATCACATTAATTGATCACATTCATTTTACTTCTTCTAAGTCTCCTATTAATCATTGTTCATTGTAAAAAACAATAAATTAAGTATCCATAATATAATTGATTACTACATTAATTTTCAAATCACCACTATCAACCCTCTTTTCCAGTAAATGGGATGTAAAGGTATCGCTTGTTCACATGTATGACTTACTTTATCCATGTAGCCATTCCATTCATTTACCACCACAAAATTTAATGGATGATAATTACAATGGGTACAATTTTTATATATTATAATTATTAATAAAATTTAATTTTGGAATTGTAATAATAGGTCCACCATCTTATGTTCTAGTCTGTTGAAAAATAATAAATGTGCTCTTTCAAACTTCTGAACTACCACCACCACAAAGTGATGTATTTTGTCTTTCATTTATATTATACATCAACATTAAAAAGGATATATTTAATAGATATAAATTATATTAGTGATATAACAATTATTCATGAAATCTTAGTTATGATTAACCATTATTTTTCCCTTCTTTCCAAAAGTGAAACCAGTGTTCATGCATATGTATGACCTATTATCTCCATTAACGGATTAATTCATTTATATATTTATATATTATACGAATGATTAAAAATATTTATATAGTTGTTATATATGATATTTATATCATGATTCAATATATAAATATTATTGTAACATGATCAGACTACGAGAACAAAATCCCCCAAATGAAAACTTTAATGACAACTGACGTGGATATCACTCGAAAGAGTGATCTAAAAAATGAATTATTTATAATAGGGAGATAAAATGTAGAACCCGTGTTTTGAGGCTTGTAGCCTTTTTTTGCTTTTTTATTGTGTTTTATTTTCTTGGGACGAGTTGTGAATAGTTTTGGAGAGTTTAGAAGGTTTTTGAATAAGTTTGGAGTCTTTTCTTAGGGCGAACATTTTGGGCACAGTTGGGGAAAAACTTATCAGTTCTCCAGGAATTCATGCAGGATGAGATAGTGGGGTTCACAGGGACTAGGCATGGTTTTCCAAACCGTGAAATGAAACAATGCAGACCCCTTCTCCCAAGTCATTGGTGTGTACAAGGTTAGCGCACGATTTTCGAAAACCTACAGACTAACAATGCGACCGCATAAATGAGGGTTTTTTAATCCAATCTCCCTTTGGTTTAACATATTTGACACCAAGTATTCTCCTACTCAATCATCACTCTAGATTATGGATTCTGAAAGGCTGTAGGTGCTCTCCCTAATGTTTTGGAAGCAAATCGATGTAGTTTCTTGGTGGTTTTATGGTAATTCTTCTGGGGTAAGTATCCTCTCGTGGTTCTTGGGGGCTTACTTTAGATCTACATCTCCCTCTCTCTCTATATTCTATATCTATAACAATTATGTGTATATTTAGTATTTTTGTTTCCTTGGGGGATGATTTCAAGGCTTTTGGATGATAGGGAAGGGAATTTAGAGCAGTTTCAGTGAATCGGTTGCCCGGATTTGGGGTGCGGTTTTTTGTGGGTCAAATTCTCTAGAACCCTAATGGTGGGTGGATTATATATCGAATCCACATAGATAGAACCTGAAACATGGTTATAATTAAATTTTTTTTCTTAAAATTCATGGTTTTTTTAGTTGGAAATACCTTGTTGATGTGTTGGGGAGTTTTATAAAAAAGTGTTCCTTGTGGTAAAATACTCTTCTTGTGGGTTTTAAAATGGAGGTTTAAAATATGGGTTACTATCATGACCAGACCCTACCAGGGATCGAGCCGAAACTACCCCAAGCCCACCTCCATAGGCCAGGGGATGGCGGCCAGCGTTGAATGCTAAACAACCCTAGGAGGCCTTTGCCTAAGTACCCGAACACACACACGCAGCCCACTCAATGCAGAAGTTCAGAGTAAAAGGAAAAGTAAAATACCAACTATTATAAATAAACAACAAATATGCATCGACCACTAAACAGTACAAAGTAACTTCTGAAGGTAAACTGAAAAGAGAGGTCCAAAACACACACCCTACTAGAAAAGTGACACAACCCAGCAACAGGTAAACAAATGTAAAACAACTGGGAGAGTCCCACACCTGGAACTCGACTACGACCACCGCACGTGGTCTAATCTCCCGAACGCAAAATCTCTTCTGTAGTCATGAGCAACCTATCTGTCACCCGCATGGGCTCCCCAAGTGCGGGAAAAGCCCAAGTAGGGGTGAGTATAAAAATACTCAGTATAATTCCCTGAGGTCTTGATAGATCAACAAAGAAGGTACCGAAGAGTGAGAAGTAGATCGAATAGGGAATAGTAAAGGAGTACAATAGAGAGTGTAGTAAAAGATTACAAATCAACCCAACTAGAGGAAGGAAGTAGACTCATCCAAAAACAGGATCTAGAAATGGTGAAATGATGAACTTCTCATTGAATCTTCGCTACCTATAGCAGGAGAGTAGACTCATCCATCCACGAGAATCTAGACCCGGAAAGCAAGTGACATACCCCGTGCGTCTTTGAATCTCATGGAAGGAGAGTAACAAAAACCCAAGAACTGGGTACTAGAACAAGGTATATACATATCCATGTGCTCAAATAGGAAACCCGAACAAGATCATAATGGGATCTCCATCTCATAGCTCATCCCAAGAAATTGAGTCTCCAATAATCTCAGAAGTAAACTCTATCGATGCCCATCATCCTACCCGTCTTCCCCGAAATGCATGTCAATGGGATCAAATCACCGCACCTTGACACTATCCACTTTAGGTGGCACTGACTCGCTGGCATGGTTTTTGGTAGTGTCTCAAGGACGCGTCATGGTGGGGAAAGTTCCCATCGTACATGATAGTTCTAGGGAAAGTCAAACCACACCTCGTAACTGTCACACAGTCAAGAGGTCTTCTCAAAGTCAAAGCTTTCACATCAATGACTGGTACAACCAACGGTCCCACTCCGGTAGTCATGGAGAAAAGCCATAGACTCTCCTGGTAGAAAGGACTGATTCTGAAAGAAGTCATCGGGTAACCCACTACCTAGCCCCGCTAGAGGGTAAACCCTACGGGGTCATCAGGTAACCCACTGCCTAGTCTTTGCTGGAGGGTAAACCCTAAGAGGTCGTCGAGTAACCCACCGCCCAGTCTCCACTAGAGGTTAAACCCTATGTAGTCGTCGGGTAACCCACTACCCAGTCTCAACTGGAGGGTAAACCCTATGAAGTCAATGAGTAACCCACTACCCAGCCCCGCTCAAGGGTAAACCCAAAGAAGTCGATGAGAAACCCACTACCCAGCCCTACTGGAGGGTAAACCTGAAAAAGTCGTTGAGAAACCCACTGCCCAGCCCTACGGGAGGGTAGACCCAGAACTTCTATAGCCATCCCTATTGGGTGGTACAACACTAGCCAACAGAACATGGAGTGGGTATTGTGCAATCACCCAACTCCATAACAATTCACCAAGTAGAGGTTCAGAGTCCGTGTATTATGGGTCACGCCGAAACCTAAAGCTCTGCTTGGGGAAACACATCATGGTAGATCGTGGAAGGGGGATATGATCCAGATACTCGGCTAGGGAATTTGTGTCCAGGCTCATTGGGCTCCGCACCCTACAGGAAACAACCTCCTGGGTAGAGGATCGGTTCCCATGTGATGTATTAGTGACACCTAATCCTCAAGATTCTACCTGCTAACATGAAGGGATGTGATATTGAAATCCCACACGCCTAAAGGAGAAAGGGGAACCCAAAAAACTCCACCGATCAAACCATCAAGAATAGAACCAGGAGAAACCACTCAACCCTATTGGTCTAAACCATCGTGAACTGGACCATGGGGAAATCCACTCTACCCTGCTTGTCTAAACCATCATGAACAGCACTAGGGGGGAACCCACTAAACCCAGTTGGTCTAATCTATCATGAAAAGAACAGGGGGAAACCCACTCAACCCTGCTGGTCTAAACCATCATGAACAGAGGGACCCTCTATGTCGCGAGAGATCAATGGTACGCAAAGCAGAACATGACAAGCACAAGGGGCCCACACGACGTGTGGCCCTATATCATATCCATCCCAAGATCACAATCATTATCGGGTATGAAATACAACATGTACCCCCAATAATCCCTCTAAACTCCAAGAGTATACCATATCTCTAGCCCTAAGGCCATCGTGTACACGACACCCGATGTCAGCGCGATGAGAGAAAATGCAATTTTGCCAACCTTCTTCCTCCACGGCCCTAGCACGACCATCCATATCTCTTCAAAAATCAATTTCACTCACACGGGAGTGAATGTGATCACACCGTTGAGGGTTCGCTTCCAAACACATCATGAAGAACCACCACAAGAGCACATTTCATGCTTCCACATTTATTGAGATATCTAATGAGACTCTGCACATCCAAAACAGATCACACCTTTTTAATCCTCATGGAAAAACATGCGAGATAGACTATTTACTTGCCTCCAATGGATATCCGACGGAAAATTCGTTCAACACTACTTGACTTCTAAACGACATCCAGTGGTCCTAAGTCTCAGTCCTAAAAATAGTCGGGTGCGTCGAACTACTATGATACCCTCAGAAAAACATATCAAATTGACAGCATACTCGCGTAGAACGGATATCTAGAGAAAAAGAAGCATATTTCCATACTTGACATGAGCAGTGCTATGTGGTACCCACATCCTAGTCCCAAAGCACTACGAAATGATTGCACCATTGTGATCCTCTCGAAAAATCACACAATATTGACTAAACACATGTCCAAAACGGACACCCGGTGAAGAAGTTGGAATTCACCATCAACACCAAAAACAACCCTCGTGGGGCACGCACCACTGTACAGAAATAAAGGAGAAGGATTGCGCCATTGCATTGCCCTTGGAAAAACACCCAGAAACGACTGCTCACTTGCCCTGAATGGATGTCCGATGAAAGGGGTTGCAAAAATAAGCATGAAACTCAAACGACGGGCCATGGGGCCCATGACTCAACTTCGGTTTCAATTCCCGAAACCATATGGAAAACTTATTTTTGATGCTAGGTTTGCAACGCCGCTGACGATGCTCAAAATGGACTCCGGACGTGTCTGCGCCGCCCAAAACAAGTACCCCCGAAAAAAAACCAATCCACTTAACATACGTGTCGTGCCACCAAGCCCCTCGTTTCGGGAATTAAAATTTTGTGAGACCATCTCAAAATGTCCATCTCGATCCAAGGAATGTGTCGCCACAGACGACATGCGATTCCAAGACCTAGTTTACATTCTTGAGGTGTTTTAAATTTTTAACGGATCGAAACAATGGGCTGAGCTGATTTGGTCGGCCCACCCATTGCCTGAACCGGCCCGCGGCCCACTACGCCGGCCAGCCGGCCTCGCCCAGACCACCTCAGCTAGTCTGGTTCACTTTCCAGGGTGACCCGCCCTTTGCGGGTCGCGGTCTGCCAACCGGAGTTGCAGACAACGGTCTTCCTTTCCAACCGGCCAATCTTCCTCGCCTGACCATGCTCACCCATGACCACCACCCGCTCGACCTCGCCTCTGGTCGCCTGCACCAACCTACACTGCTGAGAAGCCCCACCGCCCATAGCTGTTAGTGCCGACCGCCGAGGGAGAATCCCCGCTCGTCCAGCAACTCGACCCCAGCTTCCTCTGCTAAAAACCCACCGCTCCGCATGCCCTGGACCACTGGGTCGTCGCACAAAGACACTGGACCACCGCTACCACAGGCCTCCACCGCCCGAATGGCCGGAACATCACCAAAAAACACCCAACAACCCACTGATCTTCATCGGACGACATAGGTCGCCTCGGAACTTGGATTTCAAATTTGGAAGGTGTAGCTGAAAGCTCAGGATATTAGCTACACAAATACGGGCATATCTCAATGATTAAATAGTTTTTGACACTATATTTGAACTTGAATGAAGGGTTCAGAAATTAAAACTCAAAACGAAATCTCTTATCTACTAGGGCGTAGCCTGACGCTTCACGTTCGATCTGTACCTCACCATTTTCACCTCCTTCTTGATCAGAGGAAGAGGAGTAGGAGGTTGAGAGGGAAGAGTTGAGGGAGAAGGTGGGTTTCGTTAGGGGGTTGAATGAGGATGGGGGAGAGATAGAGGAGAGTTTATGTAATTAAACCCTTTTTAATTAAAAACCTAACCCCTGAAAACCTTCGCATCCATAACCCCCAACGAGGTCAAGATTAAACCTCCCTTAGAGTAAACACCACCTACCGAGCACAATGGTGGTCCCAAAATGTTATTCATGAGGCCCTGTTCAAAAGTTATAAAACTCAAAACCAGATGCCGGGAAATTAAGCAAACGCCCCTGGGTCCATTTTCCACAGAAGGGTCGTGCTCGTGAAAATTACACCCTTTCTAGGGTAAACAGTAAGCTCTGGACTCAACGACGCCCCAGGTTTTCTTTTCCGAGATACCATTTAGGTGTTATCCCATTTATTTGGTGTGCCCAGAGTAAACACACTGAAAAACTAATTCCGGCCACACCGGGGATCGGAATCGCATGACGTCTTAAGGTGCTGCTCTGGAATAACATCAAGAAAATTACAAAGTTTTTCTAGAAAACCCTGATTTCTTACAGTTACTGGGATTGATTTGTGGAAATGAATGATGAAAATGGGTTCCAAGAATTATTATTTTTTTTAAATGTTGTTTTTAATTAAATATGATTAATTCGTGATTTAAATAAATGGATAATTTATTAATGTGAATTGGTAGGTGATGGAAATGATGGTTTGCTTTTGTGTGGCCTTGGTGCTTAATGCTGGTTGGTTGATTTAGCATTATAACTTATGTGGAATTGTGTGTAAGTGGGAGGGAATTACCACTATAATTAATGGATGGATAGTGGACATAAGGTCCACCATAAAAGGAAAAGTGGATCGGAAGCACCACTAGTGGAATGAGTGAATGGACTGGATGGAATCTCCACCATTTTGGCTATCTTGTTGTGAATTGTGTTTCCAGGTGGAATTTCATGCGCAAATGTGAAATGGGAAAATATACTATGGTATGATTGGTTGTCCTTCCCTTGGTTTTCTTTATCTGGGTATGGTGGCTTGGTAAGGTTATGTATGTCTTATGGTAATGGTTATACTTATGATTATTTTATATAACCTTGTTTATATTAATATTCTAGCGGTTTTGTCATATTGGCATCTGTAGGGAACCTATTTGGGGAAAACCTTCTGAGTATATGTACTAACCCCATACTTTGGCACTTTGGTTCTTTTATAGATGTTGTATTCTCGGACACAAGTAAAATTAAATCAACTCATAGATAGTGGTTCATAGTGATGCATTGTAGATGTGGTGGTTCTTGGAACATGGAGCATCGTGTGGGGTTGTGGAGTATGTCTTGGTTCATTTTGGGTCTCTTGTTTAGTCTTTTATATAGTACTCTAATATTATGTTTGGTTGTTTTTTATTATGTGTTGTATTTTTGAATAGTGTGGTTTCCTGCTTGGTAATGTATTAGTTGGTTGTATTTTTAACATTCATCATGTAGTTTGTTATTAGTGTAACATTCGGTTTGTTGGTTTTTTCTCAAAGAAAAATCATTCCCCAATTTATTCTCGAAGCCCTCGATATTTATTTCTAGCCTTTGGTTGCATGGGAACTTCGCTTAAGGCCAAGTGGAATTTCTCACTCCTCTCAAGTCGATGAGATGTGTTGAGATCTAACAAGTGGTATCAGTTTGTTTGGTCCTTGGATTTTATGTGATAATAGTTGTTCGGACTTTCTGCATTGATTTTGGGTCATGGTGTTGACATTATTTCTTGGTTTATTACTTGAGTTGACATGGTTGAATGGAATAGGATTGTTAGAACATTGAATGTATAGCATAAAAGGATGTGGATAGAACTTTTATACTGAACATCACATTATCAAGGAGTTGAGTACATATGTTTTTGGAGACACATATAGGCATTGTAAATCACATTGTCATGGGTATAACCAATGAGATTAACAAGGAATGCATGGTTGAAATGTATTCCCAATATGACGTATATTTCATTGGGGTATAATGATCTATGGTGTTTTATATACGTGTGGATTTTGAAAATCAATGTTGGGTTTCAAAATGGTTGGATTTGAAACATTGAAACTTGTAGTATTTTAAAAATGTGTTTATTTTCAAAAAATGGTATATTTTTCAAAATGTTGCAATATGGGAACTGTAAACTTGTGGAAATATGGATTGTGGTACTTTTTATTTAATTGAATATGAAAAATTGTATACCCATTCATTTTAATAGAGTGAGACTATTGGTTGTATTTGTGTTGATATAAATCGCCCTGGGTAGGCGTCTAGAGACGAACATGAGAAAGCTGTTGAAAATGTTGTGGAACCTGAGCCTCAGGTGAACCAGAAGCTATTGCAGAGAATAGTGAATGCTTTACATGTTGTCGAATGTGGGAAAAATTAAGTTTAACTTAGGAATGTGGATCATGCGGTTCAGTTTCTAAGGCATAATCAACCCATGTTTAGGGGTGATTCAAAGCTATAAAGGGATGAATCATGGCTAAACAGAATTAATATGATATTTTAAATCTTGGGAACACTAAGAGAGATGAAAATGAAACTATCCTTGTATATGTAGGAAGATATTTCCCTTCAGTGGAGGGAGCTGGCGGTGCATGCTTGGATGGACCAAGCCATGAGATGGAAGTGTTTTGTATAATTCATTTAAAAAAATCATCCCATATACATTTAGAATTCAGAGTACAATAGGTTTTTTCAGTTTAAATCAAGGAAACATAGTGGTGACGAAATATGCAGCTATATATATGAACGTATTGCAGTTTTTACCCGAGCTGGCGGGTTGTACATCGTTGAAGGCATAAATTTTTGAAGATGGGTTGAACCAAGAAATTTATTCTAGGATAGTGGTTCTATGTATAGGTAATTACACGAAAATCGTGAATTGAACTATAGTGGTTGAGATGGATCTTTTGTGGGCTACCAAGAAGGGAATTATGTTGTTACCCATAGGGAATAGTGGGAACTAGAATATTGGGTTCATGAAGAGGAGGGACACTTTTTCCATGTTGGGAGTACGACTCAGAATCCGACGGTAGGATCAGTGAATCTTTATCAGAATACTTGGAGTAAACAGGGATTTTTATGTGTGGTTCTATGAGCCACATCAGTCTTGATTGTATGGAAAAACCTCAAGTGTGTCATAATTTTAAGCATAAGGGGAATCTTCAGTGGTATTTTCATAATGATCTAAGGATACTTGTCCTTGATACTCATCAGTGGTCGTAGGGGTATTATGCCTAGATAGAATGTGGATAATAGGATACCCCTCAACTACAGAGTAAAGTGGTTCATAGTGATTCTCCGAATACGAAGACACCTCTGCAGGGTAATAAAGAGTAGAGTGTGGAAAGAATGTAGTTTTTTGGAGCTGAGCATGTTGTGGTTTATGATTAATGAGGATTATCCATAACACGAGTCATGATAACATTAGATTTCATGTTGATGAATGATTTGTTTGGTATGGGTGCTTTGAATTCATTTCTTACTTCTCACATTGTTGAGTTGTTATCATTAATGGTGGAAATGATGCCTTATTTTTTAAAATTTAAACTCCTATGGTCAAAGAGAGTGTCAAGAGTTTCTCTATAGAGGGTAAATCATAGTTGTTAATGTAATTGAATTGATGTGGGATTTCTCATTTCTTGAGAATGATGATTATGATATAATCCTAGGAATGGATTTATTGGTGACGTTAAATGGCCATATCAATTTTTATGCTTGAAAAGTTTGTTTTTTATGGACGATGGTGTGATACTTCACTTTAGGGGGGAGAAGAGTGAGAAATAGTTTGAAAAACGTTTTTTGGAACCCGCCTTTGGCATGATCTCATACCAATTGGTGACATTGTCAGTGGTATCAGTGGAAGGTGTTGAGGAGACTGTTCTTTCCGATAATTTGGATCATTTTGTGGATGTATATTCCAAATAATTCTCAGGGTTTTCACCTATGAGAGAAGTGGTGTTTATAATTGATCTCCCTATGGGGACTAGTCCAATCTCACTTTCGTATTACTAAATTTCACCAGCATAATTGTGGGAATTAATGGTGTAGGTTGAAGAGATAGAAAACAAAGGGTTCATCCGACTTAGAAAGTTACTATGGGAGGCACCCGTTTTCTTTGTTATAAAGACTGATGGAACGTTGTGGCACTATATTGACTATTGTAGAGATAATTATGTTACAATAAAGAATCGATATCCTCTTCCACGAATTGATGTTTTTTCCTAGTTAAGGGGTTCCCAATGGTTCTCTAAGATTTAAATTAGGTCAGGATATCATCAATTGCGAGTGGGGAAGGAGGATATTCGAAAAACATCCTTCAGAAGTATATATGACCATACGAGTAGGTGGTTATGCCCTTTTCCATAAAAATGAACCATCACAGATTGTGGCACTGATGGAATAGATAATTCAGAGATATATGGATTATTTTGTGGGGGTATTTCTGGATGATATACTAGTGTATTCAAGGACAAGGGGAGAGCATGATAATCACTTGGCGATATTGTTGGATATCATAAAGGACCATTAGTTTTATGCCAAACTGTCAAAGTGTGACGTTTGATACAGGAGGTTCGTTTCCTTGGTCATTTTATTTCTAAGAGGGGTGTTTTTGTTGATATGAAAAAGATCAAGGTGTTTATCTCATACAAACAACTAATGAACGTTTTCAAGATATAGAGCTTCCATGGTCTAGATGGGTATTGTCGACACTTTTTCATGATTTATCACAATTGGCTTCACATATGACATATTTTACAAGGAATAATGTTCCATTTCAATGGGAATAGTAGTGTTAGGAATGTTTTGAAGAGTTAAAGGATCTCCTTACCACAACACCAATCATGTTTTTTCGAGAACCATGGAAAGGGTATGTGGTTTACTGTGATGTGTCAGGATTAGGGTTAGAGTCTGTTCCCATGTAGGGGGTCATGTGGTTGCAGATGGCTCACAAAAGTTGAGTTTTAATGAGAAAAACTACTAAACAAATGATTTTGAGTTTGCGGCGGTGGTTCATTCTTTAAAAATGTGGCAGCACTATCTCATCGGTGAGAAATTTACAATATTTACTGATCATAAGATATTAAAGCATATATTCTGACAAATGGATTTGAACCAATGGTAAAGAAGATGGATGTAATATCTAAACATATTTTATTTCGATTTAATGTACACACTAGTTAAGGTATATTTGGTTGTGGGTGCATTAGATAGAAAAATATATGCCCATGTGGTTAAATAGGCATTAGATCAGTGGCAGTTGATGTTAGTTATAGGAAACATGCTATTGGAATGTGGGGACTATGGTGGAAGAGTGGTCTTATATCTAGTTTTGTTGGTTCTGCCTTCCTGGGTTTGGTTAAATATGCACAAGCACATGATTCCAAATTTATGGAGATGTTGTCGATAATCAATTGTAGTAAGATTATTGATAACTGACAACTAAATGGGAATTCAGTCTACTGTTTTCTGAATCAGATAGTGGACTAGTGTCTTGTTTGGAGGAACATCTTAGGGATTATCATCATTCCAGATGGGCTATCCATCTTGGAGTTTAGAATATTTATATGTAAATGAAGGTGCATTTTTGGTGGCCTGGTATGAAAATGTATGTGGCCGAGTTTGACTTGAGATGCTTGAAATGTCAACAAGTCAAGGAAGAGCATTGGCGGTCTGTAGGAATGTTTCAGTCTTCACCTATCTCAGTGTAGAAATGGGAGTAGATAGCAATATTTTTTTTATGGGTCTTCCATTAACGTTATGTAAGAATTATGTCATATGGTGATTGTGTATCGACTCACAATGTCGACCCATTTCATCCCAATTCGTGAATTTTATACGGTGGAGGATCTGTACAAAATCTATATCCAGATGGTGGTAAAGAGGCATGGTGTTCCAGTTACGATTGTATCAGATAGAAATCTGAGATTCACATCTCTTTTCTAGAAATCCTTACATTAATCCCTTGGAACATAGTTGACTATGAGCACGGCGTATCATCCACAGATGGACGGCCAATACAAGAGGATTATACAAACCTTGGAAGATATGTTAAGTTCTTGGGTGATTTATTTTTCTAGTTCATGAGAGGATCACATACCATTAGTAGAGTTATCCAATAATAAGAGTTATCAGGATTCAATATATATCGTTCGAGGAATTCTATGGGCATCTGTGTCATTATCCACTATGTTGGGTGGAAATGGGAGAAACATCGATGATTGGACCGAGCCTTGTCCAAGAGACTACAGAGAAGATCATGTTGATCTGGAAGAGGTTGGAGATAGATCAGAGTCATCAGAAATCATATGTGAACCATCTTCGATGATAGTTGTTGTTCGAGGTGGGTGATCATGTGTTTTTTAGAATCTCTCATAGGATGGGACATCGTTATTTTGAGAAATGGAAAATGTTATCTATGAGGTATACTTGGACCTTTGAGAAACATGAGTGGATTTGAGCGGTGTCTTATCATTTGGCGTTTCCACCATGATTTTGTGTTGTGCAAAATGTGTTTCATGTGTTGTGGTTAAAAAAGTATCAGCCAGATCATGACCATGTGATTCGTTGGGATCATGATGCGTTAGAACTAGATTATTCTTTGGTGCATGTGTCATTGCAGATTATGGATAGGAAAGAGAATGTATTGCATTGTAAAATAAACTGTTTATTTCATATTTTTTGGCAGCATGGTCAGGATTAGAAGGATACATGGGAGTGGGAAAAAAAGATGACCGAGAAATGGCCCGAGCTCTTTCATCGAATCGATGGTTCTCTATATTATGACGATGGAATTTACAATGGTGCGGAGAATATAATACCCTCTTTTATAGGTATATATCCTTTTTATTCCATTTTAATGTGTTCAAAGTGCATGGGATGAGTTCGGAAGAGGGTGGGAGAATTTGGATGTGTTTTGAATATGACTGGAAGATTTTATATGGGTGCACTGTTTGACCACAGTTGGGGAAAACCATGCAGGTTCTCTAAGAAACTGTGGAGGGGGAGAAAGTGGGATTTGGACAGGCTATGCATAGTTTTCCAAACCATGTGAGGCAACAGTGTGGACCCCTTCTATCGAGGAAGTCGTGTGAATAAGGTTAGGGCATTTTTTTCAAAAACTGTGCAAACTAACCGTGTGGCCACATAAATGAGGGTTTTTAATTTAGGGAAACCTTGGGATTTTCTTATTTCAGTCCAAAACATCTTCTACATGAGCCTCACTTGGGATTTTTGAGTTCTCAAATGTTGTATATTCTCTCCCACACGTTTTGGAAGAAAATTTAAGGGGATTATTGGTTGTTTGAAGGTTATTTTTCTTAGGATTGTCACCTCCAATGGTTCTTTATGGTTTACTCTATATCTATAGCCCTTATCTCTCTATGATTTCTAGATCTACACCTGTTGTGTATAGATCTAGGGTGCTCATTTCTTTGGGTGATGATTTTAAAAATTATGGATGATAGGGAATGAGATCTAATGATGTTGTCAGGGGGAATTTTCTCGAATTTTTGGTGTGGGTTCTTGTGGGTTGAAATATCTGAAACCCTAAAGGTAGTTGGATACTCTCACGACTCCACATTTCTAAAGCATGTAGCTTGGATACAATTAATTTTTTTTATTAAAATTAATGGTGTTTTTTGTATGAAATCTCTGGGTGATGTGTTGGGGATATTTGGGAAAAGGGGGGCTTGTGGTGAAATATTATAGTTGTGTGTTTTAAAAGGGAGGTTTTAAAATTGGTTTATGGGATTGATTTGTGAAAATGGTTGAGGAAATTGGGTTTCAATAATGATTTTTTCTTATTTAAATTTTGTTTGGCATGGAAAATTATTAAGTAGTTGTTTCAAAAAATGGGTGATTTATTGAAGTGAATTGGAATGTGATTGTAACGATGGTGTGCTTTTGTGTGGCCTTCGTTCTTAGATCATATTGATTGACTAAGAATTATTGTTTATTTGGAATTGTGTGGAAGTGGGCGTCAAGTACCACTATAATAAGTGTATGGATAGTGGAAATAAGGGCCACCATCAAAGGATAAGTGGGCGGGAAGCACCACTAGTGGGAATGGGTGAACGGGCTGGATGGAAGCTCCATATTTTTGGTTGTCTAGTTGTGTATTTCTTTGTAAGATGGAAAATAATGAGCTTATGTGAAATGGGTAAATGGATTATGGCATGATTTTTTGGACATACCTTGGTTTTCTTGGTTTTGGTGAGGTTTCATGGTAAGGGTATGTTTGTATTATGGTAATGGTAGCACTTATGATAATTTATATAAACATATTTATATAAATTTGATAACAGTTTTATGCTAGTGGCTTGT
Organism: Viscum album; assembly: GCA_963277665.1. Lineage (NCBI taxonomy): Eukaryota > Viridiplantae > Streptophyta > Magnoliopsida > Santalales > Viscaceae > Viscum > Viscum album. The sequence goes on from OY728122.1 coordinate 1,151,891,471, forward strand.
GTATGGAAGATTTTGAGGAAAACCTTCTTAGTATTTTTACTCACCCCCTGCTTTGGCACTTTGGTTCTTTTGTAGTTTTTGTATTCGGGAACACAAGTAATGGTAAATAATCTCATTGCTAGTGGTTCATAGTGATGCTTGGGAGATGTTGTAGTGCTTAGAACATGGATCTTGGGGTGCAGTTGTGCAGTGTGTCTAGGTTTATTTTGGGTGTCTAGATTATTCTTCCTCATGGTACTATGATATTGTGTTTGGTTGTTTTAGTTTTTGGGTTGTATTGTGGAATAGTGTGGTTTCATCCTTAGTAATGTATGAATTAGTTGTTTTTGGACATCGATCAAGTATCTTGTTGATGGTTGATCATTTGGTTGGTTTGTTTTCTCTAATGGGAAAATAATTTCCCAATTTATTCTTGATTCCCTTGGCATTTATTTCCATACATTGGTGCTTTGGGAATGTAACTTAAGGCCATGTAGCATTCTTCCTTCCTCTCAAGCCAGTAAGATGGGGAAAAATGTTACATAAAATGTAGTATGTAAAACATATATATTAAGATCTATATGAGTTTAGATAGATAATGAATTTATAATAAATATATATTTATTATAAAATCGGTTCATACACGCATAGTGGAAGTTGGCTTTGGGGTATTGGATTTTCTTCTAAATTTTATTTAGGTGAGTCACTATCATATTCACCAATTATTTATTTTATGTGGTATAAATACTTCTCAACAAGGTATTTTAAGATACATATTATAAAATTAATGGGGATATACATATCAATATTATTTTATTTATCTCATGGGGTAATGATACAAATGTTACCAAATTATTAAAATCTTTTATGTTGTAATAACATTTTTATCATGATTGTTGTGGATTAATTTTGAAATGAATAATTATTATGATAAAACTCTCATTAAACACATTAATTTAATTATACTCATGTTATTTATTGAGAATACTTGTTTTCATTCATTTTCCATAACATAAGAACTCCAAGGAGTGAATAATATTTTTTAAATGAAAATCAACTTTATTTCTATCTTTGGTTGAAAGAACTATTTCTTATATGTAAATATTTTATAAAAAAACATATAAATTTTTTTAACTATTCTCATATGATTTTTTAAAATTATTTTTACCTGTGTATGAATTTTTTAAAAAAATTAAAATTAATATTCTTTTTATATTCAATAGTTTGTACTTTTTTAATTTTTTTTAAAAAACACTGAGGCGAATTTTTTATTCAAACATATAAAAATGAATAGAATTTCCCACCCTTATAACTGATTAATTATTTTTAGTGCACATTAATATTTCCAAGTTTATTTTCCATGAAAATATTTTCCTAAACTTTTTGAAAAAAACTATTTTAGAATGTTATTTCAATGTGAAAAAAATATTTTCCTCAAGTAACATTCTTTTGATCCGTTAAAGTAATACTTTTTATTGGATAACCTCCTATGATGTTACATTTTCATTAATACAGATATAACCCAATGGTACTAACCTTATTTTTACTCTCTGTGGTTTATGAATATTAGGTTGTCATGTTTACAAGCCCTGTTTATTTTCTATTTGTTATTTAACAATTCTTTTTTTACAGTCATATTGAATTTATATGATTGAATTATGATTATTTGATGCTTGGTTATGTTAAAACCTTCCAATGAATTTGGTAAATATTGAGAAATCATGAGGTAAATATGTTATGTGTGAACCATATATCAAGATCAAAATTTTATGTATGGACTCACCTTTCCAATAAATAATTTTAGTGTGGAGTTAGATTCCATGTTAATAATGATATGCATGCAAATAGTTCTATGTATATATTGTTAGGCATGGACCTAGTTTAATGTCCATAAGTTTATGTAAGGTCCTTAATTCATGTCCTTAACTTAATACGTGATCCTATTTCTATCTATACGTGTTCATAAAATTAAAATATTATGTGTATTCCATAAACTCATGTATTATTCCAATGTTATGCTTTGGTTCATTATGTTATTTTAGTTCATCATGATTCATTATTTTGAAGTGCCAAACTTTCTTCCATGACTCAATATTATGATCATCGATATAAATTGTTTATTTTTTAAACATTAAGATCATTTTCTCTTACCATTATACACATTTTATATTCAAGTTATCATTTATATCACCATTTTACAATTACTAATTATATGGGGTCACCCCTTCTTCTTATTCATTTTCCATTGTATATAATGATAATTATTAAGTGAGATATATTGAATAATGTTTCTAGTTATGATTTACATACTATGATATATTTCAGTTCACCTATGCACCAGTTCTTTTTGTATCCAAGTCTCCAAGTGAACTAGACCCATATTATTCTACATGGATAATTCGGTTATATATTGAATATTTATCTAAAATGATTAAACATTTATGTATGAAATGTATGGGTTTATATAGTTTTTATTGGTAAAACGTATTGTTATCCTTTAGAAACTGGGATGATATAATGTTAGTGACAACCCTAGGGATATATCAATATATAGGATAATATATTAGTGATTTTGTAATGATCATTTATTAACTAGGTTAAGCATAAGGTTTCATAAATTTATAAGAATGTTTCTTTATTTAAGAATCAAATTAATTATTTTTAACGATTATGTTTTTTTCATCATTGAGTATTATTGATTACATTGTGTTTATTTTTTCCTGTAAATGGACAGAACATTAAATAACCATGCCATTGCAGATTATGATTTATTGATTAATTAGTTTCCATCTAATACATCATCTTTCTAGGGAGCCAGGATATAAATATAGTTTCTATGCTAAAAAAAATCCTGTTATGAATCATATTAAACTTTCAAATAAGAAATTTAGGGAACATAATTATATTTATTCATTCATGAGGAATCAACCACCTTATGTCACTAGTTTTATACTCTAATAATTGATTACTAATGTATTAATACTTTTGAAAAGATATTTCCAAATTTTTAGTATCTAAATGGGGATTATGTGATTTATGTTCTCTATCATATAGAAGTTGAGTGGGTTCAATGTAGTGATATTACAAAATATATAAGGAAATAATATGAAATTTTCTCCATTGAATGGGATGATATTAATAGATTATTTTCCAAAATTACATTACTCATATTCATTATATTATAATAGATATGGAATTACTTGATCTAAATCTGAAGGACGGTGAATCTGTGGGTACCTTTGATTAAAATTGTCTCACACATCTGAGGTATATATCTGGTATCATCTTCCAACCTGAAGAAAATATTGATCAAATTTTTAGTGTCTTAATTTCAAGACACCTCCATCAAAAAATACCCCTCCTAGGTTGTAAATGATGAAATTTTGATAATGACCTCATGTCCCTCCTCTAGTAGGCCCCGAGATGGCGACTAACACCAAATATGCACCAATATCACATATGATTTCCATTTTCCTTTAAATGGAAGCTAGATCAGGAGATAGTATGTATTAACCAAAACCAATACCATTACTTAAAAATAAGAAAAACTAAAAACCATACCATAATTCATGTGTTGATATAATTTATACAAATAAAATTCCCCAATGTAAATTCCTAAAAGAAACTAGAGAAGTAACACAACATATATCCCAAGGCTCGTACTAATAATATCTGTCATAGACCCTGAAATACTCTTGGATAACTGAAAATGGTTTTTATATATGTAGGGTTATAATATAGGTAAAATCATGATGAAAACCAATGCCTCTCGTTCAAAATTGGATGGATAATAATTATAAACTGAGTTGAGAATAGAAAAACCAAAAAGAACGTAATAGGTAGACTAACAGAAACCACAACCACACCAAGGTTCTATCACTAAATAACACATCCATGTATTATAATATAATATAAAGAACATCGATGATTGGTTACCCTGTACCTCTTTCCCCATGATTGGACACTCACACACCCCAACTAAAGCCATCCTAGAACTCCCACCTCTTCCGAATATATAACATCATATCCCTCCCGGACACACCTAGTCCATACCTCATGACACATCTAGCCCACACACACCTAGTCCATCACAACACATCTAATACAGCTCTAACAAACCTGGGCCATCACAACACATATCATCCCAAAAAATGCATTGGAGAACACATGAAATATCATCCTCAAGACACCTGTTATATCACACCACAACTCAACCAAAATAAACTTGGGACACCATTTTGCAGCTCGACCAAAGACACATAGGTCACTATTCCTTAGAAGAGGGAGATCAAAAACATGGGTTGAAATCCATCCATCCTCCAACTAGGATGTTGGGAAAGACACCCTCCAACATTATTATGTGTGTTTCATCAAATATTTCTTAATAGGGGTGGGGTTGGTAATGAAATCACAAGAACATTCAATGTTAATACATAAATATAGAAAAAGGAACAACAGCCCAAACTATGGGTTTACAAATAAAACAACAACCTATTGAAGACTACCCCACTTTACTTCCACCTCAAAATTCATAATGCCACACCAAAAAAAACAAAAGCTACCACTCTTTTTTTATTTAATTAATATTAAACTCTTTTCTAGCCTCAATGTTACAAACCCGTTCCATTAAACTTGTGGTTTATAAAATTATTTGGTAATAATTCTTGTTCATGATCATTACTAGTTTCTATATTCATACCAACTAAGAACCTACAGAAAAATAACAAAAAGCAATAAGCATGTTTAAATAGCTCAATAACCATGTTCGAAACAATCATACACCATAACCATAGTACACAACCAGAGAACCGTTGTAGCCTCGCTGTAAAGATTCTCTCATCCACTACCCCCACATATCAAAAAAGAGTAATATCCCATCCATAATATCACAAAATCTAACCCACATCACATGACCATGACCAAAATCACATTACATCACATACCATATCGAAACATAATTTCATATTTAGCATGGAATCCCATATTTAATTTGACTTTATTGATTCAGGGGGTAATCACACAAGCCATTTGATCAAGGGGAATCCATTTTTAACAGAATGTAAATAGTTAAAACAATTTCCTAATAGTTGATGTCAACATCCATTGAACATTCATTATATTGTTCACATAATCATAACGACGAACATGGACCTCTAATGACCACATTTTTCGAATGGTAGTTTATCTCATAAAATTCATAACATCCAAACATAACAAATAAAATCTATTTAAAATTTTAAGACCATTGGTCACATTCAGAATCCCCATTATATTGAATTTAAAACAATTAAATTTTCTTTATTAATAAAAAATTTAAAATATCCTTGAATATTATCATTTATATATCTATCCAACATGATGAAAAAATAATAAAGACTGTGTAAATCCAACCATTAAGAAATAAAGTCGACACAACCTTATTTCACCAAAAATATTTTTATGTATATAGTAGGAAGTGGTCCAGTGAATCACAAACATAGTACATGAAATCTCTCAAAGGAATATGGTCTTGGGGATGTGAATACTCAAGATAAATCAATCACAAATGAAAAATGTGAAGATAACTCCACTTTAGAATGATCAGATTTGATACACGAGGATTAGATATATTTTGAATTTTTTTAAAGGTGAATATTACCAAGACCATGTGTTTTCACATTTAAAAAATGGAAATTTAGAAAATTAATGATATGATAGATATCTTTTGAAACTTCATCCAAAACTCAAAAATACTGAATCAAACTCATTTTTGAAAAAATATATGTAAAAAGGGAAAAACATGGAAAATGGGAAAATTATGGAAATTTGAAATAATGTTGAAATGTGTCCCCACCACTGCAAAGATAAGTTATATATAAGGGATTCACTCCCAATGAGTCTCTTAGAATTTGTCACAGTGAGAGATTTAACACCAGTGAGTCAACACCATAAGAGTCACTGACATCGAGTCCCCGTTATCGATTCACCACCCACGAGTCACCAACAAACAAGTCACCACCATGATATAATAGCCAGACGAGTCCCTGCCAGATCAGTCTCCCCTAGGATGAGCTACCACCATGATGATATACCACCCAGATGAGATACATCTATGATAATCCATATCCATGCAGATCTAAGATTGGAAACTATAAATTTGGATAACTATGGAAATGAGTCACTGTTGGAATGACTCTCATGTCCCAAAAATACCCTGATCCATCCCAAGACACCTCCAACATCAGATTTTTTCAAACATAATTGTCTGAATGGTCAGGATATTTATATCAAATACGCATCAAAATATTCTCTCCCTCATGAATTTAAATCCAACCTATTGGAATATAGAGGAAGGGTCTGAACAATCATCCCTCAATATACATCTCAAGGATATCATTATACATGAAACACCACATAAAATCAAACTCTCTAACCCAAATTCTCATAAAATATAAACAAGAATACCACCACATACACAATGATGTGGTAATTGCTTCCTATATGTCAAGATACTATCCGCTCTAGGTTCCCCTAACTCACCTACATCTGTTTAATCACATCATAGTTAATATATCTCGATGAAGATTTGGGTCCCCTCCCCTTTAATATATCTATAAATTATCACAAATCACATCACACACAAACCATCAATGGAAAAAAACATATCTCATAAAATTAGTGGATCCTTTTATGCCATGATAATCAATTAATGTGAAGCGAAGACAGACATAGAAAGTCTTAGTGCATGGCTCACATTAGTATCTCATGCTCCCAATTAATCACCACCAAGCCACCATGCCTCCATATCACTCAAACCAATGGAATTTTCCATCTTGCATCAAATTTTCAAGATTGTATTAGATCTCCATAGGATGATCCATGAAAGTTGAATCATTCTCAATTTCCAATTATCCCCAGTCAATGAAATTGTAGTCATCGTGGACATATCAATGGAGCTGAGTGATATTGGAGACAATGTGGATCCCTCCCAGAACCAACGGTTGTGGAAAATGATATTCAACCTCACCTAAACTACCCAACAACTCAAAAGGCTCAACTTAACGAAGCAAGAGGATTCTATAGTTCCAGAATATCTACGTCCCATGTTAATGACAAACCCTCCTTAATAAATTGTATCCAACCTCGATCTCTAATGGAATCCACCATTGATCTGCATAAGACTTCATCTAGTCTTTATCTACTTTATCCCCTCTCAAACTAACTCATTTTTCTCCAATGTAATATGAACTAAGTCATGACCAAGAACTTCTACATCCCCAAACTGAGCCCATAACAATGTACAACGAAATGATTTACATATAATCCTTTAATGGGTCCATAAAAATGGAAGAGTGATATATATTACAATAAAAAACTTGAGAATGGAAAGGTGTTGAGCCCATGATCCGATGAAGTCTAATACACATTCCTATAACATATCCTCTAGTGTCTGGATAGTCTTCTCATTCGGTCCATTCGTCTGAGGTTGAAAGGTAGTGATGATTGTAACTGGGTGCCAAAATTTTGTTACAATCCCCTCTAAAATCATGAGGTAAAACAAAAATCTTGTTCTGAGACAATGGACCTTGGAAATCAATGCATCTTTACCACCTCATCCACATAACTCTTTGACAAATCAACTAATAATCCAAACTCCTTTATTTCCAAAAAGTGGGATGATTTTTTAAACTGGTCCCTGATCACCTAGTTAACAACACAACCTCTCTCAGATATTGGTGACCTTATGATAAAACCCATCGAGATTTCATCCCGTTTCCACTCGGGAAAATCCAACGGCTAAAACAAACCTTTGAAAACACTATGCTCGGCCTTAACCAATGGGCATACCAGAATTTTGGCCATAAAATACACTACTACCCTTTTCTATCCGTCCCACCAAAACTATTATCTCATGAGATGGTACATTTTAGATACTCATAGGTGTACCTAAAATATTTATCTATGGAACTCATAAAGAACTCCCATTCACATTTCTACAAGAACAAATAGTAGTACTTGAATCAACATTAGGTTTTTACTGTCCTCATACCTTCCCTTCATAGCATCACCATGGCTATGATGATCATGAAAAACCTCAAAAATAAAAGTCTCCCTAATGAGAATCCTCCTCCTGATGCATCAAACAATATTTTACCATCATCTAAAATAACAGTATCTTCCACCATCCACCCATGCATCTTTTTGCAGGGATAATAACTCCTCTATCACTGTATAAGAATCTACAGACTTCAAAACAGAATTATTTTATGACTTTCATCACAAATACTTGTCCACTATATTCACCTTTCCAAATGTATATGAGATGTCAAAATCATAGTCCTAATGAAACTCCATCTACGTCTAATATCATCGATTTAGGTCTCACTAAGAAATGATATACCTCAAACTCAAATGATTCGTGAAGACCAAAAAGTGCTCTAAAATGAGATAATGCCTCCACGAATTCATCAAAAAAATAACTTCTCATAAATCCAAATAATGGATGTCACAGTTAAATTCAAGAGTTTTTAAATTCATACACCCAAGAGATATCATGACCTTATAGTACTTTAATATTCACCCTAATCCTTGATGAGATGCATCATAGAATACCTCAAACAATACACCATCCTCAGGCGGCTGAAGCACTAGAGTACTGAACAAATTCCCTTCTTGTAACAAAATTCATCATAAAATTGATTTGTCCAGACATATTCTTGGTCATTCTTGGTCAATGCTACATAAAGTGCTTCAAGAAGAAGAAAATCTGGAACAAACCACTAATAATAGCCTGCGAGATCATAAAAGAAACAAACCACTGCCATATTTTTTGTTTCCGCCCAAGAAATAATTACCTCAGCCATTAACAGGTCCATAACCACACCTTGGTGAGACACTAAATTCAATAGTAAATACTCCTATCATTTCCTAAACAGAAACATGGAAAAATTTACAGACTGCTGGAAGTGACGAAGAACATGAAAAAGAGTCTGAAGATATTAAACATGCCCCCATATGACCTTGATTACATCAATATGTCATTGACAAATACAATGATAAATCATTCATGAAATTCAAATAACACTATGTTCATAATCCCCATGATCATGACTGATGAATTTGTATCAGTAAAAGGAATCACCAGGAACATGAATTACCCATACCTTTTTCTGAAGGTAGTCTTTTGGATATCTCCATCCTTAACCCATAACTACTGATACCCAGATCCTAGGTCAATATTAGAAAACTAACAATCTCCTCAAATAAAGTTTAAAAGATCATCGATCCTCATAAGAACGTAATAATTCTTGATCTTCACTTGATTCAACCACCAGTAGTCTATGCACAAATTTATACTACCATATTCTCTCTAGAGAACAACCGTGGAGAACCCCCCCTGATGACACATAAGACTGGATGAATCACATATTCATCACATCATTAATATGAATCCTCAAATTCTTCAATTCATAGGGTTCCCTCTTATAAGGATCCCTCAATATTAGATAATCACTAGGCTTCAAGTCAATTGAAAACTCAACATTGTGTCAAGTGGGGTAGTATAACCACCTCCTTGGGGGAACAATCCAAGAATTCACTGACTACCCTGGGATCCACCTTTAACCCTATGTATAATAATTCATTAAAAACTCATCCCCTATGGAAATAAGAGTGTCCACAATCAGACTACCCACCTGATAGCTCTTCTATCCAATAAAAACCATGCGTTGGACATTGACATCTGAAAACAAGATTATCCTCTAAAATCCATTGATATGATCTTTCATATAATGCAACAAGTTAATGACATGGATGACCTTGTATGGTTTCATATGATGCATGAAAATATCCCCACAAGACTGATAAAATCCCATCATCAGTCTACACCCCTAGCACACATCAAACAAGCCCGTCTTCCCTCCGACTAGCGTATTCAACACAAGGGGTACGAGTATCCTCTCTATGTCATGTCCAACAACATGGGATAAAACGGGTGTAAAAATCGATTGTGAAGATCCCAAATAAAAAAAAATCATAAAAAATCATAGATGATAAAATTATTGTACATCTAATGATTTTTTTCCACCTATTGATGCTACCTTCACAATACACTATTGACCACACCTAGATCCTCTTCCGCTTTTGTAATGGTTTCCTCAATGACCATGGTCGGTTTGAGGTCCATGATCCTGATGAAAATCCTATGGTCAGACTCTACCTACCTCACATACCATATATGGACCATAATCTTGATTCCCCTACTATTGGAATGCACTCACTACTAACTGCTACTAAGTTTGACATTGAACCTATCGCCCTCTTCCATACTAAGCTAATGATGCCCTTGGGAACATCTTGTGAATATGGTGTTGAACCACAAAAAAGAAATAAATAGGTCCAAATCTCATGGGAAAAGCATTGACAATATAATGTTAAAAGGGAATCTTCTATGGTTGACTCTCGTCTGGTCAAACATTCAAAGGCCCCATCACTCGAGTCATTCCACTGAAAACGTTGCTCTTTATGGAACCCATTTAGTTCCCCCCTATATAAGAAAATACTCTTTAGTGCATCTACTTGATCTCCTCTACAATCTCTTGAACCTTCTAGAAAATTGGCAACGTGAATGGTTTAACTTTATATTGGATAGATGGGTAGAGGGTCTTTTCAATACACATCACTCAGTGCTCCACATCCAGAAAAATATTTATGCTGAAGCGCAAAAGGACCTTAAACTTAATAACAATATCCCCCACAAACATACTCTCGTGTAGATGGTATAGTAGCTCTTTCTTATTCTCAGCCTTCATTTCTGATGAATGGAACTCTGCATGGAACTCATTCTTGATTTCGACCTAGGAAACATCTGCCTCCCTCTGCTTATAAAGGTACAAAATCCCCCCCTAAAGTGAATCCCCTTGCATTTGACAAAAATTGAATGGGACCATGTTATCTATGTGGGATTAGATCAAAATGAATGTGATCTCCATATCCTCTATCAAAATCTCTCTTTCCATATCAGAATCAATCCACTTATACTTTTCCAAATAATTCCAATGAAAATTGAGAAACTTCTTCTACCATTGATCATCATCCTTAGCTAGATCTACCCTTCTATCAATCAACTCGGTCTTCCTACTGATCCTCCACTGCCCGATCCACATGAAAATGATGACCAAGATCCATAGTTAAAAAGGAAACAAGGATATCCTAAGCCCAGTAGTGCGGATATTCATTATCATCTAATATAATTAACATTATTCAATTTAATTAATTTTATCCATTTTGAATTTCACCGAATAATCCCTTTAAAACAATAACAAACGTCATCATGATTCATGTACCCCTCCTAGAACATGACCCTCCTAGTAGGTCTATCACACCTTCCATCCCAATAAGATCAAAGTTTGTACACTTCATCATGGGGGCCATAAAATCTTGTGTCCTAGCCAGTCTCCTTGGCCTATGTCACACTCTACGATCAATTGGAATTGTTTCCCTACCAACCCATGCAACTCTCATTGAGAATAACTCCAAACATCATCCTATCTTATAACCATCACTATAGATACCACTCTATCATGAACCCCACCCTCCAAAGGTACCCCTTGTAGGATAGAACTGATGAAATGAAGGAAATGACCCCTAAGTCCAACCTTCCATAGGCCCTTGGTTGGAGAATAACACCAAGGATGTACAAATATCCACCTATGTTTGGAATTAAAATTTATAAGGAAACAAGTTTGGAAGATAAGATGTTTCAACCCAATCCAACTCCATGACTTATATGTAAGAATAACCACAAACCACCCCACAATGCATGTGTAAATTGATCTAATGCATATGAAATTCTAAAAATTAAATACCCAAAAACAATCTTGAGGATAAACACATCAACCGTCCCAAACATTGAGCTAGTAACATTGATTAAGGTCCATGAAATACTCTTGGAAACCAATTAATTGACGTTATCTATGAATTGGGGACCACACATGAATACTTAGTAGGAAAACCAATGTATCTCGGGCACAAGTGGATGGAGAATTCTAATGCACCTAGGAGAAAATAGCAATCCCAAAAAAACACATAACATATAGACTATCCATAACCCTATCCTCACCAAAGATCTCTTACCAATAAAATCATCCATGTAATATAATATAATATCACATTGATGAAAGCGTACCACACACCACACTCCCACATATTAGCAGCTCTAAAAATCCAATGGAAAACATCACAATGCTCCCACATCTTCTTGAATATATCACATAACATCCCACTCACACACACATGGGACACAACTGATAGCACATACCTTCTGCACATACCAGGTTCATCAAAACATGTCACATTCTATCCAAAAAGACTCATGAAATCACAACACATCTCATCCCGAAGACACATGGGACAACATATCACAACTCATCCGAAGAAACCTGTAACACTATAGGCTAGAAGAGGGAGTGTGGAAGTGATGGTGTCCATCCATCCATCCTCCCACTAGGATAATGGGAAAGACACCCTCCCACATGACTCAATTGGTTCAGAACATATTTCTTGACAAGCGTGTGGTGTATATAGAAATTACATGAAAATACAGCGTTTATACATATATATAAATAAAGGAACAAAAGCACCAGCCTGTGTGTTTACAAAAAAACATCCTCATACTCATGACATCCCCACTTTTCTAGCACTATAAATGCATAACAGCATATATGAAAAACAAAATCCATAGTTCATTTTATGTCATTAATTAATATTAACACATTTTTCTGATTCTCCCTTACCAACACCTTCCATCAATAATTTAAGATAAATAATTATCATTTAATAATTATAATTCATTATAATTATTCATTTCTACATCTATACTAACCAGGGACCGAAAGAAAAATAACACACAATAAGAAACACATTAGAATAGCTCTACAACCATGTACAAAACCTCCTTCCATTATAGCCTCATTGCACAACCACAGAACCATCACATCCTCACTGTATAAAAAGAAGCACCCAATACCCACACAAATCACAACATATTCATATCCCATCCATGATATCACCAAATCCAACCAACATCACACAAACTAGTACAAAATCATGTTACAGCACATACGAGCTCAATACAAAAATTCATATTTTGCAATGCGTCCCTTATTTAATTTCAGTCAATTGATTAATGGTGTTATCTCACAAGCCATATGATAATGGGGAACCCATTTTATTAACTAAATGTATGTGGTTAAAAAAATTCATATTAAGTGACGTTAACATCCACACAACATGCATTCCATAGTTCACATCATCATAAGCATAAGAAGTGACCCCATAATGACAAAAATATTCAATGGGTATTTTATCCCATACAATACAGAACATAAAAAATGAAAAAAAAAACCAAATCATTAAGATCATATGTCACATTCCTTAGCCCCATTTTATTGATTTTAAGAAAATATTTTTATTTTTTTAATCCAGAAAAAAATATCCACATAGATAAAAAAATGTATACACATTTTTCATGATATAAAAATAATTATGAAAATGAAAATCATACATAGAAGAAAGAAAAATGAAACATCCTTTTTCACCAAAAAACAGAGGTGCACGTATAGTAGGAAGATCTCCTCCGACACAAGAACTAGTTGCAGGTAATCACTTCATGGAAAAATGTCTTAGGGATGTTCAGTCTCAAGGGAATGTAGATTAAAAGAACAAAGGGATGGATATATGGTATTTAGATTGATTATTTTTGAGACATAAGGACTAGATACTGTTGGAGTTTCAGTTAAAGGGGGATCTTACCAAGACCAAGTATTTTGAAAATTTAAAATCCTCAAAACTATTTTAAAATGGAATATTTGATTTTATAGCCATGGAAATAACATCTAAAACACTTAAATATTCCACAAAAATCATTTTATCTAAATAGTTATAAAAATGGAAAAATTGGATAAAATAGAAAATTTTGGTAATTTGGAAAACTACTAAAAGGATTCATTTCCACTACCATGATGATTACCGCCCCCCAGAGGAGTCACCAACAGTGAGTATCCTCGAGTGATTCACCTCCACGGTGTCATCACTAGTGAATCTCCTCTTGAAATTCCCCACTAGATGTGTCGCCTTCCACAAGTCACCAATAACAGGTCACTGCTATTGAATCACAAACAGAAAGTCACCACTAGATGAGTCACCTCCAGTGAGTCATTGTTACATGATTCACCGCTATGATTTCCTACCTCTAGGATGGCGTACTTCCAGGATGAGCTACCACCCAGATGAGGTAATTCTATGATTAGCTACCTCTAGGATGATCTACCATTGTAAATCATGAAATTTGGAAAACTATTGAAATTATGCACTATTGGAATGAATCGCATGTCCCAAAAACACCTCGAACTATCCCATGACACATCAAACACCAAATTTTTGGAAATATTACGGGTTGTATGGTCAGGTCCCTCACACTTGATACATTGACACTAATGGGTGTTTTTTATAAGAGACATTAGTAGATTTGAAAAAATCATTCTATGTTCTATCATAGTAGAATTATAGACTGGAGTTACTTATCAACATAATATAATTTTTAAAAAAATATGGATGGAATTAGAAAAAAAATCTAAAAAATATAGAGGGATGAATATGATATTTCCTTTATGAATTATGTGTGGAATGAAATTTTGTGGATGTTTTATTTATGGTAATATTAACCATTTCATGTTTGCAAAGGGGGGTCATTTGGAAATACACTATTTAAAAAATGTTAATAAGTTATCTAATGATATGAATAGAGAGAATAATCAACAAAATGCCCCACCCAAACTCTAGTGTTTCAAATTTAAGAAGTATAGGAATTATATCAATTAGTTTTAAAAGTTGATTATTATTGACAATGATTTACATCATCAATCCTTTTATCTAAATGAAAAAGTAAAATCTTATGTGCTAAATATATCTGAATAGAGGTATGATATTAACATTTTGAAAGACAGACCTAACATCTGCTCTAGAACTACTAATTTATTCTTTGGCTCTAGAAAGACCCACAGTTTTATATCTGATGAATTTGACCAAGGTATTAAAATTCCACACCAATTATTATATTTTGAAATAACAGTGAACCCCCTTAATGGTATGGTGATAACATATCAATTCTATTATTCTTACCCAGTTGATGTTTTTGTGATATTACTTATTAAAAATAATTTTATTCTAATTATTGTTTAATTTGATTTTCTTTTTTTAATTGATTATATTTCATAACATAACTAATTTCTAAAGAAGGGAATTCAAATTTTATATTCCAAACCAACCTATGATAATCTATCATTTTGATCAAAAATATGTACTTATGATGGAAATAAAATTCATTATATGAGTTTTTATTTTGAATCAATTTTTTTTCTATAATAGATGGTTGGGGAGAAACTCATCATCGATTATATGGGGTTGTGTAGGATTATATTGATGTCGTTATAGAATAATTACCTATTGTTCCACAAAATCACGAAGTTGAGTTCTCAATAGAACTCACACCTAATTCATCAACTATTTCAATGTCTCCATATAGAATTTCCCAGATTGTGTTACATGAACTAAAGATGGAACTCTGGAAGAATCATGAAAATAGATTAATTTTTCCTAATGTTTCGCCTTGTGGTGAATATTTTATTTTTGTTAAGAATAATGGTCGATTGGTGGTAAACTGCATTGATTATTGGGAATGGAACAAGTTCATAATTATTAAAATTTATCCCTTACCATGTATGAATGTCTTGTTTGATAAACTACACATATATTAATACTTTTTCAATATTTTCAATCAATTTATAAATCAATAATTGAGGTTTAAGAAGGAGGATATACCAAAGACTACATTCCATACTTGGTATAGACACTATGAATATAAAGTGATTATATTTAGAAATTTTAAATCAATGGAAATATTTATTGTTTTTAAGAATATTTTTTTTAGAAATTTCCTCAATCAGAATGAAACAGTATTTATAAATAATAATTTTATTTATTCAATGATCAAGGAAGAAAATGAAGATTCCATGACGATTATGATAAATATCATAGTGAAAGAGAATATTTATGAAAAACATACAATGTGGGAAATTTTACATCTGAAGGATTCATTGATGGGACATATAATCTCGAGTGAGGGTATATCATTATATCCATAAATGATATATGTTATTGAACATTGTCCTAGAGAAACCCTTATGGGTGATATCTATTTTTTTCTTGGTTTGGATAGATATTTTAGTGCTTTGTAAAGAATTTATCACGATAATCTAATTGAATCACTCAGTTAACTCGTTATTTATCTAAGTGACATAAGATAGATTAATTTTAAGAAAAATAATGGATCTAAATAAATTTTCACACATAGCACATATTATTTCTTTAACTTAAAATTGAGTAGAATTTTAAATCTATTGTGATGCATTAAATATGGGACCAAGAATCGTTCTCATGCATAATGATATGGTGATAGATTATGCTTCATACCATTTTATGGTTCATGAGAAAAATTTCCCCACTCATGAATTGGAGGAAGATGCTATAATTGTTTCATAAAAGATACTGTTTCATTATCATTAGAGTGAATGGTGTGATATATGTACTGACCATAAAATTTTAATGTATATATTCACATAGAAAGAGTTGAAAATGTTCCAAATAATATGGTTTGAGATTATTCAATATTATGACTACTCAATACATTACCACCCTGGGCCGGTGAACAAGGCGGAAGATATTTTGAGTCTCAATGATTAGGATACATAATATATGATGAGGATTACAAAATTACCACTATTTCTAGAATTAAAATGAATGGATCATAAAAGCGTGAATGTAGGGGTGATGTATTATCTTTCTCAAATAATGTTTCATAAATTTATCCATGTAATGATTAAAGAGGGATAATAGGAATATTAATAATTATATTATAATGTGTGAAATAGTCTTGAATTTTACCCTGATTGTAATGGAATGAAATGGATGATGAAAAATTAATGTGTTTCATCCATACCATATTTAAAAAATGATCTATTATATGAGACTCGTAGGCCATGATTCTATATTTTTTCATGGAAGAATTATAATTTATGAAGGCTTAAAATATTAATTGATGGGAGATTAAATAAAGATAAATATTTATATATATGTATCATGGTGATTAATAAGTAAAAAAATTAAATCGAAGGGACATAATTCTATTGGGATGTTACAGCTATTATCCATACCAGAATGAAAATTGGAAAATGTCATTGTGGATTTTATAATCAGACTCTCCAAAAATTCAAAAGGAAACAATTATTTTTGGGGTGTAATAAATCACCATAAGAAGTCAAAAATAAAAAATTATATTAGAGTTTTCATCACTCTTGACCATCATTTTAAAATTTATATTAATGAAGTGATAAGGTTTTATAGAGTACCACATTCTATTATAACTCTATGAGATCTGATGTTTACCTTGATGTTTTAGATAATTCCTTATTAGGATTAGATATGGAGATAATTCTTTATATGGAGTATCATCCTCTGATAATGCTTTTCCTGAGAGAAAAATACAAAATCCAGGGGATATAACGAGATCTTTTTCTATGGATTTTAATGGTTGATTGGATCGACACAAACTATAGCCAAGTTTTCTTTCACAAATTGAATTTTCCAAATTATTATATATCTCTATAAGAATATTTTATGCAATGAAGTGTAGATTAATAATTTTCGTGGATGAAATTGAGTGAGAAGATCATTTGTTTAATTTTTCTATGGAATAAGGATATGAGATTCATAATGAAGGAAAATCATATCCCTTCATATATTTTATATTTTGGGATTCTTGATCAATTTGAAATAGTATCCAATTGCATGGATCTTCCACTAAACCTCACTCATGTTCCAGATGTGTTCCATGTATCACTCTTAATGAACTACATACATGATCCATCACATGTACTTAACTCAGATGTCATATTAATATAACATAATATTTCTTAGGAATAAATAGTAATACAAATATTTGGTTAAAGAGGTAAATATCATTAGACGAAGATATATCATCAAGTGACCATTCATTGGAAAAATCATAAATTCTATTTAACTACTTGGGTACTAGAGGATGTTTCAAAAGTGACATATCATCATTTTTTAGTCAACGTGATGACTTTAAAGGGTGAAATTACTTTTTATTATTGTAGAATTTAACACCCCATTTTTTTATGAAATATTTTTTCCAAATAAATTTAATTCCATTGATAGATGGTGTCTCATGAAACACCAATTTTAAATAAACTTTTATAAACTATAGATGTCAACTATTTTTAATATTAGAGTTTATGGATTGGAAAATCTAAATTAATAGAAAAATGGTATATACCGGTATAAAATAAATTATTTGTCTTTTAGTAGATTAAAATTGAAATTTTCAATCATTTCATAGTAGAATAAATATTTTTCTTAAAAGTTTTCTTTATGCACACAATGAATTTTATCATAATTAAATAAATTAATAACTCAGTTTTAATGATTTTAATTAAATTTATATACTATATATTATATAAATTTTTTAAAATCAAATTATCAATTTATGATCAATGGGATAGAATTAAATCCAAATTTTATGCTTAAAATTATATTTTTCTGGAAAGTTATTTTAATTGCATTTTCAGAACATATTTTTAAAATTACTGTCATACACTTTTATAAATTTATTTTGAATTATTTATTAAATATGACTAATTATTAAGTTCAAAAATTTAAAATATTCCTCTTTTAGGTTTTCCTCAACATTATTAATAATCATGGAACTTCATTCTCCTTGATAAAGGTTAAATCAGGGAAATCCAGGTTAAACAAGGTGATAAGGCTATAATTTTTTATCCTATATATTAATTTTTAATTTAAATTAAATAATATAAATGTTATTTTTTATATTCATTAATTTTATGGACACTCATCTATGAAAGTTAACTATTAAATATTTACAATAAATAATGTTACATAATGCCACTTCGTTAGTTTTAAATATCGCATATGTGTTCATATTAGAGGAAAGGATAGTCATGAATGAATATAAATATATATTTGGATAACAATGAAATGTTACACATTTTAGAAATTTATTTAAATTTATTAGTAATTGTATAATTAACATAATTTATTTTTCAATGCCGACATATTATTTCATCAATTTATAAGAAAATTAAACAAAATGAGTTAAAAAGATAAAAGTTATAAGTTTTAGTGTGTTATAGTTTTCCATGAGTTTATTATATAAATATAACATTTTAGTGATTTGTAAAAGGATTATATTAGAATTCTATCTTTTTGATAATTTATTTTAGGTCAAATTAAATTATTTTTTCCAAAATTGACATTAATGATATATTATTAATATAATATTTTATTAAATTATTCAAAAATTATAAAAACCTGAAAAATAATAATTCAGATAATATATAGTAAGATATTTCACCCTTTTTTTCATTCATGATTCAATAGTATCCTTATAACTGAAATTATAAACATTTATGATCCAAAAATTTGTTATCGTGGTTTTTGTTAAAATGGGTAAATAAAGTGTGCAAGCCAGAAGATAGGATTTAAAACACCAGTTGAGCCTATTATAATTATACTTTTTTCATGTATTATAGAAAAATTAAACTTTTATTTCTAATATATTCCATTTTTTTATAATATAGGTTGAGAATGAATTTATTATAATTTAATGATTTATGAAATACAAAGAATTCCCCTTCCCTAAGTTATAAAAGGGTACCCTTCCTTTCTCTTCATCATGGAAATTTTATTCGTCTAGATTGTACATCCCCTAAAAATACCATATAAAATAACTTAGCCACATTTTATTATTTCTAGTATTCCAAAAATTACTTCATTGGGGTCCTTAAAATGATATATAAATGGGTTCTTTCAAAGAAGAGGTAATCATCCTAACCGGCCAGTTTCATTTTTTAGTTATTATATACCTAATCTAATTCTATTGTATTTATAATAAAATAAAAAATTAAGTAAAAAAATATGATTAAATGTTATTATGTTTATTAAATCACTATTATACAACCACTTTCACAACAAATTGGATGTTAAATTATAGCTTGTGCATGAGTATGGATTATCATCCCCACATAGAAACATAATTCATTTTCCACCACCATATTTCATAGATGATTGTAATGATTATTTGTATATGATTGTTATGAAATAGTTATTCTTCCGTAATTAAAATATAACTTCAACCTTTTAAAATCCTAATACATGTATTTATGTGTTTTTTCCATTGATTTGATTTCATAAATATTGGGTATCGTCACATGTCATTTTTTATGTTTGTTTGGAATTTTATGAAGGTTTCTAGGCCTATGCATGGTTTTCACAAGATTTCAGCACTGTTTGACAATTCTGGCATCATTGAAAGTAGGGGGAAACATGGTTTGTCCATGTTTTGACAAATTCTAAATCCAAACCATGAAACACTTCTAGTGACTCTATTTTGGGTGCATGGTTACGTGTATGTTTTGTACAACCCATGAAACCGAAACTAGGAAATTGTTTATGTGTTAATTAATGCCTTGAAAATATTAATAAAAATCCACAACTATACTAATTAACCCTAATGTATTCCCACTTGATCATAATCTAATCCATAGAGTTTTGGGAGCCCTATATAGCCATTTTCCTTCCCAAACATCATCTATATGTGGATTTAAGAGCCAATAGAAGCGGTAATCAACTTGTATTGAGTTCTTTTCTTCCAGAACAAGGATACCCCTAATCCTCATGATTCATTATATCAAAAGGATTTTTAATCCTTGAATTCTATTTATTATTTATTTATTTATATTTAATTATAGTTCTATGATATCCCCTCTCTTCATTCGGGATCAAGTATCATAGATCTAGTGATAAACATTGAAGGTGACACATCATGAATTTATAGTGCTTGTATTATTTATATTAAACAAATGGGTTTATATGATTTTCTTATTTTTTTAATTGATTGTATCTTGATAAATTCATGGATATGTGTTTCCTAATTCTAAACACATGTTTCATGAAATATGTCTATTTAATTCCTCATAAATTATTCAATGAACATTTCTTATCCAAATTTAATGTGGAATCAATTAAATGGATTTTACAATGATTTCTTTCAACTTTTGTGAATTGAAAAATTCCAAATTTATTTTCATTCATTTTTTCAATTATTTTAGTGGATTTTTTTGGGAAAATACAGGTATTTGGACCAGGTTGTGATTTACTAAATAGGCTTTGGCTTGAGTTTTGATTTATTAAATGAACTTCCTTGATTTTAATTTAATGAATGAAACTATTGGATAATTTTTAAATAGATTAAAATGAATTAATTTATTAAATGACTATGAACCCCCTTTGAAATATTTTACACTTTTTTGGATTTTGTTTTCTTAGGTTCTCTGAAATGAATGATATATGTTCATGTGAATTGGTTGTAAACCCATTTTTTTCAATTTACTAAGTCATATTAAAATTGTATCACATCCATTAAATTATTTAGGGGATATTAGAAATAAATTATTTTTTTAAAGGATTGTTTGATATTTTGATGATAAATTTGGAAGGAAACATGTATTATGAACATTTTTAATATTAAATTGAATAAAATGTATTTAATTTAATTCGGCTGGATTATGGAATGAGATATAATTTGTTTAAAAATTATTGTGGAATTTATATTGTTGAAATTGATTTGATGAAATTGATTTCAAAGTTGTATTTGGAAAAAATGGCTTAAAAAATTTATAATAGAAACATTTGTGTTTTGTCTTGCAAAAAAAATTTTCTGATGATAAAAAACAGGTTATGGTTTTCATGTAGAATGTTTCCATATTTTAAATGGATATTGGGATGAATTGAATCAATATTATATTATAAATTGATGATCATTGATTTTGTACTAAATCACATTCCTTGTACATAGTGATTTATTTGGAAAACACCTCATGATTCTAAAACATTCCAAAATAATAATGTCTCATGTAAGTTCCCTTTGGTGATGACAATGAGTGATCATTAACCACATCTCAATGGGACTTATATACATATTAAGGTGTAACATTCAGAGTTTGTGGGTTAACTTTTTTTCATTACTATTGTACCTCCTTATGAAAATAACCATGTATCTTGGTTGTTTGTATTTAAAATATAGTCCATTATTTTTGGGAATTTTTTTAAATGACTTGGTAATTTATATAAACAAATTTATAAAAAAAATTTGTTAATCCATTTGTTTATAAATATTACAGCATTTGAAATGTAGAATAATATGTGTTTAATTACTCTTTTAAAATAGAAAACTTGTTCATTTAAAAATGAAATCTCCTTAAATTGTTGTTAAACCATATAACAATGGAGTTGCCTTGTCTTCTTCATTTATTATCATTATGCACCTTGAAACTATTATATTTATTCTTATTCATCTTTACATAACATGTTATAAATCAAATAATTTCCTGATTTCCGGACATTAGCTTATGAAATAGGTTTTAATTCTTTTCTTGAAAATGATTAGTTTTTAAATATTGAGATGACATGTATCACATGTTTAGTTTAATAAATTAATTTTAAATGGTTAAAACTCTATTTTTACATGAATCCTCACACTCAATTATTTTTAGTCCTCTTTTAGAATATTTGAATTGCCTTAAAAAGTAACTATATAGATTATTTTTTGGAATCCCACACGACTCTTTATCTCACACAATGCATGTAACTTTTGGTGTTTTTATCACATTACTATCATATGGATGGATTTCATACTCTTTCCTTACTTTGTGTGTTTAGGCTTAGGTGAACAAGGGTTGGGGACGTGTGGCATTTTTGGTGGTAGTGGACCACCAGGAGATGAGTTTTAGTGCTTATGTTCTTCATTCAGTTTTCGTAGTGTCTCTTTATAATTTATATTTATGTATTGATTGATATATATATATATATCTATGTATATATTGATGTTATAACATTTTAACCTATTATTTTAATATTTTAGGTAGAAATTATTCCCAACAGTTATTTATAGATTCCTAGGATCTTGTAATAGACCCAAGGAGATCCAGAACACTCTTCAAGTTTGTCGTAAATTGGATAGAATATTAGTATTTATGGTATCCTGGGTTGGTTTATTTCAAATGGTTTAAAAGGGTGATTTACATAAAGTTAATTAATTTAAATTGAAATCATAATGTTATTTTGGGTATGTAAAGAAATATAATAGAAGAAGAATGTGATGAGAACCAAGAATTAGTCTATAAGAAGGAACCTGATTTCCACCCCTTCATGGTGAGACTTGATTAACCAAGGATGGTGGGACATTAATTTTTCTTGTTTGTTATTAGTTTTATGATGATAAATTTTATTTAGATTCCAAATGAGTCTATCATTGAATTGGGGAATCTCGTGTGAGTTTTTGAACCATAATGGATGGATGACCATTATAGAACACTGTTTTAATGATATGGTAAACTATGAGAAATCAGTGTGGGTGATTTATAAATCCATCTATGAACAGTTGTGAGTTTGGTGTGTCATTTATCAGTCCATACAACCAAGACTCTTGAAGTTATAACATGGTTCTAAACATGTAACATTATCCTTTTTTTTCAAGTGAAATATATTATGTGAGGTTAGTTATGTGGGATATGTATGTGGGTTGTTTCATTCCTTTGATTAGTTGTTTGAAATTTATTCCATTGTCAATATTTTTAAATTCCTTTTGAAAAATAAATTCCATCTTAATAAAAATTTTGGTTTGTTCTTTTAAAAACAAATTCTAATACAAAAACGTTTGTTGAATTATATTTTTGGTTTGATACACTAATTGTAAAAGGGACATATGTGATGTGATAAAACAATGTGTTAAGAATAAATTTTGGTTAGAGATAGAATTAAATGGAAATTGATTTGTTAATAGTGGAATATGGTTAATTATTTTGAAACCATGGAATAATTTAAAAATTTTGGTAAAGGGTTTTTGAAACAATGATTAATTTATGAAAAGATTTTTCATTTGGAAATGAAAGAGTAATGTTTTATAAATTGTGAAATATTATAAATTTTTAAATCTGAAATGTTTTGATTAATATAGTTTTTTTATCTATTTAAAAGACTATGTTATCATTTTGAGTGTTAATTTTATTCTTATGTTTTTATGCTTCTTTATTTTTATGTGAATAAATATGTCCCAAAAATGTCTTTAAATAAAGATAGAATTTTGGTCCCAAAGTTCAATCTACAGTGTTATTCTCCAAGTTTTCCAGAAGTATACTCCCTTATCAATAACATTACCCAGTCTCCAAATCGAGTGGTTGACAAAGATAATTTCCATAATTTCAACACAATATTTGAATTCCAAGATTGTCATCCACCTATATGTAATGGTAAATTAGGTTCTATTGATGATGTGATGTGTCTTGATGAAGATAATGTTATCTTTGATACTCTCAATACTCATGAATATCTAAAGGTTAGGACTATACTCCTCATTTTTTAGGGAAATGTCCAAGAGTTATGGGATGTTAGGATTACCTCATGTATGTATAAAATATTATCATTGGAATTTTTCATGTCAGTCATCATTCAATAGTATTATCTTGACAATGTAATGAAAGATAATTTTTATGATTTCTTAAGATTCAGTCAATATGATCTATCATTTGAAACTTAATCCAATAATTTCCCACTTTTGGTATGTTTAATACATGATCTTGTTGGTAATGAATTTATTAAGGTTTAATCTTATAGAAATGGTATTCACCCAAACCATGTAATAGCCATGCCTACAAAATAGTTGATAACAAACCCAGTGATGCTGAAAAGGGCCTTTCAGCTGAATTGGATATAGAGAAACAATATGAATGGCTAATTCCACATTCATAACTAAGGAAGATTAGTATCCTCAAAAAAAGAAGATGAAACCTATGTGTTTATATTGTGGACAACCTAGTCATTCTATGATGTTGTGTTCTAATGCTTTAAGATTCTGTAAACGGTGTAGACTTTTGTGTCACCTTAATAGGTTTTTTAATTTTTAGGTTCAGAATGAATTTTTCAATCAAGTATATTAACTCATTACTAAGGGGAAGCATGTGATTTATTGAAACAGGGCTCTGTACAAAGGTCTTAGAGTGAATCTTATGACATAGTGGATGAGCATCTCAATTCTAGCTTATTATTTTCAATGTTAGTGTGGAATGTATTTTAGTTTTCCATGTTGTGGATTATCGTTATTTAAAAAAAATTGTTTTGTGATTTTTTGGTTGTTTTCTTGTGGAATATAGTTTGGATAATCTGTGGATTATTGACGTAATAATGTTTTCCTTTTTCATGATATCATTATTCTTCCATGGCATCCCCTTCTTTTGACTAGATTGTTAGAGAAAAATAATGATGTGTTTGATGACCTCCCATGTGAGAGTGCGGTTCCAAAAATTGGAATGGCATTGATGTTTAGTTTCATTCCATTATTACTTTTTTATACCTTTCGAATGTTCCTAAGTAGCTCAGATGATGTGTATTTTTCTATTGGCCAATCATATGGTGGAGTTGGCATTCGTTTTATTGAGATCATAGAGGCATGATGCTATATTTGAGATGTCCTACGTTACAATTGTGTATTTACCCATTACAGAACCCCTTCTCACCTCATTAAAATTCTTGTGGATTTTTTATCTTTGAAGTTTCTCCTTGGTGAGTGGTCGATGAATCCTATTTGGCTTTAAGGGACATTTTATTCATATGTTACATCCTTATAGTGAATCTTTAAATAGTGGGGATACCTATGTAAGGTATCCCCACTTTCTTTTGTTTGGAGATGTGTTTTGATCTTGGTTTATTTATTATGGATATCTGTGGGTGTTTTTGTACTTTGGGTGAGTCTCACATATGGATTAGGGAATGTCAATATCAGAAGATAAATAATAAATTTCTTTTCTATCATTGTGTTATTTCTTTCAGAATGGATTATTTCTAATGATAAAAAGACCAATGGTGTGTAGTTTTTAAAATCACATTACTATTTTAATGTTTTTTGACCAATTAATTTGATTACACAATGAATATGTGTCTTTTCTTGTCATTTTTTGAGTTTATAAAGACTCTTTGAATGTTTTCAGGATTTTGTGCTGTTTTCACACATTTGAGCACTATTTGAAAATGTGTGCATCTGGATTGTTGGGGTCACATTTTTGGCCAATGCTTTGAAAAATTATGATGCCAAAACATGGAACACTTCTAGTGGATCTATTTTTGGGGAATTATTTTTTATAATTTTAGTAATAATCATGAATCATAACCAAAGAAGACATGAATTCAATAATTAAATCCTTAAAAATATTAATTAAAATCTAGAAACCCCATAATTAACCCTAAGCTCTACCCACTCGATTATAATCCAATCCTTAGGGTCTTTTGAGCCCTATAGAGGAATTATGGCTTCATAAACTTCACCTCTTGGAGTATTTAAGTGACAATAGAAGTAGTGATCATCTTATGGTGAGTTCCTTTCATCTTGATATTGGATCTCCCTTTTCACCTTGATTACTTCTTCTAAAATGTAGTAAAATTCTTGATTCATTAGGATTTTGAATGATTTATGTAGAATTATAGATATAGGAACTACTCTCTCTTCATTCAAGATCAATCTTGTTAGTTTTAGTTATTACCATCAAGGGAGACACATCTAACATTTATTGTCGTTGGATTCATTATATTCCAACTTGGCGTTTCTATGCATTCCATTTTTTAAATGCATCGTTGCATATTAAATCCATGGATATGTGCTTCCTTGTTTCTATCACATGTTAAATGAAATATTTTGGTTAAATCCATCATAAAATATTCGTTAACTATATTCCCTAAAAATTGAGTATGGAATAATTAAATGGATTTGATAATTATTTCTCTCATCATTTTGAGAATTGAAAATTTCAAATGCTTGTTTGGATTTATTTTCAATGATCATTTAAATGAAATTTTAAAGTGAAATTAAGGGCTTTGGCCCAGATTTTGTTCTATAAGATTAGATTTGGACCATGTTTTTATTTATTAAATGAACTAACATGATTATAATAAAATTAATTCTACTATTGTATTTTTTCTAAATATTTTAAAATGATTTTATTTCTTAAATGAACAATAATCCACTCTGAGGGATTTTCCCCACATTTGGGAATTCGTGTTCTGGTGTAATTTAAAATAAATGAAATATCTTCATGGAGAGAGGGTGTAAACCCATGATTTGAAATGTATTCAATAAGTTTAAAATTATAATACTTTCATTATATTATTTAGGGATAAATTGAAATAAATAATTTTTTATTGTTCTGATTTGAATTTTTATGATGAATTGAGAAAACAAGCCGTTATTATTACTATTTTTAATATTTAATTTTTTAAATCATTTTTAATTTAAATTGTATAGATTTTTATATTGGATAGAATATTTCTTACATTAACTTCTAGATTTTTTCGGAAATATATTTAATGAAATTGATTTCAATGTTATATATGATAAAATGGCATAAAATGGTTTCAATAAAAACATTTGGGTTTTATCTTTAAAAAATTATGTTTTTATTAAAAAACCCCATTAATATGGTTTTTGAATGAAAAATTTTCAAATTTGAAATGGTCAATGAGTTGAATATCATTTTTGTTATAAAATTAATTTCCAGTCATTGATTTTATACTACAGTACATGCAAAACAGGCATAGTAAGTGAGATATTGTGACAAATATCCACAATTCTAAATCGTTATAAACAATGATATATCATGTCATATCCCTTAGGATATGGGGATGAGTCCGCTTTGCACTGAGCTCAGGGGGACGTATGTACATTTTTTCATTTCACCTTGAGAGTGTGTGGGCTACCTTTATCATGGAACTCTAATACCTTCTCAGGCACTGAAGAAGATTTTCTCTTCTTTATATTTGAGATATATTCCATTGATTTCAGAATCTATTTTACATGACTTATGAATTTATATAAACTATTTAAAATAAAAACTTTATTTATAGATTTGTTTGGAAGTATTTTATCATTTGAAACATAAATAATGATTAGTTTAACTATGATTTTGAAATAAAAACCCAATTTAAATAAAATTGAAATTGCTTTACTTGGTTGTAAAACCATATGGCTCTATCTTTCCCTTTCATGATTCATTAATTTTCATTGTGCACCTTAAATCTATTAGATTGATTCTTATTCATATTTATATATTATTGGAATATTCTCTTGTTTTCTTTATTACCTAAATTTTTCTTGGGAAATTTTTTTCCAAGATATTGAAAAAAATATAAGTTCTTTAATGGTGAAATGGTATGTTTTACAGTTTTTGTATAAGAAATTGTTTTTAAATATTTAAAACTCTTCTTTTAAACTAAACTTTACACTCTCCAATTTTTAATCCTCTTTTAGCATATTTGGATTACCATATAAATTAATTTCATATAATATTTGGTGAAATCCTACCGGTCTCTTTTTCTCACTCACTGATTATACCTTTTGGTGTTTTCACACCTTTAATATATTTTAGTAGGTGTTCATGCACCCTCTATCCATTGTGGTATAGATCATTGTTAAAAAGCGTGTGACTGGGGACATAGTGGGTAGTCCTGGACAACCAGGACACAAGTTATAGTGGTTATGCTCCCCTTTCAGTTTTCTTAGTGTCTCCTAATACTTGATATGTATGTATTGACTTATATATATATGTATATATATAATACTGATTTCTGATTGTACTCTATTATTTTAATCTTTTGAGGGATAAATTGTTATAAACTGTAATTGGTAGATTCTCTGGTTCTTGTCACCGACATAAGGAGATCGAGAATGTTGTTTGGGTTAGTGGTGAATCATATCGTCTACTGGATTAGATGGAATCATATTTTTGTTCATTACATACCTTCTTACCGTACAATGTATTATAAAATTGCAACTTCCCTTATCTGTATGGATGAACTACCACCTCCACGATGCGATGTTATTTTTTTCCATTTTCATTCTACATGGATGGTAATAGGGATATATTTAATTAATATAATTTTTTATTATAAAATAATTAATATATACACACAAATTAATATTTAAAAATATTTAATCAGATCTATCAAAAAGTGAAAATATTGATCATTCATACATACAACATACATTCCCCAGGAACATTGTAGTTTATTTTTACATCTCTATAATATATAAATGATTATAAATATGTATATAATGTATATACATATATATAATGTTTATATAATTATTATAATTTAGTAAATGAGATAATCATTATCAATGTATTGGAACCAAAAATATCAAAACAAAATACACATGAAAATCGATGAAAATATTAAAATAAATAGTTGATTTTGATAGTATATTTCTAATAAATGGGTGATAAAAGGTTTTTTGTAAATCATAAATGATATGACATATATTATTAGTGTTATATAATAAATTTATAACAAATATATATTTATTATTTACAATTTTCAATCAATTATGATGAAATTCGGACATGGTGTCTGAGATTTTGGCCTCAATTTAATTTCATTGAGACGCAAACCTTATTCACCTATTATTTCCTTAATTTGGTGAATATAATACCCATAAATGTATTTTATGATAATTATTTTAAAATAAATTTTTATTTAAATATCCATATAATTTTATTTATTTCATTGAGAGTACAATTGAAATATTACCAAATAAGTAAATGGTTTTTTGTTACAATCTCATTGTTTCTAGATATTGTTTATGATTAAGGTTCCAATGAAAATTTATTATGTTATAAAAATATTAAAGGTCATTAATTTTATTTTATTCTATTTATTTATCTAGAATACATGCTATCCATTTTACCTCACATTATGTACACAAGAGGCTGAAAATACGTTTTTAAGGAAATTGTCTTAATTTCTCTCTTATGGTGATCTTTTTTTCATCCATATCCTTATTTTTTAAAAAAAATATATAAAAGGTGGTTTTTTATATTTTGGGATGATTTTTTATGTTATTTTTAAATATGTTTGAAATTTTATCAAATTTGATTAATAAAAAAACATTTCATTTTATAAATGGGTGGTTTTTTGAAATTTTTCTAAAAAAGTGAGAAATATATTTTTTAATATATAATGAATGATTTAAATTTTCTATCATCATGACTAAAAAATTATTTTAATTTCACATTAAATATTTTTAATATTTTTTTAGATTGAATTTTTTTTTCAGATTTGAAAAAATATTTAAAAAAAACAATTATATCAAATTGAAAAGGATGATTTATTCATGAAATATTCAAGAAATTCAATGATGTAATTATTCATCTATTATAATATCAATTTATTTTATGTATTATTTAATGTTGATAGGATCCCATGATACCATCTTTATTCTATTTCATTCTGTTTTAGTATTATGATGATTTGATACTTAGGAAACAGTTTTATTTTCTATGGGTTATGTTAAAATTTAATAATTTTTTATGTAGTGGAATTTATGTGGTCGAATTATGATTATGTGATTATTCTGTCATTTGAATCCGTTAAAATAATTTGATAAATATGGACAACATTATATGGCAATATGTTATTTTTGAACCTAATTCCGTGTTCACAATTTTATTTACGGACCAGGATTTTATGTCAATAAGTTTATACATGGACCTTGATTTCATGTACTCAAGAATATGTGGGGCTTGATTTTATTTAAATAACATTATATGTGGATATAGTTCTATGTCAATAAGTTTATTAAAGGTCATAATTTCATGTCCGTATTTTAATGACTGAACTTCTATTTAGTTTTAAATTTTCATAAAGATATAAGTTTATGTGTATGCAATAAAAAAATGTCTTATGAAAATTCTATGACTTTGTGAATTTTGTCCATCAATTCCATTATAGGTCCCGACTTTTGAACTTCTATGATTCATTCCATTTCACAATATTGTGACTATTTAGTATTGTTTTAAATGTGATTATAATGTTCTCATACCATTATGCACGTTTTTTTATTTGATCATAGATATTCCCCTCATTTACACATACTGAGTGTAACACCCCGACCCTAGAAGCCTAGAGTCAGTGCATTATTACGTATCATGGGCATGATAAAAAAAGATCATGTCTCAAAAGGCAGATTAGTTTAGTTTCCTTGAAAGTACTAAATATGTTTATAAGGTTTACATTAAATCATAAAATGGAAAAATACAACAACATTGTTTCCATTTACAACACTATGATCCGATAGACTATCCCCGATGGTCAGTCGTAATATGCTTCTTCACATCATGGGAAAAATAAAACATAGAAAGGGGTGAGATCGGATGCTATGTAAGGATAACAATATAGAGGAAACTTTCATAAATAAGTACAAATATTTATGGCAATGTATAGAACTAAAACAAAATCCTTTTCAACATATACTCCATCATAATATGGAAAATATAAATCAAAATAATTCCATTTACTTACTCACATGTATATTCTACTTGTCAAATAATCACACAAAATATCAATAACCACTTTTATAATGACAGAATGCATAAATCTGGACGTCATAACCACATAGTCAAGGCCTTGTTCCAAGACTACAAATAATATTTTTTCAAGGCCTAATGCCAAGACATTGGTTTGCCTCAGAAGACATATTGATGCATTGAGGAGCTATAGCGGGCTCCACCCTTCACTTACTAAGTCCAATGCATTCCTCGAATGAAATGGGTTAAAAATAACATAAAAATTGGTATAAAGAAATCATACAAAATTTAAATAATTTATCCATAATCCATGAATGGTATAAAAATAACACATCCACAGTGAAGCATTCCAAAAAACTTCAATACAATTTGGAAGATTTGTATCATAATAAATCAACCTCGATGAAGAATAATTTCCTGTAAAGGATGTTGGCGTAGTTAAAAATGAATAGTAAAAATCATAGAGAGAAATATAACTTTTTAATGAAATCATTTAATATTCATATAATGGGAGTCATTTAAAAGATAGTTTTGAGTCAAAGAGTCCCATACCACTTTTAAACGTTAGAAAGGAATTAACATTTTACAAACATTCATATCCATATTAATAAATGCTTAAAACTATTTTGAAAACATGGACATTAATGATAAAGGTTTAGAAGAATAAATAATTAAAAAATTCAAAATGTTTTTTTCATAAAAAATCCCTTAAAAATAATAACTTTGAAAACTCTATTATGAAACATGTACATGGATACTAAATATGTCCCAGTAGATACTTACGTAAAAACAACCTCAGATAATAAAGAGATTGTAAAATTAACCCTTACCATGTATTTTTACTTGGTCGAGGGTAGGTTAAAATTCTTGAATAACGGTGAAATAATTGTTATTATATTATAGAAGAATCATAAAAAATAATATGATATCATATATGATATTTTAATATGGCTTTGTTAATAATATTTTAGTTTTATAGTCTTTTCAGGTGTTAACTGATTCATTTTCCATTGTATTTTTTATTACATAATTAATTTTTTTATATATAATAAGTATCTTATTCATATTCATAATGATATTAAGTCTTTAAGAATTATTTTTAATCATCTAATGAAAATTATTCTGGAATGGATACGATGGGGAATGAATCTCATCGAGTTTGTTTTAGACGGTAATCCGTACGTATGCACGATCGACAAGATCATTATTTTGATATTAAAATAATATATAATTTGATATTATATCATATATAAGGAATAAGTATCATGTTATATTTTTTATTTACATCATTTATACATCATTATTATACCCATATGATTAGTAATTTATTTAGTAACAACTACAACACGATGTGGAGAGGGTAAGCCGTACGTACGCACGTATGGTGACATTTCATTAAAAGGATGGATAGAATAAGAATATTGTTGTACCATATTTATAATAAAATGATAGTATATAGAAGATACTGGAGTTATTGTTTTTGAATGGAAACAACAAGGAAATAAGAAGTGGAAGAAGAAAAAACATGAAAGAGGTGATGAGATATTTACATCTTCTTCGGGTTCTTCCTTTTGATTTGATTAAAAGGTTTACCTAGGGTGGCTTTATGACTAAATGAAGGCCTATAGGATTAATATACGATATTTGAGAGGGTATTTGGGTAGGGGTTGGCAGAGCCAAATGACATTGAATGTGTGAATTAAATACATGGTGAAGTGCCCTTTTATATGAGGGGTGAGGGGCACCTTAAGAAAAGCTATATATATTATTTTATAATAAAAACATTTTCGGTTTCTAGTCGCTCAAAAAAGAATTATTAAAATTATTAGGTGGGGATGGGACAAAAACATCTCAAACAATAGGTTTTAGACAGGTTTGGTTCACTATATTAACCTTAACATTTAGATTTAACTCTTAGTTAAATAGTTTGTCTTTTACAATGTCTCTTTATATTTTTATATTATATGGTTAATAACATAAATATAAACATACAAGAGAACCCCAAGAGGTTTATTAATAATACTTGTATCATTATATATGTCATTTGGCCGAACCTTATATTTTTAGTATTATTATATCAACCAATAATATTGTATTTGTTTTAAAAAACTCATGTATGTCAATTTTGACATTATTTAATAATTGATTTTTGTTAATGTCCTAACAACATTATTACTTTGAACTAAATACATTTAATCAATGATAACATACAATATTAACTTAGAAAATTATTTTAACTCATTAAAAGTCTAAAATTTAATTTATTGGGATATTTATAATATCCATTATTTTAATTATTCATTAGTACAGTAATTACTCTATCATCATTATGTCATAAATTAATTTAATTATTTAATGTCTAAAATTATAAATAAAATACCACTATGTATGAAATCTTTTTATATTTATAATTAATATTTATAGTCTAATTTATATTCTGTTTAACCATATATTAAAAAAAATTAGTTATTAAACTTTGAATTTAAGTCTTTTAACTCTTATTTAAATAAAATAATAATAAATGTATTAATCTAAACCAAGTGGTCCAAAGAGGATAATATTCTATTATTAAGGTTGTTTTTGGTCGAATTATACATATACAATAGAATTAAGACATGTGTTAGTGTAATAATAATAACATTTTTACCCTTAATTACCCCATTTACTTTTAACCATGGTAAATAGAAGTAAAAAAATTACTATTCATAAAAAATTAT
Source organism: Viscum album (assembly GCA_963277665.1). Lineage (NCBI taxonomy): Eukaryota > Viridiplantae > Streptophyta > Magnoliopsida > Santalales > Viscaceae > Viscum > Viscum album. The sequence goes on from OY728122.1 coordinate 1,151,925,708, forward strand.
TTTCATATTATTGAACCACATTTTATATAATGATATCAACACGGTCTATCAAATTTTTTATATTAAACACATATATGTGGTAAAATTACATTTTATGTAAATTTTCAAATGCTCCTAGGGGGTGGGTAAAGGACTGTAAAAAGGTCAATAAAATTTTTATATATCTCAAATTATTATAAACTGACTCCAATGAATTAAATTGAAATTATATAGGTATTATGCATCTATTTGGATCTAAAATGAATTTAAATAAAATAAATAATTATTTAAATAAAAATTTGATTTTAAACTATAACTCTGTGTTTTTCACTATTCATCAAAAATAGAATGTTTTCAAAAAAATACCAAAAATTTACCCTAAGCTAATTTCAATATTCTGATTCCAAAACTGAAGTCCATTTTGAATGATAAAATTTAAAAAATTTAAAAAATTTAGTATTAGTATTCATAACAGTTAGTTTGATTGGTTGTGGTGTGTTAGTACTCGAAGTTTCATACAACACAAGATATTGTATTATTCAAAGAGAAGTGTACTGTGGAAGCTTGCGGTGTTACATTCTCCCCTCCTTCAAATAATTTAATCCTAGAAATCTCTATAATATTACTATATAAAAAGACTCAGGTGGTTCTACATCATAAGTTCCTCAAGTTCCCATGTTGCCTCTTCTATCTAATAGTTTCTCTATAGAACTTTTACCAGACGAGTCATCTGTTTTCTTAGCACTTGTTCTATTGTATCAAAAACCTTGACAAGCTCTTCGCAATAATACGTATTGGGTTCCAGTTATAATTCTTCATAGGTGAATACATGAATTGGGTCAAGCATGTATTTTCTCAATAGATATATGTGGAACACATCGTGAACTTTGGAGAGACTTGGCGGCATTGCCAAATGGTAAGCTACATCCCCAATTCATTCTATAATTTCGAAAGGTCCAATGTACCTGGGACATAATTTTCCCTTCTTACCCAAACATATAACACCCTTCCATGGAGATACTTTCAAGAAAACATGATCTCCTACCTAAAATTCAAAATCCTTCCTTTGTTTATCGGTATAGATCTTCTACCTACATTGAGATTATTTGATGTTGGTTTGGATTACCTTCACATTTTCCATCATTTCCTCCACAAGTTCTGGGCCTACAGGTTTTTTTCACCAACATCGTCCCAATAGGTTGGTGTGAGACATCTCTTTCTATATAATGCTTTATATGGTGCCATCTGAATACTTTAATGGAAGCTATTGTTATAGGAAAATTCTACCAGAGGTAAATATTGATCCCATATACCTTGAAATTCAAGTGAGCATGATCTCAACATGTCTTCTAACATTTGAATAGTCCGTTTTGATTGTCCATCAGTTTGGGGGTGGTAGGATGTTCTCAAATGAAGATAATTATCTAGGGATTTCTGAAGAATTTTCACGAATCGTGATGTAAAACATCGATCACGTTTAGAAACAATCAATAGGGGTACTCCATGAAGTCTCACAACTTCATTTATTTACACTATTTCTAGGTAATCAAGTTGTAAATCTTCTCTTTTAACAAGAAAATTTGATGACTTGGTAAGACAATCAACAATGATCCATATTGCATCGTTTCTTCTAGGAGTCTTTGGTAGTCCCATGACAAAGTCCATAATAATAATATCCCATTTCCACTCAGGTATGGGAAGAGGTTTCATGACTCCTCCAGGATGTTGCCTTCCAACATTCACTTGTTGAAAAACCATACATCTTGACACAAAATAAGCAATATCACTATTCATGTTGTCCCACCAAAAATATTCCTTCAAATCTCTATACATGTTGGTTCTACCAGGTTGTATAGAGAAATTGGAACTATGCGCATCATCCAACAATTCCCTTTTTAGATCAGGTATATCTGAAACACAAAGTCTCTTCCAGAATTTCAAAATTCCAACTTCATACACAATGTCACTCAATCTCCCATCTTTCACAACTTTATTATTATTTTGAAACACTTCATCATCGGTTTGAGAACTCATTATCCTTTCTAGTAAAGATGGTTTGGAAACCATTTGAAAAGGATTTGATGTTTCCCCTTTCATTGTTATCCCCATGTCCAACTTTACTAGATCCTTGTATATAAGATCCTTTTCAAATCTTTTCTTGTTCAGAACTCGATGATCCTTTCTGCTCAAAGCATTTGCCTCCTTATTTTCCTTCCATGTGTGGTAGTCTATAGTGAAATCATAATCTTTGAGTAGTTCAAGCCATCGTCTTTGCCTCATTTTGAGTTCTTTCTATGGGAAAATATAATTCAAACTCTTGTGATCAGTATATATCTTGTTTTTTTCAACATAGAGATAGTGCCTCCAAATCATCAAAGAAAAGATTACAGCCGCTAACTCAAGATCATGAGTCAGATAGTTTTTTTCATGAATTTTAAGTTGTTGTGATGCATAGGCAATAACTCCATCATTATGCATAAGGACACAACCAATTCCATTATTAGATTCATAACTATAAATAAGAAACCCATCATTCCCTGATGGTAGAGTCAATATAAGAGCATTGAATAATCTTCTCTTCAGTTCTTCAAAAAATTCATCACACTATTTTGTCAAATCAAATTCAACCCCTTTACGTGTGAGCATTGTAAATGGGTTAGCCAACCGTGAAAAATTCAGGACGAAACGTTGGTAATAACCTACAAAATCAATAAAACTGTGTACCTCGGTTATAATCGTTGGTGCTGGCCATTCTTGGATTTCCTTGGTCATAGAAGGATCAACAGAGATTCTATCCTTAAAGACAATATGTCCAAGAAATGAAATATCATGAATCCATAATTCACACATGATAAACATCCCAAATAATTCATCTCTTCTAAGAGTCTTTAGAATAATACGCAAGTGATTTTCATGATCTTCATATCTTTTCGAGTATACCAAGATGTCATCAATAAATACCACTTCAAAGTCATCAAGATATTCATTGAAAACTCTATTCATTAGATCCATGAAGACAGAGGATTCATTAGTCAATCCAAAAGGCATTACTACAAAATCGTAATGCATGTACCTGGTTCGAAATACTGTGTCCGTAATGTCTTCATTCTTCACATGCAACTAATGATATCCACATCGAAGGTCGATCTTTGAAAATTATTGATCTCCATGAAGTTGGTCGAATAAATCATCAATGTGAGGTATGTGATACTTGATATTTATTGTTATAGCATTGATCTACCTGTAGTCAATGCACAACCACATAGATCCATCGTTCTTCTTAACAAAAAGTACAGGGGATCCCCATGGAGAAACACTAGATCAAATAAATCCATTTTTGCTCAATTCCTCTAGTTGTTTCTTTAGTTCCCCTTATTCCATAGTGGCCATTCTATAAGGGGTCTTCGATATGGGCCATGAACTGGGAATTAAGTTGATGGAAAACTCAATTTATTGTTCTGCAGGATGTCCATGAAAATATTCTTCAAACACATCATCATATTCTTTTACAATAGGTAAATACTATATTTTAACATTCTTTTCCTCACATACAATTATTTCATTCTATTCCTCCAGAATTATTGAATTTAGATGAGCAACTTGGGGTGGATCTAGATAAAACATAGGTGGTGATGTTTCTTCTATAAAGATAATGTACTCATTATCTTCATAAAAAAATTGTAACCTGCTTCTTCTTACAATAAATTTTTACATCATGGTCCAAAATCCAATCCATACTGAGGATTATTTCAAATTCAATCATGGGTATGAAAATGAAATTCACCGATAAATAACGTTTATATGCCTTAATGGGAACTGATTCACAAAACTTTGTTGCAATGATACTTCCCTTAAAATTTTTGACCAACAACTCCCTTGTTAGATAAAATTGGAAATATCTAATTTTAATAGAAAAATAGGAATATATGAAACAACGAAATGATCCAGAATCAAATAAAGCATTGGCTAAACATGATAAAGCCATTAAATTACCTACCACTATATCTTTCAGAGCTACAAACTCAATAGTAGTGATAGCATAAGCTTGGACTTGATCTCTTGGTGTTTTCTATGGTAAGTTCTTCTGACTTTTAGGAAATTCATTTTCATAATGTCCCCTTTCTCTACAATTATATCATTCAACATTAACAACCACTTTCTTCCCATTGAAATCACGAGCTTGGTGGCCCTTTTCACCACACTTATAACATACTCCCATTCCCTTCAGACAAGTACCATGGTGTTTCTTCCAACACTTACTATAGGATGGATATTCATATTTTCCCTTCTTCCATTTATTTCCATTTCTATTGTGTTCCGCAGATCTCTTCTTCTCTTTCTTTACTTTAAAGTTGCAAGACTTAGAGAATTCTTTTTCTGTCTTGATAGCACATGAGACAATATTTGCGTACGACATGGAGGATTGTGAGACTAATGATCGATGGAAAAATTATTTTAACCCATCAAATAAATGATAAATCATACTTTTTGGGTAACATATATAATCTACATCACACATATATATCATTGTAAAGACAGCTTCATACTTTCTGACATTATCATCCTTCTTTTTCCTCAGACTCTGAAATTATCTTTCCATATCCACTCAATGGTCATGAGGAATGTATTTCTTTAAGAACATTTATTTGAAATACCTCCATTCCATATTTTATATTTCATCATATACCTTTGTGTAATGAATCAAAGACTACCATTGATCAACATCTCCACTGAGGCAGTAAACTACCATGACAACTTTTTCCCTTTCAAAACTCCTCTAGGCATTGAATATTATCTCTAATGAATTTATATATTGCTCCGCAACTAATGGATTTTTACCCCCATTTAATGTTGGTGGATTATTCCTCATGAAGCGATGTAACATTGATCCTCCGAGCTATGGATCAGGGTGCTCCATACTGGTAAGGTTATTATTCATAACCTATGTGAGTTGTCCTAATATGGTGATTAGCTAATCATCACATGTTGTACCACTAGCTCCACTATAGTTATCTTGAGTAGGAGGAAAAACACTACATGGAGTTCATGTATTAATAAGGTTTCCATTCCTTCCACATGGTGCCATTTATAAACACTAGAATACACTAGATTAGTTTATGAATCGCAATACATAAATCCAAACTTGAAAAACACTTAATATAAATTTAATAGTTTATGGATATAATCTATAATCATAAAAATGTTTTCTTTGAGGAAGTATGTACTCATAAACCCTTAATAATGGGTTTTAATTAAAATGAGGATTATTCTAAGCATATACCTCGTGGGTGTCATAACCAAGAGTGCAGCAAGGAATATTGTCATGCACCAGTTCCCGTTCGAGTCTAGCTCAAAGAAGTGTTTTCGTGTTTTACCCCAAGGTACGTGCAATGACACGCCAATTCTAATTGTCTTGAGAGTACAACGAGTCATTACTAGGCCTTAAGAGACATCCCCAAGGTACTAAAGGTTGGCAATAAATGCCTAAGGTTTTCAAGAACAAGTGGGGGACGATTTACCCTTTAAGAAATAAACCCATGAACCAAACATAACCATACATTCACTATATGATGCATGAAAAAATGAAAGACCAACTCATGCATTACCAAAATAGAACTAAATTGTTCCACAAATCAATATAACCAACACAAAATTAGAGTACCAAGTGGAAGACTATCAAAAGGAAAAAACAGACCAAGACAAAGCTCCACGGCTCCACACCGAGCTCCATGATCCATGCACCACCACATCTCCCAAGAATCACCATGAACAACTAGTAATTTGATGCCTTACCATTACTTGTGTCTTGTAAGATGAAATTTTTAAAAGCAACAAAGTGACAAAGCAGGGTTGAGTATAAAAACTTAGTAGGTTTTCCCCCATTGACTTCCCTACTCACACAACTTGGATAGAAGAGTTAGAATCAATTATATAAAAACAGTTTATATAAAACATTTTTTGAAAATCAGTTTATAAGTAAATATAAACAAGTTTCCAAAACCATTTGTAACCAAAAGTATCCAAGAGAAATTGAAACTAGTTTTCCAACAAGTCATTATTCCATAAAAATAACCAATCAAGCTTTAGAACCATTTCACAAAACCCCTTTTGGCATACCCAACAATTTCACAACTTGTGAAGTCAACCATGCATGCTTCATTATGATAGTTCCATACTCATGAGTGGTCTCTCATCGATCTACCAAGTTGTCATAAATAAATTGTTTCCCATGTTCCATTACACCTTTGGCACAGAGAACATGGTGATATTTCAACCAAGACTCGTACAAGTAGTTTATATGTTCCATTAAATGTTTGGCACCGAGAACAAGGTCATATTTCAACCAAGCCTCCTACATGAAAGATGAACACAGACCACACATTCACCAAAATCATGCCAAAACCACCCTTTCAATAAAAAACCTTTTATTGAAAATAATTTCCATGAAAACCAAGTGTTTTCAGGAAATTCAAACCCTTTTAATAAAACTGTACTTTTTTTAAAACCAAAGAATAAACAAATTTCATCAATGCCATTTCCATACCAAACATTTCAATAAGAACCCCCTTTTATTGAAAACCCTTCATTCATCAATCCATTTAAAATTCCAGAAAATCCATAATTTAAAATCAACATTTTTAATTCAAGAATCCAAACCACTCTGCACAACAGTTCACCAAGATTTCACAATTTCATCAAAACCATAAATCATCACTAAAGAATATTTATTCCATTCTTCTCAAAATCAATTACATTCAAATAACCAATTTGTAATTAATACAATCAATTATATAAAGAATAGTCAAGATTGAATCCTCCTACTTCAAAGGTTTTGTTGAAAACCCTAACAAACAGAGAACGCACAAGAAAACCGGGCCGATTCACCAAGGATCCTCCTTAGATCTCTTCTCCTAACTCAACCAATACCAAATATCATCATATTTGGAATCCACAGACCTATATCTACCAATAACGGGCATAGATCTAAGAAACCGAGAGAAGATGAGAAGTAAATATAAGTAGATCTAAGAAACCAAACAACAACGATCACATACCTCAAGAATTTGGATTCAATTTGTCAAGAGAAGACTTCAGATCACCTCCAGAATGATGGGAGAACCCTCCATGACCTTAAGAGAACCAAAATCCCAATTTAGGGCCACATTGGAGGAAAAATGAGTCACTTAGAGGAAAAAACATGTGAGGTCCACCTTTATAGGATCTCATTTAAGTGGCCGCAAGGTTATTTCGCACGGTTTGGAAAACTGTGTGCTAACTATGTGTTAGCTGGTGCCTCGGTCACCCTTCTTGCGTGGTTTGGCCACACGGTTAGACGAACCATGTTCCACCCATGTGGAAGCCACTTCCTCCAAGACCAACTATGCACGGTTTGGCCACGTACTTTAGAAAAACCATGTGCCGCTCGTGTAGATTACCTTATTTCCCCAAAACACATTCCATGTTCTCCCGACTCTCCCATTCATCACCCTTAACATTAAAACCCCTAAAAGCATAATGAAAAAATTACATACTAGAAACTGGGGCTACTACAGTACATCTATGTTAGAGCCACCTCTACCTGCTCGTATCTAGAAAGGGATGTATTTCTTGGAAAACTCACAAAAGCTCTACAATACCAAAATTATAGGAAGTTCGTCTATATGAATCCTCAAAGTCCATCTTAGGGTTATTTGCTCTAATCAGAGTTTATCTAACTCTAGTTTCCATGGTTTGTACTAAAAATTATTTGATACCAACTATAACACCCAGACCCCAAAATCCTAGAGTTGTTTCATGATTACATATCATTGGAATGATCACAAAAGATTAAGTCTCCAATGACTGATTATTTTAGTATCCTAGGAAGTACTAGATACATTCATAAGGTTTACATTACATCATAAAATGGAAAACTACATCAACATTGTTTCCATTGACAAAACATATATCCTATGGACTATCCCTGCTGGTTAGTCATAATATACTTCTTTACGTCCTGTGAAAAATAAATCATAGAAACGGTTGAGCTCAGATGCTCAGTAAGGATAACAATATAGCAGAAAATTTCATAAATAAGCATAAACCTTTAAGGAAATTTATAGAACTAAAACAAAAGCCTTTTCAACATAAACTTTATCATAATATGGAAAATATTAATCAAAATAATTACATTTACATACTCACATAGATATTCTAATAGTCTAATAATAACATGCAATATCAATAGCCACTTTCATAATGAAGGAATGCATAATGCCAGACTTCATAACCACATAGTCAAGGCTTTTTCCAACACTACAAATAATATATTGTCAAGGCCTACTGTCAAGACACTAGTTTGTCTCATGAGATCTACTGATGCATCCAAGAGCTATAGCGGGCTGCACCTATCACTTAATAATTCCAATTCATTCTTTATATGAAAGGGTTTAAAAATACATTAAACATTCGTATTAAACCTAGCATACAAAATTTCAATACTTTATCCATAAAAAATGAATGATATAAAAATAACACATCCATAGTAAAACATATCACAAAACCTTCAGTACAATATGGAAGATTTGTATCGTAATAAATCCTCGATCAAGAATAATATACCGTAAAGGATGTTGGCATAGTTGAAAATGATCAGTAAAAATATTAAAGATAAATATCCCATTTTCATGAAATCATTTAAAAATCATAAAAGGAAGTCATTTAAATGATAGTTTCGAGTCAAAGTGTCCCATACCACTTTGAAAATTTTGATAGGAATTAACATTTTACAAACATTCATGTCCATATAAAAAAATCCTTAAAACTATTTTGAAAACATGGACATTAATGGGAATGGTTTAGAAGAATAAATATTTAAAATAATTAAAATGTTGTTTTCATAAAAATTACCTTAAAAATAATCCCTTTTAAAACACTTTTATGAAACATGGACATTGATAATAAATATGTCCCAGTAGATACTCACGTAAAAACAACCTCGGATAATAAAGAGATTGTGAAATTAACCCTTACCTTGTACTTTTTTTGGTTGAGGGTTGGTTAACCTCATTTATAACAGTTAAATACTTGTTATTAAATTATACAATAATCATATACAATAATATGAAATCATATATGATCTTTTAGTATTTCTTTGTTAATAATATATTAGTATTGTCATCATTTTGGGTGTTAACTGATTTGTTTTCTTTTATATGTTTTGTTATGTAAGTGATGTTTGTTATGGATAAGATTTATATTATTCATATTTAGGATTATATTAAGTGTTTATACATTATTTTAAATCATCTTATTAATTTTTTTCTTGAATGGATACAATGGGGAATTAATCTCATTGTGTTCGTGGAGACGGTAATCCGTACGTACGCACGAGCGACAATATCATTCTTTTGATATTAAAATCATATATAATTGGATAGTATATCATATATAAATAATCATTATCATGTTATATTTATTATTTAAATCATTTATACATCATTAAAATACCCATCTGAATCGTAATGTATTGAGTAACAACTACACCATGACGTGGAGACGGTAATCCGTACATACGCACGTATGGTGACATGACATTAAAAGTATGGATAGAATAATTAATATGGTTGTACCATATTTACAATAACATCATAGTATATAGAACATACTGGTGTTATTATTTACTAATGGAAAAAACAAGGAAAGAGGAAGTGGAAGAATAAAAAACATGAAAGAGGTGGTAAGATATTGACCTCTTCTTTGGATTCGTCCTTTTGATTTGATAAAAAGGGCACCTTATGTTAGATTTATAACTAAATAAGGCCTATAAGATGAAGGGAGGATAGTTTATAGGGTATTTGGTTAGGTTTTTTCCGTTCTAAATGGCTCTGATAGTGTGATTTAGAGAGAAGAGGAAGTGCCCTTTTATAAGAGTGGTGAAGTGCATCTTTGGAAAAGCTAGAAATATTATTTTATAATAAAATCATTTTAGGTTTATAATGGATTAAAAATGAATTATTGAAATAATAAGGTGTTTTTGGGTTGCAATATTTTCTACCAATAGGTTTCAGACAGGTTTGGGTCACAATATTAACCTTATCTTTTATATTTATCTCTTAGTTAAATAGTTTCACATTTACCATGTCTCATTGTATTTTTACATTATATGGTTAATAAACATACAATAAACATCAAAAAGGACCCCAAGTGGTTCATTAATGATACAAATATCATTATATAAGACGTTTTTTTGAACCTTGGATTTTTAGGATTATTATATCAACCAATAATATTGTAATTGTTTTAAAAACTCATTTATGAAGTTATTTAATAATTTATTTTTTTAAATGTCCTAAAAACATTATTACATATAACTAAATACATTCAATAAACCCTAACATGTAATATTATCCTATAAAATTAGTGCAATTAAATAATAGTCTCGAATTAAATTTATATGAATGTTTATAATTTTGATTATTTTAATCTTTCATTAAAAAGGTAATTACTACATCATCTTTTTCTCATAAATAAATTTAATTATTTAATGTCTAAAAATTATAAATAAAATAGAAATATGTAGGATATATTTTTATCTTTATAATGAATATTAATAGTCAACTTTATATTGTGTGTAACCCTATATTAAAAATGATTTAGTTATTAAAATTTGAATTTAACTCTTTTAACTATTCCTCAAATAAAATAATAATAAATGTCCTAATCTAATATAAGTGAACCTAATAGGTTAATATATTATTTCTAATGTTATTTTTGGTCGAATTATACATATCGAATAGAATTAGGGAATTTTTTAGTGTAATAATAATATCATTTTTACCCTTAATTAAACTACTTACTTTTAACCGTGGTAAATAAAAGTAAAAAGTCACTATTCACCAAAAATTATTTTCATCTTATTGAACCAAATTTTACATACTGATATCAATTGTGTCTCTTATATTTTTGAAATTCAACTCAAAGAAGTGGTAAAATTACGTTTTATGTAAATTTGCAAATGCTCCTAGGAGGTGGGTAAAAGACTGTAAAAAGTTCAATAAAATATTTATATATCTATGATTATTATAATCTGACTCCAATGAATTACATTGAACATATATAGGTATTATGTATCTATTTTGAACTATAATAAATTTAAATAATATAATTTATTATTGAAATAAAAATTCGGTTTTAAACTATAACTCACGGTTTTTTATTATTCATAAAAAATTGAAAGTTTTCAGAAAATACAAACATTCACCCTAAGTTAATTTTGATATTCCGAATACAAAAATTAATTCCATTTTAGAAGATAAAATTTATAAAATTTAAAATAGTGGGTATTACTATTCATAAAATCTAGTTTGATTGGTTGTGGTGTGTTAGAACTCGATGTTGCGTACAACACACAAAATTGTATTATTGAAAGAGAAGCCTACCATGGAAGCTTGGGGTGTTACACTGAGAATCTGGGATATCCCATTATTATATTTCCTTTTACCTAGTTTATTATGGATTTCATTTCATATGATATGTATAAAAAAGGTTCTACGTCTTAATAAATTAATCGGGGATTATGTAGTTCACTTATGCATTGGGTTTTTTATGTATCCATGTTTCCATGGGAATTGGACCTATTTTATTCTGTAATAGACCATCATGTTATTCAATGAATACTCTTCTAAAAATATGAAATATATTTTTATTAAAATCATGAGTCCCAATAAAAAAAATAATAGGCACAATAAATTTTTTTGGATTATTTAAGATTGAGTAGCTTATTATCCTATTTGTCATAGGGATGTTGAGAAATTCTCTATTGAAAGAGACTTTGAATTTTGTAAATCATCACATTGTGTTTTATACCTCTAAAGGGATTCAATATTTTTCTTCACATCATGGTTGTAAAGAAAAACCATGATTAACATCCTCTTTATTCATATAGTGTTCATCACAAAAATTAATCCTTCAATTCTATGAATGTTAGCAAGAGTAAAAATGATTCTAAGACTAACGAGGGACCACCTTATTCCGTATAAGTAACACTACAATTGATAGTGTGATCTTGAACTAGGAAACCCTTTATTTAAAACCTCACACCTTATATTCATTTTAGTATCCCAAAAATCTTTCATAATCATATCTTTTCCATGGTTTATCCTCGCAATTGAGGTAGTCTATTTTTCCTCACATATTATTGAAACTCAATTGTTTTTGAATTATGTATTTCATAATCCCTTCTTTGGATTGTATTATTTTGGTATATTCTTCTATATAATACCCACATTGACAACACCATTCACCTAAATTTTCATGAAATTATAGATATTCATTTTTGGACACATTATCATGAACATTCACCTCATCATGTGAACTCATTTTTTACAATTATCAGCTTAACATTTCATAGTGTTATCTATTTTTTGTCTAGTCTCATCTAATTAGGACACACATTTGGACACTATTTCTAGAAATTCTACATTTCTTTGTTCGGATCATAAATATTCTTGATATCCTTATAAGAATTTGAATTATCATATTTATCATTTTAACCAGACTCCCCCTTTTCAATATAAGGAGTTTCTTATATTATCCTAATCATACATATCTCAATGTCATGAATATATTTCCATATCCTCATCAAACATCTTTGAAACATTAAATTTTTTTTGGGATGATAATTTTGAGACATTATTGGTTATGTATTTCCTTACCTATGATTGTATCGTCATTTACACACTAAATACCCATCGTGGTTCATGCCTCTTCACTACAAAGGGCCTATTATTCCATTAAATTAGTATTTGTGTCCATATATTCCACAACACAAAGATTAATGACTAATCTGGAAACTAACATATATATTTATAATATATCAATAATTACTTTGGGGTTATATTCCATTAGTTTGATGATTTGTTTTCACATGGAAATGTGGTATCCAAAAAAGTTATTTTGTTCCATTAATATTGACTGTTACATCTCCATTTTTATTTTACTAAAAATATATTGATGTTTATTTTTAAGGATTTTACTATTAAAAAATATAAACACATTTTTGGATCTTTTAGTATTATATTTATAGTTTTTATTAGAGTTCTTATTTTCACTATTCTATGATGATTTACCTTTGTGTTTAAAAGACATTATAATGTCTTATCTACTGTTTTAACTCATTTTGAGAATATATATTGATATATTTTATCTCAAATGGATCTTATTTTTTATCCATATTCTCCTTGGATCATTTAAAATCTTCTCAGGCATGGCCACCTTCAGTCTATTCTTTTTTACTCCCAGATATTTATGTCGCTTCTTTTTTAATATATTATTCCTTCCCAATAGAAGAATTCTAAATTCTTATTTTGAATTTTTCATTTTTTTCTCATAATATATGTATATTTCTTATGAGACACTCCTATGATTATCTTTCATTATAGACTCATGGTATTTCCTCTCTTACCTAGCTTCATTTCTTGTGGAGTCAAAAACATTCCCCATTAGGGTCTAAAATTGGGTTTCCTTGTCATACTGAAAACTAAATGATGATAAATATTCCATATAAACTTTTATCATTAAAATAAACTACATAAAAGTGAAATTTTACTTTTTCATCCACTACATTAATTTTTGGGGATTACATTATTCTCTATCGGACTAAGAATAAGTGGCCTTTTATTTCAATAATCGTAGGAAGAGCTCAAATTTTATAATATTTTCATCACTAGGGTAATTTATTTCTATTTCCATTTAAATTTATTTTAATTATTCTCATATAAATTTAGTTAAAAATTTATTGAATTGTTATAATTATCATCCACCTCATCAAAATAAAATAATTCTGCAACATCTTCATTTTTGAAGTATTCTTTTATCATGGATACAAAATTCATCACATATTTAACCATATTCATGAATTTTATTTCATTCGGATATTCACTACTATGATATTATTATGAAGTTAATATAGGGATATATCTATGTTATGCTGTAATGATGAAATATTATGGTCAAATATATCATATAAATTTCTCATTAGATTCTTCATAATGGTAAAATCCTCTAGCTTCTCCCTAAACCTACTAATATTTCATAAAATTTATCATTTAATCATGAAAACTAATATTCCTTTTTATCATCACCACCCATATGTTTTATAAAATATTCTCCTCTATACATGTAACTTGTCTTTTCTTACTTTAATATTTCCTTCAAAACATATAATTTTTTATTTTTTCCTAATCTCCTAAGAATTTTTCTTTTCATTAATCTATGGGTATAATTTATCCAAAATCAAAAAAATACATTTTGAGGCTTTTCATTATTCTATTTATTTATCTTATTATAAATTGTCCTAGAATATTTCTCGAAAAAGTGTGAAAACCCTATTGTTGTAGTATGGTTCACTTCTAGGTCAAGCGATTGGTAGTTTTGTAGTATATTGTTCCACTAATTATAATGAGTCCAGCCATAAATATTTGAAACCAACATAATATCCATTAAATATATGGTATAAAAACATAATAAAATCATCTATATTTAATATTTAATCTATATTTGATACCAATTAAAAATCGCGAGTCCAGTTATATCATAGAGGATGGGATGGGTTCCAAAAGTGATCTCTTTTCCATTTTATGACTTCTTCCTATTTAAGAAAAATGTTTTGATTGTTTAACGTATCAAACTAAATTCAAATCATTATTTCACTAATAATTTCAGGCATAGAGATGAAAAAAATAGAAAATTGAATGATGATGATATACAATGTCTGGACATAAATACCTACTACTTGTCATAATTGGTTATACACCCTAATCTGAGATTAACCACTATATATTCAAGTTGATACATTATAAATATCCCTAGTTATATAAAAATAGAGTCCTAAAATGTTCATTATTTATGTATCTAATTTTAAAACTTAAAAATACATTCTCCATCACATGATTGGATATATAAAATAAAAAAACTATTCTCTACAAAAATAATCCAAATGTTACAAGATTTCTTTGTTCTTATAGATTATTATATATAACATAGTAAATATATCCCATTATAAGTCAATTGGATTATTTTATCTAATTAAACACTTATTATCCGTCTGTCAATATATTTTTCAGAATAGTTACATCTAGCATGTTTATCTCTCTGAAATATTTAAGTGATCTAGTTTTACTCTAGTCCTTATGAATACTCAGGTGTAGTAGAGTTTAACACACAAGGATGTTTCAGTGGTATAATATATTCATTCATCCTTTGATACATTAATTTATTGACTGTCATGAAATTATCTTATAATTATGTATAATTTTTTCTCTTTCCCCTAAATAATATATATTCAGAAAATTATGAATATATTACTTGATATTTTAATTAAACACCACATAAATCAAGGATGCGGTAAAACTTATTTTTCTAAACCCAAAATATATTTTTTAATTTAATCATACTTATGCTCCAATTCCCATTGAATCCTTAAAATGTGACTTTTCATGAGATAAATAACAAAAATAACCCTCCCATAATATTTCCATTTACATTCAAGTCAACTCCTTGAATATCATTCTTTTTTAGAATAGGAACTAAAATGTGTCATGCCCTATCACCAAAAATAATATATCATGTATCCATTACAATATCATGATTTTCATGATTTAAAAAAATGTAATATTACTTATTTAAATAAAATAAATATTTAAATCATCCCTTCCTTTTATTATCCTCAAAATCTAAATCACTACCCTATAGAATTATCAATATGTACATGGCAATATGATGTTTCATCATTTTCCTATGGAATTGAAGTAATATAATCATTCATAAGATTTTATTAAAGAAATTTTCATACATTCCTTCAATGAAGACCATATTGTGTATCGTCTAATATTGTTATCTCTCTTCAGTAGACATATTATTATGGTATTTCTCATAATTTTTTATGACATAAAATTCCTATGGTTTCAACTTCTACATTTCATATTATATGGAAGTCATATGAAATAAAAATTCATACACTCAACCCAAAAAAATTATGTGGACCAATTTAATTTAGTTCTTCTTGAATGAATATTATTTTCATAATTTTAAAATTTTATAACATAATGTTATGCTCTTAAAAAGTAAAATTATCTTCATGAAATTTACATGTTAATTATATCTATCAAAGTATTAGTTAAATGTCAAACACTATGTTTAAATGCTCCAAAAAAGTTATATGTTTCATCATTGATTTATGAAGAACTAGATCAATTTCATTTGATCCCCCATGACCACTTATAAAATACATAAATAATTATTAAATGGACATATTTGTACAGTGATTTATCTTGGATTAAAAAAAATAATATGACCCCCCTAACATCATATGTTCTATAAAAAGTTTAAAACTCATGAAATTCTATAATTGAAATTAGATATTCTTCGAACCAAATCAAATCATTCTCAAACAACCAAAAAAATTCACCAAAGTCATTTAACGTTAATTTTAGTTACATAATTTCATCTATAACAATTTTTTAAGTTCATCAGATATTACATATTTCATTCCTCAATCATGAAACTTATTTAATACAATTTATTTATGTTTTTACTATATCCTATTGTTATTCACACATCTTATATACAGTATCCTTAGCATTATCATCACTTATCATGTCACCATAATTAACAACAAAAATTTTCATCAAATAAGTTTTTACTACATTGATGTTTTATAATTATGTTTTTTATACACTGACATATATCAACTTATTCAATCTATTTTTAATTTTTGTAGCTCCATAAATATAATTAATAAACTTTTAATTAAAAATTTCAAAACCTTATTGAAAATAAGTAAAACTCTTATCCAAGTGGGCACAAAAGGGTTGTTTCATTTGAATCACATTTTTTAAGAACATGAGTGGGAGGTAGCACCAATAGGCTAAGATACTGATCAAATAAATTCATAGATTTAGTAAGTGAGGCTTTAATGAAATTTTCTTGGAGGGAAGTTCAAGTTATTTAAAATTACCACTCGAGAAAAGTTAGCGATCCACCCCATGAATGTAACAGCCCAAGATTTTATGAAAAATATTCTTTTTAATTTCATTAATGTCTTGTGTTGTATTCTACACCAAGAATACCTTGCGCTATACGCAACACCATATTAGCTTGCAGTATACACAACACTATTCTTAGATCGTGTTACACACAATTTTGATAATAGTTATTCTACGCAACATTGAGTATATATATATATATTCAACGTATAAATGAAATATTGATGGATTATGTTATATGAAACAATGAACGATTCTTTCACAACACGCAACCCTGACTTGGCTTGCATTACATGCAATCACGACCATCCTCGATAGCGTGTGTTGTACACAATACCAGGTTTTACTAAACAACGATATATTATTAAAATATTATTATGAACTAGATGTTATGAATATTAGTCACTATATTTTGAATTTTATAACATTATTATTCATCTTACACATTTTATAGAACATGGTATAAGAACAAAAATAAATTTTTCGGGTAAAATATGTATTTTTCAAAAAATACAGTTTTGCCGCCTTTTGATGGCGCACCCACTTTAAATCTAGTTTTTGACAAGATTATAAGTTAAATTTGACAAAATAAAATTCTTCTTTGGAATCATGAAATAAAAATTTACTTTGGATAAATTTTCATAACATTTTCGTAACTTTCATATTTTGATTAATAGTAAAAACACGCTATATTTTAATTAAAAACAACTTTTTCTCATCGTAATAATTTATATGGTTAAATTATAAAATTTAATGGTTTTAAGGTATAAATATATAATATTTTTACCATTTAATATAATGTATATCATTAGCATTGATTCTACCTTGAATTTGTAGGATAAATGAATTCAATCTTTTGCAATGTTTTAAAGAAAAACTCGTTTTCTTTCGACAACGGGATTAATTTAAATTTAATTTCTGCAACTTTTTTGTATTGAATTTGGAAAAATGTATTCCATATTTGGAATCCGTGGATCCAAATTATGTTAATAAGCTACTTTTTATTTTTGGGGATTATGAATAGTAACTACAGTAAATTTTATTTACCATAGTTAAATGTAAATCAGGTAATTAAGGGTAAATATAATATTATTAAATTATCCTAACACATGTAAAAATCCTATTGGATGACTAAAAGTCGACCAATATCACCAAAGGGTCGGATTAGATTCATTTAATGGACTTTGTTCCATGAAAATAATTTAATTATTATTAAAACCAAAGAATGTGACAACATGTCACTTTCTTAAATCTTATAAGTATAAAAATTTTAATTTAGTGACACACATCATGAAACATAGAAAATGAATAGTAACCAGAAAGATAATACAATTATCTACATCATAGAAATTTATTTTGAATTTTTAGGGATTATATAATTATCATTTATTATGACACAATGATGATGCATTAATTGTCTTATTAATGAAATATTGACATAATTGATGTTATAAATACCCAAATAAATGTAATTTAAGACTTTTAATGAATTAAACTAATTTAATAGGTTAATATGACATGTTATTATTGATATAATTAATTTATTTCGAACAAATCATTCTGTTATGATTTTCACAATAATCAATTACTAAATAGTGTCAAAATTGACATAAAATAGTTTTTAAAACAAATATTATATTATTAATTGTTATTTTGTTCCTAAAAATCTACGGTTCGGCCAAATGACTTAGATAAGGATATATATATTAATAGTAAACAACTTGGGGTTTTTTTTTCTTCTTATAGTATGTTTATTAACCTTATAGTGTAAGAAAACAAGAAGACACGGTAAAAGTAAAATTATCTAACATAAAGTTAAATATAAATGATAAGGTTAAAATAGGAACCTAAACTTGTCTAAATTGTATTGGATGATAGGATTTCGACCCATACCCACCTTATATTGGAAATAAATCAATTTGGAGCTATTTATAACCGAATTTGGCTTTATAATAAAATAATATATTTAGTTATTCCAAAGGTTCCCCTCTCCTCTCTTATAAAGGGAACCCGCTCCCTCTCTTCCTCACACCACTTTGAGCCTTCATGCTCGGCCAAACTCTGCCAAATTCTCTTATCCACTTCCCAAGAAACATACTAGAGGTTCTGTTCTTCCTCAAAGACCAATTGTAGTGCCCTAAGAGGAGGTCTCAAAGAGGCACTTCAAAGAAGAGGTAATTTCTGTTACCGATTCTTTCATCTTTATTTCTTCTTCCGCTTCTTCTTATTTAGTTGTTTCATTATGAAGTAATAACATAAGTATCACTCATATACTGATATGTTATTATAAGTATGAAACAACCCTATTTCACCACCTATCCATCCTACGGAAAAAGAAATCACCACGCGTGCGTACGTACGGAATACCGTCTCCACGTCGTGGTGTAATCTATTTTCCACCACCACCTTACTTGGATGGGTATAATGGTGTAAATAATGACTATATATTACTATTATAAAGTGATATTGATTCTTAAATAGTATACATACACTCCAATACAATTCCACAATCATGGGAACGATATCATCACTCGTTCGTACATACGGAATACCGTCTCCACGATGTGATGCGACTCGTTCTACATGATCTTCATTGCATAATGATTATATAAATGAATTGAATGAATGAAAATGATATATATTACACTAATACCATTATTTAAATGAGGTATCTATATCCTAAAGTGAAGAATAAGAATTTATTCGACAAAACACGCATAAGAACAAAAAGTTATAAACACCAAAATAACAAGTAGTAATGAAATATTACTACTAAGAAGCTAAGAATATGACCATATATGATATTATAAAAATAATTATTGTTCTGGAATAAGTCAATAACATTATTTAAATCATTATACAGGAGGTTCGGACACGTACAAAGCATATTGTACCTAAGGTAAGGGAAATATCACAATCTCATTTTTATCCAAGATTGTTTATACTTTAGTATTTACTGGGGTGTATTTTATCATCCACATCCATGTTTCCTCAATATGTAATATTATTTCCATCCACCTACAATTTTTTAAATCCAATTTTACCCTTCGGTGAGTTTTTGGTAAAAGATATGATAGGAATCTTTTTTCGTTTTTCGTATGAGGTACTTTTTTGACTTTTCCGACAAAAGTACGAGAAGAATGTTTTCTTTTAACTTATACGACATGAATGGATTTTTAAAACATTATTTTCAAGAATCTTCCCTTATAAGTATTCAAGTTTATTTTTAATCAACTTCTTTTAGTTATAATTTTATGACATGTTAAGAAATGAAATGTGTTTTTTGAAGTAGAAAGGATATTTTCCCCAAGAATGGAGTTCAAGTGTTTTATCAAAATTATTTTCCATCTAAGATAATAAAAGGGTTCTGTTTTTATCCCTATTATTACATTGATTTGATTATATTGTGATGATATTATTTTTATGAATTTCTTTATCTTATATGAATTGTTTTATGATGTCATGATGTTTAAGATTCCCATTTTTATTACATGGGTTATGCCATGATGTATGATTTATGATTTTGTGGCACACATAAGAATGGTATAATTATGAGATGGTTGGGACCTATATCTCCCTCCAATGCATTGGGTAAAGATTTTATATCTCATGAGATATACATGGCTAGAAGGGTAGGTTATACCGGTTCAGTGAAACCGGACTGAAACGAGGAGTGAACTCGGTTCAGAAAGGGACTTTGTCCACTAAGATAGTCTTGGCAAAGAGTCTTGACTAATAAGATATGATTCTCTCTGATTATGTGTGTATGCCACAAAGTTTCATGTTTTATGTTATGATTATTGGGATTTCATTTCACTACTATGATTTATCCCATGTTATGAAATCATGATCTCTTTTGCAGGTTATGTTTTCCAAAAGATATGTTCTTATGAATATGACGTGATTGATATTTCTTTTGTTTACCCTTACTGAGCATTTGAGATCACCCATTTATGTTTTCTTTTCCTCAAGATATAATGAAAGGTTTTAGGTAAGAAAAAAATGGAAGATCATTATTGGGAGATGTTGAAGATCTTTCACCACGATTAGAAGATTTTATTCCGAGTTTCCAAAGACACTAAACAATTACGGTCCTTGTGTGTTTGTTTTTCTTATGTATTTAGTATTCCGCAAAAGTAATGTAATATTCATGTACGTCAAGATTCGGTTCTCTACAGTTGGTATCAGAGGAAAGCTTTAGTCAACCTTTGGAAACTATAATGCGAAAACGTTAGTAAGATCCCGAGAGATATTTCTAAAGTATGTCTATGGATGTCCCTAAGGATAAGTATACGTATAAGATATAGTCCTAGAACAATGGTAACGATCTTATAATTTAACCTAAGATTCTAGATATTGAGGGTGATCCCACTTTACTATGTTGTTTTCCATAGCATGATTTTTGCCTCTCACACTATTCATTTTGGGTTTTAGAAAATGGCTGGAAACAGGAAGATTCATGATAATGGAGGATATGAAGGACAATGGAATGATTTTATTCATGAGAAACCAAATGAAACAGGATCTGGAAGTCCAAACATTGTTATTATGCCTAATCAGCAATCTCATAATATGATCAATAATCTCATCCTTGGTATGTTTCCTACCTCAAATAATAAGAGAAAGATGGAGATTCATGATGATCATAGAGGAAAGAAAGTTCAATTTCCCTCATGTAAATCATGTGGGAAGAGGCATCAGGGAGATTGTTTCAAGGGAACTGGAAGATGATTTGGGTGTGGAAAAGAAGGACACAAAGCCAGTAAGTGCAAAAGAAAAGGTTCAGTTAACACTTTGGATGAGGATAATGGTATTTCTACGACATCAATAATGGTTAAATGTTTTAAATATGGAATGTGAGGGCATTATGCAAACCAATGCCCTAAGGGAAAGTCTCATGAAGAGAATAAGTATGGCCGTATGAGTAGTATTTATGTTGATGATGATGAAGAGACTACAAATGATATGTGAGTTGAAAGAATTGTTGAAGCTCAATCAATGGTTTAAGAAGGTAGTGGAATGATTACATGTTTATCAAGTGTAATGTTGTATAAGTAATCTCGTGGTACTATGGAATAAAGAGACATCTTAGGATTGTTACACTGTTGTATTTCCTTATGTTTTGAAAGTGTATGATTAATGGTACCAGTAACCATGAACGATTATTCAGATATTTTTGGAAAGTAGATGATATGCGCATAATGAAGGGATACAGAGACAATTAAATGTTTGATAGTATTCATGAGCTCATGACTGATATAAGGATAAGGTCATATCATGGTTTGAGTATATATAATTTTTGTGATTTTGGAATGTGGAAAGAGATAACTTTTGACAGCATTTATGTTTCACTAAGGTTTAATGGGTATTCATTTTTCAATAGAATACATGATTAAGGTATTCGCATGATTGGAATAAATGATGGTATTCACAGGCTTGGTAGGAGATATTTTATGTAATTGTTTTCTTTATACTATGAGCATGGACCGAAGTATTGTAGATAAGCCTAAAGATTTGAGTGGATTATGTTGGACATAAGTTAGTATTGTTTAAGGATAGAACTTTTTTCTATATTATTCATCGGATGTTATAGTAATATAGTTTTAGAAAAAGGACAACCTGCAGGACGGGCGAAAACCCATCGCGTCGGACAAGGCTGTGGGAATCAAACTCACAACCGAAGTGCAACTGGCCTTTATTTCCTACCACTGACCTACAGGAAGTCCCTGTTTAGTAGAAACTAGTTTTATTATATTAAGTAGTATGATATATGAAGTATAAGTCCATTTTAGGAACCATATATGATTAATCTCACTATAGATGAACTTATGTATTTTTTGATAACTATTCTAACCTTTTGTTTGATACATAAGGAATGACCCATAATTCTATCACATGATTTGCTAACACATCACGAATGAAAAATTCAACTTCATTTCTTTAAGAGATGAAGTGGAAATTGTCCAAAGAACGACCAACGATGAGACTGTACCAAAATCACGAAAGTATTTCTTCTAATTCCAATTTCATCAACATTAGGAAAATTATCTTGAAAACCAAAAATGTTGTCCTAGTGCTCTTATATCTAATGAATCAGATGGTACCTTAGATCGCCACAAATTTATGGCTTTGGGATTTCTTGCTTTTCCATAGCCATGTTCTCTACCACTCTCTATTAGAACATGATGGTTAGATTTCTCTTCCGTATCCATATTATAACCTATATGGAAACACAGTGATTAGTTTATTTGGGTAACCATTACATTTCATACTTTTTTTTAATGATTGGTTTTGGTATTCCTTGTTACGATGTGGGTTTCTATTAAAGAAACTTATGAATAGTAAGCCATTTATAACCCCGACGAATTTTGAAGGCGAAATTCATTTTAATGGGGGTAGAATGTAACAGCCCGAGATTTTATGAAAAATATTCTTTTTAATTTCATTAATGTCTTGTGTTGTATGCTACACCAAGATTACCTTGCGCTATACGCAACACCGTATTAGCTTGCAGTATACGCAACACTATTCTTGGATCGTGTTACACACAATTTTGATAATTGTTGTTCTATGTAACATTGATTATATATATATATATATATATATTCAATGTATAAATGAAATATGGTTGGATTATTTTATACGAAACAACGAAGGATTCTTTCACAACACGCAACCCTTACATGGCTTGCATTACACGCAATCACGACCTTCCTCGATAGCGTGTGTTATACGCAATACAGGGTTTTACTAAACAATGATATATTATTAAAATATTATTATAAACTAGCCGTTATGAATAGTATTAACGAAATTTTTAAATTTATAACATTATTATTCATCTTACACATTTTATAGATCATGGTATAAGAACAAAAATAAATTTTTTGGGTAAAATAATTATTTTTCAAAAAATGAAGTTTTGCCGCCTTTTGATGGTGCACCCACATTAAATCTAGTTTTGTTATGATTATAAGTTCAATTTGACAAAATAAAATTCTTCTTTGGAATCATGAAATAAACATTTACTTTGGATAAATTCTCATATCATTCTGGTAACTTTCATATTTTGATGAATAGTAAAAACACGCTATATTTTAATTAAAAACAACTTTTTTCCATCGCAATAATTTATATGGTTAAATTATAATATTGAATGGTTTTAAAGTATAAATATAATATATTTTTACCATTTAATATAATTTATTCCATTATCATTGATTCAACCTTGAATTCGTCGGATAAATCAATTCAATCTTTTGTAATGTTTTAAAGAAAAACTCGTTTTCTTTCGACAACAGGATTAATATTAATTTAATTTATGCAACTTTTGTGTATTGAATTTGGAAAAATGGATTCCATATTTGGAATCAGTGGATCTAGATTATGTTAATAAGCTACTTTTTATTTTTGGGAATTATGAATAGTAGCTACGGTAAATTTTATTTACCATAGTTAAAGGTAAATCAGGTAATTAAGGGTAAATATAATATTATAAAATTACCCTAACACATGTCAAAATCCTATTGGATGACCAAAAGATGACCCATATCACCTAAGGGTCGGATTAAATTCATTTAATGTACTTTTTTACATAAAAATAATTTAATTATTATTAAAACCAAAGAATGTGACAACATGTCACTTTCTTAAATCTTATAAGTATAATAATTTTAATTTAGTGATACACTTCATGAAACTTCGAAAATGAATAGTATCCAGAAATATAATACAATTAGATACATCATAGAAATTTATTTAGAATTTTTAGGGATTAAATAATTATCATTTATTATGATGCAATGATGATGCAGTAATTGTCTTATTAATGAAATATTGACATAATTGATGTAATAAATAACCAAATAAATGTAATTTAAGACTTTTAATGAATTAAACTAATTTTATAGGTTAATATGACATGTTATTACTGATATAATTAATTTTTTTCGAACCAATAATCCTGTTATGATTTTCACAAAAATCAATTACTAAATAGTGTCAAAATTGACATAAAATGGTTTTTAAAAAACATATTATATTATTAATTGTTATTTTATTCCTAAAAATCTATGGTTCAGCCAAATGACTTAGATAACGTTATATATATTAATAATAATAAACTTGGGGTTCTTTCGGCTTCTTATATTATGTTTATTAACATTATAGTGTAAGAAAACAAGAAGACACGGTAAAAGTAAAATTATCTAACATAAAGTTCAATATAAATGATAAGGTTAAAATAGGAATCAAAACTTGTCTAAATTCTATTGTATAAGAGTATTTCGACCCATATCCACCTTATCTCTAAAAATAAATCAATTTGGAGCTATTTAAAACCGAATTTGGCTTTATAATAAAATAATATATTTAGTTATTCCAAAGGTTCCCCTCTCCCCCCAAATAAAAGGGCACCCCCTCCCTCTCTTCCTCACACCACTTTGAACCTTCAAGCTCCGCCAAACTCTGAAAAATTCTCTTATCTACTTCCCTAGAAACATCCTATAGGTTGTGGTCTTCCTCAAAGACCAATTTTAGTGCCCTAAGAGGAGGTCTCAAAAGGCGCTTCAAGGAAGAGGTAATTTCTGTTACCGATTCTTTCATCTTTATTTCTTCTTCCGCTTCTTATTCATTAGTTGTTTCATTATGAACTAATAACATCATTATCACTCATATACGGATATGTTATTATAATTATGAAACAACCCTATTTCACCATCTATCCATCCTACGGAAAAAGAAATCACCGCGCGTGCGTACGTACGGAATACCGTCTCCACGCCGTGGTGTAAACTATTTTCCACCACCACCTTACTTGGATGGGTATAATGGTGTAAATAATGACTATATATGACTATTATAAAGTGATATTGATTCTTAAATAGTATACATACACTCCAATACAATTCCACAATCATAGGAACGATATCATCACTCGTGCGTACGTACGGAATACCGTCTCCATGATGTGATGCGACTCGTTCTACATGATCTTCATTGCATAATGATTATATAAATGAATTTAATGAATGAAAATGATATATATTACACTAATACCATTATGGAAATAAGGTATCTATATCTTAAAGTGAAGATTAAGAATTTATTCGACAAAACTCGTATAAGAACAAAAAGTAATAAACACCCAAATAACAAGTAGTAATGAAATATTACTACTATGAAGCTAAGAATATGACCATATATGATATCATAAAAATAAGTATGATTCTTCAATAAGTAAATAACATTATTTAAATCATTATATAGGAGGATCAAACACGTACAAAGCATATCAGACCTAAGGTAAGGGAAATAACACAATCCCATTTTTATCTGAGATTGTTTATACTTTAGTATTTACTTGTGTTTATTTTATCATCCACATCCATGTTTCCTCAATATGTAATATTATTTCCATCCACCTAAAATTTTTTAAATCCAATTTTACCCTTCGGTGAGTTTTTGGTAAAAGATATGAAAGGAATCTTTTGTCGTTTTTCGTACGAGGTACTTTTTTGACTTTTCTGACAAAAGTATGAGAAAAATGTTTTCTTTTAACTTATACGACATGAATGGATTTTTAAAACATTATTTCCAAGAATATTACCTTATAAGTATTCAAGTTTATTTTTAATCAACTTCTTTTAGTTATAATTTTAAGACATGTTAAGAAATGAAAACTTTTTTTTGAAGTTGAAAGGATATTTTCCTCAAGAATGGAGTTCAAGTGTTTTATCAAAATTATCTTCCATCTAAGATAATAAAAGGGTTCTGTTTTTATCCCTATTATTACATTGATTTGATTATGTTGTGATGGGATTATTTTTATGAATTCCTTTATCTTATATGAATTGTTTTGTGATGTCATGAAGTTTAAGATTCCCATTTTTATTACATGGGTTATGCAATGATGTATGATTTATGATTTTGTGGCACACATAAAAATGGTATCATTATGAGATGGGTGGGACCTATATCTGCCTCAAATTCATTGGGTAAAGATTTTATATCTCATGAGATAGACATGGCTGGAACAGTAGGTTATATCAGTTCAGTGAAACAGGACTAAAACGAGGAGTGAACTCGGTTCAGAAAGGGACGTTGTCCACTAAGATAGTCTTCGAAATGAGTCTTGACTAATAAGATATGATTCTCTGTGATTATGTGTGTATGCCACAAAGTTTCATGTTTTATGTTATGATTATTGGGATTTCATTTCACTACTATGATTTACCCCATGTTATGAAATCATGATCTCTTTTGCAAGTTAAGATTTCTAAAAGATATGTTCTTATGAATATGATGTGATTGATATTTCTTTTGTTTACCCATACTGAGCATTTGAGCTCACCCTTTTATGTTTTCTTTTCCTCAGGATATAAATAAAGGTTTTAGGTAAGAAAAAAGGGAATATCTTTATTGGGAGATGATGAAGATCTTTCACCACGATTAGAAGATTTTATTGCGAGTTTCCAAAGACACTAAATTATTACAGTCCTTATGTGTTTGTTTTTCTTATGTATTAAGTATTCCACAAAAGTAATGTAATATTCTTGTATGTCAAGATTTGGGTCTCTACAATGAATCTATCACCATCACACACCATACCCATAATTTATTTTTAGTAATTCTTATTTTAATTGAATTGTGTGATTAAAACACATTTATTTATATTTAGATGATAAAATATTTTTTTTCAAGTGTGATATTTTACTATGCATTTAACTATGCAATTTGTATCTGCAATTATTTTTAATATATAATGTTTTTTATATTTAAGAGATAAATATCCCATATATAGAGAATGATTATGATTAAAAACTCATTTTTGAAATCATCAGGTCAAAATTTGGTTACGGTGAACTTATGAAAAAAAATTTATAAAAAATTTATGAATAGTATAAATACAATTTTGAGTGCTCGGCTTGTTTAATGACATCATGATTATGTATTGCGTAATATAAAATTCTGGTAAACCCTTCTAGATTATAATAACATAATTTTTGTCAAAAAATTGATAACATCAAGGTAAAATACCACGGTCAAGCCCATGGTTTTGAATATTCCACTACCCAGGTGTCCAAGGAAATTAATAAACAAATCTTCCCCTTTTTCTATAAATACCCAACCATTATCCATTATATTTCATTTCCAATTCCTCCTTTATGAATATTGTAAATTTTTACCTCCCAAGGATTCATATAAAGGTTTCCTCAATCCCCCAATACCCAATTATCCAATTTTAAGATTTACACATCATGGTAAGGTAAATCTCAACATCTCTTTTCCATTCAAGTTCTCTTTTTCTATGGTATGTCTTTAAAATTTCCATAAAATGTTATTAACCCCATTTTTTTCTACCACATTACTATATTAATAATATTTTATTAATTTTATACCCTACCCGTATGATTTAAATTTTTTTCTAAAATAATGATTCGTACCGATTATGCAACAGAATTTTCATCTCAAAATTTCTCTATTTTTATCATGAAATAATATTGTTTTAATTTTTGAATACCAAAAAACATTAATTTTCTAGGTTTATTAACCTAGATGTTTAATGATCAATTTTATTCTGGTATTAACCTACATAAAACCCACATTCCTTTTTCATGGGTTAATAACGATAGAAATATCTTGTATTTAATCACTTATTTTTTAAAACACAGTGATTTTTATATGAAAATATTTTATTTTATTATAAAATGGTTATTTATGAAATGTTTTATTATTATTTATGTGGATAAAGTTAATTTATATATATAAATATTTTATGTTCCCTGATAGAGATCTAATGAATTGTGTAAATAATTTAATCTCTATATAAGACATGTTTCATAATACCTTGGTGAATAACCATGTAATTTTCCATAACACCTCAGTGAAAAACAATGGTGAGCTAATTGTGAATATCAAAAATAATTGTTCTATCCACATTCACATGTTATTATTCATGTTATTATTGTTATTATATGCCTATTTTTCATGTCACTTTGTAAGTGTTCTAGTTGAGGTGGATATAGATGCTACTTTGGTTGAGGAGGTTGTTTTGACAACTAGAGATGATCAGTTCAATTTGGAGATTTAGTATGAGAGAGAACCAATTTTTTGTTGAATTGTCATTTTTTGGGAATATGGACTTTGATTGCAACCAGAATAAGGTTTTTGGTTTATGAAAAACTAAAGGGCACTCAGATGATTTCTATAGGAAGAAAAATGTGATGGATCCTTGGTCATTTAGTGAGCCAATTAACATCATCAATCAGGATACAGTACAAGCTATTGTGACTAGAATTGATCCTACCATTAAGGTCGCGGTGCATTCTCCTGCACAGCCTATTAATTCTTTTGTCTACATTGGTTTTCTCAGCTCCAATGTAGGGAACTCAGTCTGTCCCTCTAGCACAGGAATTAGTTGCTCCTACCCTTCACACCTCTGAGTTTGATCATGTTTCTCAAGCTCTAGCATAGGGAGAACTGGGTTCTATTCATCAGGTCTCAGTGTAGGTTCCAAATGTGTCAGTCTCAGTGCAAGTCCCAGCAGGGTCGACTCTAGTGCGGGCACTAGTGCCGGTCCCAATTCAGGTCCTAGTGCAGGTCCCATTTCAAGACCCAGTACAGGTCCCAACTAAGTCAATCCCAATGCAGGTATCATATGATTCGGCTCCAGTGCAGGTCACAGATGAATCGTTTCATTCTTATTCTTAGTTGGTTTCTCAGGTCCCTGGACAAGACACATTACAGGAAGCCCCTATTTCAGGTATGGTTTCATCTAGGCCAATTATGGCAATGTTGTTTATGGGTCTGTGAGAAGGGTTTTTGATGGTAGTTTTGTTTCTAAATCTGTGAGCAGAGGTCCTCTACAGGTGTTGGAGATATAAAAAAATGAGACTACTATCCAGAATCTTGTTCAGTCAGTTGTGAAAGATCTGTCTCCCCAAATTGATAAGACATGATCTAGTGAAATGCTGAAAAATGCTAAGGGTTATTTTTTCTTTGGTTCCATAGTCTAAGGCTGAAAGGAAGACTTATTCATAGGGAATCCATGAACTTGTTAAATTATTAAATAATTTCACACCATTGAGTGGCTCATTTTGGTGTGATGACAAGGTTGATTCGTCTGCTGAAGAGTTACCTCAATCTCTAGGATCCAATGTGGCTTTTTCAACTCCTACATAACCTGTTAAAGATATGGGAAAGAAGAAGAAAACTTTGGAAAATATCAAGAAAAAGCAGATGCACCAGGATGGTGGGCCTAACATTAGGTCCAAATCTTCCCTTCCATGAATATTTTCTTCTGGAATTGACAGGGGCTTGAGAATTCTCCCACAATCACGACCCTTAGGCACTATATTATGGCCAAAAAACCATGTCTTATTGGTATTATTGAACCTCACATGCCCTTCTACAAATGGAAATCATTTAAGTGGTCGACTATTGGATACTCTCTGGTTTCCCATAATGCATGCATTCCTCTTAAGAGTCACTTTGGGTTTTGAAGCATGATAGCATCTCGTTAGTTGCTTCTCATTATGATTAGCAATCGGTCACTTTATCTGATGATATTGATGGTCATGTTATGCCTTTCAACTTTGTTTATGCCTTGAATCATTATATTAGAAGACATGATTTATGGTCAGCTCTAGAAAATATAGCACTTGAAATGAGGCAGAGTTTGATTATTATTGGTGATTTCAATTCGGTGCATAGGCCTGAGGACAATACAGGGAACAGTTTCAACAGAATTGATGCTAATGAATTATTTTCTTTCCTTGACACTTGTAATTTGATTGAGGTTCCAATCATCAGAGATGATATACATGGAGAAGATACACTCTAAATGGGCTTCAAGCTAGCAGAATTTAAAGGTGATTTTGTCATGTGGATGAGGAACGTCAGAATTTTTCCTTATCTTGTATCAAACTTCCAAGATTTCATTCTGATCACATTCGTCTCTTTCTGGATTTTTTTTTGACATAGTAATATCATCTCCCTGGCCTTTTATGTTTAATAATGCCAGGTTATCTATCCTAGGTTCTGGGCAGATTGTTATTGAAGCTTGGGAGACTTCTATCATTGGAAGTCCTTTCTACATTATGATTATGAAACTTAAGGCTGTGAAGGCTAATCTTAAATCGTGGAGTAAACAGTATTTCCCACGCCTTGATCTGGATATTCAACGTGCAGAGGCTAATCTCTTGTAGTGTCAATGAATTAATGAGGGTCAGGATGTGATCTCTAGGGATGATCTCCTTGCACTTTCAAAATTCAATGAGCTTCTGGCCTTAAAGTAAAATCTATAGTAGAACCAATTTAATGTCAAGTGGTTGAAATATGGTGACAGAAACACAAGATTATTCAATTTCTTTCATAGAGATAAGAAGGTGAAAAGTGGCATGAATTTTATCATGGTGGATGAAGCTATTTTTCCCTTTGACAATGATATTTATGGTGCTGTTTGAAAATAATTTGAAAACCAATACAAGGATCCAAGCACTAGAAATAGTCATACAATGTTTGGAAATATTCCTTCTATGATTAAAGCCTCTCAGAATGACATGATCACTAGTATCCCCACTGAGGAGGAGGTCAGCAAAGCTATTTTTTCAATGAATGTTAATAGTGTGGTAGGACCGGATGGTTTCTCTAATAAGTTTTTCATGTCTTATTGGGATATTATTCATACTGAGTTTGTTAATGGTGTTAGAGATTTCTTATATCATATTTAAATCCTGTTTGGTGCCAATGCTATATTTATTAATTTGATTCCAAAGAAGAGTAATGTTCTTGATGATTATGATTTCAAGCCTGTATAAATCGTGAATACTCTTCAAAAAGTTATCTGTAAAATTTTGGGTAATAGATTGTGAACCATTTCTAAAGATCTTACCTCCACCAATCAATTTGGGTTAGTTCTTGGAAGAAACTTTCAAAACCTCTTGTTCACAGCTTCTGAATGTGTCAATATTATGATTAAGAGAGGGTGGTATGGTAATATGGCTCTTAAAGTTGATATTTCGATGGATTTTGATACAATGAAGTGGGGTTTTATTTTTCCAATCTTGAGAATGTGTGGGTTCTCTAATGGGTGTATCAGGTTGATTAGCTTCATTCTTAAAATCTTTATGCTCTATGTTCTTGTTAATGTTTCTCCTAGAGGATTCTTTACATGCTCAAGGGGAGTGAGAAAAGGTGATCTATTGTCTGGACTTCTCATTTCCCTTGCTGAGGACTATTTGAGTTGATGTATTTCTAATCTTGTGTATGTTGGCTTGTATCAACAGACGAGTTTTGGAAGAGGCTGTTTTGCTCCTTCGCATCTTTTTTAAACTGATGATATTAAGTTGTTTGGGATGGCTGATAAAATCACCATTCTATATATTAAGGAAATATTTGAGCATTATGAGGAGGTCTCTGGTCAAGTTATCATCTGGGGGAAATACTTTGTGTTTTTTGGGGTGGGGTGATCATTTCCAAGAAATACAAACTTACTCGGAGGCTTGGGGTTTAGATGAGATCTATACCTTTTAATTATGTTCGGGTTCCTCGTTTTTTGGGTGCAGTTAAAAGATGATACTTTGATAATATTTATGTCAGAATTCTTAATCAGTTGGCTATGGGGAAAGGGAAATATATGTCAAAGTCAGGGCATGTATTTTTGGTCAACTCTTTGATTACTTCCATGTGTGTTTATGTCTTTCTTCTCTACAGATGGCCTATAAATATTATCAAAGATTTTGCAGAGTTTGATTAGTAATTCTATTTGGACTGGCTCATTTTGTGAAATAAAGCTTCTTACAGTAGCTTGGAGTGATTGTATTAGGCCTATTGACATGGGAGGTATGGGGCTCAAAGATCGTAATCTTTTTAATGAATCTCTCATTAAGATGTTTACCTGGTCTCTTTTGAATTATAATGATTTATATTTGGAATTCTTGTGCAATAAAATTGGGTCCCGGCTTTTAAATAGGTATTCTCTTTATGTCCCTTCCTCGATTTGGTCTTCCATCAAGCATGATTATCTCATCCTTTATCATTCCTCCAAATGGGTTGTTTTAGACAATTCCACCTTGAATTGTTGGCAGACTGTCTGGATATCTTCTTCTATTGTTGATGTCATTGACATTCCCCCTTTGTTGAGGAATCTCTCTATTTCTGAATTTCTACATACTAGCAATGATCCATATCTTCTTCCAGGTCCGTTGAAGATTTAATTTGATTTATATCATTACTCTTCTTTGGGACTATGATTTGGCTGCCAAATGTTCTTGGATCCTTAAGAAATAAGAGGGATTATTAATCTATGTTTTCTACTCGATTTCTGGTCCCTTCTTGGTTGTTGATGTTTCACACTGCCTTTTTTCAACCAAATCATTATATTCTCATATGGAGGATTTGGAAGTGCATGCTTCCTTTACAATGGACTTTGTAGAAGGCTGCATTTTCTCTTGTACCTATTTGTCTCTTTTGTCTCGCTGCAGATGAAACTGTTGATCATTTATTCATCTCATGTAAATTTTCATTCTGTATATGGATATACTTGTAGGGAATTTTTGGATATCAATTGAACTTGTAAGGTTTTGGTCAGCTTATAGAGTCTATGTATTAGGCTCATTGCAGTACTCAGGGGAAAACTTTTCTTA
This sequence comes from Viscum album, assembly GCA_963277665.1. Classification (NCBI taxonomy): domain Eukaryota; kingdom Viridiplantae; phylum Streptophyta; class Magnoliopsida; order Santalales; family Viscaceae; genus Viscum; species Viscum album. The sequence goes on from OY728122.1 coordinate 1,151,959,357, forward strand.
TCTCTTCTGTCTCAGCACATGTATCATTTATTTGGAGAGCTCGTAATGCCCTTGATTTCAGGAACAAAATTATCCCGACTTCTGTTGGAATTCGGGAGATTCATATTGGTGTCATGGCGACTACTCGGGCTGTCATTGGTGTTATGTGTAAAGATGTTTCTGATCTGGTGATCTTGGTGTCTCTTGGGATTTCTGGTAGATGTAAAAGACCTCATGTGATGAAGTATATTCGATGGATACCCCTGATTTCTCAGTGTCTGAAAATTAATGTTGATGGGGCTACATCAGGTGCTCCAGGACCTCCGGGCTATGGTGGTGTCTTCGGCACTTATAGAGGGTTTGATAAAGGCTATTTCTATCACCTTCTTGGGAATTTTTTGGCAATTGAGGCTGAGTTATGGGTTATCGTCCAGGTTGTACAGTATGATTCTTTTCATGGGTGGACAACTTTATGGTTGGAATCTAACTCTACTTTGGTGGTTGACATTCTTCAAAACTGATCATGGAATGTTACATGGAGAATTATTTTATATTGGGATGATTTTCTAAAGCTTGTAGAACAGTTTTGTTTGGTTGTCAATCATGTTTATAAGGAGGTGAATCAAGTTGTTGACTCTCTTTCTAAGCGTGCCACTAAGGAGGTTAGTTCTTTTTTTTCCTTTGTCACACCAACTTTCTATTGTGAGTTGGTGGATGTGGATGCACATGGTGATGTATACATGCGGTTTTGTTAGCCCCTCCTATTTCTTCACTCTCACTGACTTTATTATTTTTTAATAAAATTTTCTAGGAAGAGGCTTTCTGCCTGTTTTTGAGCTTTCTGGTTATGTACCTTATTTCCAAAAAGCTAAATGTTAAAATATCAACTTTTTATACAAAGTAATGAGCATTTAATGTAATAAAATGAGGTATTACATTGATGGTTTTGAAGGATGTTTTACTAATTTTTTTATATAATGATTTGAAAACTCTCGGAAGTTCCATTGAGAAGACCATAAATATAGGAAATATTCTTGTTATTTTTGAGAAATATAAAGTATTTAGTTTTTGAGAATATAAATTATTTTCTGGATATGATCAAGTGGGTCCTGTTCAAGCACAAATATACCTAGGGGTAAAAATACCAAAAAGGTGCATTGGGCCTGACTCATTATAACCGAGTTCCATAATATGGGCCTTAATACGCACCATGTTTTACCGTCCTTGTGGATATGTTTTGTTAAAAAACATATATGAACAATTATGATGTATTTATAGAAAATTTAATTATTTTTTAAGACTACCATATTTAATCGTGTTGTTTTAAGCTATGAAATACAATTAAATTTTCAGATTAATAAATGGAACATATTTCCTACGATTTTTTCTAATTTTTGAAAATGGAGAGAAATATGAGAAACAGTGTAAATAGTTTGGAATCAAACAAGGAGCGGACGTCTTTTCATAATAATGGGGAATGGAAAACATCATGTGAATGATAAATCATCTAACACGAGTTGTGAAAAAATTACTTGAATCACGATGAGAGTCCAGATTTACCTTAATGAGAATACATTTCCAATGAACCATTTATGCATAAATTACCACCTTCATTCAGTAGAACTACCAACCAATTTATTACTAGACAATGGATAATATCTATAAAAAAGTTAACTTTTTACATCATTTTTCATAATAATAGAATGTCACCATAGTTTTGTACCACATAGAGAAAGAAGCTTACCAGTATTGGACACTAGTTAAAAATATTAATCCAAGAGTGGATATTGATGCAATGGAGTGGGTAGTGTTCATGGAAACCTTTTTCAAAATATACTTCCCCCTTTCAATGAGGAAAATGGAAAATAATTCCTAGAGATGAAGCTGAAGAAAAATGAATATCTGGGAAAATATGAGGTGAAATTCACAAGAATCTCCTATTACTCCTTTATCATTTTGATCGATCCTAAAGGGAAGGTTTAGAGACTATTTTATGGACTAATACTCCATCTATGGGATAATCTAGCCAATCAAAACTATGAAAACTTGGAGGAGATCCTGAGCAGTTCAATGAAAGTTGAACTGGATTTCAAATAGATGCAATGTTCTAATAGATCAAATGAAAATAATATGTATTTGGATTCACACATGGGGAGGATCATTGATCATGGAATAATAGAAATGAAAGTAAAACATCCAACATGAAACAAATGTGGGAAAAATAAATTGGGGAACTACTTTCTCAGCAGTGGGAAATGAATCATGTGTAGATGAAATTTTCATATATCTTAGATCTATCTTAGTGATGTGAAGCCTCAACATATAAACACTAACAACAATGGGAATATGATGTAGGCCAAGCTTGAAATTCAATGCTTCAAGGGTGGATTGCTCATGAAATTTTTACATCACAATACAAATTAGCTGATAGTATAGGGGAATCACCATCAACATCAGCATAGGACATGGGACAAAGGACATTCTTTTTCTATCATTAAGGATAAAGTTTAAGATCAAAAGGATTTAATTGTGGGTACTCTCATTATTATCTCAAATCTACCGAGTGCATTGTTTTGTTTTGGTTCAATGAATTCCATTATTTCCTATATTATTGTAAATAATATGGAATAAATGCATGGACTACTAGACTTATAACTACCAGTCAAGACTCTTAAAGGGATTACCCATGAATAAATAGTGTATAAATCACTAGAATTTACATTGGTGCGCATAATCTCATCAAAAATCTTGCATTCTTTTCAATTATGATTTTAACTTATACTAGTGATACAGTAGATCAAAAATTATTATACTCATATCAACTACTTAATCAATGAAATGTCACAACTCATGATTATAAAACAAATAGTTATCACCAAATCAGAGATATATCATCCTAATCATTATTTAGAAGCATTACCCATAGCCTTCCATATGAAAATTATGGGTGAAGATAATGAAAGAAATGAATGTTCATAAATAAAAAAAATCCCCATTTATAAAAATACATTAATGTATTTCATGAAGAGATACATGGACATCCCCCAAAAAGATATGTAGAGTTCCCTATGGGACTCATGCCTTGATCCAAGCTGATATCAAAGACCATGTATAGAATAAAATATGTGGAACTTGAGTAATTAAGGAAAACACTCCAAGATCTTTTGGAGAGTGGTTTTCTCTGAACAAGTATTCCTCCTTTCGGATCAAAAGTCTTATATGTGAAGAATAATGATATATCAATGCCCTTATACGTTGATCATTTAGAATTTATTAGGATCAAAGTGAAGAAAAAGTACCCTCATCCATGAATAGAAGATTTATTTGACCATCTATTTACGGATCAATTCATCTCAACAATTTATCTTCGATCTTGTTATCATCAAGTATGGGTGAAGAAATATTTTATTCCATATAATACATTTTAACCAAGATATCATCATTATGAGTTTATTTGTTATTCTTTTCATTTTGACTAATTCTCCAGATTTTTGTGGGATTTTATGAATTGTGTCTTTAAGGACAACCATGATAACATTGTGGTTGTTTTTCTGGATGATTTTATGATTTATTCTAAATGTTACGAGTAGCATAAATATCATTAGAGGGTTATATTGATAACTGAGAGGAAGGAGAGGCTATTTTGAATGTTCAAAAAATATGAATTTTGGTTACAATGTGTTGCTTTGTGGGGAACATTTTAACCAATGAAGGACTGTCCATTGTTCCTTCTAAGAAAATGGTTTTGGAGGAGTGGCCTCAACCTACAATAGTAAATGAGATTCATTGATTCCATGGATACAAGGGATACCATAAGAGGATTGTGAAAAACATTTCAGAAATTTCAAATATAGTAACCATGTTAACTCGAAAAGGGGTCTCGTTCTTCTAGACAATGGAGGGTGAAGAATCTTTCGAAGAGTTGATGATGATATTTTGTAATGCCCCCATGTTAACTCTAACCTCTATCAAAGAAGAATTTGTTATTTTTAGTGATACTTATCTAAAATGTATTGCGTGTTTCATCATGAAAAATGATAAGGTGATGGCTTATGTATCTCGATAGTTGAAGCATCATGAGATAAACTATCATGCACATGACCTACAACATTCTACGGTTGTTGTTTTCTCTGAATGTATGGATGAACTATATTTTTTGTCAAGAAATGTTATATATACACTCACGATCAATGTTTAAATTATATTTTCTTGAAAAATGAGTTGAACAAGAGACATAAGAGATTGATAGAAATTATTAAAGACTAATATGGTTAAATTCGTTATCACCTATGAAGAGAAAAAAGTCACTGATGCATTAAGCAAGAAAGACCGTGTTTTCATGGAAGTGATGAGGATTCAAGGGGATCCATTGATCTAAGACCTAGTAAAACTAGACATGGGAATCATAAGGGAATTCACATCCTCGACCCTATCCCAAATTATTTCTGAACAATCATTACTAGAGAAGATAATGAAGTATCAAATAGTATTTTCTTTTTTTGTAGAAGAATATAGTTTCCAGGAAGAAAGGGGAGTTTCATCAACTAAATATAGATCAATAAGGTTTATCTAAATTTAATAAAAGGATATGTGTTATATACATTCTACAAAAAAAGAAAGATATTATGGATGAATCTCTTAACTGTACTTTATGTATACATCCTTAATGAAATAAAATTTATTAGGGCCTTAAGGATCATTATTGGTGGGATAATATAAAAATAAATATGTATAACTAAACTACAAGGTTCCTAGTGTGTCCAGAAGTAAAGATAGAGAGACAAATTCATAAAGTGGCATTACCACCAATGCATATATTGGAATGGAAGTGGGACAATATCCCTATGTAATTTTTCACTGGTCTCCCAAAAACATCCAATGGAAATAATGTGGTGTGTGGTATAGTGGACAACCTCACCAAGACTACTAATTTAATCTCTATTCATGAAGATATCCCTAGTCTATGAGTTGTTAAAATTTTTTTCCAGAGGGCCCGGTTGGATTCATGATCGATCCAACCCGACCATACTCCTACATTATACAATAATATAGTGTGGTATGCAAAATGGATCATATGTATTCAAGTATTACATCACCGTAGACGGTTTGTTAAATGGACGCATGGTGCCAAAGTTATGGCCAAAAGACCGTATAGTGTCGAAACTGGTCCAGGATCAGTCTGACCCAGTCAGAATAACCCAGCCAGCCCAGGCCCTACCCGCTGGTTCTAGCCAGAGACGCTTTGGGCGGTCTAGTCGGGCAGCCTGACATGGGTGGCACGGTGCGGCCACGGGGCGGCACTGATTCCGCGAGGGCCACAAGGACCACGGAGGCCATGGGGGCCGCGGAGGCCACGGGGTGGTGCAGGGGCCACAAAGGCAGTGAAGTCATTGGACAGTGGAGCCCACAGGGGCCATGTAGGGCCATAAGGTAGTGTGGTCATGGAGGCTACGAGGCCCATAGGGTGGCGAGGCCACGGGGGCCGCGAGGTCGCGGGACGGTGGAGGCCGTAGGGCCATAGGGGGCCATGAGGCCACGGGACGACGGAGGCCATGGAGGGCTATGAGGCGGCAGGCCACGGGGGCCGTGGAGGGCTACCGGGCAGTGAGGCCGTGGGGGCGGAGAGGCTACGGGACGATGGAGTCCGCGGGTTAGTGGTCCTCCATGGCCGGTCGTGTAGCACAGTTGTGCGTCGTGCCTTCGCCAGCGGTAGGCATGGCCAGTCGCCCTCTGTTTTTCACCTACGTTGAAGTTAGTCGTGGAGTTGGTCGTGGTTCTCAAGTTACACTGGTTCCAAACACCGGAACCGGTCACATGCACCATCGCGAAGAACACACAAAATAACCAGAAGGTTTTCAGAGGGGTCTGGCAATATTTGTTTGTTCCGTACCCTCGGCATTAGGACAGTAGCAAGCGGCTAAAGGGGAATGATACAATGTAAGAGGAAAATTAACCTTGATCAATTTAAAACACACCCCTACCTCGTTCATTTGTTGACGTCGATGAGGAGGGAAGGATGGTCATTGATTGAAAATGTCCCACTTTGGAGGATGTCCTGAGGAAGAACTCGAAGACATTGGAGAACATTGGTGTTCTTCATTGGAGAAGCGTTCTTCGTGGAAGAAGCTCTTCATTGGAGAAGATTAATCCTCCCAAAAGCTCTCCTCCTATCCTTCACCAAATAAATTCCCCCAATCCCCACCCAAAATGAAATATCCAACATAATAGACTATTTTATCTATTTAGTTTGAGGAAATAATTTTATATTGGATTAATTTAATAATTGATGAGTTGGTACAGTTAATCAAAGGGGGTGGAATAATTAATGTGGAGGAAGTTTTGGAGACTTCTCCACATTAAAGAGGGATTTTATGAGTTGCTCCCATTATGACGGTTTGTGTGGCTCCACCTTTAGGAATTCAAAAATGGGGGTTTGTTCAGGTGGTCCCCACCTCTTAACATCTACATGGAAGGTTTAGGCTCGGGTGGTCCCCACAACCTCAACCCATGTTGAGGGGTTTAATAAATAAAAAAGTTAACCATTTTTATTTTATTTTATTCATTCATGAAATGAACAAAAATAAAGTTCACTCTCGACCCATTGGAATCATGGTAATGGTATCCTTAAGAGAATATTGGCATTGCGAGTTCAACGGTGACCTCATATTTCAATTCCGAGCACCGGTTCAAATGTTACAAACACCCACCACTACATTTACTGAACGTAACTGAAATAACATTAAGAAAATCATTCTGGGCACACCGTGCCTCGGTATCACGATCCTTCAATTTTCACGGACTTGTAAAATTTTCCATATATTTGAAAAATATTACATGGAATTTTTAGTTCTTTAGAATCTCCCCACCTTAGGGCTTTACGACCCCCTCAGACACATCACAAAAATATGAAAACAAGTGGGGGTACTGAGCATGTATCTAATCCCCCCACTCCCATGTTCTCTCTTGGAGGTTATCGTACTGCCATTGAACGCACACTAGAGGTATCGACCACCCCTGAAGTACCCCCTCTTATCCATCCTCAATCTCAATTGGAACCTCCTTAAAAGTCACCCCATCGTCGACGTCCAGCTCTCCATGGTCGATGATGTGCGATAGGTCGTTCACGTATCTCCTCAGTTGGGATACGTGGAAGACATCGGGCACCCAGTGAAACTGCAGGGGAAGTGCTAGGCAGTAATCCACCACGCCAACTCTACTGAGGATCTGGAAGGGTCCAATGAACCTCGGAGATAACTTTCCACCTCGACCAAATCTCCATAAACCTCATTGGGGTGAGACCTGTAGAAAGACGTGGTTTCCATCCTCGAACTCTAGAGGTCTCTATCTCCTGTTGGCATAAGACATATGCCTACTCTTTGAAGTCTTCATCCACTCCTCGATTACCTTCACTTTCTCTGTGGTAGCCCGTACCATCTCTGGTCACACTAGTGCTAACTCCTCTGTGTCATTCAAGCACAAAGGAGATCTTCAGGGTTGCCCATACAACACCTTAAAATGTTCCATCCCAAAGGTAGTGTGATAGTTGTTGTTGTATGAAAACTCCACCAAAAGAAAGTGATCCTCCCTGCTGCGACTAAAGTCAAGGACACAAGCACGTAGCATATCCTCGAGGGTTTGAATGGACTGCTCAGTCTAACCAACCGTCTGAGGATGACGTGATCCCCACCTTCATAAAATCAATCAGGTGCTTGTCCTGTGGATATCTATGCACGTCGAGTCTTGCAGTCAGTGTCCTCACGCTGCGCCTCCCTGACTCGCAAAAGAAGTGTGGGAGTGACTGTAAGAGACTGAAGGAATGGTGCTCCATCAAATTCCAAAAAGGCTTTCTGTATAGCAGCCAACTTCTATGTTTCCTTACCTAGCAGTTGTATACCAGATCTCTAGCTAAGTGAATCTACTACAACGTTCCCCTTCCCAGAAGTATAGTCTATCCTTGAGTAATAGTCCTGGAAGAACTCAAGAAAACGTCATTGTCTCAGGTTCAGGTCCTTCTGAGTGAAGATATACCTGAGACTCTTGTGATCATTGTACACTATAAAATACTTTCCCATGAAGTAATGTCACCACATATTCATGGAAAAGACCACTGCTGCTAACTCCAGGTCATGGGTAGCGTTGTTCTGCTTAGGTTGTCTCACCTATTGAGAACCATATGTGATCACTACTCACTCCTATATCAAGACACATCCAATCCAGGTCTCTGATGTGTCGTAGTAAACTAAATAACCTACTCCCTCTTTCAGTATCCTCAAGATGGGGGCACTAGTTAGCCTCTGTATTTGCTCTTGAGAACTATTCTAGCATCTCTCTGACCACACGAAAGGCTTACCCTTCATCATCAATGATGATTGTGGTACTAAAACAATGGAGAAATATGGAACTAATATCTGGTAGTATCAAGAAAATCCCAAGATACTATGTATCTCCATAACACTCCTAGGGGGATTCCAAGCATGTACTGCCTCAATTTTCGCCGGATCCATTGCAACTCCAGCCTCTGAGATGACCTGTCCTAGTAATTAAACCTCTCGGATCCAAAACTGGCACTTCAAGAGCTTACCTTAAATGTGGTGCTCTTAGTGTGTGTCTAGTACTACTTGCAAGTGATTGGCATGCTCTTCCTTAGTAGCCAAGTAGATCAGAATGTCGTTGATGAAGACAACTACAAAGTGATCAAGGTATGGATGAAAGATCATATTCCTGAGTCCCATGAATATTTGTTAGAGCATTGGTCACACCGAATGGCATAACCAAAAACTCTTAGTGGTCGTATTGACATCTGAAATCCATCTTCAACACATCCTCATCTCATACTCTAAGCTGGTGATAGCCTAATCTGAGGTCTATCTTCGAGAACCACTGTTCTCTTTTAATCTGATAAAAAAGGTAGTCAATCCTCAGATGTGGGAACTTTTTCTTCACGGTCACCTGGATCAGGTGATGATAGTCAACACAAACCCTCAAGCTCCCATATGCCTTCTTGGCGAACACAGTCGGGGCTTCCCAATTAGATACATTGGTCCGAATGAACCCTTTCACCTGTAAGTCCACTAGTTATACTCACAGCTCACGAAGCTCTATGGGAGCCATCTGATCTGCTGGTGTAGATATCGGTGCCGTCTCGGGGACAAGTCAATGTAAAAGTCCACATATCTTCGATGAGGTAGACCCAAAACATCATCCGGGAAGACATCCGCGTACTGATCCCCTACTACAGGATAACTTGGACTATCCACATCAACTACTCTAAGGACAAGGTTATCCAACTGATTAGTGATTGGATGCACTCTCATATGGGTAAGTCTATACCATGCTGCAAAGTCTCCCTTATCTCCAGTGAAGGTAAACATGGTCCCATCCATTCAGACACACCCCACTTTGCACCTAATATAGTCAATCTGAGCATGGACTGTAGATAACTAGTCCATACTAAAGATGACATCGTAAGGCCTCAACGCCACTACTAAGAGATCCCAACCGAAGCTCTCACCTCCTAGATTAAGCTCGTACTACCATTACTAGTGTTTAATCATCAAATCCACTCCCATATGAGTCTCTAACCATAAGGATCTAGCCAACGACTCCATCAGAATCTTTGTGCTCCGAACGAGGGTAGTGGAAATAAAATAACGGTTGTAACCTGTGTCTATAAGTACAAAAACTATGGTGGATTAGACACAGATTTACCTTCGTTTTATCTATAGACCACCGTGATCATAGGCCTCAGCTGTCTGGAGCTGAGCTCACCCCTGTCTTCCTGCTCCCTGTGGTCAGGGTGGACCTCCTAGGTCAAACCTCTGTCCCTTCCTGGGAAGTCCTTCAACTATTAGCTGATCATCTGTATGGAGGGTCAGACAGTCACGAGCCATGTGAACCTACATTTCGCATGCGTGACACTACCCGCTCCTAGCATGGTTGGCTCATCTTTGGGTCCCCCGCACAACCGAACCTGAATCATGTGGTCATCCACCTATAGGTCTGGTCCTTTTGGACCTTTGTGACATATGTCTACTGCCAACTGCAGAAGACTCCGCTATGTGATTTCCAGTGGTGGTTCTCACCACTGGTGACTGCTCATCATGGAGACAATCCACAAAGAGGGCTCTCTCTAAAACCCTTTCCTGCATCGGGATGCAAAGAGAAGTCATTGAAGCCCTAATCTATCGCTTGTGTCCCTGCTCGAAGGTCCGGGCCCTGAAGAATGGGTCCTGCAGAATACCAATGGAGTGGCATGAGAGGTCAGTGAACCTCGATGAGTACTAATCCACAGTCATGTTTCCCTTCTACAGATGAATAATCTTTTGTATACTCACCTTGCAAAGAATCTCTGGAACAAACTCTGCCCGAAACAATCTCTCAATATCTTCCCATAGAAGCGTCAATTCGTCTTGAGCCTAGAGTACCAAGCTCCCCCATCTTCTTGCTGCTGCTTGTAGAAGACTGGCAGCATGGATCACCATAAGATTGTTTGGCATCCCTACGAGTCGGAAGACTGTCACCATGGCTTCTAGTCAATCCTCACCTACCTGTGGGTCCGTATCTCCCATGATCTGGGGTGGCCTCTACTGCTAGAACTCATGAAACATGCTCAAGGAGTGTGCACTCTCTACTGCTTAGGACGGTGGCATCGGTTGCCCAACAGGTAATGGTACCGCTGGTGCCTCCGCTAGTGCCTCTACTGGAAGAGGGCCCTGCACTGAGGCTTCATTGCTTGGGGGGCTGTCAGTGCGTACTATATCTAGAACCCTAGTTGGATGTCTGCATAGTTTCATCCTGAAAAGAAACAGCTCTACCATGGTCAATAAGTTATACCTGGTGAGTTGAATCAAATTATCGCAAACAAAACTTTTGAAAAAACACATGCAATTAGTGTTTTTGTGCCCTGAGTCAGAAATCAGAAATTAGGGTCCCTGTGTATAGATACATCGGCCGCTGCACCAACACTGGATTCTTGAAACTGATAACCACACTCACTCCACATAACACTATTGCTGTTAAAAAATATTAAAGTCCTATGTTATATTGTAGAAAAAACTCCTTTGATACCAAATTGTCAGGACAATCCCCCGGTGCCCGTGCCGGGACTACCCCAAGCCCGCCTTTCGTAGCCTAGGGGCTGGTGACTAGCACCAAAAGGAGTATTCCCTATTACCAGGAATCCATTACCAATATAACCTATGAACACATTCAACCAAGCACACAAGAAGATATGAACATAAGTCAACTATATAGAAAAAAGAGTGTTGAATGTAAAAAGGGGTCAGAATACAAGCCCAACAGTAATAGTACAAGTACATTTGAAACACAATACAACTGAAGAAAAAGAAAGGCAACTACTAGGTCATCCTATGAGGTTCCTACCTGAAGGGTAGGTACAGATCGCCTCTTTATCACTCCACGTCATCCCGTCTCCTCTACGTATCATTACTCCGTATGGTCCATCTCCAGGCCTCATCTAACCCTAGTACCCTCAGCCTCGATCAAAACTGTCTGTTTTCTGCACCAAACACAACTAGGTGTGGGCATAGCCTGAGCTAGGATGAGTATAACGATACACAGTAGGGACCTTGATACCCTCAAGGTCTCACAAAACCCAACAAGGATAAACCACAAGGCATGAAATCAAATGACAACCCTACTTAGATATATGACCATACATATACCTATGTTATCAGTTATACCCATCTCAATCATGAGGAAAACATAGATTCCAAATCAAATCCCAATGCTCAACTATTCCATAAAGGAAGGAATACCATGAGGGTATGTACCAAAAAATTATGCCACACAGAAGAATACCACCAAGGAATTACCACGAAGGGATGTACCACAAGGTACAGACTCAACTCACACCAAGTATTTCATAGATACAATAGTAGAGATGATTAACTGTAACTATTGAATCATCATACTCTATTAAGTGGAAGACCCGCGAAGGATCCCTAATCATCATCAGACCCACGGAGGATCATAGTACATCATCAGACCTAGACAGGATCCTAGTACCACGTTAGAACATCGTTAGACCCACGTAGGATATCTACGTACTGACCCAAGTAGGATCACTCGGTGCTGACCAACAGAGGATCTCTATGGGATAACCCACACAATATCGCTCTGTTCTGACCCACATAGGATCTCTAGGGGCTGACCAACAAAAAAATGCTCTGTGTTTTCCCACACAGGATCACTATTCATTTATTACGTCACAGCCATCAACTGGGTTCCTGCACTAAGCATACTCGTCTCTGTGAGGGTCCGCTCCTCTAAGCACCGGTCGATACATAAACTACCATGAAGTCCCACAAATATATAACTCAAAGGACCACCACGTCAAAGGGGTCTCAATGCAACAAATGGTAGGTCAATAGGACGCACGGTTTGTGATTTATTAGCATTTTGTCTCGAGGGCCCGGTTGGATTCTTTCTTGATCAAACCCGAATGTACTCCAACTTTAACCAAATCTATAGTGGGGTATACCAAAGGAACTGTCTCACTCCAAGGTTTCCAGTTCTATAGACGGTTTGTAAAATGAATGTCTGATACCAAAATTATGGAAAAAAGAGCGTATAGGGTCAAAACTGTTCCAGGACCTACCCAACTTGGTCGGACCGACCTGGCCTGGGCCGACCTGGTTCGGGTCTCACCAGCCCAGCCCGCGCTAGGAATCTCAGCCCGCACCGGGCGGTCTGTTCTGGCGGCCTGGCCTGGGCAGCGTGGTGTGGCTGCGGGGGGCATGAGGTGGCACGGAGGCCGCGAGGGCCGCGAAGGGCCCCGGAGGCCTCAGGGGGCTACGAAAGCTGCGGGGTGGTGTGGGGGACGGGGAGGCCATGGGACGGCGGAAGCCGCGGGGGCCATGGGACAGCGAGGCCGTTGGGGATGAGAGGACTGTGGGGAAGCGAGGCCGTGGGGGCTGCGCATTCGTGGGACAGCGGAGGCCGCGCGGCCACCGAGGGTCGCGATGCCATAGGACGGTGAAGGCTGTGAGGCCACGGAGGGACATGAGGCAGCGCATCCATAGGGGTCGGGGAGGGCCGTGGGGTGGCAAGGCCACTAGGGAGATGAGGCCGCTGTGGCGGCAAGTCCATGGGGGCTGCAGAGGGTCGCGGGGCGACGAGGCCATAGCGGTGGTGAGGCCGAGGGCTAGCGGAGGCCGTGGGGCGGTGGTATGCCATGGCAGGTCGTGGGGTGCGATCCTGCATCGTGCCTACACTGGCAGCTGGCCTGATCGACCGCCCTGTGTTTTTCACCTTCGTCGCAGCCGGTTGTGGTGCCAACCGAAGTTCTTAAGTTCCACCGGTTCCAAATTCCGGCACTGGTCTGCGTCACCATCACGAAGAAGACACAACAGAACCATACAGTATGCGGAGGGGTCGGTCCATGTTTGTTTGGCCTATACCCTCCGCATTAGGGAGGTAGCAAGTGACTCAAGGGGAATGATTCAATTTTAGAGGAAAATTAACATTGATCAATTTAAAACAGACCCCTACCTCGTTCATTTGTTGACTTTGATGGGGAGGGAAGGACGATCATCGATTGAAAATGTCCCGCGTTGGAGGATGTCCCAAGAAAGAAGTCGAAGACGTTGGAGAACGTCAGTGTTTTTAGTGGGAGAAGCATTCTTTGTGGAGGAAGTTCATCGTTGGAGATGTGTAATCCTCCCAAAATATCTCCCCTTATCCTTTTCCAAATACTATCCCCCAATCCCCACAAAAAATGAAATAACCAACATAATAGAATATGTTATCAATTTAGTTTGTTGGCATAATTTCAAACTGGCTTAATTAATTAATTGATGAGTTGTTAAAATTAATCACAAGAGGTGGCATAATTAATGTGGAAGAAGTTCAACAGACTTCTCCGCATTAAAGAGGGAGTTTATGAGTTTTTCCATTATGAGGGTTTGGGTGGCCCCACCTTTAGGAAATCAAAATTTTGGGTTTGTTCAGGTGGTCCCCACCTCTTAACATCCACATGGGATGTTTAGGCTCAGGTGGTCCCCACCACAATAACCCATGTTTAGGGGTTTCAGAAATAAAAATGTTAGAAATTTTTATTTTATTTTATTCCTTCATGAAAATCATAAATATTAACTTTCACTCTCGACCCACTGCGATCGAGGTGAAAGTATACTTAAACGAATATCAGTGCAGTGAGTTCAACGGTACCCTTGGATTTCAATTCTGAGCACTGGTTTAAAAGTTACAATAACTCACTCTTATGTTTACTTAAAGTACCCGAAAAAAAGTTCATAAAATTATTTTGGGCAAATCGGGCCTCAGAATCATGTGTCGTCAATTTTCGCATACTCATAAAATTCCTATATATTTAAAAAAAATTACATAGAATTTCTGGGTCTTTACAAGAAGTGGTTCAAAATTTATTATCGTTTGGTTGTTTAATGAAATATGAATAGGATATTTTGGATTAAATGTAAATATTTTAACTAAATTTTAAAATATCGAAAGTAATGTGTCTGGTAAATATTAAATTAATAAATTTATAATGATGTTATGGAAAGTTCATGAGTTTTTATATACTTTTTTTTTGAAAAAATTAATTATCTTTGATGTATTCTATTACACACAACACCAATTTAGTCTTTCACAACATGAAATATCGACTTAGCTTGTATACACACAACACTGAGTTCCATCGAAAAACCATTTCATTATAATAATTATTTAAATGATATATTTATAAAATATTTCTTAAACCTATTAATATTGGTAGAAATAACTCCTCGTTCAATATTATTTATTTGTTTTTTATAAAAATAAAACATGTTGATAATAAATTGTATAATATTTTGTATAGTCATTATATGTTTGAAAATACTGTTTTCTCAAATGAACTTCTTTTTATATCATTATGTGAATAATAAAAATATAAATTTTAGACACTTTTTGAAATATAATTTGATAAAATAATTTTATTTTTTTAATTGAAATTTTAAAAATCGACTTTGGGTGGTTTTTTTTATTTTTCTGAAGATCTTCATTTTTTGATGAATAGATAAAATAATTGAATTTTAATTCAAAACTAGTTTTTCATATAATTTATTTATGTTTTTAAATTACATATAAAAATTGTTTTATTTATTAATTAAGTCAAATTTATTTTAAAAAATCCAATTTTGTTCATTGGATAAAATTTCACATTGAAATTGGGTATACAAACATTTCAAAATATTAAACATTTTCGGTTAAAAACCTGATGTCCTGAAATGAGTACATGAGTAATATTAAATTAATTTATGCACGGTTTGTGATTATAATTATGAAAAATGGATTCCATATTTTTATTCATAATACTTTAAAATTCCTATTTTATAAAACATAGTTTTTTAATAAAAATATTGATGAAAGAAACAAAAATTAATTACTGTAAACAAAAAACGTGTTTAGTTAATAATTAAACATTAATGTTAAAAGGCCAAATGACCTAAAACATGTAAAATCCATTTTATGTAAATATATTTAAAATGGAAATTTTTTTATAAAACATGTTCAATTATTGGAGAACATGATGCAAGGGGTACCTCTGAATAGTCTTTAACTTTTTATATTTATAAGAATGTCACTCCTCCTCCAAAAAAAAATGGCACTCAACCCCCACCCCACCCCCACTTATTATCACCGCTCAGGACCATTGGCTCAGAAAATACCATTTCAAATATCCTCCTAACATACCTAGCATCATCCAATAATCCTACCTATTTTCATATATTCAACCACGGAATCACTACGGTGAAAACCAAAAGGAGTCACCAAAAGAAGAGATAATATCCTTCCACAAGCTCTTTTGTTTTAATTTTAATATCCACCACCTAAAATATTCTTATTACATTATTATAAAATCACCAATATATTATAAATATTTAGATATGTGTTTATTATATGGTTTTGACCTAATTGTACACACACTGCCATCAAAGGAGTAACAAACATACAATTCGTGTTTATGGAAGACTACCGGCTCGCAAAACGATGTCATTAATTTTTTCTTTAACACCTCTAATGGGTGGTAATTATGATGTACATTATATTTTTATATTTTATACATGATATGTATGATATATTTATGAATCAGTAATTCTTATACAATACATACCTTCATGCTTTCCATTTTGTAAATATGATAACTATATTTGGGGATGTGTGGACTACACCCTCCTTAGGGTGATGTGATTAGTTCACACTTTACATTGAAAGCATTAAGGATGGTTTTAGTAAACTTATATGACAAATATGAATAAATATTTATATATTAATTATAGTATATACATATATACCTATATTTCATTTACTTTATTTCAAAATTTATAAAAAACAGATACAGTGTTTATGTATACTTTTGGACTACCGTCTCCATGAACGGTGTAATTTATTTTTTATTAATAAATTTTTTAGATTATTGTAAATATTTATATAAAGAATATATATGATTTTATATCGTGTTTAAAATTCATGAAATATATAAATCATGATCTATGAAAAAGGATCAATAATAATAAGTCAAATAATATAGGAAAAACAAAGAGGATATTAACCGAAAAATAATATTAACATTGAATTGTTAATGAATAGATAATATAAATTCATAATAAAATCATATATATTATTATATATAATAATATGGTTATTTTTTTTATTTATAATAATCTTATATTTGTTATACTGTATGTATGAATGAGTAAAGAGATATCAATACATAAAGAAAGGGTTTTATCATCTCACTTTTATTTCTGTGAGACTTATGCCTTATTCACCACTCATTTATTTACTATGTTGCATATACTACCCATGAATTTATTATATTATTATTATAATTTTTTTTTGTTTATTTACATATCCATTTTATGATCTCAATTTCATATGGATATTTTGTTAAAAAGCTACCAATTCTGTGAGGTAATTATGTCTCAATTTTCCTTCTTTGATACACGAGTTTTATATGAACCTATATACTTTTAAGAGTGGTATATACTATTATTTGACATGTTATATAATTAATATCTTTATTATATAGATTCTATTTCATTTATCTTCATTTTCATAAAATGGTAGTATGAATCAATGTTACCAAGTGGTAATTTTGTTTTGCAATAATCTCATCTTTTACCATGATTGTTTATGATTATGATTTCATTCATGAAATATAATAACAAATGTCTTAAAAAAATATTTATTTTATTTTCTATTTATTTATTATTTATTCATTTATTATAACCATTTTCTTAGTCCATGGAAGTTAGGATAATTAATAAAATATAATTAATAAAATCAGACATCATTTATCTTTTTAGTTGTAAACATGTTTCATTCAAAAAATAATGTTTTAAAAAATGCTTTCAAATTTTTTAAATGATATTTTATGATCATTTTAATTTAAATTAGATTTTAAAAATTCTATATGGTTTTAAATGGTTATATTATAATTTTTCAAACCTATTTTCCATGAAAAGGCTGTTAAAAAGGTTTAATATTTTTAAAAAGTGTTTTTAAAAAAAGAAATCATATTATCCTCTAGATATTTTTTTAAGTAGTATTCAAATTTATTTTTCATATAATATTTAATCCATTATTTTTACTCAATAATTTATCAGGAAAGGATCCCAATGATCAATTAATATTTATTTTATGAATGGTTTATATTTTTATAGAATGATGTTTATGAAATAAATTTCTCTTTCACATGTTATATGCTTATGAAAACATGATTCATTTCATAGGTTATGCTTGGATGAAAATGTTTTTGAAACATTCCACTTTTCCATAGGATATGATATGATGACATGTTTATGGTACCCATTTCATTTCATGGGTTACGATATGATTTTTTATGATCATTAGGTACATGTATGTATGATTTCACTTTGAGATAGGTGGAACATATATATCTATATAATAAATTAGGTAAAATTTATATCACATGATATAATGATGAGAATCAAGTCAACGGGCATGAAACTATCGAATATAGAAAGACTATATTCATTTCGGGATGATTGGTAAACCTCTTCTATTATGGGAAGATGGTGATAGGTGATCCCTTATCATGAATGTAATTTAGTTGGGGATATTTATGTGTCCTTCCTAGTCTGAGTATTCCCCATGAAGTGACCTACTAATTTATGAAATGCACATTTAATTATAGGGAATAATATTACATGTTTATGTGCCTTCCACAATTCCATGTTGTATTCCTAGTTATTATTTATGGATTATGCTCTTTATTTCCTTTTGATTCATGTCTTATGAACTAAAAATCATTATTCCATGATTCATCTTTAATACTTTTGATAAGTAGGTTGTGGTCATACAATGGCATGACCATGTACGTGAACCTTTATTCTTATGTTTATGCTTACATATCTCATTTTTTACACCTACATAGCATATGGGATCACCCCATTTAATATTCCCTTTACCTAGGATTTGAAGTTATTTATTATGTAAGATTTGTATAATAAGGGTGCTAGTTGTGTAGAATCTAGGGAGAGATAATGTATCGCAATTATGTACCAGTGTTTATGTTTCCATGTTTTCAAATTCAACAAAATAATATAGTCTTTTGGTGTTGGTTTGTGTAATGTATTAAGTATTCCACATAAATTATTAATTATTAATTTATTTTAATTAAGTGTCTCTATAGTTTTTATGAGATAAAATGTTTTTTCATCCTTTAGAAACTACTATGAGAAAACCGTAGTGAGAAACCTACGGAAATTTATCTAAGAATATGTATGTGGATGAAGAAAATTAAAGGAAATTTTCATTTGATATTTTTAAATTATATAATGACTGGTTTCCTAGAAATACATCCATTAATGGAATCTACTTTTAGATTTGGATCTAGCACAAATGTACAATGGGGTTATAACCCAAGCAAAAAAATATTGAGCTATACTCGATTGGGAACTATTTTGAGGCAGCAAGTCTTTTTGCACAACTGGTTGGACAATCCCGAGGGATATGATTTTGGAATTCACAAACTCTTCACAAAATATAATGAAAGATTAAAATATATTTTGGCTACGAATAACCATGGATAAACCCTAGAATTCATATATTAATGAAATTTTAAAAATTAAGGCATCTTATAAGTGGTTTTCCATGATTATTTCATTCCTCACTATGATAATTATTTATTACTCTATGATTTTTTATTTCATTCATTGGTTGGAACCCAAAAAAACGGTGTTAACTATGAATGATATGGAAACTATAATGATTTTCCTCTTAAGAATCCAAATTCAATGGTACATGGAAAGAAAAATATCATTTCTATGATCATTAAAAATTATCAAGATATGAATCCAAATATACATCAAAAATGAGAATATGAGGGAACAAAATTCTATTGAGTCCATATTGAGGCAACATCCACCTTATTTCTTTGGTGAATCATAACAATAGTGGACTCTAATCAAGAATATGAAGATGAAAAATATAATAGAATCCATGTATTGGAGTGAGTTCAAAAAACTATTCTTCATTAATTACATTCCTTGTGTTCTAAAGAAGAAGATGCAGAAAGAGTTCCTTGAGTTAATGGAAAAATATAAGTAAATTTGGGTACCTATGAGGATAATTATATAAAACATGTGAAGTACTATTTTAGTGTTATTATTCAACCAAAGAGTAAGGATAAAACATTATTCATTGGCTTAAGGACAAGTCTCATAAGAGAGCTGTACATAAAAGAAATCTGTATATATGAAGATATTTTGCACTATTCAATTGAGGTTGAAATTGAGCATGGAGTCGCATATCATTCTCATGGGTTTAACAAGAAAATGAATATTTAGTTCAAAGGAAAATATAATAACCATGGATAGATGAAGAGAAAAGATATTAAAATCTAAATTTATAAATAAGCATGGATGAAATTGTCTTATAGGATCTAATAATTTATTATGTGTAGAAGGGAATGAAATTGAGAAATTGATTTATAAACTGATAGAAATAAGTTGGAAAATGATGATAATTTATGGAATGATCAATAGAATTCCCTTCACACACATTTGTCCTTCATGTGTAAGAAGGATGGAAATTATGCTAACTATTTCCCAAAAATGAGGGTTAGTGGTGAAGATCATTATTAGTAACCTTTTTAGTTGAGGGATGAGGTGAAATATAATGTGGTCACTATTCCTGATAAGGGATGCGATAACGATGTGGTGAAATGTACACATACCTTCCACTCTATATATTTTAAATTCCTTATTTTATTCTAGATCATCCTACTCTATCATATCTAAATAATTTTATATGTATATTAAGATTCCACCAAAATGATTAGATGTGGTTTTACCTGTAAAATACATAATGGTATTATGATTTCATAACAATTATATGATTCCACTATGGTTAATGTTTGTGGGAATGTTCTTCCTGTAAATATTTTTATTCTTCTGTTTGGTTGAATTTTATGTAATCAAATTCATGGATTGTATTTTCATTACAAATCCCACAAAAATTACAAAGGGAAAATACAATTAATATTTCAAACCAATATAAGTACTTTTATCAATGTAATGATACGTATGGACATTCTATAGAGATTAAATTTATTGTATGTGTCTAAATTATAATTTAGATGGGATGATTATCTCAAGTTCTTTTAGAGAAAATCTGCATCCATGATAGGCCTATTGATCAAGAAATATTTGTTGTATTTACAAACGAACTTCATATCCTTCCACCAAAATGTTTAGTTGATTTATTGATAGATCTCATAACTGGTTACACACCAATTTCATATGATCCTTATAAAATGGAAGAAATTGAGTATTTTTAATTGAAGAATCTTCTCTAAGAAAACCTTGATATAGGACTCATTGGGCCAAGTGTGTAACCTTATGGTGAACTTTTTCATTTTAGTAATAATAATAATAAATAAATGTGAAACTAAATTGCATATAGGGATTTAAACATGATCCCTACCATGAACATGTATCATATTTCCCAAATTTATTTCTAGATTGATCAACTGCATAGAGATCATTACTTTTCCATGATTAACCATCATTCTGGATATCATCAATTGAGGTTTATGAATGAATATATACATAATACTATATTAAATAGAAGGTTTAGAATCTAAAAATATATTGTGATTCCTTTTAGGCTTAATAATTACACTTATGTCTTCATGGATTTGATCACCAGAGTCTTTAGATATTTCATCGATCATCATGTGGTATTATTTAACAAAAAATTTATTATTTATTTAATGTGAAAGGAAAAAACATGAATAACACATTCGAATTTGAATAAATAACATAAGGGAGGAGAAACTGTATACAAAATTTATCAATTGTGAATTTTGACAGAAAAAGGTTTTGGTTTTGTTTACATAATCTCAATAGATGGTATAGTTGTAGATTAGTCAAAGATAGTCTATTGAATGTTATCCATGACCAAAAACAGTGACTGAGATCCATAGCATTCTTGGTTTAGATTTATATTATCAACGGTTTCTATATAATTTCACATGACTATCAAATCCCCTGAATAAGTAAACTCTAAAGGGTTCCAAGTTCATCTAGATAGATTAATGTGATGAAAATTTCAAGGAACATAAGAAAAGGTTGGTCATTTCACCTAGTATTACATTACCCTATAGTGAATAATGGTTTTTTAATCTATAGGGATGAATCCATGAAGGGATTGGAATGTGTTATTATTCATTATAACAGGTTTGTTACCTAGGCCCCATGATAGTGGAAATTTCATGACAAAATTTACCCAAGGAATTGGATTTAGCAGTTGTTATTTTTGAATTAAATATATGAAAGAATTTTATTTTTAGATAAAAGTGTGATATATATATAAATAATAATGGTTTGAGATATATATTAATAGATAAGGAGTTTTGATTTTCCATAGAATATTTTTTAATGTGATAAATGATTATGATTTATCAATACATTACTATATCGGTAAAAAGAACAATGTGTCCAATTCTTTGGGTTGAAAGGATCACAGAATCTTATCTATGATATGGTCTGAAAAGACCCTATATTTATATATTTTCAAAGGAATGATGTGTAATTCTTGATGGAAGTGTGAAAATATTATCTTCCTCAATTGAATTTTTATCCCTCTGTCCATGTAAATATTAATGTGGCATAGAAGGAAGGCATATAATATCAGAAGAAGGTTATGAATTTTCTAGAGTTTAACCGTGATCATGATGGAATAATAAGGATCGAGAACTATGTATGTGTTCTTTACAAACCCTATTTGAATAATGAGATATTAGAGAGAGTTCATTGGTCAGCATTCTTTATTCATCGGGGAAGTACTACGATATGCAGATAAAAGAAATAATACCAATGGTGAGATAGAATGAAGAGGGATATCATAGAGTTTGATTCTAGGTGAATCATATGCCATAAAGTTAAGGTTGAAAGACAAAATCCTAATGGGATGTAGTAACTATTACCTATACTAATATGGAAATGGGGGAACATTACTATGGATTTTTTCATTTGACTCCCCAAAACCTCTAATGGGGTTAAGGCTACATGGGCGGTAGTTGGTTTCCTTACCAAGTAATCACACATCATTTTTATTACAATGCACTTCTCTCTATATCTTATTTATAGGATATACATTAATGAAGTGGTAAGGATGCATGAAGTACACAAATTTTTTATATATGACTAGAATCTGGGGATTACCTGTATGTTTTGCTGAATTATTCAACAAGAACGTGATACTGAATTAAGACTCCCCATTTCTTATCATCCTCATATAGATGGTCAGTATAAAAGAATAAGTCAAACCCCATAGGATATGTTGAGATATAATTAATTGGATTTAAATGGGGGTTGGGATCAACACCTTCTTGTAGTTGATTTTTTTTACAACAACAATTTTCACTCAAGAATTCAGATATCTCCTTATGAAACACTCTATCAGAATAAATGTACAACTGTAATGTATTGGGATTAAGTTAGAGAATCAATTCTATTAGGACCAAAAAACATAGAAGAAATTCTCATAAAATTTATGACCATTCGGCCACATATCAAGGTAGATAAATGGGATTAGAAAATTTATGCTTATAAATGTCGATGTGATAATGAATTTTATGTTAGTGAAAATTTGTTTCTATGAATCTCTCTATGGAAGAATGTAATGAGGATAAAAAATAAATTGAAATTAAGCCCATGGAATGTAGGTCCATTTTAAATTTATTATCGATTGGTATGGTATCCTATATCATTTAACATCATAAAATCTATCTCTAGTACATGATGTGTTATATTTATCTCTCTTTAATAGGTACACAAAATACCCTTCACATGTACTAAACTAACCGGACATACTGTTCGAGCTAGATCATTCTTACGGGGAAAAATGAGTGGAAATTATATATTGTACATTGGATATTCTATGAAACAAGACCACTCACTTGTTTAATGTTGTTTGGATAAACCACCAGTTATAGGAAGATATGTGGTAACTTGATGATATTAAGAGGTAGAAGTACCCTATTTTTTTTGTATTTCAATGATGAATGTTGATGGTGAATTTCATTTTAAGCGGTGGGTTCATGTAACACTCTAGGTTATTATGAAACTTTTTTGGAATAAATTAATTTAATTTCATCCATTGGGTAAAATGATACATCTATTTAATCTTCTGTTACATGTAACATCGTATTGTCTTATGTTATACACAATACAATGTTTCTACGAATTTTTTTTTATTGTTATAATTTTTTAGGTGAGATAGTTATAACATAACCATTAAACATAGTAATTTCAATAATAATAACTAATTTTTAAATATTATATATAAAAAATATATATAAATAAAACATATTGATAATGAAACACATAATTTTTTGTAAAGTATTTATTTTTTGGAAAATACTATTTTCTAAAATGAACTGTGTTTTTTTCCTTCTGTGAACAATAATATAATTACATAAATACACTTTTAAAAGTAAAATTTGATAAAATTACCTTCATATTTGAATTAATAATTTCAAAATTAACATTGGGTTATTTTTTTTAATGTTTCTGAAAAGTTTCATTTTTTTGATGAATAGTGAAAAATGCTGAATTTTAATTCCACACTACTTTTTTGTCTAATTTACTTATATTTTTAAATTATATTTTAATAATGATTAAAAGAGTAATTAGATATATTATACATTAATCAATACAATTAGTTTCATTTTAACCAATTTACCATTAAAATTGGATATAAAAACATTTCAAATTTTTAATCATTTTCTCATAAAACCCTGCTGTTAGAACACATCTGTGAGATAAAATTTAAATTAATCTATGATAACATGTTCAGATTTAAAATCCATTAAATGCTCTGATTCATTAAAATTTAAAATTTCCAATATCATAAACATAGTTTTTGAGAAAAATTATTAGTGAATGTAATTCAAATTAATTATAATGATTAATGAAAACATGTTTCCTTAAACGTTGATCATTAACCATAAAAGGAAAAGTAACCTAGACACGGGTCAAAAACAAATTTTCTAGAAATTTACTTATAAAGTTTGCAATTTTATATAAAATGGTCAATTTTTTGGGACCTTGCTGTAAAGGAGACCTCTATATAGTGTTTACCTTTTTATATTTAAGAGAATGCCCCTCCTCATCCACTATAACAGGTCATCAAACCCCTCACTTCTTTACAACTATAATGCCCTTTGGTTTTGCCAAAACCTAATCAAATATCCGCCTAATTTTCCTTAAATAATACTGTAATCCTCCCTTTTTGTATAAATCCATCCAATGAATCCATTTAGGGAAAACCAAAAGTAGTTAGCCAAATAAGAGGTAATGTCCTTCTATGTGATATTTTTTATACTTTCATTCTACACCCCCAATAATCATCATATTACATATTTATATAATTATGACAGTATCTTCAGCATTATAAATTTTTTTAATATAACTTTTAGAAATAAATTCACCATACCGTAAGTCAAATGGATAGAAAACATACAGTTCATGTCTATGACAAACAATAGACTTCTGAAACTATATCGTTCATTTTTCATTTACCACCACTAATGGGTGGAAATTATGATGGAATTACTTTTTTAGATGTTATATATAATATTCATGATTTATTTATTATTTTTAATTATTATTTATAAAATACTTTCATTCCTTCCATTTAATTTAAATATGATAACTACATTTGTAGACATGTGGACTACCGCGTCCTCAAAGGGATGTGATTTGTTCACATATTATGTGGGATGTATTAAGGTTGGGTTCAGGAAAATTGAATGATAAATATGAAATAATAATTTAAATTAAATTATATTTTATATATTTATACATATATACATATATTTCTTGGGGTTTATTTCATTAAAAAGGATCATAAATTTGATGTAGTTTTCACGCTTGCGTACGACCTACCATCTCCATGATCAGTGTATTTCATTTTGGATTTATAAATTTTATATACTATTATAAATATATATATAATGAATATATAAGATATTTGTATCATGTTTAACATTATTTAAATGTGTTATTCATGATCTATGTAATAGGATCAAGAATAATAAGTTAAAAATATATGAAACCCCATGAGGATATTACCTAAAACATAACACTAACATCAAATTATTAATAAATATGTAATACAAAGTCATAATTAAAACATGTAATTTTTGAAATATATTAATAGTTTTATTTGGTATATAATAATAAAATTATATTTATTATAATGGATGTCTAAATGAGTAATTCACGATTCAAGACAAAGTTAAGGGTTTTCTCGTCTCATATTTATTTCTGTGAGAATTTTTCCATACTCAACACTCATTTATTTTGTTTGTTGTATATATATATCATGAATAAATCATATAATTATTATAATTATTTTTATTAATTTAAATATCAATATTATGATCTCTATTTCATGGGGTATTGCAGTTCAAATGTTACCAAATCAGTATAGTAGTTTTGACTTAATTTGACATTATTAATACACAATTGTTTTTGCACCTATACTTTTTACGAGATGTATATAATGAAATTTAACATTTTATATAATAAATATTCATATTATAATGCTATTTTATGCTTCATGTATTTTAATTTTATTACATGCGTAGTATGATTCAATGTTACCAATTAATGTGAATTTATTGCAATAATCTCATCATTTATGTGGATTGTTTATGATTTTTCTTCCATTGATAAATTATTATAATCCATATCTCATCAACACTCATGAATTTGAATATTATTTGGTTACTTATTATTTCATGATGAATTAGTACCATTTTCCACTATCTATTAATTGGATATTTAATAATTTGTTTTTATGAAAAGATAATCACTTTTCTAATTTTGTTCAGAAAACAATTATATTAAAAAACATGTTTCTAAAAAATGTTATTAATGATATTTTAAGATAATTTTATAGGAAAAATAATATTAATTTTCTTTTATTTTTTCAATTCTTCCTTTAAATGATTTAAAATACATTTTCAAAGAAAAGGGTTTTAAAAATTGTTTTTTGTTTTAAACAATTTTTTTCCCAAAAAAAATCCTGAATAAATGTTTTTAATATATATTTACAAATTATTTTCCATCAATGATGATATCTGTTTTTTTCACTCATTATTTTATAATGAAATGATTAAAAGGATACATTCATATATATATATATATCTATAGAGAGATTTTGTTTTTATTTAATGAATTTTAGGAAAGACATTTCTCTTTCACAATTTATATTCATATGAAACCCACTATTTTTAACGAGTTATGATTTGTTGAAAATGATTATTAAACATATCTCTTTTTAAAAGGTTATGATATGATAACATATTTATGATACTAATTCTAATATTTGGGGTAAGAAATGATTGTTTTTGATATTGTGGCACATGTATATATGATTCATTATGATATTGGTGGGACATATATCTCCCGCTAATGAATTGGGTGAAGATTTATATCTTGTGAGATAATGATAGGAATCAAGTCAACAAGCTTAGACCACTATGGAAGACATGAAAACCCAGTCCTCTATGGGTAGATTGGGAAACATAATCAAATCTGGTAATATGGGGAAACCCATTAACCTATAAGGAATGAATTGTGTCTATTAGTGGTGGTATATCATGCCTAGTTGTTTTAGTCCCCATGAAGTTTCTTGTTTTTTTTAATGAACATTTACTTATAAGGAATGATATTAAATGTTTAGATTCCGTCCATAATTCCATGTCATATTCTTTTCCAATGATTTAATGTATAATACTCTTTATTCCCTTATAATTAATGTATATTAACTGATAATATTTATGCCTTGATTCATGTTTGAGATCATTGATATATAGGGAAGGATCTTATATTTTCATGACTACATTATCATACCTTTATACACATGTTTGTGCATACATGTCACCATTTTTTCCCGCAATGGGGATCTGAACTCAAATATTTTTATGTTTTTTTTACCCATGATATGAATATATTTATTATGTATTATGTGTCTAAGAATATTTCTTGTTGTGAGGAACCTATAGGAGATAATATAGATCACATATGTACAAATTTTTTTCTTTCCATGTTTCCAAAGGCATTAAACTTATTCGTTATTTGGGATTCTATTTGTGAATTGAATTGTGTATTATTCAAAAATACTGAATTTTTAATGTATGTTGTGTGATTACCACAATACTGCTAAAATAATAATTTGATGTTATTATGTTTGTTTATTATACTGGTTGTGTGGTTATTCTATGATGTAATTAGTTTTGAAAATAAATATTTATGTAAAGTGGATAATAATATATCATTATGATAAATCATAGTACCCAATGAAACCCTTAAATGTTTTAATAATTAGGTTGAGATATATTTTCTATTATATTTATTATATTTTATGTGTTATTTAACACATTATCACCCAATTAAATAAAAAATTCTGAATCCCAATTTATTTTGTATTAAATTTTTTTCCCTAACATATATGTTGTAGATGGAGGAGATGGCTCACCAATAATCCTTCACCTCACTCACTCTCTCTATTTCTCTTTAATATATTATATGAGTAATAAGAGATTGATTTTATGATGCATTGGATTTGATATTCCGAATTTTTTTCACTAATATGATGTGAATATGGTGTGGGTTCATAGTGGGGGAAATGCATTGAAGGATGAGATAACATGGTTAATTTCCTTCCAATCAAAATTTCACTATAGTGATAAGGGCATGTTATATCTATTTGATGTGGTGTTATGTTAATTGTATGTTTTCTTATATGAAATATTAGTGGTATTTAGTTCAATGTTGTGGATATTGGTTTGTGATATGATGTTTATATGTGGTTATATGGAAATGGAGGGGATATAAGCACACAGATATATGTCATTTGGTAAATAGGATGTGGGAAAGTGTCTAAAGGGTTCCCTTATCATATATTCAAAAATATTATGCGACTGTTAATATTTTTCTTATTATGTGACTAAAAATTAGTGATGTTGGGTGATAGTTGAAAGGATATAGATGAAAATTTATTTGTTTTTTATTCACTATTGAATTTTTACTCTTCTTCCACATTTTCACAAAATAATTTTGGGTGGATCCTAATATGTTTACATATATGATTAACCATATATATATATATGGGTTTTGTGATACTATCAAATATAAACCTATATATGACTGTCTTGTATAGATCATTTATATTCATCGGGTCATTTGTATAGAAGAAACATTATAGTAATATATTTTTGAGACCATTGATTCTATTTTAAATTTAAATGAATTGTGGGGTTATGGGTTTTTTAGATAAAATTATGGATATTATTGGTGGATGAATGATTATATTTTTAGGATTTATTATGGAAATTCAACTTATATGTGTATTTCAATAACCTTAATTATAGTATCCAAACCATGTCCTTTTAGAGGTGGGCATCAGGGGTAAATTTCATATTTTCCATCATCCGATGATATATTAATGTTGGAGGGGATATATATGTTTTATATAATAACCATTTCTAAAAGAGAATTAAAATGTTATTTAAAATTGAATTCTTGAGAAATGTAACTATTTTAGATAATAATTCATATTTAACATTTAAATAAAAATTCTATTGATTTCAAGTAAGAATTAATATTGGTATCAAATAGAAATATCAAAATTACAATGTGAAATATTTTCCTAACAATGTTATACATTTTAAGGTGGGACTAAATAATAGAAGATATAATTTGAAAGAAATGCAAATTAATTAAAAAAATTGAAATAATATATTAAATAGTGAAAGGGGTAGAATATATTTTATATTGAAAAATAAATGTATATAAAAAAATATAACATAATGAAATGATATTGAATCAATAAATTCCACTACAAAATAATAATTTTTAAAATATAAATCATTTATAGGAAAATATTTAAAATAATTTCACATCAAAAAATGGGAAAAATATGAGGAAATGATATATTTTTAACTTAATGAATATACATATATTATATATATATATAAGATATAGATAATAGAAAATTATAATAATGATCGAATGAGTAGTCCTAATAATGATAAAATAATTTCTAATGAATAGGAAATGATAAGGGGGAATAAGATATATTACATCAAAATTACCTTAAATGGGTTAGAGATAAATGAAAACAAAATCATTGTAACATATGAAAATATATTCAAATAGATATTGTAGAAAATTAATTGAAAATAAGAATGATGAGAGTAGAATACAAAACCCATCCTGCAAAAAACTACTTAAGAAATGTAAATGATGTTAGAAAACATGAATTATTTCATCTATGATATATCAATTTGATGAGAATACCATATCAATGTAATCATATTATGTTATGAAAATTAATCTAAAAATATATAATAGAAAATTATCACATGATGTAAATGTAAATGTTGATTTAGGAACCCTTATGATTCTAACTCTGTTGCATTAAAATCAATAGTTTATCACTTATAATATACTCAAATTTGTAGATGGAAAAAAGGAGATGTATCATAAGATATTTAACCATAATTATAATGAGAATAGTTTGAAACAATGTATTATAGGTATGAATCATTTTATGATATAATTAGGGATATATCATTTGTATTTATAATATATTGGACCTATAGCAAGATATATATTACCCTACTATAACATGGTTGTACTAAAAGGACTGGATGTTGGGTTTAGTCAAACCCTCTTATCCATACATTTAATCAAAATAAGTATTGTTAATTGTTTCATAAAATTATGATATGTTTATGTATTATCTAGATATGCTCTATGATTTTTTCATTAAGTGATTTTCACACTAATGGAATCGTCGTGATGTTGAAACCAAGGCTCTACATAATGCCTCTCCATTTTAAATATCAGGGTTATGTCATTATATGTTCTTACTGTTTTAGAAGATTTGATTTTCTATTTCACGAGAGGACTTTCACTACATCACTACACTATTTTTATTATCATATGGGATTTCAAAAGGATGATAAACCTTGATGTTTTGATTCAACATACTTGGTAGTATTTGAGTACTGTAGTTGGAATCATGGAATACAATGGTGATGAACATATTCCATTATTTATCTATTATTAATTTTCATCATTTCAAAAGTATTCAAAATATTTATTTGTGGTAAAAAGACCTTGGTATCCATTATTTTAAAATCCACAATTCTCTTGTTGTTGTTACTCATTGAATTTTATAAAAAATCATTTTCCAAACAATCACTTTCCAAAAATAATTTAAATGATGGGATATCATGAAAGAACTTGGTAGTTAGGTTTATTTGTATTGATATGTGATTTAGGTAAAGAATTTTTTTATGAAATGTATGTTATGATTTGAAACCAAAATAAGTTATTATAGAATGTGTAATTTTCAATATACTTATTCAAGATTCATTCCATGTCATTTTTACCTCAATTACCAATGTTTTTTTATTTAGTTATTTTTAATTGTAATTTATTTTTACAAAAAATAAAATATATGAGAACATTATAAATTAATTTTCATATTAAAATTTAAATTTAAAATCTCTTTTACCAGCTTCAAATCCATATATATGAAATTCATATTTTAAATTAAATAATAGAACACTACAATTAAAAATTATTTAGAGAAAAAATTATTTTTCCCAATGAGTGATTATATTTATATTTTCATAATTTATTATTTATTCATTAATGGTTATTTTTCTATATAAATATTCAATATTGTATATTTAATAAATAATATATGTTTTAAATTATATTCATTTTTTAATTACAAAAAAATATAACTAATACAAAACTTTTGTATAGTGGCTATATTCTGACTATCACCTTTTATTATTTCTTCAATTATGTATCTTATATATAATAATATTAATCAATTTCAACTATAAACTTATATATGTACACCTAATAATCATGTAATAACAATTATAAATTATAAATGTATACCCCCTTTCTAAAATCTATTCTCTTATAATATATATATTAAAATATTCATACAATTTGTAACTTCATATAGGATTGTTATTGATTCTTTAAATTTAATGATCTCATTCATTTCCAATAATTATAAAAAAATTATGAATAATAATTCCATTTTTCCTATACCAAAATAATGATTCCATGATTAATTGTGTACCCCATGCCTAATGGGTTTAGTTTTTTTTAATAATGACATTAAATCATCTAAATTTTGAGTTAAATAATATAAAGTATAAAATATTATTCATAAATTTCATTAATGGAATAATAATTATGTTATTTTGTTTTAATTCATTATTCAACATTTTTCTTTCAAAATGGAAAATAAAAGAAAAATAATTTTGAAACATTAATATATATTACTCATTTGAATTTTATGAATTAAATGTGTAAAATATTAATTTAAAATTAAATAAAGGAAAATATAAAATACAAGGAAAATTTTGTTTTAAAAAAAATATAGGTTACATTCATTAACCCCCAAATTAAATTGCATCATACCAATTTTAATATACACACAAATGAAAAGAATGTGTTGTTATCATTAAAAATGATTGACTCCCAATATTGGTTCAATTTAGGATATAACCTTCACATTTAGCCTATGAAATAAATTTTTTTTGTTTCAATAATAATAATCTTATGATACAATTTATATAATCTAAACTAATTTTTTGGTATATTTTGTTTTAGTTAATAAGTATCAAAATTATGTATAAGAAATCCAATTTTTAATTTCACGAATTCATTTTCAATATCCTATTACCATCCATTTACTAAAATAAATATTTTTATTTTGAATAATGTAAATATAATTTAAAAATAGTGTCATTATTCATATAAATATGAAAATATAATCATAATATGTCTTAATAAATGAAATATTCTTTTCAACTAATATGACTTCCATTTTAATCTATAACACTATTTGATTATCCTATCTTTAATTATGATTCCACCTCCAATCATAAAAATTCTAATACTCAAAATTATATAAACATTAATTCAATAACAAATGATGAAATTTAGGACAATCACTATTGTATACTGTGTGAAAAATACATTCTTTATGTAAAATTATGATTGGAACTAAGACAACCAAAAACTACATAATTTTTTTCCCAGATTAGACATATCATCTAAATATGAAAACAAACATCAAAATATAAATGGATAGTTTATTAATAAATTATCTACATATCCATATAATTTAATAGTATAGAATACATTTATTCCATAAAGTACTTTTCACATGTTTCTTATCTAGATATATCACTAAATAAGATATCCTAGGGATATATTAAAAAAAATGAAAATATGCTATTAAATGCTCCAAAAATCCCTATTTAGGTTCAATGTAATACTAGGGTACCCTTCTAGGGTCCCTATGATATATCATATCATGGACACATTACATATGTTTTTGTATCTAAAAATTATCATTCAAGATGAAACACAACTCACATAGGGTACAGAAACACTCAATTTTATTACGATCACATCACATTTACACTAGCCTAATAGGGTAATATCTTATGGAATTAGTATTATGATATGTAATAGTTCTAATATCACTTTCAATGTCATCCTAGTTCAGTAATCTCTCATAAAATATACATTATCTACCAGTGGTATAAAAACTCATCCACTCACATGCCAGTGGGAGAAAACACTCACCCCACACCAATATCAACTAGCCAGAATGCTCAAAGGTGTCTCTCGTCTAACATGACCTGTCCTTAGGGTCTAAGAAAACACCCATGGTTTCATGTTCAGGGCCCACTACTATTCCCAAATATGGTGAGATATATGAACCTATACCATTACTGATTAAATTCCTCCATTTTATTTATACCCCAAAGTGTCCATATATCTTATGATAAAGATTTTATAATCAATCCCCACACCATCAATGGATGAGGAATCAATATAGATCTCAAGGAACTGTTGTGTCCCTTAACATTTAAACACAACCTAGTACATCAAATTTTAAATAAAAAATTAATTAATATATAACTTCAATCATCCTCACTTGTTATACCATATAATATATGCTATATAAATAATTAAACCCCAATTTGGTAATGTTTTGGTACTACCTACAACCTATATCGATTAGTTTCCCTTATTAATTTCCCAATGGATCTCCCCCACTCTATTCAATACATTCTGACACTTGTATCATCTCTTAATCACATATTTTAGACCATACCATCAAGTAATTAATTGTTTAAATTTATAAGTAATTATTAAAAACAATTTTAGAAATTATATATTAATTTTAAAATTCAATTCAATGATAAATAACAAATCCTGACTCTCTTGGTCACTCTCCAAGATCCAAAATTCTTGAGAAAAATGATGTTAGCCATCCACAACATCCATTTATAACTTTAAAACTGAAAAACCATCATTTAAATTTTCAATAAACCCACCCATTTCTCTCAAAATGAAGAAAAGCACCAATTTAATACCACAAAAAAAAATTATTGTCAATAGAATAGAGAGACAAAATAAGCAATAATTAGGACAAAGAATTGAATTTGCCATATGATTTCCTTTGGATCAATTTGAACTCAATTTTTAGAATAATATATGGAGTTACTCCTCTAACGATGATGAGAGTATGATACAACCATATAGGTCAATCCCTCATTGTGTACAGATCATAGAAAACACCAAAAAAAACCTTTTAATGAATAATTATTAATATTTTATTAAAAAAATTTAAAATATATAGAACAATTGTTCATATATAGTTCAACACATAAAGATAACCCTGTAAGTGTCATCATGTAATGACCACCATGTAAGGATAGACCCATAAGGGTAATTTTCTGTAAGGGTGTCTCTATAAGGGTTATCAAGTACATACCATCGCACATAATGTTGACCAAATAATGTTAATCCATGAAGGGATGAACCTAGAAGTAAATCAATGTTAGGATTCCTTTTAAGGGTTTTCCCAACTTGAATAACCTCATACAGGTCAACTACCCTAAGGATTTCCTCATAAAGGTCACCAAGTAAGGTTTCTCCATACCCCCACATCTAGCACTAGACATTGAAAAATTATGGATATGACCCAGACACATAAGGGTTTCTTATATATGGGTGTCCTAAATAAGGGTCACCCATATAAGGGTGGATCACATGATAGTCACCACATATATGGGTGTTCCATTACACAGGGCTATCCCCCCATCATAGCACAAAAATTTTCCCCCAAGAAAAAATTTCACCACTCAAGGAAAAAATTCATATCCAAAAACAATATTCGAGGTTTTCCAAAGTCTTATATTCTTATTCTAAACCCTTATTCTCTAAATTTCCCCAAACCTAAAACTAAAATTCATATTCCCCCATTATATTTTAATTTTTAGAGATGTGGGACGTCACATCCTCCCCACTATATCACATCTCATCCCCAAAATTTTTTCATGATTTGTAAATAAAAAAATAAAATTTCTTGATCATAAATTCTTTACTATCTCATCACCTTGTACTCTAAAATACCAAATAAACTCTCAATATCCAACTAAAAATAGAAGGAACATGATTCACTGATGATTTCTTACTACTCTCTATCATTACAAAGTCCCAGATATGGTTATTACCCACACCACTTTATATAAACACATAATTGATTTCTTAATTAATGAATTCTTATTATTAAAGTCATCTACACTATATGAATCTACTTGAAAATACTAATTATAATTCATTACTCACCCCAATATAGAAATCACCTACTAAAAACACATTATCAATAATCCAATGAAAAAAATAATTTTGTATTCTTTTAAATGTTCCTAATAGTAAAAAAACAATCCAATACACCTGTGGTATAAATTTCCCAAAAGATATAATCTATACCCCCTGAGGCATTATCTCATCACCCAATCTTGATTACTCAACACTTGAAGGTATCCAGAGATCATCCATTCAACCACACTGAAGTCTTAACCAAAATATTTGTGTGATTGAATTTCTAAATCACCATTAACCCACATCTAGTTTCATTGCCTCATTCCATAAAATGCCACATCAATCATTCATACCATCATTAGAGCATAAAAAATCATCTTGATCCGAATTTCACACATGAACTCCATCTAATACAACATCTAAAACTCAAATATAGAATTCAGCAGGGAACCATATGTAACTATTTCTCTTTAACCCTTGGTGTCCAATTTCCATATTGACCATATAATGAACAGTCACATCACTTCAATGATCCTAATAGAATAAGGTTCATTCTTATAGATCCCACACTCCATTCATTACTATACATAATGATAGGACATGAAAATAATTTTATCACATGAGTTCTATTATGAAATATAAATCACTTTCCATTTCTAGATAATGAGGAAATTCCTCCCTAGAACCTTTGGAAATTTATTCAATATGCGGTTCACATGTTTCAAAAAACAATAGTTTTCACTATACCATATGAATTCCAATATTTTATTCCTCAAGAGAAACATCAATTTTTTCAAAAAACACATCCTACTAACAATCTGTTTCATGGAACACAAATATATAAGCCATAATATGAAACCAAAATCTATCTAAAATGTTATAGATCACCATATAGGGGAATTTGACATTTTATAACACCTCTTGAAAAACAATTAAACCATGTTTTTAATCAAATTCATTGTTCCTCAACTCACAAATAACGACTCACTAATCTATAACTGATGGTCACTATGAATAACCCACAGGTTTTTTCTAAAATCCATAAATTTCATTTCTTTGAAATAAGTCTTCTTTTCCCATCTTCACTATCTTATTTTTACATGAATTCTTTTTTTTAATTTCATCAGTGTATGGGTTTTTTTGTACTCATAAGTGTGTTTTGATAATTCATACTATAATGACAGGTGGGAGCATGCCCTTGTCAAAATAGATGATCAATTTTCCTATTTTGGAATAATGAAAACACCACATAATAAGTAAATATGTTTTTGTGGTATAGTTTTATTATGGTTTCACCAAATCCTCTATTATAGAGGGATTTTGTAAGAAGGATGTGTTGTGGACACATAAACCACTCCACAGAGCTCTTCTACCTATCAGTTATAGATATATGATCTAACAAATTGGTAATTGATGAAGCTCACATTTTCAAATATTTTATACTGTAAATAATTGTTTATAATCCCACCATAGTGTTATTGAATGGCTAAATGTCACCTTTTTAGGTTTTAGTGTTACTTTGAGCCTAAATGTGAAAAATGACTAATTCTTGATTTTTGACAGATTTTTACTTCAAGGGTATTTTGGTGATTTCATGAAGAATATAATTCAAAATTTTCTGATTCAAATTATTTTAGAATCCTTATTTTATTTCATCCACTTTTGTCTGCTGTACCAGGAGCTGATTCGTCCATCTAAAAGGTCTAAAAATTCATTGAAGTTGGATATTTTTTCGGGCGGACAGCGTGGACCCCACAACAGTAACAGAACCCAAAATAGGCCTACAGATATCCAAATGAGGTGTTTCAACCTGTTATAGAACTCGTACATCTTGGAAAGACTCTACAGAAAATTTGGGGGAGTTTGGAAGTCATTAAGGTTCCCATTAAATGACATACTTATTGAGGAACCCTCCTGGAAGCTTCGTCCAGAAACAGAAACTGAGAATAAAGAATTTATAACTCCTCTATATGGTTTCCAAATTAGCTGCAATTTTGAGGAGAGACGTTAAATAAATTTATAAAAAAAATTAATGAATGGTGGAACACATGAAGAGGTCATTTATGGGGTCTACAAAGCACAATCTTTCGGGGGTTGAATTCTACCTATGAGTAGAGGCCCTCACCTCCTTCCCAAAGCATCCCATTCTCCATCCCATTCCTTCCAGGACACCAAGGAGAACTTTTCTGCTTTCTATTTTATTTCTTTTCATTTTCATAGTTTTTTAATGCCTTATTCTTCCCCATTCATCTCGATTACCCTTACAATGGTGGGGAAAACATTTGGAGTGATTGGGGAAGGGTTGGTTTTCTACATTGTAATGCTTGAGTTCTTGGATGCAATTGAATAATTTCATTCTTCGTCAAAGTTGTTTACAATTTATTAGAGTGGATTTTATAATAAAGTGTGATAGTTCTTGAATATTAATTCCGTTATTGATTTTTTCCATGGTAAAATAATCATAATCTCCCTCCACTGATTTCTGGTTTATATACGATGGAATAGACCAAGTATTAGTGGTGAAGTACTCGACGATCGTCAGTACATGTAAAAGGTGTAGTGAATGTTCTTGATTGTTTGGGATAAACAAAACCCGATCAGGTATATCCCATTTCAATTAAGTATATTCAATAAATCTATTTTACACATGGAAGGAGATTTTTCCAAATCGAGATCTTGGTAAGGTTTTCTCTCACCATCATAATTTCACCAAGGAAGTGAGAGGAAATGCTTGTGGAAACTCACATTAATCAAAAATGAAGAAGAGGTTTGAATTAAATTGAACAAGTATGTCATTACAATTAATAAAATGACCCCAACCTAATCATCCTTTTTAATATCATAGTTTTTCAATCATTTTAATTTCAAATTTCAATTCAAAAACACAACATTTTTACCCTTGTTTTAAAGTGACAACCTGTTTTGTGTGCACTCCTCTTCAGGAGACATCCAAGTTCATTACCAATTAATTGCATTTTGTCATTTCATGTTAGTTTTATCTTTTTTTAAAAAAATTAAATTGTATTCCATTACAAGATATTATAAAAACAATAAAAAGAATTATTTTACTTAAATTAGATAAGTAAACGATTGAGAAAGCTCCTCAAGTGAGACGACCCTGGTTAGCTTCTATGCTGTACTAGGAAATATTATACTGATTTTTCCATGCCCTACAACATGCATGCATCAAAACTGGCTCTGTTCCAAGGGAGCTAATCGGTTGATTACTTTAGATTTTCTATTTTCAAATTTTAGATAGTTTTCATTTTTTTAAAAAAAGTTATTATTCCCTGATGCATTCAAATTAAAATTATTATGCATAGAATAATTAATCTGAGGTGCAGGAAGAAGAAACCGACTACACTGAGGAGGCCCTCCAATGAAAGGTTGATGCACTAATGATAATGTAAAAATAGAAGGAAAGAGGACTTTCAATATGGATCTCACTTTAAGATTTGATATCCATGGATGATGAACTCAAAACTAACATTGAAAGATTCAATTCTAAGAAGAAATTAACACAGGTCTTCCCTAATTTCACTGAATAAATCCATGAAGTTGAATCCAAAATCAAGGTAGAGGAGCATGACTACCTACCTCCATCCAGTGATAATCAACTCCAAGAGGCGCTTTCAAATCAATAAGAGATTAATGTTGAACCAACTCAGGGAGTTGAACCTTTCTTTGACTATATCCCATCTAGTTGTATTGAATCTGAATTCTATGCCACTTTGTCTTGTTTTATAGAATCCAATTGTCTTTATAGGCCTTGGAAGAAGAAGAAGAAATTACACCTGTTGAAGAACACCTGGAGCTCCCTGAAGATATTGATCATCTACTTGATGAAGTCTATGAAAAGTTACAAGTGGATTTTCCTGAAGAACCAAATATACAAGCTTCCTACCTTAAAAGGGAAGATTTTGAAGTTAATATTTCAAATTTAAATTTTGAATCTCCCTTTGAATATTCTTTTCTTGCAGTACATATAGAAAAACCACTATATTTTGAAGAATATGTTGCAGAAGTAGAAACTGAAGAGGAGGAGGTTCCATACTTCATCCTACCCCTGCCATGCAAGAGGTATATAATTATTAAGGGGGAGGATCTGGTGTACTCTATACATGGAATTATACTCACCCTGAACAAAGAACTGCAATCTGGGAAGAACAACATGTGGTGGTTCATGTCCAATAAGATCCACCCACATTCAGATTATGGATAATGGCTGGTACTGCCATCTGGAGGCAGTAAAAGATGCTAAGGCCCACTTGGGGGATCATACCAATATTTCTCCTATACATTCTTTATAGAAATTTAATTTTCAATATTAGGAATTTAGATTTCAAATTCAGTATTAAGAATTAGTCTATCATGTGTCCCCCTCTCCCTTTTCATTTTGAGCTTAAATGAAATGATCCTTGTGATTAATTGAGTAATTTTTCTTTTGTAGGATCATAAAGGCATAAGGAAACCCCGAGAATTATAAGAAGAAGACCAAATCATTATTTCAAAAGGGAGATCACTTTTTATGATTATCATTTAAACTCATTTCATTTTTTGGTCCAAAATATATTTTGAGCTTTAATGAATATTCTTATCACTTTTCACACATCAATTTATTTTGAAAGAGTTGAAATGATTTTTGAAATAATGGATTTTAAATGATTGTTGTTATGAATTATTTTCCCTTGAAATGGATTTTCAAGCATTTTAATGAGTTTGAATGATTTTTGAAATCCATTACCATGAAACACCGACTCAAAATATTTTTCCAATCCTATGATGTATTCTAAACCACTTTTACATATTCTTCCTAATACCCACACTTTCTTAAGGGAAACATGAATTTTGTGTGAGATCATGAATTTGTGAATAATTCTATTTCGAAGCTTTGGATTTCATGGAATGTATTTGAAATGATTGAGGCATATCTTTGGCTAGCCACATTTTATCTTTAGACCCACCTTTACATGTATACTTCGTAAGCCCTTAGATGCCATGAATTGCCTTATAGGTTTAAGCCACATTACAAGCCAATTTATCCTTACCTACCCGAACTTTTAGTATTTTTTCATGGATATTTCTTGTTTGAGTGTGGGGGAAGGGACTTTGATGTCTGTTCATTGGGATTAATATCATTTATGGGTGGTTTGAGGAGTGTTTCAATACATTGGATAGTGGATAATAAGATAATTGGGCATGTTTCGTCATTTCATTGTGCATTATTTGTTTCATCCGTTTATCCTTAAAAAATGAAAATAAAAAAAATGGAGATGAGCTTGAATTCCTCAATGTACATTCTTTTATGACTCATTTTCCTCTCAAGAATAAAGGTCATGAATTTTCATTCATTCATTGTATTCAATTTTCATCTCATCCTCCATGAAAAAAAAAGAAAAATAAAATAATTATGTGCCTTTCTGGAGGTTTGAAAAAAAAGGAGAACTTAGATGATATCATTCATTATAATCACTTCATGGCTCATGTACCAGGTCATAAAAGGGTTTTTATTTGTTTTTAATATTTTTAAGTGGGATACAATGAGTAATGTTTTGTGTTTTCACTTGAATTAATCATGCATTGTACATAAG
The DNA here is from genome assembly GCA_963277665.1 of Viscum album. Taxonomy (NCBI): domain Eukaryota; kingdom Viridiplantae; phylum Streptophyta; class Magnoliopsida; order Santalales; family Viscaceae; genus Viscum; species Viscum album. The sequence continues at coordinate 1,152,000,155 of OY728122.1, forward strand.
AGTCAAGCCTCCTCTTTCTAGCCTAAAACGTTTTCAATCATTTTCCTACCAACCGAAAGCCACAGAATCATTTGAACCATTAATTATATCCCTCATGATTAAATTAATTTTCATGTTTGATTCTGGGTAAAATGAGAATTTTCACAAACCTATGGAGATACATGTGATTTTCAAGTATGAGTATAACTCTAGATTAAATTTTCACTTGAGTTAAGAGTGACATAAAATTCAATGTGAGGTAGGTTGTGATTGGGCCATGGATTGATTCATGAGGTTGAACAAATTTTAATAACTGAAATGAAAATAAGATAGGATTTTTTTTCATATGTGATACATGATGTACTTCTATTTTGGATAAGATCATGGATATTTTCTCATTTTTGATTGTTGTGTGGAATTTGATTTGGATGTAAGATGATTGCCTAGGAGAGAAATGTTTAAGTGTGGGGGAGTGATGAAGCTCACATTATCATATATTTTATACTATAAATCATTGTTTATAATCCCACCATAGTGTTATTGTATGGGTAATTGTCACGTTTTTAGGTTTTAGTGTTACATTGAGCCTAAATCTGAAAAAAGAATAATTCTGTATTTTTGACAGATTTTTACGTCAACGGTATTTTGTTCATTTCCTGAAAAAATATAATTCTAAATGTTTTGATTCAAATTGTTTTAAAATACTTATTTTATTTTCTCCACTTTTTTCTACTGTTCAAGGAGCTGATTCGTCCATCTACAGGGTCTAAAAATTCATTGAAGTTAGATATTTTTTCGGGTGGATAGTGTGGACCCCACAACTATAACGAAACCAAAAATGGGCCTACACATATCCAAATTAAGTGTTTCAACCTGGTATAGAACTAGGAAATCTCATACCTACTCTAAAAGAAATTTGGGAGAGTTTTAAAATCATTAATAATCCCATTAAATGACATACCTTTGGAGGAACACTCCTGGAAGCTTCGTCATGAAACAGAAAACGAGAATGAAAAATTCATAACTCCTTCATCTGGTTTCCAAAGAAGATGAAAGATTGAGGAGAGACGCCCAATACATTTATGAACAACCTTAATGAATGGTTGAACGTGTTAATAGGTCATTTATGGGGTCTAAAACACGAAAACTTTCAGGGTTCAAATTATACCTATAAAAGGCGGCCCTCACCTCCTTCCCAAAGCATCTAATTTTCCATCCCATTCCTTCCAGGACACCAAGAATGAGAACTTTACAACTTTATCTTTTATTTCGTTTCTTTTTCATAGTTTTTTTAATTCCTTCTTCTTCCCCATTCATCTCGATTCCCCTTACCATTGTGGGGTAAACATTTGGAGTGATTGGGGAATGTTTGGTTTTCTACATTGTATTGCTGGAGTTCTTGGACGCAATTGAATAAATTTCTTTTTTCTTAAATGTTGTTTTCAATTTTTTATAGAGGATTTTATTATCAACTGTGATTTTTCATGAATATTAATACAGTTATTGAATTTTTCCTTGATAAAATAATCACAATATCCCTCAACTAATTTCTAGTTTATATAAGATGGAATAGACCAGGGATTAGTGGTGAAGTACTCGACAATCTTCAGTATGTGTAAAAGGTGTAGTGAATGTTTTTGGTTTTTTGGGATAAAAAAACCTGATCAGGTGTTTCCCATTTCAATTAATTATATTCAATACAACTATTTTACACATGGAAGGAGAGTTGAACAAACCGAGATCTTGTTAAGGTTTTCTCTCACCATCGTAATTTCACTAAGGAAGTGAGAGGAAATGATTGTGGAAACTCACATTAATAAACAAAAAAGAAGAGGTTTGAATTAAATTAAACAAGGATAGCATTAAAATTAGGAAACCAACCCCGACCTAATCACCCTTTTTAATATCATAGTTTTTCAATTATTTTAATTTCAAATTTCATTTCAAAAACCAACATTTTTACCCTCGTTTTAATGTTACAACCTGTTTTGTGTGAACTCCTCTTCGGGAGACATCCATGTTCTCTCTCAATTAATTGAATTTTGTCATTCTATGTTAGTTTTATATTTTATTTTAATTTAATTGTATTCCATTACTTGATAATATAAAAACAAAAAAAATAAGTAGTTTAGTAAAATTAGATTAAGTAAGTAAATGATTGTGAAAGTTCATCAAGTGAGATGACCCTAGTCAGCTTCTATGATGTAGTAGGAAAAATTAAATTTCTTTTTCCACGCCCGATGATAGGCGTGAATAAGTTATTTATTGATAAATATATTTAATAAAAAATTATGGTACTTAATTCTATTATTCATTTTGGAATTGGAGTGGTTGTTTTTATGAAAATTTATGAGTGATTTTTCACATGGTTTGAGCCTAAAAAGACCCCCTTAAAATACCTTTCTTCGTCCTCATTCGACACAGTTCTGTAATTATATATGTCTTCATAGACACCCTCATATCACATTTCTTTCCCTATTCAATATTATATTATGGTACAATGTATCTCCTTAGCATAGAACTCTCCCCATACTACCGAGGGTTGAGTACTATTGTGTTTCTACACTATTATCTTCCTCTTTACACTATATAGCTCAATTATCCATTGTCTTCTATACTATACAACTAATTCTTATACATTGGTTGTTCATTATTGTGCACCTATACCTAGTGGTGTATAAACCTATAAAATGGCAATATTATTCCAATCAAACCTTTGGTCATAGTGGATACCTCGACACCATAGTGGCCTTTTCCGGTGGACATTTATTCTATAACACATTTATTGTACTTTGTTGACTCCGGTATTTCCATATATCAGTTATTTTGAATTTTTTTCAATCAAAAAATATAGCGATGCATTCTTTACATACATGGATATTACATCATATTTGAATAATATTTAGTACGTTTCAAAAATACATTCCCAATGTCCATAATAGAATAGTTTCCTTAGAAACATGGAAACAAATTCTTCAATACTGATGAAAGATCATAAAAATATCCCCTAAATATCTACACCATTAGCACTTCTACCAAAAACCATTCTTCATAACCTGGGGTGTGGAAACATAATAAATGGGTGAGCACATCTGCTCAGAAAGGGTAAATAAAGAAAATTCATAAGCATAACATTTGTATAATGGTATGGAACATGGGAATTACATTTTATGTTCATACCCTACATATCAGAGATATTAAAAAATATTAGAAATTTATAAGACATGAATAATAAGGAAATAATAAACAAAATCCATTAGGGGATAACATAGGAATAAAAAATCGTAATGTGGAAAAACCATTAAAAATTAACTAAGTCAAGGTGACCTACAAAGACTTTTTTAATATGTTAGGATTGGGTTAATCACCAGTGTACCTGGTTCAGGCTTGGGAATCCCTCCCAATTACCCACTTGTTTTGTGATTGGAATGCCCTCCTGTGTACCCCCTTATTTTAGCATTTGGATGTTCTCCATTATTTCTTCTTTTCATGGGATTGGTATTCCCTATTGTATACCCACTTGTTCCGCGATTGGGATGTTCTCCCATGTTCCCTCTTATTTTGTGCTTGGGATGTCCTCCCATGTAACATCTTGTTTCGGTATTGGGATATTCTCCACTATTCCCTCTAATTTAAGGATTGGGATTTTCTCCCTTATTCCATCTAATTATTGGCCTGGTATGTCCTTATGTTTACCCTCCTGATTTGGGATTTGGTTGTTCTCCCATTTTCCCTCTTATTTTGGGCTTCAGATGTCCTCATGTGCACCATCTTGATTTAGGATTGGGATGTTATCCCCTGTTCAATATTGTGTTTGGCTTGGTTTATCATCATGTGTACCTTCTGATCTTATAAAACATTTATCATTACCCAATGAATTTGACAGATATATAGATCCCATCTATCTCATAATAAATCATTTTAATATCCTCCACAAGATAATAAAACATTCATCCTATCATGAACCATAAAATGACATTAGTTTTATGAACATCAAATCGTAACCCATGAAATGAAATGGGTATTATTAAAATATCATCACATCATAACCAATAGAAAAGAGATGGGTTTCATAGCAATTTCATCAAAGATTAACCTATGTAAAGAAGTGGGTTTCTAAAACATGTAACCCATGAAATAAAATAATTAATTAAAGACAGTGAAATTATTCATAACACATTTATATATTGGATATGAATATAAATTTAAGAAAATTTCCATGAAATGGATGAGTAACAGCAATGGATGTCATCTTAGATGGTAAATAATACATAAATATCTTCTAAAAATGTTTCTTGAGGAAATATCCTTGTTTCAAAAAAAACTGTTAATACATTAAACCATTTGAAAATAAATTTTTGAGAAGATACCTTGAAACTTATGGAATAATTTTGAAAAACATTTTCCTTGAAAACATTTAAAATTACCATCAAAATATTTTAATAACTGTAATGACCCGCGAATGTTCATTGGCATGAGAGCTCAACGAGTCATCACTAGGCCTTAAGCGACATCCCCAAGGCACCAAAGGCTGGAAATAAATGCCGAATTGTTTCAATCAAGTGGGGGATGATTTACCCTTTTGGAACATCCACAGAACCAACAACCATTACCAAACCAACAACTAAATGATGCATGATAAAATCTAAGACAACTCAACCATTTTATTTATCATAAACCAACCAAGAGTACCAAAGAGGAAACCAACACTAATTAGAGTATACAACGGAAAGAAAAACTAAAAGACCACAAGACGGCAACCCAACTCCATGCTCCCCAATGTCCAAGATACCACATCACGAACCAACCCAAGTATCACGAAGTAGTGCTATAAACGTGTGACACTTTACCTTTTCCAACATCCCAGTAAATGATATCTAAAAAAGAACCATCATTCCAAAGAAAGGTGTGAGTAATGAAACTCAGTAGGTTTTCCCCGATGACTTCCCAACCCATTCTTCTAGGATAAAACATGTTAGCATATTTATATAAAACAATTTATACAAAACAATTCCAAAACAATTCACAATATTACATGTTCCATGTTAATGTCATTTTACAACAAAACCATTTTACAACAAAATCTATCTTTATCAAGAAAAGTAACCAAGAAATGTTTCCAATAAAATTCACTTTTCCATTTTGGCACTTTCATTCCACTTCACAAATCCACACAACCAACCATTTCAAAACTCATGAAATACACCATGCATGCATTGTTATGACGGTTCCAGTCTCATGAGTGGTCTCTCCTCAATCTACCAAGTCTTCAAAAGGTAATTATTCCCCATGTTCCATTACACTTTTGGCACTGAGAACAAGGTCATATTTCAACCAAGCCTCATAAATGCAATATGAACGCACACACAAAGTATTCCCAAAAAATACACCATTCCAACCATGCCAAAACCATTTCAATAAAACATCCCTTTTATTGAATTTTTTTTTCCTAGAAACCATTTTCCAAATCCAGAAAATCCACATTTTAAAATCTCCATTTTAAAATCAGGTCCCCAAAACACTTTGCGTATACCATTCTTTCATTTTCCATAATTCCATTAAAACCCATAAATCATAACTAAAGATGATTTATAACATGATTTTCACCCCAATTTCACAATAAAAATCAAGCCATTAAATCAATTTTAACAAAGCCTTCATTTTCTAAGAAAGAGGAATCGAGAGTGAAGCCATCTTCATCAAAAAATTTGGCGAAACCAACCAACTGATGAAGAACGCCAAAAAATCCGAGTCAAATTTCCAAGATCCCTCCTTATATCACTTATCCTAGAACATCCAAGACCAAATCTCATCATATTTGGTATCCACACACTTATATCTACCCATAACGGGCATGGATCTAAGAAACCAAGGCAAGATGAGAAGTAGATCTAAGTAGATCTAAGAAAATGATCAACAACGAAGGAGAACAATCACATACCTCAAGAATCCGACTTAGATTCACCAAGAGAAGCCTTCGAATCACCTCTAGAACACTTGGGATAAGTTTTCCAACCTTCAAGGGAGAGTAATCCCAAGTTAGGGCCTCTTACAAGATTTAAACAAGGCAATTAAAGACAAAATGAGTTAGATCCAAAATTTAAGGATCTAACTTATGTGCCCGCACGGTTAGTCCGCACGGTTTGACAAATCGTCTGCTAACTGTGCATTAGCTACAACCTTGGCCACCCTTCACGCATGACCTCATAGCAGGCTTTCCCTTAACCTTGAACTGACTTTGTGGAAGCCACTTCCTCCTCAGTCAGCCACGCATGGTTTGGCCACACGGTTTAGAAAAACTGTGAGTTGTCTGTGCGCCTTCCCCTTTTATTCAAACATCATTCCAGGATATCCAAACTCTCCCAAACGTCACCCTTAACTTTTAAAACCAAGAACAGAATCAATTAAGGGTTACATACTAGAAACCAGGGGTACTACATTCTCCTCACCATTGGCCTTTCCGTCCTCAGAAAGTAGAAAATCATTGCTTTCCTAAAAGAGTTCTGGACACTGCTCTTTCATATCTTTCACGCATTCCCAAGTCTCATCATAAATCTGACTATGTTGAGACATAACCGAAACTAGATAGATGCTTTTTACATGAAAGACTTTATCCTGCCTATCCACAATCCACAACAGGATATGTTCTAATTTAGAATCCGGCTCTAGGTCAACGTGATCCCATCTGATCACATGGACAGGATCGGGCTGATACTTCTTCAATTGAGATACATGGAATACATTATGCACTGCGATGAACTGTGGTGGTAATTACAATTGATATTCCACCTCGCCAACCCATTCCAGTATATCAAAAGGGACGATATATCAATGAGATAATTTTCCCTGCTTCCCAAAACGACGTTGTCCAAACCTTGGAGAGCTTCTCAAAAATAAATGATCACTCACAATAAATGACAACGGTCTTCAGCGCTGATCCGCATAAGATTTATAACGACTCTGAGCTGTCTCCATCATCATTCTAATCAAATGGATCTTTTCCATTGTTTCTTGGACAAGGATCGGCCCAACTAGTGATGTCTCACCTATTTCCACCCAAAAAAGTGGAGAACGACAGTGACTCCCATACAATGCTTCAAACAAAGCCATTCTTTTCGAGGATTGATAGCTGGTATTGTATGTGAACTCCACTAAGGGTATATTCTCCTACAATGAGGCACCAAAATCCATTACACAATCCTAATACATGTCTTCCAATGTCTATATTGTCCGCTTAGATTTCCCATCTTTCTGAGGATGATACGCCGTGCTTATAGTCAACTGAGTCCCAATGGATTATTTTAAGGATTTCTAGAAACAAGATGTGAACCTTAGATCTCTATCTGAGACGATAGGCACTGGTACACCATGTATAATAAACACTTCCCAAATATATATTTTTTAATGTTCTTCCACCGTATGGGTTTCACAGATAGGAATGAAATGGGCTGACTTGGTTAGGAGATGCACTATCACCCAAATGGCATCGTGTTTCTGGACCATTCTAGGAAGTCCTGTAACAAAATCCATTTCTATATGATCCCATTTCCACACTGGGATAGGTAAAGAATGTAACATACCAGCTGGTTCTGCTTTAACTTTCTAACAAGTTAAAAACCTTGAAACAATTTCAGCTACCTTTTGTTTCATTCTGCTACACCAAAACGACACCTTCAACGCCTTATACATCTTTTGTATTCAAGGATGTACAGCCCATATTGAATGGTGGTAAGCATTAAAGAGTTGTTCCTAATAAACTATAGGTACAACCATCCGTTCTCTAAAACACAAACCTGAACCCACTTCCAATTTTCGTCCCCCAATGGTCTCCCCACCATTGAGTTTTGAACTCATTGCAATACTGTCTACATCAGATTCCTATGCCTCCTTTACTATCTCCAAAAAATCAGGAACAAGAGCAAATGGAAGGAAAACCAAAACATCACCTCAGTCATCACATTTTACATGCATGTCAGCTAGGACTGACATCAACTACCATTCGTCTGAAACTTCTTTCGCCAACTGAGTATATAACATCCTACTTAATGCATCGGCCACCGAATTTCCCTTACCCAGTGTATACATTACGTCAAATTCGAAAATTTTAAGATACTCCATCCATCTCCTCTACCTCAGATTCAAATATCACTGTTAGAAAATGTGTTCCATGCTTTTGTGATCCGTAAACACAATAAATTTCCCACCAAAGAGATAATGTCTCTATGTTTTCAAAGCATGGACGACTGCAGCTAACTCCAAATTGTGTGTTGGGTAATTCTTCTCATACACACTCAACTGCCTTGAACCATAAGAAAAAAAATGGTCTCTTTGCATGAGAACACATCCCAACCTTGTTCCCGAAGCATCACAGTAAACCACAAACCCTTGTCCTGATTCAGGCAAAATCAAAATGGGTGCTGATGTAAGGTGAAGTTTCAAATCATGAATAGATATCTGATATTCCTTAGTGCATTGAAATTCAGTTTTTTTCATTGTCAATGTACTCGTAGGCGAAGCTAGTCATGCGAATTCACGCACAAATCATCGGTAATAACCAGTTAGACGAAGAAAACTTTGTATTTCAAAGACATTCTTCGGCGGTTTTCAAGAAAGAACAACTTCTATCTTTTATGGAACCACTGAAACACCTTTTTCGGAAACAACATGGCCCAGAAAGATTACAGCTTGTATCTGAAAATTTCACTTTCATAATTTGGCCTAAAACTGATGGTCCCTCAATATTTCCAACACTATCACCAAGTGTTCCTCATGCTCATCCCTTGTTCTTGAAAAAACCAATATGTCATCCACAAACACTACAATAATAGAATCCAGATATGGCTGAAATATCTGATTTATCAAATCCATGAAAACCACTGGTGCGTTCATAAGACCAAAAGGCATGACTACATATTCACAGTGGCCATATCTACTTCTGAAGGCTATCTTCAGAATATCCTCGTTCTGAACTTGCAACTGGTGATATCCTGACCGCAAGTCAATCTTGAAGAACCACTGAGCTCCACTCAATTGATCAAATAGGTCATCAATGTTTAGAAGTAGATATCTATTCTTTATCTTAACTTTGTTATGTTTACGATAATCCACACATAGTCTCGAAGATCTATTTTCTTTATTTACAAAAAAAAATGGTGCTTACCACGGAGACACGCTTGGCCAAATAAAACCTTTTATTTCCAGCTCCTCTAACTGCACTTTCAATTCATTTAACTCCATTGGTGGGATCCTATAATATGGAAGTGAGATAGGACCGGTCCCCGGAAGGAGATCAATCGAAAACTCCACTTCTCTTACAAGTGGTAACCCTAAGAAGTTTTCCGGAAAAACATCAGGATATTGATCCACCACAGCTGGAAAAATATTTTCCGCAATCTCTTCCAATGGTGCCAAAGTCTATGATGCCAATTGGTGAGATATCATTCCACCATCGGTTCCAACAAGCTCTTTTCACCTTTCTTTACCATCCACTCTCCTCTGAAGAGATGGTCGATGTTGTCCTCCAATGTGAAACTAATCGTTCACCTATAATAGTCGATATAATTCTTAAACATTTTCAACCAATCCATACTTAGGATTACATAATATACATCCATATCCAAAAAGGAGAAGTCCCATTTCAGCTCAGCTCCATCAACCGTTATAGCACATGCTCTACAAACGAAGGCTTGACATTCTCTTTCACCAAGAAGAGTTTGCAGTATTAACACAGAAGGCATCATTTCAAGTTTTAAGTTTAGTAAATCAGAAATCCGAGAACAAAAAAAGAATGGGATGTGCTAGTATTGAACAACACTTGCATTATGGTAGAATTCAAAACAATCATACCTCTCACCATAGATGGTCTAGACTGGTCATCCTCACTCACCTGTTCCTATCCATAAAATTGCTCTGTTACTGCACTTTTCTCCTTATTGATTTGCTAAGATTGCGCTGCCTGTGGAGTCATGGTATTCCTAGAATCACCATTGCTAGCCATGTTATGCTGGCGAGACTGATTTTTCTATCCACGTCTTTTTGAAGCATAGGATGCTTGCGTCACCTAGGAAGTGTCATGCGCACCCGACCTCGGAGCAGTACGAAAATATCACTGAAGATTCCCCATCTTGTTTCAATTGTGGCATGCTCTTGGTGGTGTTGTACATTCTTGTTTCATGTGATCAATTGCGCCACATTGAAAACACTCAGCTTTCATCATGAGTCTTGGAGGAAGATTCACCGATCTAGCCATTTGATTCTAATTTGCACTCCCACCTTGGAAGTAGGTGTCTCTCTTCCTCTTGTTTGCAGTATTACAGTTCCCACCCATTTTCGTGGGTATCATCATACTTACTCCTCCCTTCACTCTTGAGATGTCTCTTTAAACTACTGTTGATCTGTTTACCATCTCCATATAATCCGTAATACAGAGCACATCTATCTTTGAATGAATATCTTGTCACATCCCTGATTCAATGATGTGTGCCTTCAGAGACTCACTTACAACAACTTCTGGTGAAAAGAACAATAAATTCAGGAATTTTTCCGCATACTCCGTGATAGGGAGATTCTCCTGCTTCAGGCGGAAAAAGTCTGTCGTCCTCTGGATCTTGAACATGTTATGGTAGAATTCTTTGTTGAACAATTCCTCAAATTTCTCCTAGCCCAGGCCTTAATCCACTTTAGCCTGTACCACTAGCTCCCACCACTGTCATGCAAGATCCTCCAGAATATACGTCGCCAACTGCACTTTCAGTTCTGTTGGTGTGCCGATGAAATTGAAGAAGGACCCCGGGACACCCTGAGAGGAGAGGGGTGAATCAGGGTGAAAACTTTTTCTTTTAATGTGATGGATCTTGTTCCCACGTTGGTAGGAACTTGTTGAACCTGTATGATGATTATGATCAGAATGAAAACATTCACATGCACAGAGAAGACACAGCCATTTTTACTTGGTTCACCACTAAGGGCAACGTTCTAGGAGCATACGCCGACAGGTTGTCGGTCGTACCAAAATCCACTATGCTTCACCAGCTGTAGATTACTGAGTTCGGGTACAGACACTCTGTCCTAGGCTCACTGCCTTTACAAATGGTTCAGGGATAGCTCACTGCTTCCCTCGGGTCACTCCCATTGACTCCCCCTGGCTTACTGCCGTTGGTGAAGTCCCACTCAGTTTATAGACGTGAAGGTCTCTTCATCATTTGCATAAGAGTGCATCCTTTTTTGTATGTAGATGCTCTATTGAAGTCCGATTCTCACCAGAAGAAGAATATCACTTATCCTCGAATGTATCGGGTAGTCTCTCGGCTTTCGTGCAGCTCCAAACAGACCGGTGGGCTTCAGCAAAACCAGGCGCGCTTCTCCAGGATAGTCGCGCAAGTCCCACTTCGGCGTGCAAGTCCAAACTGGCGCGCAAGTGTCATCAACAAACCTGCGCGATGCTTCCTTCCCCGACTTCAAACTTGCGCGGTCCACTTCCTTTCTCTTCCAAACCACCTTGGGCGTACAGCCAACAACCGGCGTGCAAGCTCTACTTGCGCGACAAAACAACCACCTGCGCGACTCAACCACCTGCGCGACGAGAGCTCGAACAATCTCGAAGTCTTGAGCTCCGTTAGAAATGAGGAGGGGTGGTCCAGTATTTATAGGCAAACTGGACCCCCTGCGCGTCGGCGTGCAAGTCCCTCGACGGCGCGCATGTCTTGTCTTCAACAACCTCTGTCGCGCAACTCAGTTGCGTGACCCAACCAACACATGCGCGACCTTCTTTCCTTAGCCAAATATTGATGTTCTGATCCTCAAAAACATATGGCGCGCAAGTCTTTTATCCTCCAAGAGCACGGCGCGCAAGTACCTTTTCCAAAAACACTTTACTTTATTGGCAGATTTTCAGGCCCAAAAATTTGGCAAACACTGGGAAACGGCGCCACCTTCACTACTGTTTTCTGCTTGAACGGTATGATCTCTTTGTTGGTACACATCCTGAACTTCCACTGAGGATTGACAACAAACACAAACCATACGCAAAATCATGCTTTGAAGACCCTGGTTCTAACAATTGAATATATGATTCATCCTACACGGCCACACCTCCTCCCATTCTGGTTCAGAATCACCCCAAAATATCGGTGGGTTTTTCTTCTAGAATTGGACGGAATGGTCTTCATGCCTTGACTCATCCCTTCGATACCCCATGTCCACAGCCTGTAATGCTTTAACTATACTCTGAACCAGCTATTGGTTCACACGTGGTTTAGGTGAAACCACATTCTCTGCAGCTTCTTGGGGTTCATTTCTACAATTCCTAATGGGCGCCATTATCCATACAAACAACGCACGCCGTTAGTCTCACTTCCTAGAAACTGAAGGCTTAGAATTTCAATTTCTATCACCTTAACTATCACATAATTATTTTCCATCCATTATGCTTTTCCAGATGTTCAAACATTTTTGAAAACATCCCACTTACTTTTGAAAATCCACTCGTTTTCAAAATATTGAAAATATCCACTTTTCAAAATCTTTCATTTGAAAATCAATTTATGAATTTTTCAAAAATTTGCTCCTTGCCCGAAATCATAAATAACTCTTCACAATGAGATATGAAATCCTAGTGGAAAGTCATTCCTCTACAATGCATGTCATGCTCATCTCATTGGATAAACCCATGACAATGAGATTTTCAACATTCCAGAAGTGTCTCCAAACACTTACGTACCCAACTCCCTGGTAACTTGAATTTCAGCATAAAGGGGTTAACTACGTCCTTTTATGTTATACGTTTCAAGTTCCGACAATCCTACTCCTTTATAAGATTCCCACCCAAGGAATAGACAAGAAGTAATTTCAACTCTATGACCAAGAACATCGATGACCACTTGTTAGGCAAGGACCGAACAAGCTGATACCATTTGTAATGACCCACTATTTCTCATTGGGTTGAGATCTCAAAGAGTCATTACTAGGCCTTAAGTGACATCCCCAAGGTTCCAAAGGCTGGAAATAAATGATGAAGGGTCTCAAACAAGTGGGGGATGATTTACCCTTTTTGAACATCCATAGAACCAACAACCATAACCAAACCAGAAACTAAATGATGCATGATAAAATCTAGACAACTAAACCATTTAATTTGTCATAAACCATACAAGAGTACCACATCAAGAAACCAATACTAATCAGAGTATACAGTGGAAAGAAAAACTTAATTACCACACAAAGGCAATCCATATCCATGCTGCACAAGCTCCAAGCTCCCACATCACGAACCAGCCCAAGTATCACGAAGTAGTGCTATAAACATGTGACACTTTACCTTTGCCAACATCCCGGTAAATTATATCTGTAAAAGAACCATCATGCCAAAGTAGGGGGTGAGTAATGAAACTCAGTAGGTTTTCCCCAATGACTTACCAACCCTTGCCTCTTGGATAAAACATGTTAGCACATTTATAAAAAACAATTTATACAAAAAAAATTCCAAAACAGTTCACAATATAACAAGTTCCATGTCAAAGTCATTTTCTAAAAAAACCATTTTTCAACAAAAACCATATTTCTCAAGAAAAGAAACCAAGAAAAGTTTCCAATCAAATTCAACTTTCCATTTTGGAACATTCATTCCATGTCACAAATCCACACAACCAACCATTTTACAACCTGTGAAATACACCATGGATGCGTCGTTATGATAGTTCCATACTCATGAGTAGTCTCTCATCGATCTACCAAGTTGTCACAAGGTAATTATTACCCATGTTCCATTACACATTTGGCACCAAGAACAATGTCATATTTCACCCAAGCCTCATAAATGCAATATGAACACACACACCTAGTACGCCCAAAAACCACAACATTCCAACCATGCCAAAACCATTTCAATAAAATAGCCCTTTTATTGAAAACCTTTTTCCCACAAACCATTTTCCAAATCCATCAAATCCATATTTTAAAATCACCATTTTAAAATCATGAAACCTAAAAATTTTGCATAGACCATTCTTTCATTTTCTATAATTACATTAAAACCCATAAATCATCACTAATGAATATTTATAACATGGTTTGCACCACAATTTCACAATCAAAACCAAGAAATTAAATCAATTTGAACTAATCCATCAAGTTATAAGAAATAGGAATCAAGAGTGAAGCCACCTACATCAACAAATTACGTGAAACCAACCAATGGAGGAAGAACGCCAACAAAACCGAGTCAAATCTCCAATAACCCTCCTTATATATCTTCTCCTAGCAAAACCAAAACCATATCTCATCATATTTGGCATACACCAATATAGATCTACCCATAATAGGAATTGATCTAAGAAACCAAGGCAAGATGAGAATTAAATATAAGTAGATCTAAGCAAACAATCATGAACGAAGGAGAACGATCACATACATCAAGAATACGGCTTCGATTCGCCAAGAGAAGCCTTCAAATCACCTCTGGAAGCTTGGGAGAAGTTTCCCAACCATCAAGGAAGAGTAATCCTGAGTTAGGGCTGCTTATAAGCTTTAAAAAGGGAATTAAAGGAAAAATGAGTTAGATCCACTATTTAAGGATCTAACTTAAGTTCTCGCAGGGTTAGTCCACACAGTTTGATAGAACGTCTGCTCACCGTGCGTTAGCTACTACCACGATCACCCTTCACGCACGACCTCATAACACGGTTTCCCTTACCCGTGTGCCAACCGTGTGGAAGACACTACCTCCTCAGTCAGCCATGCACGGTTTGGCCACAATGTTTAGAAAAACTGTGTGTCACCAGTGCACCTTCCCCTTTGCTTCAAACTTCAATCCAGGATCTCCTGACTCTCCCGAACGTCACCATTAACTTTTAAATCCAAGAAAAGCATCAAGTAAGGGTTACATAACAGAAACAGGGGGTACTACAATAAGAATTTTCTTCAAAAACACATTTAAAACATATAAATAAATCATGTCAATGTATTTAAAACCATTACTTTTAAAACACTTTAATACATATAAATACGGGTCCGAAACATTTTGAAAAAAAAATCATGAAAACTACATTTGAAATCATTTTCATAAAGGCGAGCCTTTTAAAAGATCATGGAAGCATTAGTGGAATGACTGTAGGTAAATCCATACATATCGTTCGAGGTAAAAAGAATATTCTTTTTGAATGGTAAAAAGGTTAAAAAAATTCCATATTCAGAAAGTGATAAGAATATTCCTTTTAAAATATTGAAAAAATGGGAAAAGGTTAAAAATATATTTTAAATATTATAGTATAATGTTGTAATATTCATTGAAATTATTTTTAGAAAACATATATTTCCAACCAAAGGGTGGATAAAGCCGAGCTTTCTTAAAAACACATTACTAACTATATTTCGAACAAAAGAGTATAAAATAGTACCAATACATGAATATATCATGAAATAAATTATGATAAGGAAACTAATGAGTGGTCATGAGAGATGGATCATATTATTTAATCAATGTAATCATAAACACAAACAATATCTAAAATATATGAGATTGCCTCAAAAAACACTTATATCTTTGTAATGTGGGATCATACTGTCCATATGAGAAAAGAAAATTTCATGAAATATAAAATAACATTAAATGAAATATATTAATAATATAACAAGTTAAATGGAAGTATATACACCCTGAAAAAGTGTTTAGGTGTATAGAAAAACCCGATACTCACAGAAGGCAAATTACGACTAAACGTTTTACTGATTTCATAACTTGTGAATCATAAAAACCATGAAAGAAGGATAACAAGATTTACAAGTGAATAACCATAAATTTATTTATAATGTACATATAATACAATCATTTTTAGTACATAAACCACAAAATAAATATTAGCTGGAAATCAAACCATGTATCACATAGGAATTAAAAGTGATATGAAATCACATTACCTTGTGTCTTGACTCACTCCATACTCAAACATTATTACAGTATAACAAATATAATTTTATTAAATATTTTTAAAATAATAATAATATTGTTCAGAATAACATATATGGTTTGATTATGACCATATATTCCCCTATTTTTAGTGATCTTATGTTTAAGTTTCACTTCTGCGAAAATTCACATTGTTCTTCGTATATGTATTAATTTGTAACTTATTTGGTCCTTATAAATATTTAATTATTCCACAGTGTAAAACATGATATAAATATAAGGTTTATACATTATATTTGTGTTAAAATAATATATATAATATAGGAGTATGAAATGGAATACACAATTCATGCAGACGGTAAGCTATACGTACACAAGAACGTTGTTTCCATCTTTATTGTCATATTGAAAGAAAATATATAAGTGAAATATACATATATATTATTACATTGTCATTAATATATCATATATATCATATGTGTTCATTAAACCCATCATTATTAAATTCTATGTGGTGTTTGAATGTATCACATCGCTTTGAGGGGGCGGTAGTCCACACTTCCTCAAACGAGATTATTGTATTATAACCTTCAAGAATATAAAGACATGTGTGTTGTAAAAGTAATAAAGTAAAATATATAAGTATTAAATATAATTTAAAACATATAAGAAATATAAACTCAATCATAATATTTATCATGATTAGTGGTAAAGAAGAATTGAACAATCATCGTTTCGCGAGGCAATAGTTCAAAGTACATAGAAACAGTATGTTAAACATACATTATATGGAGGTGAGTTTATGTGTAGGTCATACCCTTATCATTATAAAATCTATAATATTTACAATAATTATGTTTTCATATAATAATTTAATAATGATATTTTAGGGTGGAGAAATAATATAAATGTTTGGAGCTTGAGAGAAGAGGTTGCCTCTAAATTGGGTAACTCCTTTAGGTGTGTGCCAAAAGGAATCATTGGGAAGATTTCAGCCCTAAAAGAGGATTCTAAGTATAATAAGAAACTATTGGGAGGATATTTTGGCCATTAATATCCAAATATAATAGTATGGATATGTGTGAGGAATGGGTATTGGTGGTGGCCTTCTATAGGAAAAGAAAATGACTTACTTGGAATTTTTAGAAACATGTTTCTTGTGCACATGTTTTTACGTAAAAAAGAAAAAAAACCAACAAAATGGAATAATGTAAGACTTATGGTAGATATATGGACATAAAAATGGTGTTGGAAATTTTTTTAGTCATTTGCGCCCTTAATTTTATGATGTAGTCCTTAATTAAACTTCATTTGGCCATAACTATTGTTATTAATTTTAATCACTTTTACAAATAATTTTGGTTAGAAAATAACATGGTATTATTATTATATATATATTATACAGAATAAAATGTTTTATATAAATTTTATTGAATTAAATTCACCAAAGTTCAAAAATTAAGATTTGTGTTAATCCCACAGACAGGACGAAATAACGGGGTTTTAAAGTAGGAAAACATTCAAAAGTTTGTTAAGATTTTATATTAAATTTAATTGTGAAATTGATTTTAATGAATTAAATTTTATTAATATATGTAATATTAATTAAATTTTAACTTAAAAAATATTTATAATATCATTTATAATTAATAATTAATAAAACAAAAAGGCATATTTTAACTAAAATGCTATATTTTTCACTATTCATCAAAAATGTAGTTTCTCAAGAAAATACCAAATATTCAATTTGGGATAATTTAAAGATTCTGAATTCAAAAATGAAGTTTATTTTATCAAATTCAATTTCTAGTTGTGTCTTAAATTAATATTATTATTAAAACTGGTTCATTTAATATAAAAAATTTAACATAAAATGACTTTACCAAAAATATTATCTTTCATTATGAATATGTTTTATTTATATAAATATATAATAAATAATATTTTAAATGTATTTATTTCTATTAAAATAAATAATTTTAATTCTTATTTTATAATTTTCTCATTTAAATTATATATATATATATATATAAATTTCATAGAAACTTAGGGTTTCATGCATTGTAGGCCTAGTCGGTGTTGCGTGTAATGTATGCCACATCTTATTCCAGGACAACGTTTCATGCATTGTATTCCAAGTATCTGTTTCATGTACTGTATTCTAAGTTGGTGTTTCTTTTAGTGAAAAACATGTTTGTATTGGGTGTAGTTCAAGCCATGTCTGTGTTGTGTGTAGCACAATCCATGTAGGTATTGCATGTGAAAGGAATGTTTGAATTAGTTTTTTAATATAAATATATATATAATAATAATTTCTAGTCTCATATGAAAATAAAAATATTGATAAGATAAATTAATTAAAGAAATATATATTACACAAAACCTTAGTGTGTTACATTATACCACACATAAAATGAACATAACACTCGAAATTCATTTGGGTTATTAAATGTTTAATACTTGGTATTTTTTTCATAGAAACCCCCATTGTAAAAATAAATAATAAAACATCCCATATAAAGGGGAATTATAAACCATTATAGGTACCCATGTTTTTTAAAAATAGAATTCCACATAGGAGAACATTGGTGGGATGTGAAAAAATAGACATGGATGAAAATGTAACCAGTATGTTCTAGAAAAGAGTAATAGGGAACTTGGTATAGTGAATGTTAATAATCACAAAGCCATAAATATTTGATTATCTATGGGACCATTTGATTCATATAATAATAATATACTATGATTACCTTTTAGTTTCATGATAATTTCGTTATTGTTGAATAATTTTCATAAAAATTCATTCTTACATGATTTCATTTCATTTTATAAGTAAAATCTCACACATTGTTCATGTCTTTAGCAATTTCTACTTCACCTCTCTATCCAAAAAGAAATCTAGATTTTTCATTCCCAAAAGAACTAACAAATCATGATGTCTAGGATATAACAACCCATTAGTTATGATCAATGTCACATTTTTATAACAGGTTTTCCAACATGTTAAAATTCTCATATAGATAGATAACACATTAATCATACTAACTTCATCTGAATTTTAACTTAATATTTTCCTAAATGGATGACCTTATAATCATTCCAAAAGTATAAAATTCAAAACTTTATAAAGAATTTAAAAAATCAATTTAACATTGATTCTACATATATCAAAAAATTTCTATTGTTTGTCATATTGGAAACATGTTAATAGCCTCATAATATATTCTCTTGAAACATGGTACTAACCATAATGACCATAACTATTTTTGGGGAACCTATATGATTACTTATTCCAAAGTTTATTGGATATGTTAATTAAATCCAAAAATGATATATAATTCATCGGTGATATCATAAAAAACCTATCAACAAATCCTTACTTAGTTTTATGGAAATCAATACGATCCAATTTATTTATTCATATCCAAAATACCTTTATACAAACATCATTATCTCAATATCAGCCTCTAATTAATTTTTACCTTCCCTTAATTGAAATATCACATTTCTAAAAATTCTCTTTTATATTTATTAATCACAATTAATATTTTCCTTTCAAATCCTAATGGAAAACTTATACTAAAATTTATTATATATTTTATGATTCATTTAAATTAATCTCTGAATTCTAAAACATAATTACTTCATTCATCCAACATTATTCTTAATCCCTTAATTTTTCTTCACTAACTTATTAATTAATACCTCTATACTATAATATGAAATATGAATCATGTCATAAGGTTCCTCAACATCAATATAAACATTATTCTTAGGTTTAATGTAAACAATACTGGAAGAACATCACATACCTTTCTCGTGTCATTTCTAGTCTCAAAAGATTCAATAGAAAAACCATCACTTGAACAAAATTTCTGAATCTCTTCAAGAGCCTTCAATATAGAACATATATTTTTATAATTCCCCTAAATTACAATTTTATGTAGTCATAAACTGATAATACCTTATGAAGTCTAACATTACCTTCCATTCCATTAACATAACTCTTCATTTTTTCATTGCAGTCACTTACTTTATATCGTTATTTTCCCCAATAAAAAATATTTTTTTCGTTTAATAAATTCACATAGGTAATTCTTTCCAAATTATTGACATAAATGAAAACAAAACATCATTCCCCCATGGTCTCCATTACTATAAATCTCAGCGAACTCCTTCTTTCACTTCCTCAGTGAGTCTTAGAGTTACTTATAGAAAACATTGTCAATCATGTTCTGTGAAAAATGATTAGCCATGATCACAATATCGTTTACTCCCATGATCATCCCACATGAATTCTCATCATAAAATCGTCCATCATAGTCAACATTATTCATGTTCCTTCAAATTCCCACCATTCTATGAAACCAGAAGCATAGTGTGAGTATTAATTTTCCTTGTAGAAAACCACATTTTCTTGAAAATAAATACTTATAGGATATATAAATCTTGTCACCTTCCATAATCTATGACACCCAAGAATAATCCCAGGATATTCGTTAGAAAATTATATTTAGATAATTTATATTGGTTTATGAAGAGTTTGTAAATACCCAAATCATGTTGGCCAGGTGTGTCAAAAAAGGTATGGAGCAAGGCCCGTTTTAGTATACCAGAATACCCTGAGTCAAAAACGGAACATCATATCACAGTTCCTACCCCTATGTGAATCTATTATAGAGCCACATCCACTCTTTAGTATAAATATAGCGATGTATTTCTAGGAAACCACTCATTGCATCCTATTCCAGAATTCTAGTACACTTTCCCAAATCCTAACCTGTGTTAATGAGATAGGTTTCATAACCATTTCATAAAAGCATTTTCCATGAAAATAAGTAGTTTTCATAAACATATATCCCGTGAAATAAACAGATTTCATAAAGACCATGAAATTAATCATAACACTTTAATAGAAGGAATATGAATGGAAATATTACATAATATCTTATAAAGGAATGAGTAACATTAATGGATTTCATCTTATATCGGAAATAATTTTCATATATCCTTAAAAACCTTTTCTTGAGGAAAATAACCATTCTTGTTTGAAAAAGGATTTTTAATACATAAATCAATCTGAAAATAATATTCATAGAAAATTACATGCAACATATGAAAGAATTTTGAAATAATTTTCCCATTAAAACTTATAATATAAGATTTAAAATATTTTCAAAAATTATTTATTCACAAAAACATTGAAAACATATAATGAAATATCCAAAACATTTTGAAAACCTTTTATTTTAAATCAAATTGAAAACTTTTAAATAAGGCTCAAAATTGTTTTTGAATTAAATTTCCTTAAAAACATATAAATCTTGTTTCAAAACATTTTGAAAAATAATTTCCTGAAAAATATTTTTTTTAAATACTCATAAATATGATCCTTTTTAAAATACAAAGGAAGCTTCAAAGGAATGACTTCAGGTAAATCTGTCTATTTCATATGAGGTAAAAAGAACATTTCATTTGTATGGTAAAGAAGTTTGAAAACAAATTCCTTGTTTTGACGGTGACAAGAATTTTCCTTTAAAAATATTAGTAAAATATAAAATGGTAAAAATAACTATTAGATATTATAGGATAATGGTGTAATATTTGTGGAAACCCTTTATAGAAAACATAGATTTCTGCCAAAGGGAGGATAAAGTCCGGCTTTCTTGAAATCACATTCCTGACATTATATTGAACCAAAATGTATAACATGGTATGAATACATGAATATATCATGAAATAAAAAAGGATAAAGGAACTTGTGATTTTTCACGGGATATGTTTCATAAGTCTTAATCAAAAGAAGCACAAACATAAACAATTGCGAAAAGAGACGAGATTGTCTCAATACACTCTTATAACATGATAACATTGGATCATACTCTCCATATAAAAAAAAATTACATGAAACATAAAATATATTTAAAAGTATTATGTTAATTATGTAAGATGTAAAATTGAAGTATAAACACATTGGAAAATAGTTTAGGTGCATAACCAAACAATAGTCTCAAAGAGGGAAAATCAGGAAAAAATATTATTTGAATTTGGTAGAATTTGAATCATAAAACCCATTAATAAATGATCATAAATTGGAAATTTGAATACCCATAAATTTAATTATATGTTAAATATAATAAAATCATGTTAATTAAATATAACACACAAAAAAGATTAGGTGGAAAACATAACATATGTCTCTCGGAAATTAAAAGCGAGATGAAATCTTCTTACCCTATGTATCGATACTCTCTGTACTCAGAAAATCATCCTATATAATAAATATATGTTTATTATATAACTCTTATTGAATAATGTTTTTATTAATAATAACATATATGTTTTTATTATGTCCTTATATTGCCCGTTTGTCAATGATCATTTGTTAAAGTTTCACATTAGGTAAAATTTTCATAGTTATTCACCTATGTTTTACATTGTTACATCTTTTGTCCTTTAATTTATATCATGATTCCAGAATTTAAACCATTATATAAATATCAGGTATATATAGTATATTATAATTATAATAATATATATAATATAGTTGTATAAAGTGGAATACACCATTCATGGAGATGGTAAGTCGTACATACATGTGAACATTGTTTCCATCTTTATTGGAGAATTGAAAGAATGTATGTAAATGACATATATATATATATTATTTATTTATTTATAATTTATATATCATATAATTTCTTATAATTTCCTTAAACCCTTCCTCAATTCATTCTATTTGGTGCGTAAACTAATCACATCACTTTGAGGGGGCGGTAGTCCACACATTCTAAAGGAGATTATCGCATTAACAACAAATGGAATGTAAAAAGATGGGTGTAGTAAAAGGAATAAATAACATTAGATAAAGATTAAAGATTATATATGAAATATATAATCATATTTTTGATCATTATATCCACCATTTTTGGTGTTAAAGTAGAACATGTCAAGCATCATTCCATGAGGCATTCTTTCATCGTACACAGAAACTGTATGTTCAAAATAAATTATATGGAAGTTTGATTAAGTGTAGTTGAGACCCTTTTCATAACAGCAACCTAGTGTATGGAGGAAATTTTTTTTCACACTATAATATAATAATTTTATTCGAGGGGGTGGAGAAGGAAAAGAAATGAAAGGATCTTGAGAGAAGACGTTACATCTAAATTCGGTAAACCCTTTTGGTTTGTGCTTAAAGGAATCCTTGAGTTGATTTCTTCCCTCGTGGAGGATACAAGGTATAATGTATGATTCTTGGTAGTATATTTTTTCAGTTATCATCCGAACATAAAATCTTTAGATGTGTGAGTAATGGGTATAGGTGGTCTCCTATTATATTACGGGAAAATGGCACACAT
Organism: Viscum album; assembly: GCA_963277665.1. Taxonomy (NCBI): domain Eukaryota; kingdom Viridiplantae; phylum Streptophyta; class Magnoliopsida; order Santalales; family Viscaceae; genus Viscum; species Viscum album. Next base: position 1,152,023,396 of record OY728122.1, read on the forward strand.
AGAATTTTCAGAAAAAACATTGTTGTGAACATGTGTTTACCTATAAAAGTCATAAAAAACCAAACCACCTCAACAATGTAATGTGTAAGGCCTAAATATGGACATAAAATTGGTGTTTGAAAATTTCCTAGGTCATTTGGCCCCTTAATTTTATGGTTTAGTCCCTAATTAACCATATTTTGGATTTAAGAGTTGTGATTAATTTTAATAACTTTTACTAATAATTTTGATGAAAAATTATCTTCTAATTTTTAGAATCTAAATATTAGACTGAATAAAATAGTTTGTGTTAGATTTTTGTAGTTTAATACCCTAAAATGGAAAATTTCAAATTTTTGTTAATCCTACAGACGAGACTAAATAACAGGGCTTTAAAGTTGGGAAATGATCAAAAGTGTGATAAAAATTTATATTCAATTTCATAGGGATATAGATTCTAATAAATAAAATTTTATTAATATAAATAAAATTTTACTATTTTAAACTAAAAACATATTTATAATATTATTTATAATTAATAATAAACTAGAAAAAAATAGTTTTTAAGTAAAATATGGTATTTTACACTATTCATAAAAATTTAGTTCTTTAGAAAATCCCAAAAATTCACCTGAGGATAACATCAAAGTTATAAACTCAGAAATAAATTTTATTTAATCAAATTATATTTCTAGTTTTTTTAATGTAAATTTTATTATTTTTAGCATTTAATTCATGACAACAATATTTTTAACATAAAAGGACATTACCAAAAATATTATCTTTCAATATAAATATGTTTTATTTATATAAATTTATTATAAAAAATATTTAACATGTACTTATTAATATTCCTATTACTATTTTAAATGGTTCATTTATAATTATCTCATTTAAATTATATATATATATATACCATAGTAACTCAGTGTTGTGTGCATTATATTCCAAGTTGTTTTTTCATGTAATGTATTCCATGTTGTATGAAAAGCTGATGTTTCATGCATTCTACACAAAGTCCTTTTTTGTGTAACTTACGCCAGGTCAATGTTTTGGGTAGCACAATCTATGTCAGCATTGTGTATAGTTCATTCCAATTCAGTATTGCATGGAAAATTATTGTTTGACTTAGTGTTTGAATATATATATATATATATATTTATATAAATATCTATTTTCAGGGTCAGAAGAAATGAAAAATATCAAAATGATAAATTAATTCAAATTAATATTTCACAAAATCTAGTGGTGTTACTTCAACCTTGGATATCTTTTTTATTCACCCCCTTGAGTCTTCCCTCTATTCCATATTGTATAACCCATAGAATGTTGGATTAGAAATGGATCAAGGAGTCCTTGGTGTTGGGTCCTATACTTTTTTGTGAATGAATGTGAATAGAGTGGAAGAACCTTAGATAAAACATGATATTTACATTGAAAAACACTAATAGGAAGTTCCTTGCCTATATGGGATTTTGTACACATGTATGATGGTTATAATTTATTTTTTAGGATAGTTGAAATATATTATTTACTTTTGATCATAATTGGATGTGCGTATGTATCTTATTAGTGTAGTTTGATATTATTTCAATTATAATAATCATGAAATTATTGTTATTATCCAATAGCATATTCTGTATCATATTTTGTTTGGACTTTTTGGGATTGGTACACGTGATAGGTGACTTTTATGGTATTGTTATCCCTTATAGGGGGAATGTTTTTGATCTGTGATGACTATGAGGGTTGATCAATACAACCATATGAGATAAACATAATTGGATGTCTTGAGTATTCTAAGGAAACAATGTAGTACTAAACGCCATGGGGATTCAGATTTTCTCGTTGACTCGATTCCTTATGGATTATTAGTATCTGGTCAACTCGATGACTTATGTATTCTGTGTTTCATGCCTATTATATTCCTTTTAGATCGTAGTTGGAATCTTTACCTCCTTTTTTTCTAACTTACTATGATTGACCAATGAATCATTCTCATCATTCGAGCATGTCATTAATGCTCTTACTATCGAGGGGTGATGTAAGCATAGTTATCGCACGACCACTCAGTTTAGGATTGTGTATTAATATGTTTTCAATACATTTATCATTATATATTACACTTGTCTACTTGATCACACTTCTTAAATGATGTATTTATGTTGTCTTACCGAGACATTTACTCATACACTATTTGGGAATTTTGTTGCAGTTTTAGATCTCATGACTGGAGATCTTATAAAGGATATGGTCACTGTAGTGTATGTATAGAAAGATAATCATGAATCTTGTACAAGACTGAGATAAAATAATTTTCAACATAATTTTTATTTCATTTTTTATTTATCTACTCAAATTACTCTAGATTAGATTTCCACTTTAAGAGCCCATTTATTTATAGGACATATCTTTTTTCATTTAGTTTCTACATGGTTAATATAATTATTTATCAATAATTAATATTATCATTCAATGTAATATTATCTTGTTTGTAATAGGATTCCATAGTTATATTCTACACACTATTGCACATAGAAACTCCCTACTAGTATGACACCTCTTGTGTATGGGGAGGCATGCATGAGGTCATGTACCATTCCAGCATGGAATCAACTTTTTTGGTCAGGCTGTTACAAAATAGTATCAATGGGAACTAGGAACCACAAAATTATTTTTATATATTAATTCATATTTTATAGGTTATATGGGAGAGTGGTTGGTTGGGACTTGGGAAGGGGAACTATGATAGTTCCTATCCTATACTATATAGTGGACATCTATTTCCTATAAAGTGAGAGAGATTTTTATTTTGTTTTTACTTTTGGTTGAATTCACCCAAGGTGATTCAAATGATGTTTCTATGTGATTTAGGATTTTTTGGGTGTGGTCATTCATCATTACTGGGAATATAGTTTCACAAGGAATATATATATATACATACCAATTGTTGTTTTGTTATGTAGTTCTTTAATTAAATGCCTTGAATATTTCTATCACTTCGAGAGAGTTTTCTGATTGACTGATATGTCTATTTTCTCTTTCTCTAATGATATATATTTATTGAAATTAATGAAATTACATAACCATGTTGTGATGTTATTATATATATGAAGACTATGAAAAAATTATTGGAATAGAGAATGGAATATGTTATAGAGTGTCACACCTTGGGTTGATGGGATGTCTCCTTGTAGACATTCGATGGGGCCACCAGCTGTGCAAACCGAGGATGTTTTGGTGACACCACATGTAGTACCCGGGGATATAACCCAACATGATCCTATGATATGATATTTAATATATGATTTAGGGAATATTATGTAAGGGAACATTTGAATAGTTCTCATTTAAGGAAATTCCACTTAGAGGATCATGACCAATCATGATAAGGATTTACATCTCCATCATCGACTAGTATTATATGATACTAGTTTCCCTTGGGATTTATAGGGTTGGTTGGAAAATTTTTAGAATATGTTATAGCTATATCATACTCTTTAGCATGGGACATTGTTTTTTGAAACCATTATATTCCACGGACCCTCTAGGTAATGGTGGACTGCCATGAATCTCTCTAAGAGATGAAAGGGTCATTCTTGGGAATCCATTAGGGATCTATTTCTCAATAAATAATTTCATAAAATGATGAATTTGGACCATTACTATGATTTTATGGAATTTTTTAGTGTTTTATTATTATCTCAAATTATTTTTCTATGTTTACAAAGTTACATCAAATTACACATTTTTTAGCATGGAACGAGAAACGGAGGGCCTAGAAATTTGAGATAGGACTACGAATTCACCGAAAAGGTCATGTTATGAGATTTTACCAAGCGATATAAACAGAGGTTTGACACATGGATTCAGCCTTTCATAATGGGATATAAGAGAATATGTTAACAATTTTACTTCTCGTATATAGCATACCAGTGGATCATCTTTCTATCACTATGATGGGAGTCTCTTATGATTGAATTAGTAGGATGACATAAGGCTCACATCATAGTAGTTGCATATGGGATGAGTAAAGTGTTTCTTCTTTAGGAGGAGTTCTATAATGTCACCACTATAGAAATCCAAGACACAACCATATGGTCTATATAGCGCATTAGATCATATGTCAGCATTATAGAAATATTGGGCAGTTTTTTTCTTGGATTTTTAGGAAAGGTTTCGAATGAGGTAGGGGGAAGACATGAACTTTAACTATGGGATCCAACTGTGGTTCCCAGATGTTGACATAGATGAGTCATAAAACTCATTATCAGGGTAGTAGAGCTGAGGTAGGTCATTTTTATGCTATGAATTATAAAATAGAATATGGTGGAGAGAGAAAATATAGTGTTCGAGGTATAGTCCTAACCACCTTAAATTTAAATACTTCTTTATTTGATACTGGTTCCTCCTAATCATTCTTATCTAAACAATTAGTCATTATAATTGACCTACCTATAATTTTATCCTCTAAAATATTCTACCTATGTATGATTGTGATCACGAATCTTTACCATCTCAAGAGATGTCTAGAGTGTTATATTCTTGTCATTGGTAATAGACATAAGTAGGAGCTCTTGATTCTAGTGATGAAGACATTTAATTTCACTCTAATCATGGACTTGATTGATAGCTTCTAATAAACCAATTATTTCTTTTATATATGGGTAACATTAACATTACTAAAGGGAGGTATATATGTGATGAATAAAATGTGGGGATTGGGAGAAGGTAGAGTGAGATCAATGTTGCGTCATTTCGGGGTGATTACAATATAGATGGAAGGCTCAGATATTTCAGTAGGATCTGTGACATCCTCCTAAACTCTTCCTCCAGTCATAAATATCTATCAATATTTCATTCATGATGAATTAAAATAACACCATCCTAATAGAGTAATTGAGATTAAGATTGATTCCACAGTGGGTACACATCCCATTATGATACTGGAAAACCTTTTGGAATAGACTAAGGTAAATGACCTCAAGGAATAGCTGGAAGACATGGAATAGAAATGCTTTATCAGGTTGCGTAATTCAATATGTGGTGAACCAGTTTCATTAACTAAACATTTATATGGTATTATTTTAAATTTAATTTCATACTAGAAGTTGGATGACATTGTATTGAATTAGTGACATCACATTCCTATGATGAAGGATATTATCAATAAATTATAGGAAGCTTGGTGGTTCTATAAGATAGATCTCTGATTGGGCTATTGTAGGCTCTGAGTTTGAGAGGAGGAAATGTTGAAGAAATATTTTTGGAGTAGTTATGAACAATATAAATATATATTTATATCATTTGGAATAAAAAATGTGATGGAAGTTTCCATGATGATCATCTATAATAATTTTCACCAATACCTAGACCCATTCATTATGGGGATCATAGATGAAATCCTCTTCTACATTACAACACTAGAAAAGAAAATTATTCATCTTGAGATAGTTCATAGTATTTTTTATGAACATTTCCATTACACAAAAATACTGAAGTGTGTTTTTTGGATTCATGATGTAATTTTTTTAAATATATTTTCTCTGAGATGGGTATATCTATGGGCCCATAGAAATTGTAGGTATTCATATCTTTCAAACATCTTTAGAATTTTTTGTAGATCCATAAATATTTTATATTACCAAGATATTACAAATTTGATATCAAGGACATATAACAAATATCAATAACAAATCCAGTGATAATGAAGAAAGGAGTAATGTTCCAATGGATAAAATCATGTGAAGCATCCTTCCTTGAGTTCAAGAGATGGTTTTGGATAGCTACAATATTGATACTCTCTAAGCCTAGGATTGGTTATGCAATGTATTAGGATGTATTAGAATTTATCTTAGGACAGTTACTAATACAATAATAGAATTTTTAACATATACATCTCATCATGTACAAACACATGAGATAAACTACCCTATACATGATTGGGATATGGTACTTGTGTTTCAAACTCAAAAGTTCTAGAGACACAATCTCTTTGTTGAGTTATTTTTTGTATATATAGACCACAATAACCTTCAATATATCTCCACACAAATAGGTATCAATAAAAAACGTTTCTGTGTTGATTACTTATATACATTATTTCTAATTTCTTATATTCCACATAAACAATGCATCATTTAGGATTATCTTAGTTATAAGATGTTGGTGTTGGTTAAGTGTAGTGAGAGTCCTTCAGAGGAGCTGTGACACTTTTTTATCTTGTTAGATAAATGGGGTGGATTCTTAGAGTGATAAAGGATCAATGACCATTTATCCTTTTTTAGTCCCATATTTTATAGTTCAATATGTGATGTTAGGACAAGATCTAGACATTGAATGTATTGTTATGAGGGAACATCCAGCGGGATGTGATCCAATACTCGTGTGTACATTGATGGATTAAGTTGAGATCTATGTACAAGGGATAATACTATTACATTAACCCAAAAGAGATGATGTAATGAGGGATTAACATATCGTTATATATAAGTACATCCTAGATATATGAAGATTTACCATTACTTCAAATATCTGTTCTTGAGGCGATGAATGAAGAGGGAAATTGTTGTATTGGTGTCTCAATGCCTGAAATATATGAGTGTGAAGGTCGAGGAACATTGTCCAAGTTGTTTTCTTAAAACACATTCAGTACCCAATTTGTAGTGGGAGTACATCATGATAGAACTTGTGATGGGGCTACCCATGAAGCTGAGGAGTCCTTATATTTACTATGTAAATTTTAATCAAATGCTGATTGTTTCTCACTTTTTTCTGATCCAAGATATTCATGCAGTGAATGAAATAGGAAATCTCCATTTCCATGAGATCATATTCTTACATAATATACCATCAAGAATTATTTCGTAACTATAGACTAGTTTCAAAACATGGTTTTTCTTGGTATTTTATAAAGATAGTAGGACATAACTGAAATTGAGAACTATATACCTTCCTCAGATAGAAGGACTGTTCAAGTGGACCATATATATATTAGAGGATATGCATCAATCTATCATTTTAGTCTTTGGTTGATATTTTAATAATAAACTTTCATTGGTTTGTTAGGAATAAAAAATTAATATGATTTGATCTATATGGAAACTTATGTGTCTATTTATTGTAGATTGTGTTGTTCAACGTTTTTCTGTGATGATTCGGTTGAGGTAGTAGTAGTGGGGCCCAATTTGGTTCAAAAGACCCCCAAGAGAGTGTAACTATATTACAAGATATTGATCACGACCAAGATAAGACAAAGATCATATGATAGCCACATGATGAGACTTTTAGTGTTCACTATCGATGATAATGTTTTCATGAAACTGACTCCTCGGTTAGGGAAAAGACTCCTGAAGACGCAAGGAGTGTTGGATCTATCTTTTTTGTAAACTTCTTGATTGTTGTGTGTGTTGGGATAGTGGCATAACATCTATATCATACTTATTATTACTAAGGTATGCACAATTTGTTTCATGTGTCAAATCTCTAGATGCACATAGACAATCATATGCATGTCATCAACTGCAATGATGTCGATATAGAGTTGGCTGCATATTATGGGGAACATTTGGTATAGATTATATAACATATTGAAAAATAACTTCAATGGAATATAGTTCCACTTTTCCAGATTGAATTGTAGAATGGTTTGATCAAGGAGAATACTTTGAAGTAAGAGGCTAATGTTTGAGCTTAGTGTGCTATGTTATTCAATTATGATAGCTAGGAACACTTCTTGAGGATGATTAGCCATAGTAATATTGAGTTATAAAGTAATAAAAACAATTAATTAATAGAATAATTGTTTTCCAATATTCCATACCTGTTTTTTGATGTATCCTATTATAATAAAGGCCTTAGTTATTTGGGATGATTTTTAGGCTTATATATGTTTTGGGAACTAATACTAACAAAATAGGGGATACCACATCATGGTTGAGATAGCTGCACAACAACACTATTATATAATAAATGAAATAAAACAGTATTAGAATATTCATTACAGTGTACTATCAAAATGCGTTTTTCTAGTAGCCTTCACTATGGATGACTAGTTTTAGAAGGATATGTAATTGAGGATTAAACTATGTTTCAAAGATCTTATTTATGTTAGTTGTAGACAAATGGACCAACCTGTTGGCCATTAGGTGAAAATTAAATTCAATATCTTGACACAAAATTTAATTGGATCCTTAGTTTTGGAAATGAAAATTATGTTTTCAAAAGGATTTATGAGGGGTTACTTAGAAAAATTGATCTCTTGATGACCATATGAAAATTATTTTATTAATTTTATTTAAAATGATCCAAAATTTTGAGTGGATGCAGAGACTACCACAACCCATTTTACTCCACATATTCCATAGAAGTTCATGTTCCATCATTTCTTCAAAATATAGACTTCTACCTATTCTGCAAAAGATTGATTTCTAGTGTAGATTCATACTATCGTATATTTCTATACTCCACATATGTTGATTTTCCTATGCATTCCACACTACAACCGTTAGTCATACGCCATGGTTGTTTATTCTAGTACACCTCTATGTTGTTTTTTATAACCCTACATCATGGTGTTCTTATTTGAATATAACCTTGAAACCTAGTTTTATCATATGATCTATGATAGTGTTTTATATTTCCCCCATATAACTAAGAATCTTTCTATCACTGTGGAGCTTCCTATAATTTTCTAGCAAAGTCCATTTGAGTAGTTTTCCACGACCATTCTTGGGTATGTTTTTGTGCCACCCCTTTGATTTTTATATCCTTTCCTTACTCTATATCCCTTTCCATGTCAATTTAAAATGGGTTCTAGGATTTTATAGCATGATATCGTGTTCCAATTAATGAACGGATGTTGTTCAGGTGGAAACACTTTCAAAAAACCATGAAATTGGTGTCGAAGAACGTTTGTAGGATATTCCTTAAAACTTAGGGATTTTGATACACATTTTTCCTTGTAATAATTTATGTTTTTATTAATAATTGATATTCATTCTTGACTTTTTTATTACATGTGGGTGTGTGTGTGTGTGTGGCCCATGATACCCATTATGATATTTTTTCCATTAGAATTTATAGAATAGGTAGATTATATTTTTGATATGATTCACATGTTTAATTTGGTTTTATTATTTATCTAATTATTTCATGTATTTTTTTTATCATATTACACCTTGTTCTATATCATCTACCATGTGTAGGTTCTGTTCATTGTACAAAACACATATGACCATCATGGAATGGATAAACTTTAAAGAGGAAGTGTAATTGATGTGATATAATAAATATGATGGATCATGATTGTCTTATATGACATAAATAACTCGTTGCCATGATGGCTATGAGGAACCATGTTGACACATAATTCTCTATGGATTCTGAGTAACCCATTAACTCAATGACTTATGGTTTCCGAGTTGCATGTAAACTGATTGCCTTGATGATTCCTTATAGAATACTTGATTTATGACTTATAGATTATGTATTTCATGTACACAAACTTGGGGAGAATTTTATATTATTTAGAAATAAATCATGATCATTATTCTGGGATGGTGTCGAAGTAAGGATTGTAGGGGGATTGTGGCGGCTTTTTTGCCGCATGAATGCTCAATTTAGGATTGTGTGTTTATATAATTGTTACACATTTATTATTATTTTATACACTAATATTATTGAGGATAATTTTTTATGGATTGATTTTTGGTGTCCTACTAGGTATTTTACTCACACCCGACTAGGTAATTTTGAACAACCCACATATTTGAAGATTAGTTATTGGTTGAAGTGAAAGGGACCTATAGTGGATGGATGGGCATAAGAGAATGGAGTAGTTTGTAGACCAAGACAAACCTTGTTGGCCCCTTATGCTTCCTTATTTAGTTTGATTATCATTACTTGTTACTCTAGTTAGGCTTTACACTTCCAGTGCGAATTTATTTATATGAAATGTACATATTTCTTTAGTTTACAAGTGATTACACTAATTATTTGTTTATTATTAATATTATTATCATAATTTTATTTATTATTAATTTTTTGGATGGTATGATAAGGATGATATATTAACCCCATTAACAGACATTGAAACTTTCTGTTATTTAGAAGCATCATGCATATATGGAAGCATGAAATAGTTCATGTATAACTCAATAATGGACCTAGAATTTTTTGAAAGGATGATATATGAAACCTTGATTTTGTTACTAATCCAATAATTGTATACTTCATTATCACCCAATTTTACAACACAACCCACAGTTCCATGACATTAAAATCCAACAAAACTTTTCAAAAAAACCCCACAATTTGTTTTCTGGGAAACTATCTAATAAAATATTCACATGTACCTCATTCCCCACATGATTCTTCATCTATAATGATTCTCAATATTCCATGTAACAACTTGTGATTTTTGGCCAATTAAATTATTATTACCATTAACAGATTATGTCACACTCATCACAAAATAAGATTAAAACCCAACTAAAAAGAACAATGAAATTTAAAAATAACATGAATAATAAATTCATTAATGCATAAAAAGATAATAATAAGTTAAAATAATTATATATTATTTCATTGATTAATATTTAAAAATAGATTTTATTCAATGGACCATTATAAAAATGTATTCTATTTTATCATTATAAATTGAATTTATCATGGTTAATTGTTTATTATAATAGTCAGTATTTAAATTTATAAACTAATATATCATTATTTAGTTAATTTAAAATAAATATGAAATTTTTTTAACACACTAGATATTTAAACTGATTTTTATTGTATTTTTCTTTTAAAATGTTATTTTAAATTAAAACATAGTTTATATATTTTTTTAATTTGAATTATTTTGTAAAAATAAATTCTTTTTTGGATTATACAATTCAATGTTATCTAAGTATGAATGTTTGGTATTTTTCTAAAAATACAAATTCTTCGTGAAAAGTGAAAAATACTATTTTTTTGTAATAACAACACTTTTATGACATGGTTAGATTATAAGTATGATTCTTAATTCCGGAGACATTTTTATAAGACCAAATAGGTATTTCATAAGTTAATTTCAAATTTTAAAAATGTTTTTTTAGTTTAAAAACCTATATTTAATCATTATGGAAATGATGTTATATTTTTCAATAAATTTTTTTAATACATTATAAATTTATTATATTTAATTTAATTTCTAATAATTTTAGTAAATTAATAAAAATACATGATTTATAAATTGTGATATATTTTCTCCAAATCATATAATAAGGATTATTTTTTATAAGCATAATGTTTTAGTTACAATGGTAAAAACTAAAAACCTCAGTAAATGCTAAAACATTTAAAGTAACGAATAAAATAGTAAATAGATTCAAAATTGTTTAAAACATGTGTGGCAATAATTTTTTTTATTTTACAAACCTTATAATTTAAAATATCAATTATGTATTAATTTTTTAGTCACATTACATTAGTGTAACAACCCATTATTTAAAATATTTCGTTATTCAAAAAATTCCATCGATTTTCAATTATAAATGGGGATCTCATATCCAGACATCAACACGCACCATAACCTATATATTTTGGCCAATAATATTCTTGAACCACTCTTACGTAGACCTACACACCTTAATTATGTTATTTCATTCATAAAATACCATCCCTCAAATCCTCAACCCATTTTCAAGTGATAAAATCCATGAATTGAGTTATAAATTTCTAACCGCTATATTCTCATTTCCATTTATTTATGTGCACTTATACTTATTACTAAAAAAAATTTAAAATATATTAAAATTTTAACATTATTATAATTATAAAAATTGTTTTTTATATCTATTTTATAATAATTAACCATCATAACCTTTTATATTAAAAAAATGAAATAGTCATTCATGTGTTGTGCAAACTATCACACCCACGATGCAACGTTTGTAATTTCCCTTAACAATCCTACAAAGATGGTAATAACAATGAATTTAATATATAATTAATATATTTATGTCATGTTTTATTTTCATAAATTATAAGGCAAATTAATTCTTTTCCCTATTCTTTGGTAAATGAAATCATCATCTATTCTTAAATTTGGACTACCACCTCCACGGAAGGATGTATTCAGTATTTCATTACCATCATATCATGGATAATCATAATAGTGGTTTAAATGGATAAGTAGTATTATTTTTATAATTTTCAATTTATTAATTTAAACTGAATAAACTATTAAAAATTTAATTTTAAAGCATCTTTATAATATTAATTTTAATAAATTAGAAAGAAAAAGAAGAAAAAATAATTTATTGATATTGTATAATATTTTCATATATCATTATTGTTATTAAAAATCCATCCAATTTTAAAATAAGTCACTAATAAAAACAATAAAATATCTTTAAGATTGTTTGTTAATGAAATAACAACTAAATCACTTCATAATTATCCATCAATTATTGTATGTTCTTGTTTGTGATGGTTTAACCACATACTTGGACAATAAAATAAATTTATATCAGGGATGACAATAAAAATTGTAATTTAAGATAATATATGAATTAAATAAGTAAATAAGGTTTCTCTCCTTTAAAATTACAATAACAATTTTACTCTTTATTTAATGAATCAACTATTTGTCACAAAGAATCCTTATAAAATTCTTTTTACCCAATTCATCTTTAAGAATAACAACCAAAAATCCCATTAGAAAAATTTATAATGTTATAAATAATAATAAAACATAAATTATAGTTCCTTTTAGGATCTGGTAATAATGAATAGTGGGATATTAATGAATATGAACAATGATATTGTGAAACATGTTCAAAAAAGTCAAGGTCACTCACACCCGATATTGAAAATTGACAATAAACTAATTAATATATGTGAAGATAACAATATCAAATGAATTTTATAAAAGATTATTCTTCTGAATAAGGTTTTGAAATTTGTGATTAGGATAGTTTTTGGTTATATAGGTTCATAGAATGCATTGAACTATCCTTGAAAACCCAGTAAATGTTTTCTTAGTAACAATTATGATGTTTCAAACATGATACAAGTTTTGAACCATGTTTAATTATTATGATATTATATTTATTTAATATCCTATGAATGTTATGTGATTTATAACCATTAAAATATTGGTATATACTATAAACAATAATGTTCTTTTTTCATATATCTTTTGACTCATGTGTCACCCAACTGTAATATTTTTCGCTAACTCAATTTCCAATAATTTAGTTCTAATCATTTTCATGAACATATTTTATATAAATTGAGTATTTCATTACATTTAATTATATTATCTGGTATTCTATCATTATTTAACTTTTTACAACATAAAACCACTTTCAAATATTTTATGCTTCATGGAGTATATTTCCCCTATGGTATATTAATAACTCAAATCATATTTTTGGGTTATATAGTTTTATCTTAATCATTATTTTTTCATTATTGGTTTATCATAGACTAATATTAAATTATATGGTATTTTATAATCCTATTTGTGAAATTTAGTTTCTAAAATATATAATTTTTTATTACTGTTTTTACAATTTCAGTTTTCAATAAATATTTTTTGAACTATTAAAATGTTTTCATTCAATTCATTATAAAATATTTTATCATTGGCTAAAAAATTCCTAAAAACATTATTTCACATTACAAAATAAATTATTATATGTTATATATTTATTGCTAAAAAGATTACAAATTTTTCACTTAGCATTCTCAAAATTTACTTTTTAATGTGATATGTAAGCTTATATTTTAGATTAATCTTATAAATGATTTCTAAAAGATATTTCAATTTTTTACCTTCAAATTCCATTAAATTTGTGACAATATTTACACTAATTAGTTTTATGTTTCATATGATCTAATAAATTTTTTTTATAATTTTGGGGATTTAACACTTGAAATTATCTAATTCGATTCCTAACCCCTTCTTCTGTGATTCAGTTTGAAGAATTATTTTGTAAGGGTGACTTCTATCTTTGTTAAGATGATTTTGAGTTTCAATTGTTAATCAAGGGATATTTTATTCTCTAATGACCATCCATTCTTCCCTATATGTATTTTTTAATGTAATGTTATATAAATGATATGAATAATCACTATCTTTTTCTTTACTAGCCATCCACTGTGAATAAGAATAATATTTCAACCAATTTCATTTAATTATTAATGCACTATATTTTCATCCTCTAATTAGAGAATGATCACCAAGATTATATTCACCTGTTGATTGGAAATATTTTTTTCTTATTCATATACCTGTTATTTAAATTTTTTAAATATTATATTCTTTATGGTTTTGATTAATTGATATTTACCTATAATGTTTTTTAATATCCTTGAATACCCATTTATTTTCATTGGTTTATCATGTTGTTTATTTTTGATATATTAAACCATTTCAAAAGTATATAAACCCTGTTTTATTTTTCGTTTTATTTGTGATGTGATAAGTAAATGATTTTGAAGTGAAAATTATAAGTATGGATTATGATGGTTGGAGACAAATATTTCCATCAACGACATTTGTTTAGTGTTTATATCTCATATGATCGGTATTCCTGAGTACTATTCAATTTTTCAAAATAGTGGGGGCTGATTATGTGTCTATTGAACGTTATGTTCCTTATAAAAATAAATTTTACTTATTTTGAAAGATGTTTGATAGTTTTGTTCTCATTCTCTTGACTATGTTATGATCTCATGGATCGTGTTTATTAATGAACTCTTTTGGAACAAGTCTAATTTTATATAAATCATTATTCAATTATTTTGGACATAATAATATTTGGGTTTGATTTTATATACTAGGTTCAATATATCAATATTATCATCTCATGATCAATTATTATCTTTCATTGTTATGACATATATTTACCATTACAAAAAATCTAAGCTCACCCATTTCATATTTGTCCATTTCTATGGGTTATGTTGATGAAAAAGGTATTAAATTTATAGTATAATTTATTATTTGGAGAATATGTGGGATAAGTAAAAGGATAAATATAGATTATATTTTTATATATATAGTGTGAAAAATATCCAATTGATAAAAACAACAAGTGTTTTTTAGTTAATTTTTCAAAGTAATTCTATAAAAATATAAACCTTAAATTTATTGGGAAGGTATTTTAATGAAATATCATCATATAACTCATGTAAATCGATGATCACATTTTTTTTCTACAATAGTTTGAATTATATTAGGGTATATAATACATTTTCGATTAGGATGTTATCAATTGAGGATAACTAGGAGATAGAAATGACATCAATGGATTATAAGTAATGATTATTTATAATTTCAAATGAATGGATGATTTTTTGTGTCATTTGAGGTAATATTCGAGGGATATGGACAAGCGGCCATTAGTTAAACCTTAGGGATGTGTCTAAGGGGTATTTTTTTTATACTATGATATCTTGATGTTTTGTAAAATTAGACATTATCTGGTTCTCTTAGAAATTATATCCCTATCTGGATATAGGAAAAAGGTTCAGGGTATGCAACATATGCAAATAGGGGTAATCATAAGGAAAACATATGGTTTATTATGACATGATCTTCAATATTATTTTAAATGACTGGGAAAAACTCAAAATCCATTTGGAATCTCCTATAGAATATTTTTGGCCAATCATATTATCTTTCTAAACTAATATGAAGAATTTATTTCTTTATTTTATTAAGGAATTATGTTATGTTGAATGAGTAAGAATAAATTAAAGTAACCTAGGTTGAACAAAGAGTGTTATATGATGAACCAAATCTTATATTGTCAAAATTAAAGTAGAATATATTTTAATGATTGTATCATTAGAGAATACATCTTTGGATTGAGATATCATATTAAAATAATCATTTAGTATGTTTTTTATTTGATATTATTCTAAAAAATTTTGTTTTATTTTTAGGTTGAAATAGGATCAAAAAAATGAAGTTGATAATTGAATGTATCTAGAAACTAATATTTCTTATAAAAAATTAAGGGTGAATACTTAAATGGTTGAGATTTTTATTATATGATTATAATGATGGGAAAAGGTGAATTTTCATATCTTACATGAGGTATTTGGGTAAATATATTTAAAAAAATTAATATTAATAATAATAGTTATTTATATTAGTGATTGATATATATCCATGATATTATGGAATAGTATAAAAGTAGTGTGGATTATGTGAAACATCAAAATATTTTTCTTCAATTATTTTTTATTTCATATTAAAGAAACATATATTAAATTGTATCAATAATAATGAGATTTGATTTTATAGAATGGTATTTTTAGGGATAACTATTAGAGAAAATATGATTGAAGTATAAACAACTCTTATATTTAATATGTTCTTTATTTTGATGTTGTTAAGGGTTTTTTTATTTTTAGAAAAGTGAATTTATCATAGTTAAATGTTTTTTATATCATAAATTATTTATGTTTCAGGATTACCCTCACCAACATTAATCAATGTGTAAACATTAAAAAATATACTACTCAATTTAATTATTGGGTAGAATATAATGACATGAGATTTTATATCCGTTAAATTAATAATATATCCAATAGAATGTGTCTCATGAAACATAGAAAAAGACTCCTAAGGAAAAAGAACCATCAAATATCAAAATTTCAGGAATAATATAATAATTTGTGGATAGAAATATAGTAAACGATTAAACTAATGGCATATTATTCATTCGATTAATATTTTGAAAAGGTTTTATTTTAAAGTAAAATTAAAAAAGTTATTTTATTTTACCTTAATAAAATAAATTTATCATAGTTAAATGTTTTTTATAATAGAAAATACTTATATTAATAAACTACTATATAAATATTGAACAATTAATAAATCTATTTCAAATAGGATTAAAACACATAGAGTTTTATATAATCTTTTTTGAAGAAATATTTTTATTATATATATATTATTAATATATTATTTTAATTAATCAATATGAAAAAAATAATTTAAAAAAAATTATCTTCTATTTTGGATTAAATTATTCCAAATTATCTTTGGATTTATGTTTTATTTCTCTAAAAATAATTATTTTTATGTTAATAGTGATAATAATATATATATTTTTTAAAAAACCTGACTTGTATTACACTATTAGTATATATGTTTGAATTTTATACTCATGAAACATTTTTTGAAGGCAAATTAATTTTAATATAAGTGAAATTATAATTTAAAAGATATTGTTTTTAATTTATATGTGTATATTTTACATTTTGGAACATATGTTATATTTTTTAAAAACTACAAAATTTATACATTGAACATTTAATATTTTAAAATAAATTTTCATCAATATTCAAAAATTAATAAAACTAAATTAATTTTAAATTTTTAACCATTTTGTAAAAATTATATAATACATAATATTTATCTTAAATCTTAAAGGAGAAGATACTTATTTAAAAACTAGTTACCAGGGAAAAGGCTAAAATTGTAAAACTAAAGAGACTAGGAAAAAACGACCCAAACATGTTAATAATGATTGGAAATGAGTGTTTAAGTTATTTTTCAGCCCTATAACATATCATATCCATTATTTATCAATTTTAGATGCATTCTACTTGAGATTCACATCCTAATATTGAAAAGGATTTGTTATTTACAAAACATTCATCCCTCTTCACTTATAAAAGGGGTTCTCCTCTACTCAATTCCAATCACAGAACAACCTTATTCGTATTGTCCAAAAATGACCTAAACCCCTTTCTTACACTCTTATTCACCTTAAATTTATTCTCTTCTTCTAACATGACCATACCCTAATGGTTTAAATCATATTTAATTGAGATAATCCAAGAAGTGAGCTACTAATTTTCACAACTCTTTTCACATTTATATTTCATAATGATGAATTTTTCTTCCTAAAATTGAATTAAACCAACATAGAATTATAAAATAAGAATAATTAATAAAAAATATTGTCTTTATGATGATCATATAATAATTAACCACCTTTATATTTTTATTAATAAAAATAAAATTATGATTCAATTATTTTTGTAGACTACCACCTCCACAACACAACATGTTTCATTTTACTTATCTTCCATAGAAAGATAATACTAATAGAAAAAATATATATATACTTGTGTATTATATTTATGATATATTTTATAATCATAAATGATAAACCATATTACTTATTTTATATATTCTATGGAAAAAGGAATCATCATACCTGAATATGTGCAGACTCTGCCTCTTTGGAATGATGTATTAGATCGATCATTACCACCATTCATGGATGGTTATAAAAATGGATTTAAATGATAAATATGGATTTAATGACATTACTATGGTTATAGTAATAAAATTTTCATTACCTAATAATGATATGATTGGTAAAAAAACATTTATAAAAGAATTTTATTCTTCAAGAGAACTAAAATGAAAAAAATAAATTATTCACACTATGTAATATCTTTATATACATTTATTATTCTTATAATTACATAATATTTGAATTAAAACACTAATTAAAACTAAATAATATTAGTACACATTTTTTATAATGACATTCGAATTTAATAATGTCATAATCAACCATTAATTACACTATGTACTTATTTGGGTTAGTTTAACCACTTACATGAACAACTTTATAAATTTATATAATTGATGATTATATGAAATTAATTATAACACCCCAAGCTTCTACGGTACGCTTCCCTTTGAATAATGCAATAGCATGTGTTGTACGTAATATCGAGTTCAAACACACCAAAACCAATCAAACTAGACGTTATGAATAGTAATAACTACTTTTTGAAATTTATAAATTTTATTTCTCAAATTGGACCTCATTTTTGGATTCGGAATATCGAAATTATCCTAGGGTGAATTTTTGGTATTTTTCTGAAAAACTTTATTTTTTGATTAATAGTGAAACCACTAAGTGGTAGTTAAAAAACAGAATTTTTTCTAAAACATAATTTTACCGCTTCTATGATTGGAATTTTGAAAATATGAGAGACATGATTAATATCAAGTAGTAAAATGTGGTTCAATGAGATGAAAATAATTTTTGGTGAATAGTAACTATTTACTTTTATTTACAACAGTTAAAATTAAATAGAGTAATTAAGGGTAAAAATGATATTAATATTACCCTAACACATGTCCTAATTATACAGGACTAGTGTATCTCGACGAAAAACAACCTTAGGAAGAAAATATTATCATTTAGGTCCACTTGGATTAGATTAGGACATTTATTATTATTTAATTCAAAGAAGAGTTAAAAGAGTTAAAATCAGAGTTTATTTACTAAAACATTTTTAATATAGGGTTATACATAAGATAAATTAGATTATAAAACTTCATTAGAAAGATAAAATGCATTCCTACATAATTATATTTTATTTATAATTTTTAGAAATTAAATAATTTAATTTATTTATGACACAATGGTGATGCAGTAATTACCATAATAGTGAAAAATTAAAATAATTGATATTATAAATACCCAAATAAATATAATTTGATACTTTTTATGAATTAAACTACTTTCCTAGGTTAATATGAAATTTTAGGATTTATTTAATTAACTTTTTTCGAAGTAATAATTCTGTTATGATTTTCAAAAAAATCATTTTTTCAAATAATGTCAAAATTAACATAAAAGAGTTTTTAAAACAAATATTATATTTTTAATTGATATTCAATTCCTAAAAATATAAATTTCGTCCAAGAGACTTATATCATGATAGGTGTATCATTAATGGACCACTTGGGGTTCTATTGGATGTATATAGTAAGTTTATCAACCATATAATATAAAAATACAAAGAGACATTGTAAAAGTGAAACTAATTAACTAAGAGTTAATACTTAAAGATAAGGTTAATATGGTGACCCAAACCTATATAAATCCTATTGGTTGAGTTGTTTTCAACCCATCCCCACCATAAACTTTAAATAATCCACTTTGGAGACATTATAAACCGAATATTAATTTATTATGAAATAATATTTCTAGCTTTTCCAAAGGTGCCCCACACCCCTCTTATAAAAGGGCACTCCCCCTTCTCACTAATTCACACATTCAAAGCAATTTGGCTCGGAAAAACCCTAACCAGATACTCTCTAAACTTCCCTCGATTAAACCTAGAGGACTTAATTTTATCATAAAGCCAACCTAAGGAGCCCTTTTGATCAAATCAAAAGGAAGAACCCGAAGAAGATGTAATGTTTTCACCACCCTCTTTCAAGTTCCTTTCTTCTTCAACTTCTTCTTTCTTTGTTATTCCCATTCTAAAATAATAACTCCAGTATCTTATATATATTTTTATGTGATTATACATATGTTACAACCATATTCAGTATTCTATCCATCCTTTGAATGACATGTCACCATACGTCCGTACGTACGGCTTACCATCTCCACATCGTGGAGTAATTGTTATTCAATAAATTATTATTTGGATGGGTATAATAATGATGTCTAAGTCATGTAAATAATAAATATAACATGATAACGATTCTGTATATACGATATACTATCCAATTATATATTATTTTAGTATCAAAAGAATGATATTTTCGCTCGTGCGTACATACGGACTATCGTCTCCACGAACGCGATGAGATTCATTCTCCATCGTATCCATTAAAATATAATTCTCATTTTATGATTAAAAATAATTTTTAAGGACTTAAATAAATTCTGGATATGAAAAGATACATTATATCCATAACAAACACAGCTTATGTAACAAAACATATAAAATAAAATGAGTAAGTTAACACGTGAAACGATGATAATTCTAAGATATTATTAACAAAGAAATGTTAAAAGATCATATATGATATCATATTAATGTATATATTTCTTTTATAATTTAATAATAATTATTTCACCATTATACAGGAGGTTAACCTACCCTCTACCAAGGAAAAGTACAAGTTACGAGTTTATTGCACAATCTCTTCATTATCTGTGGTTGTTTATACCTGATTATCTACTGGGACCTCTTTATCATCCACATTCATATTTCTTAAAAATGTATTTCAAATAATTCAGACTATTATAAAGACTAGTTATAAAGTCATTTATTTCCTTGTTGAATATTTATAAGAAGTTTATAAAGGAATCTTCTTTCATTTTCCAAAAAAGGTCCTTTTTAACCTTTTCAACAGAATTTAGGTAAGAATTTATTTTTTAACTTATACGGCGGGTGCGGATATTTTCCGCCGTTATAAAATCGTCGAAGCTTCCCTTACAAGCTTATAAGAATATTTTCAAAGTACATGTTTTATTTTATAATTATGTGACTTTTAAATGATTTCAAAAATAGAGATATTTCTCTCAAATAGTTTTGATTTCATCTCTGTCAAAAACCTATGATGGATTTTAATCTTATATGAAGTTTATTTATTATGATACAAGACATCCATATATTATTGAAGGTTTTGTGATATGATTGACTATGGATGTGTTATTTTTATACCAATCATTGTTTATGGTTAAAGTATTTACATTTCGTATGCTATTCTTAATATGAATGTTTATGTTATGTTTAAACTTGTTTATATGAGGAATGCATTGGACTTAATAAGAGACGGGTGGATCCCTCTATAGCTCTTTGATGGATCAGTTGGTCTCATTAGACAAACTAGTGTCTTGGAATAAGGCCTTGACAAAATCTTATTTGTAGTCTTGGCATGAGGCTTTGGCTACATAGATATGATAGTCTGGCATTATGCATTACATCATTATGTAAGTGGTTATTGATATTGCATGTGATTATTTGATTATAGAATATCCATGTGAATATGTAAATGGAATTATTTCATTCTATTTTTTCCAAACTATGTTGAATTTCATGTTTAAAAAGCTTTTTTTTAGTTATACATTGCCTTAAATGGTTATTCTTATTTATGAAATTTTTCACTATATTTTTATCCTTAATGGGCATTTGAGATCACCCCTTTCCTATGTTTTATTTTTTCCAAGATGTGAAGAAGTAATTTATGAATGGCCTATAGGGATAGTATGAGGGGATAAGAGTGTGGACTATGGAGACTATATTTTTCTAGTTTTTATTTTATTAGGTAATGTAAACTTTATTAATATATCTAGTTATTCGAAGGCTACTAAATTAATCAGCTTTCAAGATTTGATGTTTATTGTGATCATTCCAATGTTATGTAATAATGCACCGACTCTGGGTAGCTGGGGTCAGGGCGTTACAGTTGGTATCAAAGGAAGTTTTATACAAACCTTGGAATCTAGATTTAGATAAACTATGATTAGAGCACATAGATTTAAGATGGAATTTGAGGATTAGTATAGAATATATTTCTATAATTTTTGTATTGTATAGATTTTGTGAGTTTTACTAGAAATACATCCCTGGCTAGATACGAGCAGGTAGAGGCAGCTCTGGCACATATGTACCTAGTGTTAAAACCTGAAAACACTGCTCTGAGCTAGACTTGAACGGGAACTGGTGCATGAAAATGGGCCTTGCTGCACTCTTGGTTACGACACTCCCGGGGGATATTCTTAGGATAACTCTCATTTTCATTACAAATCATTATGAAGGGTTTATGAGTATATACTCCCTCAAAAAAACATTTTTATGATTATGGATTATATCCATAAATAGTCCAATTTATGTTAAGTGTTTTATAAGTAATAATTTATGTATTTTGATTCATAAACTAATCTAGTTTATGCTTATATTTAGAAATGGTGCCTAGTGGATGAAATGGAAACCGTATCAATGCACACACTCCATGTAGAGATTTCCCTCATGCTCAAGATAATTATAGTGGAGATGGTGATGCAACTGGTGTTGATCAACTAATCACCATACTGGGACAACTCACTCAGGTTATTAATAATAACCTTACCCATATGGAGCTCCCTGATCCGCACCATGGAGGATCAATGTTAGATCTCTCCATGAGGAAAAAACCACCAACGTTTAATGGGAGCACAAATCCCTTAAAAGCTGAGGAATGGATAAATTCCCCAGAGAAAATACTTAAGGCTTTGGGGAGTAGTGAAAGGGATAAGTTATCATGGCAGTTTACCACCTCACTGGGGATGCTGATCAATGGTGGTCATTGATTCAAAACGTGAAGGAAGATGATGAAGTATCAAATATGGAATGGAGGGAGTTCAATGATCTATTTTTAGAAAAATACTTTCCTCGTGACCATCGAGCAGATATGGAAAGGCAATTTATGAGTCTGAGACAAAAGGAGGATGAGAATGTTGCAAAGTATGAGGATAACTTTACAAGGTTAGAAAGGTATGCTAGAGATTATATACGTAACCCAATAAGTAATATTGATCATTTCTTTGATGGGTTAAATCCATTTCTCCATCGAGAATTAGTCTCGCAATCCTTCTCGTCATACGAAGACATTGTCTCATGTACGATCAAGATAGAAAAGGAATTCTCTAAGTCTTATGACTTTAAAGCAATGCAAGAGAAGAAGAGATCTGCTAATCAATCTGGGAATTGAAATAAGGGGAATAAGGGAAACATTGAATATCTATCCTGTAGTAAATGTGGGAAGAAACACCCTGGTACATGCTTGAATGGAATGAGAGTCTCTTATAAGTGTGGTGAAAAAGGCCACCAAGCTCGTGATTGCAAGGGGGAGAAGGAACCTAATGATGTCCAATGATACAATTGCAGGGAGATGGGACATTATGCGAATGAATGTCCTAAGCGTCAGGGGAACTTACCTCAGAAAAGGCCAAGGGATCAAGGCCAAGCTTTTACTATCACTACTGCTGAGGTAGAAGCTCCGAAAGACATGTTGGCAGGTAATTTAATGGTTTCTTCAAATATAGAAAATGCATTATTTGATTCTGGATCATGGAATTGTTTCATATCTTCCCAGTTTGCTAGGAAAATTAGATATTTCCAATTTTATTTAACAAGGGAGTTGTCAGTTAAATCTCCTAAGGTAAGTATCATTTCAACAAAGTTTTGTGAATCAGTCCCCATTAGATAACATAAATGTTCTTTATCTTTTGATCTCATCGTCATACCTATGATTGAGTTTGATATAATCCTTGGTATGGATTCCATTTTGGACCATGATGGGAAGATTTATTTTAAGAATAAGGAGGTTACGATTTTTGATGATGATGATAAAGAACAACCTATATCTGGAGCAGAATCGTCACCACCATATTCTTATCTAGATCCACCCCCAGTAGCTCAACTAAAATCAATAATTGGGGAGGAAGAGAATTAAATTATAGTGGTTGAGGAAAGTAATGTTCAAATAGAGGATGTACCTATTGTGAATGAATATGTAGATGTGTTTCTGGAAGATTTACCTGGACATCCTCCAGAACGAGAAGTTGAGTTTTCCATTGATTTAATTCCTGGATCAAGGCCTATATCGAAGACCCCTTATAGAATGGCCACTGTATAATTAGTTTAACTAAAGATACAACTAGAGGAATTAAGTAATAAGGGATTTATTCCCCCTAGTGTTTCTCCATGGGAAGCCCATGTTCATTTTGTTAAAAAGAATGATGGATCTATGAGGTTATGTATTGACTACAGGGAGATCAATGCTATACCAATAAAGAAAAAGTATCCCCTACCTCTCATTGATGATTTGTTTGACCAAATACATGTAGCTCAATACTTTTCAAAGATTGACCTTCAATCTGGAAACCATCAGTTGTGTGTGAAGAAGACATTCCGAAGACAGCATTTCAAACCAGGTATGAGCATTAAGAGTTTATAGTGATGCCTTTTGGATTAACTAATGCACCCTCTGTATTCATGGATCTGATGAATAGTGTTATCAAAGAATATCTCGATGTATTTGTGGTGTTATTTATTGATGGTATCCTGGTATACTCCAAAAGATATGAAGACCATGAAAATCACTTGTGCATAATCCTGAAGACTTTGAGAAGACATGAATTATATGGGAAGTTTAGCATGTGTGAATTCTAGCTTCTGGAGATCTCTTTTCTTGGCCATATTTTCTCCAAGGATGGAATCTCTATTGATCCTTCAAAGACAGGAGCAATCCAAGAATTTCCAGAACAAATGAGTATAACTGTGGTATGCTGTTTTATTGGTTTAATAGGTTATTATCGACGTTTCGTCTAGAATTTTTCCCGATTGGCTAACCCATTAAATTAGCTCACATGTAAAGGGGTTAAATTTGTATGGAAAAAAGGGTGTGAAGAATGTTTTGAATAACTGAAGAGAAGATTAGTCAATGCTCTTATATTGACTCTACTATCGTGGAATGATGGGTTTGTTATTTATAGTGATGCATCGAAGAAAGGTCTTGGTTCTGTCCTTATGAAGAATGATAGGGTTATTGCCTATGCATCACGACAGTTAAAAATTCACGAACAAAACTATCCTACTAATGATCTCAAGTTAGCAGCTGTGATCTTTGCTTTGAAGATATGGAGTAACAACCTCTATAGTGACAAATGTGAGATTTGTATTGATCACAAGAGTTTGAAGATTATTTTCTCACAAAAAGATCTCAACATGATGCAAAGGAGATGGCTTGAATTACTCATGGATTATGATTGTACGATACACTACCAGCCTGGGAAAGAAAAAAAGGTGGCAGATGCTTTGAGTAGAAAAGATCACGGAGTTTTGAACAATATGATAATTGAAAGGGATCCAATTTTCATGGATCTAGTGAAGATGGACATGGGAATAACTAGGTTAGGTGAAACATCAATGATTTTTCAAATGGTTTCAAAACCATCTTTACTAGAAAGGATTAAGAGTTCTTAGACCGATGATGAAGAATTTCAAAAGAAGATTAAAGCTGCGAATGATGGGAGATTGAGAGACATTGTGTATGAAGAATGAATTTTGAAATTCGGGAAGAGGCTTTGTGTTCCTGATATACCTGATCTAAAAATGGAATTTTTGGATGATCCTCATAGATATAATTTCTCTATACAGCATGGGAGCACCAAAATGTATAGATATTTGAATGAAAATTTTTGGTCGGACAACATGAAGAGGGAGATTGCTGATTTTTTATCAAGATGTATTGTCTGTCAACAAGTGAAAGCTGGAAGGCAACAGCCTGGAGGCATCATGAAACCTCTTCCCATACCAGAGTGGAAATAAGACAATATTGTGATGGACATTGTTATGGGGCTACCAAAGACTCCTAAAGGAACAATACAATATAGGTTATTGTTGATCGTCTTACCAGGTCAGCACATTTTCTTGCAATAAGAGAAGATCTACCACTGTAACTTCTAGCAAGACTATATATTAATGAAGTTGTGAGGCTTCATGGAGTACCCCTGTCGATTGTTTCTGATCGTGATCCCCATTTTACTTCAAGATTCTATAAGCATCTTTAGAAGGCCTTGGATACTGAACTTCGTTTAAGAACTGCCTACCACCCTCAAACAGATGGACAATCAGAACAAACTATTCAACCCTTATAAGACATGTTGTTATCCTCCTCACTTTACTTTCAGTGTATGTGGGATCAATATTTACCTCTGGTAAAATGTTCCTATATTTGAGTATTCAGATGGCACCATATCAAGCGTTATATGGAAATAGATGTCGCACACCAACCTTTTGGGATGACGTTGGTGAAAGAAAACATTTAGGCCTAGAACTGGTGGAGGAAACGATGGAAAAGGTAAAGGTAATCCAAAACCATATCAAAGCAGCTCAAAGTAGGCAGAAGAGCTATGTCGATAATCGAAGGAAGGATTTGGAATTTCAAGTCAGTGATCATGTTTTCCTGATGGTATCTCCAAGGAAGGGAGTCGCACGTGTTGGTAAGAAAGGTAAATTGAGTCCCAGGTACATCGGACCTTTCGAAATTCTAGAACAATTTGGGGTTGTAGCTTACCGATTGGCAATGCTGCCAAGTCTCTCCAAAGTTCATGATGTGTTCCACATATCTCTGTTAGGAAAATACATGCCTGACCCAACACATGGACTCACTTATGAGAAATTAGAACTGGTACCCGATCTGTCTTATTGCGAAGAGCCCGTCAGGATTCATGATACGATAGAACAAGCACTGAGAAATCGGACAACTCGTTTGGTAAAAGTCTTGTGGAGAAACCATAAGATGAAAGAGGAAACGTGGGATCCTGAGGATCTTATGATGAAGAACCACCTGAGTCTTTTCATGCGGTAGTATTCTAGAAATTTTGAGGACAAAATTATTTGAATGAGGGGAGAATGTAATGCCCCAAGCTTCTACAGTACGCTTCTCTTTGAATAATGCAATAGCGTGTGTTGTACGCAACATTGAGTTCTAACACACCACAACTAATCAAACTAGCTGTTATGAAGAGTAATACAAACTTTTTAAAATTTATATATTTTATTTTTCAATATGGACTTCATTTTTGGTTTCGGAATATCGAAATTAGCCTAGGGTGAACTTTTGGTATTTTTCTGAAAAACATTATTTTTTGATGAAAAGTGAAACCACTAAGTGGTAGTTAAAAAATAGAAGTTTTCCTAAAACGTAATTTTACCACTTATATGATTGGAATTTCAAAAATCTGAGATACATGATTAATATCAAAGAGTAAAATGTGGTTCAATGAGATGAAAATAATTTTTGGTGAATAGTAACTTTTTACTTTTATTTACCACTGTTAAAAGTAAATAGAGTAATTAAGGGTAAAAATAATATTAATATTACCCTAACACATGTCCTAATTATACTGGACTAGTGTATCTCGACCAAAAACAACCTTAGGAAGAAAATATTATCATTTAGGTCCACATGGATTAGATTAGGAAATTTATTATTATTTATTTCAAAGAAGAGTTAAAAGAGTTAAAATCTGGGTTTATTTACTAAATCATTTTTAATATAGGTTTATACATAAGATAAATTATATTAAAATTATTCATTACAAAGAAAAAAATATTTCCTACATAATGATATATTATTTAGAATTTTTACACATTAAATAATTTAATTTATTTATTACACAATGGTGATGCAGTAATTACCATAATAGTGAATAATTAAAATAATTGATATTATAAATACCGAAATAAATATAAATTGAGACTTTTTATTAATAAAAATAATTTTCTATGTTAATATGACATGTTAGGATTGATTTAGCTATCTTTTTTCTAAGTAATCATTCTGTTATGATTTTCACAAAAATCAATTTTCCAAATAATTTCAAAATTGACATAATAGAGTTTTTAAAAAACATATTATATTATTAATTGATGTTCAATTCCTAAAAATCTAAGGTTCTGCCAATAGACTTACATCATGAAAGTAGTATCCTTAATGGACTATTTGGGTTTTTCTTGGATGTATATAGTAAGTTTATTAACCATATAATATAAAAACACAAAGAGACATTGTAAAAGTAAAACTAATTAACTAAGAGTTAATACTTAAAGATAATGTTAATATAGTGACCCAAACCTGTCTAAAACCTATTGGTTGAGTTGTTTTCGACCCATCACCACCTTAACCTTTAAATAATACACTTTTGAGCCATTATAAATCGAATATGAATTTATTATAAAATAATATTTTTTGCTTTTCCAAAGGTGCCCCTCACCCCTCTTATAAAAGGGAACTCCAACATCTCACTAATTCACACATTAAAAGCCTTTTGGCTCGGCCAAACCCTGAAAAAATACTCTATAAACTTCCCTAACTTCATCCTAGGAGACTTATTTTGATCAAAAATCCAACCAATGGATCTATTTTGATCAAATAAAAAGGAAGAACCCGAAGAAGAGGTAATGTTTTCACCAACCTCTTTCAAGTTCCTTTCTTCTTCAACTTCTTTTTTCTTTGTTATTCCCATTATAAAATAAAAACACCAGTATCATATATATACTTTGAAGTTATTATAAATATGGTACAACCATATTCAGTATTCTATCGATCCTTTTAATGACATGTCACCATACGTGCGTACGTGGGACTTACCATCTCCATGTCGTGGTGTAATTGATATTCAATAAATTATTATTTGGATGGGTATAATAATGATGTGTAATTCATGTAAATAATTAATATAACATGATAATGATTCTTTATATATGATATAACATCCAATTATATATTATTTTAATATCAGAAGAATGATATTGTCGCTCGTGCGTGCGTACGGACTACCGTCTCCACGAACGCGATGAGATTCATTATCCATCGTATCCATTCAAGTATAATTTTCATTTGATGATTAAAAATAATGCTTAAGTACTTTATATAATTTGGGATATGAATAAGATACAAACTATCCATAACAAACATGGCTTATGTAACAAAACATATAAAATAAAATGAGTAAGTTAACACCTGAAACGACGATAATTCTAAGATATTATTTACAATGAAATGTTAAAAGATCATATATGATATCATATTAATGTATATGATTCTTGGATAATTTAATAACAATTATTTCACCATTATAAATGATTTTAACCTTCTCTCAACCATGGAAAATTACAAGGTAAGGGTTTATTTCACAATATATTCATTATCCGAGGTTGTTTATACGTGATTATCTACTAGGACCTCTTTATCATCCACATCCATGTTTCTTAAAAATGTATTTCAAATAATTATTACTACTTTAAAGACTATGTTATAATGTCATTTATACCCTTGTTGAATTTTTATAAGATGTTTATAAAGGATTCTTTCTGTCATTTTCAAAACAAGGTCCTTTTTAACATTTTCGACAGAATTAAGGTAAGAATATCTTTTTTTAACTTATACAGCGGGTGCGTCTATTTTCCGCCATTATAAAATCGCCGAAGCATCCCTTACAAGCTTATAATAATATTTTAAAATTAAATTTTTTATTTTATAATTATGTGACATTTAAATTATTTCAAAAAAAGAGATATTTCTCTTAAATAGTTTTGATTTCAACTATGTCAACATCCTTTGATCGATTTTAAGATTATTTGAAGTTTATTTATAATGATACAAAACTTACATATATTATTGAAGGTTTTTTGATATGTTTGACTATGGATGTGTTATTTTTATACCATTCATGGTTTATGGTGAATGTATTGAAATTTCATATGCTAGTTTTTATACGAATGTTTATGTTATGTGTAAACCTGTTCGTATGAGGAATGCATTGGACTTAATAAGTGACGGGTGGAGCCCTCTATAGCTCCTTGATGCATTGGTAGGTCTCATGAGAAAAACTAGTTTATTGGAACAAGGCCTTGAAAAAATCTTATTTGTAGTCTTGGAACGAGGCCTTGGATATGTGGTTATGATAGTCTAGCATTATGAATTCCATCATAATGAAAGTGGTTCTTGATATTGCATGTGATTATTCGATTAGTAGAATATCCATGTGAATAAGTAAATGGAATTATTTCATTTTATTTTTTCCAAAATATGTTAAAGTTCAAATTTAAAAGGCTTTTATTTAGATATACATTGCCTTAAATGTTTATTCTTATTTATTAATGTTTCTGCTCTATTGTTATCCTTACTGGGCATTTGAGCTCACCCCATTTCTATGTTTTATTTTTCCCATGATGTGAAGAAGTAATTTATGAATGAACTGTAGGGATAGTATGAGGGGATAAGAGTGTAGACTATGGAGACTATATGGTTTTAGTTTCCATTTTATGATTTAATGTAAACATTATTAATGTATCTAGTTATTCCAAATCTACTAAACTAATCGGTCTTTCGAGATTTGATCTTTCTTGTCATCATGAAAATGTTATGTAATAATGCATCGACTCTAGGTAACTTGGGTCAGGGCATTACATTAATTTACAGTAATATTTTTTTATGAAAAAATATATAATTATTTTTAATTATTTTTTGAATTTTAATATTAAAAATTTAACTCATTATTTAAGAATACAATCTTTAGTCACTATTAATCTGTGAAATAATGTCATTGAAAAAATCATTATTAATTTTTTTATAAAAAATTCCTATAGAATGAAATTATAAAATTATAATAAATTATAAAAAATAATTAGAGTACCTTTTATGTTCTATTAAAAATTAAATTGAGTTGAATAATGAAGAATAAAATCATTATTAAAAAAACATGTTCAAAGGGGTCACGGTTACTGACACAGGATATTTAAAATAAATAATAAACTAATATATATTTAGAGAATAATTGTAAATTAATTTTATAAAAGGTTATGAATATGAAGATGTTTTAGAAATAGTTGATTAAGATATTATTTTATCTATAAATTTTTTTTGAGTCCATTTAACTTTGAATGGAGATAAGTTACTTGTTTTCATAATCTCAAATCTGATTCTTTGGAAGCTCAACATCCTGAGATTTTGGTTAAATTTTTTTCAAATTAATTTTATCTTTTGACATTATTCATTTCATGCAACACAAAAAATATGTTTTCACTAATTCAAAAATTCCATTCACATGGAGCTATCTTGGTGTATGTTACATGGAATTCCATATTGTAATACATTGCATGGAACAACAAGGATTGCGTACAATACACACAACATAGACCTTCCTTTATGGCATGTATAACATGCAAGACAGAGTGTTATATAACTATAATATATTATTAACAACATAATAATAATAATATATAACATAGCCATTATGTTTATGTATATGAATAGTCTTTTTTTAAATATGTAGTTTACATAAAATACAAGATCAATTCATAGGTTTCCAGTAAATTATAAAATAATATTAAAACCTATTAAATAAAATAGAAAATATCATTATAGACACCTATCTATTTTAAAATAGTAAATTATATTA
The DNA here is from genome assembly GCA_963277665.1 of Viscum album. Classification (NCBI taxonomy): domain Eukaryota; kingdom Viridiplantae; phylum Streptophyta; class Magnoliopsida; order Santalales; family Viscaceae; genus Viscum; species Viscum album. The sequence goes on from OY728122.1 coordinate 1,152,055,168, forward strand.
ATTTAAATAATTATGTTTTATTAATATAATAAATATTTTATATATTCCATCTAATATTTTTGATATTTATCCAATATATTTGATTGATGTAAGATAAGACCAAACCCAATTTTATGCTTTAAAAACACATATATTTTTTAAGGCGTTTTTAACATCCTTTTGTTGGAAAACGTATTTTAAATAAAATTTATATAATATTAATATATTTAATATGAAAAATAGACTTCATCATTGGAAGGGATACATAAAAATTATGTAACGATAAAATTTTGAAATTCTTATGAAAGGTTTTATCTTTTAATGAGTAGATAAAAATATTGATTTTATTTCAAAAAATCATTTCAATATGATTTTTTATGAGGTTAAATTATATTTCCAAATGGTTTAATAGTTTATTTAGATAATATTTTTACCAATTAATCCAATTTAGGTCTTTATAACTAATTTACCATTGAAATTGGTTATAAAAACATAGAAAATGTTTGGAAATTGTTACATTAAAACCATGTTGTTTCATCCTGTCAACGGGATTAATTTTAATTTAATTTATACCACTTATATGATTATAATCAGACTAAATATATTAAATATTTGGATTCCTAATTATTTAAAATTTCTAATAATTTCAGTTTTTTTAATAAAAATATTAGTGAGGCTAATTAAAATTAATTAGTTTAGTTAAGAGAAAAATTAGGATAATGATGTACTAAACCTTGAAGTTAAGACCCAAAAAGATATATAAATTTATAAAAAACCCATTGGATGTCCATATTTAGAACCTCTCATAAAATTTTCGACCTTGTTTCATTATTGGATCCACATTCAACATGAAAAATGTCGGTGAAATTATCTCTTCATATATTAACTAGAGTGCCACTCCCCCTCCACTATAAAAGGCCACCATCTTTACACATTATTGACACCTCTAAAACAATTTAAGTTCAGCCAAAATATGACCAAGTAGTTTTCCATAAATCCTCTCTTCTACCTTGATTCCACACTTTGGGTATAAGGCCTCTCATGGATGTTTTTTGGCACAAACTAAAAAGGTGTTACACGATTATGAGGGAATGTCTTCTCTCAAACTGATTTCCCATATTTTCCCACTTTACCCCCTAAACACTCTTAATTACATTATTATGTGAAAACACAATTGAAATACATATAATTAAATTTTTTTTATTCAAATTTTTATAGCTAAATATACACAAAACTTTATCTAATGGATACTAAAAAACTATTTTTATGTATGGCGAACTACTACCTCACAAAACGATGATTGTTCATTTTTATTTACCACCAATCATAGAGGCCATTATGATGTCACAATATTTTTAAATAATTAATATATTATATTTATTATTTAATTGAGATTATATATAACTTTTTCAATACATTTCTCTTTAATAACCATTTGGTGTTAATATGATAATCTCATTTCCAGAAGTGTGGACTAGCACCCCCTCAATGCGATGTGATTCTTTCACACACCACTTAAAATGTATTGAGGATGAATTTTTAAGAATTATATGATATATAAGATATATTAATTATAATATACTGATTATATATATATTTATTTATATATGTCATTTTCGTTCTTTCTTTCATCATGATAATAAAAAAATTGAAACAACGTTCATGCGTACATACAACTTACTCTCTCCATGAATGGTAAATTTAATTTCACAATTAATTATTATATAAATTAATAAAATAATAATATACTATATATACATGATACAAATATCATGATCTAGATTTGGGAACCGTTATATATTTATAACAATGGACGATATAAAAAATTAAGAGACATACGATGAACAAAGCTAACATTATTCAAAGTGAAACCATAATGTAGGATTGTTAACAAGAGGGTAAAATAATTTCATAATAAAACTTTATATATAATTATTTATAATAATATTATTCCTTAAATTTTTTATAATGAACTTATATTTATAATACTGAAATCTTGTATGAGTACGGAGAGAGTCAAGACACAATGTAATGGGATTTCATCTAACTTTTAATTTCCTTGAGATACATGTTATGTTATCCACTCTATTCTTTTTTGTGTTGTATATACTAACCATTAATTTATTATATGTATATTATTCTCAAATTTTTGTTTATTCACATTTCCATTTTATGATACTTCATGCATGGGGTCTAACTTTCAAAAGTTATGAAATTGTTAAAATGCTTTGTCTCAATTTTCCTTCTTTGAGACTAATGTTTTTTTATTAACCTAAACATTTTTTCAAGGTGAATATGTTTTCATTTTTCATGAAATACAATTAATATAAATATTAACATGATATTCTATGTTTAATTTAATTTACATTCCTAACATGTACATTATGAACCCAAGATACGAAGTTATAAGGGTTTATTGAGACAATATCATTGATTTTTGAGATTATTTATGTTTTTTCTTCCATTTAAGAAATATTATGATACATATCTCAATAATAGTCATGAATTTCATTACCTATATTATTTAATGATATTATCCTGTATTTGTACAATATTCTTCTCTTTGGTGCAAAACATAGTTAATAAAGTATTTTTAAGGGATGCCTCACTTTACCCTTTCATCGGCCGGAAATCTATGTTCTCTAAAAAGTATTTCCATGAATATTATAACATTATAATAGAATATTTAAATGAAATTATTACCCATTTTTTCATTTACCAATCTATTCAAGGGAATATTCTTATTTCCTCCCGAGCGAAGAACTTTTCTAACATTCTTACCATGGAAAAAGAATATTCTTTTGACCTCATACGACATGTACATGTATACCCATTGTCATCGTCTCGAATCTCATATTTCCTTTTTAAAAGGATGAGCATTAAGAGAAAATTTTAAATGATATGTTTAATGAATATTGTTTAAGACATGTTTTCAAACTTCTTTTATAAGTTTCTAAGAATAATGGTTTTCATATTTTTTATGTTTCTTTAATATGTTTTCAGGTAAAATGTTTTTCAAAACGTTTTCAAGATTTTTTTTATGTTTTCAATGTATTTTTGAAGAAAATTGGTATTTAAAAATCTTCTAATGCTATTTTATAATTTTTCAAGAAAAACATTTTTTCAAAAAGATGTAACTCCTTCTATATAAGGTTTGAAGGTATTTTCTAAGAAAGATATTTCTAAATGGTTTTATATATTTAAAAACATTTTTAGAAAAAAATGTATATTTTTCTAAAGAATTTTTTTTAACAGTTTTTTGATAATTATTTTACATCTAAGATTAAATATATTTATGTCACTCATGCCAATATAATGGTCCCATTCATATCTTTTCTATGAATGGATTAGTCTTAATGACATGGTATTTATGAAACCCATTTATCTTTCATGGGTAATATTTATATGAAATCCGTTACTCTTTCACTGGTAATGATTTTAATGCAATGATTATGAAACATGTAATTATTCCAAACGTTGTGATATGTTTACAAGTGTATAATACCCTTTCAATTTCATTGGTTATTATATGTTTATTTATGATCTTATGGAATATGTATGTATGACTTAATTATGGGATGGGTGGGACCTATATCATACTCTAATGCATTCAGTAATGTTTTATATCACATGAGATAAACTATGATGGTCTTGGGAGTTAATCTTTACAACTAAGATGGCCATGGGAGTGAACCATTACTACTAATATGGTATAATAAGTGAACTCATGCTACTATGATAGACATGGGAGTGAACCACAACTATTATTTTGGTATGGGGAGTGAATTCATACAACAAAGATAGTCTTAGAGGAAATGCCTTGGCAACTTTGGAAATCATTATATTCTTATGTGTTTTAAACAATTTAATGTTTTATTCCTAACTTTTACTTTCATTGTTTGTGCTCTATATTTCATTATGATTCTTGTCTTGTGAACTTCCAATATTTAGGCCATGATCTCTGTTATGATCTTTGATATAAAGGATATGATCTTCTATTTTCACGATTTAAGTCACATACCCTTATGCCTATGTTTATGCTTGCATATCTCTATTGTTTACCCTTACTGAGCATGTGAGAAAACCCTTTTTATGTTTCCTTTTCCCCAAGTTATGATGATATGTACTATGTTTTATATGTCTAAGAAGGATTCCTATCATAAATAACCAAATGGGAGATGATGTAGTTCACATATGCAATTGTGTTAATGTTTTCATGTTTCTAAAGGCACTATACCAATCACAGTACTTGGGGGTCTCTTTTTATCAGGTTTAAGTATTCCTAAAAATGTAATGTAATGACAATGGTTGGAAATAGAGGTTCACTATAGTTAGTATCAGATAAAAGGTATAAAAATACTATGGAAACTATGATGAGAAAAATCTACTGACATACCTAGGTATATTTATATGGGTATTTCTAGGGATGTATCTAAAGATAATTGTAGGGATGAGTTATGTCTAGAAAAATGTCCTAGAATTTTGGGAAATGATAGAGTGAATGGTTTCCTAGAAATGCATCCCTGTATGGAAACTAAAAGCTAACATGGGTCTCAAATAGATATCCCTAGGGGTAAAAACTCTGAAAAAAATTACGGTATTGACTTTGGGAAATCGGGTACATGACAATGGTAATTTCTACACACCTTTTCTGAAACTCGTGGGGGATATGCATTGGGAATTCACAAACTCTTCATGAACCAAAATGAGGGATTTATATATAATTTTTCTTTGAATATCCTTGGATGAAGCTTTGGTTTCGTTGACTATGGAAGGTGTTATGATTTGGTAGTCCTATAAGTAATTATTTTCATAACTAGGTGGTTTTCTACTATGATAAGTAAATATCACACTACGCTTTAAGTTTTAGTCAATGGCGGGAACTGAAAGAAACTAGATTCATGTTCGATGTGGTGGATGATTTTTGGATGAGTAGTCAAGTGGGGTGTTCATTGGAGTGAAATATGTTGTGATCATGCCGAATTGTTTTTCATAGAACATGATTAACAATTTTTACATTAACCAACTCCCATAATCCCAAAAGAAGAGAAATAAACACTTTTTTGAGTGTTCTGTTAATGGAGATCATGGAGGAATGAAGATTTAGTTTCCACTATCACAAGAATTGGAAAGAATCACATCTGTGATTGTCTTAGAGGAAAAAAGAATATTATTTTAATATAAAAAATAAGGACACAAAGCATGTGATTGTAAGTGAAAAATAATGGGGTTGGATAAAAAAAATCGATGATAATATTGGCCTCGAAAAGTCATCATTGAGGGTTACGTGTTTTAAGTGTAGAGTAAATGGTCAATATAAATCTAATTGTCCCGAGAGAATGTTCCTATAGAGAATTATTAGGGTAGTGTGAGTAATTGTTACATTGCCGAGGATGATGAAACTATAGAATAAATGTGAAAATTAAGAGTTATAGTGTAATTGGCTGAGGTAGCCTTGTTAATAGCACAACTATGAAGTGGAATAATCATTGTTTTTATGTATTTAGATTAAAAAGTTCTTATTTATGAAATATACAAGGATTTATATACTAATTATTTTCACTTAGTATTTATATGTTTATGTTTAGTGTTCCCTATGGACTGGTGAACTGATTTAATGACATTGTAAAATTTTGAGTAAGGGAGGGTACCCATTACCTAGTACATTATATGAAGATAATTTAATATTGATAAAGATACATGGGATATGAATGATTATATTAGACATTGTTTATTACCTTGGAACTATATAATGATTTTTTAGTAGGTCGTTTATTCTATCAATAATAAAGATTAATGTATTTTTTGGATTTACGGAATAGACCCAATACACATTAGAATAAAGAAGCATGCATGTTTTTTCAAAATAACTTATGGTAATTTATGTTATGTTTCCAGAAAATATATGATGAGGTTATTCACATTTTTTGAAAATTAAAAAGAAGATAAAGATTATGATATACAGGGGAATCAATGATAATATAATTTCATGAATATGTTTTTAATTTTTTGTAATTTTCAACTTTGAGAAGGGTTATAAGTGTTATCATTCATGAAATGTTTAATTAAAACATCAGAGGTAGTATTTTTTAGCAGAATTTGTGTTAAAACCCATGGTTAAAAAGTTAATATGTGATAAAACTTATTTAAAGGATGTCAATATTATATATTATATTAGAGTAGTTTTCAAAATGGACATCATGAATGTCGGGAAACAACTAATAGAATCCTACAAGGCCGTCATTCTGGAACCCATGATTGAAGGATAATAAAAGGTTTTATGCCAACCACAAGCCTACACGATTTTCTAGTTAATGTATAATTATTTTTTTGAATAAATATTTTTGATTAACATTTAGTGTTAATTTTTATATTTTTAGATTTAGTCATGTTGCTTTTCAAAGAGATAAATTGTTATAATTTTTATTCTTTTATGGGCCTTATGATCCATTAAATGTGTATTTTAGTGTCTTATTCATCAAAGTGTGTTTGTCGACATTCATTATATAAGGTAATGGATGTATTATAAATGATCAAATCACAACACAAAAATGAAATTTTGTTTTTAGAAATTTATCAATAATTACTCAATCTTCTAAATGTGATTGAAAAAATTTTTATCCTAATACCCTAATTCTCATAGATATTATTTCCATTTAAATCATCACATATTTATGACTTTGGTTCCATAAAATTTCTTTGATCATTCTCATATTTGTTATTGATGACCTCAATCACTCCATATAAGTATTTACATATTTCTTCAATGTAAAATCTCCATTCCAAACCTATGTTCTACTATTTTGAAATATAGTTATATATTACATTGGGTTACAATTATGGTTCAACATTTCCCATTTAAAGGGATTTTTTATATTCCAATTTTTCAATGTGGATTTCTAAGAATTAAAATTTCAAGTATTAAACCATTTATAACCTAGAAAAAATTATAGGGTAGAATTCATTTTTAAGGGGGGTAGAATGTATCACATCTAGATTTAGGTGAAATATTTTTGAATTAATTTAAACTTTTTATATTTTATCATTTAATGCGGCAATGAAAACAGCTTTTCACTAATTCAAACATTCCATTCACATGGAGACAAAATAAAATATTTTAAACTCAATCCAAAAATGGAATACAAGGCATGTAAAAATAAGAATAGTGTACATTGCACGCAAGATTAACCTTCTGCATTGGCATGCGTAACACGCTAGATAGAGTGTTACCTAACTATAATATATTTTTATGAATATGATTACAATAATATATAATTTATCTATTATGTTAATGGATATGAATATTATTTAATAAAATTTTAAAATATTTGGTTTACAATAAATTCAACATGAATTCATTAGTTTTCAATTAATTATAATTGAATATGAAAACCAATTTAATAAAATGGAAAATATCATTATAATAAAAAAGATATTTTAACGTAGTACATTAAATTAAATAAATTGGTAATTGATTTTATAATAATACATATGTTATATATTCAATCAAATGTTTTTTTATATTATCGAATAGTTTTTATAGACGTAATATAAATACAACGTCAATTTTATGCTTAAAACCTATATTTTTAGTAAGGCATTTTTTACAACCTTTTAATATGGAACCCATATTAAATCCAATTTATGGATCATTAATAGATTTAATATGTCAAAATAAACATCATCTTAGTAATAAAGACATAATAAATTTATTAGGATATTTTTTTTGGTATTTCTATAAAAGGTTTCATCTTTTAATGAATAGTAAACAGTACTAGATTTTATTTTAAAAATAGTTTTTCAAAAAATTTATTTATAAAGATAAATTATATTTTTAAATGGATTAAAAAATTAGTTAGATAACATTTTTTAGAATTTAACCAATTTATTTCATTGGAACCAATTTCATATTTAAATTGATTATAAAAACAAAGCAATCTTTTGGGTTTTCTGGCATTAAAACCCCCCCAGTGTCATCCCGTCAGTGGGATTAATATTAAGTTTATTTTTTCCAATTATGTGATTATAATTTGGAAAAATGAAATTCATATTTTGAATCATAATAATTTATAATGTTGAATAAGTTAAAAAAATTTATTTGACCAAAAAAATTAGAGAAAGTTATTAAAATTAATTACATCGGTTAAGATGAAAATTAAGTTCAAAAAATACAAAACCTTAAATTTAAGACCCATCACGACCTCAAAAAATTTCAAAAATTAATTTTATTTCTATATATTTACCCTATAATATATTTAATATAACATGGTTCATTATTGGATACACATTAAATAATAAAAACATGGGTGTAATTCTCTAATAAAATATTTACAATAGTGTCACTCCTCCCTCGCTGTAAAAGGCCACCACACCTTCCCTTTCCTCACACCTATGGAACCTTTTTAGTTCCTCCAGTATCTGCCCATGTATCCTACAAAAAATCCTCCCTTGTACCTTTAATCCTATTTTTGGGTAGAAATCCCCACATGGAATCCTTTTGGACTAACCAAAATTAGATATCCGATTAAGTGGAAACATCTTCTCTCGAACTCCTTTCCTTTAGTTTCCCTCTTCACACCCTCCACTTTAATTATTACATTTTTTCCTGAGAAAAATATTATTCATCATATACAAGGATTTTATTATAAAAATAGTTATACCTACACTTACACAGACCTCCGTCAAATGGATATTGAACATGTTGTTTTTGTGTATGGTGAACTAATGCCTCACAAAATGATGATTGTTGATTTTAAATTTACCACCATTCATGGTGGAAAATATGATGGGAAAACTATTTGTATGTTAAATATAGTATATTTATTATTTATTAAAGATTATTTATTTCTTTTTAGAAAAAACATCTCTTTACTTTCCATTTAGAGTTAATATGATAATCTCTTTTGAGTTAGTGTGGACTACCGACCCCTCAAAGCAAGGTGATTCATTCGCACACCACGTTGAATGTAATAAGGAAGGTTTTAGTGAAATTATATTATATATATGATATATTAATTCAACTTTATTGATTATATATATTTATATATGTAATTTTTTTTCTTTCATTCAATAAGATAATAAAAAATGGAAATAATGATCTTGCGTATGTACGACATACCATCTTCGTGAACAATGTATTACATTTCATAATTCATTATATAATAGATTTAATATAAATATAATGAATATAAATTATAGTTATATAATGATATAAATTATGTAATCATGATATAATTATAATGAAGAATTATATAACAAATTGAGACACATGTGAAGAACAAAGAGACTATTAACAGAAATGAAACATTAACATATGATCATTAACAGGAGGGTAATATAGGGTCATAATAAAACCATAAATGTAATAATGTATAATAATAATATTATTTACATTATTTATAATAAAATTATATTTATTATATAGGAATACTATTAGAGTATAAAGAGTGTTACGACACAAGTAAGGATATTTCATCCCAATTATAATTTATGTGAGATACATGTTATGTTTGCCATTATTTATTTTGTATGGTGTATGTACTGCACATGATTGTATTCTATTTATATTATAAATAAATTTATGGGAACTAAAATTTCAATTTTTTGATCTTTCATTCATGGGGTTTACCTTTCAAAAGTTAAACAATTGATAAAAAAATTTGTATGAGTTTTCCTCCTTTAAGACTTAAGTTTTGTCAGGCACCAAATTTTTTTTTGAGGTTCATATATTACAATTTTTCATGAAATATCATAAATATAAATATTTCCATTATATTATATTCTTCATTTAGTTGACATTACATACATGGATAGAATGCACCCAGGATATCATGTTAAAAAAGTTTATTGAGACAATCTCAATTCTTTTCGAGATTATTGATGTTTATGATTCCTTTAATGAAATATTAGATCCATATCTCAAGATTTTTATTTTTTTATTACCCTATCTTATTGCATTATATTATCATATATTGGTACCATATTCTACCCTTTGTTACATAAGATCGTTCATAATTTTTTTATGGAAAGCTCGACTTTTCCCATTCTTCGGTCAGAAATCTATGTTTTCTAAAAAAGGTTTCCAAGAATATTATATCATTACCCTATAATATTTAAAATAAATTTCTACACTTTCTTATTTTACCAATATAGTAAGGGGAATATTATTTTTATTTTAAAAACAATTAATCTTTCTAACCTATTTACCGTGAAAAAGGAATGTTCTTTTGACCCCGAACGACACGTATAGATTTACAAACTATCATTTCATCAAAGATCCCTTGGAATTATTAAAAGGATAATCATTAAGAAAATGTTTTTAAAAGATATTTTTTAAAAAATTGTTTTTATTTTTTTTAAATGTTCTTTTATTTATTTAACAGAAAATGGTTCTCAAAATTTTTTCAGTATTCTTTTATATGCTTCAAGTATATTAGTTTTCAGAACATTTTCAAGCTCTTTTTAAATGTCTTCAGTGTATTTTTGATGAAAAATGGTTTTCAAAATTTTTTAATGATTATTCAATAATTTTTCAACGAAAAATATTTTCAATGTTATTTCATGGATTCATTATATTTTTTCTTATTATTTTCTACCAAAATGATTTTTATGTGGTTTTTTGTATTAAAAATAACTTATAAACCAAAAAGGATATTTTCCTCAAAAATTTGTTTTAAAATATATTTCAAAATTATTTTCCCTCACATGGTGACTTATATTTATGTAACTCATGCCAATATGAAGGTTTAATTTATATCATTTCTATGAATGGGTTATGATTAATGTCATGGTGTTTATGAAACTCACCTCTCTCTCATGGGTAATATGTATATGAAATTTGTTACTCTTTCAAAAGTTTTACTTTTGATGAAAAGATTATGAAACGTGTAATCTTTTCATTGGTTTTGATATGTTTACATGTTTATGGTACCCATTTCATTTAATTGGTTATGATATGTTTATTTTTATTCTTATGGAACATGTATGTATGATTTCTTTTTTTGATGTGTGGGTCCTATATCTTCCTCCAATGCATTGGGTAAAGTTTTATATCTCGTGAGATAATCAAATATGGCCATGGGAGTAAACCTTGACTTCAATGAGGGCCATGATTGTGAGCCATGTCCACTATATGGTATAATAAGCTAACTCATTCAACTATTATGGACATGGTACTGAACTGTGGATACTATGATGGTATGGGGAGTGAACTAATACTATTATTATTTTCATGGAAGAAATTAATTGGATACTATGGAAATAAATATATGCTAATGTGTTTTCCAAAATTCAATGTTTTATTCCTATGTTATTATATCACGGATTATTATATTGATTTCATTATGATTCATGTCTTATGAAATACGAACCATTATTCCATGACCTCTGTAATGATATTTCATCTATAGGGTATGATATTCTATTTTTGTCATCACATTCTCATACCCTTATACTCATGAATATTCATACATGTCTCCCTTGTTTACCCTTACTGAGCATTTGAGCTCACCCCTTTTATGTTTTGTTTCCTCCAGGTTATGATGATATGTACTATATTTGATATTTCTAAGAAACCATTTAATTAAGAAGAACATAGTGGGAGATCATGTACCTCACATATTTACATGTGTTTATATTTCAATGTTTCCAAAGTCACTATACCAACCACGGTCTTTAGGAAAATGTTTGTATAATGTTTATGTATTTCTCAAATGTAATGTAATGTTAATGGTTAAAATAGAGGGTCATTATAGAGACAAGTTACATGATATTCACCATTTCTCAATTTTATAGAGTTCATATGGTATAATATCCATTGAAGGTTCAATACATTATATCCTTGAATTTGATTGATGTACTATGAAATATCACTTCATTTTCATCAAATTTTGTTGGTCTTGGGTGTTTCCCAAATTGTGAGAGTTCTTGGTAATTAAATTATTATTTTTTGGTGTGTGATTATTATCAATATATTATTTTATATAGGTGAGGTAAATTTAATATTTTTATTTTATAATGTTTTATTATATCATTATTTAAATTTTATCCTCATAAACTATATTTCAAATAACTCATGCTTAATAGATTATGTTTCCTGTAAGGGATATTGATCACTAAAATCTCTATTCTCTTTGTTATATTTTTTAATATTTACCTTTTTTCTTTCATGAATGGTTTCTACCAACCTATTAATCTGTAGTATTTTATTTTAAAATCCTATTTGTTAAATTTTTTTATCAAAAATATTTTTTTATTTCTCTTTTTTATAGTATGAGTTTTTAAAGAAGGTATTTTTAGAGTATTTAAAATGTTTATTTCCTTGCATTAATTTTTTTTTGATTTTAGAACATCATTTAATTTAGATAAAACTAAGTAATTTTTAGGGATAAATCATTAAATATTATCTATTTATTTGGAAAATCATTTAATTTTTTTTTCCCTATTTCCATAGTTTTTTATGAAAGTGATATGTAAGTTTGTATTATAAATTAATATTAATAATGTTTCCTAAAACCATAATAAATTTTCACCTACATTTTTCATTTAATATTTAAATGGATTTACACACATTGGATATATGTAAGATATTCTCATATAATTATATATTGATAATGTCGTGGATTTAACTAATGGTATCACACAAATTGATTATTGATACCTTCTTATTTGATAACATTAGAATCATTATTATGTAATGATTATTTAAATCTATGTTAAAATACATCTATATTTCCCTTTATATATTGTGGATATGTTATTTAATAACCTTGAAACTTATATTACAATATTTTTTATTTAATGTTCTTTTCTATTAAATAAATATTCCATCACTACCATTATCATTCCTAACTATATGCTACAAATAGTTATAATTTTCTTCCACTACCTTTAAGTTGTGAGCACTCTATATTCCCTTCCATTGATTAAATGGTTTTCCCCATGATTTAATTAATTTTTTGATAAGGGAAATTATGGTTTAATTTTTCTTCCCTTTATCAATATGGTAAAAAACTCCTATTCTTTATTATATTTATTGAATGGTATTTACCTATAATGTTACAACATATCATTGGATATCCATTCATTTTCCACGAATTTATAATAATGATTTTTTAATTATGTGAACCCTTTTGAAAAGAATATAAAACCCATTTTAATTCCATGGGTTCTTTATTATGTTTTAAGTGAATGATTTTTAAATTTCACTCATAATTATATATAATGAACAAGTGAGATACTATATCTCCCTCCAATGTATTTGTTTTGAGTTTATATCGCATGATATTGACATTCATGAGAAAATTTTAATTTCTCATATGCATGGGTTCTGATGGTGTTTCCCATGAAATTTAATTTCCTTATACTAATTTATCTGCTACATTTTGAAATATATTTCACATTTTGTTCTTATTCTGATGACTCTGATAATATATCATGCCACATGCTCATTGAATAACTCTTTTGATTAATTGATTATTTTATGTCTAGATTTATTCTATGAATTATAAATTAAAATTTATTTTGGTTTTATTTTTTATGTATAATAATTATACACTTTTAAACATCCTATAATCAATTATGAAACTTGATTATTATCTATTACGATGATCTAATCTCATCCCTTCCATATGTTTTAATTTCCCCATGTTATGAAGATATTAATATTATGAAATTTATAAAGGAGTTTTTTATATAGAAACTTTGTGGGAGATATTGATGACCCACTCTATAAAAAGAAGTTTCTTATATAATGGGTAAAATATATAATTGATACAAAAAACTAGGTTTTATATGTTAATTGTTTTTCCTAATTCTATAAAACTCTAAACCTCAATGATCATGGGATTGGATTTTAATTAAAAATTATTATAATTCAGGTAACTAGATGGTCACATAATTGGGTATTTATGTTACATGTTACCAAAGAAATGTTTACAAAAGCATGAATATGTACCCAATTGTACCTTATCTTGCCATTTTCCATAGACCAACTTAATACCTTTAACATAAATCATAGGATCATTCAACCAAAAAAATAACATCCCCCAACGCATGTAAAAAGAATTTATCCAAAATCACCACAACTATTTATCACACTAGCTTAAGAAATCACACTCATTCCAATGATAATCATATGATCTCTCACCACTCTAGGATTCATATCCAAATCATATGTGTCTACCTTCACTCTATCCATCCTATATTCATCCATCTAGGATTGAGATCCATAATCTCACTAGTAACTGAACTAAAAATCACTTGGGCCAATCATCTAACCAATCATGCCTATTGAAATCTAGCATTGATACACAATCACCACAAGTTATTTTAATCCCATGGACTAAGATATATCAATATCCCCAATATATATTAGGTATAATATATCAATATTTGATATCATAAACTGAATAATCTACAAATTTATCCTTTATTTAAGGAAACGTGAAGCCATGGAAACCCATCTATTAGTTCAACCTTTTATTTCACTACTATACTCAACAAAAAATGGAAAATTTAAAATATTTCAATCCTAGAAATCATTTTACTAAAACCATGATCTCTATTTCAAGGTACTAGGATCTCATAAAAAACTCATATTAATGTATAACATGGGTCACAACTCAAAAGGAATAACCCTTCTCCCACATCAAAATTCAAAATGAAGCTCATGTGACTAAACACACTCTAGGATTCTAGCATATAAATACATATATGGAATCACAAGTTAATATATCTTATTAATTGGGATCTAATCCTTAGAGATAATATACAAATGATATTAACCCCTATCGGTTCAAAATTGCATCCAAATATATGGTAGAGTTAACTTGTGATTTTCTATGTAAATATACTATAGTAATACATTTAGGATATGTATAATCACACGAAGAGGATATATGGAAAAAAATCATATTGATTTTTGTAAACTAATTAAGTAAACAAATATATTTCTTTAATTAATTAGTAATATTATTACCCGATGGGGATGATCTTCAAAAAATCCAATGCATGTACCAACCCTCAAAAGATCATTTCACATCACTTTCATAGAGGGGATATACAGTAATAAAAAATGTGTCTCTCTTTATATGATCCAATTGACATGTTATTGATGAATTATATAATGTTCTAGGTGAGTATAGTTACAATAACATGTTATATATTAAAATTCCATATAACGTATTTGAACATAATAAACAACTGAACACTCCTCTTAAGTGATATAAATTATAGACAATAGGTCATTTTTCATGTGATTACTACATATCAAATATGATACATGTACACATTAATATTTCAAGAAGGAAAATATCCAAACCCACACACAGAAAGATAAAAAAACAGAAGTGTGTCACCTAAAGAAAATAATGAAACCTTAATATAAAAACAAGTAATAAAATTACCATATCTATTTTTATCTAGGCATTTTTAATAGAAAAGGTGTTAGGGACACACTTTTTTGAGGTCCATAAAGATCTATAAGGCATTCCTATATCACTATTTTACCAAATCGTAAAATAGTATGACTATATAAAACAATCTAATTCCACTTTATAAAGTCCCATATCTAGATACAAATATTAGGGTGTGTCAGTCAGTGTTCCTCTATGACCTCAAGTGGGCCTCCCCATATACGAGAGTCTATCGACTAGAAATGAGTGTCTATAGTGTTTCCCTAAAGATAATATACCCACATATTAGAGGGGGATCCCATAAAAATGAAAAAATAAAATCCATCACAAAATAACTCAAGTAAACTATAATAAAGAGGTCATACCCTTGAAAATGAATGAATTGTAAACCATGCAATTGCATGTGACATCCAGTCACCCATCGGCTTACAATATGCCTAAGTATAATGAAAAATATAGAGATATTAAACACCTACTATCATCTTTAATACTTAACTAATCCATATCTAGACTCCTTCTATGATATATGACTGAATTATTTGAAATTGGGCCTCTACCCTATTTGAGCCTTCGAGAATTGATGTCTACATTGGTACCTAGGGGTCGTGGATAACTGAATATGGTTTGAGTATAATTCAATATGGAACCAATAATGGGGTCTCTAATATACCCAGTATAAATAGTGTATACAAATTTTATTTTCACATATAAAATAACTATGAAATAAAAAATAATAATCACCATTGATATTGAGGTTCTATTGTTACTCATGAGATTCACTACACTGCCTCTAGCTAGTGTTAGAGAATCTTTAACCATATAGAATAATAATTACAAGGTTATAGTGAATAAATTCCCATATATAATCTTATGTATATATGATCACCATTATGTAAGTGTGTCCCCCTTGAATCATCTTAGATTATTCTGGACACAAAATAGGATTAACAATGGATCCTAGGATGTACCCCAGGCATTCCACATAACATTAGGTACAATGCCATATCCTAGGAGTCATAAGTATTTTATATGTCATTATTCATAATGAATATAAAAATAATTATATGACTCTCACATTTCATTATAAATAATTTTACCAGATCCTAGGTTTCCTAGCTATATCATAAAATATTCTCAAGAATCCCACCGGATCCACGACATCCGAGGAATATCCAAACACATAGAGCTCAAACAATAGGTCCTAGGAATCATTATCCATCTCATAAAATCACTATATATATATATATATCCTAGGATACATAGTAATATTATTAAATATTCATAGGTATCCCTACAGATCCAAGGTATCTCAGGAAACATCCCTCTTATGATGTATATGGAATAAATCTAGGAATCACTAGTGATCCGATATTACTAGGTAAAACATCAGATCCTAAGAACCACTGGGCATCTCATCTCATCACAATTTATCCTTGAATATCCTATGAATCCAAATTATCTAATTATGGATTATTAATAATCCCCCAATTGAATATAGGTATGTAGTGTATCCCTCCCCTCAATCTCATAAAATATATTCATCTACCATCCAATATCCACCTAATAGATTCTATCATAAAACAAATTAGTTATATAACTATATAAACAATCTCATACTACTACCTTTATCCTCCCACATACATGCCCTCTGATATTAATACATCAATACAGGGTTGACACATGTGGTCAAGACCATCTACCTCATACTACTACCCTTATCTAGGGCCAACATAATATTCGAGTGCTCAAACTGCATCCCCTAGGCCATACCATAGCGTAAGTACCCTACATAGGATCCCATATCATTAATCCATCTCTTGCTTCCAAACCCAACATTGAGACTGTATAGAATCCCTTAACATTAATATGATCACATAATATCATAGGAAGCCTAATATGATAGAAATATTGGAACTAATCTTAATATATAGAATAATTCACAACCCATATCCCATGTAATACTATGTCAGTCCTCATGCCCAACATAAACATAATATCTCCTTAGTAAACCAATTCAAGCACTCAAGTACAAGTTGGGGGTAAATGCAAACCCCAGACTCATATCTAGTAGCTCAAAGAATCAAAGTTATATAATGTCAAACATGGAATTCCCCATGGTTCTAATGTAACAACCAAGGTTCCCTATTCCTAGTCCACCAGTTCTCCCTAATAAGTGTATATATGGACACATATATGATTATCTTCTATATTCCTTCATTTCATTTACACCCATTAGGATCCATATATCTCAATGAATATATGTTATAAGAAATCCCTAGACCATCGATGGTTGAGGAAACAAGATAGAGATAAGGGGTTTGTTTTGGATCCTAAAACCTTGGTTTAACCATATGCATCATATTTCAAATAAAATATTCCATTAAATAAATATTTATCACCATCAGGGGTGAGATTATATATTTCCTGATGCATAAATAAAATTAATTTACCATAGGTAAATGATCCAGGACCAACAACATTATAAAAATATCCATGACCATATTCACATCTTAGTGAATATCTCCCCATATCATACAACTCTCATTCACCAATATATAATATCCAAAGGACTTATCTCATGCTATAACATACAATAATTAACCAAAAAATATAATTAATTAATCAAATCAATCTTACAAATTTATAAATAATTAAATAACCTTATTCAATTACCAAAAACACTTAATAACTCATGGTGTCATTCCCTATTCTCTATATTCTTCGGGAAAGGGTTTTTCACCACCCTCAATATCCATTCAAACCATTAACACATAAAACTACTAATTTAACGTATTAATAAACCCACCAATTTTACGAAAAAACACAAAAATCCTAATCAGTATCATAGAAATGACATTACCCTATGAATCTACATAAAACATAGTGTAATTATTCATGTTGGCCCTCTATAATATAATCCAATAAATAGGTACGACATTCATAGTGATTTGAACAATCTCTGATCGGATCACCACTAAACCCCATTTCTTAATAAAAAATCAATGGTGTTAAGTAAATTAAATGAGGAAGAATTGATAAAAAGCATTAGATTTAACTAAAAATTTCATCTAGATTAAAAGGTACTGGATACCAATAAAAAAATTAAATACACTCCATGAGATAAAGAGATGATTAGAGTATCATATTGGGGAAAATCCCCCAGTTTACATTTCCAGGAACACCCTCATAATACCTTTTTAAAAATAATGTATTTAATTTATTTAATAATTTAAAAATATTTTAATATATTTTAATTTAAGGTTAATCACATAAGGATATTATCACATGAGTCATCTCATAACGATATCCTTCTAAGGGTCATCAGTGTAAGGATAACCCCATAAGGGTCACCATATATTAAGATAGCCCTATAAGGTTCATTGTATAAGGTCCATAACATGTGGAAATGACCACCATAAGGGTCATCCACAAATGGGTGACTTGTATGGGTCATCCATGTTAGGATGACCCTGTAAGGATCCTCACTATATGGATGACCATTTATGGTTCATCCACCATAAGGATGACACATATGGGTCAACACATAAGAATTTCCCATACCCCAATCTCTAGTTCTAGACATTGACAAATCATTGAAAATTGCAAACCATATAAGTTTTTCCGGTATATTGGTGACCCGTATTATGGTCACCCATTTATGGGTGGATCACGTAAGGGTAAACCAGGGTGTATGTTTTTCATTACACAAGTATATCCCATTGATCAACAAAAAATATGGCCTTTAATCACCTGATTCATCCCATGAGACACAAACCATGTCAAAGAAAACATTATCTTGGGATGAAATATCTATAATATTCTTTATTTGAATATCAATTCTCGAATAAACCCCCTCATTGAGAATAAAATTAAAATTAACCAATAATTTTACAACCCATACAAATTTGGGTCTTCATAGATTTAGTGTTCCTAGTGATATATTGGATATATGTATGAGTATTACAATCCATTAACAATTGGATTGAAAAATGATTCCCCAATAATTAAAATATGTATCCTATTTTTTTGGATTAATATCAATATATATTGATATCGGTGGATGCTTATTACTTTTCAAAGTAAAATCATTTACTAATTTTTTATAAATATAATATAAGACAATCAAATTCCATAATTTTTTTCTATGTCACATAGAATTAATATTTAATGAATATATCTCTTTAAAAAAATAAAAAAAAATAGAATAATTTATTCATTATTATCCAAATTAATCATGTGATTCATTCTATTTACCCATCTTTATCATATAATGAAATTTCCTTAAAAAATTTAAATGCATGGAAATTAAAAATATTCATAATAGTATAAAATATATTTTCTTGAAAAAAGAAAAATATGTGGAACTAGTAATCATTATGAATATATATATATATATCATATTATTTTAATTGATGTATATTATTTGATATCATATTTAAACTATTAGAAATGATAAATAGAAGCTCATTCAATCCTTTAGTTATAAATTCAATAACATTTCAATATACTTTCACTACTAATGATAAGAAAGTAGAAATATAGACACATCATATTCATGGATCTTAGTTTGTTACCTAGATTTACTAATAATACCTTATTATACTATGATAATAATATACCAATAGTTAAATATAATAATAATAGGTCTCATCTATATATATATCATATACGTGTAAAATATCATCCCTTGATATATTTTACTAAAAGAGGTGAATTTCATGTTTGAATAATTTTCGTAATAAATATTATATAGTAGAAACAATCACTAATTTTTTTTTCTCTATATATGAATAAAAGAATGTGAAAATTGTAGGGTAAAAATGGATAGCCACTTTCTATAGTGTAAGATTGTGTTTTTTGAAGGGTTTGGTTCTAGTATAAGTGCTATGGTGCAAGGAAAAATTTTAAAATATTTACAATATTATCTCTATAGGAATGTTATAACTACATTTAATGGGATCATCATATTTAATTTTTTATTAGTTAATTATTTAAAAAATACCTTTTTAAGTTATTTTCAAATAATTGTTTTCTTTTTAAAGACCTTGTCAAAGTGTAAACGTGTGAAAAATTATTGAGCCTTACATTTTCATTACAGGGTGTTTCATAGTAATTTTGAGGGTTAAGAAAAATTGAAAAATTTTAAATGCAGTTTAAAATGGGTATGATAAATTATTATTATTAATTTTTATGTTTTGAAATTTACTTTGGAAGTTTTTAAAAAGATATAATTTTGTGAGATTTTTTATAATTGTAAGAAATAAAATATTATTAAATTTAATTATTTTTTCAAAATATTAATTACATGAAATGAATTAAATATTTTTTACATAAAATAAAGACCCAATGTGAAATGTTTTGAAGGATTAATACACTCTTCATGCCAACAAAATTATCACACATCTTGTGACATGTTATTTACCTGCGTGTTGTAAATATAAAAAGATCAAAAAAATTGGGTTTTGAAATGTATATATATATATATATATATTTACAAATTTATATGGACATATGTATAAAATTATTTACAAATCAACTTTATTATATATATATATATATATTGTTATATATATAGTTAAATAAATAATCACACTTTGTTTTTTAAGAAAAATTGTTATATATATAAATATATATATTTCTCCTCTATATATATATATTAGGTCACATTATATATATATATATATATATTTATAAAAATAATTATATGTGTAATGATTTTTTTAAAAAATAATGGTATAGAGAAAAGAAATTTGAAATATAAAACATACATAAAAATAAATGATAGAATTAATGAGAGTGTTATAAACAAAAAAAAGAAAATATGATAAAAAAGGTGAGACTGTGGAAATTTGATATTAAAGAGATAGTGTGTTTAATTTCAATTAAAATATTGATAAAGAAAAAAGGAGAAAATGTGGGAGATAATATAGAGAGGAAATATATAGTTTAAATGGAAATTTAATAATGTTATTATTGTCAAATTATATTATTATTATTGTTATGGAGACTAATTAATATTGTAATGTCTTCATACGATATTTTATCAATGAACTTCCAGTGGTATCATGGTCTTAGTATTGATATGGTTATTTCAAGACCGTGGTTTGGTACCTTTTCAGACATCTAGATTGTGTCAAAAACACCACCTAATAAAAATAACAAAAATAATAATAAATATGTGTTTTTTTTCAAAGGACTGGAAAACTTAATAGATGAGGATTTAAAATAGATTATAGAAAGTGAGTCTTTCTTTAAAATTAAAATAATATTTATGAGATTTGAAGGTGATTAAATCTGTGAGACTAAGTGGTTTTATAAATTAAATAATATTAATAATTAAATGATAATAATGATAATAGAGAGTGGTGGATAATGATTATAACACCAATAATAATAAAAAATAAAATAATAATGATGGTCGACTATATAGAGGGTAGAAGTTGAGAAGATGAGGGGAATCATAATAGGGGGAGGTGCACCGTGGGGATGAGTCATGCCCAAACCATAAAAATCATATAATTAAAAAATTTCATTAAATTAAAATAAAAAATAAAAAAAGGTAATTGAAATAATAATAATAATGGGGCTTTATTAATGCGTTTATAATTATTTAAATTATAATTAAATAGTGAAACATCATATATAAATATGGGATATAAATTATCAAATAAAAACTATTCAATTTAATGATTTAGTGTGTTGAAAACATTATTAAACGTGCGGCTAAAATTATTTTTTTAAATTGAGGAAAATTGATACATTAAAATTAAATGTTAAATTTTCTATTACTTTTCAAATTAAATGATACAATTTAATGGTATAAATAAATATGGGGATAAAATGAAAAACATGTTTGATAATTAAAAATAGGGTAAATAAATATGCCCTATATACCTGAATTCATTATACCATATCTCAATTAATACAAATTGGATTTGGGCATCATTAGTTCTGTGGGAATAATAGTGATTAGTAGAAGTTAGTAGAGAAGTTTTTTTGTAGATATCTAGTCATAATTTCCCGATTTCATTATATCATTATTTCTTATATTTGAATTATCAAAGATGGAGAAACAAACGATTATACCTTTAGGCCAGACCTTTCAAAAATTGTTCCTTATCCTGGTAGGGTCTACAGATTGAGGTAGGGGATCTCTCATCTCTTCTCTTTTTGTATCATGTGGGATGGGTCTACTCAAGTTACTCTTTTTGAAGAGAGTATATGTCACCATAATAAAGATAATTAATTGATTATATGAAATTTGAGGGTGTGAAATAATTTCCCATGTATTTTATATGAATTATTAATGTTTTCAATAATTATCCATATAGTATATTATCTAATAAATAGAGTATAATATTCCGTGTTATCTAAAGTTATGTTAATTGAAATTATTTAAATATTATCTTGAAAATATTAAGTGATATCACAATCATTAAATTGTTATTGTCTTCCACAAAAAGGAATATTTCACATGCTTTTATTGTGTAATAATATTGGAGAATATATCAACAAGTTTGATTCCTCAATATTTTTGAAGTCCTTGGTTTCTGGTAATTTGATATGTATTGTGAAATCATGTTTTTTGTGATGTTTTGACATTAGTTTAAACAAAATGGTATAATCACTTATTTTTTTAATAAAATTGTTTCCCCGTGATTTATGGTTTGTATAAGAATATCCTTAAATAAATAAGTGGAATGTAGTGGAATCCAACCTTATTATAAATTTGAATATGTAATGTTATATTAATGAGGCAGATGTGAAGAGATTGAGTTGTGATGTGTTATATTCAAAATAAATAATGAAATTAATAGGTAATGTTAAATTATAATGGAATGTTTTAGAGGAGATAATGAATGCATTAAGTTATAATTGAATGTTTTATTAATATGTTTGTTAATAAATGTAAAATAAACATTTTCCTTCTTGGAATTGGTTGGTAAATGGACATTTTGGTAATTGGATTGATTTCATAATGTAAATGATGGATTATGGAATGTGGATAGTGTATTTTGTTATGGTGTATTGCATTTATAAGTTGCAAAATATGTTTTATAGGTTGTGAGGTGATGTGGTTAAATTGTGATATAACCAATATGATTGGGCTTATGTGCTTTAATACTATATTTATATATATCTGTATGTTCTTTTGATTTATAGGTACACCGCATTCTAGTTGAGAACTATTTTAGGAACACCGCCATCATCATGGGGGAGGGTGTCATTCCCAAAAAAACTCGTTGGGAGGTTGAATAGATTGACATCCACTCTTCCCTGCAGCTTCTTCCAGGCGGTGATAGGCTATGATGGGTTAAGAATCCTTACTCGGTGTATTGGTTTTAATAGCTTGAATTATAATACCCGATGTACGATACACATTGTTGGGACAAGTTGGGCTTTCCCAAGTTTCTCTGGGATGAGATTTATTCTTATTTCCTAGGGGTTGTCGGGATGAAATGTTTTGTTTTATCCCAAGTGTCTTTGGGATGTGGTTTTGGTTTGTAGGTGAGGTTTCTATGGTTAGAATGTGGCGTGGTTGTGGGCTAGGTTTCTGCAGTCATGATATGATGTATTGTGTGGACTAGGTGATTGTGGGAGGGATTTATGTTTTATGTTTGGAAGAGGTGGGAGAAGTAACACATTCTCTGTTAGGGTTTGAGTGCGGCTAATCAGTGGGAAAGTTGTGTGGGGTAACCTATCATTTATATTATTTACATTATATTACATTACATATTTTGAGTTATTTGTTGAGTTTTTATTGGTTAGATTGGGATGGTCGGTATACATGTTTAGGTTTTGTTTTTTTACTACATTCATACAAGTGACAATTCTCTCTTTATATATTAAAGAGAGACATTTGTTTTCATACTAAATATATATGAATTCTCACACTACATATATAAAAATTGTTTTCAAGTTTCCTAGAAAACCTTGTGGATCAGGTTGTACATTCCTTGTTCAGACCTTTGGAGTTGTTGTTGTGTCGCTGACATTGCTTTTATTTCTTTGGGCCTTTAATTAAGAGACTATTATATGTATCTTTTTTTGACTTATACATGCATTGTGTCATGGATTTGATTTATTTTATAATCTGTCATTGATTTTTTTATTTGATACATCATGTCCCCCGATCATGTTTCCTTATAAATGGTAATGCCTCCCATATTTTGATATCATTGTACATATGGTAATGATGGCTATACACCATCCTATTAGTGGTGGGACTCAGGGGACATTATCTTCCTTTCTTCAGTGACATCCTAGTAGGTGTATCTATAGAGGGAGGGGTCCATGACAGAATTGTATTATAAGTGATGGTTGAGGTATAAGTTGGAGTTTGGAGTTAGACAGAGTGAAAATTGTTTGAGTTGGTAGGGAAACTATTTTAGGGGACCTTGGTGTATGACATAATCAAGGAAGACTGTCCAGAACATAGGATTTTAGGGCACCCTAAGATCTGATTAAAGGACTATAATCCAACCTAATGACCAAGTGAGGTGGAACTACTTTCAGGTTAGAAACATAGTAGTGGTACATGAATCATAATGACATGTGTTCTTATTTGAATTTGTTGATTTTGGTTAATTTATAATGAATTAAATTAATCATGGTATTTTATACATGTTTCTTTCACATTTTCCAATGCTATTATTGGTTATAAATTGTTATTGTTGGAATAATTTTTTATATAAAAAAATAAAGATTAATATGATGGATAATTGGTTTAAATTGATTGTTTGAAACCTTATCCAAATTTGAATTTGTTGTTTCCATTCCTGTTATATAATATATCTTAATTATATGAATTTTAATTCCATCCTTTACACATATATCACATCTTCCAATTTCCCAAATTAATGAAATTTTTAGAGAAACATGGTTTGCTTATTTTGTTGTGATCAAATTTTTAATTTTGAAAACTCTTATGAAGTATGTTACCTAGAAGTAAACATCACATTTTCAAAATAAAATAAATTATATTGAAACTATATTTATACATATTATAGTTTTAATGTGAGTTAATATGTCTTAAATTTCGTTCCATTTGTAATTTTCATGAGCATGTGTTATGAAACTCTTTTAAAACTTGGTTTTTACATTTAAAATTAAAATATATGAAAATAGCCATCTTAATTATTGATAATTTCTCTGAATTTGGAAATCAATAAAAGAATAACATGCTCCATATTTTGGATTGATTACAATTTTATGTATTGATATAACAATTTGTTGTATACATGTGTTTGTGTAGATATTCTTATTCCAATTATTTCTAAAATTCTACAAAATTAGAAGCATGCTTTCTAGTATATTGTTGAGACTCAAAATGGATTAAATGATTAATCATTTTATTTTCGGACACATTAAAATTTTTATGTACTAAAATAGCCTTACCTCACAAGTTAAGTCATGAGTTGTCTGTTATGGGAATCATTCCTAATGTTAGAAATATTTGTGTGGTAACTATGGAAACCTTCTTTTTAGAGATTTGTGTTTTCAGTGTGTTTAATATATTCTATTTAAATATGGAGGTAAAATCATGACATCCTTTTCATTATATAATAATGTTTTTATAAGCAATAAAATGGTTAAATAATACTGAGCTTTAGCATGATGAAGTATGAAATATAGTAATATAAAATGTGAAGTTTTAATTTTATTATACGTGATAATGTTTTATTTTGAAAATGTTTATTGATTGTTGTATATGTGATGGTGTATGTAACATCTCGAGATTTTATGAAACATATTCTGTCTTGTGTTGTACGCTACACCAAAAGAAGCTTGCACAACACGCATCATTGACTTGCCTTGTATTACACGCAATCGTGACCTTCCTCGATAGCGTGTGTAGTACGCAATACCGAGTTTCACTAAACAACAATATGCTATTAAAATATTATTGAAACTAGCCGTTATATATAGTAATAACCACTTTTTGAAATTTTGTAAATTTTATTTTTCAAAATGGACTTTATTTTTGGAATTGGAATATCTAAATTAGATTAGGGTGAAATTTTGGTAGTTTTCGGATAACTTTCATTTTCTGATGAATATTGAAAATTACTAAATTTTAATTAAAAACAACCTTTTTAATCGAAATAATTAATAGTGACAAATTATTAATTTGAGTGGTTTTAAAGTATATTTAGAATATATTTTTACAATTTAATACAATGTTGGTCGTTGGATGTAATTTCACATTTAAACCAGACATAAACAAGTGTCAATCTTTTGATAGTTATTATCTCTTAAGAACATGCTATTTGTTTTGACGACGAGAATTAATTTTAAATTAATTAATGCAAATTATATGTTTTGAATTTGGTAAAATAGACATCATTTTTGAGTTCATAATATCAAATATATCTTAGGCCTAATTTCTGGTGTTTTTCTGGAAACATTCATTTTTTGATGAATAGTGAAACCACTAAGTGGTAGTTAAAAAAATGATTTTTTCATAAAACATAATTTTACTGCTTCTGTGAGTGGAATTTCAAAAATCTGAGAGACACGGTTGATGTCAGTAAGTAAAATGTGGTTCAATGAGATTAAAATAATTTTTTGTGAATAGTAACTTTTTACTTTTTTTACCACGGTTAAAAGTAAATAGGGTAATTATGGGTAAAAAAGATATTATTATTACCCTAACACATGTAATAATTCTATTTTATAAGTGTAATTCGACCAAAAATAACCTTAGGAATAAATTATTACCATTTAGGCCCAATTGGTTTAGATTAGGACATTTATTATTAATTTATTTAAAGAAGGGTTAAAATAGTTAAAATCATAGTTTAATAAGTAGATAATTTTTAATATAGGGGTATACATAAGATAAATTCGACTATAAATATTCATTAGAAAGATAAAAAGATTTCCTACATAATGGTATTTTATTTGTAATTGTTAGACATTAAATAATATAATTTATTTACGACACAACGATGATGCAGTAATTATCTTATTAATGAAACATTCACATAATTGATGTTATAAATACCCAAATAAATGAAATTTGAGTCTTTTTTTGAATTACACTTATTTTATAGGTTAATATGACATGTTAGTATTGATTTAAGTAACGTTTTTAGATGTAATCATTCATTTATGATTTTCACAAAAATCAATTACTAAATTGTGTCAAAATTGACATTAAATAGTTTTTAAAACAATTATTATATTATTAATTGTTATTTTATTCCTAAAAATCTATGGTTAGGCCAAATGAATTAGATAAGGTTATATATATTAATAATAAACAACTTGCAGTATGTTTGTCTTGTTATAGTAAGTTTATTAACCTTATAGTTTAGGAACACAAAAAAAGAAGGTAAAAATAAAATCATCTAACTTAAAGTTAAATATAAATGATAAGGTTAATATAGGAACCTAAACTTGCCTAAAATCTATTTTATGAGATAATTTCGAACCCTCCCCACCTTAGCTTCGAAATAAATCAATTTGGAGCTATTTAAAACCGAATTTGGCTTTATAATAAATTAATATTTTATGTTTTTCCAAAGAAGCCCCTCTCCTCCCTTATAAAAGGGCACCTCCTCCCTCTCTTCCTCACACCACATTGAGCCTTCAAGATCGGAAAACCCCTACCAAATTCTATTCTCCACATCCCTAGAAACATCCTAGAGGTCATGGTCTTCTTCAAAGACCAAATTTAGTTCCCTAAGAGGAGGACTCAAATAGGCCCTTCAAAGAAGAGGTAATGTTCGTTACCGATTCTTTCAACTTTATTTCTTCTTCCACTTCTTCTTATTAGGTTGTTTCAATATGAAGTAATAACATCAGTATCAATCATATAATAATATTTTATTATATGTATGAAACAGCCCTATTTCTCCATCTATCCATCCTATAGAAAACGAAATCACCGCACGTGCGTACGTACAGAATACAGTCTCCACGCCGTGCTGTAATCTATTTTCCACCACCACCTTAAATGTATGGGTATAATGGTTAAAGTAATGAATATATATGATTATTTTAAATTGATATTGATTATTTAATATTATACATACACTTTAATACAATTTCACGATTATGGGAATGATATCATCGCTCGTGCATACGTACGGAATACCGTCTCCATGACGCGATGAGATTCACTCTCCATGATAACCTTTCAAGAATGATTATAAAGTATATATAATAAGTAATCCTGAAATATATGAAATAATAATGATACTGGATTTTTGTATATATATATATATTTATTTCATCTACTTAATTCCATTCAATCCAATAAGGAAACGAAAACAACGTTCATGTGTACGTACGGCCAACTGTCTCCATGAACGGTGTAGTTCATTCCATTTATCAATCTATTATATATATGTATATTCTGAATATATATTATATATAAATCATGTTTTATATTATTGAATTAAGTAATCATGATCTAAGTAATCATATGAATAATTACAAGGCAAAACACAGATGACAAATGAAACGATTTTACCCAAAACGCTCTTTAACATGTAATTTACAAAAGAACGGGTAATATAAAGTCATAAGTGAACCATATATGATATCATAACAATGAATATGATTTTTTAATAAGTCAATAACATTATTTAAATCATTATAAAGGAGGTTCGTAAACTTACGAACCAAATCGGACCTAGGGTAAGGGATAATTTTGCAAATCTCATTTTTATCTGAGATTGCTTATTCGTAAGTATTTACTGGGGTTATTTCTATCATCCATGTCCTCGTTTTATAAAAGTGTTTCCATCATTTTTACCCATTATTGATTTTACTACATGGTATGTAAGGAATCTTTCTTTTGTTTACGTTACGAGGTACTTTTTTACTTTTCTGACAAAAGTATGAGAATAATGTTTTTTCAGCGTATACGGCATGAAAGGATTTTTACGGTTCTATAAAGCCTTATTTTTATGAAGCTTCCTCCAAAATATTTCATGAATATTTTAAACAAAATTATATTCTTTTAAAATTTCATGGCATTTTGTGAAAATAAAATGATTTTTAAGAAGAAACGATATTTTTCTCAAGAATTCATTTCAAGTGTTTTATCAAAACCATTTTTCTTCTAAGATAACATTATTTCATATGTGTATGTTTCAAGTATAATGTCTCTATGATTTACATGGTTTCACTTTTCTTATTATGAAATGATATCAATTTCTTTTATATGGATTATGTGATGATGGGATGATGTTTATGAAACACATTTTGTTTATTGGGTTCTTATGAATGATGTATGTTTATTTTGTGGCACAAGTAAGAATGATTTCATTATGAGATGGGTGGGATCTATATCTCCCTCCAATGCATTGGGTAAAGATTTATATCTCATGAGATATACATTCCTGGAATGGTAAGTTAATCTGGTTCAGTATTACAGGACTGGAACGAGGAGTGAACTCGATTCAGAAAGGGACTTTGTCCACTAAGATTGTATTGGCAGCAATGCCTTGGCTTCTATGGAAATCATTACATGTTCTTAATGGATTCCACAATTACATGTTTTATTCCCATTATATTTTATCATGATTGATGTTCCCTTATGATATATTCCTTACGTACTTCCAAGATTCATGTCTTTGCTCAAGATTTTGATGTTTAGATTTTATGTTCATGTTTTTGCATTCAAATGTTTATGGATTGTTTTATGTTCTCTTTGTTTACCCTTACTGGGCATTTGAGCTCACCCCTTTGATGTTATCTTTTCCCCAGGATATAATGAAAGGTTTTAGGTAAGGAAAAAAGGGAAGATCTTTATTGGGAGATGTTGAAGATCTTTCACCATGATTAGAAGATTTTATTCCGAGTTTCCAAAGACACTAAACTATTACTGTCCCTGTGTGTCTGTTTTTCTTATGTATTAAGTATTCCGCATAAGTAATGTAATTTTCATGTACGTTAAGCTTCGTGTCTCTACAGTTGGTATCAGAGGAATGGTTTATTCAACCTTTGGAAACTAGGATGCGAGAACTTTAGTGAGATCCCTAGAGATATTTCTAGGTATGTCTAGGGATGTCCCTAAGGTTAGGTATAAGTATAGGTTATAGTACTATAATTACGGTAACCCAAGATGTTAGATATTGAAGTTACTTCCCCTTTATTATATTGTTTTTCCTAGTATGATTTTTTCCTCTCACACTATTCTTTTTGGGTTTTAGATGATGGATGGAACCTGAAGGAACCGTGTTGATCAATGTAATGGACAATGCAATGATTTTCCTCCTGAACAAACAAATGTTATGGGAGATGGAGTGAAAAATCTTATTCCTATAATTACACAAGCTATGAATCATTCTATACTTCCAAATGAGAAGATAAGGGAACAATATTCTATTATGTCCTTCATGAGGCAACATCGACCTTCTTTCAGTGGGTCTTCTGATCCACTTGTTGCTGAACAATGGATCAGTACTACTAAAAATATATTTTCAATTCTTCAATGTTCTAAACATGATAAAGTCATCTTAGCAGTGTATGGTTTGGAAGGTGACGTTGATCAATGGTGGAATCTTAACAATAATATGAGTCCAAGATATGAAATTGAGTCCATGGAATGGGATGAGTTCAAGAACTTATTTTTCAATAATTACTTCCCTCGTATTCTTCGAACAAAGATGGAGAAGGTGTTTCTTGAACTAAAACAAAGGATGATGAATCTGTTGGTATATATGAAGTGAATTTTACAAGGCTTTCAAGGTATGCATCTGGATTTATCATCCAACCCGAAAGTAAAGTTGATCGATTATTTAGTGGCTTAAAACCAAATCTTCAAAGGGCATTAGCTATAAGAGACTTCAGTAGCTATGAAGAAATTGTGTGTTGTTCTATCAAGGTAGAAATGAATGTTGGTGTTACTTATCTATCTCATAGTTTTGACAAGAAACGAAAGATGGAGTTCAAGGAGAAATCTCATAATAATGGTGAAAAGAAGATGAATGTTTCCTTATGATCAAAGTGTGGAAAGAAGGATGGTGGAGATTGTCTTAAAGGGAATAGAAAATGTTTTAAGTGTAGAAAAGAAGGTCATCGAGCAGCTGAGTGTCGAAGTAATGGGAAAAGGGTTTCTAATGATGTGAATAAAGAAAAGACTGCAGATAACGCACCACCAACACTTCAATGTTTCAAGTGCAAGGAAATGGGGAATTATGCTAATAAATGCCCTAATCCAAGGGTTAGTGATGATCGACATCAGCAACCACTAAAGGAAAAGGACAAAGGGAAGTCACATGCGATCACTATTGGCGATGTTGAATATGAAAACAATGTGGTGGAATTATTATGTGTTTATATAATGGGATTCCAAAATAATGTTGTATATAGTATCGTGGAATATTGGAATATTTATGTATTGGTCTATTGTGGTTTTCAATGGTACCGATAACCATGGAAAGTGATTGAGATATTTTTGGAAAAAAAAGATGATATGCGCATAATGAAGGGAAAACGAGAAAATGAATTGTTTGATAGTATTCATGAGCTCATGATTGATATACGGACTAAGTGATATCATGGTTTGATTATATAGAATTTTGATGATTTTGGTATGTGGAAAGAGTTAACTTTTAACAACATTCATGTTTTCAATAAGGTTCAATGGGTATTATTTTTTTTTCAAGATAATACATGATTAAAGCCTTAGAATGTTTGGAATGTGACCAACAAGACGTATCTCATGATATATGGGGATCAACAATGGTATTAACATGCTAGTTGTATGAACTCTTTGGTAATCATTTTCACTATAATATGATATTAGACAGTATTATCTCATGATATATGGTGACATCCCATCGTGTCGGACAAGGCTGTGGGAATCGAACCCACAACTGAAGTGCGACATGCCTTAATCGCCTACCACTGGCCTACAGGAAGTCCCGGTTTAGTAGAAACTAGTTTTATTATATTATGAACTATGATATATGAAGTATAAGTCCATTTTAGGAGCCATATATGATTAATCTCACTATATATGGACTTATGTATTTTTTGATAACTTTTCTAACCTTTTTTTTAGGCAGATGGAATGACCCATCAATCTATCACATGATCTGCTAACACATCATGAATGACAAATTCAACTTCATTTCTTTAATAGATGAAGTGGAAATTGTGAAAAGAACGACCAACGGTGAGACTATACCAAAATCACGAAAGTATTTCTTCTAATTCCAATTTCATCAACTTTAGGGAAATGATCATGAAAACCAAAAATTTTGTCCTAGTGCTCTTATATCTGATGAATCAGATGGTACCTTAGATAGTCACAAATTTATGGCTTTGTGATTGATGGCTTTTCCACAGCAGTGTTCTCTACAACTCTCCATCAGAACATGATGGTCAGATTTCACTTCCATATCCATATTTTCACCTATGTGGAAACCCAGTGATTAGTTTATTTGGGTAACTGTTATGTTTCATACTTTTGTTTTTAAATATTGGTTTTGGTATTCCTTTTTACGATGTGGGTTTCTATTAAAGAAACATTCGAGTAGTAAACCATTTATAACCCCCGACGAATTTTGAGGGCGAAATTCATTTTAAGGGGGGTAAAATGTAAAACCCCGAGATTTTATGAAAAATATTCTGTCTTGTGTTGTACGCTACACCAAAAGGATCTTGCACAACACCCATCATTTACTTGCCTTTCATTACACGCACTCGCGACCTTCCTCGTTAGCGTGTGTAGTACGCAATACCGAGTTTCACTAAACAACGATATGATATTAAAATATTATTAAAACTAGCTGTTATGTATAGTGATAACCACTTTTTGACATTTTGTAAATTTTATTTTTCAAAATGGACTTCATTTTTGGATTTGGAATATTGAAATTAGATTAGGGTGAAATTTTCGTACTTTTCGGATAACTTTCATTTTCTGATGAATAGTGAAAATTACTAAATTTTAATTAAAAACAACCTTTTCAATTGAAATAATTAATAGTGATAAATTATTAATTTGAGTGGTTTTAAGGTATATTTAGAATATATTTTTACAATTTAATACAATGTTGCTCATTGGATGTAATTTCACATTTAAACCAGACATAAACAAGTGTCAATCTTTTGATAGTTATTATCTCTTAAGAACACGCTATTTGTTTTGACGATGGGAATTTATTTTTAAATTAATTAATGCAACTAATATGTTTTTAATTTGGTAAAATAGACATCATTTTTGAGTTCATAATATTAAATATATCTTAGGCCTAAGTTCTGGTATTTTTCTGGAAACATTCATTTTTTGATGAATAGTGAAACCACTAAGTGGTAGTTAAAAAATGAATTTTTCATAAATCATAATTTTACCGCTTCTGTGAGTGGAATTTTAAAAATCCGAGACACACGGTTGATGTCAGTAAGTAAAATGTGGTTCAATGAGATGAAAATAATTTTTGGTGAATAGTAACTTTTTACTTTTTTTACCACGGTTAAAAGTAAATATGGTAATTAAGGGTAAAAATGATATTATTATTACCCTAACACATGTCTTAATTCTATTGTATAAGTTTAATTCGACCAAAAACAACCTTAGGAACAAAATATGACCATTTAGGCCCACTTGGATCAGACTAGGTCATTTATTATTAATTTATTTAATGAAAGGTTAAAATAGTTAAAATCATAGTTTAATAAGTAGATAATTTTTAATATAGGGTTGTACATAAGATAAATTCGACTATAAATATTCATTAGAAAGATAAAAATATTTCCTACATAATGGTATTTTATTTTTAATTTTTAGAAATTAAATAATTTAATTTATTTATGACACAACGATGATGCAGTAATTATCTTGTTAATGAAATATTGACATAATTGATGTTATAAATAACCAAATAAATGTAATTTTATACTTTTTATTAATTAAACTAATTTTATATGTTAGTATGACATGTTAGTATTGATTTAAGTAACCTTTTTCGAACTAATCATTCTTTTATGGTTTTCACAAAAATCAATTACTAAATAGTGTCAAAATTTACATAAAATTGTTTTTAAAACAAATATTATATTATTAATTGTTATTTTATTACTAAAAATCTATGTTCTGGTCAAATGACATAGATAAGATTATACATATTAATAATAAACAACTTGGGGTTCTTTCGGCTTGTTATAGTAAGTTTATTGACCTTATAGTGTAAGAACACAAAAAGACACGGTAAAAATAAAATTATCTAACTTAAAGTTAAATATAAATGATAAGGTTAAAATAGGAACCTAAACTTGCCTAAATTCTTTTGGATGAGAGTAATTCGACCCAACCCACCTTATCTTCGAAATAAATAAATTTGGAGCTATTTAAAACCTAATTTGTCTTTATAATAAATTAATATTTTTAGTTTTTTCAAAGGAGCCCCTCTCCTCCCTTATAAAAGGGCACCTCCTCCCTCTGTTCCTCACACCACTTTGAGCCTTAAAGATCTGACAAACCCTGCCCAATTCACTTCTCCACTTACCGAGAAACATTCTAAAGGTCTTGGTCTTCTTCAAAGACCAATTTTAGTGCCCTAAGAGGAGGACTCAAAGAGGATCTTCAAAGAAGAGGTAATGTCTGTTACCGATTCTTTCAACTTTATTTCTTCTTCAACTTCTTCTTCTTAGGTTGTTTCATTATGAAGTAATAACATCAGTATCACTCATATAATTATATGTTATTATATGTATGAAACATCCCTATTTCACCATCTATCCATCCTATGGAAAATGAAATCACCGCTTGTGCGTACGTACAGAATATTGTCTCCACGCTGTGGTGTAATCTATTTTCCACCACCACCTTACATGTATGGGTATAATGGAGAAAGTAATGAATATATATGATTATTTTAAAGTGATATTGATTATGTAATATTATACATACACTTTAATACAATTACACTATCACGGGATTGATATCATCGCTCATGCGTACGTACGGAATACCGTCTCCATGACGCGATGAGATTCACTCTCCATGATAACCATTCAAAATGATTATAAAGTATATATAATAAGAAATAATGAAATATATGACATAATAATGCTACTGTATTTATGTATATATATATTTATTTCATCTACTTAATTCCATTCAATTCAATAAGGAAACGAAAACAACGTTCATGTGTACGTACGGCCTACCATCTCCATGAACGGTGTATTTCATTCCATTTATCAATCTATTATATATATGTATATTCTGAATATATATTATATATAAATCATGTTTAATATTATGGAATAAATTAATCATGATATAAGTAATCATATGAATAATTACAAGTCAAAACATGGACGACAAATGAAACGATTTTACCCAAAACGCTCTTTAACATGGAATTTACAATAGAACGGGTAATATAACGTCATAAGTGAACCATATATGATATCATAACAATGAATAGGATTCTGTAATAAGTCAATAACATTATTTAAATCACTATACAGGAGGTTCGGCAACTTACGAAGCAAATCGAACCTAAGGAAAGGGATAATTTTGCGAATCTCATTTTTATCTGAGATTGCTTATTTGTAAGTATTTATTGCGGTTATTTCTATCATCCATGTCCTCGTTTTATAAATTTGTTTCCATCCTTTTTACCCATTATTGACTTTTACTACATGGTATTTAACGAATCTTTCTTTTTTTTACGTTACGAGGTACTATTTGACTTTTCCAACAAAAGTGGGAGAAGAATGTTTTTTTAACGTATACGACTTGAAAGGATTTTTACAGTTTTTTAAAGCCTTATTTTAATGAATATTCCTCCAAAAGATTTCATGTCTATTTTAAACAAAATTATATTCTTTTAAAATTTAATGGCATTTTGTGAAAAGAAAATGATTTTGAAGAAGAAAGGATATTTTTCTCAAGAAATCATTTCAAGTGTTTTATCAAAACCATTTTTCATCTAAGATAACATTATTTCATATGTGTATGTTTCAAGTATAATGTCTCTATGATTTACATGGTTTCACTTTTCTTATTATGAAATGATATAAATTTCTTTTATATAGATTATTTGATGATGGGATGATGTTTATGAACCCCATTTTATTTATTGGGTTTTTATGAATGATGTATGTTTATTTTGTGGAACAACTAAGAATTATTTCATTATGAGATTAGTGGGACCTATATCTCCCTCCAATTCATTGGGTAAAGATTTATATCTCATGAGATAGACAAGGCTGGAATGGTAAGTTAATCTGATTCAGGATTACAGGACTAGAACGAGGAGTGAACTCGATTCATAAAGGGACTTTGTCCACTAAGATGGTCTTGGCAGCAATGCCTTGGATACTATGGAAATCATTACATGTGCTTAATGGATGCCACAATTACATGTTTGATTCCCATGCTATTTTATCAAGATTGATGTTCCCTTATGATATACACCTTACGTACTTCCAAGATTCATGTCTTTGCTCAAGATTTTGATGTTTAGATTTTATGTTCAAGTTTTTGCATTCAAATGCTTATGGATTGTTTTATGTTCTCTATGTTTACCCTTACTGGGCATTTGATCTCACCCCTTTGATGTTTTCTTTTCCCCATGATATAAAGAACGGTTTTAGGTAAGGAAAAAAAGGGAAGATCATTATTGGGAGATGTTGATGATCTTTCACCACGATTAGAAGATTTTATTCCCATTTTCCAAAGACACTAAACTATTACGGTCCTTGTGTGTCTGTTATTCTTATGTATTAATTATTCCGAAAAAGTAATGTAATGTCCATGTATGTCAAGCTTCGGGTCTCTACAGTGTATTTGAATTATAACTGCAATTTAGAATGTAAAAATTTTCTAATAAATTTTTAAATGTTGAGTTTTATTATGGTTTCATTGATAAAATTGCATTGATGTGTTGATATGTCCTGATAAAAATAACGATTGTTGGACACTGTGATGATGGTGTCAGTATCATGGATTATGATAACCTTGATGTGACTAATTTATTAATATGGCAATGTATTAAATTGATAATCACATATATATTGTTAAAGAACAAGTTTTCCATTGAAAATTATAAATTTTGTGACAGTACCTGTGATAAATAATAATTTGAAGTAATGTAAGCCACTAAATAATTATGGATGTGGGAATGAGTTGTATATATGTGTGGATGTTCTTATTATGTTTCCTTAAACTAAGTGTGATTAAAAACATCAATAATAAGAATAGGGTAAATAATAATCTTTAATTAACATGTGTTATAATTTCA
Source organism: Viscum album (assembly GCA_963277665.1). Lineage (NCBI taxonomy): Eukaryota > Viridiplantae > Streptophyta > Magnoliopsida > Santalales > Viscaceae > Viscum > Viscum album. Next base: position 1,152,092,780 of record OY728122.1, read on the forward strand.
CACCATTGAAACCATGGGGGTAAATTAGTGGTTCCCAAATAGGATAATATCACAACATGGGAAATGGAATAAGTGGATCTGGGTTCATATGGATTTTATATGTGATAATTCTAGTGATTTTTGGATGGGGAAATGTAGAAGATGGTATGAAAAAGGTTGTTAAGTAAAAAATCACAATTGTGTGTGGATGATAAAGATGTGAGTTGAGGGGTTTGCGTGAAATTTCTGGTGATCTTTTTTGTTGGATTGTAAGTTTGGGTAGTTTTTCTGTTGTGCAGTGGTAGTGTTGTGTAGTTGAAGAGATGAGTGGTTTTTGTTGTTGTAAGACTGCTGTTGTGGTTTTATTATGCTTAAGGGATACCTTACCTTCCATAAAAATCTAAATATCTTACTATCAGAATAAAAATAAAATCAACTTTTGGAAATCATGAAATTAATAAATATGGGCTTCCCTCCGATGCATTTAAATTTTTTTATCGGAAGTGATTTGAATTTTTTACTAAAATAATATTGGTTGGTATTGTTGTGAAATTTCATTTATCAATGATGCATGTCTTATCCTCAAACATATGAAGAGTGGAAAACTCTTTCTCACACCAAGACACGTTATATTATGACACATTTTAAAACTATGCAAGAGAGTTAGTTCCACCCATAGAGGAAAATATTATGGTGTAGAGTACAGGTTCTAATGATTTTTATGCTTTCGACAACACTCTCTATGTTTTAATTTGTTCAATTGTTGGTTGAGATATGTTATTTTAATTGTTTCATGATTATTCTCCTAATAAATGATTCTTAGTTAGAAAACATATAAAATAAATGTTTTAGATAATGTATTTTTCAATGCTTATGTTTTTTTTATGTTTCATTTCATATTTCAAATATGAGACTCTAAAAAAATAGAAATAAAAAGCACGGGTAAAAAAACATAGTGTTATTTTTGAAATAAATGGGATTGAATTATTAGGTAAAACAATTTTTTTAAAGGCATTAAAAATATTAGGTTGAAAAAAATGTCTTACAAACATTGACATGATTTTTAAATGATATCGGTTTTTAACAGAATGTACTTGTATAAAATAATGTTTTCTCATTATGGATTGATATGATTTACTTGATGTGTCTGTTTTAACCATTTATAGGTCCATATTATTGTTTGAGAGGTATTTACCCTAGGAGATTGTTTTTATGTTTTCTGTAGATTGAGTCTTCTTTTCTGTAACAGAGGTAGTGTTAGAAATATATTGATAAACTTGAGAGTTTCTCATGGGGTGGTTTTTCAGACCACAACTACTTTACCATTCTAGTTTTTTTTCAATTCTCAAGGACAATAATTGTTTGAGAGGTATTTGATGTAAAGAGTTGGAAAATTCCTGGGCCTTAAATTTTCATTCTAGGATGTTTCTTAGTAATTCATAGGTTTGGGAAACATTAGAAAATTTGAAATTAGGTTTAAAATTGGTATGATAATTTATTATTATTAATTTTGACGTTATGATATTTTTGTCTATTTTTTTAATATCATTTAGTTTAGTGAGATTTATTTAATGGTAAGTAATTCAATATTATATAATTTAAATATGTTTTTTATGGTTTTAATTATGTTTAATATATTAAATATGTTATACATAAAATAAATACCCCATGTATAGTGTTTTGGCATATTGGGACACTCAGTATGTTAATAAAATTGTCACAGAAATCATAAAATGCTATTTACATGAGTGTTGTAAATATAAAAAGTTAAAAAATGTTTAGATTGTGAAATTTATATATAAATATTAATATATATGTGTGTATATACTAAAATATTTATATATCACATTATTCATTATATATATATATATATTATTATATATATATCATTAAATAAATAATAAAATGTGTTTTTAATGAAAATGTTAATATAAATATATATACAACATTCCTATTTATATTTATGAGGTCACATTATATATACGAATGATAATGTGTGTAACTATTTTAAAAAAAGAAAGGTAAAAATAACTTTTGAAATTAAAAACGTAAAATAACATAAATAAGACAATTAATGATGGCGTTATAGAAAAATTAAAAGAATAAATGATAAAAACATGAGACAAACGAAATTTGTGATGGGAGAGAGTTTCTGTTTATTTTCAAGTAAAATAAGGATGAATAAAAAAAGAGAAAACTTGGAATATGATATAGACATGAGAGAGGGAGTTTAAAATGGGATTTAATAATATTATTACTATTAAATGATATTATTATTACTGTTATGGGTACTAATTAATACTGTAATGTCTTCATATGGTATCTAATAAAAGAAACGCCAGTGGTATCGTGGTCCTTTCTTTGAGACAATCATTTCATAACTGATTGATGGGTACATTTTCGGACTCATAGATTGAGTCAACAAACCAGAAAATAACAACAACAACAAAAAAATAGGTTTTTTTTCAAAGGACTCAAAAACATAAAATATATGCATTTAAAATATTTTGGAGGGAGCATGTATTGTCTTCAATTTAAAATAATATTAATGATATTTAGACGTGTTGAAATGTGTGAGATTAAGTTGTTTTATAATTTAAATAAGATTAATAATTATATTAGAATAATAATGTGTGCGACTGCTCGATAATGAGAATAATAATGAAAATAACAAATAATAAAACAATAATGATGGTAGATTTGAAAGATGGTAGATGGGGAGAATATGTGGGGGTGAGAATAGGGGGAGCTGCACCATGGCGGTGCTTCATGCCCAAACCAAAAAAAGGATATAATAAAAATATATTTAAAAATAATAATAATAAATAAGTTTAATTGGAATAATAATAATAAATGTGTTAAAATAAATTTGTATTAAATTTTTTAAATGAGAATTAAATATCGAATCCATATATCTAAATATGGGTTATAAATTATTAAATAAAAAACTATATAATTTAATAAAAAAATTTGTTGAAAATTTTATTAAACGTGTGCCTTAATATATTTCTTTAAAATGAAAAATTTGATACATTAAAATTAAATCATAAATTAAATCATAATTTTTTAATTAAATGATCAAATTAAATGATAAAATTAAATTCTTGGATAAAATGGAAAACGTGTTTTGATAATTAAAAAATGGATAAATAAATACCCTCTATATATCCGACTTTTTTATGTCTTAACTCTCTCAATACTAATCGAATTTTCACATATTTATTTCGGATGGAACCGTATTCATGATTATAATGTATGAATTAGGTTTTCATATACATTAATTCATAATTTATATTTTTTGATGAATAAATATTTCTTATATTTATATTATCGATGATGTCGAATTGGAAGATTATACATTTGTGCTGAACCTTACGTACATTCTTCCTCATCCTTATTGGGTCTACAAATTGGGTTATGGGATCCATCACCACTATTCTTTTTGTATCACTCTAGAGGGGTCAATCAATGTTATTATTTTGTGAGATATTATACATCACCTTAAAAAATATAATTATTTGATTAGTTGAAATTAACATGGGATGATGGATTTTCTCATGTAATTTATATGAACTCTTCATGTTTTCAATAATTATCCATATAAAATTTTAGTGGATTAATATAGTAAAACTATCCTTGTTCTATCATGTTTTGTTAGTTTAATTTATGGAAATATAAACTAGGAAATAGAAAGTGATATCTCATTCTGTAAATAATTATTGTCTTCCACAAAAAAATATTTCACATTTTTTCCTTGTATTAGAATATAGTTGAAAGTATTATACATTTTTTATTTGTTTAAATTTTTGAGTGCCTTAGTTTTTGATAATTTAATATATATTTTGAAATCTTAATTGATTTCATTATTTTTTATTCACATTGAAAAAAATTGTTTAATCACATATATTTGGTTAATAAATAATATTTCCCATGATTTCTGGTTTATATGAGAATATCCTTAAACAAATAAGTAGAATGATAGGGAATCACCCTTTTTTAAAATTTGAATATGTAATGTTCATTAAATGAGGATGATGTGATTTGAATGAGTTTTGATGTGATAGATTCCTTGGAGATAATGTAATTCAAAGCTAATAATAAATTATAATGACATCTATTAGAGTGGATAATGAGTTCTTTAAATGATAATGGAATATTTGGTTAATATGGTTGCTGATAAATATAAAATGAATGGTTTGCTTACATGGAGTTGGATGGTAAATAAAAAATTTTGAAATTGGATTGATTTGATAAATTATGGGTTGATTATGAAATGTGGAATATTAATTTTTCTATGTTGTTGTGCATTTAGAAGTGGAAGCAGAAGTTTTGAAGGTTGTGATGTGATGTGGTGACATTATAATGTAACCTATAATATTGAGATTTTGTTCTTAGATACTATATATATACAAATATAAATATATATGTTATAATGATATCTATATGCAGCCCACCCTAGTCGAAAACTATTTTCCAAACACCCCCATTGTCATGAGGGATGGTGTCTTTCCCAAACATCATGGGGAGAGGATGGATAGCTCAGTACCTAGTCTTTCCTGCTCCTTCTTCTAGACGGTGATAGGTTTTGATAGCTTAAAGATACATACTCTAATTATAGGTTGTAATGGAAAGATATTTCATACCTTATATATGATACACATTATGTGGGTGAGTTTTTCATTCCCTAGTGTCTTTTGAATGAGTTGTGTTGTGTTTCCCAAGGTTTTTACGGGATGAGAAGTGTTGTGATTTCCCAGGTGTCTTTGGGATGAGGTTGTGGTTTGCGTTCTAGGTGTCTTTGCCCGGTATGTTGTGTGGTTCTGTCCTAGGATTCTACTGAGTATACCCATATTCTCACCATACATATATAAAAAAAATTCATATTTCTAAGAGGACCATATGGACGGTGATGGACATTCCTTGTTTAGACCATTGGAGTTGTTGATGTGTCCCTGCCTTAGTTTTTATTTCTTTACTATTTTCATTCAGAAACATTTATAAGTATATTTTTTTATTTATATATGCATTGTGGGATGGTTTTGATTTATTTTATAATATCTTTCTGAGTTTTTTTGTTTATACATCCAATCACTCGATCTGGTTTCCTTATAATGGGTAATGCCACCTCTATTGTGAGATATTATTACCCTCAGTATTCGGCGCCATCTATGGGCCTACTAGAGGGGGACTCAGGGGGTCACTCTCTCCCTTTATTCATTTCTATCTCGGGAGGGGTATCTTTGGGGGGAGGGGGTTGTGAAGTAATTAGATCAAATATAATAATGATATTATCATTTTCCTAGAAATATAAAAATTATTCTATTAGAAATATCCACACATATACCATGAATATTATAATTTATCTATATTGATATATCAACTTCTAGAATGTGGGAATAAATTTAATCACATTATTAATTATTTATCATCTGTATATATCTCATGTTTTCCCTCTCTAAATCTTGGAAAAATATTAAGATACTTTTTTTCCTAACTAACATATATATAATGACTCAAGAGAGTTTTAATTTATTCATTTAAATGATTTGTCAATTTAAGAATCCCACTTCATTTTAGAACAATTCATTTATTTTTTAAATAAAATTTTGAAAAAAATTAAAATAAATTAAAATGGAAGGATGAGTTATTTTTTATAGTGTTTTAGTGCTACAAGAATTTTCACTAGTACATTCCACCAACACCCAATTTATTCATAGTGATATGTATTCAGGAACATTTCTTGGGATCTTTAATTATATTTTAAGAAAATATCACATGATATAGGGAATGAATATATTTTTTTACATATCCTTTATTATTATTTTTATTATCATCTCACCCAATATTAGTACATGAAATATTCACTAAACCGATAATGAATGATGTATAACATCGAATAAAGCTCAGATCACAGTTATAAACAATCATCTTGTAGTAGATAAATAAAAATCATCTAGATGATGTTTAAAACCCACAAATTGTAGTCATAGAAATAAATATTTCATTTCTATACAAAATTTGTGGAATATATTATATATATCCTTCTATTATTTTAATAATAATTTAAATTAAATATTTTACTGAAAAAAGTTAAATAAAAATGTGTAGAAATATCTTGACAATGCCAATATAAAATCTTTTAAATGTGTTTATTTTTATAATGATACTAAAATATTACTATATTAATTATAAATAAATCTATAAATAATAGATTCCAATAATTAATTAAACTCTTACTTGAAAGAAACATATAATCATTGAGAACTTACAGTTTGGATAAGAAACTGCCTCATTTTTTTATAATATTTCTTTTGAGGATCATTTTAATTTTTTTATCTATATATGTCAAAACGGAACATAGTATGGCAGTCATTATAGTTTTATCCCTCACTTTGATAGCAAATAGAAAATAACTGATTAGACAAATTTCCATTAATTTTTCCACATTATTATCTATATAAATAATTATTTCAATATTTTAATCTTCCTAGAAATCTAAATAAATACCATCAGAAAAAAAAATTAAATTGAAATTTCATTATTAAAATAAAATAAAATTGTAAATAATATTCCAATTTGATTCGTAATTAACATCTCACTACTTTATATCTTCAGGATAATTCAAATATTTCATGGAATAAATGATCTGGATGAACTTTATAAAGACATAAATGCATATTTCTAATGGTATAAGATTCGCAGGGTAATAAAACAGTATTTAAAAACATCTTTTTTCTTTATTTTCCAACATATTTTTTGGAATGATTTCATTAGGATTTAAACCTTTTTTTGGGATACTTTTCGCTGATTAAATAGTATCTATAAAATAAAATATCTTACCAAAATTACCTAGTACATTCCAGATCCTCGGAGTACTTACTCTGTTCATGAGAAACACCTCTTATAAAATGATAATGGAATCATAATATAATATTATATAAGATATATATATAAAAACCAATTGATATGATATCCTTCTACTTCAAAATAAATTTTTCTTTTCGTATTCCACACATATTATAACTTCTCACTAATATATAAAATAATTATTTATTGAATCTTAATTAAGTTAAATTTTTTTCAAGTGTAGGACTCTTTATATAGATTATTTTTAGAATATAATGGTAAGATATTCCCATGTTTTCTTCCGAATGTGTAACATTTATAAGTTAACTGAATTTTCATAATTCCTCTAAAATATAAAAATCTAAAAAATATAAATTAAAAACATATTAAATGTACATAAATAAATAATTATCCTTAAACCTATTATTTAAAATAATTAATTAAAAAATATTATATTTTTTAGATTTTAAACTCAAAATAAACTATAGTATGTTGAGTTTAAAATTTCTTCCAACAACATAATCAAAAAAATATCCCATATTTTGGTGATCACAAAACCCATAGAATAAAAAACATATTCAAATATTTAAAAAATATAACTATAAAAATAAAAGAATTATAAAAAAGGTGTTTTGTTCTTGACCATCTTGCCCTTCTGTGATATGAAATATAGGGATATATAAAATAGTATAACATACATATATTTCACATATAAAAAAAATTTATAAAAATACATAAAAGAATATTAATTTGTCGCGTCATTGTATTCAAAGAATAAAAAAATTTATAAAATAATGATGAATTCAAATCCATGATATGGGAAAAAAAATAAAGAACTAGGAAATCTAAAAAATAGAATAATAAAGAAACATAATGATATTAATTTAAAATTGGGTTAAATAAAACAATCCTTACTCTTCTGTAATACAATTAAATCTTTATGATGAATGATCCATAGTAAAAAATTCATCCAATAGATGTTCAGAGTTATTAAATTTAACAGAAATATCACCTTTTGAGTGTGACCTATCATGAAACGGTATCTAATAAAAATATGATTATTCATTTAAATGGATTTTTTTATTTTTACAATTTTTATAGAATTAGAGTAATATTATTTTCTTCTAACTTGTTAATAACAAAACCAAAATCCTTTATGGTGTGTTTCTGCCACAATACATGTCTAACACCCAAACTAAAATCACTCGGTCTAGAAAAAATGACAACATGACATGAGGTTATCCTCATTGTACATAAGGGGATGAAAACTAGTGTAAAAGGAAAATTCTAATAGATAAGAGACTGTAAAATCTTATTGTGGAGGAAAAACTCTATCTGCCCTTACTAGAGGTTCTGGAACTTACCTAAAATGCCCTTTATAATTCCATTGTTAATCCCTTAATTGATTCCCTATCCTCAAGATAGTATAATGACAGATACATTTCATAAATAGAAATTAAAATTTTTTATATGTATATTCATTACATAACATTAGTGTCCATGCCTAAATTGTATTGATCTAGTGCATTTAGAATCATAGATATAGAAAAATATTATTCATAAGAGATATATATAATCTCCAAATAAGTTCATCACTACAAGATCTATTTTTATAAATACCAAACCTAAAACCTCTATTCAGATTCTAGTTAAGGAAACATAATAAAGGGTGATCTTATACTCTGTGTAAGGGTAAGAAAGGAATATATTAATGATCACATAAATATAATATGATCAAAAGGGTATAAACACACCAGAATGAAATTTGAAAATCCATGCCCTATATATCATAGATAATAATCAGGAATCCTGTTATAAATCATGGTTCTTAGTAATACATTAATCATAATGGAATCAAAGACTATATTTCCTAATAGAACAATATAGCCCTAATAATATGGAAGAAACATAATATTTTAACTATTTGAAAATATATTAATAAAAAAATATCACTCATTTAGTTAAGGATGTAGAATTTGGACCTAACATAATCTTATTAACAGAAAACATGGTCCACTCATAATCTTGTGGAAATGAAATCCATTTCCACACATAAATTTATGGACAAGAAACCAGGTCTATGAATAATATTATGGACATGAAAGATAGGTCCAAAAATAAAATTGATTAACTGAAATCTCATTCCAACCTAAAATATTTATCTCATGAAATATCCATCATTGAGAAATTATTTGGAGAGATTTAACACACCAACCCATCACATAATCATAATTCGTATTCATATACCACAAGATCATAAATCATTAATCCTAAAATCATATCATAACCCAGGGAAAAAACACGGTTTTGTACACAACACCTTATATTAGTAATAAAAAAACATAAATTATTAGTATTATATTATTCTATCATATCTCTATTAAATCATAGTTATCATCCAAAGATATTATTATTGATGGAATAATTATTCAAAATATCACTGGAATATTTGTTGAGGAAAATAACTCTCTTATTTTGAAATAATTTAACTAAAATATATAAATTTTAAAAAAAACAATGAAAATATTAAACATTAAAATAACCATATAAACATGTAATGGAATATTCAAATCATTAAGTGGTCATATAATCATGAAATTATGTTCATGTAGAATACATTAAAAGAAAAACATTCCTTCCACACTTTTTTAAATATTAAAAAAAATTCCTCATTTGGAAACTGACAAGAATATTACATTTTGAAACATTTTTTAAAAGGAAATAATGGTTAAATATTTATTTGAATAATTTTAAAATAATTTTAAAATAATTTCTCAAAAAAATTTATAAAATAATGGTATTTTAAGAAATATTTTTTGACCAATGAGAGAATAGATGTCGATTTTCATTAAAATAAATTTTTTTGTATCTTCAGTAATTATGTTGAGGAAAAAAAGGAATAAATTATTATATATAAATAACCATAGTATATGAGAAGTCATGATTTTCCTTAGAGGTATATCATAAAATTTCTTCATCAGAAACCTAATCATAAATACATAGATTATAAATTTAAACCCTCACCGCTTTGGTAAAATATGAAACATAAAACAAATGATACAAATAAACATTTATCGATATACAAATCCCTATAAATTTCATAAGAATAATAAAAAATACCTTCATTGGATGTATACACACCATAAAAAATGGTGAATATGGAATGTGTTATAAATGAATAATGGTTAGATGAAAACATCATAATATATATATAATTTCCTTTATGTTTGTTGAAAACTCTTTTGTAATGAATTTATATTTATTATACATATATTAATGAACCATAATTATATTTATACATCCATATATTATTTAATTATAACCTTTTATCAATGTTTTTTTAAGAATTATTTATTAAAATCACTAATCCAGGTGATATCTACATTATCTTTCATATTTTTTTTTGGTTTTTATTTTTTTCGTTGTATATTGTTAATTGTTCCATAATCTAAAAAATTAATAATGACATAATTATCATATATATTCATTACATACATATTTATATTCATCTATGAAATTATTTATTAAATAGTTTATTACATCATTCATAGACACAATAGGTCATACGTACACTTGAATGTTGTTTTCACTTTTTTATGGATGGAATAAAGGAAATTGAAATAATAATTAAACATTAGAAATTAATTGTATCACGACGTGGAGATGAAAATCCATAAGTATGAACGAGTGATACTTTCACATCCCATTTGATAGAGATATGGTTAATGAAGGTGGTTTCATAACCATAATAGAATCCAATTATATTTATGATACTAAATGTATATCATTCTGAAGAATATATTATATTTAGAGGATGTAAAGAAACAATTAATAAGAAAGTGATTAGTTAAGGTGATTACCTCTTCTTGGAAACAACTCCTTTATATCTTCTCCTAACAATCCTCTGGTTGGTCATTTGGAAAGAAAATGACCTCTAAAAAGAGGATTCATAAATTGATAATGGATTTTTTTTCATATTATGTTCAATATATATTGCTCAAAATTTATGAATATTTTAGTATAGGAGGTTCCCTTTTATAATCTATTTTAGTAGTACATTTTAAATTTCTTATAATATTAAATTAAAATAAATTAATTATCAACCAAGGTGCTTTTAAATAGATAGGTATTCGAATATAATATATAATGGGGCTAAAATACGATCACATAAAAAAATTAACATGTATATATGGAGTTTTAAACATTATCTTTTGGATTAACCCCTTAGTTAAAATATTTAATCCTTAACTGTGGTAACATCTTTTTCACTTTTAATGGGTTGATATTTTACATATAAGAAGAAAATTTGATCATAAATGGATAATGAGTGAATTTTTAGACTATATCTTATCCACCTTGTCTTGTTACAATACTTTAATTATATTTACATAATTTAATATAAAATTATTTTTAATAAAATATTATTAATATCATTTTTGAATATATTCATTCCATTTGACATTAAATACACCATGAAAAAAACATAAATTATAATATATTCCATTAAAATATCCCTAATATGTCAATTTTATCCTCAAAATTAGTGGTGCATACTAATGAATCATAATAATAATTATTTTAATATATTTAAAATAATATGTTTTATTTTTATGTTAATGGATTTAATACTATATTATTATTGCTTAGCCATTTAAGGTAAGAATTAATTCAAAAAATTTATAAATAAATTATCATTATTAAAATAATTTATATTTAAAATAAACATTTATAACCAAACTCACTTTTTGTTTCTTATTCAATTATTAAAGAGTTAAAAATTAATAGAAAATGGCATTTTTTCTTTTCTGTTTCTTAAATAATACAAATGTAATTATGAAGGGAAAGTGTAACAAATATTTAATAAATCCATTAATTTAATGGTCTTTTACGAAATAAAATCATTAAATATGATAAAAAAATTAATATTCATTTCGAGATCCTAATATATTAGTTTGAAGCCTAATTAACTAATTTTACCTTTAATGTGATGACGAATATTTACTACAGTTCATATCCATTTTAAAAAAAATTAAAAGTGAAATATTTACCATATTTAGACCTCCTAATTTATGATATATAATTTATTTTCATGATGAAATTTCAAGAATTTGGATAAATAAATTAATCAAAAAAATTTAAATGAAATAGAAAACATACTTTTTTAAAAAATATAATTAATTTTTTCCAATTTTATATTCAAGTATAAAATTCATTCCAAAGACAATCATTTTATTTTTAATTATTAATAAAAATTAAAAAATTAGATTTTATATCTAATTCAAAATATATTTTTAATTTATTAATATTTTATAGTAAAATATTGTTTGAGAAAAATAGTATTTTTAACTATTCATTGAAAAATAAAACATTTATGAAAAATCTCAATATTTCACCATTATATAATTTTGATATAATGATTTGAAAAATGATATCGTTTTTATCAAATTAAATTTCTAAATGTTTCATAATATGATTATAATAGTCTCTCACAAAAATCAATAATAACCATTTCAAAATAAAATATATATTTAAAAACAAAAATGACTACTAAAATTTTTTTCATTACCCAATGAATTGATCAATTAATTTTTATTGATTTGGAACGTTATATATATAAGAAAAAATGTGATTAATAATTTTCATACACACCAATTCAACAGATACATTATAAAAACTACATTAAAATATTAATATTTCATGGTTCACCTAAGCTCGATTTTGCGAGTCGTATAAGATATTCACCATAATACCCTTCAAAAATATCAGGGTGTTATATTATCTCCACCATTAATAATTTGTGTCATTAAAATTTTAACTTGTACATGATAATAAATGGTTTTCCTCATTGAAATACCTTTATTTTTATAACACACGTCATAACAAGGGTTAATCAATATTCTTCTTGAAAATAGAGAAAGGAAAATATGAGGGTCATCTGGAAGAACACATTACATGGGTACCATATATGTAACAACTAGTTGGAAGATAAAATATCGACATGGTCATCAATAATAACACCCATGTATTAATATATAGTGGTAAAGAAGGTAGTCATGAAAATGATAACCACCAAAAAACCTTAAATATGTATTGGTATATAAAAACATTCTTTCATTGGAAATGGAAGTAAATAGATAAAATATTTATTTCAAAGTTATTTTCCTAAAAATGTGGAATTATTTTAACATGAAGATAAAGTACACAGGAAAATATTAATACCTGATTTATATCCTTTTTATAAGAATAATTCCAACCATTGGTTATTAATGGATAAATTCCACTTCTATCTTATCTCTTACCCCAGGAAAAGGACAATCCAGATGACTTTTTATAGAAGAATCACTAAAAAAATATTTAAAAAAATTATACCATAAAAAATTAATTCATTAACACACAAAACATTAGACAAAACAAAAATTAATAGAAGAATTTATCCAGTAAAATATAATATTTAAATTAACACATTATATTGACAGTTAACTATAAGGATCCTACAAAATATGTCAGACCAAATAGTAAACCAATAGATTAGAATGATTTGTTCTTATATTCTTCGGTGATCAACATAATAATAATTTGAATCATTCATAAAGTCTTAAACCAACATATATATATATATATATAATTAAATTCTAATAATAAAGTCACAATAAAACCATATATTCTTCTCAAAGATAATCCAACTAAAACGATCTCTTTTATTACTAAAAAATCATTTGGAAGTATGTGTTCATCCATTCACTCATAGATGATTATAAATTGATTTAAAATATAAAATTTCATTTCTGTTTTCCCATATATTAGTAAATAGATGTAATCAATGATAAAAATGACATTAAATTTCACTTAAGAATGAATAACAATATTTTCGGAGGGATCATTCAAACAAACACCAACATAGAATTCCTAACTCTAGAGTGGAGGATAGGTGTGAATAATTTAATATTAATGACTTTAAATATTGTGATAACATAAGCTTTCCCATTTTAAATTTCCATTAGAATTTGTTGCAGCTTATTTTCTTCATTATCCCATGCATTATGGAATTTATTTTCAATATAAAAAAACTCATTGAATTTATAGCACTGAAGTGTGGGTGGTGTATCCTGTTGGCCCATCTCTTTATTCATTTTATTAAATGGCTTCTTCACATTACATTTACACTCTTTTTCTGGAATACCTAGTTTCCCACACCTGTAAAATATTATTTTTCATTTCAAGAATACACCAATGTCTTCCTACTAACATTATTACTTAATTGTTGAAACGTTTTATCCCTTATATGGGACATGCCACTGGAGCTTTTATAAACCTACACCATCATTTTATTATCACCTGAAACGTGATGGGTTCTAGCTTCCAATTCCACATTGAGTTCATATCAAATGATATCTTCCTAGATACTATGGTTCCAAGGATAATTCTTATGGAATAATTGGGTTTAAACCACTATATAATATAAAACAATCTTTCATGTTTGATGATTAAACAACAAGAATACCTTCCAAGCCTTGAAATATATTCCTCACAGAAACCAAGGGATTCATCATCCATTTTCTTATTCTTAAAGAATTACTTCTATATTTTTTTATGTAAAATGAATGGGATACTTACTAAAAAAATATAAACTATAATTGTAACACACCAACCTTCCAGGGAATGTTTCCCATTGAATAATACAATAGATTGTGTTGTCCGCAACTTCGAGTTCAAACACACTACAACCAATCAAAATAGCCCTTATGAATAGAAATAACCACTTTTTAAAATTTTTTAAATTTTATCTTTCAAAATGGACTTCATTTACAGATTCATAATATTGAAAATATCTTAGGGTTAATTCTTGGTATTTTTCTGAAATAATTCATTTTTTGATTAAGAGTGAAAAAACACTACATTATTGGTAAAAACTGAGTTTTTATTTAAATAATTAGTTATTTTTTACTAATTTATTTTAGGTCAAGATAGACACATAATACCAATATATGTTCAATGTAATTCATTGGAGTCATTTTATAAAAAATTTAGATATATAAAATTTTATCGAACCTTTTACCGTCTTTTACCCACCTCCTATGGGCATTTACAAATTTGAATAATACATAATTTTACTGCTCAATGAGTTTTATTTGAAAAATTTGAGATAAATTATTAATATAAGTATGTAAAATGTTATTCAATAAGATGAAAATAATTTTTTGGTGAATAGTAGCTTTATCTTTAATTTACCACGGTTAAAAGTAAATAGGGTAACTAAGGGTAAAAATGATATCATAATTACCCTTAAACATATCCTAATTCTTTTTAATAATTATAATTAGACCCAAAGAAACATTAATAATAAAATATGATCCCCTTTGGTCCACTTGGATTAGATTAACACATTTATTATTATTTTATTTAATGAAGAGATAAAAGAGTTGAATTCAATGTTTAATAACTAAAACATATTTAATATAGGGTTACACACAATATAAATTAGGCTATAAATATTAATTAGAAATATAAAAATATTTCCTACATAATGATATTTTATTTATAATTTTTAAACATTAAATAAGTTAATTTATTGATGACACAATGATGATGTAGTAATTACCCTATTAATGAAATATTAAAATAATTCATTTTATAAATATCCAAATAAATGTAAACTGATACTTATGATAAATTACGATAATTTTATAGGTTAAAATGACATGTTTGGGTTGGTTAAAAAATTATTCAAAGTGATAATGTTTTTATGGGTTTCAAAAAAATCAAATACTAAATAGTGTCAAAATTGAAATAATTGAGTTTTTAAAACAAATATTATATTATTAATTTATATAATATTACTAAAAATCTATGTTTTGGACAAAGGACATATATAAGGTTATATATATTAATAACTTACCACATGGGGTACGCTTATCTTGTTATAGTATGTTTAATCCCCATATAATAAAAAAATACAAAGAGACGTGGTAAATGAAAGACTATTTAACTAAGAGTTAAACCTAAAAGATAAGGCTAATAAAATGACCTCAACCTATATAAAACCAATTGGATGAGTTTTTTTTGACCCATCCCCACATTATCCTTTAAATGATTCATTTTTGAACAATTATAAAATGAAAATTATTTTATTATAAAATAATATTTAAATCTTTTCCTAAACTGACCCTCACCGCTCGTATAAAAGGTCACTTATCCTTCTCTTAATTTCACACCTCAAAAGCTTTTTGGCTCGGCCAAACCATACCCAAATATCCTCTGAACTCTACTCCCTTCATCCTAGAGGTCTTCTGTTGGTCATAAAGCCATCCTTGGAGCCCTTTTGATCAAATCAAAAGGAAGAACCTGAAGAAGAGGTAAATATTTCATCACCCCTTTCATGTTCTTTTCTTCATCCACTTCCTCTTTCTTTGTTTTTTCCATTCTAAAATAATAACTCCAATATATTCTATATAATTTTATGTTATTATAAAAAATTTACAACCATATTCATTATTTTATGCATCCAATAAATGACAAAGTCACCATACGTGCATACGTATGGATTACTGTCTCATCATCGTGGTGTAGTTTGTTATTCAAACACTTCATTATTTGGATGGGTATAATAATGAGTAAAACTGATGTAAATAATAAATATAACATGTTAATGATTCTTTATAAGTGATAAAACATCCAATTATATACGATTTCTCCACTAATATAATGATATTGTCGCTCGTGCGTACTTACGGATTACCGTCTCCATGAACGTGATGAGATTCATTCCCCATCCTAATCATTCAAGAATATTTTTCATTTTATGATTATAAATAATGTTTATGATCATAATATCATTCTTTATATGAATAATATAAATTATATCAATAAAAAATATGGCTTATATAACCATGCATATAAAGGAAAATGAATCAGTTAACACCCGAAATGATGATACTACTAAAATATTATTAACAAGGAAATATTATAATATCATTAAAGATTTCATTTTTATGTATATAGTTCTTGTATAATTTAATAACAATGTTTTAACTATTATAATGGATTTTAATATACCATCGACTAAGGAAAAGTACAAGGTAAGTGATAATATTACAATCTCTTTATTATCTGAGGTTGCTTTTACGTAAGTATCTACAGGGACCTCTTTATCATCCCCATCCATGATTTCATAAAAATGTATTTCAAAACATTTTTATCATTTACTAGAATATGGTTTAAAGTAATTTATATCTTTATTTTAAATTCTATGTTTTGAATGTAATCTTTCCGTCATTTTCCAAACAAGGTACTTTATGACCTTTTCCACAAAATTAAGGTAAGAATGTCTTTTTTTATATATACGACGGGTGCAGAAATTTTCTATTATTATAACATAATAGAAGCTTCCAATACATTATTATAAGAATATTTTCAAAATAAATGTTTTCTATTATAATTATATTACTTTTAAATGATTTCAAAATAGAAAGAGACATTTCTGCAAGAAATTTTGGATTTCATCTATGTCAACATTTTTTGATGGATTTTAAGCTTGTTTGAAGTTTATTTGTTATGATACAAAACTTCCATATTGTATTGATGGTTTTGTGATATTTTTGACAATGGGTGTGTTATTTTTTCAACAATCATGGTTTATGGATAGAGTATTGACATTTCGTATGCTAGTTTTAATATGGATTTTTATGTTATGTTTAAACCTTTTCATATGACGAATGCATTAGACGTAATAAGTGGCAGGTGGAACCTATTATATCTCCTAGATGAATTTCTAGGTTTCATGAGTAAAATTAGTGTCATGAAATAATTCCTTGACAAAATATTATATGTAGTATTGGAACGAGGTCTTGACTATGTGGTTATGATGTCTGGCATTATGCATTCCATCATTATGAAAGTGGATATTGATATTCCATGTGATTATTCATCTTGTAGAATATCCATGTGAATTAGAAAATGTAATTATTTGATTTTATATTGGCCATATTATTCTGAATTTTATGATTAAAAGGCTATTGTTTTAGTCTATACATTTCCTTAAATGTTCATGCTTATTTATGAAATTTTCTGCTATATTGTTATCCTTACTGAGCATTTGAACTCACCCCTTTCTATGTTTTACTTTTTCTAGGAGGTGAAGAATTATTTTATGGTCGACCTTCAAGTATAGGAAAAGGATATAAGTGTGTTAAAAATGGGAAAAAATTTTGTTGATGTTTTTATTTCATGATGTAATGTTAAACTTATGAATGTATCTAGTACTTCAAAGGCTACTAAACTGATCAGTCTTTTAGGACATTATTCCTTTTATCATGCCAATGATATGTAATAATGCACCAACTATGGGTAATTGGGGTCAGACGTTACAGTTGGTATCAGAGAAAGTCTAGTACAAACCTTGGATGCATTATTTAGAAAAACTCTGCTTAGAGAACATTACCCTAAGACTGTCTTTTAGAATTATTATAGAAGAACTTCCTAGAATTTTGGTACTATGGATATTTTGTGAGTTTTACATGTAATACATCCTTGTCTGGATACGAGTAGGTAGAGGTGGATCTGGAACAGATGTACCTAGGGGTAAAACCTAAAAACACTATTTTGAGCCAGACTCGAATGGGAATTGGTGCACGACAATGGTCCTTGCTGCACTCTTGGTTATGACACTCCATGGGGATATGCATATGATAATTATCGTTTTCTTTAAAGACCAATATGAAGGTTTTATGAGTATATAATTACACAAAGAAAACATTTTTATGATTAAGGATTATATTCATAAATTTTTCAATTTATGTTAACTATTTTACAAGTCTGTAATTATGTATTGTGATTCATAAACTATTCTAGTGAATGCTATTATTTTAAGTGGCTCCTAGTGTAAGGAATGGAAACCATATCAATGCACGTAATCCATGATGGGATTTCCCTCCTACTCATTATAATTATAGTGGTTCTAGTGAAGCAACTGGTTCTGATCATCTTATCACAATACTGGGACAACTCACTCAGGTTATGAATAATAACCTCACCCATATAGAGCACCCTGATTCACATTGTGGAGGACCAATGTAAGACCGCTTCATGAGGCAACAACCGCAAACATTAAATGGGAGTACAAATCCATTAGTATCTAAGAAATGTATAAATTATTTTGATAAAATATTTCACACTTTGGGGAGTAGTGAAAGGGAAAATGTTGTCATGGTAGTTTATCACCTCACAGGAGATGCAGATCAAAGGTGGTCATTGATTCAAAATACAAAGGAATATGATGAAGTATCAAATATGGAATTGAGGGAGTTTAATGATATTTTCTTAGAAAAAGGATTTCCTCGTGACCATCGAGCCGATATGGAAAATCAATTTTTGAGTCCGAGATAAAAAGTGGATAAGGATGTCGCAAAATATGAGGCTACCATTACATGTTTCGCAAGGCATGTTGCAGATTATGTACATAACCCAAGGATTAAGACTGATCGATTCTTTGATGGCTGAAAACCCTTTCTCTAGTGGGCACCAGTCTCACAATCCTTCTTATCATACAAAGATATTGTATCATGTGCAATAAATATAGAAAAAGAATTCTCTATGTCTTGAGAATTTAAAAGAAAGCAGAAGAAGAAGAGATCTTCTAAACATTCTAGAAATAGAAATAATCATAAGAAAAGAAAATTTGAATATCCATCCCCAAGAAAATGTGGGAAGAAACACCCTGGTACTTGCCTGAAGGTAATGGGAGTCGGTTACAAGTCTATTGAAAAAGGACACCAAGCTCATGATTGGAAGGGTAAGAAAGAGGATTCAATGTGGAATGCTAAAATTTTAGAGAAAAGGGGAATTATGAAAATTAATGTCCTAAGAACCAAGGGACCTTACCTTAGAAAATTCAAAGGGAGTAAGTCCATGCTTATGTGATCACTATGGCTCAGGTTGAAGCTCCAAAAAACATGGTGGCAGGTAATTTAATGGTTTCCTCATGTTTATGAAAAGGCTTTATTTGACTCTAGATCATCGCGTTGTTTCATATATTCCATGTTTGGTAAGAAAATAAGATACATTTATTTTATCTTAACAACGGTGTTGTTAGTCAAAACACCTAAGGGAAGTATTATTGCCACAAATTTTTGTGAATCAGTTCCCGTTAGGGAATATAAATGTTCTTTATCTGATGATCTCATCGTCATACCTATGATTGAATTTGATAAAATCCTTGGAGTGGATTGGATTTCCGACCATGATGCGAAAATTTATTGTAAGAAGAAGGAGGTTACCATTTTCGATTATGATAAAGAGTACCTTATCCTTAGTGCAGAAACATCACCACCTGATTCTTATCTAGATACACCCCCAATCACTCAACTAAATTGAATTGTTGGGGAAGAAGAAAATGAAATAATTATGGGTGAGGAAAAGGATGTTCAAATAGAGGACGTACCTATTGTGCAAGAATATGCTGATGTGTTTCCCGAGTATTTACCTGGACATCCTCCGGAATGAGAAATTGAGTTGCTTGTTGACTTAATTCCTGGTTAAAGGCCCATATCAAAGACCCCTTATAGAATGGACACTTTATAATTAGTGGAACTAAAGAAACAACTAGAGTAATTGAGTAATAAAGAATTTATTCACCCTAGGATTTCTACATGGGGAGCCCCTGTCCATTTTTTTGTAGATGAATAACAGATCTATGAGGTTGTGCATTGACTACAGAGAGATCAATGCTATAATAATAAAGAACAGGCATCCCCTACCTCGTGTTGATGATTAATTCGACCAACTTCATGGAGCACCATATTTTTCAAATATTTACATTCGATCAAGTTATCATCAGTTGTGTGTGAAGAAATAAGACATTATGAAAACAACATTTCGAACTAGGTACGGCCGTTACAAGTTTACAGTAATGCATTTTGGATTGACTAATGCACCCTCTGTCTTCATGGATCTAATTCATAGATTTTACAAGGAATATCTTGATGACTTTGTAGTGGTATTTATTGATGATATATAGGCATACTCCAAAAGCTACGATGATCATGAAAATTACTAGTGCATTATCCTATGTACTCTTAGAAGAAATGAATTATATGGGAAATTTACCATGTCTGAATTCTGGATTCAAGAGGTTTCTTTTCTAGGCCATATTGCCACTAAGGATGGAATATTTTTTGATCCATAAAATACCAAGGAAATCCATGAATGGCCCGCACCGATAAGTATAAATGAGGTACATAGTTTTATTGGTTTAGCAAGTTATTATTGGCATTTTGTCTAGAATTTTCCCAAATTGGAAAACACAATAACCAAGCTCACACGAAAAGGGGTTAAATTTGTTTGGAAAAAAGAGTGTGAGGTATGTTTTGAAGATCTGTAGAGAATATTAGTCCACTCTTTTTTCTTGACACTACCCTCAGGGAATGACGTCTTTGTTATTTATAGTGATTTTTTAAAGAAAGGACTTGGTTGTGTCCTTATTCAAAATGATAGAGTTATTGACTATGCATCACAATAGCTAAAAATTCATGAGAAAAACTATCCCACTCATGATATTGATTTAACAGTTATAATATTTGCATTGATGATATGGAGACACTATCTATATGATGAAAAATGTGAGGTTTATATTGATCACAATTGTTTTATGTATATTTTCTCACAGAAAGACCTCAACACATGGAAAAGTATATGGCTTGAACTAATCAAGGATTATGATTTCAGAATACACTTCCATTTGAGGAAGGAATATAAAGTGTAAGATGCTTTGAGAAGAAAGGATCATGGAGTTTTGAACAAGATGGGAGTTGAAAAGTATCCTATTTTCATTGATCTAGTAAAAATGGATATGGGAATAATCATGGAAGGTGAAACATCAATACTTTTTCAACTGGTTTTCAAACCATCATTACTAGAAAGGATAAAATTTTATCAGACTGATGATGAGGAATTTCAAAAGAAAATTAATGCTTTGAATGATGGGAGATTGATAGACTTCGTATATAAAGTTGGAATTTTGCAATTTGGGAAGAGACTTTGTGTTCCTGATATACCTGATCTAAAAAGGGAATTGTTGGATGTTACTCATAGCTCCAATTTCACTATACACCCAGGTAGAACAAATATGTATAGAGATTCGAAAGAACATTTTTGGTGGGACAACATGAAGAAAGAGATTACTGAATTTGTGTCAAGATATATGGTTTGTCAACAAGTTAAAGATGAAAGGGAACAGCCTTGAGGAGTCATGCTTCGCATACCTGAGAGAAAATGGGATAATAATATGATGGAATTTGTCATGGGGCTACCAAATAATCCTAAAAGGAATGATGCAATATGGGTCATTATTGATCGTCTTACCAGGACTTCACAATTTCATGATATAAGAGAATATTTACCACTCGAACGTCGGGCAAGAATATATATTAATGAAGTTTTAATACTTCATGGAGTACCTCTTTTGATTGTTTCTGATCTTGATCTTGGTTTTACATCAATATTATGTAAAAGTCTTCAGAAAGCCCTGAATATTGAACTTTGTTTTAGCACTTCCTACCACCCTCAAACCGATGGGCAATTAGAGTAGACTATTCAAACATTAGAAGACATGTTTAGATCTTACTCACATGACTTTCAATGTATGTTGGATCAATATTTACCTCTGGTAGAATTTTCTTTATAACAATAGCTTCCATTCAAGTATTCATATTTCACCATATGAAGCGTTATATGGAAAGAGATGTCTCACACCAACTTATTGGAATGATGTTGGTGAAAGAAAACTTGTAGGCCTAGAACAAGTTGAGGAAACAATGGAAAAGGTGAAGGTTATCGATACCCACATCAAAGAAGCTCAAAGTTGGCAAAAGAGCTATGCCGATTACCGAATGAAGGATTTGAAATTTCAGGTAGAGATCATAGTTTCTTGAAGGTATAACAATAAAACCCTAATATTTTATGATATATATTCTTCTTAATTTATTTGATGTCTTCTATTGTATAATACACCATGATTATCTTGTACTATACAGAACACTGTATTAGCTTGCAGTATACGCAACACTATTCTTGGATCGTGTTACACAAAATTTCAAGTTCATTTTGCAGAAATTATTCTACGCAACATTAAGTATAGATTTTGATTAATGTATAAATTAAATAAGTTTTTATTATTTTATACACAACACCAAATGGAGCTTGCACTACACGCATCCCTGACTTGGCTTGCATTACACGCAATCGCGACCTACCTCGATAGCGTGTGTAGTACACAATACCGGGTTTCACTAAACAATGAAATATTGTTATAATATTATTATGAACTAGTCATTACAAATTGTATTAACTAAATTGTGAATTTTATAACATTATTATTCATCTTACACATTTTCTAGAACATGGTATGAGAACAAAATAAATTTTTCAGGTAAAATAAGTATTTTTAAAAAAATGCAGTTTTGCTTCCTTTTGATGGCGCACCCACTTTCATCGTAATAACTTATATGGTTAAATTATAATATTTAATTATTTTAAATTATAAATAAAATATATTTTTACCATTTAATATATTTTATTCCATTATCATTGACTTTACATTGAATTCATATTTAAAATCATTTCAATCTTTTGTAGTGTTTTAACTTTTAAAAACTCATTTTCTTAACAATGGGAATAATTTTAAATTGATTTATGCAACTTCTGTGATTTGAATTTGGAAAAATGGATTCTATATTTGGAATCGGTAGGTCCAAATTATTTTAATAGGCTAATTTTTTGGGCACTATGAATAGTAACTACGGTAAATTTTATTTACCATAGTAAAAGAATAATCATGTAATTAAGAGTAAATATAATATTATAAAATTACCCTACCACTTGTCTTAATAAAATTGGATGATTATATATCGTCCTAAGGTATATTTAGGTCGAAATAGAATCCATTGTAACCCAATTAGATGTGATTAAGACCTTTAATTTAATTTATTTTAAAGAAAGTGAAATATGCCTCACTCAAACATTAATAATTAAAGTATTATAAATATAAGGTTATACTGAATATAATTTCGATTATAAATACTTAATTTAAATATAAAATGTTTTTCATTATTAGGGTATTCTATTTTTCATTTTTAAGAGGTTTTTATTTACCTTAATAGCTTATACATTAAGGATGGAGAAATAATTTATTTAGTGAATAATCAGTAATATAGTTTTTATTAAAATAATAATACCCATTAAAAGGCTCCAAGACCTGAAAAAATATTATTGGTCATATATATCTAAACCATAACCATATAATGGTAGAATTATTGACCATTTTGAGCTCTATAAATGAAATTATGACACTTATATTATTTTATTATAAATGATTTATAAGTTGACACCTTCATAATTTAATAAAAATAACAATTTACATGTTGTGATTTTAAGATGATAAATTTGAGTAAAAGTATTATTTTTAAAGATATTATATTTATAATCATGATAGAATTTTACTTTTAATTTTTATGCTACTAAAATGTATATTAAAGGATTATACCAAAATTATGTAGTAATTGTTTTATTAAGAGAAATATCAAATAAATGGTTTTATAAATATTATGATAAATGTAATATGAACTAATTAGTGTTCTCCACAAAATTTATAGATGAATATGACATGTTAGAAATATATATAACATTTTTGTTCGAATATAACCTCTATGTGGATTTTATTTAAATTCAAATAAATGAATAGAGTCAAAATTAACACTATTGTTATTTTATAAAAATTACGTATTATTAAATTGTTTAAAAATAAAAAAAAATTATAAATTATAAATTGAAATTCAAATGGTCTAAAATGACATAATTTATACAATTATGGATAATTCACGACACCTATGTAATTATTTATAAAGATTTAAATTTAGAATATTATTTCCACAAATAAAATTAAATAGATTAAATAAAGAAAAATCAAGTTGATAAGGATTAAAATAAAGTACCAACATGTCTAAATTTTATTGGTTGATGAGATTACTACTATATCTAATATTTTTTTAGAGTTGAGTCATTTTTGGAGGTTTTTATGTGGGTTTTGAATTTATTATAAATTAATATTTCTTATGTTTCCAAAGGTTCCCCTACCCTCCCTTATAAAAGGGCACCTCATCCCACTCCTCCTCACACCATTTTGAGCTTTCATTCTCGGCAAACCCCTACAAATTTTTCTTCTCCACTTCACTAGAAACATACTAGTGGTCCTGGTCTTATTCAATGAACAACTTTAGTTCCCTAAGAAGAGGTTTGAAAGAGGCTCGTCGAAGAAGAGGTAATATCCTTTACTGATTCTTTCAAATTCATTTCTTCTTCAA
This sequence comes from Viscum album, assembly GCA_963277665.1. Lineage (NCBI taxonomy): Eukaryota > Viridiplantae > Streptophyta > Magnoliopsida > Santalales > Viscaceae > Viscum > Viscum album. The sequence continues at coordinate 1,152,117,955 of OY728122.1, forward strand.
CATCCTCTTATTTCGTTGTTTCATGATAAGTTAATAACATAAGTATCGATAATATACTGATATGTAATTATAAATATGAAACAACCCTATTTCACCTTCTATCCATCCTATAGAAAATGAAATCACCACGCGTGCGTACGTACGGAATACCGTCTCCACGCTATGGTGTAATCTGTTTTCCACTACCACCTTACTTGGAATAGTATAATGGTATAAATAAAAACTATATATTATTATTATAACATGATACTAATTATGAGATATTCTATCATCCTCTCCCATACCATTAAATAATTAAGGGAATGATATCATCGCTCGTGCGTACGTACGGATTACCGTCTCCACAACGCGATGAGATTCATTCTCCATTATTAAACATTAAAGTATGATTATAAAGTATATATAATAAATAATCATAAAATACGTGACATAATAATGATAATGGATTTATGTACATATATTTTTCATTTAGTTAATTCCGTTCAATTTAATAAGGAAATGAAAACAGCATTCATGCGTACATACGGCCTACTCTCTACATGAATGATGTATTTCATTCCATTTATCAATCGATCATATATATTTATATAATGAATATATATTATATATAAATCATGTTTTACATTATAGAATTATGTAAATGGGGATTTATATAATAATATCATAAACAACAAGTTGAAACATGTACTATAAATGAAATGATTTTACCAAAAACACTTCTTTAACATGAAATTGACAAAAGAACTAGTAAAATAAAGTCCTATGTAAATCATATATGATATCATAAATATTATTATGGTTCTGTTACCTGTTAATAAAATGTTTAAACCCATTCTATTGGAGTTTTGGACATGTACGGAAGAAATTAGACCTAAGGTAAGGGATAATTATTCCAATCTCGTTCTTATACGAGATTATTTATTCGTAAGTATTTACTGGGGTTATATTTTTCATCCATGTCCATAAAATGTTTTCCATAAAGTGTTTAATATTCTTCTGTTTATGTTTAAAGTTCTTTTTACTTCTCATTTACTTTTACATTGTGTTATGGAAGGAATCTTTTTTTTGTTTACCATACAAGGAACTTTTTGAATTTTCTGGCAAAAGTATGAGGAGAATGTTTTCTTAACTTATATGGCATGAACGGATTTTTATGGTTTCATAATGCCTAATTTTCATGAAGATTACTCTAAAATATTTCAGGATTATTTTCAATAAAATCATTTTCCTTTAAAATTTCATGGCATTTTGTGAAATGAAAATGATTTTGAAGAAGAAATGATATTTTCCTCAAGAATTCATTTCAACTATTTTGTAAAAACTATTTTCCATCTAAGATGACATTATTTTGTATGATTATGATTCAATTATAATGTATCTATTATTTTCATGGTTATAATCTTTTTATGATGAATTGATATCCATTTATTTTATATGGATTATATTATGATTGGATGATGTGTATGAAACCCATTTTATTATTTGGGTTATGATGAATGATTTATGTTTATTTTGTGGACCATGTAAGAATGATTTTTCATATGAGATGGGTGGGATATATATCTCCCTCAAATACATTGGGTAAATATTTGTATCTCTTGAGATGAACATGGCTGGAATGGAAAGTGAATCTGGTTCAGTAATACGTGGATGGAATGGCAAGTGAACATGGTTCAGTAATGGACTTTGTCCACTATGATGGTCTTGGTAACAATGCCTTGGATACTATGGAAATAATATAATGTGATTAATGTTTAGCCACAATTAAATATTTTATTCCCATTCTATTTTATCATGGTTAATGTTATTTTATGATCTATGCCTTATGTACTTCCAAGATTTATGTCATTACTCATGATTTTGATGTTTTATGTTCATGGTTTTACGTTCAAATGTTTATGGGTTGTTTTATGTTCTCTATGATTTCCTTTACTAAGAATTTTAGCTACCCCTTTATATGTTTCTTTCCCCAGGCTTTAAAGAAAGGTTTTTGGTAGGAAAACAAAATGGGAAGATCGTTATGGGAGATGTTGAAGATCTTTCAACATGATTAGAAGATTATGTTCCGAGTTTCTAAACACATCAAACTAATACGGTCTTTGGGCTTCTGGTTTTGTTATGTTTTCCTGCAAAAGTAATGTAATGTCCATGTACGTCATTCTTTGGGTCACTAAAGTTGGTATCAGAGTGAAGGTTTAGTCAACCGTTGGAAATTAGGATGTGAAAACTTTAGTGAGATCCCTAGAGATATTTCTAAGGAATGTCTAGGGATGTCCCTAAGGTTAAGTATAAGTATATGCTATAGTCCGCGAATTACAGTAATGATCATAGAATTAAACCTAAGATCATAGATATTTATGGTACACCCCCTTTATTATGTTTTTTTCCTAGCATTATTTTTTCCTCTCAAACTATTCTTTTTGGGTTTTAGAAAATGTATGGAAATTGGAAGATTCTTGTTAATGGAGAATATATGGATAGTGGAATAATATTCTTCATGAGATACCAAATGAAGCAGTATTTGGAAGGAGAAATATTGTTATTATTCCAAATCAGGATTCTCATAATATGATCAATAATCTCAACTTTGGTAAGATTCTTGACTAAGCTAATAAGAGAAAGATGGAGTTTCATAATGATAAAAGATGAAAGAAAGTTCAATTAACCTCATGTAAGTCATGTGGGAAGAGGCATCAAGGAGAATGTTTCAAAGGAACTGGAAGATGCTTTGGTTGTGGAAAAAAAGGACACAAAGATAGTAATTTCAACGGAAAATGTTCAGTTAACACAATGAACAAGGATAATGGTGTTGCTTTGACATCAACGATGGTTAAATGTTTTAAATGCTGAATGTATGGGCATTATGCAATCCAATGCCCTAAGGGAAAATCTCATGAATATAATCAGCACAGTCGCATGGGTAGTGTTTATGTTGATGATGATGAAGACACTACAAATGATATATGAGATGAAACAATTGTTGAGGAACAAAATGATGAAGCCCAATAAATGGTTTTAGAAGGTAGATTAATGATTGCATGTTTATCAAGAATAATGTATAGTACTATGGGAAAAAGAAAAATCTAAGAATTTATACACTATTGTGTTTCCTTGATCATTTGAAAGTATATGATGCATGATACTGTTAACCCTGAAAAGTGATTGAAATATTTATGGAAAGTAGATGATATGCGAGTAATGAATGGATAAGGTGAAAATAAAATGTTTGATAGTGTTAATAAGCTCATTACTGATAAAAGGACAAAGTGATATCATGGTTTGAGTATATAGAAATTTTGGGATTTTGGTATTTGGAAAGAGTTACCTTTTGATAGAATTCATGTTTTCATTAAGCTTTTATGGTAATTTATGTTTCAATAGAATACATGATTAAGGTATTCAAATGTTTGGAATGTGATCAACAAGATATATCTTATGATATATGGGGGATAAATGATGGTATTCACGTGCTTTCTATGTGACCCTCCCAGAAATCATTTTCTTTATACTATGAGATTGGAAGGATGTATTTTGGATATGTTTAAAGATTTGAATGGATTATGTTGGACATAAGATAGTATTGTTTAAGGCTAGAACTTTTTTCGACATCATTTTGTAATGTTATAATTGTGTGGTTTTAGAAAATGGTCAACCTACAGGATGGGAGACAACCCATCGGGTCGGAAAAGGTTGCTGGAATCAAACCCACAATTGAAGTACGATAAGCCTTTATTGCCTACTAATGGCCTAAAGGAAGTCCCTGGTTGGTAGAAACTAGTTTTATTTTGTTAAGCAGGATGATAGATTAAGTATAGGTCTATTTTTGGAACCATATACGATTAATCTCACCATAGATGGAGTTATGTATATAAATTTTTCTAACCTTATGTTTGAGACAGATGGAATGACCTATAATTCTATCACATGATCTGCTAACACTTCACAAAAGACAAATTCAACTTTATTTCTTTAAGAGATGAAGTGGAAATTGTTCAAGGCACGAGCAACGGTGAGATTGTACCAAAATCAAGTAAGTATTTCTTTTAATTCAAAAATTATTCAACATTTGGGAAATGATCTTGAAAACCAAAAATGTTTCCCTAGTGCCCTTATATTAGATGAATCAGATGGTACCTTAGATCATCACAAATTTATGACTTTGAGATTGTTGGGCTTTTCATAGCCACATCCTCTACCACTCTTCATCAAAAGTTGATGGTTATATTTCTCTTCCATATCCCTATTTTCACCTATGTTTTCCTAGGTGGAGACACAATAGTGAGTTAATTTGGGTTGCCGTTATGTTTCTTACTTCACTTTTTAAAATTAAGTTTTAGTATTTCCTTTTACGATGTGTGTTTCTATGAAAGACTCTTTCAAGTAGTAAACAATTTATAACCCCGATGAATTTCGAGGGCGAAATTCATTTTAAGGGGGGTATATTGTAAAACCCTGAGTTTAGTGAGATATATTCTTTTTTATTTATTTTATTTCGTCTATTGTATGTTACACGAATATTAGATTGTACTATACTCAACAATGTATTATATTGTAGTATACGCAAAACTATTCTTGGCTCGTGTTACACACAATTTCAAGTTCGTTTTGTAGAAATTATTCTACGCAATATTAAGTATAGATTTTTTTTAATGTATAAATGAAATAAGTTATGATTATTTTATACACAACAACGACGGGATCATTCACTGCACGCAGCCCAGACTAGGCTTGCATTACACACAATCGCGACCATCCTCGATAGCGTGTGTAGTACGCAATATCGGGTCTCACTAAACAACAATATTTTGTTATAATATTATTTTGAACTAGCCATTATGAATAGTGTTAACTACATTTAAAATATTATAAAATTATTATTCATCTTAAAAATTTTCTAGAACATGGTATGAAAACAAAATAAATTTTTCGGGTAAAAGAAGTATTTTTCAAAAAATACAGTTTTGCCTCCTTTTGATGGTGCACCAACATTAAATATAGTTTTGACAGGTTTATAAGTTCAATTTAACAAAATTAAATTATTATTTTTAATCAGGATATAAAAATTTATTTTCGATAAATTTTCATATTATTCTGATAACATTCATATTTTAATGAATAGTAAAAAACACGATATATTTTATTTCAAAACTTTTTTCATCGTAACAATTTATATTCTTAAATTATAATATTGATTTATTTTAAAGTATAAATAAAATATACTTTTACCATTTAATATATTTTATTCCATTATAATTGATTTTACATTGAATTCATATTTAATATCATTTCAATCATTTGCAATGTTTTAACTTTTAAAAACTCGTTATCTTAACAACGAGATTAATTTTAAATTAATTTCTGAAACTTATGTGATTTTAATTTGTAAAATTAATTATATATTTGGAATCAGTAGGTGAAAATAATTTTAAGAGGATACTTTTTATTTTTTGGGCACAATGAATAGTAACTACTGTAAATTTAATTTACCATAGTTAAAGGTAAATCGGGTAATTAAGGGTAAATATATTGTTATAAAATTTATCTAACTCCTATCCTGATATAATTGGATATTTAAATTTCTTCATAAGGCATATTTGGGTCGAAATAGAATCCATTGGAACCCCCTTGGATGTGATTAAGACTTTTAATTTATTTTATTTTAAAGAAAGTGAAATATGTCTCACTCAAACTTTAATAGTTAAAGTATTTTTAAAGCAAGGTTATACAGAATATAAATTAGATTATAAATAACTATTTGAAATATAAAATGTTTTTCTTTTTTATGGTAATTTTTTTGTAATTTTTAAGAGATATTTAATTAGCTTAATATCTTATACAATAATGATGAATAAATTATTTATTTAGTGAAAAATCAGTAATATAGTTTTATTAAAATAATAATACCCATTAAAAGGCTCAAAAACCGGACCAAAACATATTTTTCACATATATTTAAACCATAAACATCCAATAATTATTGACCATTTTGAGCTATATAAAAGTGATTATGACACTTATATTATTTTATTTCAAATTATGTCAATGTTGTCACCTTCATAATTTAATAAATATAATAATTGACTTGATTTGATTTTAAGATGATAAATTCGAGTAAAAGTATTATTTTGGAAGATATTAGATTTATGATAATTATATAATTTTATTTCTAATATTTATGCAACTAATAAGTATATTAAATTATTATACAAAAATGAGGTAGTAATTGTTTTATTAAGAGAAAAATAAAATAAATGATTTAATAAATATTAAAATAAATATTATATGAACTAATTAATGTTCTCCACAAATTTTATAGATTAATATGACATGTTAATAATCTATTAAACATTTTTTTTAGATTATATCCTCTGTGTGGATTTTATTTAAAATCAAATAAATGAATTGTATCAAAATTAACACTATTGTTATTTTATAAAAATAACATATTATTAAATTTTTTAAAAATCAGAAAAAAATTTAAAAATAATAAATTGAAATTTATATTGTCTAAAATTTCATAACGTATAAAATTATGGTTAATCCACAACACATAAGTAATTATTTATAAAAATTTAAAATTTAGTATATTATTTCCACAAATAAAATTAAATAGATTAAATAAGTAGAAATCAAGTTGATAAGGTTTAAAATAAATTACCAACATGTATAAATTTTATTGGTTGATGATATTACAACCATATTTCATCTCATATTATAATTGAGTCATTTTTGGATGTTTTTATGTGGGTTTTTATTTTATTATAAATTAATATTTCTTATGTTTCTGAAGGCGCCCCTCTCCTCCCTTATAAAAGGGCCCCTCCCCCCTCTCCTCCTCACACCATTTTGAGCCTTCAAGATAGGCCAAACCCTACCAATATCTCTTCTCTAATTCCCTAGAAACATACTATAATCTTGGTCTTCTTCAAATACAAACATTAATGCCCTAAGGGGAGGTTTAAAAGTGGCTCGTCAAAGAAGAGGTAATATCCTTTACCGATTCTTTCAAATTCATTTCTTCTTCTACTTCCTCTTATTTTGTTGTTTCATAAAAACGTAATAACATAAGTATCACTAATATACTTATATGTTATTATAAATATGAAACAAACCTATTTCATCTTTTATCCATCCTACAGAAAATGAAATCACCACGCGTGCGTACGTATGGAATACAGTCTCCACGCTGTGGTGTAATCTATTTTCCACCACCACCGTACTAGGATGGGTATAATGGTGAAAATAATAACTATATTTAATTATTATAACATGATAATAATTCTGAGATATTCTATCATTCTCTCCAATACCATTCAACAATTATGGGAATGATATCATCGCTCGTGGGTACGTACGGATTACCGTCTCCACGACACGATGAAATTCATTCTCCGTGATTAACCACTCAAGTATGATTATAAAGCATATATAATAAATAATAATAAAATATATGACATAATTATGATACTAGATTTATGTACATATATGTTTCAATTATTTAATTTTAGTCAATTCAATATGGAAACAAAAACAGCGTTCATGAGTACGTACAGCCTACAGTCTCCATGAACGGTGTATTTCATTCCACTTATCGATCTATAATATATATTTATATACTGAATATATATTATATTTAAATCATTTTTTACATTATGGGATTAATTTAATCAGGATATAAGTAATAATATCAAAAACAACAAGTTGAAACACATACGATAAATGAAATGATTTTTCCCAAAACGCTTCTTTAACATGGAATTGACAAAATAACGGGTAATATAAAGTCCTAAGTGAATCATATATGATATAATAAATATTATTATATTTCTGTTACTAGTTAATAATATTTCTCAACCCACTATACAGGAGTTTCGGACACGTATTGAAGAAATTAGACCTAAGGTAAGGGATAATTATTCCAATCTCATTCTTATCCGAGATTGTTTATTCATAAGTATTTACTGGGGTTATATTTTTCATCCATTTCTATAAAATGTTTTCCATAAAGTGTTTAATAATCTTCCATGTATGTTTATAGTCATGTTTTCCCCTCTTTTAGTTTTACATTTTGTTATGGAAGGAATATTTGTTTGTTTACCATGGGAGGAACTTTTTTAATTTTATGGAAAAGTATGAGGATAATGTTTTTCTAACTTATAAAAAATGAATGGATTTTTAAGGTTTCATAATGACTAATTTTCATGAATCTTACTCGACAAGATTTCATGATTATTTTCAACAAAATACTTTTATTTTAAAATTTAATGGAATTTTGTGAAAGGAAAATGCTTTTGAAGAAGAAAGGAAATTTCCACAAGAATTCATTTCATGTGTTTCGTCAAAACTATTTTCCATATAAGATGAAATTATTTAGTATGATTATGCTTCAAGTATAATGTATCTATTATTTACATGTTTATATTCTTCTTATTATTAAATAATATCCATTTGTTTTATATACATTATGTTATGATGGGAAGATGTTTATGAAACACATTTTATTCTTTGGGTTATGGTTAATGATTTTTGTTTATTTTGTGGCACAAATAAGAATGATTTTATTATGATATCGGTGGGACCTATATCTCCCTCTAATAAATTGGGTAAAGATTTGAATATCATTAGATAAACATGTCTGGAATGGAAAGTGAATCTGGTTCAGTAATACAGGGCTGGAATGACAAGTAAACCTGGTTCAGTAATGGACTTTGCCCACTATGATGGTCTTGGAAACAATGTCTTGGATACTATGGAAATCATATAATGTGATTAACGTTTTGCCACAATTACATTTTTAATCCCATGATATTTTATCAAGATTAATGTTTTTTTATGATCTATGCCTTATGTACTACAAAGATTTATGTCATTACTCATGATTTTGATGTTTTATGTTCATGGTTTTACGTTCAAATGTTTATGGGTTGTTTTATGTTCTCCATGTTTTCCCCTACTGAGCATTTCAGCTCACCCTTTATATTTTTTCTTTCCCCAGGTTTTAAAGAAGGGTTTTTGGTAGGAAAAAAAAGTGGAATATCGTTATAGGAGATGTTGAAGATATTTCAACATGATTAGAAGATTATGTTCCGAGTTTCCAAAGACACTAAACTAATATGTTCTTTGGGCATCTGGTTTTGTTATGTTTTTCCAATAAAGTAATGTAATGTTCATGTACTTCATGATTTGGGTCTCTAAAATATCCATGGATAGGAGTTATACGATTTTCTAATAAGGGTAAATTTTGTCCCATGTACATCAGACCATTCAAAATTCTAGAATGAATTGCGGTTGTGGATTACCGTTAGGCAATTCCACCTAGTCTCTCCAAAGATCCCGACATTTTCCACGTATCACTGTTGTGAAAATACATGTCTGACCCAATGAATGTACTCACCTATGAGGAAATTTAAATGGAACTTGATCTGTCTTATTGTGAAGAGCCTGTCAAAATTCTTGATACCATGGAACAAGTGTGGAGAAACCAGACGACTCATTTGGTAAAAGATCTATGGAGAAAACATAAGATATAAGAGGCAACATGGGAACTCAAGGAACTTATGATGAAAAACCAAATGAATATTTTCATGCAGTAATATTGGAGAAATTTTTTGGATGAAATTATTTTAAGTAGGGGAGAATATAACACCCCAAGCTTTAACATAACATTTAACTTTGAATAGTACAATAACTTCTGTTGTACACAACTTTGAGTTCAAACACACCACAACCAATCAAACTAACCATTATGAATAGTAATACCCACTTTTTAAAATTTTAAATTTTTTATATTTCAAAATGGACATCATTTTGGGATTCATAATATCAAAATTAGCTTAGGGTGAATTTTTGGTATTTTTCTGAAAGCTTTCAATGCATGATGAATAGTGAAAAAACACTATGATATTCGTTAAAACTAACTTTTTATTAAATAATTTGTTAATTTATTTTAATCTATTTTAGGTCAAAATAGATACATAATACCTATATATGTTCAACATAATTCATTGGAGTCATTTTATAATAAGTTTAGATATATAAAATTTTATCGAACTTTTTACCGTCTTTTACCATCCTTCTATGAGCATTTGAAAATTCATAGAAAAAATAATTTCACCGCATAAATGATTTGAATTTAAATAATAGGAAAGAAATGGTTAATATCAGTAAGTAAAATTTGGTTTAATAAGATGAATTTTTTTGGATGAATAGTAACTTTTGACTTTTATTACCACGATTAAAAGTAAATAGGGTAATTAAGGGTAAAAATGATATCATAATTACCCAAAAACATTTTTTAATTCAATTTTATAAGTACAATTCATCCACAAATAAACCTTATAAATAAAATATGATCTGCTTTGGTCCACTTGCATTAGCTTTGGGCATTTATTTTTATTTTATTTAAAAAATAGCTAAAAGAGTTGAATTCAAAGTTTAATAACTAAACCATTTTTAATATAGGGTTTCACAAAATATAAATTCTACCATAAATATTCAATATAAATATAAAATTATTTCCTACATAATGGTATTTTATTTATAATTTTTATACATTATATAATTTAATTTATTTAGGACACAATAATGATGTATTAATTAAACTATTAATGAAATATTAAAATAATTGAGATTATAAATATCCAAATAAATGTAAATTTATACATCTGATGAATTCCTATAATTTTTTAGGCTAATATTACATTTTAGGGTTGGTAAAATAAATTTTATTTGAAGTGATAAATTTTTATCGCTTTCAGAAAAAATCAAATACCAAATATTGTCAAAATTGAAATAATTGAGTTTTCAAAACAAATATTATATTATTAATTGATATAATATTCCTAAAATATTTTTTCAAGAAAATGACTTATATAAGTTTATATATATTAATAATGAACCACATGGGGTTTTCCTAGCATGTTATAGTATGTTTATTAACTATATAACATAAAAATACAATGAGACATGGTAATGACAAACTATTTAACTAAGAGGTAAATCTAAGTGATAAGGTTAATATAATGACCTAAACAAATATAATACCTACTGGATGACAGGTTTTAGACCCATAACCACCATATACTTTTAATAATTCATTTTGGATCAATTAGAAACCAAAAATGGTTTTATTATAAAATAATATTTCAATCTTTCCCTAAAGTGACCCTCACCTCTCTTATAAAAGGGAACTTCCCCTTATCTTTATTTCCCACCTAAAAATCCTTTTGTCTCAACCAAAACCTACCCAAATATCCTCCCAAATATCCTTCCTTAATCCTAGAGTCCTTCCATTGGTCATAAATCCATCTTATGGATCCCTTTTGATCAAATCCAAAGCAATAACCCAAAGAAGAGGTAAATATTTCATCACCTCTTTCAAGTTCTTTTCTTATTCCACTTCCTGTTTATTTGTTGTTTACATTATAAAATAATAACTCCAGTATATTATATATACTGTGATTTTATTATAAAAATTTTATAACAATATTCATTATTATATCCATCTTATAAATGACAAAGTCACCATACGTGCGTACATATGGATTACCATTTCCACGTCATGGTGTAGTTTGTTATTCACACAATTAGTTATTTGGATGAGTATAATAATGAGTATAACTGATGTAAATAATAAATATAACATGTTAATGATTATTTATATATGATATAACATCCAATTACATATGATTTCTCCAACAATATAATGATATTGTCGCTCGTGCGTACGTACAGATTACCGTCTCCAAGAACGTGATGAGATCCATTCCCCATCATAATCATTAAAGAATAATTTTCATTTTATGATTAAAAATAATATTTATGAACATAATATCATTAAGTATATGAATCAAATACATCCTATCCATAAAAAACATGGCTTACATAACCAAGAAAAAAAATAAAAATTAATCAGTTAACACCTGAAACCATGATACTACTAAAATATTTTTAACAAATTAATATTATAAGATCATATATGATTTCATATTTATTTATATAGGTCTTGTATAATTTAATTACAATGTTTTAACTATAATTCATAAGGTTAACATACCATAGACTAAGGAAAAGTATAATATAACTGTTAATTTCACAATTTCTTTTTTATCTGAGGTTGTTTTTACATAAGTATATTTTGGGACCTCTTTATCATCCAAATCCGTTTTTCTTAAAAATTTATTTCAAAAAAATTATCATTAACTATAATATGGGTTAAATTAATTTATACCCTTATTTGAAATTATATTTTTTGAAATGAATCTTTCTATCATTTTCAAAACAAGGTACTTTATGAACTTTTCAACAAAAATAAGGTAGTAATATATTTTTTTAATTTATATGGTTGGTGAGGATATTTTACACCGTTATAACATTGTTGAAGATTCCTATACAAGTTTATAATAATATTTTCAAAAGAATATTTTCTTTTATAATTATTTGACTTTTAAATGAATTCAAAATAGAAAAATATATTTCTCTAAAAAAGTTTTTAGTTCATCTATTTTAACATATTTTGATGTATTTTAAGGTTGTTTGAAGTTGATTTGTTAAGATACAAAACTTCCATATAGTATTGAAGGTTTTGTGATATTTTTTACTATGTATGTGTTATTTTTACACCATTCATGGTTTATGGATAAAGTATTTACATTTGTTAGGCTAGTTTTAATAAGAATGTTTATGTTATGTTTAAACCTATTCATATGAAGAATGCATTGGACTTAGTAAGTGATGGGTGGAGCCCGATATAACTCCTAAATGAATCGGAGGGTCGCATGAGACAAACTAGTTTCTTGGCATAAGGCATTGAAAAAATATTATTTTAATTCTTGGCACAGGGCCTTGACTATGTGGTTATGAGGTCTAGAATTATGAATTCCATCATTATGAAAGTGGATATTGATATTCCATGTGACAATTAGAGAAGTAAAATATCCATGTGAATTAGTAAATGAGATTATTTGATTTAATATTTTCAATTTTATGATGAAGTTCATGTTTTGAAGGCATTTTTTTAGTATTATACATTGCCTTAAATGTTTACACTTATTTATGAAATTTTCTGCTATATTGTTATCCTTATTGAGAATCTAAGCTCAACCCTTTATATGTTTTATTTTTTCCAGGATATGAATAAGTATATTATGGTTGACTTTTAAGTATATGATATGGATATAAGAGTGTTAAAATGAGGACAAAATGTTGTTTTTGTTTTTATTTCATGAATTAATGTAAAAATTATGAATGTATCTAGTACTTCCAAGGCTACTAAACGGGTCGGTCTTTCGGTACCTGATTCCTTATGAATGCCAATGTTATGTTATAATGTATAGAGTCTAGGTAACTAGGATCAAGGCATTACATAATCTCATCTCATTCCCTGGATAAAATTTTAACCACTTTCCTCATATTCTTAATAATATTCCACTGTTTATGTGTTTCACCTTCTAAATGATAAACAGTTGAGACAACTTCTTCATGTTCTGAGAATTGGAAAACTAATAATATATTTTCCATCACATTAAAAAATTTCTCAAATAAAAATTAGTTTTAATTTCTTTTTTAATTTGGATGGATGTTGTCTCATAAAATATTTAAAGGAATATTACTCTTACCAAATTAAATATGGATGTTCAACCTAACCTATGTCACCACTTATTTTTTGAAAATTTTGAGTGAGTATAATCATAAAATAATTCATCCAATATTTTTAAAAATTTGGATTCTCATGAGTATGGTCATTGTATTTTCCATCACAATAGTTTTTCTCAGGAATCATTTAGATTTCAGTAATTGACTAAAACCAACAACATGCCCTAAGAATAAAGTTATCAAACTTATTTTGGAAAATAATATATTAAGAAAGATAACTCTTGAGATTCCCAAATTAATGACATCTAGATTATTAATGGTAATTTTTTGTCAAATAATTTGTAATTATTCATAAATAAAATTTTAATTAACCCAACCATATACTTAAGAGTGAAAAACTAGGTGAGAAGTAAGGATACAATCACTATGAACCATAATAATGATTCGGATATACTCAAACAACTCTATTTTGGGTTATTAAAAATAGAGGCATCTATATAAAAACCACACCCACTTGTGGTATGAGATAGGGAATTTTTCCCCCAAAACCACACTCCCTTATTTACCATAACATATGAATTTGTCCTATACATATGATAATCCTTAGGTATCTTACAACATTTTTCTTAACCTAGTTTCCAAAGGGTATATAAACCTTTATCTGATAAAAACTATAAAACTATATAGTTTTCATACATAAATATTTCCTCTGTTTACATAAATCCTAATTAGATAACAAAATGATCCATGATAGAATCTTGTAGGTATAGTTCCATTGGAAACAATAAGACATTAAAACTAGAACATATGATATATATAGAATCTACCACTATGTTCCTCATAACATAAAAATTTCTTATAAATGTAAAACCAAAAACCATTCCTCAAATAATCATGAGATAAACAATGATAAATAGGGTATTAAATGATCTAAAACTATTAATAAGGAAGATATTAAGGATCATTTAAATATAATTTTAAAATATTGGTATGAGAACATGAGCCTAACATTTGAAATTCCATACTCTACATATCCAATATCATAATAATGAACCATGAAATTAATATTAGAATTTAATAAGACAAGAAACATTTAGTAATTAATGAATATGTATTATGATAGCATAATATAGAAATAGAAATGTAAGAAAAAAATATTATAACTTTTTGAACATATATAAATAAATATAGGTTTAGTCATCATGTTAACGGAAATAAATTGGTCCCTTTAATAAAAATAGGTAAATTAAATAAGTATAAACATAAACTTATGGACATGAAATCCATGTCCATGAATAAAATAATTGACCTAAAACCATGTCCATAAATAATCTTATGGAAATGAAAGTCGGATCAATAAATGAAATTGAGAATATGAAATCCAGTTAACATATAAAATATCTTAAATAATTATTTAACTCTATTTACCCAATGGATTAGAGTTATTTAAAATACCTAGTAATTAAATAATCACAATATACTCATAAAAATGTGAAAAGATCAAAAATAATTCATCATAAAATCACAATAGAACCCATAGAAAATAAATGGGTTTCATAAACATATCACTACCACAATCAAAAACCACACTGTGAAACAATAATGATAGTATAGTTAGATAAAATCCCTATAAAAAAATTAACATCCATGGATATTATCAGGGTTGAAAATATTATTTAAAAGGTCCTAGGAATATTTATTTATGAAAATATCCATTTCATTTTGAAATAATTTCTTTAAAATATAAATATCAAAAAATTAATATAGATAAAAAAATATTTTAAAAGATCCTTTGAATCTTGTTGTGGAGGATTAAAGGCATTGAATAGTCACTTGTGTAGAAATTTATGTTTATTCCACTTATTCTAAAAGGAAAATATTCCTTCTAATTTTTTTTGAAAAAAATCTAAATAAAATACCTCATTCACAAATAAAAAAGAAGAATCATTTTCAAACCATTTTGAAAAAACAAATCGTAGGTAAAAATCCTTTAAAAATATACTATATTACTGAAAACATTTATAAAATTATTTTTAGAAGTAATGGGCATGATAGAATAATTTTTTTGAATTAAAAGAGAAATAATATCAATTTTAATTTGAAACATATTATTTATCATAAAACATTAATATTTGAAACATAAGAAAAAACGACCCTGATATAATATTATTTTGGAACCTAAAACCCTTAATTATTTTGTGAAATTTTAATTGTAAGTTCCTTGAAATTAGTAACTATATATGGATTTGAAAATCCCCAAAAAATATTTAAAATCATAGAAGATACATTTATGGTAATTATATACACCACATAAAATAAAAAATTAGTGAATGTTGAATGTGTCTTGTAAAAATAGAAGTGAGATAGATATCCCTTACCTTATCTCTGATATACTTTATTCATTTTCAAACAACCTGTATAATAAATTTTTATTTATTATAAATAAATTACATTACAATTATCACAAATTTCATACAAATGCATTAACATTTTTTTACTTTTTGAGAGATTTAATAAAAGAAAAGTAAATAATAATTAAACATTATAGAATAATTTTTATATAATAAATATAATATATAATCATTATATCTATCCTTATTACCATTCATTTAAATATGAATTGAAAAATGAACCACATCACTTCTTTGAGTATATAGTCCAAACTTATGAACGAGTGACATTACTGTTTTATAACATATTAGAAGATAAGATAGTACATATGATATTATAATTTAAAAATAATAATTATTTGAAAATTTTAAAAAAAATCCTTATACCGATCATAATAACCATCAAAAAAATATGGTAATGGAAAATGAATTATATTGCTATGCGGAGATGGTATGTCGTACGTACGCACGAGCGATACGTTCAATTCCCATTTCATTGAATGAAATTGAAATTGGTGTTTTCATAACAAAAAACATTTCAATATATTTTTGATATTGAATATATTATTTAATAATGAATATGAATCATTTATGGTACATAAAAGAATATCTAAAAAGAAAGTGGCTGGTTAAGGAGGCTACATCTTCTTCAAAACTACTCCTTTATTTCTTCTCATAAAGATCCTATAGTTGGTATTTTTGGAATAAAAATAAATATATAATATGGATAAAAACATATATATGTGATTTATTCCTAGTTTATTCATCCTATAAGGCTTGAAGTTTGTGATTAAGTGTTGTGAGGATGTTCCATTTTATAATTAGGGTGGGGGACTTTTGCAGTATCATTAAAGATTAAATTATAAAAATGCAACTCTATAGAATAATTATTCAAAATGGTAATGGATTATAATGTAATATAGTATGGTATTGAAATACAATCAACTAATAACATGTTGATGGGTTTTTATGCTTTTTTTTAAACCTTATCTTTTTCTTTAAACCCTTAGTTAACATATGTTAACTCTAATTACATTGATGAAATTTTCAATTTTAAAGTCGTTTAATTTTACATGTTTTCAGACAATTAACACATAAATAGAAATGGGATGATTTTTTATAATATATAATATAAACCTTGTGATATTTCATGTTTTTTATTTTTTTAAAATTATTTAATATGATATTTTTTAGAAAAACAATTATGTTACTTTGGCTTTATTCATTTAATTTGAAATAAAATAACCAAGGAAAATATAGAATTAGAATATAGTCCATTAAGTTATCACTAATTTGTCATATTAATCTAAATATTTCATGGGTAGTTCTAATTTTTTCATATAATGTTACTTATAATATTTTAAAAATCATTTCATTAATTTTCTTTTAATTAAATAAATATTTTATTATTCTATGTACGAATTTAATGTTATTATTTAATTCCTAAATATTATATATAAATTTAAATGTCAAAAAAATAATTTATATTTAAAATTCCAATTTAAAACAAAACTTATACCCTTTTTTCCTAATGTAAAAAATTAAAATATAATAAAGTCAAAAAAATGGAATTTTTGTACATTTTCTTTTAGTTAAATATTATAAGTGCCATTATAAATGGTAAATAGTACCAAAAAATTCTATATATTCTATATTTATAGGGTATTGACTGAAACAAAATAATCAAATAGGATAAAGGTATGTTTTGGGTTTATTTTTAGACCTTATTATCTTATTTTTAATCCTAATTAACTCATTTTACCATTTCGGTGATAATGAAAGTTTACTATGGATACTATATTTTATGAAGAAGAGTAAAAATGATTTTATTAAGAAATTTATACCTCCAAATTAAAAAAAAATTGAATTTATTTTTCATAATTTAATTCCTAGAAGTTGAAAAATAAAAATTTAAAATAAAAATGTGAAATGCAATGAAAAATGTTTTTTCGAATAAGTGTCTTTTGAGTACAAAGATGATTCTATATAAAAGTAATGTATAAATTTAATTAAAAGTGAATAAATTTTTTTTAATAAAACATAACTGATTAAATATTAAAACAAATTAATAATATAATTTTTCATTAAAATTCATTAAAATAAAATATAGTTTAAAACCCATAGTTTTCTCTATTCAATGAAAAATATCAATTTTCAGAAAATTCTAAAAATTCCACCATAAATTAATTTTGATATTATTACTTAAAAAATTATGTCCCTTTGATAAAATATAACATATAATGTTTCCTGAAATTTATTACAATATTCCATCTTGAAAAATAGATAAAACCCATTTCATAAGAAAAATTATTTTTTATGCATAAAATGACATTACCAGAAAATGCGTGATTATTCCATTAGAATTAATCAATAAATTATTCTTGATTAGTAACATTATATATATATATATATATTATAATGTGTATAATCCATTTCATATTATCCATTCATTGGTTGGGTTATAATGGTCACATTCAAATAATAATATTTTGTGGTTTTTTTAATCATTTTATTGTGTCGTATATTCTATAAAAAATAATGACTGTAATAAAAAATATCTAACTATTAATTTTAGGGACTTATCTTCAAACCATCTAAAAAACAAGATAGCACTCAACCACATCACTATTATGCCCAACAGAATGTCTCAAGGGAAACACATGTGCTATTTTCATAACCCATCTCACATCCTAAGATATACTATAGTCTCTCTCCCAAAAATCAATCACCATCACACCATTGATACATAGTATTAAAAGAAAATAAATCATCTCATGTGATTCAAAATCCATTTCCCTTTTTTGGGTAAAATGAATCCTTTTTCTAGCGTAAGGGTTCTCGATACTATGCTTCTCTACTGGAGACCATGTAGAAAAGAACACATACACATGTGAACCCATTCATAAAAATTCATATGGTTTTGAATAGTAGGTAATAGTTTACTAAAAAGGGGTTATAAAAAATTAAATATCCATAAAGACTCATCCAATCATAATCATTCCTTTTCTGATTCCACACTAGCACTTGATCTCAGAACACTGGTGTCACCCTGGAAGCACAACCAACCATACTAGAAGGGTTCACAAAACACTCTCAACAACATCCCTCAATAAGTTAATCTACTTAATCACCATCATAAATTGTTATAAAGGTATCTCATGATTTTGTTTAAATAATATTAATGAAATACCCATCTTCCTTGGATGATTCTACCATGCTCTTGTCGAATTGAAGTCATATCACCTGGATCTCTATCAAAATGCACATAGATTATACCATATTAAAATTAAATTAGTGGAGAGTCTTGATATGTGAAATTTTTCTATGGAATATCCATTAAAAATCCACCACCTTAGTTTTATCCAATGGTCCCAGACAGGGGAAAATATAAAAATAGCCATACATAAAATCAGCCTAGGGTAAACCCACTAGCTAGAAGTTGTCTCTCAGGAGCGAGTATGTGGAAAAACTACTAAAATGTATTAACTCACTAGATATAAAATTATCTTATAATAATTCATAGAATATTTTATAGACAAAATATTATCTGTTGGTCTCTCCCCAGGTGGACAGTGATCTAAACAGCACCCCAAACTACTAGTTTGCCTACCGACAAGCCTGTAGTGGATCAATGGTATGTTTATGGTTGTTTCGGCCAAATAACCACTTTGTACCATTTATATATTTCTAAAAAACACCTACTAAAATCCATGAACATTAAATAATACCTAAAATTACATTTTATTCAAATATAAATATCCAACATGAGCTTAATCTATCAAAAAAATATCCACCAAATAGAATTTTCAAATTTACATAGGAATTTCTAGCCAATAATGATGTGGTTTTCATTATCTTCCCCAACATAATTCTTCATATACTTTATATGACATGGAATCCCTCAATAAATATCTCTTGATTTTCAAATATTGTCTATTTACTATGATATTTATGTAATATATCATTAAACTCCAACACACTACCATAATTTAATTCTAAATTTCTAAAAAACACAATTTATTAGAATCTAATACTCATTATCTATATCTTACTGAAAACTAATGAAAATCCCATTATACCAATCTCTTATATCAAGACTTATTGTATACTACTATTTCTTCCAAGTTCTCAAGGTTCTCCCCATGATAAGGCTCCACCTATTAAAATAAATTACAATACATTGTTTACCCACCATAGGAAGAGCCTATTAAAAAAACACCTCCAATGGTATATCGATCGATAAACTATCTCCGAACTATTATCCCAATGGTATTTCCATTCCACCACATCTAATATTTCATTAAACTACCAGTTTAAAATACTCTCATTATAATTTCTAAAAAATTCTCATTTTCTCCTACTGATATTCCACCAACTACGTAATGTTGGGGCCATAACTCCCTGAGGAATCCCTTTATCAAATAATACACACACACAAATTCATACCCAACACTCGATTGAACCTTTTATTCATCCACCAACCATTTTCTTCGATTATAATTCTCTCAAACCAAGCAACATTAATCCTATAGTCTGAAATATCATTGGATGAAAGAAAAACTACCATAATATTGATTCCAACATATCGAATTCCATGAAAATATATATGAATTTCTATTATGGTATAAACGGATATACCAAACCACTTCAGATATACCACACTCTAACACCATGTTTTCCCTTTGACCTTTCATAGAATATATTTTCACCACCTCAATGATATCGAGACATTATTTCCATTTAACCATGACTCAAATTATTCTTCCTACCATAGGAGTATAATTATAATTTCATTTTGAAACAGAACATTGATCTCCCTAGTATACAATTGGTCATCTAACTGATACCCAGGAACTAAATTCAACTCTGACTACCACTAATTCCTAGATCATTAGGAATTATGTTCTCAACATTGTTAAAAATTTTCTATAATTAGGGTTAGATATCCCAACCCTCCATTGGTGTGATCTAAACTATATGTTTTTTCATAGATTTCTCCATAAGTTTCAACCTAAAAAAACTAAAAAAATAATATTCATACTGCTCCTCCTAATAAACTCTTTCCCAACCATTCCCATCATTGAGCTCTGTTAATTCTTAACCTAGAGATTTCATTCCACCACACTTTATCTACCACCTAATTATACCCTTACTACAATGGAATTATAAATTCTCACCAAGGAACCTTGGGAAATCATTTCCACGCAAGTATCATCAAACACGTGAGTTTCCTAGCACCACAAAAAGCCCGAATCCAAAACCACCACCGCACTATTATCGTAGTGTCTTGCTGGAACATCCCAAACCCTAAAAATTATCAATGAACCCATAAAATGTTTGATAGTTGATTTTAAATTTACTCAGGAATAACAAATAGCTTGTTTTAAACTACCCTCAAACATTAGTACTTTTCCCAAAAGTCTCACCAAATCTCACTCCCCTCCATCTATGATAGAGTGACCAACTGATAACACATTATATTTCCTCTCTCTTGTTTGTACTCTATCTCAATAGAAACCATCAATGGAACACTGTAGTGAAATATAATAGTATAAACTAGCTTATACTCTAATGTACTATGTCTTGTTGATCTTAGGCCCACATTGACAACCCATCTACCATGATCAAGTGCATGTTATTTCAAATCAACTAAGAGAACCCTTGGAACTAATCCTCAAAAATTACAACTACCAAATTCAAAGATTCACTATGCACCACCCACCACATGGGTGTCATTTCAAAACCACTGACCATCAACCCACACCCTACCCCTTTTAGGTCTCACCAAAAAAGTTACTAACACCCAATAAAATAATAAATTCATCATGAAATCATTGGTCCAGGACTCCACCCACATTACACTCATGTCATCACCTTGATGTCAAAAAATCCCAATAATTATATAAAAATCTCCCAAGGAATATTATTCATTCTTTTCTCTATAAACTATTCACTGTTTCCAAATCCTCTAGGAAACCATGCTCATCCTTGTCTCATTTCTCATATATATCATTCCTATAATGAACCTTTTGAGTTTATTTTTGGAGATTTTATATTCCTCTTCTCAGTCAAAATTGTTCTCCATGAATATCCATATTAATTTATTGACATCCCCCACATATGATCATCCAGTACAATGATCCATATAACCAACCATCATAAGAGATTAAATAAAGTCATGCATAATTTTATAGTATCTAATTAGTCATAACTATCATGAATGATGTAGGAATAGTTTTCTTTTTCTAAAAATCCAAGATCCAAACCAAAAATAATAACATATATGTTAAACCCATCATAATTGATAAAAATGTTAGTCACAATAGTGCAATGAAAGACATAAAAGCTTTTTACCATAATAAATAGGACTCTCCACCATAAAAGTGTCCATGACGCACTAGTGTGATGCCCAAAAAAGGTCATGCTCATTGCATGGAGTTTTATATGACCCTAGGTGTGTCTTCCCAAACTCTAGTGGCCCCCGACTAAAAAGTAGGGCCTATAAATATAGCAGAGAGAGCCTTCCATAATTTTGGACACTAAAGTTTCATAACAAAACTACTAAATATAATAATCATTAACAATCATCATAGTAAGTAATAAATCGAATAAACACATTGATATATCAAATCAAAATTTTAATGAATCATGGAACATGTTTCCCACTAGGACGAACACATATACAGATAAACATGAAATAAAACTACATGTATACTCTTTAATAATCTATAAGCCTCATTAAAATTCCTATCTTCATATAACATATAACATCCCAATCCTAATTATTTCCATACAAAGAGATAAGTAACCACATACATTAGGATACATTTCCTAAGACACAAATAGTTGATAATAAATGTTGAGGTCTTTCAAAGAAATTGGGGGTTATTTTTAAATTAAAAACAAAATTTCAATGAAATTCTAAAGACAAAAAAACTAAATATATAGTATGTGTAAATATTAAACTATTCAACTCAAAAATATTAATACCAATAACCAAAAACATTATTTTAGTAGTAAAAAATGATGAAAAAGTCATCCAAATATATAAAAACTGAGGTGGATTCACAATAATAACTCTACTGAAGAAATGAAATCTCTATCCATTATCCTATGAAAATAGCATCCTGATGCTCCACCTAATAAATAAGATAACATTCATTTATATATTTCCCAAAGAATTTAAATTTCATATCCAACAAGTTATATATATAGGGGTAAATAATCATACCTAAAATGTAGTCCCAAGGATACTTGAAAACTCACACGCACAGGATAAGAAAGTGTTGTCTCGTTCTTCAAAATATAATTAAAACAAAATATTGAAACATAAAAATGAAGTTTACAAAAATTATATGAATTATATTAATGAATAAATAGTTTATAAATTTATTAAAATTGTAATATATGTTCCATGATTCACACACACACATTCATTCTATGATATTCCTTATACCCACCAACAGTAACATATCAATACACTAGTATATCCATTTATCATAATACTCCCACTACCTCTATTAAAGCACCGCAAACCCTTAAATTTCCCTATCCAATTTATATTAACACCCACCATTCCATGTATACCACATTCTCCCATCCATTTATTTCACATAAATCAATTCTCACCTTTAAAATATTTAATCAATAATCTTGTTTGTGTTACACCAATAAAATAACATTATCCCATAAATCAAAAGTATTTTTAAAAAAAAATAATCATTAAAAGAGTTTTACATAAATTAATTATTAAAAATATAATTTAAAATATATGAAACTAATTTAAGAAAAAATAATCTTACATGTTCTGGTACATGTGGAGAAAAAAGTGAATCCACCCACCTTACAACATTTCTCGAGGAACATGAAGAGTCCAAAAGATATCTGGTTGATCTAGAATCCTGTAATTTTTCGTACAATAAATCTGAAAAATTAATTGATAAAATATAATTTATCTAATATTTCATATAATAGAAACCAAAATATAAAAATATGTTGATGGTAAAAATATTATATCTATAATGAAGAGAAAAATGGGCAGATCATTTTGATCGTACTTTTTATCTCTGAGATCCAATGCATATTGATCTTTTGAAATCATGTTCTGAAGGGAGTAGAGTTTTTATAATCTCATATAGAAGTAATTTGATTTTAGAATCAATGTAAACATGCTAAGAAATAGTTTTTATGAGGACCAAAAGTAATGAAAAACTACATTTTTATGTTTTAAATAATGTCACATTATTAATGAAATTATGCCCTGATTTTATGAGTGCTACTTGAAAACACGAAGGTTTTCATATTTTTTCATACATCTTGACAAATAATATTCCAACCATGTGAAATTAATCTATCCCAAAATTACCAAATCTCATGGTTTTCCATATAGTTTATCCAAAACAAGAACAAACCCTACACCTACCTAGAAAATCCCAAAAATACTACGAATGGATTCCAAGAGAAGCCTCTTGGTTTATTCTAAACATTTCAAAACCATGACACCCTATAGTGGCATCCAAAACACATTTAAATGAAATAAATTCTCCATAAAATAAACCCAATCAATATATAACTATGAAATAAAAAACCCAAGTTGGTATTAACTCAAACTAAGGATATTAAATTCTCTCTTATTTCCTTATTTACATTTATAGAAAGATGTATATTTTTTGTGCTTCAAAAAAAATTGGTCTACAATTCTAGAAAATCATAATCATGATCCCATGTATCCTCTTGAATTTCATCTTGTTAAGATAATACTAAAACCAATGGAATATATTTTCCACTCAAGTATTAATAATTTCTATCTATGATATGAATCAGTGGATACAAAATAATTTTATCTTTTTCCAAATAAATATATTCCCACTGAATTAAAAAGCTACGATCGTTTTAGTATTTCATTATTTTATATTCATAAAATACATTTTTGATAATATTGAACTATGAAGGTAAGTCCATTCAATAATTAATAACACTAATAAATTGATTTATCTCAAAAGGTAAAGCTTATTAAATAATATAAATCACAATTCATACACAATCGAGGACTCCCCATCCTTGAAGAGACTTTAAAAATCACATGATCTCCCCTGAAAACAACAATGGGTACGATTGATGATAGACATAATATTTATCTCTTATTTGGTTTTAAACCTTTATTTTCCAAAATCATTTAAATCTTACTAGTCATTTCATGGATGAGGAATTGTCCCAAAACTATATTTTCTTCTAGATATTCTAAAAAAGGGTAGATTGATATTTATAAATGTAATATGTCTAGACCTAGGCCATTTTAATTGTGTGATGAAATGATTTTTATAAAAAAAATCCACAAATAGAAAATGATCATCTAATTATACATCTATATACATAACATAAGAATAGATCATGTCTTATGATGTTTGAATCCTTTATTCTAATTTCCCATATATATTGGGATGATATGATGTTCTCATGGTCAATTGGGAACCCAAATATTGTGTATGTGATAACAAAACAACAGTTGTAAATGTAGTATCATGATCACTGATTATTGAGACATGTATTCCATGTAATTTTACAACTTCCCAAATATAGATATTTTTCAGTTCACCAACCATACTAGATTCAAGAATCAAACCAAATTGGGATAAATTTATCTGTTTCTCTAAAATCACCTAGTTTGGATTAGTCTTATGAATATTTCATGGTAAAACTATGACACAATTTATAGTTATATGCTCCAATTTTAAGAACGGTATAGGTAAATAAAGTATCATTTCACCTAGTCATGGAAGTTCAAAATTAAACTACTGATAGGTATGTTATTTCATGACATAATAAATCAAGTTTCATTTCATAACTAACCACCAAATATGGTTCCTTAAATCCTTGTACTTATATTAGATTCCTAGATTAATTACCTCAAAAAATGATGATAAGAAAAAAGTAGTTTTACTTTATAAGAGTAAATAATGATTGTCCACTATTCAAAATACAACACCATGTCCATATATTACATAAATATTTTAATAGTCTACACAAAAAAAAGTTTTAAAGTAATGTTAATGGAACCCATATCCCTTTCTCAAAAAAATGCAGCATGATAGTTATTGGAAATAAGTTTCTTCATTAATTATTCTAAAAGAAAATCAAATGTATCTGTGAAATCATACTAATTAATATTAGTTGATCATAATGTTCCCATGAAAATAAAATATATCACTTATGGCTTAAGAAATCATCCATGTAAGTTCATTTTCATTTTTTTTAATCGAAGTCAAAGTTTAAAATATAGAGATATTGTGTCAATTTAATTTATCTTATTTTTATTACTTTTGTGAAAATATGTGTTATGTGATATTATTGTTTTTGAAAACAGTGAACTTCTATCCAACGTGATAATGATGTATTGTATTTAATTCTAGAGCCACCACAACCAATTCCTAGTCATCGATTAGGTAATTCATTTCCTGAATTCAAAATTTTTGTGATAACTAACCGGTGAATTTATCTCCTTATATTATAAAATTATCAATTCCAAATCATGATACATCACCAAAAACCACATAAACATTTTGTGATTATAAAAAGTCAGTAGTGGTTGGTGAAGTGAGCCCACTCTTAATATCCAAGAAAGGTTGATAAAAATATTTACTTTCATAGAATGTAGTTCCATTTCTGGTTATAGTTCTGAAAGGATACCTGAGTTATTATAACTATCAAATGAAATAATTATAGAATCATTTTATTATAATAAATCATTGTATCACAAATATGTTTTTCATAGGATTCTTCGAGATAAAAGTTTTTATATATTCATAGAATATTGATATTTTTTCCTCATAATTGACAAGTAAAAGGAAGAAAAATTCTATTATCCCAAGTTCATATTTAGTTAGTTTTTCTTATAATTGATTATATCAATAAAATATCATTTCAATTTATAAATATTCATCCTTGAATTTTACAATAATAGATTACAATAAAATTTCATCATGAAATACCGTAATGAATGATTCTATAGACCATTTATGGAAATGATTCATTAAGTTATTAAAAAAATATTTGTGTATTTGTAATATCCAAATGATTGACCATATATTCACAATATCTATAATAACTCCTCAAATATGTCCTTGGAATATCATCTTTCTGAGCCTGGATTTTGTGTAACTGTCGTGGCTTTTATTATTTATTTTCTTTAAATGAATATTATTATTGAAGATTTTTTATGCATACATTATCAAACTACAATATAAAATGATATAATGTTGAAATTAAATATTAAAATGGATGGTTCCAAAATTTTATATGAGGTATAAAACTAATAATTATATCATGATTAAGATTATAAAAATTATATAATAGTAATGATGTTTACCATAGTCAACTTACTAATGTAATTATGGACTTTTAAACCAAATATCATCTAAACATTGGAAGTAGACTTAAACTATTTATTTATTAAATATGACATGGTAACAAGTGAACAAATGAGTAATAAAAAGATAATAAAATTAAAAAAATGTTATTAATAAATTAAATTATTAAAATAACTTCATTATTCAGTAAAATAATGAACATATGTGAAAATTCATAATATGTGTGATCGATTCTTTTAAATTATTTTTTTTAAATTTTGAAAAAAATTTGTCTTTTATTACTCTATATCAAAGTTTTTAAAATTATTTCAGATATATTATTATTATACATAAATTTTTACGAAAATTAATTTTATACTGTGTTTTAATTTCAGTATGATCGTTCTAAAATAATTCTTCTAATTGTTTTCCAAACAGGTTTTTTTTTTAATTTTCATAAAAAAGATTAAAAGGATTTTTTTTCAACATATAGGAGAGGAGTGAAATTTTCCTAAATAATTATTGTTATTATTTAATATTATTAAACTTCAATGTCTCATGGTTTTCTGAAATAAAATTACATTTAACTTTCTTCTGGGAATTTTTTATTAGGTATTCTTTAATGAAAAAATATTTTTATCATTTCATTCAGCTAATGCATGAAATTTGTTCTATATATGTCTTAGGTGGCATAATTTATAATATTTAATATTTTAAAAAAATCATTCAATGTGTTTTCTTTTTTATAATAATTATTAATTGATTATGATGACTGTTCTGATGGATATTTCTCTCCATTGCAATGAGAAATTATTAGGTTTATTGGAAAATTATGATGGAATTAACAATTTATTATATTTGAATTATAAGGGTTCTTATATGTTTTCAATGAGGATGATACTCAATAGTACCTACATGAATGGTCATTTATATCTAATAAGTTTTTATAAAATTTAATTATTTAATAGGGTAATGTAATGATATTTTTTGAGAGGAATTATTATTCCCTTTAAGGGATAAAAGGTATTCATTTACAAAAATTCATGGATTCCCTTGTTTTTTAATAATCACTAATGATTATGATTGTTCTGTTATAATTTTCTATATTTTTTTATGTAAAAAATATGATTTCATGTGTAATTAATTTAATATTTTAAATCAATTTTTCTTACGATAAAGGGTAACCCTCTAATATGATCACAAGGTTTTGAAATGGACAAATGGGCTTCATTCATCCATTTTATATGACTCTTATAGATATTGTTTTCCTTATACCAAAATTTCAATGGTTTTTCATTGGGTTTTAAGGAATAATATGAATAATTGTTAAGTGAAGTAGAAAATAATGATGATTGCTCATGAATAAAACCCATGTTTCATTTTAATAGTATTTTATTCTTGGAAAAATGGATACTGAGTCAACGTGTCCAATTTGGAACACATGGGTTTGTTTTGTAAGAGTTATGACCTAATTCTATAAAAATAAAATCATAAATAGGTTATTTGGAATGAAATATAATTATTTGTTAATTTAATACTCAGGATTATGTGATGTTTTAAGGATGGATCCTTACAGTTATAATTTTGGGAATGGTTTAGATAACTATAGAGGATATGATGTCTCTAAAATATTTGGAAAACTTTAAGTGTTAATACATTGTATTTGGATAATAGGGTAGAATCATTGAATACAAATAAATAATGGAATTATAATATGAATTATGCTTTATTTTGTAATAGGTTAATATGTATAATAGAATAAAAATTAATGAAACCTATTTTGAACATACAGTGAATCAAAATTTCCCTTGACTAAATGGTTTCATATAGTAAAATATGTACAATTAATTCTATTTTTCAATTCCCTATATTTTTCATTATGATTTTTTTATTAATGTGAAAATTTCAATTATTAGGGGAAATTTTTTTCTTCAATATGGAAGAGAAGAAATCAAACACAAAACCTCATTTATCTAGTAGAGGATTCACATGTAATAATTATTTCAATATCCTGCTCATATGATTTAGATAACTTCTATAGGATTAAAATTAATTACAAAACACTTTTTAATGTATCAAAATCCTCTTCTATACTTCTATATCATAATGTAACATATGATACAATTTCCCGTGTTCCGAAATGACAACTATCTTGTAATACTTTTTTTCAGAAAATAACATAAGGAACATTATCACATTTTTAGAATGGATGAGTCATAAAATAGAAGAAAACCCTATACTCAGATATAATGGAAGGACAACTTTGAAAATAATATATCTTTACCTAGTTTTCAGAATTTTTTATTTTTATAAACACTAATACTTATTTTAAAATCTAAATTCAAACCATTTCTTATTGTATTATTGGAAAGAGTCTTAACAATATATCTTAAAAATATTTATTCAAAACATGATATTGATAAAAAAATTATTCTATGTAAATATCCATTTCAATATATATGTAATAATTATATGTGGATAAAGTATTAATATAAACATAGAATTTGTTTTGAGGAATTATGATATTGAGTGGACTTGGTGAGGTAGATCATAAGGAATTCATCATAGAAATTAAGAACAGAATTAATGGTGATTTATATTTAAAATATTTGAGTTATTTATGTATAAATTATGAAAAATGGATATAATTATACTGATGTGATTTAGTACCTGATTCATATTTTTTAAAAAATAAATAATTATTAGGGAGTAAGAAGGAAAATCCTTGATTATGAAGAATGTTGAATAATTGATGTGTATATATATTTAGTATCAATTGTTATGACATGGGGTTGTTTTACTAATGGTTTATAAATTTAAGGATGATAAAAAAATTTAAATCCATTATTATCCTTTTAATATTTATGTTATGTGACTACCTTGGTGGGATTAATTGACTTTTATTATATATTTGAACTATTTGTGTCCCGAAATATTAATTTTTATTAAAGTGGAATTTTTATTTGAGGGATAATGATTTTTTATTTCATTGAGATAATTTAAATTGTATTGATATAATTTATTGTTATTATTATCTCTAATTTTTAGTTAATTATTGTTTGTTATAACACCCTGAAATTTTTAATCATGAACATTATATTTCATAGCATATACGACATGAAACATGAAACTTAAATTAAAATGTAACCTCGTGCGGCATTCTAAAATATTTATTCTTAAATAAATTAAATCTCTTAAATAGATTTATTACAAACAGTAGGTAGTTTATATTTAGTTGTAGGCAACACCGGGATTTTCTTATCCTATATACAATACTCAGTTTAACTTTCCTAAAAAGTAACACAAAGTTTACACAAAATGTGAAATATTGTTAAAATATTATTATTTTTTATCAAATATATAACATAGATTTTATTTTTTTGGGTATAA
This sequence comes from Viscum album, assembly GCA_963277665.1. NCBI lineage: Eukaryota > Viridiplantae > Streptophyta > Magnoliopsida > Santalales > Viscaceae > Viscum > Viscum album. Next base: position 1,152,148,673 of record OY728122.1, read on the forward strand.
TTATTACTAAATCAAATATGAAAATTAATGATATCTATATATTATAATTAAAATAAAGTTCATTTAAAATAAAAAAAATCTGAAAAACTATATTTTTTTAGAAAATACAAATTATTTGTGAATTTCCACATAATTTAAAATTAATTTTTTACAATTTTATAAAAAATTTATTAAAAAATAAAAAATATTTTTTAAATCATAATATATAAATTATCTTAGGGTAAATTTTTTTGATATTTCTGAAATGCTTCATTTGTTGATGTATAGTGAAAACTAGTAAATTTAAATAGAAAGAATCCATTTTATTTTAATACTTTATAATGTTAAATTATATTTTAACTGGGATTAATGTTAAAATTGTTTAATTATATATCAATTTATTCAATTTATTAATTTTTATATATAATTTTGATATAATGGATTTTCAATCATTTGGGTGTTTTCTCTTTAAAATCCTCTTTCTCATTAAGTCTGCATGAATAATTTTAAATGAAAATTTTCCAATTATGAAGAATCAATTTGGAAAATTTTATTCCATATTTAGAGTTAAATAATTTATAATGTTTAATATGGTCAACATAATTTTCTACAAACATTCATAGTGAAAAAATGACAAATAAATTATCCCTCTAAAGGTAAAAATGGATTTACTATGGGGTATAACAAAAAGGATAAGGATTAAAATGACATACCAACATATAAAAATCCAATTTTATGGACATAATTCCAAATTATATTTCCAATTATTTAATATATGTCCATATGGAATCATTTTTTAGTTTAATGACTCTAAAATGTTTGATTCTTTTGGGAAAATTCCATGTTATTTCTTAGAGGGTTCCCCTTCCCCACTTATAAAAGGGCACACCCTCCCTTCATTTATTCACACCTCCGAATACTTTTTTCTAAAAAAACCCAAAAATATTATCTCCGAAACATCCCTAATAAAATTTTAGATCTTTATTTCCTCCCAAAAGATAATACCTATGGTCTCATAGTGGATATCCAAATGAGGTTTCTCATAGAGATTGTGATTAACTTAACAAATCCCTTCATTTAATTTCTTCTTTTTCCACTATAAATTATGTCATAAAAAATTAAAAATAACAACACTATTATACCCTATATATTGTGATTTAATAATTTTTATGTAATAAAAACTATCCATCTCCACTTTCCTCAAATGGGATGCGAAATTTTCATTTGTGTGTACGGCAGAATACATCCTCAGAAACTATTTTCATTCATTTTCCATAACCACCATTCACGGTTGAATATAATGATATATTTAAAAAAGTTATTTTATATTTATCATGTTACTATAATTATGTTATTTTAATATCACATATAACTTTTTAAGTTCTATGTAGTTTAAAATATTATAATGTTTCTCGTGTGTATTGTGGACTACCACCTAATGAAGTGATTTTATTCATTTATCAATTACATGTTACATGGAATGTAATAATGATAGAATTAATGAATAAAGGTCATATATGTGAGATTATATTTATTTTTTAAAATTAATATATCACCCAATTCCTTTACATATCACCCGTTAAGAAAATTATATCATCAAGCATGCCTATATACGACATACCGTCTCCCTGAAGTGATGTGATTCATATTCCACATCCATGTTCTATATATATATCTAATAATATTTCCAATCAGTAAGTATAATTTTTATAACATTAATATCAATTTTATATTTTTGATATATATTATATTCTGATTATCCTGAACTTTTATGACAAAGAGAGCATGATAAAACAAAGATATTAACACCAAAAATAATGAAAATAATGTAATATTATTATCAAATGGGTTTTAATATGTAATAAAAGGAAAAAATATGATATTCTAATTTTTACTAGGTTTTTTTATAAACTAATAACATGATTAAAAATATTATGAATTATTTTAATGCTCGTTCCACCAAAATGAAGCTTAATGTTAAGGATTTCATCTCAAATTACATTGCCTTGAGACATAATTATCATTATGAAATAATTAAATTTTATTTGGTGTATGTACTTCACCATTGAAAATTAATAACATAATTTATTAATAAATCATGGTATTTTAAGTTTTAGATTTAATAATTTTATCCAATGGGATTGGAATATAAAATTACAAAGTGCTACAGTTATTGACCAATATCACTTTCTTTTGTGATTGGTAACTATCTCTTAAAACAATCAATTTCTTATAGTCATATTTCGTTGGAAAATATATTTATCATAAATATCCATATTATCGAATGATTGATATGATTTTTTCTTAAACTCTATATCAATTTTACATATTGTTTTTACATTTAATGTAATTGGATTAACTTGGGAAATATTGATAAATTTATTTCCATTACACAATATTGGAATTTAAATTTAAGGAATGTTGATTCATTAACAAAATAAATTATTAGATATGTCTGGAATTGATTGGACCTATAGTGACGGGTGGGACCTAATATAATATTTCCCCTCAAGGCATCACTATGTCTTATGATACAAATTAAGTGTCCAAAATAATGGATTTTGACCAATGGTATTTATACTTTCTTGTGAAAGGTCATAATAGTGGAAGTATCATGATTCTTGATATCATGGAATCCAATAATTCTTTATTTACATAATTAATAATTTATTTATTATTATCCAATATATTTTGACGAAGATATTATTTATGTATTCATTTCATTCTCAATTTTTTTACTGAATACCTTGAGTTTCAATTATTTTCAATTCAATATTGATTATGCCTTATTAATTCATACTCTCAAGACATTTTAATGGAATGAGTGTTCATTTCTTTACCACTCTATATTAATTATTCATTAATGATCCCAAAATTATTTCATTTTACATAACCCTTACTAAGAATTTTGTCTCACCCTTCTATTTTTCCATTCCCTAGGATATGAATAAGAGATCTGTGAATGAATTTTCAAGTATATAGTTTATTTTTCTTTTGTTATGTTTTATGTTTATGTTTCCATTCCCAATATAAATTTTGTATCATTTAAGTATCCATTTGTACAAAACTAATAAATTGATCAATCATTAAGGATTAATTTAGCTCTATTTTTACCAATGTAATTATTGTAATACACAAGCTCTAGGATTCTAGGTTTCAGGTTGTTAATGTTATTACATTTTAGTAACATTATATGATTAAGGTAAATTGCATATTTTTAGAAAATATTTGATTCTATTTTATTAATAAATATTGAATTAAATTTTGGATGAATATATGATATTGCTGTTTCTTTAAAGATATAGTTTTATTTTGGGAAGATTTGTATAATTTCAAGAATATATTATCTGAATTTATGAGTGACTAATATTTCATGGGGATAAATGTTACAGTGATCTTAGAAGAATAAAGGATTATTTTTGGGTTTCAAATTTATTCTATCTTATTAATGGAATGATTAATATTTAAATTTTGGTTTTATTATTGGATTCTTGTGGATTAATATATTATTTCATTAAAATAAGGTTTATTAATTTGGGATATTATCATAACTTTTTATAACCATTTGGTTATCAATTATATCCTAAATGTGGGTATCATAACTTTTTATCCTTTGGTGGATCTTATGATCCATTAGTAGTTAACTCTAGTTCTTTATGAAAAAAAAAATCACACTTGAATATCCATTTCATAAAGTGAGAGATGAAATAAATTTTCCAAAATTCTATTCAAAACCAAATGATGATATATTTGTAATGAAATAGAAATAAATTAGGTTATTATGTATTATCCTATTCAATATATTGATGATTAAAGATACCTCAAATCTAAAAAAGAATAGTGAATTTGAATATTTTATGCTTTTATGATGATTTAAAATGAATTTAATGTTTCTTATATTCTCAATAAATTATATCATTATTTCGTAAATGGATATTCATTCCATTTACTTATTTCCACTTCTCTCTAATGTTACCTATATTGGGGAAACTGATTATATGTTATTCTGTATGGCCTTCAAATTTCTCTTCACCTTTTTTCTAAATGATTTTTTATTATTCCTTTATATGATGTGGGTTTTAAAATAATGTATTTTAAAGTATAAAACAATATTTAATGATTACACATGTTATCTTTACCTCTATGAAACAGATGTTGAGAATAAAATGTTTCAAACCCTTTATGTGGGACACAAGATAAACATTTTGAGTACACAATTTCCTTTAGGGGGTTGAATATAACACCTCATGATTATTTAATTTATTTAATTTAAATGGATATAGTTTATCATATACTCTGATACAATCAACATAAAACTAAAATGAACCATTATACATTTATTAAAAATAAAATATTATAATAAATGATAAACATTAATACATTATGTGAATTCAATATAAAACAACAAGGATAAAAGTACACATGTATTAAATGAAAGAATATATATGTATACCAAAAACATTAAATAATTATCCTCAGGGATCTCCATGAATATTTTTATACCAACTTGAATAATATAAAAAAATTAATGAATTGGTAATACAATAAACATGATGAGAGATAAGTATATAAAAAAATTTATTAAATCATTCAATGATATATATATATGCAATATGGCCATTATATATTTTATTATTTTAAAAATATCCATTATATATATATTAATAAATATTTATGTTTATATAATTTCAATATATTTAAAATCATTTTTTGCAAGTGTAGATAAAAGATGTATTTGTTTTATAACATATTCATTATTTGTGAAATGTATTTTTATCTTATAAGATAAAATTAATAACTATCAATTAAATTCATATATTTACTAAGTATCATTTTTACAGGGTTTTAAACTTTCATTAGATAATTTTCATTAAAAATAAAATACATTCACTATAATTTTAACCATTATTAATATGTATATAAAATCATGTTTATGCTTATAAATTCATTTCTCAAGAAAAGTCATTTCTCTAACATATTAATGGATTATTTTAAAATTTATTTCCATCCATATTATGAATTTAATTCAATAAAATATATTACATAATTTTCAAATAATATTTAAAATTTTTAATTGAGTCACATTTATTTGTTGTCATTATGAATTGTAACTTTGGAAAAAAGGTATGTTACTGTAGTAAGAGTTAAATTTTTTTAAAAGCATTAAAAACATTATAAGGTTTAAAATCACTTAAATTTTTCTAGAAAACATATTATATGGTACTATTATTCCCCTATATAATATAATATTTTAATATTATCCATTTTTGATCCATTTTTCATGAGTATGACATTAATATATTTTAATAATTTGTGAAATTCAAAGTCTAGCATCTTCATCACATATAAAAAGAAAGCACCTGACATCCACCATCTATAATCATAGACTCTATTTTCTTGTAAAATACCTACCCAAGTTAATTTATAAAATCCCTACCCACATCCTAGAGTTATATATTTGATCATGATACCAACATAATAATGTTTTAGGTATAAACCTGAAGCGGTTTTCTAAAGAAAATGTATAGTTCTTAGTTGAGTGTTTTATTTTTATTTATTTTTATACCTCATTAAATCATATAACAACCATTATAATATAATTAAATAAAATTATAAAATATGATGAAATGTCATTATTTTTATGGTATAACCATTTTCCATCTAATAATCCATTTTATGTAAAATGAAATCTTCTTTCTAGCGGACCTCCGCTGTGAAAATACGATGTATATCATTTTTCATCACCAAATATTATGGTTAATAATAATTATCTAACCAAATGAAATAATATGAAATATATGTGATATAATTTTCATTATCTAATGGTAAAAAAGTTTTATAATTCTGTATTTAAAAATCCCATGAAAAATACAATACAACACTCATGCATTCGGGTAAACTATCCCCTCTTAAACCATTGCATTGTTTTCATCACCAAATCTCATATATTAAATATATAAATGGATTTATATAAATAATTCTACATTGAAAATATAATTATAATTTTAAAAATAAAAAATAAAAAAAATATTTTCTTGCACTCATGTTTTTTTAGAAATGGAAATGTTACTTTTGTGTATGTACGGACTACTATATATTTTTTTTAAAGTAATTAATTTTTCATGTCCGGCTTCCATGGTTGGATAAAAAATTTTAATGAATATACATAAATCATAATTATAGAATAATTAATATTATGAAAATTATCATCCCATAATCATTTTAACAATATTCAACCTACCAAACACATTTTGGACTTATAAACCAAACATCCTCACAACATATAAAGTAAAAGTAATTAATTAAGTGATTAAGTATTACATGGTAATAAGATAAATAAAAGAAAAATTAAATTAAATTTTCATCAAAAATAATCTTATGAATTTAAATAATTAAAATTTATTTTTTATTCTGGAAGATAAAGAACATACAATCTAATTTAGACACATGGTAAGGGATTTCTCTTCAAATTATTATTTTAAAATTTATAATGATTTTTAATTTATTTTTAACGCATAACAATGTTCTATAAAATTTTCATTTATTCTTAATAATGTAATAAAATTTATGATTAAATTCATTTTAAACCATTTCATGATTTCTTCAAGACAGTTTTAAAATAAGTATTAAAAAAATTTCATACTTACGATATTTTTTAAATTTCATACAAAATAGAGAAATCAATCTTTCTAAACAAAATAATCTTAGGAGTAATTTCTCAACATCCTAATTTACATTCTTTGATAGGATTAAATATCAATTTTTCATTGTATTTAATATAAAATTACAATTTACCTTTATTTTTGTAAATTTTTAATGTGTTTTAAGAGAAAAAGGTTTTTTATCTATTTTTTAGAAGAATCCTGATAAAGGCTCGAAAATTTGTCAAAATGAATAATTTATTATATTTTTGGATGGAAATTAAAAAATATATGTTTTTTATGAATTTTATAGTCTAGGGAATGTTTTTATGAGGATCAGGTAGCCCGTTATATTTCTCTATTTCCTTATGTAATGATTATAATCTCCAGATAATTGTGTTGTAATTTACCAAGTAGTTTAGTCCACTTTTAAGGGTTAATCTATGGGTTATTTTAAGGATTATATAAATAATATATACCAAGGAACGAGCATGACATTTCTATTTTTGGTAAATAATTTTCATGTCAATATTTTATCTACATAATATAATATATTAATCCTATTTTAAAAGAATTATTATTCCCTTCAATGGAAAAAATGTACATTTTTATGAAAATATTTTTCATGGGTATTCTTCAGTTATTACATAACCCCCATGAGTGTTAGTTTCCCTTTATAATTTTCTATAAAGAGTTTTATGAAATATTTTTTGTAGAAAATCATCTCTTATGTGTATGTAAATATTTATTTCTGATAAAACATTTTTTTATTAAATTAATGCTCTCATATATGATCTCATGGTATGAAAATGAACAAAGGTGTTTATTTCATCCTTTAATATAATATATTTTCTCTCATTTCATGTTCTAAATTTTTTTCATATGGTTTTATTGATTTTTAGGAACAATAATATAGTAAGGTTTAAAATTATAATGAGTTTCCAATAAAAGACAATTTTCATCATTTTTAAATTAATGTATTGTTAAAAAATATATAATGGGTTGATGATTATATGTTTTAATTCATAGGTTTGTTATAAAAGGACAATAACCAAAATCTATAAAAATATAAACTGAAAATATCATTGTGATTGTAATAAAATGAATTACTAAATTAAAAATCAATAATATAAAATGTTTTGCGGCTATTTACTTAATGTTGGTGAAACAAATACAATAGATCAATTTTATAGAGTCATAATATTATTTTCTATAATATGATCAATAAGAAAAAATCACTAACATTTTCCTTCAGGGTTTTCATTGGTAGAATGGGGATTGATCAGATTATGGAGAGGTGGATTCTTGGTTTTTCTTTTTGGGGATGTGTGTACAACTGACTATCATTGATTATGGGTTTGGTGAGGTTTACTCATATATCAGCCTTGTGGTTATGGCCTTCTTGACTATTGACCATCATCAGGGGGCTCGGTTTGGTTCTTAGTTGTCGTCTTCTATAGTGGTGTCCAATAATGGCGATGGTGTTGAAACCAGCACTAGACTGGTCATATGAGATGGGTCTCTGGAATCATATTTTCTTATACCTCAAGATTCCACACTAAATTTTTAGGATCTCATGTGATGGTAAGAATCATAATTCATGACTTATCTATTTGGTGGTCACTAATGTGGTGTGATCTCAGTGAAGAAAATGTTTTCATTTCGTAGGTAGTGGACATTTTACATAGCTCAGAGGGATATGGCTCTGTTTACATAGGAATTTTTCATCACCCATAGTGGATGTTCACATGAACTATTATTATGTTTGTTGGGGTCTATGTTTTTATGGATCTAGGCCTTCGGTAGACATTATTAAAATTCATTCCAATAGGATTTTGGTCTAGCGATAATGGGCTTATGGCTCATGCTTCTAAATTTTTTTCAAGGGACTTATCTGAATTTAACATATTAATGTTTTCTAGGCCTTTTGGGACATTCAAATTTTATTTTATGACATGTACTCTCTTTTTCATAACCATCCATAGTAGTGGTTTCGTTTTTATTTTAAATCAAGGTTAATTTCCCAAAATCATTTCAAATATTCTCTAATGTAACCACTACTAACTGACAAGAAATAGTTTCAATCAATAGTTCTAAAGGTCCTAAGTTTCTTGAATTATTATTTTAATCTCCTTTAAAGAGACACAATGTACCATTATGATAATTAATTTTTAATCATTGCAAAAAAATGTAATACTTAAACCCATCTAACCAAACTGTTCATACGATAATGTCAAAGATATCAGTGTTCAAAACAAAAAAGTACCAAAAAAATAGAATCCATCGATTGTTATAAAATAAGAAACTCATTTAAATCCCCCACACTCTCACTAACTATGAGGTTTCCATACACTCATCATGTGTTTCATCATCTCAATAAGAAATATCATCCTATTAACAACACATGAAATAAAAAAATATTTTGATTCACCGATATCAAACAAAACTACCATAAGTGTTGATTTAAAAAGAATGCTACCTCATACAGTCAAAGGGAATGATTTGATGCTCCATGACTATCTCTTGGCATCAAATAACTGGTTTCTCATTCTTATATGTTCATTGTTTCATTATTGTGTTTGCATCACCTAAAGAGTCATGGTGTTCTCGGAATCACCCTTGCTTACTCAGTTTAGAAGATGAGAACTATTCTAATGTAACCATCATTTTGGATCATAATATGTCCAAGACACCTTATATATATTTCTCGTAAATAAATTTTTATCATTATTGAAATAATTCTTTTCATGTTAATCTAATTATTGTTCTTTAATTATTTGGGTAGTGATTTACAATACTGCTTCTTATACTCTAACTAACAAAATTGGGGAAATTTGGCTCATTACTGGGGAATATATGAAAGTTAACTAATCCCATTGTCTGGCTCTATGATTTAATGCCTCATTGGATATATATTTACTTATTACTCTTTTTTATAGAATTATATTTCATATATATTCCTAGTTAGACTAATATAATTCATCTGGTAGGATTCCCTGTAATATCCTTTTACTCTATTTTCACTCTGTTAACCATTTCCATTTAATTAGTAACACGAATCGCTACTATCATAGAATGAATTTCTAGTTGTAGGCAAGATAAAAATATGGGTACCTTCATTGATTCACTAGTAGAAAAATCTAGAGAGATAAAAAAAACTTCATAAACATAGTTTTATATTCTATGATAGATATATTTTTCTACTTAAAACAAACTAAAATTTTCTTTATGGTTATCTAGAAGGTGTCTATGTAGAAATATTTTTGAAAATTTCTTAAAATACCCTGAATGTAAGGCTCTGGTCATATTTTTCTTACATATCTAAATCCCAACATTCCCCTTCAAGATCCTCCAGTATGTAGACCGCTATATTTACCTATATATCTCTTGGGGTTCCATGAATAACAAATATCTTATTCATTCCTCTAATCCACATATTTACATTTTCATGTATGGAATCCCCATGAAATATTAGTGGATTCTATATTTGAATTTTCATAGAATGGACCATATTTAGGGGTTCATCATTTATATTTCCCTTATTAATAACATAAAAATCCTCAAAATTATTCTGATCAGGCTATTGGTTAACCTATATTTTACTGGAAAGAAAATTTGTTGTATCCTCTTCATATTATTTACTAGGTCTTCTAATTATAGTAATTTAATTGTTGATATAAAACACAACTCAGAGATAAATTTCTTGTAAAAAGATGTCTTAGGATATTAAAATCACATAATGTAACAATAATTATAGACGTTTCTCAGGCATCGTCAAATATAGTATGATCAATGTAGTCTAAGTGGTAATACTCTTTACTATTGCATGATATGCACCAATCATTGGATAAACCCATAATAATGACATGAAAACACACCAACTGGTGACTAAAAAAATTTGTACCTAAACCACCCAAGAATCTTGAAGTTCTTCAAAAAGATTTTAGTGATATATTTTTATTCCATACATTTCAAGCATTGTAATTTCTAATATCCTTGATAACAACCCAATATAAAACACCAACCACAACTGATACCATTTATATTAAATCGACCCAAATCATTGTCTTGGAAAGGGATGAGGTTTCACTAACCTTAGGTTATTTCCACAATACACAAAATGGTATAAATAAATTTCAAGGGCTTAATAAGACATTAAGGGATTGTTTTTAATTTAATAACAACCTTTAAAGAAACAAATAAAGTCTATATAACCAAATCTATATTATGTTTGAAGTGTAAATAGTTAAAATAAAAACAAAAATAACAATAACAAAAATCATCGAAGTCCAAAAAAGGTAAATAACAGAATCGAAATAAAGATAAAAGACATCCCAATGTAGAAAAATTGACATGAAGTGATTTCGTCCACTTCACATGGTACAAAACAGCTCCTCCCACCATTCAGATACTGTAGCATCATAATTTTTAAAAATATATATAAGAGGAATTTCAATTTGAAATGGAATGAACAAAAAATTATACACACAAACCAAATTGGAAATGTAGGGGTGATTAATCATTCCTAGTATTCAATCCCTAAGACTCTTCCAAAGAAACGACACTAGGAAAAGAACACATTTTCTCACACATCACAATATAAATAAAATAAAACAGAATAGCATCAAAAGAAAATTTTCAAAATTAAACTATTTAACTTAAATTAGAAAAATATTATATATTTATTAAACATGGAATACTCATTCTATGTTTCATAAAAAATCACATATATGCATTGATATTTCTAATACTATTGACTGGTAACTATTCCATCTAATAATTTGTCCATTAGTGCTATTCCTACAAATACCTCTTGTTTGTATCCATGTTCTAAAAAATGGACATGAAAATTGAAAATTAACATAGACCAATCAATTTAAAATAGGTTCTCCCATCCATTTATTTCAAATAACTTGATTCATACTAATGAAACATTAAATAAATCATTTTTATTTTTCAAAACTAATACTATAATTTAAAACCATATAATTAATGTGTTTTCCAAATACCATTCCAATTACAATGTTATTCAAATATAAAACCAAAAGAGTTTTCCATAAATAAATCATCCGATGTTCACTTTGAAAATCAGGGAAAATAATTTTTGAAAAACTAATATTTTATTTTTTAGAATAAATTGAGAATGCGGATAAGTCACTCACCTCATGACAGATCTTTTCCAAATTGAAGAATCGGGATGCAATCTAGATGATCCAGGTTCTCATTCTCATTACATTAGAAAATACCTAAATTATGTTTTTATAACACTATCGATCCAATATATTTAGGCATAGAAACCATGATATAAGGTTATGTTCAATGAAAAATGATAAAATCTATAATAAATAGACAAATAAATGTAGCATGGGTCACTTAACTTCAATCTATTAGAACCAAAATAATTAGATCTAATGAAATTGGGTTCTAAAAGGTGTAGAATTTCAAATATAACTTATATTATCCCTAGAGTCTGAGATCTGTTTTCAATAGATGATAATTAGATTTTTTATTCATGAAGTGGAATAATAATCTAAAATTACAATGTTATTAATTTCGACACTGGGTCATACCACTCAATTTAAAAACAATGTGTTAGTATGTAACTGTTACTAGACAACACCAAGGGTCTCTTGGTTTTTCCAATGGTTTTAAAAACCACTCTCGAAATGTTCAAAAATATATTTTCACTAATCTCCCATATCCTATAGTTTTCTACATGATTTTTCGAAATAGTCTTCCAAACATGTACCCCAAAAACACTTCCAAACCACAATAAAACAAATAAATGTCTCATATAAATCAACCCCAACTACGTATTACATAATAATAAATAAAAAAATTAATATCAACCTAAAACCATGGGTGTTACATACAAATAAATATTTTTATGTTTGATCAACTACACATCTTATGATCTTCCCTAAAAAGAAAACATAAGGTCCTCACATGGACAGAGATGCTCACAAAAGGAGTGAGTATAAATTCAGTAGGGTATCACCTAGCACCAATATTAAATATCAGCATATGTATGTGTATACATAAGGAATATAAATAACTAAACAAACATACTAGTTGATTTATCATATTCTTAATATTCCACCATGACTATTGGTTGATTACATATATACATTAGTTTTTTGAGTGCTAACTAGGTCAACCCGACACTGATTTTTAGACTATTAAACTTCATGTCAGGCCATAGGGTCGTCACACCAAATGATCGAACTCAGGTCACGCTACATGGGATAAAATTACATCACATCCCTACATTTATTTGTTTAGGGCTCAATTACAATCCAGACCAATCCTTTAACTCAATTCAGGACATAGTTTTTTCGTACCGCTTCCATTTCTTATAATGTTCCGAAATTTATTTAATGAAATTACTTTTTTTGAATCAATAAAATTTTTTATTAAGAAATGTAGCTATAGAAAAAATATCCACTACTTTGGTAATTTTGTATTATTATAATATATATCTTTTCATATTTCAAAAAACATTAAGAATTATAATTTTTGATAATATAGTTGGTGTTTAGTGGTTGTTGATATTTGTATATTATGGGTCATGATTAAATCCAATTGATGAAGATGGAAGACGCAATGGCCACGACCAGTTGTATTATAACCTATGAATCTCATTTATTGATACTTCTGAGGCATATGGAATCATTTGGCTTTTACCTTAACAAATAAAAAGCTGAAATTCAACAAGTGGAGTATGAAAAAAACCATTTTTGGGAGAAGATAGAGATAATCGATATCACATCCCAAACCATGTTTTGTAAACCATCGCAAAAATCACCCTTAGATTATATTTTTCTATAATATGGGGTTTTTTATCTTTACCCAAGAAATAATCATTTGAATGTTTTACTTTTTAAGAAACCAGTTATTATGTGTATCCCTTTATATTTATAAATTTTCAATTATTGTAAAATATGTTTTATTAAAACATATTATTTCAAGAAGAAATCAAAATTGGATTTTTGGGAAATAAAATGTATCAATTAAGAAAATATTTTAATAATTTCAATAATTTTTTAAATAAATAACATTTTAAAAAAATTATTATGATAATTATTTAAATATAAATGATAATATAATTTAATATATTGTAATGTAATTTCTCTATAAGGTCCATAAAGTGGTTAATATCAAAAAAAATTAATACTTTTGCAGTAAATATTGATTTTGATTTAAAACAAAAAATCCTCATATTTTGAAAATTATTTTGATGATATAAGTATTATCTTTTGAATCTATATGTATAAATTATCCAATATTGCCTTTTAATTATATTCTAAGTTATCAATTGTTTTGTAATAAATTAAAAATGGTGTAAATATACCATATATATTTTTTTCATAATAACGGTTCAAAAGTGATTTAATAAATACGATAAAGGTAATACATCCATGTTCAAATATATATTTAAACTTTAAATATATTTATTTCTCTAGTAATAAGATTAATTTTATAAACCATTAATGATTCCTCCAAATTTTATATTATATTTTATGGTATTATAATCAATTCTATATAAACATGACTCATTGACATTTCCCTAAGGGTGTTATTTAAAAGAGTTGTGTTCTTGGCCACATAAATTTTTTAAAAACAATTAAATATGAAAGAAACCATGGGAAATAACCATGGTATGTTTATTGATTTTTATTATTATATCATATATAGTCTGAAGTCTATGTCTAGAAAGTAATAAATAATTCCTCCCATATTTTCTATAAATATCCACCCATCCTCCCATTCCTATTCACTAAAAACCTTTAGATCATGATGTTAATCACCCCATCACACTCTAATTTCCTACAAAAGGGTTACCAAACTCTTATGATTCACCACACCATCTTCTAAAGGCACCCTTTTAAGGTAAGGTTTCCTCTCCTCTTCCTCTTTATTCATGTGCTTTATTTTAAATACACAACACTGGTTTCAAATTTTCTATATTGTAATGTCTTTTTAGAAATATAATTACTATCCATACTATGAAAAAGTAAATATATACCACCTAAAGCTCTCATTAACCCCTTGTTTCAATCACAGTGAACACACATTATGCAGCTGAAATTATCATGCGATTTTCTATTCCAAACATTTTCATAGTGAATACCTATCCCCATCAACATTCAATGATATTAACCTAGATATACCCATACACCACTAAATTGGTACTACTATATATCTATCCATCATTATTTAATCCCAACATGAATATGGATGAATAAAATTATTATTTTGTAAGATCTATGTGGTACACAAATGTGTGTACAAGATATGATTGTTATAGGTGGGCCCATATTTATATAACCCTCCAATTCATTGAGTAATGTTTTTATCTCATGATGTACCATGTTAAATGTATAGTATTTTATACAAGTCAAACATTTTTTTTATGCCTCCATGTTTACTGCTATATTATGTTTATGAATACATGTTCTATGTTTCCTGAACATTTCTATGTTACCTTCATGGTATCATCATATATAATGCTTTAATGATCATGTTTATGATTCTCACCCAGTTTATGTCTCATTTATTTTACACTTAACTAAATTTTATTACTTTCAAAATTTTATTATTTGATTATTCCCTTATGTTTCTTTATATCTCACTCATTCCTCGTGTACGTCCTAAGGTTATCCCATACAATATTAAAGGATCAGTTGAAAATAAGGGCGTGTTTTTGTGTTTTTAAACAATGTTGTCATACCCATTTATCATGTTAATGTTTTATATTCCTTATTTCATAAAGAATCCAATCCACATGACCTTTATGGATTTTATTATGGGTATCTTTATGTAATAAATCCCGAATTAAGGTGTATAAAAGATATGTGTTGTCGTAGTTTATCTTAGCGGAAGGTCTAGTTATTTATTGGGGTTACAATTAGAGAACCATATAAAATCCATGGTAATTATATTAAACATATGAAAAATCCACTAATGATTGATAAATTACAGTGTATTTGGTTTCTTAGAAACGAAATCTATATCTGGATTCTACAAGTGGATTTTTCTTTAACAGAGTTGTACCTTGGGGTAATAATACCAAAAACTATGTGTTGTTTATTGAAACAACCATCACCTAGTTCATGATAAATAGACCTTACATTACACTTATTTTGATACTCCTAAGGTACTTTTTTTGATAAATTCATAATCTCTCTATTAATTATTATTATGGGAACATTATTTCCCATAATATTTTATTATTGTAAATAGACTATGGATAATTTATATTAAAACCTATAAATTCATATGTTAAGTAATGTATGTCCTTTATGAGTCCTCCCATCAACGTTCATAGTTACCCTTTTGTGCTTTTTTTATTCTATCACATCGCTAATTGTTAGACTATTTTATTCAATGGATGGGAATAGGAGGAACTTAATCAACATATAATGAGATTAGTAATATAATGGCTTCCGATATGAGATTTACAACTATATAGATGTATGAGTCTAGAATTTCATTAAAATAATCTCTCAATTAACTCTAGTTTTGAATTGAAAATTGAATTTGGGGAAATCCCATGACCCCAAATAAATGAAATGTTTCAATTAACGTCTTTATATGGTAAAGGCCTCCAAAAGTTAGTGGTTATTCTATTCCTTTCGTCAAAAAATAATGGATCAACTCCAATGAAAAAAACTATTTTCCATAATTCAGTTTTCTGAACAGGGTATGTTCATATTGGTTGTTTATTATATGGAAGGATAATATATTCATTGGTTAATGTTGATAGACAATATAAATCTTGAGCTAGAGAATGATGAGATGGAGTAGAAATAATTCGAGATATTTTTTTGGATAAATATTCCCCTATACCTCTCTAAAATAAAATATAGAGGGATATCATTGGAATCAAATAAAATGATGATGAATCCATTAGGGAATACAAGGATAAATTCAAAATATATTCGTGACACACATACAGAATTTTCGTCTACCATAAAAGAAAATTTCAATTCTTATTTAGTGGGATAATGTTTATTCTATGAAAATATTTATTGATTCAAAAAATTGACAACTATTAGGAAATTTATTGGTGTACACTCTTTGTTGAAATGGAAATCGTAAAATCTCAAGGGTATCCCAGGTTTAGGGATAAGACGAGTATAATAGATTCAATATTCATGGATTTTTGGGTAAATATCATAGTGTAAATAAATTCCAATGTCTCCCTTGTCAAAAGTGTGGGAAGAATAATCCTAGAAATTTCATGAAGGTGGCAATGAAATGATTTATTTTTGTAAATTAATCGAACCTCTCCAGAAAATTCCAATGGGACAAACCCACTAATTTTATAAAAGAAATTATTTCCCTTGTCAACCCCCAGCTAGTTGTACAAAATTTTAAAAACAATAAATAAAGTAACTATGTGAATTAATGAATTAATACATGGTTTTTTAATGATTATTTATTGCAAAATCTCCAATGTCTAGATCATGATATTGTACATATACATTAAAAAATATTGATGTGGGACCCAAAAGTGATGTGGTGATAGGTACACTAGTTATCAATGGAAATATATTTATCTTTCTATTTGATTCTTATTCTACAAATTCCTTCATATTGTGCAACTTTAGTAGAGCTTTTCAAACACCAACTAAAACTATAATTGGATCTTTCTATAAAAATATAAAATGGGGGAATCATGCATCCCAACAATATAACATATCCCGTATCCATATTTTCATGATGAAATTCTAAGAAAAACTTGTGATGCTCCGTTTAGAAATATCCAATGTAATTTTGGGCAAGGATTGTGTTTCCTTTTATATAATGAAAAAAACTTCCATGATATGGAATTCACCCCTCATATCTAAAATCACCATCTTATTATGTACATGTTCAAGAGGAAGGATGAATCTAATTTTGTAACATCATCTAAATAATCGATACTTTTTTACATTATGAGTTTGAATACCTAGGTCAAAAATTAAAGACTAAGGAGGAATATCATTCTTGATGACATAATGATTGTAAGAGAATATGTTTATGCCATTATAGAATAATTTTCAAGTCTTCCTCCAAGTCATGAGAATGATTTTTCAATCGATATAATAATAATATTTTTTCTAATATACATGACTCTATCTAGATTGATCACTATTAAATTTTATGAGATAAACAAGAAGAAATATTATAATATGGATAAATTATTTATACATCCAAGGTCCTTACCATGGGGTGAAACAATACTCTTAATCAAAAATAAATATGGTTCAATTCGACTCTTTTATGATTTCCATGATTTTATCAAGGTCATGCTAAATAACAATTATAATCAACCATTGATAGATGACTTGTTAGATTGGATACATTAATTCTAGTATATCTCTTGTGGAACATCGATTGGTATATTATTAGGTAATGTTAATGAATGATGTTATCCTTAAGTATTTCTTTTTATTCTTGGAATGGGTAATATTATTTCATATTGATTCAATTTGGAATCACTAATGCTCCAGAAATAATTCTGGACAGAATGAATAGAGTCTTTTGGATTACCTCAATAAGTTCACGGTACCCTTTATAAATGATATTTTTATATATTACAAAATCAAAGAAGAACATTAGGATCATTTGAATGTTTACTTTAGACCATGTGGAAGGAAAAATTGTGTGTGATGTAAAGTAAAAGCGTGTTTTGGGTAGAAATGCTTACAATCATGGGGAATGTTATCTCCAAAAAAGTTATATATATGGATGCATAAACAATATGGTAAATTTATTGATGTAACATACCAACTTATATAAAGGAGACCAATAGTTTCATTGGATTAGCTAGGTATTGTCATTAATTTTTTAGAAACTTATCACAATTTCCAAGCCAAATAACCGAGAAAAATTAGAAGAGAGTAATGTTTTTTGAGACTGATAAATGAAAGAAAAACAATAAATGTTAAATAATATGATTATTACTAAAATTAAAGTCACATTTCCTACTTGGGGAAGGATTGGTGATCTACACTGATGGATCCTAAAATGGATTGGGTTGTGTACTCATGAAATATGAAAAAGTGAAAGCATATGCCTCCCACCAATTAAAGATCCATGAGAATAACTACCTAATGCATGATCTGGAATTGGTTGTAATGATCGTTGTATTTAATTTTTGAATACATTGTTTCTATGTGGATAATTTTGACATATATATACAGATCATAAATCCTCAAGTATATATTCACACAAAATGAACATAATATGCACCTATAAAGGTGGTTAGTGCTTATCAAGTATTATGATTGTCCAACCCATTAGTATCATGGTATGGTGAACAAATTTCTAGATTCTCTGAGTAGAAAGGATTCTTCAACCCAATCCATGATGAGGATTAAAATGGATTCAATATTCTTGGACATGAAAAGAATGTAAATGGGAATAGTATAGGGATATTTAACCTTCCTTGATCAAATAACTACCAAACAATCCATTCTTGATAGGATAAAGAGCCCTCAAAATATTATGTGGATCTATGGAAAAAGGTAATGAATATTTCAATGTTCAAAATTTATATAAATTGTGTTATATGGCTTGTAATGTAGATATGTGTCCCATTAAAACCAGAGCTAATGATGGAATTTATACATGATGTGCACAGCCCATACTTTTATATTAATTGATGAAACACTAATATGTGTAGATATTTGATTGAAAAAATATGGTGGGATAACACAAATTGGTAGATTTATTATTTTGTATCTGAAGTCATGATATTACAATATATAACGACTTGGATTTCCCCTATATTATTTTGAAAAATTATTTAGGAAACATTCAAGACATAAAACTAAGATGGTGTGGGATTATGAGGCTCAGTGTTCCTAGATCAATTCATCGAAAAATGTTAGTTTTTTTAATATAATTTGTTCATGAATTTCATAACAATGTAAAATATCATTTAAATGGGTACTTGGATGACAATTATTAGGGTATCGTTGAGCTCAGAATGGGGTCTTTACCCTAGGCACAACTAAACATTGGTCAGAATGGGTCATCTAATGAAACATTCACCAAGGAAATAACAATAATTAATATAAATAAATACAAAAAATTATATTTAAATCCTAATATCTCATAAATGGTGACTCGGATTTGAAATCCATGACCAATATTGAATTCATAATTTGGTGTTTTCCCTAAAAGAGGCCTAACATCAACTGGTGCAGGTCGGCTTTGAAAAATTGTTTTTAGACATTTTAATGATTAAAATAAACTATGTGTTTATTAAATTTTAACGTTATATTGAAAATAATACATTTTTTATTTTAAATGAATATCTAGGAATTTACCCATGGTTAGGCTCATAACCCTATAAATTCCCTAATGATAATGGAGAGAATCCTTAGAGAATTCTCCCAACTGCAATGAAAAATACAAGAATGGTAGATTGTTCTTGATAGATTTCCAACAGAAATAAATCATAAATAGTGAATGATCCATATCATAGGTAGGGAAGCTGTTTCATTTTTTATTTTCCCAATTATTAATTTCCATGATGGACACGGGTCAATCTACAAACAGATTGATCCACAGTTCGGTCATTGTTTCATGATGGGATATTTATGAAATATTTTTGGGAGATTAGTTTGTTATCATTATTTATTAATCTAACAATAATTGATTGAGGAAAATATAGAAAAGTTTTGTTTCCTTTCCTTAGGGTGTTATTTGTGCTTTTATATCCCCTATTCATGGATTTCTTCACCATTGGACCTTCGTGGACGTGGCTTGACTTACTGAGAGGCTATAAACGCAATCAGACCCCTAGATTCAAGGGAAGGTGAAATAAAGGTTAGATCTGTGTCGATCATGACCTGAGCATAACCAATATCCCATTTTATTATAAATAAAATCATTGTAGGTGTCTCGATGGTTTATAGAAGGGACCACCGGCATGGTGGTCCAATGAGGCGACACGGCGGTCTGGCAAGGCTGTGAGATGCATCCCGGTGACTAGAGGTGATGGTGGCCGTAGAAGGTGATGTCAGGCCATGTGGGAAATGGAGGGGGATATGTGCGATGATAGTGGGCAATGTATGTTCTGCTCATGGAATGTGGTTGTGCCACTGGATGTTGCGGTGACAGTGGTTGCATGAGATGAGGACGGAGACCGCGTTGACCGGGCTAGACAGCCCGTACGTGAGTGGGCCAAGCTAGGGTAGGTGGGTCAGGGCATGGTGGAGTGGGTCGGGCTAGGCTCAATGGGTCGAGTCAGACCACACAGTTCGAGTTGGGCTTAGTAGGTTAGGTCGGATCTAGGTCAGACTTGGGGTGACCAAGATTGAGCTAGGCCACAATCAACCACAGTGGACAGCCATGAGACGTGGTATCTCAAGCTGTCGTGCAGCCGCGACAGATGAGGGTGGCCAACTATGGCCGCTGAGGTTATTCAACCTCTGTGGTTGATCACAGTAGCAGGGTGGGTGGCCAACCACGATATTCAATTGTGGACGTGTTGGACCAACTGTTAGTCGGTCCACTTGCCTAGTGACCATCCATCCTTTGAAATGTCAAACCCCTATATAATTCAAGTGTTGAACCCATTTGATGATCCTTCTATGGGGTTGGGACCCTTAAGATGTGATAGCCTTTTAGAGATATCCAAAGTTGGTTTTAGGAGTTTTCATATGACCTAATGGCTTGAGGGGTTAGTTATCCTCGAACAACCAAGCTTTGAGGAAAAACTTTTTGTGGCTTGTTGTGACCTAGAGATTATGTGTCTTATTGAAAATTTGTTCGTTATAGAGACTGTGTGTATTATGGATATTATGTGTCTTTTTGAGACTATTATTATTATTGAATTGATTAAATATAGATGTTCTTGATATATTTTTTTGACATATAACTCTGTGGAGCTAACTATGCTTTCCATCAATGTATCTCATTTGTGGTATTCCTTCATGGTATTTTTGTAGTGTTTCTTTGTGGTTTTAGATTATCCTACTGAGTATGGTTTTACTCACCCATACAAGGGATTTACCGTGACATTTTGTTTCTTGTGTAGATGATAAAATCTTCAATGGAGTTCCAGGAAGACCAAAACAAAGAGGTTCCTTGTAAGATCGGACATTCCAAGATGCATTCTAGAATATTTTCTGAAAAAAGTCCCAGTACCTCTTAATTTATTGGTTTGATGTGTGGCTGCAGACTCTTTTCAATTAGTGGGTTTGTTTTGGCCCTATTTTAATTCTAGTACATTAACTGATGTACTCTTATTATAGGATATAGAGGTTTTCATGCATTGTTTACTTATTGATTTTACATTTTAGTATTTGTGTCTTGGAGATGTTTGTGTGTGAACAGGTACTTCTAAAAATGCATCATAATTTTTGGATTAGTGTACTCATTGCTAGTCACCATCCCTTTGCCTATTGGATTTGGGAATGGGGTAGTCATGACATGATCCCCTTTCATATGGTTCATGAAAAAGTGGTATCAAATGAGGACTGTCCTACTTTCAAACCATGATTCAATGAGGTTGGTTTGAGGCAATGGTGTTACGTGTTTGAATATTGGATATTAGGTCGGGTAATCTAGTGTTGGTGTAGTTTTTGATATATTCTTACACTAGTAATTTGGGTACCTTCTTATTGAATAGGTACGTGAAGAAATTGGTTGCAAGGAAAATAATGTTACATGAATCATATAATAATGGGTTGTGTTTTCCATGTCCTTCATGGGTCATATCTAAAGATATACACTATTGATTGTTGTAAATATTTTTTTATTATAGAATTCCTCCCCCTAATTTCCATCCTGGATTCCATTTTGTTATCATGAGTATGATCTACCTGGAAACATGTTATCGGTATAGGGGAATGTACCAGAGATATAACTTCAATGTGGTGTACTAGCCATACCACCACCCATTGAGCTATAGATACTATGAGCACTACTTGATGAGGATGCATGCAAACTGAGAGTATTTCATTAGTTTTAGAGGTAGTGAACACCATGTATTTAGGGTGATCCAAACCCCTGTGAAGAAAAGGATTTTTTGTTGGTAGTTACTTGTGTATTCGGCCTTATTAGGACACCTTCAAACCATATAGAATTCCTTTTTTGTGGGTCTTTTTTGGGCTCTACAGGGTGGTGGTGGAGCTCACTGGACCTAACATTTAAGGATATGACTCTCACATGGGAATACTTCTATCATTTCATAATAGATGATCTCTTTCTAGTCACGTTGTGGTCTGTGGGCATACAAGAGCTTCTACTACTACAGAAGTGTCGTCAAACTGTAGTGGAGTATTCGAGGAGATTTACCATTCTTTCACACTACTCTGGAGATATGTAACGAGATCTGTTATTCGTGGCTTGGATCATAGAGTATGGTTTATTCCCAGAGATCAGGTCTTCCATGATATCCCTTAGCATTCTTACTTGTGATGGGGAACTAGAGAGATCCATACAGGTGCCTAGCATTCTAGAAGAGCAGGAACCGACAATGGGAGTTACCAAAAGGCACTACGTAGGTGAGAACTAATCAGTTGGTAAATGAATATATTCATAAGGACCCACTTAGCTTAGGATATTTGAGAGATAATCCCAAGACAAATGATTAGAGGTGCGGGGCTCCCATGGTAGCTTGAGTTAGTTGAGGAAAATATTGTGTTACTCATGTGGTGGTCGAGGACATCAAGCATAAGATTTCCCAAACCATCGTATGGTCGATAGGCCACTGAGGTAGTGTCGGGGGTAGGATTGTGGTGTTCTTTAATGTGGAGGACATAGAATGGGATCAGGAATGGTGGTAGGAGGTGTTTGGAGTTTCATAATATTACCACTACCACCCCTAGGTGGTCCACGATAGACTTAGGGAGTTGGTGGATAGGGATGTGGCCAACAATAATGGATGGAGGCATATGATACCAAGGCTCCATGGATTATCATTTATATGAGTTGTATATTTTCCACATTATATTTTGTTATGATAGACATATATTCAAGTCATTCTTTTCAATCTAGGAACCATGTTTGAGAATCGAAGATTCTAGTTGAAACATTAACTCGACCCTTACTCTTAGAGAATCCTATGATAGTAGATTTGATGATCAGACATTTGTGAAAATATGACGACACTACTCTTGGAGATGAGAGTTTTTATTTTGATCTCTTGGTAGTAGCATCATGGATTTACAGCATTATTCACTATAAAAAATGGTTATCCACTATTCATGCTCAGACTGACTGTTTCAGGTATCGAGTATGGTGTGTCTGTAGTGATGGATCCAATTTTTCCATTCTTAGTGAAATGGAAATTCATGGAGTGTAGGATGGACTCAGACATAAGAGGGTGTAGCTAATCACTCCTCAGTTATCTATCTTGACCCTTAGTGTAGTGGATGATTTGAGTCCACAGTTTCTTGTAGTGTTTTCAGAGTTTGAAGAAATATTTCTTAAGGATGTTCTAGGATTACCTCCCTATATGGAGTTAGACTAATGTATTGTATGGTTCCACTATCTACACTGTCATATTGGATGGCTCCCACTGATCTTCATGAGTTGAGGGTGTGCGAGGAGGACTTATAGAGGTTGGGATTCCGGAGACCTAGTGTATCATCCAGGGTAGCCCTAAATTTGATTCCAATAAGGAAAATGGGAGCTTGTGGTTATGTGTTTACTTTTTACACCTAAACAAGGTTACCATGAAGAATATGTTTACACTGTCAAGGATCAATGAACTCTTAGATATGTTAGAAGGGTTGTAGTGGTTCTCGATGATTGACCTCAGATATGGCTAACATGAGCTACGAGTACAGGATGATGATATATCGAAGATGACCATTAGATGTCGTTAAGGCCACTATGAGTACTTGGTGATGCCATTTGGAATGAAGAAAATCCTATTATTGTTCACGGGACACATGAACCATATATTTCATCCTTATATAGATAGATTCATTGTGGACTTCATCAATGACTTCCTAGTGTACTCGGTGTCTGAGGAGGAGCATGTGAGACACTTGAGGATGGTATTGGACATTTTACAATAGCACCAAATCTATGGAAAGATCTCTATGTATTAGTTCTAGATTCTAGAGGTCCATTTATGGTAAACATCTTTTTAAAAGATGGATTTGAAGTTGATTCAGTGAAGATTGAAGCAATGCCTTCTTGGGAGTCACCCAAGAGTGTTACTGAGGTGCGGAGTTTCCTTGGTTTGGATGGGTACTATCAGAGATTTTGTCACATATTTTCTAGAGTGGAATAATCTTTGATAACACTGACATGAAAGGGATAGCCTTTCACATTTTCAAAGAAGTTCAAGGACATTTTTTAGTAGCTGAGGTATAGATTAACAAGTACTATCATCTTTATATTTTTAAAGGAGGGTACCGAGTATGTAGTGTTCTACGATGCATTAGGAACTAGTCTTAGTGGTTTTTGATGTAGGGTAAAGTGTTGATTTCCTATGGTCCACACCAGTTGAGACCACATTAGAATAACTACATCACCCATGATATTGAGTTAGTAATGTTTTTATTTGCATTGAATATGGGGACACATAACCTTATGGGTTAGCGGTTTATCATTAACTATGACCCCCAGAGTCCCAATTATATCTTCTCATATAAGGATAAAAACATTAGATAGAGGTGAAAACTATAGTTACTCAAGGAATATGAAATTGGGATTGTATATAATACATAGAATGGGAATGTGGTGTCATATGCTCATAACAGGAGATCCAATTTTCTGTTGCTGAATGGGGCATCAGAGCAGTTGGCCTTATTGTAGATATACATTTTGGATGGGGATAGGGAGCATACCTCTGGTTGATGGTTTTTTCCCCTCCACTCTTATTGTAAGTTAGGGAGACACAACATGGTGATACCGACTATGAGAAATTTCATTCTTATATGTCTACATGGCATGCCTCTGATGGATATTCAAAAGGTGGGGATCAGTTCATTATTTCAATGCGTGCACAGTAGCATGAGTGGCACTGTGGGTGTAGGTTTTGGGGGAGTCCCATATTCCCATTTTGTGTTTCATCCTTGTGTGGTAAAGATGTACCAGGGACTCCGATGACTTTTTTGGTGGAAAGGGATGAATAAGGGATTTGAAGAGTTTTTTTCTTGATGCCTCGCTTGTTAGAAGGTTACAGGTAAGCACTAGGTTCCAGTGGGTTTTACTCAACCCCTTGAGGATCAATAATTGGAGTGGGATGGTATGTTAATGTAATTTGTGATAGTTTTACCATGTGTGTCCATAGGACATGATACCATTTGGGTGATTGTTCATCGACTCACCATGTCGGCCCATTTCCAAGCTATTCAGGAGTAGTGTTCAACAGAGATCTTGAGATTCATCTATGTGGAACAGATAGTTTGACACCATGGAGTTCTGTTGACAATAGTCTCAGATTAGGATTCTCTCTTTACATACCAGTTTTGGAAGGTATTTCATGAGGTGTTTGGGACTCAATCACGCATGAGCATAGCATTTCACCCCAAGAAAGACAAAAAAAACTGAGCAGACCATTTAGGGTCTACAGGGAATGTTGCGGTTTTTCATGTTATATTTTGTTTTTACATGAGGGGATCACCTACCACTGGGAGATTTTTCATATAAAAAAACTATCACTCCTCCATTGGTACAACACAATTTGAAGCCTCGTACCGGTGACCCTACGGGTTTCCACCTTTTTGGACTGTCGAAGGAGATTTAAAACGAATGGACCCATAGTTGGTTCAAGATAATACCGAGAAGGTGTAGATCAGCATGGAGTAGATGAAGACTACATAGATCCATCAGAAGTCTTATGCTGATAGATGGTGGAGGCCATTGGAGTTTGAGGAATGATACCACATGTTCCATCGGGTCACACCACGATGTGGATTATATCTTTTTGACTAGGGTGGAAAGCTGTCTCAATCTTCATTGTATTTTTCCTCATACTAGGTAGAGTTGGTGAGGTGGTGTACATCATGACTCTAACTTTGTCTTTATAGACGGTACACGACGTCTTCCACATGTCGCTACTAAAGAGGTGTGTGCATGACACGTCGCATGTCATTGAATAGGGAGAGTTGGACATCAATAATGGGTCGAATTTCTCTTCGTACCTAGTTTATATTGAGGATCGAAAGGACTAGATCCTTCATGGGTCGTCGGTTCCATTAGTTTGTGTATAGTGGTAGAACAGAAATATCTTGTAGAGCACATTGGAGTAGAGACTCTGATTCATGCTTAATACCCTCATTTGATTGAGTATCCCTTATTTTAGATTTTCATATATGTAAATCTCTACAGTTGGGAGAATGTAATGGTATTGAGTTTCCTAATTTTATTTCAAGATATTATATTTTAAAATTCTAAGAATAGTCACTGAGATAACATACAATTACAAGGCCCAATGTTCCAAGAACAATTCATTGAAAATGGTAATTTTTTAATAACATGCGTATGTGCCATTTATAAAAAAGCAGAATATCAATTAAATGTGTTCGCAAATTAGAAATTTTTATGCACCATCGAGTTCATAAAGGCATATTTACCATAGGCATGACCTATCTTTGATCTACATGGGTCATCTGAAAAAATATTCACCAAGGGGGTAACCGTTAATAAAATAAAATAATTATTTTATTTTAATTTAAAATCCTAATAACTCGTGAATAGTGACTCTAATTGGAAATATGATACCACCATTGAGTTTGCAAATTGGGTTTTCCCCTAGGAAAGTCCAAACATCAATCGGTGCTAGTATGATGTGATAAGTAGTTTTTATATGTCTTTATGAATAAAATATATTGTGAGTTTATTTTATTATAATGTTGTGTCGATGTAGTGAAATTTTTTATTATATATGAAGAGTTAATGAGGGACCTATGGTTTTCCTTGTAACCCTATAAATTCCATAGATTATCTAGATATAATCCTTAAAAATGTTTCTTGTTAGCAACGACAAACATCAGGATTGAGGATCCTTCTTAACTCATCGCTAAGGGAAATCAATCCTTGATAGTGAACAATAAATATCATAGGTAGGGACGTTTTTTCATTATTTACTTTCCCCATTCATAATTTAAACAATAAACATGGGTCAATCAACAAATATATTGTTCTATGGTTTGATAAATGTTACGAGATAGGTTATTAATGTGTGATTATCGGGATATTAGTTTATCCTCTTCATTAATTAGTCTAACAAGAATGTATTGAGGACGACATGAACAACGGAATAGTCCCATTACTAAGGGTGTTTGTTGGGAAAAAAATCCCCCATGTGTACCATATATTTTTCAAGATCATAACATAAAAATATGTCAAAGAGGGGAGACCATGTTTTGGTTTGGGCATGAAAGGTGACTGGGGCGATAGAGACTACAGTGGATGGGCTTGCGTGCCTGGAAGTGTCATGCGCGCAGGTGCTTAGGGTACCCAAAATGTTTATAATTATAGGGCTTACCCCGCCTCATTTTTTACAGAGTTCAACACTTAGAGAAAATTAGAGCTCCAGTCGTGCAGGTGGTTTGGGCGTGCAAGTTGTGTTGTGAGCACACAAGTATAAGGTTATTAAGAAGTTGTGCTCCTATTTATAATTGTGCTCCATTGTTGCTTTGGGCATAATATGATATGGGTCGCCCATGCTTGGAGTTCGTGAAAGGAGTTTCACGCAAGTGCTTAGTGGATACTTGTGTTCCTGGATTGAAGAATCATGCCAGACATTAGTGAAGTGCACCAAACAAGGAGAAGCATGCCAGTTACTCTAGGACTGTGAGAATGTTGGATGATTGCCTGGTACCTCTGGCGTAATGTTTTATTCAACTACGGGTGAATGTTAGACGTCAACAAAGCATCTAAATACAATGGAAGATGCATTCATTTTTTATAATGAAGAGACCTACAAGTCTATAAACTGTGACAGTATCTTCTGAAGAATTAGTGAGGAAACATTAGCTGAGAGAGTTGTGAGCTTTCATATTGTGACTAGTTGTAAACCAGAAAGGACAGTGAGTCTGCTTCGAACATTGTAAATAGAAGTGCGCTTATAGTGAATTTGGTATATCGGCACATCACTGGTGCATGATCCTTGGTTATAGCCCTATGAGGTTGAACCCAGTAAAATTGTGGTTTCATGTGCATGCTTTATAATTCATTCACAATCTTCAACGAGAAGTAGAGAGAGAATAGGGTGCTGTCTAACAAAAAAACAAGATCAAATGGTACAGATGATTTAATTTTTCATACCCTAATTCACCCCCACCCCCCTCAGGGTATCTGACCTAGTGGACCTAACAATGTTCTTAATGATTTTATCTCCCTTTTTCTTGGTTTTCATCACTATTGGACCCTTGTGGTCACGGCTCGACATTTCAGGAGGCTCAGAACCTAATCGGACCATTGGATAGGAGGAAAACCCAAATAGATGTCGAATCTGTGTAGATTGTGTCCCGATAATCAAAGATATTCCTTCATTTCAGAAATCCTAGAATCAGAGGTTGATATGTGGTCAATGAAAGGGACCAAGGGTGTAGCAATCCAGCACAACTGTCTGGCAAGGCAGTGCAGCGGTCTGGCAACGCGGTGTGGTGACTGGAGGTGGCGGCCATAGTGGTGGTCGCCAAAATCGATGGTGGGTTGTGTGGGGTGAGGTGGGTGTCTGTGTGTGGATATGGATGGATGCAGATGTGGATGGAGACTATGTGTGGAGGTGGAAGCCGTGAAATTTTGTTTTTCTAGGGGATGCAACAATAGTGGTGGCAGCGCAGGATGTGGCCAACGACCATATTAAATGGGACAGACGGCCTGCGCGAGAGTGGTCTGGGTGAGAGGAGATGGGATGGACCAAGGTGGACCGATTTCCACTGAAAAAATGAGTCTGGACCAATGGAAAAAGTCAAACATTGTGAGCCGAGTCGAGCCTAATGGGCTGGGTCAAACCTGGGGTGACATGGTTGGAGTAGGGCCATGGTCGACCATGAGATGCAGTAGCTCCAGCTATTGCATAGTCATGGATGTTGGGGGTGGTCTACCTCCATTGTTGATGTCAAAATCCCCGAACATTCAACATCCATGTCTGACCACAGTAGTTGGGAGGTCTATTTACCATGGTGGTTGGTGGACCGACCGTGTGTCAGTCGACGGGCCTAGTGACCCCCATCTTCTGAAACTTCAAACCCCCGTAATGTTCAGACAGTGCATCAGTTTGTTGTTATGTCTATTGCATTAGGACCCTCACAAGGATATTTTCTTTTAGATATATCATAAGTTGGTTTTTTTGGGAGAGTGAATTTGTACTAATGTCTTGAGGATTGATTTCTCCCTGAACGAGCGTGCTTTAAAAAAACATTTCAGTGGTTGGCTATGACATAGAGACTATGTGTCTTATGGAGACCATGTGTCTTATAGAGAATCTGTGATTTATAAAGATTTTCAGTCCAATAGAGACTATGTGTCTTATAGAGTCTGTGTGTCTTATAGAGACAATTGGACTTATTGAGACTATGTGTCTTATTTGATTGAGTATATATGGATGTGAATGGTATATTTTTTATATACATGTATCGACGTGGTTCTGACTATCCATTCCTTCATGGTATTTCCATAAAGGTATTAGTTTGTGGTATTCCATTACGGTATTGGACTCTTTGTATAATGTTCTGGTTTCAGGGATTCTTATTGAGTTTTGTTTTACTCACCCATGCATGGGATTTTCCCGCACATGTCGTGTCTTGTACAGATGATCGACTCTTTGATGGAGTTCCTTGTGGACCACGAATAAGTGGTGCCTTGTAAGACTGGACATGCAAAGGTGTTCTCAGGAATATTTTCTAAATAAATTCCAAGTCCCACTTACTTTACTGGGTGGACTTGTAGTTGAAGACTCTTTTTTGTGGCCTTATTTATTCTTAGTTTAATTTCCAGTACATTAACTATTGTACTCTAGGTGTGGGATATAGTGGTTTACATGAATTATTTACTTGGTGCTTTTAAATTTCATCATTTTTTGATTGGGGATGCTTTTTTGGATATAGGTACTTAGGAAAATGCCTCCCATTTGTGGGAAATGACTACTCGGTGCTAGTCTCCATCACCTAGAATATTATTGGTGGTCTTGGGGTTGTCATGGCATGGGCCCCTCTAGGACGGGATGTGAAAAATAATTCAAGGATAAATGAAATAAGTATAAGGATATGATGTATCCATTTACCATACCAGTATAGAAATAAGAAAAAATAACATTTTATTTCACTATAGGACTCCATAATCCATATAAAGGTAACAATTCAATATGGGTGATAGTAGATAGCTATGCAAAGTGAGCACATTTCATTCTTACTGAGAAATATATCACTCTTGACAACCTTTCCAACATATACATTTGGGATGTTGTAATACTATATAGGTTTCAACTATCTATTGTATCTGATTGAGATAAGGATTACCTTGAGTTTTTTTAGGAGACATCAGTAAGCAATGGATACATATATGAGTTTTAGGGTTGATTATCACACTCAAAAATATGGTCAATCAAAGAAAAATATTGAAACTATAAAGGACACATTGAGATCATTTTCAAAGGATTTATAATAATTTTTTCATCAAAACATTTCCTTAGTGGTGTTATCAAATAAAAATATCTTCCATTATATCATTTAAATGGCACCTAATTATGCTCTCTTTGAGAATAGGTTTCTGACTCAAACATGTTGGTATGAATTTAGAGAGCATAAAATCATAGGACCTTGTAACACCCATTAATTTGTTTTATAATTTTAAATTTATTATATAATGAAAATTAATAATTAATAATTAATTGTTTTAATTATTAATAATTCTTTTAAATACATATAATTTATAGATTTAAAATTAATTAATTAAGGTTCTATTAGAATAAATTCCATTTTACAGTATAATATAGTGTAAAAGAATATTTTAATATTAATATATGTATTTTATTCATCTTTATCAATAAAATATTTAATTAACTATTTTTAGAATAATATATATATTTACTATTATATTTATTTTGATAAATACTAAATTATGTTATGAAAATATTCACTATTAATATAAAACCCCAATATTTTATGGTATTCTAATTTATAAATAATTTCTATTAATTGGACAGCTTATATGCACACAACACTGAGTCTCTGCAAAAGAACACATTTTAATAGTTATAACCTAGCCGGTAAACTGAATGTTTCAACTTTTGTCTTTTGAATTTTAAAAAACAGACATACAACATTGTGATCAGAATGTTTTTAGAGTCTAATATAATCAACATAATTTTTGATGAACTATAAATAGACCCTTATAAAGTGTAAAGTGCCATTATGAATATTAATTTTACACTTATAAATATTTATATGATCATTATGAATAGTAACCTCACTCATGATAGTATAAAAATAATTAGTCGTCATATAAATCAGAGTGAATGCATAAAAATTAATTATTATGTCTTCATTTTTTGGGAGTAATATATATTTAATTACAATTAATAAATTGATTTAAAATAAATTTCATAATCATAAAATATATTTCTAAATAAATATTTTGTTTTCATATGTTTTTAGGATAATTTTATCATACCTCAGTTATATTTTTAAAGTATTACAAAATCAATTTTAAATTTAATCTGTATTTTCCATATAAATAATGATTTTATTTAAAAATTAAATTTCACATTGTTAGATAATTATTTTGACAAAATGGAGTCAATTTTTGAATTCTAAACATTAAAAAACTATTATGGTTATTTTTTAGAATTTTCTAAAATACATGAATATTTAGTTAATAGTGAAATTTGATAATTGGCGGTACATGTTAAATACATGATTTATTGAGTCATATGTGATGTATGGTTGATGTAATAACACATGGTTCGAACTAAGATGCATTTATTACAATTTTCTGTCATAATAATCAACACTATTACTTGTCATAATAAAAATAATTAAATAATCAACAAGATATTCCAAAATTTACCCTCTCTTCCACTATAAAAAACACCCCTCACCCTCTATTATCTACACTCCTCTAAGCCTTGAAGATTCAAAAATTTATACACAAATTATCTTCCCTAGTACCTCCCCATTTCTATGTGCTGCTTCTATTTCCCTATGACCAAAACCCCTTCCTTAATGTGATTCGCAAGGACGTGTTATCAAGAGGTAAAATTCAATTCCTTTTTCTTTTAATTTCATTTCACGTTCCATTATTTTATTATCATCCCCTCACCGCCTCTTTCCGAATGATCCTGATAAGTATATTATAATCTATATATTATAATTATATCATGTTAAGAGAAGAAATTTCATTAATATCCATACTTTTTCTCTCTCATTTATTTTAAAAATTAAAGCATCATTCGAGACGTGCTGATTTACAACCTCTGTGGATGACAAACATTTTTTTTTCAATTACTTCTTCAAGTATGGTAATTAAACCTTTTTTTTGTTGAAGAAGACTCTAAAATATTTATTATATCCTATTTAATGATTCTATAACCATCATTTTTGTTTGATACTAAATAATATAACAAGACTAGTTTGTTGTGATCAAAAAACTTCGGTAATAATCTAAACAATTATCACTAAATGAATTATCTAATGATTCATAGTCATAACATGTAAAAAAATGATTTTCAAAACCCTTTAAACATATATATTTTCATTAATAATAAATAAAATAAATTCTTATGAATTATATCCATTCCACATGCACTGAGTTACTTATAAACAAGGGAATATATCATGAAAACCAAGATAATTAATGCTATAGAATAATGAAATTAAACACTATAACTCATCCAAAATCCATGAATGAACATAATAAATTTATTATAAATAAGATATATTTATCTAAAGTTATGAATTAAATAATTAATGGATTTAATTTAATTATCTACTAAGTTATGCTCATGTGCATAACACATTGGGACATAATATAAGGTTTTTCTCAACTCACGTACGTTTATGTCAGATACGCATTAATAACCACTAATTATTTTTTTTGTTTTATATGTACATACCATTGATGTGTCATATAATTAATCTATTTATTTTAATGATATTAAATATATCATTTTATGATTGTTAATTTAAGGTGTTATGACCCGATTGGTTACATAGTGGTAAGGGTTTTCTATTTGAACATCCATTTTCATCGAGTTACTTTTATTCTCTACAAAACACAATGAAATTATTAATTATTATTATATACTCCTCATAAATTATTTTTTAATGTTTTTAATATATGTAATTATCAAAATACATATTGGTTTTATGGTGGGTTACATATTTTAAAAGGATCATTCAAAAAGTTCTTCCCAATAAACAATCCCATTTAAAAGGAACTTCTCGAATTCTTAACTCTATTCAAACGCACTCGATAATCTATTTTAAGAGAAAATTATTTTTATAAAATCACTAATTTTATTATGAAGAAACTACCTTAATTAACTTTATATTTTATACAAATATTTTCCCAAAAGAACTATTTTTTTCAATGTAAAATCGTCATTCTATCAAGAATTTCATGATTATTTTAGAAGGGTATTTTTATCAATTTAAACTCCCATGTTGATTATTATGTTAAATTAGGATTAATATTTTATGATATAATCTACCATGTTTTATTGAAAGTTTTATTATTTTTTTACTATGAATGTGCTATCATAAAACCATTCACCCTATTACTCCGAATTGTTAGAGTTATGTTTAATGATTGGGGAAAGTGATTCACATTTCATTTGTTTTTTTCCATATAAATATATATTTTTTTATGTTTTACCCCATTCATGTGAGGAATGGATTGGACCTATTTTGTTTCATTTGGGGCCCTCTATAAGCCATTGGTGTATCAGATGTTCTAATGAGACATACATGTTTGGGTTTTTACCTGTTTATGTATGGTCATGGTATAAGTCACTAACAGAATGGTTATGATGTCCCGTATAATTAATTTCTTCATTATGAAACTAGTAATTGATCTTCCATATAATTATTTTTATAACAGAAAATCTATGGTTATGTTTTATTATGGAATTTTATATTAGTTTCTCATTCCTTCCTTATTATGATGAAGTATATTTTAAAGAAATGTTTTTTCAGTTTCTCTCCATTTCTGGTGTTTATGCCTATGATTACTTCTACCTTTATTATTTACCCTTACTATAAAATGGATCTCACCCCTTTCTTATGTTTATTTTTCCCAGTTTAGGAGTAATAAAAGATTTTTTATGCTTTTAAGGATGCAATTTTTTTCATTTTATATTGTATGATAAGACCATCTTGTAAATTTAGTTACCATATTTCTAAACTATTGATTCATTATATGTTGGAATTTTTAACCATGTGTGAATGGTTTAAGTTGACCATTTTCTGATTTTTTAGAGGTTAATGAATTACTTAACCATATAAAACAACTTGTTCCAAAAGATTAATTATAGATATTTCAAGGCGCAGTCAAATGATAATATTGTCTTTATGAAATAAAGGCATATACTTATACCCTTACAGAGTGGAATAATGCCTCAACTCAAGGAAAATATTCTTAACTAAAATGTTTTATTATTATTAAAATCATTGATAAATGAATTTTTTGCATTAAAGAAGTGTATATATTTGTAGTAATCAACTTTATTTTTAACATGTTCATTATCAATTTCCATTAGAACATTATAGTTTTGTTTTTCTTCCATGTCTAGGTTTTTACTTCCAACTAATTTCACCCCATTAAAAAGTATAATTTTTTAGTGGCCACATCATTTCCCTTAATCTATTTTATGTATATATTTTATTGACCCTATTTTGGATGTGGGTTTCACTCAATGGAATTTCTATGTATTAACCTTCTATATTTATAGTCCAATTTCGAATTGTGATGACGTAATTCAGTAGAGAGGGGAATAATATAACACCCTAGTAATTTGTTTTATAATTATAATTACATTATATAATAGAAAATTATAATATAAAATTAAGTGATTTAATTAATAATAATACTTATAAATAATTATAATTTATAGGTTTTAAATTATTTAATTAGTGTTCTAAAAAACGTTGTTTTACAATAATATGTATTGTAAAAGAATATTTTAATATGAATATATATATTTGATTTATTTTTATCAATATGTAATCTAATTAAAAAAAATTAAGAATAATTTATATATTTACTATTATTATTTGTTTTATAAATACCAAATTATTTTACAAATATATTCTCTATTAATGTGACACCCCAAAAAAATTGGTATATTTCATCAAAAATAATTTCAATTCATTAGATAGATTTTATGCACACAAAACCGAGTCTCTATGGAAAAACACTTTGTTCTTGTTATAACATATACCTTAAAAATAATTTCACTACTTTTGTGTTTATAATTTTGAAAAATGAATATACATCATTGCAATTAGTAAGTTTTTTAGAGTCTCATATGATCAACATAATTTTTAGTGAAGAGTTACTTGAACATTATGTATAGTTTTGTACCATTAAGAATAGTTACATTACCCTTATAAATAGTAATTTGATCTTTATGAATAGTAACCTCACCCATTAAAGTATAAATAAAATTTATGCACCTTATAAATGAGGGTGGATGTTTTAAAAATTAATATTAAAGTGTTAGTATTTTTGTGTGTAAAAAATTTTAATTATAATTAATAAATTGATTAAAAATAAAATAAAATTTAATAAAATTTATTTTAAAATAAATAATTTGTATTAATATTATTTTATAATAATTTAATGTCACCTCAATTAAATTTTGAAAGTATTATAAACTCTTTTGTAAATTAAAAATGTATATTACTTGTAAAAATTGATTTTATTTAAAAATTAAATATCACATATATAGAAAATTATTATTATAAAATTGAATCCATTTTACAATTATAATCATTGAAAAATGGTTATGGTGAATTTTGGGGGTTTTTTAAACTACTTGATTTTTGTGAATAGTAAAATATGGTAATTAATGATAAATGTAAATATATGATTTATTTAATCATACATGTTGTATGGATGATTTAAGTACACTTAGTTTGAACTCAAATGAAATTATTACTGATTATTATCACAATAATCTACAATATATTTCTCCTAAGAAAAATAATGAAATATTTATTAAGATATTCAAAAATTACCCCTCTATTCCACTATATAAACCACCCCTCTCCCCCTCTTCTCCACACTCCTCTAAGCCAATAGTATTCTCTAATTTTTTCCCAACTAATATTCCCTTGTCCCTCCCAACTTCCATGAGCTCTTGGTCTTGAAAAAAATAAAAAAACCCCTCCCCTTAAGTAGATTCTCTAGGAGGTGTATTCGAGAGGTAAAATCAACTTCCTTTTCCTTTTAATATCATTTCAAGTTCCATTTTTTCCTTATCCTCTATTCTAATAATCTATCTAATTGATCTTTATGACAATATTATAATATATATACTATAATTATATAATATTAATATAATAACCATCATCAATATCCTTACTCCCTCTCTATTTTATTTTAAAAACGACATCCTCATTTGGGAGGTGCTGCTTTACTACCTTTGTGGGCGACGAAAATATTTTCTTCGATTCCTTATTCATGAATGTTCATGAAATAATTTTTATGAATGAACCATATTTTAAAATATTTATTATATCTTATTTAATTATTCTAAAACCATCATTTTTGTCTGATTCTAAATAATAGAACAAAACTAGTTCATTGTGATCGAAATACCATTGTAGAAATCAAAACGATTATCACTAAATGACATATATAATGATTAATACTCATACCGTGTGACCAAATGATACATATAACCATTTAAAATTATTTATGTTCATTAATAACATATTAATTCAATTCTATAAGATTATATCTATTCCACCCAATCTCTAGTGCATGTAAACAAGAAAACATATCATGAAAAGCAAGAAAATTAATGCTCTGGAATGATAAAATTAAACTCTATAACTCATCCAAAAAGCCATGAATGAACATAATATTTTTATAATAAATCATATAAATGAAGATAAGGTTGTTAATTAATTAATTAATGTATTTAATTTATTTATCCAGGATGATAAGGGAATGTTCAGAACACCTTCGAACATAATGTAAGGGTTTTCTCAACTCACATTCATTTCTATGAGATATGATTTACTCGCCACTAATTATTGTGTGTGGTGTATTTATACTAAAACATTATATATAATATAATTAATCTATTTATTTTAATGTTATAAAATATATCATTTAATGATTATTAATTTTGGGGCATATGATTCGATTTATTACAAAGCAGTATGGGTTTTCTACCAGAACCACCATTTTCATTCGGGTTACTCTTATTCTCTACATAAATTAACAAAATTATTACTTATTATTAATTACTCCTCATAAATTATATTTTAATGTACCTAATATATATAAAAATCATAATCCTTCTTTATTTTATTGTCATTTAAATGTTCTTAAGGGATCTGTCAAAAACTTCTTCTCAATAAACAAGATTATATCAAAGAAACTTCTCAAATTCTTACCTATTTTCAATTTCAATAGATATTATGTTTCAATAAAAAAATTTCCTAAAATAAATAATTTTATAATGAATAGTTTAACATAAATAAATTCTTGTTTTATTCAATGGTTTTTCCATACCAAATCTTCTTTTCAAAATAAAAGAGTATTTTTAGCAAGAATTAAACGATGAATTTATAAGAGAATTTTCATCTATTTCAATACTCTTATTGACTTAAAATTTTATTTGGTATTAATTTTTTTAATATCATATACCATATTTTGTTTAATTTTTAATGATTATTTTTACTATGTATGTGCTATCTTGAAACTATTAAACATCTTACTTTGAATGGTTAGTGTTGTGTTTAATGATTGGGGAAGGCAAGTTACATTTCATATATTATTTTCAATATTAATGTATATGTTTTACATGTTTCAACCCTTTATATGAGAATTGAATTGGAATTATTACGTGTCCTTCAGTGACCACTATTTCCCCTCGGTGCATCGGTAGGTCTCACGAGACAAACTAGTTTGGATTTTTTCCCGTTTATGTATGGTTTTGGCATGATGCCTTGTTAGAATTGTTATGATGTCCCTAATTATGAATTATATAAATATGAAACTAGTAATTGATGGTCAATATGATTATTAAACTATTATAATATCCACATTTATGTTTTATTATGGCAATATTAATTTATCTTTCATCCCTTTTGTATTATACTCAAGTACATATTAAAGTCCTGTGTTTTTAGTGTCTCATCGTACCTAGTGTTTATATTTATGATTACTTCTATTGTATTATTTACCCTTACTGATCATCTAATATCACTCCTTTCTTATGTGTCTTTTTTCTAGGATATGAAGATGAAAACATTTTATATGATTTCAAGGAATCATTTATTTCATTTTATAATGTATTATTATTTTTTATTTTCCAATGTATTATGGGTATCTTGTATGTAATCTAGTTTTCCAAGACTAATATAATGATTGGTCATTCGGGATTTGATTCCTTGAAATCAAACCAATGTAAAAAATTAATGGACTAGCTTTGGGTAGCTATGTTCGGGGAATTACAAAATAGATCTTATTAAATATTTCATAAAGAAGTTTTAAACTATTCGGTGTTATATAAAATTAAAGAAAAGATGAAAGATAATATATGTGAAAATTCATTTACAGGACCGAGATTTTGAGGTCGGAGACAAGGTTTTCCATAATATATCACCATGGAATATATTTAAGAGTTTTATGAAGAAGGGAAACTTATTACATGATATGTTTCCGCTTTTATATCCTTAGTCACATTAGAGAAATGACATATTGACATTCACTCCCATATAACCTATCTCATGTACATGATGTATTCCTTATATGACTCTTGATGAATTACATACCAAACCCCACATACATTCTGAATCCAAATTTTATAACATTTTGGAATGTCATTTCATATGAGGACCAACCATTTATGATATTTGATCATAGTGACAATGTTCTATGAAATAATACAACTCACATGGTCAAAGTATTGTGGAAGAACAACATGTTTAAGAAAGAAACTTATGAATGATAAGAGGTGAAGAAATATAAGTAACATCACCAAATTTAGTGTATTAAATGAAATATTGTGCGCCAAATTTTGAAAGGGGAAATAATGTAATGATCAAAACATTAGTAAATTAAATTCCATTTTTGAATTAATAAATTATTTATTATGAAATATAGTTATTGAAAAAAGGTTCCCAATATAGATTACCATAGACCATTATAATATATATCCTACTAGATTTAAAATAGTATTAAGAATCATAAAATTTGATAATATTACCATTTTCTAGTGATTATTATGATTAGTATATTAATGGTTATGATAAAGTATAATTGATATAGATAGAAGAAGTTATGGCATCAACCAGTAGGATCAAACACTATAAATTCCACTAATGAAATATTAAAAGGGAGACGCAATCACTATGATATTCACTTGTCTAAGACATTTTTTGAATTTAATAACTTATGTATAAATGAAGCTATTTATGGGATAAGTACATGATTATCTAGATGATGGACATAACTATTTTTTTCTGAAACACACCTATAAATCCCTACTATCGCACACCATACCCTTAGTGTGTATTCTTGAGTAATTAGTGGTTAAGTATATAGAATATAGTTATATGAATTTTTATATTTTCTTATATAAAAAATAATTATTACACTTACCCTTTTATTATTACTTTTTTCAATTAATATATAATGATTTTTGATGAAAATATTATTTTGATATGAAGAATTAAAAATTTTATTTTTTGTAAATACATTCTTTTAATTAAGACACATTATTTATAAATTCAAAAAATATTTTAATAAATAAAAATTTCATATAATTTTATTATTATATTCGTTTGAATATAAATAATAATTTAATTTAGTGATGTGCAGTGCAATTTTTTTTATAATCATCGGAAAGTGGATAATATCATAAACACTAGTATTTTAAATTAAAAAGTAATTTTTATTTAAAAGTAAAAATTAATATATTTATAAATTTATTTTTTTAAAATAAATATCAATTTAAAAATAGTTATTACCAAATTATCGAATGGTTATATTTATTTACTTTTTTAGGATAGCCAATTTGTTTCTTAAAAATTAAATATGGTATAATATATTGTCTATATTATGACAAGATAATTGCCGAAAACTGACGTAATAAATACAAAAAAAGGCCATCAATGACCAAATATATATATATATATGTACATTAAAATAAAATAATTTAATGTCATTTTATTAATTATATAATCCCTTAATGAATCCTCCCAAACCTATATTATATTGTATGGTTTTAAAACCAATTATTTCAAAATACGACTCACATACACTTTATAAGGGTATTAATAAAAATATGTTTGTTATTGGAGTTGTGAAATATTGAATATAACATCTCTTTAGTAGAAAAAATGTGAAAAAAATGTACAGTATGGTGGTTTTTATTATTTTATATTATAGATTCCAAAACCTATGTTTAGAAATTAATAAATAATTCCCCCTCTTTTTTAAAAATACCCTTCCATTCACCAAATCCACATCAGTTAAAACCAATCCATAATTATTTTATTCACACTATATCCTTCGATAAATACATCTCAATATATTCCTATAATATTAGTAAGGGATCCTCTCCTCCTCGTCCTTTTAATTCGAGTATATCATATGAAGTTTTCACTTTTTGTTTCCAATTATAGATTTTGTAATGCTTCTGTACACATCAATTAACTATCTTTATTATCTGAAGGTTATTATATACCAACCTTCACCTTAATTAAATACTTTCTTGAGTAATTATGTATGTAATGTCCCGAACTGCGATCTACATAACATGTTCCCCGAGTCGGTGGGTTACATTGCCTCAAGCGGGCCTCCCTATATGCCAGAGGTTTTAGACCAGTAGTGATGATGTAAAAGTGGTATGGTGGGAAAACAATTACATTATATAAGACTGAAATAGTGGATATAACAATAAAAATACAATAGTGGAGGAATATAAAAATAGACAGAATAAGTAAATAGTGGAAGATTAAATAACTAAACAACTAAATAATAATAAAAAACCATGATGAAGTGTCACATATATAGATGCATTCCATACTAATATTAAAAATGTGAACATGGTATAGAAAGATAAAATCATACTAAAAAATACAAAAGGGAAAAAAGATACACCACTATAATCTCGAGCATAATCATTGACCTCTTCTCCTATGTTGTATCTATATATTAGTCATATCAAATACGAGTAGTAGGGATATTTCCATTATCACTACCTATAGAAAAATAATATGCTTATATACCAAAGGTATCCCAAGTAGGTTGTGAGATAAATTTGTAGTAATCCACAACCATAAGTGTCTAGAAAGAAGTTCTCAAAACTAAACAGTGTGCATGAATAAGTAATTAATTAACAATGCAGAACAAATAAATAACTGCATGCTCTTGTTCTTATAAGACAATTGGAATCTCAAACTATTTCATTTCATAGATGGAATATTTTTATAATTAATCAAATTATATAAATATATTATTATTATTATATATATAAATATATGGAATATTAATATATTTCATCCACCTATATGAACAAAGTACATATGTATATAAGTGGACATATACATAGAATACTGTTCGCTGGCTAGGAAGTGGTCTATCTCTGACATCCATAATCTTTCTAACAAGACTATAAATTAAATTAATATTTTATATTCCCCACACATCATAATGAATTAATATACATCATTCTTGTCACTCGAGATGGTTAGTGTACCAAAATTTCAACACTCGCACAAGGGATGTGGCATGTCAAGCCAAAACTCTAACTACAGTCTTTATATTGAGACAACAAACTCAACGCCCGATGTAAGGGAGTTGCATACTATCATTCTCT
This sequence comes from Viscum album, assembly GCA_963277665.1. Classification (NCBI taxonomy): domain Eukaryota; kingdom Viridiplantae; phylum Streptophyta; class Magnoliopsida; order Santalales; family Viscaceae; genus Viscum; species Viscum album. The sequence continues at coordinate 1,152,191,264 of OY728122.1, forward strand.
ACTAAACCCTTAACATCATTCCAAATCCTATAGTAGTGGTGTAATTTGATTTATTACTAAATACATGATGCATTACCTCTCATGTATGCCAATAGTGAAATCCGTTTAAGTAGTGAATTATAATTCATGTCATCTAGTTCACTATTATCAAAGGTGATGTGTGGTTTTCCTCCCCAAGCCAATCATTCAATTTTAACCATTTAATTAATTTATGAAAAAAAATCATGAATAAGGATTTCCATTAAACAAACAAAAGATGAAAATTCAGGTCATAATGTTCAAATTTATTTAAATGGTTTCATGGTCATAAAGAAAATTCATGCACAGGAAATTACATTTATAAGTTGGTAAAAACACCATAGGGGTTCCTTAGGTTCATAAAACAATTATATAAAAAATAAAATTTCCATTTTTTATTTAATCCAAATTCATAGAAGGCATTCTGGGAAATTAAACATTTAACTAAAAAGGTACATTCATTTAGGCACACACAAGGGATATCTCTAAGTGAGATCAAAATCCTCTATACCACTCAACAAGGATCACAAAGTGTGTATCAAGGTGAATTTATCTATTTAATATGATGAAAAAAATTAAAAGGGAACACTCTAAAAAATTTGACATGAAACACAATAGAAAAGGTACAAAATACAAATACTCATTGGGTAAATGAGAAGACCCCAAACCTTCTAGTTGTTGATGACTCCGTAATTAATTTTGGCCTTATATTTGATGTAGTTTAGACAAAAACAAATAAATGGTACAATTCCCTAAAAATATGGAAAATGGGATACAACAAAAACAGAATAATGGATAAAAATTTATACATAGATTGAAATGGAAAGGACTCAGGATCTTGCTTTATGCTTTCCAAGAATTACTTTGGGTCTTAATTTGGACTTTGGATTGATGATGTATAAAAGAACCTTGATTAAGGAGCTTGGAAAAGCTATGATAGAATAAAACTAATTTCATTCATTAGATAAATGGAGGGAAATAAATAAATAGGTAAATATATTAAATAAGGGAAAGATTTAATTACACCCTCAAAATAGGGGTATAACATTTATGGAACATAATTTCTTAAACAATACAGACCATTCTCATGCCACTTCTTAAGGAAATAACATACATGGTTAAGGAGATTGGTTTCCCAAACTGTGTGAAACCCGTCGAAAAATACTTTGTTAAAACCCTTGAGTTTCTCACATTGTCAGGTTCCTATAGTTTTTCAGTTTCACACAAACTGTACGGCTCATGTTACACATTTATTTCACCCTTTATGGTTATAAGAAACCATGAAAAATGGGTGGCACAGTTTCTACTAACCGTGCAGCCCAGTTATTTTTCCCATTTTTCAAAACTCTAGGCTTTGAAAATTCCTCAAACACTCCCGGGACATTCCCTCGGTAGTAGTGAATGTTTACCAAGATTGAGCCTAGTATTTAAATTGAATGGAAAATGATATATACCATCATGAAAATATGGGGAATTACAACCACCCATCCTTGATGAAAATCATCCCATAATAGACCTTCATAGGGTATAGAGGTATTATCTGTGAATAAATCAATCCACTAAGATAATATATCAGCTTACCATTCCTTGGTCTCACCCAGTACTAGGAAATAATACCACATAACATGTACTGATGTTATTGAACTAACATGGAGTGTCATTACACTATAATCCACAACAAGAACTATATACTCCTAAAAGGAAGCATCTATATAAAATTTAACCTCAACAAGAAGAAATAAATGTGAACGTTCTGGATAATATCTATGAAGATGACAAACATGAAAGACATCATGCATGGACCATTATCTCTAAGGTAGTTCCAATTGGTAAGCCACTGGTCTGATCTGATTCAAAACCATTAAATTTCTAAAAAACCCTGGTGAAAGCTTATCCTACCTCTGAATATGTATATGAACGAACCTAGGTGAGACCTACAAGAAAACCCAATCCATATCCTTGAACTTGAGATGTCACCAGCATATTTTGAATATGACTATTTTCTGGACTGAGCAGTCATCATGTCTTTTCTGATCAATTGGACATGCTCTGTAGCCTCCCACGTGAGATGTTTTCTAGGAATATCTTCCTTCAAAACCTCTATCCGACATAGAGGTAAACAGAAAGGACTACCATATAAGGAATCATGAGGATCCATGTCAATGAATTCTAAAATGGTGTTCTTATAAGATAAATAAGTGAGGGGAATTTGTTTCTCCGAGGAACCCCCAAATTCATGAACACATGCATAGATCATGTCCTCTAGAACCTAAATCATATTATTTGTATTTCCATCATTCTGTACATGGTTCATAGGTCATGATCAGATTTGTTGGGATGGAATTGGATTGGTTTCAAAATAAACTCAATTGCGAAAACAAAAATTTGTGAGAATCACAAATTTAAACCAATCACCAAACCAAATTGAATAATAATAAAGGGGACACATATTTTAATTTGTAAAAACCTCCAATGTGGAGGATTAAAAAAAGGGAGAAACCCTAAGATTATTTACTATGAATGAGAGAATACAAAGAATCCAAGTAATATCCTTAACATGAATTTCAAATACAGCGTAGAAAAACCTGTGTGAAATTCACACCCAGATATGCCTTCGCCCCCTATCTGATAACAGTATGTGAAAAGTCATCACCCATAAAATATCAAACCCGAACACACAGCGTTGTTGTAGCACATTATTTCACAACCCAATTTTTCGTTGTCTGCTTCCACCAACACTTAAAACTTTTGTCCACATTTTTCGCACAATCCTCCACCATCTACTGCTACTATGTGTGAACACCCTCTGCTCATGGTAATGTGGATGATGAATCATGGTCACTACCTCCTTTTTGTAGTAACTCAATCCCACATAAAAACATGTCTCTATGTGAATTTAATTCACTAAGACATTACCTGTGTTTCTCTTTTTTTAATAATGTGTCCTCAAGAAAACATGATCCATTACGTCCAAAAAAATAGGACAAACCCCAACAAGAATAACCATTGTTCCTAAGCAGTTTTACATCAAAATACATATCCATGATGTAAGGGGAGAATATTTTCCAAAAATAATAAAACGATGATATCTATGAATACCTAAAACCTTCATGATGTATAAACTTCCTAGCTCGACTACCGATATGGTCTGTCATAGATATAATAAGTGTGTAACCATAATCAAACAATCAGTGATAACACAAACCATATCATTTCCAAGAGGTTATCTTTGTTTGGACAGTCACAATGTCCAATGAAACATCATCTCATTTACACTGGAGAATCGTAAATTGCTAGAAAACTCAATTATATGTTGATGTCCTTTCTTCACAAGCTGACATATTAAACATCAGGTGATGAAGTTGTCAATATGGCATTTCAATCAAGGACAACAATACTGGTGTCATAGATCTTGATACATTTTTTTGACACCTGGGTGAACCTCCCATGTTGATCCATGGAATTCCAATATTAGCTCCTCTATTATGTCTTCTAGGACACATACAAAACCATATAATAGTAATATATTATCCCCATCCATCATCCAACTTGATGTTGTATCATTATCAAATATGATCTCCCTAAGAATGATACCGTCGGGATCAGATAGCTGCCTGATTCTTTCCCAATATAGAAGAGTTGAGGCCAGTACTAATATAGAGAGGATAGTTTAACCATGATCCTGTTGAACCACAAAGTGCATATCTAAGAATAATTCCATGATCATTCATTCACCACTGGACTCTAGAACTTTTTATGTCCGATTATTTCAATATAGAGCTATTTCCACTATATTACTCTTACCAAGCATGTAATAAAACATGAAATAATGAAATTATAGCAACTCAACCCACCTATGTTGTATAAGATTTGGATAATACTATGGAAATATATACTTGAGTATTTTCTAGTCTGTGTATACCACAAAATGATCTCTATGTAGATAGTGCCTCCAACAGGATAAATTATGAACTATAATAGCTAGATCAACGTCATGTGTTGGGTAATTATTCTTGTTGAGACTCTTCTGATGGTACTCGTACATGTAATCTCACACATACTTCATCAGAACAAATCCATGAGAGATATTTGATCCTTCAGTGTACAATTTATTACTCATGCCTAGCTCTAGACGAATCAATATCTATCATGAAGTCATTCATCCCTCCAAACCCTAAAATCCAGCTTTACAGGTTTATAACAATATGAATTTTCATCTATTCTTTTTAAATATTGTATGATGTACTATAAGGCATTTGCAATGTTGGAAGAAGTATCTATAATACCCAGATAGATCTAAGAAACTCTGAATTTCAAAGACATTCATGGGATGTTCCTAGGAAACTGAAACTCTAACTTCATCTTGGTCTACTAAAGCTTTTAACTCTAAGATAATATGTCCCAATAAGTGGACATTATTGATCCAAAAGTGGAATTAACTATACTTATAATAGGCTTTATGCTCTCTCAATTTATTTATAATGGTCCCAAGATGGTTTGCATGATCATTTCAAGAACAATAATACACTATGATATTATTGATAGTGACTACAACGAATAAATCTAGATATGAGTGGAATACCAAATTCATTGGAGTCATAATGACTAAAGGTCTATTCATGAGACTGAAAGGTATGACCAGGTACTCATAATGATCATTCTTACACCTGAAATCTATGTATGGTATGTCTAAATCATTTACATATACTTGATGATAGTTAGACCTCAAATATATTTTTTAAAATGCTCATTCTCCTCAGTGCTAGTCAAATATTTTATATATTACAAGAAATTAATACTAATTCATTACCATAAGCTATTTCAACCAACGGAAATCCACAAAAATCATAAGGATACCGTCCACCTTATTGGAAATAGTACTGTGAAATCCTAAGGAGATTTTTTGGGGTGTATAAATCCTTTATCATATGGATCCTCCATCTATTTCTTGAGCTCCAGAAGCTCCACCGGCCTCATCCTATAAAGAGGAATAGTCACGGGAGATACTCATAGTACAAGCAGAATAAAAAATTCCACCACTTTTACCTCTGTTAAATCAAATGTTTTTTCAATAAATACATCTTAGAAACCCTATACAAATGGATCAAAATCAATAGGTTGTAAGCCATATCCATCGAAAAATATACTAGTGATCTTAGTTATAACACTATACATCCATTTTTTCTCAAGAACAAATCTATTTTCACTAACATCCCATTCTACCTTATGTGTGTGATCACCACCCTCAGGTGATTTAAGCATCACCCTTAAATGATAAAAGTAAATATGTTCACGATAGATAACTAACTAGTCCATTCATATGATTATGTAAAATAATATCATTTCAAGGATGAAAAGATTCCAAATGAAGAGATATCCAACTATATTAAGGGGAAAATCTATAAAATGGAAAATTATCCTGGACCGGATACCAATAGAGTATCAAGGATTATACTTCCATATATTTTCTTGATCTTGAGGACCAAACATCCTGTGATTGTCTTACATATAAATGAGTGAGACACACCAATACATATAAATTAGACACTTCAGTGGAAGCTTATATAATACTACATCATACAATATAAGGTATGTCACTCAACTCCTATGGGATAGGATATACTATATGTAACTATCTGGTACTGCAACCCTTAGTCACTGCATGACTGTCATGAGCGAGACCACTCTATTGGAACTGAGAATAATGAGTCTAACAACCTCTTCCTTGACCAAAACCTTAGTCTGGGCAGCTAGTGGTATTCCAGATAAATGTATGGATAGATCCTATTATCCCCACTTAAGAATTGGTGGTATGATTAGATATCTTCTTTATCAGTACTGATGGAGAGTTCCTATAGAAATTCTAGTAATGGAACATCCTATTACACCCTATGCATTCCCCTGTATCTCAGAAGCACTGAGGATTCATCTGTCATGGATTCACACACTATAGACATATTAAAACGTTGTCAGTATGAGGAGCTTGACTGCTCATACCGCCACATGTAACCTCAGAACATCTATTTTTATGAGGAGAAAAAAACTAATAGATCTAGATTCTAAACCACCATTCTCACACCTTAATCTTCCCTCAAATTGTTCTCTATGATCAGGTCTTGGTTGAAAAATTTATAAATACTAGTCATCCTGATGACATTGATGTGTGACTAGATGGAATATTCCAGCCCATCCTCAAAATTCATGTTGGTCATAAGATCCTCACCCAAAGGAGTAGGATCAAACCCATTCATCCCAACAAGATGATCAAATTATTCCAAAACAGACATACTTTTATACTGAATGTTTGGGAATTCTCTATATCTATAAGACCTTATAGTGTAAGAATATAAGTATTTTTAATATATCTTCAACAAATATCCCTTTTACATATCTCTATTCCAATCATCCAAGGTGGTAACATCTCACTAACACTTGGTAGAATCACTCAGCAGATACACAGAATTTTTGAATCTCTACACTGAAGGAATATCTAGATGATGTAATATAGAAAGGGTATCTAAGATCCATGGCTAATCAGAAAGTGGTCCACCATCCCCCAAATAGGTGGGAAGATTATTATGCGATAATTCTTGAGTCCACTATACCATACTGAGGGTAGGTCAAACAATGTTTTAAATTATTTGTATCACACGCATGTATCCCTCTAGGAACTGGGTGTCAGTGCCCATATAAGGAATAAGAATAGGTTCTATAGGTGGAACTATAAGAGGAATCATTGGTCGATCTTGACCCATACCTCAGGTGAATTATTTTCATTTCATTTAGGTTTTGTAACTATAGGCATCATTCTAAAATGCCAAACACATGCATCGGAATATATTTTATCATTTTTTAAAATAATGCATATAGAAAACTAGGATAGGTTAGTAGCCTTCCTAGGGAAATGATCATGCCTCTCTACCTAATCTTGAAGGAAGGACAAGGAAGTAAAATATACCATAATGAAGATAATAATATATGTGATACACCACTATCCAAAACTAAGGCTGCGTTCAGGTATTTGTCTTTATTAAAAATGTATATGGTAAAATTTTAATTTAATAAATGATATTAATTCATGAATTTATTCTCATTATTCATTTAAATGTTTAAATAAATTTAAATGGTAGAATTACATGGATTTTCATTTCTGGTCCATAAGGTCCCATTCACCTTATGAACCATAATATGGAATACACTTAACTGACATCATAGCGCATTCTTGACCATGTGACTGATGGTCCATGGATCAATATTCCATAATTAGCTACTTATGGTGTCTTCTTAAAAATATTAATGAAACAAACTATTAGGTTAGGGTAGTAACTTTATGTATCAATTATATTTTCCAATCCCTTCAATAAATTTCATCACATTTCAATATATAATCAAGGAACTATTAATATGTAACAAGTAGATGCATGTTGAATGTAAATGTGATATGAATAATTAATTGGATATTAGTACTATTATACATATAATGATGAATGCATTGAAAGACCATAATTTAATATGGAATATTTAATAGAAATCACCATTTCAATTATAACAATATCAATAGCATCACAAGACATGTCTGTACCCAATTGTGAATTCGTATCAACCATAATAGGAAAAAAAACAACAATAAAAATTAACCATCCTAGGTAAATTGGTTTTCCCCAATAAATGGGTGAGATGTGTCGAAGAATAGGGTCATTTAAAAATTATTTTATCTCATAGTGTATTATATAATACCCAAACAATAAGACAATGTAAAAATAAACTGACCATGATAACACATTGTAACCTCTTAACCTGGGATCCCCATAACTCGTTCCCTGATCTAGTGGGTCACATAGCCCCAATATTTTATCCTCATATTCCAATGACTTCTAACTAATAGAAAGGTTGTAAGGGTGGTATGGTGGGGAGACTACACCCTCATATCAGAGTGGAATAGTGGATACAACCTTAAAAATAAAATAGTGGAATCATGAATAAATAGAAAGAATTGGTAAATTGTGGAAGAGTAAATGGCTGAACAACTAAATAATAATCGAAATCTACAAAGAAGTGTCATACATATGGATGCATGGAAAATGATATACCAAAGGGGTATAGGGTATAATTAGATACACCCATTCTATGAAAAAATTACCAAAGAGAAAAAATATGATCCACTATAATCTCGAGTGTATGCTTGGTGATTTGCACCTATTCCCCATCTATAAGTAAAGCATATCAAATTCTAATAGTATGGTGCTCTCCCTTATCATCGCCTTTATAAAAAATAATTTTTTTTGGTTACCAATGGAAGACTGGGTATGGTGCGAGAGAAATTCATAGTAAGCAATCTCCAAAGGTGTCTAGAAATAATCCAATAAGTTTACATAACTAAAAATTTTATAGGCATAAGTAATTAATTAAAAATTTTGAGTAAATAAATAACATCCAACTCAGGATCCATAGAGACACATATAGGCTCTACCAACTTCGAATCATAATCAGAATGGAAGTATAATCACTCACTCTGTATATGGTATAGTTTATATTGCATCCACCTGTATTAACCATGTATGTGTAAACATATGTTTCCACATACCTTGAATACTAGTTGATTGATCGAACATGGCATAACTCCTACATCCATAACATTTCTAATGAACCTATACTCTCATGAATTAGGGTACATGCCCTATATCTCAAAATTAGTGGGAGATTTTATTCTCTTCACTCGAGTTAGTGAGAGTACCATCATGTTAACACTACCATAAGGTATGTGGGACATCAATCCCAACATACAATTGATGTCAGTAGTGTTGGACGTCACGTTCAACACCATATGTAAGGAAGTGTGATATTTTCATGCTCGATCGAGCCCTTAAAATCATACAACTACCTCTATATGAGGCATAATTATTTTTAAAATTAAATAGATAAGGAATTACCTCTCATGTATACCAATATTCAAGCCCATATTAGTAGAGAATTACAATTCAAATAATCAATATATCTATTATTAAAGGGGATGTGTGTCCTTTAAATCCATTACAATTCATTTCATTTAAAAAAATAAATTAATTTATCAAAAATAATCAATCATGAATAATATATTTCATTTAATACATTTCATTCCATTAAAAAATGAAGATAATTCAATTTATATGGTTTGATTCCATAAAAATGGTGTCTTCGTCAAAAGGAAAATGCCAACATGGGTAATTCCATTTGTTTGTTTTTCCGGACACCAAGGGTTTCCTTAGGTACATGAAATGATTATATAGTAAATGCATTTTCCATTTATGATGTAAGAAGAATCCTTATAAGGAATTTTTGGAAATTAATCATTTAACCAAAAATGGACTTTCATTGAGTCATTCCCATGGGGTGTCCATAAGTGAGGTCCACATCCTCTAAAATACACAACAAGGATCAAATTATGTGTATCAAGGTATATTGATTAATTTTATATGAAGAACTAAATTAAATGTGGATTCATAGAAAAATATGGTGTGTGGAAGAATAGAAAATATATGAAACACAAAAAATCATTGGTAAAATTATGAGACCACATACCTTAGGGTCATTAATTACTCCTCATCTGATGAAAGCCTTGGATTGTAAGTAGGTTGGAAGAAATTAAAGAAATGGTCAAATTCCCCCTATATAGGGAAAATTTCTTTCACATAAATGTTGAAATAGATAAAAATATATACATATATTGGAAGGTAGGGGACTTGAGAGATCACATTAAGCTATCCAACGCTTCTATATGATCTTAATTCATTCCTCAGATCGAAGAGTTACAGAAGAACCTTGATTGAGGAGGTTAGAACAATATTTGAGAATAGAAAATGTTCCATATATTAGAGAAAATAATTCAGAATAAGTAATATGTAAATAGATTAATGTGAGGGGAGTTCATTTCACCCTAGAAAAATGGGTCGTGTGGTTAAGTCGCATGGTTTCTTATACCATGTGATGATCATGCTCAAGACACTACTTAATAAAAGACACTCAATGGTTAACCGGCAAGGATTCCGAGACCATTCACTAACTGTAAAAAATCCACTTTTTATAACTTGATGTTTCTCACATGGTCATGTGCCTAGAGTCGCATGGTTTCAGAAAAACTGTAAGACATCTGCTACACTTTTTTTCATAGGTAAGAGGTGACTCTGCAGGCTGTGTGGTACATTTTCTACTAAATTTGTAGCCCAATTAATTTTCAAGTTTTTAGGATCGTCGATCTCTGAAAAAACATCAGATGATCTTGGGACCTTCCATAGGTTTTATTTAATGTCTAGAAAGATTAAATGAAAAAATTAAATTAAAAATATTATTTGTACCGTAATGAAAAGATATGTTCTGGAAATGTATACCCATTATGCTATTTAAATTATCATGTAATTTTCCATGCCAAACATTTTTGTAGTGAATACCCATCTCCATTTCCACTTAATGGTATTCTCCAAGATCTAACTACAATGATTTTTTAATTCTCTATATATAACACACATTCATTAATAGTTTGATAAATGATGAATAACATTTTCTTAGTGTTTAATTTATGTGGAACACAAGTTTAAGTATGTTATATGAATGTGATTGGTAGGATCAAAATTATATAGTCCTTTAATTCATTAGGTAATATTTTTATCTCATGAAAACCCATTTATGGTGTATGGGATGATGTCTTAAGAAAACTATGTTGTAATGTCTATGTGTTTAGTCATGACATATGATTACGATGTCATGTAATTTGTTATTGTCACATTTCTATGGTACATTGATATTATCATCTTATATGCTGATTTTATATTCATTTTTAAGATTCTCACCCATTTAATGTCACATTGATTGGACTCCTCATAAATTATTATTATATTACATGTTTAATTCCATGATTATTCCCTTACTGTGCTTTATAGATCACAATATTTGTATATACATCCCTAGGTTATCTCATGAATTATTAAAAGATCGGTGGAAATAATGGTATGTTATAGATTTTTTAAAGAATATTATTTTATCTGTGTTTCATGTTATAATTCTATATATCCAATTTCCTAAGATTCTAGGCCTCATGATCTTATTTGATTTTTTTCATCTATATCATCATGTTATAAATCATTAATTAAGGCTTATTAAGGATATGGTTTGTAGTATGTATCAAGGAAAATCATATTAATTGTTGCACATCTCAGTAGTATGTTCTCCCTCTATAAGGGATGACCATTTCGTAGTGATCCCACATTCAACTATGATTCCATATAAATTCCTCCAGAGCCTATGAATAGACCAAAAATAGGTCATAACATAAAATGGAACAACATAAAAGATTAATCATGGGTCCCATAAGACAAACACAAACTTTTTTTATTTAATATCAAGCATGGATGTAATAGGCCACACACACACTCATATAAATACCATATCACACAATGTTTCCTATAGATCTAAATTATAAATAATTTACAACATTATAAAACCCATATATTAGGTCCTAAAAATGTAAAGACTTCATAAGGTGACAACAATGTCCTAAGGCCCACCTCAACCCTAACTCTAGTAGGTGTATCCCAATCCTTCCCAAAAATATGATTTTAATTCCAATTACACAATATTAACCAATACCAACTACTAAATTTAGGAACACATATCATGTCACTCTAAGGATACCATTTAGTATCATCCACATCCCTCTTATTCCAACTATAAATTCTCTTAGGGAAACACCTATGATATTTTCAAAACCTATTTCACATGATTTGATATCTTAGGGTCTATCTCCATCACATTATGCACCATCACTCCTTGGAGAAATTTTATATTGAAAAAAATTAACATCTAAAGTGCTTCCAAGAACATATCCCAATTCTACAAAAAAAGGTCCCCAATTTTCTTGTTTTAGGGTAAATCGATCCTCACGTGCTCCACCTTATCCCATTTAGAAAAACAAGGACACACATAAAAATCCATTCCGAAACATACAAATGGTTTTTAATTAGATGGTAAACTAACCAAAAAATGATTTATCCACATAACTGAGCTCCACAAAGACACTTACATTACTGTAAAAGCATCTTCTAAAGCCACATCTTCGCTCACACATAAAACACCACCATAACACATGATCCTCATCCAATCATAACTAAAGGGTCCAAAAACACCCACAATGAAAACCTAAATGATGTAAATCCATATAATCGACCTCCAATAAAGTGATTATGGTGTTATATGACATTATATATATAATCCTTGAGAATACCAAATCACCCTCAATCAATTCAACCTTGTTTTGGTGGAATCGATACCAAATCCCTGGATCATCACCAAAATGCACCAGGATCCCCCCCCCCCACTAAGTTGAAGAATATTTATAGAGAGTATCAAGAGGATACATTTGGATAAGTTATGTCCTTTCCTATGCCCCCTGATTGGAAAAATCCTAAGGGAACTGACGTAGGAAATATGAAAATACCCCTAATTAAATTTTTCTTAGGTCAAAACCACTCACTTGATGTTTGCTCTCACCAATGATTCCACAGTCCATCAGATGGGAGTTGATCCTAGAATAATTCATGGGCTATAGTCTATCCCAATAATGTTTCTAGTGAACCAAAAAACATATAAAAGATAATGGTCAACCAAATTACTAACCACTTTTGTCATATGGAATCCCGGTGGATCCTATAGCCACATGACCACTTTATCATTTTGGGAGATTTATCTCAAACACCCTAGGTCTTCTAGGAGGATAAAATAATTCCCAAAATCATATTTCAAGTATTAATAATTTATTTTTATTCAAAATCTATCCTGGGTTATCGAAACAAATTCTTCACCAAATGGAATGATAATTTTTTCCAAGAATCTCCAACACATTATGAATAGGGATGTTTCAACTTGTGAACATTAACTACCAGCTGAAAAACATTCATTTTTAGTAGTAGATAAAAAAAATATTATATTATTTCTTATTATAATAGGATACTATTTATTTTTCAATATAGTGAAATGTTCTTGTAGTACTATAATTATCTTACTTTCAACCCCCAAATATAGTATCATAATATTAAATTAAGTCAAATTTGAATGTTTTTAAAAAATAAAATTTAGATGATATAGAACCTATTAAATTTATTAATATTATATTTGTAATCCTTAATATGAAATTATAATGGATTTTCTTGGAATATAATAGAGATATATATATAAAACCAAATGCCTAGTATGCATAATGTTATTATACAATTTTCAAGTACAAACCATCTAATTATTTCATATCTATAGAAGATTTTGTTTACCTCATTAAAAAAGTATCTCTAAATTATTTGAGACCTATGAAATAAATTAAACTCACCCATCATTCTCATTTGAATATTTTTTTTCTGAATTTTGAGAATGTATAAAACAATTTCATGTTATTTGAACAAAACAATCACATTATCTATATATATTTGAAAAAGAAAAATATCTAAATATTATACTTTCTTAAATAGTCTATAATCACACGTGATCATATAAAAATAATTTTGATACAGTAAATGGACTATGTCTTTTATACCAAGTACAAGGTTTTATTTAAGATAATATGAATCAATGGTATGTTTAAAAAGATTATTTTTGAAAAAGGGATTTCTAAAACTATGATTTTGTTCAACAATAAACATCATCTAAGAGAAAATAATTTTAAAAAGATGATTTAATATATATATATATAATCTTAAATACTATGTGAGATGAATTGTATAAGAGAATTATAATATCATTTAACATGGTTACTGTGGTGAAAGTTCCATTAAAAATTTATCCCTTCATATGGATTATATCCTTTATCACTTAATCTAGGCTTATTCATATTGATAAATTCTATATTTTATTTATTATTTACTAAATACCAATTAGTACCTATAAAATGATAAGCATAGTATTTATCAATAAATTTTAAAACCTTATTCCTATTGAATTGGTTTGATTAATATTATATAGAAAACCCCAATTTTCCTCACCTATGAATTTCTGTATGGTTTTATGTTCAAACTGTGAAAATAATTTTGAAAATTTTGCAATGATTCTTGAACATGTTTTGTAATAACTCCATAATCGAATTATCTAATAAAAAATTATAATATATCTTCTTTTATGGTTCTAGGATTTCTAGTAGGAATACTAATAGTTTCTCTTATTTCTAACCCTTTTAGACTAGTTTGTGTGTGAACAAAATTTCAATTTAAATAGTATTATCAAGTCTCAAATTAATTAATGAATCATTATGGTCATTAATTTCAGTTTTACTCTAATCAAAGTGATCACTTAGTAAAAAGTATTATAGGAATTGACCCTAAAACTATATTTTTATTTTTATGAAAAACTATATAATATTTAAATGTCATATAATAACCACAAAATACTTTTCCAATATCCTTAGATTGAACTTTCCTGGATTTTTCTTGATGTTAAAAATATTTACCTTACATCCAAAAATTGTATAGTTTTTATCTTTTTATTTTCTATTATTTCAATATTAATTTAGTCTTTTATTTACGATTGGTCTTATTATAACTCCATTTATATCAAATAATATTTTTTAAAATCTTGTTTTTAATGATTATGGATTTTAATTCATATAACATGGTTCTAGTAATTTCTCACAAATTTCTATTTCTCATTTCAAAAACTCTATTTGGTTAAGGTTTTATAAGGGAACAAATGTTTTGTTTCATATCATTATTTAAACGAAATGAATTAAATTAATTACCTTCAACTCTCCTCCGTGGTCCCTTTTTATTGAATTAATTTTGGTATATTCTACACTATGAACAAGATTACGGGAATTAAAAAAAATAGCATAAGATTCACTTTTAAGTCTATAAATTAAACCTATTTAATTGTGGAAAAATATTCAAGGAAAAAAATGATGGTACACCAAGTCTTACAATTATTAATTGTTCAAAAAATCCATGTGGATGATTTCCAATTTACTATAAGTAAAAAATTATTAAGTGGTTCGAAATAAGATATATGTTTGATTACCTTTTTCCATTCCTTGTAAAGCCACATTTAATTCAACATATGATAAATAAATTTATAAATTAAATTAGTAAAAATAACATCAATAAAAAAATAAATCTTATAATGTCCTAGTGAAATTTTCTAAGCCAGTAAAACCCCTAACTGGGTCATTGAGTCTGAGTTGGTGGTCCATGTGACCTCATGCATTCCACACCATAATCATGAAGACACCAACAAGAATTTACGACCAATAAACTTATATATGGAGACCATCACCCTAAGTATAGATAATAATCATAGTAAATAATCATTATGGAATCAATAATAATAATAATAATGGAACAACTATAGTGGAAACCAATATATAAGAACTTCATATTAAATATAAAAATATAATATAATCACTAGTATATTCTAGTCTAGTGGATCACCACATCTGGTAAATCGATATATCCAATGTAAAAAAGAACAAAATAATATTTTAGGTAAAACTAAAAAAATACTATAGAGTATTTACTGAAATTTACACACTCTTAACAAGCTCCCCATTCTCAGCAGCTTGACATAGGGCCCTTCCAATTACTAGATCACTAAGAAAAAGATATACACACGGATAAAATTATTATTATTCTTGTCTGTGAGTAAAAAACATTGTTGGATACTACTAATGTGTCCTAATAATATATTAATTATTCATATAAGTATACACACACTGATAGAATTATATAAAAATAGACCCAATCCTCTCAATGGGTCATCATATGCTTACTAGTCCCCCACAAAACATGGTCATAACTGCTTCGGAAACATAGTGGTGGGAATTTGGGGTAAATACATTATACAAAAAACCTATATCTTCTTATGAATGAGAGGGAATAAGGTTTTTCCCAACCCTCCACCTATAACTGGATTGGGAACAACATTGATTCCAACTCACCCTCAACCATAGGAATCAACACATAGTAGTTCCAAAACCTCCTCCTAACACTTGAATTAGTGCATTATAGTTTTCTACCCTCCTATTATTATATGATTTCAATAATTATTGATCCTAAAACTTATATTGTTATAGGAGTTAGTGAATTAAATGGTTATATCACATAGTATATCATTCACCATATAGATAAAACTATCCCTTAGAATTTTCACTATCTAACTATTAAAGGTTGCTCACATATCCTCATTTATACAACAACACTATCAAAATAAAGGTGACTAATAACTAAAGTCATTATCCACATCATATGTCACCCAAACCCTATATAGACGTACATTACTTTCTATTGGCCCATTTTAATATGAAAAAACCATCACCATTTCCCATTTAAGGGTGTGGGATTCTACCTTTTATTAGTTATTAACCAGTACTTACTTCACTAAAGGGTTAACCACGTATTTATGGACTAACCTACAAACTTTAATAGAGAAAATAAGAATCCCAAATGGATGAAAACCCCTACATGAAAGAAAATTTCTATAATACTACATTAAATTCGTAGTATAGTGAGGACTTCCTTAGTTAATATAAATGGATTGTACTTACCAAACAGTTTTCATTTATTATTGATTTAACCACCAAAACCATATAATATTACGTAATTAATCTTATTTGAGGATTATAAATGAAAACCTTTGAAATAGAAAACGAATGAGACGTGTAGACGTTATATTGGATTATAATTACCAAATGATGATATCAGAAAAAAATTACACATTCAATGGAAATGGAATGTGAGAGTAGAATATCAAAACACCAAATGAAAAAAATGTTATTCATTTAAATTAAAAAAAATTTGGGGAGGAGAAAAAATATTAATGGTGGTCTAAGGTGAAATCCCCAATCTTCCCAATTTAAAATAACTTCCTAATGAGTTTATCATAGCGTGACTAGGATGATAGTGGTTCAACACACTCCCCTATATCCTCATTGAGGATCATTTCCATGGGGATGTTTACTTACCTTTCATTGCTAAAATTCTCTTCTGTCTATAAAAGCAGTTGTAATGTGACTCTTGTAACCTCTTCACTATGATTATTCCCTCTCCAGGTGTCACACCATGGAACCCAAGTGCCACTCGGGAACAATAATATTATATCACAATTTTAGTTGGAGGGATAGTCTAGATCTCTATAACATACACCTAAAACACTAACAACATTAGAATGAACCATATTTCTTCATGATTCAGTGGAATAAATTTACATTTAAAACATATTCATACTAACATTCTAGTGGAATTATAAACACCATTTTTAAGGATCACCCATCCAAAATAAATGTATCTTGGGGTTCTCAAAATATAAATCTAGACATTATTCTCAGATATCAAATTCCCTCTCTCAGGAAACTTCTTATATATGGTCATGTTTCCATAACACTTGGAAAAGTGGTATTTCCATCATCTATAATACATTATATCTCTATTCCCAATTCTACACTAGATGTTCCCCACATCATGAATCAGCCTCAAACTCAATATTACTAATGTTTATCACATGTGTGGGGTACATATAAAACTTTTAGAGCTATGAAATTTGAAATGTGTCATAAATTCCATGATATCATGAAGAAAGATCCAACTGATAATTCACTACTTCAATTCATTCCATAATCTCAAACGGACCAATGATCTATTGGGTGAGTTGTCCCTATCACCTCAATTGTTGATGAACCAACAAAGGAAATAATAAATATATATGTTAAACCATAGATGTATCTAAGGGCATCTTTCTCTAATAAAAAAATGAATTATATCTACACTAAGAGGCAGCTAAGTAATTTCATGTCAAAATAACCCTCTTAATACTCTCTTGAATCAATATCATTCTAAGCATCACCAACTCACCAACCTATAATAAAAATAATAAAAAGTAGAACATGGTAGCATAGAGATCTTCCATGGGTGACATCAAGATCAATGCCTGGATGTTTTTTAGTACAAAAAATTATATCAATTATTTATATTTATTTCCTTATAGACTAAGATATATTACACATGCCCTAATAATATCCTCCATAATCTGGATCATCCTCTCAAACTAATTGTTTATTTTTTTTCATGTATTGTAGTCAACTTCTACTAGAATCCCATATATTATATTTAACCTACAATAAACTATACATGATTTTTTTCATATGAATTTGATACTATACTCATAGTTTCCCCATGAATCTATTCTATTTCCTACATGTAAAAACATCTGAACTCATCTATAGACAAAGCCTCGTGAATCAAAAATAATTTCGAATCCTTTTTC
Organism: Viscum album; assembly: GCA_963277665.1. Lineage (NCBI taxonomy): Eukaryota > Viridiplantae > Streptophyta > Magnoliopsida > Santalales > Viscaceae > Viscum > Viscum album. The sequence continues at coordinate 1,152,209,540 of OY728122.1, forward strand.
AACTAGTTATCCAACACCAAAAATGTATCATGACATTTCATAGTCTTGGTTAGTACCATGAAAAAATTCATGATCTCCACATCCAACTTCGACACCAAAACTGGAATGGTTTATTGTTTCCAAAATGGTTGTTGATGCTCCCCATTTTCCACATCATAGGAATTGAAGTGAGTGAAATCCCCCAAAATAGATCTCCTCAAACCCACCCACCATAAACCTTTCATGACATCTTCATACATCTTTCAATGACATAGTTGTACCACCCATTATAATTCATGGGAGACCCTCATCAACTCCTCCATCATTGATATAGGGACCACCAACCTTTCATGGATGTATAATACCTCATCCAAAAAATTACGTTTAATTCTATAATAGATCATCCCCCATGAACCATCCCCGAATCACAAGAAAAATATAATTAATCTGTTGTATAACCTAAAAAAAATCTAATACCTAAGACCTAATGAAATGAGGAATATATACCTAGAGATCTCATACCATAGAATCATTCTTCTTCCAATTCACAATAAATATCATTATTATTCACTCCTTTTCATAAGTATAAATTCCTTACCCTTAATTTACCTAATAAAGTGAATCTTCAATGAAATTTACCTTCCTTGGTGCATATTTTATCATAATGTTGAAGACCTATATGTAATATACCAAAGGCATATACTGTGGGTTCTAGTATCTTTGTGAGAATATATTCCAGAATATCTTATGTTCCATATAGATAGAATAATATATCATAAAAGAAATAATTATTTGGTAACCCAATTCAAGACCCACAACTACTAGATCTAAGTCAAGAGTTTGGTACTTTTTCCCAAGGGTACGTTTCTTATGAGGCCCGTGAGTGACTGTCTAATCTCCCTTCATTAGAATAACCACTATTAGAACACATACAAAATCATGGTAGATTGTATAAAAAAATCCATTATTATATGAGAATCAAAGTCATAGAAGACATCAACAGCGTGTTTAGATCCTAAAAGACCTCCTCACACTGGCTTGTATATTGGAACTTCACCCCTTCTTGGACAGCCCCATCAGGGGTGCTGCTATGTACGAGAACTCCTAAAAGAACAAAATTTAATACATCATCAATATAAGTAAACACTAAATATCAAACACGTTCATATATAATTTGAAATTCATCACCACCTAAATTTTTTTTGATCAAAAAAAATACATACCCATATATTACTTCCCCAAGAAAACACAACATTTCAATCCAAAAGTGCCACTTAGAATACTTAGAAAAAATATATGATTTGAAATAAGTATATTAAATATGATCTCTATGTGATCAAAATGAATTTTTGGGTCTTTGAATACACCATCAAATCATCCATGGACACAATGATGAATGATACCAAGTATGGGTGAAGTATCATTTTGATGAGATCCATAAACACAACCAAGGCATTCATTAAACATATTTGTAAAAAAATATTTGAATACAAATCATACCTACTCTTCAACACCATCCAAAATATGTCTTTATAGTTGATACAAAATTGATGGTATCCAAACTCCAAAATGTTATTTTAGGGCCATCTGAGTCCCCTAAACGGATAAACAATGCATCAATCCTCATAAATAGATACATGTTCTTCTTCATAAAATATTTTAATATATGGTATTTAATGAATTATATGAGGATACCCTCTTTTATTTAGGTAAATAAAAATATATCACCCTATTTATAGGTATCCTATGAAAAAAATATTGACCTCAATGTCCTTGAGTTACACATTTATCTCTCATGGATCATTCAGTTCCATATAATATGTATAAAATGATATGAGATCTAAAATTGGAATAAGATTATTCATTAACTCAATCTCCCTCTCTAAAGAAAATACTAGAAAATAATTACTGAAAAAACCCCAAAATTATCCCACCAATAAGTAATAGTCAATACCAATATCACTTATTCATCTATAAGAATAATAAATTTAATTTGTGTTGTAATGGATCCTACTCAAAAAAGGAAGTTCTTTATCTACCTTCTTCCACATTAGAATCTCCAATAAGAATATAATATTATCCCTTAAGATAGGTTAAAAAATACATACCTAAAGAGAAAAAATCAATGAGATACATGAACTACATCAACCAGTAGATCCCATAGATTACATTAAAGCATATTTTGTTTATATTGATGAAATTACAAGTATGGGATTATATTACATCCACTACGGCATAAGATTAGAATCTATGTACATTGTTTAACAAAATTTTAAGAGTTGTATCAAGCACCAAAACACTGGTGTAAATATCTACGGTTAACTAAAAAAAATATAAAAATCTTGGAGAAATAAAAAATGGTATGCTACCATATAATATAAATCCATAGATAGTGTCAAAGAAATAATAATCATCCCTATAACAATCAAAGGAACAATCACTCTGTTCTCCAAAACATGGTAAAGAATGTATAATTTTTATTCCTAGAATTCAAGACACTATCCTAGATATCACTTACTCATATATGGATCTATCCCATTTCTTATCTACAACATCATCTACCCCCCATGTCTGTTTTCAAACTCAATGGCTTGGACTCCCAGATACAACCATACTGCTTTTCTAAGTTCCCCTAACCAAGACCTCGGGTCCTATGTATTCCCTACACCTCTACCCAACCCAGACTAAAATATAATCATTCGAACCCACAATATATTTCTCTTCATTCAATCAATATGTAACTGTATTTTCATGGTAGTAAGAAAAACATACATGATTCCCAGACAACACATAGTGATAAATAATTGGATAAGTCCTTTATAAAAAGGAAACAATGAACCCCTACTCTAACCAGACTATCTATCACCACCATAAAACGTCACATCATACATCCTCTTCTTAAAAATAATAGATGAAACCTAAATAATTATAGCAAAAAACCATTATAATCAATTAAAATATGAATAATACTAGTTGTGTTATCCACCACTATCCCTTTTAGATTATAAGGTCCCATTGAAACACTACAAAGTTTAAAGTTAGGTCAAATTCCCTAGTATGATGTTTCACCAATTATAATTTCCTTTTCTTAATCCATGTAAAATTTTATGTTTTACCCCCATCCAAAAAAAAAATAACTTATTAGTTCCCAAAATAAACCTATATATTCCACCATGCACATCACCCCCAGTTGATGCTCTATAAACAATTATAATCAATCAATCACTAGTTTCTCTTAGAACAATAATCAAAGAGTATTCTCTAAAGAACATTGCTGGATAGGTCCTCAATCCAACAATCATTAATATTTACACCCCTATATCACACAAATGATCCATGAAGCAAGCAATCTGTGAGCATTACATATCAGCAGTTGGGTTCATCTATGAAATCAAAAACACCCTCAATAACCATATTTAATTCATAACATCAAGAGTATCCCTTATAACTTTGTACTCCATTGGGTACTTCTTCCTGATTTCTCCTAAAAATCCACTAGAATCTGTCCTCCCCATTGGGAACCTCCACATAAAATAATTACCAAATAGAAAACCCTTGTCAAAAGTGGATTTACTATCTCAACCATTAAAACATCCATTAGAGCATTCTCAGTCTCTATTCATCTCATGTATAGAAGGAGACATGAAAACAGTGTTTCAAACTTCATGAACCGCCTCAACCTAATCCCTTGGTGGAACTATGGAACTTTATTATGGTATAGTTTTTTTGAAATTCCAAAAAAGAGACACAAAAATTTTAATCATAGATTAAATCTTAAAAAAATGTAACCAAACAAAGCCACACACAAAACTATGTCCTAATTAAATATTATCTAAGTTTATACCCTCATATACACTAGGGATAAGAACATTCCTTTGGTAACTCCAATTTATTCACTATCATAGTAATAAAAATTCCAACATTCTCTAGTTAAATTAATTAGATGCCACCGATAATTTTTTTGGGAAAACATGGAATATATTACTCTAAGAATCTTACTAAGTTAAAACTATACCAATCATAATTAGTTGTTGTATTACATGTTAACATATATTTTTATCAATGATTAATAAACCCACCCAGTATTTCCTTTTAGGAAATATTAAAATCCCAAAAATCCTCAAAAAATAGTAAAAACCAAAGACCATCATAATATTATAATAGAAAAACAATAAATGAAATACTACTAAAATTCTAACTCAATCGTCCACTATACATGTGTGTTCTAGGAATAATAATAACATCCTGGTAGAGTGGTTATTATCATATCTTCATTATACCAAACCCTAATAATAATAATAACAATGGTGTTAATACCATTTTAATACCCAGTCCCAGATCCCTAGGTTAGAGATTGAGGGACTCATGACCTCATATATACCTCTCTGAATATAAGAGGTTTTTGACAAGTGATGAAGAATTATACCATGTAGGGGAGAATATATATTATATATTATATATTCATTATATTTAATAAATGTAGAGTAATTAATAATAATAATTAATAGTGGAACAATAATATAAGAAATAAATAAATAATAACATTATATGTATTATCAAAATTCTTTAAAAAAAGATTACAGTCTAGTCCAATGAATGCAAAAATGTGGAGTATTTATATATCCAATGAAAAAAAGAAAAAAAATTGAGGAAAACTAATAATATCCTAGATTATATCCAAGAAACTCCATACTCCCCAACAACCTCTTCATGCTGAGAAAACTGACATAGGTACATTACCATTTTTTTGATCCTGACAACGACTTCAAAATGATGGGTATGATTAAAAAATCCAGGTGCAAAACCCTTGAAGAATCCTTAGAATAATTTTATAAATAAAATTAATATGTATAAACTTATATAAATAAATAATAAAACAATAATAACCCTCCCACGGTATTGTAATTTCCTAACCAATACTCTATGAATCCCATCTATACATATTTCGGCCCCAAGTTGGATGGATTCATTTGTTTGATCTTTAATAGATTATAACAAACCTCATATTATAAAGGATATAGTGCCCTATATTTCCCAAATATCCACTTATCACATGATTTGGATTTCCATAATTCATATCCCACATTCTATCAGAAGAGTTGGTGCACCAAAGATTACAATCCTTTGTATATTAGATGAGTGGGAGCATAGAAATTCCAAACCCACCTCTTATCAAAACAGTGAGAAGGCTATAGTTCCCAACCATCCTCCAATAACAATTGATAATGAACAATAAATTTATATCACATATCATGCATAAGATAACTAAAAAAAAGTATAAAAAATTAATCCCATAATGTTGTCCATAGAAAACCTCTATTGGTTTCTAAAATATCAACATTCACACATCCAAAACATTCACAAGTACGGGGACTCATCATCATCACTCAATTAACACTTCACATGTCACGTCATCCTAATCCAATTTGGAATGGATCGCACTGGGCATATTTTATCCCGTTGTATAGCCCTGCTATTTCCTAAAAAATAAGGGTTTATATCATAATTCCAAATCTTATAGCCCATAACTCTCCATATATGTGGTCAAAAACGTCCTTATAAACATACATGGCCACCTTGATACCCAATGTAGAGTCTTAAAAGGCTACACACCTATATTATATTCAATATATACATGTTTATATGGTAGTCTTACTGTGGTTTATACTTCCTATCTCAATATAAATATAGTATACTTTCCAATACATTCTCATTGATTCAATATAAAACAATTATAATCCAGAAATAAGCACCAATTCCTCACATTTTGGGTTTAGATGCAGAAAAATGTTAACGTGAGGAATATATTGACATATAGGTCCTATATTGGTCTTAGACATACCAAACAATGACTTCTTCCAAAAATGACTCCTTCAGTAGACTATGAATGAGAAATGAAGAGATAAAAATACCAAATGAGATATTCCTTACATATTCAAATGAATAAAGGGTTGAGGGAGAATGAAGTGAATGATTAAATTTTTTTAGGGGGAAATATTTATTATTCCACTTAAAAAGACTACCAAAGATTCTATCACAGTAGGACTATGATGGTTATAGTGAGACACACTCTCCTCAATCCACATTAGAGTGTATTTGAATGGGGATGCGGCATGAAAACCCAAAAGTAGAGGAACAAAAACTCTATGAAATCAAACATGGTGATATATTTAAATAAACCCCATAATTATCCTCTCGACACTTGTTCTCATGTTGTGGAACCTTATCACTATTATGCACATTCTTTCTTGTACTAGAATTTTAGCTGTAGACTCAGCATAATTCTCTAAAACTCATTCCTGAACCCCTAGAACCCCACTAAAAATACCTAATGTCATCAATATTAATTATAATAAATTAAATTTTAATACATACTAAGCATAAAATTTTAAAGGTGTTACAAAATCAAATATTTGTTAATTTCATATTTAAAAAAAATTCTATATAATGAATAGTGATATAAAGTTTATTCATGTTTAATTTTAGGTTTATTAAACATAAGAAATCTATCTTCAAAATAAAACACTAATTATTTAATAAATCCAATGAATAATCAGTGAAATAATTTTCATGTTGTGTGTTAAACCTTTAACATAAATCACATTATTGAGGAGGACTGATTCTAGAATTTCAAGATAACCAAATCCTATTAACATTCCTCTAGAAATATCTCTAATAGTGAAATGGCCTTCATTAATCATTGATAACAAATAGAAATATGATAATTCACCACTCATATGTATTAAAGATACACTATCTTTATTTCATTTAGCATTTTTTTATTGTGGTTAATTAACTATAAAATTTTAATGTAACCAAATATTTTGGTACCTATACAATTTTTGGCCCAAGAATGTTTGTAACTAAATATTGGTTCTTCCAAATCTGTTTATAGGGAGCATAAATTTATATCTTTCCTTATGATTAATTTCTATATATCTTTTCTTGATTAATTTTAGATACTTTATTATAATCAAAGTACAAATCAATCGAATAATTTTGAGAAATATTATAGTGGAAACAGGTAATAGTGGACATCATTTCACTATTTGAACTAGGTACAAAATAATTCCTATAAAGCATTAGTGTTTAACTATTTCTTCTAATTACATGTTCTCCTTTATTTCCATTATTATTACGAAGAATATTTTCTGGAAAGCCTCTCAATTAGTGAATATAAAAGTAAAAAATTTCATAAAAAAGACATTATATAATAAATAATTAATTATAATATCATGAAATTCACATACAGTTTAATATTTTTAGGTCTATATATTAATTATAAAATATTATTTTGTACTTTAACTTTTTCCATAATAACATAATCTAAAATTTTCATAATATATATATGATTTTTATTTAATGTGTAATATTTAGATTTTATCATATAAAAATACTCAATGAGAACATCCTAATAAGAATTTTTAAATTTATAATTAAGATAGTGTAATGATTGTACCTCTTTAGTTTGATCCCTGAAACACATATTTTCTTTTCAATTTCAATGCCTATTTTTAGTGTGAGAACTCCATTAATAACTAATTTCTTTATAATAACTCTTGGTATATTTCATATCCCTTTTAACATTCTTATTAATGTTTTCTTTCAATCAATACTTTTTTTGTAACACATGATGATTTTAAAATGTTATTTCCTTTAAATAGGTTAAATTTTTTTATATCTTTCTCAATACACAACACCAAACTTTAAAAGAAATGTAATATATTTAGATAAAATATAAATTTTTAAGTATGTATACTAACAACTAGCTATTAAATTACTGAGAATTAATAGTAGTAATCAATTTTTAAAATATTTTTATGCAGAGAATATAGTATACTTTTAATATGATTGAAAATAAATAAGTTTATCTGAAATTATATTATGGTCATTTCTTGTTTAGAAATTTATTAATATAAATAAATTAAATTTTATGTGATAGAAATTTCAATTTCAATATAAATAAGATTAATGAAAAAAATTCGATAATAATGATTTTTTAAAACCATTATTTTCGTGAAGGATATGAAAAAATAATAATATATATTACTATTTTAAAATTTCATTTTCTTATAAAAATGGGTTTTAATTGAATTTTTTATAATATTAGAAACCTATATTTCAGAATTTGAAATTGATAAAAACTAAATTCATTTTTGAATTACTCTTTAAAAATTTAATTAGTTTTAATTTTTATTCAGTTTCTAGAAAGGATTAATTTCAGTCCAAAAAGGTGGGATTCAGGTTCATTAAAATTTATATGCTCTTATCAATATGTAATCATAACCTAGAAGATTTAAAAACCAATTAAATAATAAAAAATTAACTTTCATTACCAAATTATTCGTTTTAATAAATTCTTTGAACTTAGAAAAACTATGGAAAACACTTTTATAATTTACTATATTGTTACACTAATATAATAATTATTTTCATTATATTCATTAAATCAAGTATTTTTATGATGAGGTTCGGTTTTGGATTTAAATTTAGGATTTATACCTTTATTTAAATTCATTCTCAATAAATTTATTTTAGTAAAATTAGTAACCAATATATTGTTATCATATAAAAAATAAATTTAAAGAATAATATCATTATTTTTCTAAAATATTGTTTTCACACGATTTTGTGTACATTATTTAAAATTACATTCTCATAAAAATTTAAATTGTATTCCAATTTTAAATCATAATAATAAAATAATTTAAAAGTTTCCATATTAATCTTTTTCAATAAAATTAATTACTAAAGTTATAGATTAATTAAAAAGATAAATGTATAAAGTGGGATGTAGAGTTCAACATAGCATATAAGAAATAAACCATTTATTATTCAATACTAGAAATGATACTTTGAGGTTTTTATCAACCAAGGAATCTAGAATCCATAATTTTGAATAATTTAAACCCACTGAACATTGAATAGAATAATTTAATTATTGAAAATTTTAAAGGTGTTCCCAAAACTGAACTTTCCTTCACATATAAAAGGCTAACATCCAAACCATTTCAGGACAACCATTACCTTCAAATTACAACATGATAATCCTAAATATAAATATCTTTATAACCATATAGCAATAAAATTATCCCTTTTTCTCTAATATTTATCCTAATTCCATTAAAATCTAGAAGACTTTGAAGCAAAATCCAATTCTCCTATTTGTGTATTATCAACTACTTATTCATTATTTTTAATTTATTCATAAAAATATTCTAAACAAAGAATTATAATTATATTATTATAATTTATATAACTTAATTATGTTACATTAAGAGTATCATAATTTTATTATAACATATATTATCCATTATAAAAAATAAAACCATTGTTCATGTACATACTATCACCTAAACAACATAAAAAAAATTTGGTTTCCATTACCAACTAAATAGGTTGGATATAAAGATTTTATTAATGGAAATTTGTGATTTATATGATATCATTAAGTTTTTTGTGTGATAAATTATATAAAATGTTTCTGATATGATCAAAAAATGATCAACGTTCATTTAATAATATCAAATAAGATTGTTAAGTGTATGGTATTTTATTTAATATATGTATTCTTCTAATATCATATAATTATTATAATAACTAATTATAATTATGATATATCACACTAATAATAATAAAATTATACCATTATTCCACTTCTGTTAAGATATTATGACTACACAATTCATTATCATTCATTACATCGGTATATATTCATGATTGTGTTTTTCTAAACTGGTAATTAAATGAGATGATAAATTTGTATCATAAATTACAATGAGAACTAATTTTATGGATTAATATTTTATAGATGGTTTTATAATTATTAATTTTGGTCTTTTAAGGTTATATATAAATTTAAGTCATTGATTATGAAAACACTATTCATTCATTCAGAATCACTAAAACATGATCGTCATCAACTTCATAATCAAGGTTCATAAAAAAATAAAATGAAAAGAAAATATAACATTTTAAAATACCCTATAACATCTATTATGGTATATTATATTATCTAATAATTATTATATTTGAAAAAATAATTTACATGAATGTTATTATTACGAAACTAGTATGAGCAATCAAGAAAATAAATACTTGAGGTCTAAAATAAAATGAATTTGTGTAGAGAATGAATATTTATGAATAATAAAAATTTAAAAATTATTTATTATGGTTTTTAGTAAATTTATTAACATATCTTATTTTTTAAAACATGATGTTAACGAATATTTGTGGAATTAAGGATATCGAGTAAGTGTTTTGTTCTTAATTCACCTTCTTTGATATAAGTATTTTATTTATTCACCTAATTTCCTTAATGTGTTTTATATATTATTGATTTGAGATATC